>OY787608.1:1811819-3182430 GCA_963678935.1 Umbilicus rupestris | reverse complement strand
AAGCTGATCATTAATGAAGCTATAAGAGCAATGCAGAGGTTGAGCAATTAATATCAAACCGAAGACAGAGAATATACATTGATAATGCAAATGACATTCAATTGACAAAACCTGCCAGAGTGTACAAGCCCAGTGAACAAGCAGTTGCTACAGCAGGAGTTGTAGCAGCAGAGCAATAATTTTGACCCGATGAGAAATCTGCCCAGATATGAAGTAGCAGTGTAACGGGAGGCTTCCAAATATTCTCAGAATATCCCGGTAAAGATTTCCGTGCCTCAAGCTTGAAGTCTTGGTTAGGAAATCAAATCTCCTAAATATTAGGAGATAGGATCTTGTTGAGATCTTTGAGGGCTTCCTAATTTTGATATTGGAAGAGTTCCTATAAAAGGAGGCTGGGCAGAGCATGACAGGGTATCCAAATAGAGAGAAAAACACAGAGAGAGCATTCTATCACCGGAGAGGGACGATCACAAATGGGTCCTGAAAAAATCAGATGAGGCAATCTATATATGTCAGAAGAAGAGAAAGGATGTTTGAACACAACAAAATTCAGAGGCAGTGGAGATGCAATCCAACTCAGGTATGGGTGAGGAAACAATCATCTGAAATTCACGAGGAACCGCCCGATGATGTGGATGGTTCAAACTCTTAAGTGGTACAAGCTCAAGTTGCTGTAGCAACCGGGCACAGAAAAGGAGCTTGTACAAGAATATTAAGAGAGAAGGGACACGTGCAAGGTACGTGCAGGTGTTTGAAAAGAAAAACGGGTAAATCAGTTTGCGTTCTAGGGCACAGTTTGTAAGCAACGTCTGACGACATCCTCCTTGAGATCTCAAGCCATCACCAATCACAGCACAAAACTGACAATGGTGCGCACTCGTGGTCTAAAGAAGAGCTTGGCAGCTGCCCGACAAAACAGTGGTAGGAGGGAGGCTGAGCCTCGGTGCAAATAAGTAGAACAATGTCGTGAGCTGGTAGTCTGGGAACCAGTGCAGCATCCACAGTCGCAGAATACTACACCATCCTCAGAGGAACCCTTAAACAAGAAGAGAAGGCTTGTGCGTGACGGGGTACCTGTGTCCGAAGCTTCAACGGTTGAAAAGGAGGTAGTCGCTAAAGACTTCATCGGTGGTGAACACGGTACAGAGGTTGCTACAACAACACAAAGAGTAGAAAAGCCCAGTAGAACTATAGTGACAACCCCTGACTCAGAGGAATCTTGGACAGAAGAGCTATCTGAACAAGAATCTGCTAAAGCAACTCCTCCACCACCAATAGACAAAGGTAAGTCCCCCATCATCATTCCAGACTCAAGTAGTGAAGAAGAAGAAGAGGACTCTGGCGACTCTGAAGGTCTCACAATGGAGAACCTTCTGAGAGGCAGTCCGCACTGCCTGAGTTCTCCGAAGAGGTCACTATAGGAGGCATCTGGTTCAGGAGCAGGGCTGCCTCAGAATCATGGGGAATAGTGGAAAGAAAGACTGTGGTGCCTGAGAAGAGGATGGTTCCTGGAAAATACAAATCTACTACAATCGTCTAGCTTCTATCAGAGGTAAACCTTAAGCACCCTACCCCTCCCTAAGAAGTTCAATCTATCTTTGGTTAGGGAATTTGTGGCAAATATGGAGGATGAGTTTGAAGTTGAGAGGAGTAATCATTATGAGAGAAGCTGGGTAAGGGGCAAGATGGTTGTGATCTCTCTGGAGAAAATAAATGTATATCTGGAGATAAGCAATGAATCAAGGGGTCTAGCTATTGTTGATCAAAAGGTACTTGCCAATATTCTTACTAGTGGGTTATGCAGGACTTGGGCAGCACCAAATTTGTTTGCCTCGGAGTTATCATCAAAGTATGCATTGTTGTACAATCTTGGCATCAGGAACTGGTTTCTTACCTCCCACACATAAAAGGTCAGCAGGGACTTTGGAGATCTCTTGTACACCATTGGAAAGCGAAGGAAAGTAAACACGGGTAAGGTAATGTTTCCTCAGATTGCTGCACATGTTGGTTGTACCAAGTCTACTCATGCCATTGTTCCCCCCTCCCTCATTTATGAATTGATCATTGCACAACATCCGGAGTTGAAAACTATCTCAAAAGGGATGTCAAAAGAGATGCAAGTGTTTGTGGTTGATCACAAACTTTTCAAGGGAAAGCATGTAGTGGACACTGCACAAGAAGATCCCTTGTTGGTTGCTCCTCCACCTGTTCCTGCTCCTGGAGTAGATGAAGTTGCCCCTGACACATCTCTACAAGCTACCCTCAAAGGCAGAATTGTGACTCACCTCAAGTCCGAGCTGAACCTGCTGACTGCAGAAGTGAAGAAGGCCACTGCCAGAAGAGCTCAGATCCGAAGTCTGCTGAGACACTTGGAGTATCCAGACTAAGAAGCTGCACCTACTATTGAAGAAGACAATGACCGATACCCCTTGTGTTATTTTTGTCAAAAAGGGGGAGAAAAGCCCACTGATGAGAACTGTTTTTTTTTTAACTGAAGTGATTATAATAGTTAGCTATTATTGTTTTGCAGCCCTGTGTGGCTGAACTGACCTTAAGACCAAATGTGGTCATATTTGTCCCAGACAAATAGTGGTTCTTTAGTAGAAAAATCGTTAGCTCTAAGACAGGGATCTAAGTAGCTTAGAAATGAGTTAGTCCTGAAGAAAGAAGCCTAGAGTGCCCAACCACAAGGCTGAAGATATGGGCAGGCCATGGCAAAATTTTGTTTGGAGTCTGCCACCAAGGGAGGATCGCCTCAAGGCGTCAGTGAACATCAGGTTTTGTCAAAAATGCCAAGGGGGAGACTGATAATGCAAATGGCATTCAATTGACAAAACCTGTCATAGTGTACAAGCCCAGTGAACAAGCAGATGCTACAGCAGGAGCTGTAGCAGCAGAGCAATAATTTTGGCCCGATGAGAAATCTGCCCAGATATGAAGTAGCAGTGCAACGGGAGGCTCCCAAATATTCTCAGAATATCCCAGTAAAGATTTTCGTGCCTCAAGCTTAAAGTCTTGGTTAAAAAATCAAATCTCTTAAAAATTAGGAGATAGGATCTTGTTGAGATCTTTGAGGGCTTCCTAATTTGATGGCGGAAGAGTTCCTATAGAAGGAGGCTTGGCAGAGCATGACAGGGTATCCGAATAGAGAGAAAAACACAGAGAGAGCATACTATCACCGGAGATTGAAAAGCGGAGATTAGAAGAGTCGGATCACCACCGTGAGTAGAGCATGAGCGCAGATCAGTGTGGTTTTCTGTATCTACTGATTGTAGACTAGCAGTGTCTGGTCAGTGCTTGATCAGAGAGAACCAATTCAGATCAGGACGTGCTTGTTGGTTGATCAAGGGAGGCAGCAGGAGAGTTATCGAGTGGAGGAACTCGTACAATCTGCAGAAGGCCTGTTCTCTCTAGTGACAGGCAGTCACTGAGTGAGGGGGAGCATCCCAGTGTGAGGAGTACTCATGACAAGAGTTCGAGAAGCTCAGCGAAAGGCTTTGGAGCGAAGCCGACAGAACATGTACAAGCTAGTTGCATAAGCGTGTGCTATAGTAAACCTACTGAGACATTGTGTTAATTAGAATAGGCTGAGTCTGTGTGATTAGAGGAGTAACTATTCTGAATTAACTCGAGTGTGTAGGTTAGTGAGACACAAATCAGAGGGTGTTCTGATTGTGTGTGGAGTACTAGTTAAGGTCTGGAGACTAGTGTTCTGCATAGATTGTCGAGGAGTCGAGTCTGTGTTGTACGGGGTACCTTGGAGACTAGTGGATTGAGGACTGGAGTATAGTCCTCCCCAGACGTAGGCAGATCGGCCGAACTGGGTGAACAAATCGTTGTTCACTATTTTGTTTCTTGTTGCACCAGATCTGGCTGAACAAGGAGTTGCTATAGCAACTGCTTGTACACTATCAGTAACTCAGGGGCGCTGCAAATTTTATACACAACGAGATATAACAGCAGAAGGCTGAGTGACAGAGTTGTGTTGAGCACAGAGAAGATCAGAACTCGTTGAGTTTGATCAAGGATTGATCCACAGAACTAAACTGGAGCGCGGCTCGTTGAAGGATCAATCAGTTGCTTAAGAGAAAAGCTACAGACAGGTGTTGTTGGAGAGTTAATCGCTTCTACCTGATAGTGACAGGTGGTCACGATCGAGGGGGAGTAAGGTCTGGGTTTGAAGAACTCATAGTGAGTCTGACTGTTTGGCAGAGCGTGCTAGAAGAGTCGTTGACTAGAGTTACAGTAATTCTGCTACAGAGATTGCTATAGCATTTCGTCTACTACACATTGTAATAGGATAGGCTAAGTCTATGCATCTATGCATCAGATCTGTAGCTGTTCTTTATTGGAAATATTTAGGTAGTATGAAGCGAGTCTGTGGGATCAGGCTTCGAGCTAATCCGTGTGACCAGATTGAGCTAAGGTTTCGACTAGGTTAACAATAGAGGTTGATACTAAAGAGTGGCTTAGTTTCTGGAATCGTTCGTACTATAACCATGAATAGTGAAATCTTGAGGATCAGAGAGTGATCCTCCCTAGACGTAGGCCTCGGCCGAATTGGGTTACCAAAGTTGTTACGTGCTTTCAGGGTTGGTCAAAGAAACAAATTCCGCAAAGTGACTTAAAGAGTGCTACAGCAACCGCTGTAACTCGTCGCCAGCAGCGCGCAGGTTATTTCAGTTGCCTTTGAGCTAAACACGAACGATCAACAACTATTGAATACATAATTTTCTGCAAATGTTTTTCATTCAATCTAATTTGTGTCGTTCTCTTAACTTTAAAAAATGACATTGGAATTCGTTAAATGTAAAATGTTTATGAGTGTATGTGAGTATCATCAAAGACATGTTAATCAAATTTATTGGCGAACGGATATGGATCCCTTAGAGTATAAAAGTTTAATGAAGAATAATTTATTTAAGTTAAATGCATTGGGGTGGAGTTATCATATCTCTTTTTCCAAACTATAAGGGCATCCGCACCGGTGCAGATCTGGTGCGGATTGTAGAAGCTGCGCGAGGAGAAGAAGAGGCACCGGTGACGATCTGCAGGAGCTGGCGTGCTGGAGGACAAGGTTTGAAGGAGGAGCTGCGACCAGGAGAGCTCGAGGAGCTGCTGAGAGAGAAGCTGCGCCAGGAGGAGCTGCGTGAGGAGAAGGAGGGTTTGCTGGAGAGAAGGAGGGTTTGCTGGAGAAGCTGCTTCTCCAAGCCCAAGCCCAAACCCTAAAGCCCAATCAGCCCATTTCAACCAACGGACATATTCTACGGACCAGATTAATTTCCAACGGAAATTTTTAAAAAAAATTTAAAAAAAATTTTTTGAACTTCTACAATTTTTTGCTATAAATAGACCTCTCATTTCACCTTCAATGTATCTCAATCTTCATTTGTTCTCTCTTAATTTATTAGCAACATTTCCCTTCATTTCCATATCATTTTTTGTTCAAAAAATGACTTCCACTACAAATTGGTCCATGTCCGAAGATGTACAATTATGTATATCTTATTGTTGCCAATCAGTCGATCCCATATCCGGCAACAAGCAAAAGATTGATAGGTTGTGGGAAAAAATCCATGCTGATTTTCGAGCAAATTGGGTGATGAGCGCCGATGAAATAATTGTAACGGAGGCTAGGTCTCAAATTGTGCTTTCATCTCGGTTTGGAAAGCTAAAGAAAAATTTGGTTTTGTGGGTGGCTTGTATTGCCTACGCAAGGAGGAATCCGGAATCGGGTGCTAATATACAAGATGAGGTATATAATTGTATTAAATTATTTCATATTGTGTATTTATATTTATTCATTTGAAAATGATTTTTTAAATTATTAATTTATAGATGCGCAAAGCTCAAACCATGTATGTTGCACAACGAAAAAAGATTTGCATACATTTTGAATGTTAGGAACAAGTCCAGACACATCAAACATTTGCACCCGTTGCACCCCCTATTGTTCCACCGGCTAACACATACGAGCATAGTCCCGCTAGTGAGGAAGTGCACGCAAGTAACGTCCCTATTAATTCCTCATTTGAGGATGGGGCATTTTGCACACCCGAAAATTATCCGGGAGGTTCATCTAGTCCGGTAAGACCTCCAGAAGTAAAGGCGGCAAAAGAAGCAAGGAGAAAAGGTAAGAATATAGCCACTTCATCTAACATAACCCGAGATGAACCTTTACAATCAATAGCGGAAACTCAAAAAAATAAATTGGTTTTCCAAGAAAAGCAACTCGCACTAGCTAGGGAGCAAATGGAGCACAATCATAAAATGCAAGAACACGCCATGAATGTAAAGAAATTAGAGGAGGAAGCAAAAGTTATGCAAATGAATACCGACATAATGACACCAAAGTCTAAAAAGTACTTCTCAAAGAGGAAAGCTGCTATTTTGCGTCGATATGAGGAAGAAGAAGGTAATAATGATGGTGGGAACAATTCAGAGGACTATTCAGATTATTACCGTCCATCTCACTACGATGGGTAATCTCTTTAGTATTTTTATTTTTATTTGTCGTTATTTAACCTTTATGTAATTTCAATTTTAAGTGATTCGTGTTGTTCAATTATTTCACATATTATGTGTATTTAAATTGTTCATACTCTCGAATTTGATTTAAAATATAAAACTTAATTATTCTCATAAAAATAAATTTCAAATCAAACTAAAATTCATATGAAAAAAAAAACTCGCAAAGGAATTACAACACACAACTTAAAAAAATACATTCAATCTAATATTCATAACTGTTCACCGGTTTCCACAAACCAATTATGACTTACTAAATCATTCTAAAGTTGCATATGAAGATATGCAGACTGAAGATTTGCAAGACGCTCACCAAACACCTGAGATTGTTGAACCCTCTCAACGGGATCATGACGAAACCGACTGCCGTTGTGATCGACTGGTCCATCATACACCGTATAGGCACTGTGTGGGTTGTGTGGATCTGCTTCTTCAATCTCTTCAAACTCATCGTCAATAAATTCTTCTTCAACAATCATGTTATGCATTATGATGCAAGCCAACATAATCGTTTTCAAGACACTTTTCTTATGACACACACCTGCATGACGTACAATTGCCCAACGAGATTGTAAGATCCCAAAGCACCTCTCAACATCTTTGCGATATGATTCTTGCTTCTTCGCAAATAATTTCTCAGCATCAGTTTGTGGATTACGAATTGTTTTCACAAATGAGGAGTACCTTGGATAAATCCCATCAGCCAAATAGTAAGTATCTGCATATGTTTTCCCATTCACTTTGTATGTCACCTGAGGAGAGATTCCTTCGAGGCGGCCATCAAATATGTCTGATTGGTACAATACATTGATATCATTTTGCGCTCCAGGTGTACCAATAAAACTGTGCCATATCCATGTGTCGTATGATGCGCCGGCTTCTAATATAATGGTTGGACGACCCTTACGACTCGAATATGACCCCTGCCACGCTGTTGGACAATTTTTCCATTCCCAGTGCATACAGTCTATACTCCCAATCATACCCGAGAATCCTCGTTGTTCTGCTCTTCTTAGTAGTCGATTTAAATCTCCTGCATTAGGAGATCTTAAATACCGATCCTTATAGTGCTCAACTACTTGAGCACACCACTTCTTCAAGCATTTTAAGGTTGTTGATTCACCCATCCGTGTGATTTCGGCACACTGATCTGCACATGAACCGTATGCCAACATTCGTATAGCGCCGGTCATCTTCTGCTCAGGAAGAAGGCCAAGCACGCCAGCGGCATCTTGCCGTTGGTGCCAATATACATCATTGTTACAAAGTTTGGTCTTTATACGATTAAAAAGATTACTACTCATACGGTACCTGCGACGAAAGTCTCCTTCCGGAAAAATTGGACGCTCAACAAAATAGTCCTCTAACAAATTCTGCCCCCTCGGTCCTCTGTTTCTTGGTCGATTAGGTTGGCGACGAGGAGGCACATTGTCTTCATCGTCCATGGTTGCTAGCACTACTGCATCCATAACAGCTGAATTGGCCATATCAATCATCTGATTCATGGATTGCTGGAATATTTGAAAGCTCTCATCAAAATTGAAAGGATCCATATGAGAAGAAAATGGTTGAGATAAATAAGAACGTAGAAGAAAGCAAGAAGATTGATGGTGTGAGCATAGAAAATGTATGAACCTTCTTTTATAGAAGTTTCATGTCTATCCTCATATTCATGTGTCATGTTTTGATTGGATGAAGAAATTTTCGAAATCCTGTCCTTGAGCTTCAAGTTGGCAGCAATAATTCATAAACATCTTCACATGTCATATGCAAGTTGGCAGCAATAATTCATAAATAACTTCACGTGTCATATTCAAGTTGGCAGTAATAATTCATAAATATCTTCGAAAAAATCTTTACAAAATAGTGTTTTTTAATCGTGAATAGTAATAGGAGCTTCTCCTAAAGATTGCATTGGTGCAGAAAATGTTCAAAATGCTATTACTGTTTGATGAATAGTAATAGAAGTTGCTGATTGAGGAGCTACTTAGCGAGATTGAGAAGCTCCGTCGGATACGGATACCCAAAGAGTGCAGAAGAAGAAGATGATTTGGGAATGATAAAACACTAACGCTTACTTTAATATTTACAAGCACATTGGTATTACCAACTCATTCAAACTTTAGAGGTAGCTGCATCTGCACTCCAACTCCGTAACAATAAATTCTTCAACCACAACACATTTTGAATATAACCCCCCTTTTGCCCAACCCAAACTTATTTTAAATAAATATTTTTCCTAAACTACAATAAATATTCCTCATCGTCTTCAATTAGCACTCCGCTGATCAGCATCACAACACACCCATCTCCTCTTTCTTTCTTTTTCTGCTACTCCTCTCGCCCGCCATTTCACACATCCAGCACGCTTTTCAAAACCCTAGCTAGCAAGAGCACGCATGGAACCAGAGTCCGACTGTAGCAAGGAAGACATGCTGCTGAGTGCACTCTCCGGAAACGCGAACCCGCATATGTCTTCATCCGTGCCGACAACCTTAAACAACAACAGCAACACTGGTTTTACTTTACTCTCACCGTCGTCTGCGAATGCGGTGGTCGACAGCGACGGGGGTCACAAGAAAAAGCGAGGTCGGCCCAGGAAGTACGACGCTGATGGGAACCTGCGAATCTCTTACGCATCGCCATCGGTCGTATCCCCGCCTCCGCCTGGCTTTGGTCTGTCGCCGCCCCAAACGGCGTCGTTCGGGTTGAGCTCTCAGGTGGTGATGAAAGCGACGTCTTCTGGTTTCGGTGAGTTGGACTCGCTTCTTTATTTTATTTCATTTCATTTCATTTAATTATTCTTACTTCGGGCTCGCTGCTTTGACCATTGACTAGACTTTTTGTTTATTTAATGATTAAACATATTTAAAAAAGTAAATTTAAAAGGAAAATATGGTCTGAAAAGTAGAGTCAAAGAATGCGTACAGAAATTCAAATTAATTTTGAATAAAAACAGTAGTTAAAGATAGCATCAAGTGTAATAATGGTTATTGCATGTTGGGTGGTAGCTGAGGTTAATTAAGTGCTGACAATTTTGTGTCCTAGATTGGTGAGTTTGACTGGTCAAAGGACTTTACAGTTTGATGTCCCTTTTCTTTGTGAATTGTAAACCTGGTTTTGAGGCGCAATGTATGAACAACAGGTGAAATGTTTGCTGATTGTGCTGTAGGAGATTTCACTCCTCATGTGGTCACTGTCAGGCGAGGAGAGGTATTACTTCACTGAGATTATTGAGTTTGTTGTACAGTTTTTGAGATCTTATGTAGTTGAGAAACCCACCCAGGATGTTGCTGGGAAGATTCTGTTACTTGGTCAGCAAGGGCATAAAGGAATCTGCGTCCTCTCGGCCATTGGCGTTGTGTCCAATGTCACCATACGCCAGCCGAGCTCTTCAGGTGGCATCTTGACGTATGAGGCAAGAACTCCTTCCCTGGTGTTGTGTTTTGTTATGTGCATGAGAAAAAGGATGAAAAGCTCAGCTGGGTTTGCATGTTTTTAGGGTCGTTTTGAGATACTGTCTTTAACTGGTTCGTACACAGTAGCGAGCAGCACCAAAGGGTTGGTGGGTGCGTTGAGTGTCTCATTAGCGGGTCCCGATGGGCGCGTCGTGGGGGGCGGCGTTGCTGGGTCAATGACTGCCGCTAGCCCTACTCAAGTAAGTAAGAACACCTCGTCAAGTGCTAAAATTCTAAACCGAAATTGATTGACGTGTTCTGGAAATGGACAGCTTGTGCTGGGGAGTTTCACTCCGGGGGGATACAAAAGGCAGAAAAGAAAGTATGTTCGGCAGCAACTAAAGGCTTCGCCAAGTGCAATGAATGTTGCGGCACCCAAGCCGATATCCCAAGAGGATGCTGCTTGCCAGTCCTCCTCGCCTTCGCTCGAGGAAGATGACGTGGACGACTCTATGGTGCAGCAGGCTGCTTCCCACGGCATATGGAACTTCGGGCCTTCTCCTGACATCAACTTGTCCATCCATGGCAGAGTTACTCCATAGCTAGAGTAGAAACATCAACTGTTGCCAATTTTATTTGAGATCAGCTTTCTAAACCTGACCTGACCATTAGCTCGGATTTTGGAACATGGAAAACATATACAAAAAGTAAGGGTGTGCAAAATTCCGCCATGGAGGACAATGCAACTCGGTAGGTGTCGGATTCGGGTTAAGCTAAACCTTCAGACCTTTATATCAGATTAAAAAAAGAAATTCTCAATTAATGTTTTTTTGCTATATCGGATTAGGATTCGGTCGGTCAATAAGATTGAATTAAAATTTACATGAGCGAACATCATTTCAAATCCGATGAGGGACAAGGCATCTAAAAGAATAGAAACTACAAGTAACAACTGTGTTATTCAATTACAGAGTGTGCTTCATTAAAGCTAAGTTGCAAAATAGCCGATGAGATGGAACAATACTCTGCATGACTAGTAAAATTATTCAGATTCAAACAAGGTTCAATAATTAAGCATAAACAGCCTGCTTGTGAATTTGCAGATGCTCAAAATCTCTAGTAAGGTTCAACTGGCGTGCGGAAGTTGATTCCCGCATAGACTGCTTCAGCCCCCAGCTCCTCTTCAATTCGGAGTAGCTGCTTGCAGGGAACATGGTGGGCTTTAGACGAAATAGTTGACATGGATTAAAAAAGCCATAGAGAGGTATGGGAATCAAACCTGATTATATTTTGCAAGCCTCTCTGATCTGCATGGAGCTCCCGTCTTGATTTGGCCCTGTTTAAAGCAAGATGACGCACATGACAAATGGATTCAAAATCAAATCAATGGAGTAACCGCTATAATAGTTTAATTGACCAAGTGACTCACAGTGGCCAGACCAACGGAAAGATCAGCAATGAAGGTGTCTTCGGTCTCTCCACTGCAAATAAAACTCATCCTCCACTATGTAAATAAAACTGCCAACAAGGTCAATAATATTACTAAAAGAGGAGGGCCGAACCTTCGGTGGCTGGCCATGACTCCCCATCCTGCCCTCTTAGACATCTTCACAGCTTCAATACTTTCAGTAACTGATCCGATTTGGTTTACCTGATAAGCATTACACATGGCTACGTAAATAAACCCCAACCAGATGATGGCTATGGAAGTGTCAAGGGACAAAAATCGAGCCTACCTTCAAGAGAAGAGCATTGCAAGTCTTCTCCTTGATAGCCTTCTCAACCCTCTGCAGCAATTGAAAGATTAAAGCTGAAAATGATCGAACGGATAAGATAATCGACAGGACAATGGAAAACGGTTAAGAATAAAACCTTGGGGTTGGTGACTAACAGGTCGTCCCCGACAATCTGGACTTTGTCTCCAATCTCGGCAGTCATTTTAGCATAGTGTTCCCAGTCATCTTGGTCAAAAGGATCTTCGATCGACACAATAGGATATTCTGTTGCGAACGACTTGTAAAGCTCTTTCAAAGCATCGCCTGATATTTTCTGGGAGCCATCATTGTTCTGAAAGGTGAAGTTGTTAAGTAAAAAGTATATTAGCCATACAAACCTTGTCAACTCAAACATTTTTGGAAAAACAATATTAAACTGACCTCCTCCTTGAAGTTCAAATCATAGGTCTTGTCTGATCCATAAAATTCAGAAGCAGCAACATCCATTCCAATAACAACCTGACAACAACACAAAAATTAGATGCACGGTATAAAAAGTAATCAAGGTTTTCAGAAGATGAATGAGATAAAAAAGTATGCATACTTCTTTCGTGTACCCAGCTTTAGCAATGGCTGTCTTGAGCAATTCAAGACCTTCCTTGTTCTCCTGAAGATACAAAGACCAGCGGTTTTAATATTTTTAATAACCTACTAAAAAGAAATGAAAAAAGGCAATCAGCTGCCATTTAAGATGAAGTGCCTGACCTGAATATTGGGAGCAAAACCACCTTCATCTCCAACATTTGTTGCATCCTGTCCATACTTCTTCTTGATGACACTCTACATTCCAAAAATGAAAATTGTGATTAGAATGTACAACTGGCACAGATGTATTGTGGTACAAATGTAACGGTTATATCTTCAGCTTCATGAATAACAGATACACAGCAGCATCTCTGGATTAATTCATAGAGCTCCACAGAAGAACTAGTGAAAGTATGGATAAAATGGTGAGCTAAGATCTACCTTCAAGTTGTGGTACACTTCCACACCCATCTTCATGGCCTCTTTGAATGATGAAGCTCCAACGGGAAGAATCATGAATTCCTGAAGAAAATATATTTGTTGGAATCTCACTGTATGAACATTAGAGTCAAGTTTCAAGCACAAAAAGACCAAATTCTTACCTGCATTGCAAGCTTGTTTCCTGCATGAGAGCCACCATTGATGACATTGAAAGCAGGAACAGGCAGCACTAAATTCTTGTTTCCAGCAAGATTAGCAATATGCTGTTAACATGAAGGCAATATCTTTAACTTTAATATATTAAACAAATTTGAGCCTTCATGAACATGGCACTTGGTAATAATTTATTTAATTCAGTTTCCAAGGGAGATCTCATTATGTAGTTTCACAAAAGAAAATGTATGATAAAAGTGCGTTTTACTTCAATTTGTTTGATGCATTCAGTGAAATATACCTTATACAGTGGGATGTTCAACGAATTGGCTCCAGCCTTGCATACAGCAAGAGAAACAGCAAGGATGGCATTTGCACCAAGCTGAAATGCACATTGATACATCAATGAATCAGGATAGCTTTTTACACACTGGCATCACAATTGTAGAGAAACAAAATAAGAGGACAAAAGAGAATACGACCATTATTTTTTACCTTTTGTTTGCACCAACCCCATTCATTCACAGTGCCATCAAGTTGCTGGACCATGAAGTTATCAATGCCGGTCTGGTCAGTTGGGTCCTGTGATCACAATATCCAGTTTAGATCATTACAGTAATGAAGTGCAGTAGCATAAACCAATGAACGTAAGCAATTGAACGATATATAGATGTCATAACGTCAAGACAATATAATAGTTTATAAACTCACCTTGCCAATCAAGGCAGGACCAATGATGGCATTCACATTCTCAACAGCCTAGGAAACAAAACACACCACCCAAAAGTGTTAGCACAATAATCCACACAATCAAGCAAACAATAGACAGATTAAGAGAAATGACAATCACCTTTGACACTCCCTTTCCAAGGTAGTCTGATCCTCCATCTCTCAACTCCAGAGCTTCATAAATTCCTGATAACAGTATAACATCAGAAAAACAGCTTCCCCGAATCTATTTAGAAATCGTATTACATAGGTCACTGTTTGAATGAAGAGAGACGTAATCATATCATACCAGTGGATGCACCGCTTGGAACAGCAGCTCTGGCTTTGATTCCATTAGACAGCCCAATATCCGCCTACACATCCGAACATACCACACGCTTCCATCAGTAAACTACCAATAATAAGTAACTTATCAAAGTGTCTCAAAAACAAAACATTAGCTGATGCAGCAAAGTGTCACTTCACTCCTACTAAAACCCTAATTGCATACTGCAGCCAACTAACTCTCATAAACAAACAAAGCTCCATTCCAGAACAATCAACATTACAAAAACTCATCAACTACTAAAACATCAAAACAAATTCAGTAATTAATCCTATCCTACTTGAACAGCAACATAAACAACAACAGCACCATCATGCAGACACCAAAGTGAATCTTAAAAGCTTAGATTGAACCCCTTCTCACGGCATGCGTCAAATCAAAGTACATACTAGACACAAGCGATGCAGCTAGAAAACGCTAATCGTTTTTCCGCAGTACTTTCAAAAAAAGAAAAAGGGGTACAGATGGCGTCGCAAATGAAAGATACAAACCTCGACGGTGGGGTTTCCACGGGAGTCGAAGATCTGCCTGGCCTTGACGAACTGAATGGTAGCAGCCATTGAGACGAAGAGAGAGTGAACTGGAGGGTTAGATCTGAACTGGTTCGAAGAAGTCGATGACGGGGAAGGCAGGCTTTGAGTATTTGTAGACGAAGTCGGATAAATATCAGCCGTTGGATGGAATGGAGTGACACGTGCTCTACCACCGAATGAGATCGTTCCGCGGCATCATCATTTATAATACGATTTTTCTTCCAATTAAAATTAGGTCATTCTAATTATTTTGAATTATTTTTTTATTTTTATTAGTGTGAAAGAAAGAGAAAAGTCCTAAAATAAAAAAAACCAGGAGTGGAGGAATGGATGGTGGACGAGGAGGCAGCTGACTGTGTACTTTTGGTGGGTATGCATACCTTACAAGTTTGGTGAGTGACACTGGGAATAATAATAACCTTTTGATTTTTGGCAACTCATTTTTGAAAAGGAAAAAAGGAAACCATTTGCAAGTAAAACATCCTCAGCTGTGCTCTTTGTTCTTTTTACTTGTAGGATTATTGTAACAACACCTCTTAAGTGATTCATATGTGTTCCTGCTGGAACCATTCAGTATGGTTCAACTGGCGTGCGGAAGTTGACTCCGGCATACACCGCTTCAACACCGAGCTCCTCCTCGATTCGTAGCAGCTGCAAATAATCACCATTACAACAGGTTTGTAAAGTATCATAGTTGCGTACATTGCCAGCTGATAGGAGCAAGGACTGAAGATATAAACCTGGTTGTATTTTGCAAGTCGCTCAGATCTGCAGGGAGCTCCAGTCTTGATTTGGCCCTGAAATAAAGCACATTATGTTAATTGGAAACAATGGCCAGTTAACTTGAATACGACAAAAATAGGCTGATAAGTCTCTTACGGTGGCCAAGCCGACAGAAAGATCCGCAATGAAAGTGTCTTCCGTCTCTCCACTGCTCATGGAATGATGAAGTTTATTAATCACTTTAATCAAACAAAGCCATAGAATGGAACTGATATAGACCACAAACCTTCTATGACTGGCCATCACACCCCATCCAGCCCGCTTGGACATTTTCACAGCTTCAATGCTCTCAGTTACAGACCCAATTTGGTTAACCTGTTGAACATAACCAAATTTTTTTAAAGTACATAAAGAAACTCGATTGAAAAATACCGCACCTTCAGAAGAAGAGCATTGCAAGACTTTTCATTGATTGCCTTCTCAACCCTCTGCATCGAAAATATCTTTATTTGTGAGGAAGCAAAGAGAGAAAGCTAGAAAGTGAGCTATAAGAAGGTTAACGGCAATAGTCGAAACGAACCTTCGGGTTGGTAACCAATAGGTCATCTCCAACAATCTGAACCTTGTCTCCAATCTCAGCGGTCATTTTAGCATAATGCTCCCAGTCATCTTGGTCAAAGGGATCTTCAATCGATACAATAGGGTACTCAGCTACAAATGATTTGTACAGTTCCTTCAATGCATCACCCGAGATTTTCTGCGACCCATCATTCCCCTGCAAACATTTCACCAATTAAAGGTTACCAATTATCAGAGACAGGATGAAATCAACTGCTTTATAAATATAGTATAAAAAATTATTTTACTCAAATCGGCTAAAAAGGATTTACTTCTTCCTTGAAGTTCAAATCATATGTCTTGTCTAATCCATAAAATTCAGATGCGGCAACATCCATCCCAATAACGACCTGGTGCAATCAGATTATGGTCAGGCTACATTTTAAGTGTAGGGATCTCACAGAGAAATTAAATTCCAACATTTTAATATAAAAGTAAAAGAAACTTACTTCGTTGGTGTACCCTGCCTTGGCGATAGCTGTCTTGAGCAATTCTAGACCTTCCTTGTTTTCCTGGACATTTCACAAAATAATAGTGAAATGTATCTAAAAGAAAGGTATCGGGATAATAGCATTTTCAGTGATGGTAAGCTGACCTGTATATTAGGAGCAAAACCACCTTCATCACCGACGTTAGTGGCATCTTGACCATACTTCTTCTTGATTACACTCTGAAAATTCACAGATGAGTTAACATCCGTTGCTTTTATATAAAGTCAAATGAACATTTTAGGAACGCTGCATGACGTTGTCACACATATAGGCTTTCAAGAAGACAAGAAATAGATTAATGTAGCATGGGTTAGTTGGTGGATTCGACTGGTAACGGACTCATAAACTTCAACAGGTAAAATTTTACAGATAACAAAACAAATAGCTAGTAGACATGATCCCTCAATGCTTCCAGGTTTGGGTCCCCTAATCATTCCCACACCGCGGAACTTCTTATGTTAAAACTTGTGAGTTATTATTTGAATAATGCAGAAAGGAAATAGAAAAGGAATAATCCAAGAACGGTCCAACGTACCTTCAAGTTATGGTATACTTCCACACCCATCTTCATTGCCTCTTTGAAAGAAGAAGCGCCAACTGGGAGAATCATGAACTCCTGCAAAAGCCACATACATTAAAACCATTTTAGAAAAATTTCTTAAGTGAAAATACATATGACTCAATCAAAAGACATGCCTGCATTGCAAGTTTGTTTCCAGCATGTGATCCTCCATTGATGACATTGAAAGCAGGAACGGGCAGCACCAAACTCTTGTTACCAGCAAGATTGGCAATATGCTGCATGCAAAATATGAATGTGTTAACCTCATAATGATGGCAAACAAATTTTACCTTTACATTTAATGATGGAAATTCAAAGAAGAAATCAAAAAACATAAAGCAAGTTTCATTCTAGCTTCAAAGACGAGAACGATCAGTTCCAGCCACACGTAACCATAGAATGATATCCTTTCAAATGTTTTTTCAAAAACTGAAACGCATGTTTGCTTATTTTAATGCCCAAGTTAGGCTTCCGGCATGGAAAATATGTACCTTGTAAAGAGGAATGTTCAATGCATCTGCTCCAGCTTTACATACTGCAAGAGAAACGGCCAGTATAGCATTGGCTCCAAGCTGTAATTTCATTGACATGATGGTTATTAGAAGATGTGAAAGACACAGAGATAGTAGAAAGCGGAAAAGTAAAGGAAACTAAAGAGGAAAACTATGTCAGAACCTTCTGCTTGCACCAACCCCACTCGTTGACAGTTCCATCAAGTTGCTGAACCATGAAGTTGTCAATACTGGTTTGTTCAGTTGGATCCTGTTTCCACCAGAATTCAGAATGGAGTTCAGGTTCGGTCAATCTATATCATTCTTTTTCCAACATAAAAACAGATACCTGACATGCTTGTAAATTACTAGTGCCTATAAAATGCCCAATGAATAACAAATATATAAAAACAACCTACCTTGCCAATCAAAGCAGGACCAATGATTGTGTTCACGTTCTCAACAGCCTGCATGTGCAAATAAGCCACCATAATTTTAGACTCAACATTTGCTTCAACAGTAAGAAACTAAAAAGCAAAAATAGATGGCTACAAACCTTTGATACACCTTTTCCAAGGTAGTCTGAGCCACCATCTCTGAGTTCAAGAGCTTCATAGACTCCTAAAATGCATAACCATTGACCAATTAGCCATTTTACTGAACCATCCAAACATTTGAGGCATAGTACATAGCAAGATAACTCTCACGTATACCAGGACAAGAGAACCTACAGCTATCATTCGTAAGGAGACTGGAAATGCGCACGCAACAAAAATGATTAACTAGAACTCCGCGAAGTAGACAGAACCCACGCCTGTAGCAGTAAGCAATTGAATAGATGCCTACATCAAAGATACAAGGAAATTTACCGGTGGATGCACCACTTGGAACAGCGGCTCTGGCCTTGATTCCGTTGGACAGACCGATGTCAACCTGCACATGTCAATCAACCAAAACCATTATTCAAAAATAACTATCTGCAAAAAAGTGAGGCATAGCGATACTAAACATTATAAGTCATGATGCCTTCACCAAACGACCCCTCAAATTTGAATCTTTTTCATTCACAGATTACTCTGATTAAACAGTAGAATGGCCAGCAGGGGCAGCTGACTCATCTGAACCCCTTAAGCTCAACCCCTGAACAAAAGTTCAAAAATATCTCTGTTGAACTTAAATTGTTATTAACCCATCGTAATAGTCTGTATTAATCCTCATGGCTGGGTGTATCTACCATCAGACATCTGAGTAGAATTCTTTTCTGCGTTATCTCTTTTAGCCTTCAGTTTGGTATTGGATCAAATAAAAAATCCCCTACTGAGAATTCTTTCTGGATCCGACACTAAATAAAATGGTCTTAGACTTCAGCTCTGCTTAGAGTCATAAAACAGGCAAACCAAAAATTGAAAAATGATTCGATCATTCAACAGATTACTTCCGCAACTGCTGATACTAAGTAGTTAGTAAAACCAGTCCCAGTCGTAAGAACTAAGAACCACAACACTAACTCAAATTCAATTCATAAACAGTTACGGATCATCAATCATGTACACCTGCGTCGATCAGAAACTATGGACAACATCGTACAACCACAGCAAGTGAGTGGAAAATACCTCCACGGTGGGATTTCCGCGGGAGTCGAAGATCTGCCTAGCCTTGACGAGCTGAATGGTGGCAGCCATGACAAGCTTTGGAGATGTAGAGAGAGAAGGCCGAGTGGTGGTATTTGTAGATTAAACTAAATTAATAAATTGTGGTTAATTCGAACCATCGGATTAGTGAATTCGGTGACTACTTTATGCTGCGTCGAAAATGAGGTTTAGTGATAATTAATCAATGAAACTTTTATTTTTTTTATTTATCGTCATTAATAGATTAATTTTTAGTAGGATTTATCATGCATTTGGAAGTTTGTATTTAGTTGGTGGTATATTTGTGTTGTGATAAGCTTGGTGCAATTTTTATAACATTTTTTTAAAATTGTGTTAACTTTTATGGCTAACGGGCTTGGGAAATAATGCACAAATTTCTCAATATTAATCTTTTTTGAACTTAATAAGTTAAATTAATAAAGCTAAAATAAGTACAATTAAATTAAAACTATTTGAATTAGTGGCGGAGATGTGTGCGTGATGGCTGGTGGGAGAAGTCTATTTTTAAGTATGTAATTTATTTTTAATATATCATCATCTTTTCATATTTTCACCCACCATCACGGCACTCTCATTATCACACCATCATTTTACACATCTTTCCCATCATTCACTCCACCACCACACGACCCATTAACCCACCATCACTTACACATACACCACCCACTCTCACTACTCATCCCATCAGGAGTACCCACCTCATTATCTCACCAACACAACTGCCCACCCCACCATATTATTCCCACACATTAACCATACCTTACCACCACCTTATTATCACTATCCGCCATTCACTCACCTCATTGCCACCACCACAATCATATCATCACTATATATTCCCCCATAACTCTACCAACATATGTTACCTCCCATTATCCACTCACCGCTCATTCCACCACCACCTTAATATTCAATAATATATACTCATTGTCGCATACACGCGAAATTTACTTATCTTATTTACTGAAAAATTTAAGGAAAAAAATAGAGCATCAGCGGTGGTTATGTTTGCATTGTTATGAATGTGTGTTCATAAATAAGCCATTGGTGGTGATCAATGTTGAATTAAATAAAATATTTAAGATATATTACATAAAAATAAATTTTTTCGGTTCAAAAGATGCATATATGTTGTATCATAATTCGAGCAACAGAAATAAATTTTAGAGGAAAATGAAAATTTATTTAATTTAGTATTGGAAATTAAAATAGAAAAATAAAAACGATATAATTTGTTTCTATTAGTTTTCCTAAAGGAAACACACATTTTTCTTCTACCAAACATACCCTCGCGAGTTGAGAGTTGAGTGTAATATATAAGGCGTGCTATATTGGGTCATCCTCCACGCCCAAACTACAAGCGTGACAAAAAGAACAAGGCCTCTCAAGCTACCAAAATAATATTCTCTTCCAAGGAAAATAAAGTAATCATGGAACCCAATAATGCACGATGCTTGCGTTTATACCCAATAATATTCTAGTTTGGGCAACGCGCCTGCCAGGATCAACCTACGTGGCCGAATAAAAAACACAATCACGTTCCCCGTTGCTGGCTGTGGGGTTCGAACCCACGCGCACTTCTGTGCAGCAGATCTTAAGTCTGCCCCCTTAACCACTCGGGCAAACCAGCTTGACGAAATATATTAATTCTTTTTTCCTTAAAATCAATTTCATAATTAAATGAATGGACTATAGATTTAAAGAATTCAGCCCAAAACTACGAGCCCATTGCCAGCCCAATTTCAAACCCACTTTTACACCGATCATCTTCTTCTTCGGCTCTTTGCAACTCCCTTCATTATAAAAGCTTAACTCAACTCCGCCTTCTCATTCTGTCTTCCCCTCGCAATGGTCGTAGTTCATCGTTCTCTTTCTGGGCGACATCCCTTCGATTGTCCTCACCCGACCTCTACTTTTTCCGGCGTCGCTCGATGTCACCCAGCTTCGCCGATCATCGCCCAGGCTCCGAATTGCGTTTATTAAGTTTATTACTTTTTCATCTCGAGTCACTCGATTGTTTAAAATTAGGGTTTTTATGTTAGATTTGTCTACGTTTCTTCCGCAGTTGATCTTTCTCGTCGTTGCATCCATCATGTATCGACGATGTCGAGTTCACTCTCTTTTGTAATCTTGAAATGAGAAATTAGGGATTTAGGGTTAGCCGTTTCAGTTTTTTTTTTTTTCCTTCTGTTTTCTGGGGTTTATGAAATGGATGGTTCTAGTAGATCTTTTGATAGATCGAGAGAGACAGGGATGAAGAGAGCTCGGCTGAGTGACGAACCCAACCTTCGAGACCCCCGCATCCTCAGTTATGGCGTCCGAGGCGTTCGGGCTCCGCCAGCTGATGCGCTACCTTCGAGGTACAGGCAGATCGCGAGAGAAGCCGAGTCCAATGATTCGAATGGTGGAGGGTACCACCCGACGCATCAGCTCTTCTCCGAGCTTGTGAGTGAGTACCGGAAGGGTCTTGCGGAGCTGACTATCAACTCCAAGCCAATTATAACAAACTTGACAATTATTGCTGGAGAGAATTTGCACGCTGCTAAGTCCATTGCTGAAGCAATCTGCAATCATATCATTGAGGTGAATCAAGTTTTTTGCCTTTTACTAGTTAAATTGTAACTGCTGATTAAAAAAGTTATTTTTATTGTTGAAGCTTTGTGTAGTTTCTACAGTTAGTGGGAGAATGGTAAGTGGTTCAACTGACGGTATAGTGCGTATTGGAGAAGTAGTTGTAACTGAAGTGGGGATATAATGAATTCATCTTGGTTTTGGTCTTCTTATTCGCCAGTTTCAAAATTTCATTACGGACTTCAACATTATTCATTTTTACAATTATCAAAAAGTTTCCATCCCATCTAAATTAATGCTATCTTGCTATTATGACAACTCCTTAAATCGTAATTTCTACTTGTTCTGAAAACTGATACCTTAATCTCTAGCACAATGCCCTTTGAGTTTATTAATCATTGAAATATTTGCTCAAGAAATGCACTCCCTGTGGTACATAATGGTTTTAGGTCATCTGGATGCTTGGGCAATGTGTATTACTTTGATTGCAGATCAGAATCTACTGAGATGCTATCATTAATGTTTTTCCGATATATGTTCTGGATGTGTATAAATCATCTATGTACCATCTTGTGTTTGATATATCCCAATCCAGCTCTTATATTGTTGTAATGGTCTGTTGTTATATAGTTTACTAATTATGGCTTTAGTGAATGTGAGAGTTTTCAATTTCTGTAAATAAATTGTAAGCTGGAGGTTTAGAAATTAGTGGTGTGTTGTATCAGTTAAGAATTGCAGGAGGTTAATTGTCATTTCCACATCAAAATCAGGTAAAGTTCTTCTTTTATGACGATGATGAAAATTACGCGGTTTGGATATCTGAAGATGTTGGTCCTTGATGACATAGCTTTCGAAGTTCCTTAGAAGACTGAAATATTCAGAACCTCGGTTATGGCCCGAAGGAAGCTTGCTTACTTGGGTGATGTGTATCAGAGTTTGACTCTTGTAGTCTAAACTCTTCCAAATTATTGTATTTACCTAATCATTTCATGTACAGCAAGGGATTTGGAATTCGTTGGCTATTACCGTGTGGGGGTAGATGCTTAAGTGACATTGCTTTTTTACTTCCTTTTTTTGCAGCTTCCTTTCTCTCGTACAGTATTTGTTCTTCTTTTGTATCCCTCAAGAATGCTCCATTCTATTTTACATGTTGATGAAAGATTGTAGTTCTTTCTTTTTATGAATTTAACATTGGTCCCTTCCAGAGTCTCTAATTATTTATTTGACTTTCAGGTTCCCAGTGAGCAAAAGTTGCCCTCTCTGTATCTTTTAGACAGTATTGTGAAAAATATTGGAAGAGACTATATTAAATACTTCTCTACGAAGCTTCCTGAGGTTAGATTAATATTCTGTTCACGATGTACTTTCCCATTTGAAACAAAGGTGTTATCGTAAATTATTCAGTCTGAAGCATTCTTGTCTTGCTGAGAGCAATACCTTTTTCTTTGTTAGAGGTGTGCTAGGTGAATAAGCTTACTCCTATTGTGCTAGCATTAATATAAGTTTGGTGTTTTCTTTTGTTTTTCTCCTAGTTGAATTTGCTTTGGCTGTCAGTAAATAACTTTTCTATGTACATCAGTTTTCCAAATCTTTCAGTCAGTGGTTTATTCGACCTTAGCTCATTCAGTTTCTTGATCGTAGGTTTTCTGCAAGGCATATAAGCAGGCTGACCCATCAATTCATGCTGGGTTACGGCATCTTTTTCGAACATGGGAGGGAGTCTTTCCTCCTCAGCCGCTCCAGATGATCGAAAAGGAACTTGGCATTTCCCCTTCAGTTAATGGTTTGGGTTCAGTGAGTGCAAGATCGAAGCCTGAGCCTCAGTCTCAATACCCGCAAAAAAGTATTCACGTTAACCCTAGATATCTGGAAGCTAGGCAGAAAGTTCAGCCACCTAGCCGGGTATGAAGTTCAGTATTTAAGAATTGGAATTTGAAGAAATATTTGCCTATAGTGAAATGAAAAAAGAGTTGTTTTTTCATATTCATTGCGTTTTCTGCTGTGCATCATCTAAGCATTGTGCATCTTCTGCAATGGTGACTGTCCATATTAAATTGAGGTTTATAGTCTACAGTTTCGTTTAGTAGTTTGACTTTGTTTCACTACATACATTTTTCAGGTAAAAGGCCCAACAACTGACATTTCTAGCAATGTCATGAAGTCCTCTGGGACTGTGGCAAGGCTGGTAAGTGAGGCTCCGTAGTTTTTAACATTTCTAAGGCGTGTTATGTAAGCAAGTTGTATATAGGTGTCTATTAGCAGTGGAAAGACTAAGCTGCAGACTGGTGGGGCCTGCAATGTCCTATATACTTTCACGAATTCCTCTTTTTGTTTTTGTCTAAGATATACTTCATTTTGTGTGTTTAGGGTCACTAGACTTGAAACTTATGGTTAGAAGTCGGTGTGTTTGTTTGCGCACTACATTTTTTAAGGGGGCGAGTTATCTCACTAGCAAAGTGACTTAATTTGCAGAGCATTCAGCATAGAGAGCCTATCAGGGAATCTTTGTATGAGAAAGATGCAGAAGCCCAATTTGACGATTATGATTATAGCTTGAAGAAAAGTGGGATTGGTGAGAATGACAAGCATTGGTATGGAACGAGTACCAATTTGGATGACACTGTTATTGGACAACGAAATGGTTATGATGGAAAGCGTAAATTAACAAGTTACTCAAATCCTCAATCATATGCAAGTAGAAGCAATGGTGGGATGTCTAGAAGCTGGAAAAACAACGAGGAAGAGGAATATTTATGGGATGACATTGATTCTAGAGTAATTAAGCACGGCACACCAACTGACCCAAGAAAAGATAACACGTCATTTGACGATTCTGAAGACATGGTAAGTCTTTGAACTTTGTTCGTATGCCATTATAAAAGACATAGCAACGTGTCCTGCTTTTTCCTTATTTGCAAAACTTGCCACATAAATCGGCCTTTCTGTAAATAAATTGATCTTTTCTGTTTAGCAAGTAATGGACTGATTATTATTTTTCGTTGCTCTTTCTGTGTTACCCTTCTGAAAGTCATAAAAGATGTGAAAAAGTAGTCTGGTTCAGTGCCATCCATTTGTAAGTCAGATGCTGAAAATAGGACCCATTTTGGGGGAAGAAAATAATACTTTGAACTTGGAAGATAACATCAGTATAACTTCCGTACCTTATTGCAGGAATCAACAGACGGGGTGAGTTATCCAGTGGCCACCGCTCTTCAGTCTGTACAATCAGCTGACTTTGCTCGTGTTCTGGGTGTGACATCAGCTGGGGCAAGTTCCTCTCTAGGGCGGAAGACATTGCAACCTCAAATGGTCAGATCCTCGGCCACTACAGCGTTAGCAAGATCTCAGACAAATAATAGCCAAACCATCGGTCAGAAACGGCCTGCACCATCTTCTCGCCAGCCTACTTTGCATCAGCGGTCCCCTTCACCATCTTTTTCAGCAGGACAGAGCAATTCAGCCTTACACAGTCTAGCTGAGATTGATCTCCCGGTTTCCCAGTCAACGCAGAGAGCTGTTCCAAAGTCATCTCAGACTCTTGAACGGGATAATATGAGGCCTCGCAGTCAAAGTCAACTCAAAAGAGATTTGTCTCCTATGTTGCCACAATCAAGTAAAAAACAACATCTAGACTCCCAGAAGTCTAAGTTGATTCCATCTTCTGTCCTGTCGTCTCAACAACGAATGCAACAGCACTCTCCTCCTGAGCATTCTAGGTCAGAGGGAAAGCTATCCGAGTCAGTCTCTGAAGCTCTGACTATTGGAACCTCAGTTGCAGAAGCTGTCCAGCAATTGAGTTCAAGTGATTTATTGGCTGCTGTGTTCAACAGTGGAATGCTGTCTAAAGGGATAGTTAATCCAAAACCTGAGGTGGATTCTAAGGATATGCCAGAGCCCGTACATTCAGATTTCCACCCTCCCGCACCTGCTGGGTTTGCCCGCCAGGTAGGGTACAAAGCGGTCAAAATGTCAGCAGTACCTGTAGCTACTTCATCCCAAGACAATAAGCCTGCTTCATCAGTCTCTAAGAGGGTTGTTGCCAAGTCTCAAACCACTACAAGTAAAGCAGGGGAGGAAACGACACCCGATGCAAATCCCTATTCAAACATCCTCAGCACATTAATGGAGAAGGGCTTGATTACCTCTTCGAAAAATGAGTCATCAACCACACCCCTCCTGTCAGATGAGTCCGAGGGTGCAATCCCAGGTGTTACCTCCACACCATTTCCAACTATGATGGTTCCAGACTCGTCATCTCACTCTTCATTGTTTGGCGGAGACAACTTATCTGCTTCGAAGCATACGGCGAATAAAGTGGTTGATAATCCGTCCAAGGCACCAGAAGTCAAAAACCTCATAGGATTTGAATTCAAGCCAAATCTTATTCGGCAACTTCACGAGCCTGTTATTGCAGAACTCATTGACGGTCTCACTTACAGATGCAACACTTGTGGTCTTCGATTTAAAATTCAAGAAAGACTTGATAGACACACGGAATGGCATTCTTCCAAAGAATTTGATAATGAATATGGTGCATCAAGGAGATGGTTTTCAAATTTAGATGATTGGGTTGCTGGAAATTTTGTAACTGTAGTCGAACCAGTTGACAGTGCCGAAGAAACTGAGGAGGCTGCCATTGAGGATGAATCGTGCCTGGTTCCAGCAGATGAAAGCCAATGTGTTTGCATATTATGTGGTGATTTATTTGAAGACTGTTATAGTCACGAGGAAGACGAATGGATGTTTCGTGGTGCAATGCATGTTAAAATTTCAGGCCCAGGATATGAGACGCTAACTACCAACGATAACCCCGCTCAAGATCTTATAGTGCATGCAGAGTGTTTTACTGAAAGCTCTGCCCATGAGCTGGGACTGATGGCTAAAGTTAAAGTGGTGAGACCTACTTTTCAAGAATTTCAATAGGCTAATTGTTCATTGTGCTTTTCTGTTGATGTGTCGTCTAAATGATGATTCTTATTAGTGTGTTAACCTAATAAGTTATATCATTCTAGGAAGAAGATGCATAGACTACACCTATCAATGGAGGATCGTTTGCTTTGAAAAAGAGATATGAAGATGTAATCATGAGAAACTAGCAAAGAAAGATGGAGGTTTATTTTTCATCTGTCGTATGATGATGTTTATATTTTATTTTTTTACAAAAAAAAGATGAATTTTGCCTGTTGTTCCGTCATTGATAAAGTAAAAAAGAAGGGGAAGTTTGTATTTGGAAACCTTAGTTTATACTGCTGCACTTTAGTAGGAATTGGTGTGTGCCTCTAATCCCGAAGAAGCGCTTGGTTTGTGGTTAAATCTCCAATACATCATCTCTACTTAAAAATAAACGTCTTTTTTCCTTTTTTGACTTGTGGAATAATTATTGTTTGATTTTTACCTGTAGTTGGATCAAATATAAAAGAGTATCTTGCTTATTCGCATTTGTAACATTGTGATAAGAAAGTGTATCCGTCTTTCCAGGCCAACATTAGCCAAACTCCTAGCTCAGTTAAAGTAACAATAACACCTTATCTGCCACACCTCTTCACTATCTGGTTCCACCAGCCTTTTACCGCCCAATTACCCTTGCACCATCTTAAGCATAAAGACAGGAACCCTCCAGCCAGACCTCCTATTGTCACTTCGCGCAGCTTGGTAGTCGCCTTCAACACCTCTTCTCAAAATTTCCAACAGCTCTCGATCTTAATTTTAACATGCATTCCTTTTATACCACCGTCCGATGAAAAATAAAACTGACCAGATATCCACTTAACTAAACTCAGCGTTTTGAAAACAAACTGATTAGAATTTACAATATCTAAATTATAATCCCCTTCTACCCAAGCATAGTGCCTCTTGTGAAAATTGCCCTTTCAGAGCTCATGTACCTGCAATCGCTTCATAAACAAAAGATCCAACCAATGTTTGAATTATTGTTAGAAATAATTTTAGTATTCATATCAGCACGATTTTTCAAGGTATCAACTTTCAGCAAATTAACTTTCCCATCAACTAAGGCCCTGTTCTTTATAATTTAATTTTTAGTACTTAAGATAAATTATGTTCAGTTAAATTATGTTCAGTTAAATTAAGTATTATTACTATTCATCACCACCACCAACACTATTCATCATCTATTTTATCCACACACCAACACCACCACCTCAACCATAACACTACTACACCACCACAACACCACCACCACAACCATAAGACTACTACACCACCACAACACCACCACCCCAACATAACAACACTACACCACCACACCACACCATAGCACCACCACCCAACCATACTACTACTACACTACCACAAAATTACAGTATTTATCTTAAGTACTTAAGTTAAGTTAAATTCAAATAAGTTAACTTAAATTCAGTTAAATTAAGCTAAGTACAAGTTCAGCTCTAAAGAACAAACCCTAAGTCTCTAATGAAATGATACCTAACATCGACATGTTTGATTCTTTCATGATAAATAGGATTTTTATTGAGTTGTAAAACAGATTGGCCGTCAGAATAAACTGCAGGTACTAACTTACTCAGAGCAGCTTCAGTTAAGAAGCCATTCAACCACACAGATTCTTACACGCATCCCATTAGGCAATATATTCAAATTCAGTAGTAGACAAAGCAACAATTGACTGTAATTGAGATTTCAAACACATAATTATTTCCATAAGTAAAATAATAAACAGTTGTGGATTTTCAACAGGCCTAATCACCAACAAAATCAGAATCTACATATCCAATCAACTCAACTCTCTCATATCTAGCAGCATAACACAACCCTACATTCAGAGAAATAGCTATATAACCTATCACATTTTTGAGAGCATTCTAATGATCCACACCAGAATTAGATATATAACTCAAAAGGGATATATTATAAACAAGTCAGGCATAGTAGTGATCATGACATACGTGATAGAACCAATAATATTTACATAAGATATAGTTTCCATACTATGCAGTTCTGATCTAGACTTGGGGAATCTTTGCTTACTAAAAGCAATATGAAGTGCAAGAGGGACATAAATAGTTTTGTAGTTTCAAATTATCAAATTTAGAGATAATTTTTTCTTAAATAGGGTTCTGATGGATTTTGAGCCACCTATCATGTTTGTTCCTCTCTATTATCATTTCTTTAATCTTTTCAAATCTTTCAAAAACAGAACTCAGATCAGACTTTAATCTTTTCAGTTTAGCAACAAATTTGCTAATCAACAACATGTCATCCACAAACAGCAGCAAATACACAGGCTCATCATTTAAATAAGCAAAATAGAAGCAACTGTCATATTTACTCGTAACAAAACCAATACTAAGCACAAATGAGTCAAATTTTTTTTACCACCGTCTCGGACTCTGCTTTAAACTTTACCATGATTACTTTTTATCAACATATCCTTCAGGCTGCCTCATATAAATTTCGTCTTCTATCTCACAATGCAAAAAGTTAGTTTTAACATCTAATTGTTATAACTCAAGATCATAACATGCAACAAGTGACATCATATTTCTGATAGTTTTAAATTTTATCACATATGAGAAAACCTCAGTAAAATCAATGCCCTCTCTCCGAGTATACCCTTTGGCCACTAATCTGACCTTAAACCTAGAAGTATCCCCATCATTTATCCACTCTTTAACCTAGAGCGACCCACACTCCACCATTTTCTGGTCTTTGGGTTTCTCTACCAAAACACATGTTCTATTAAGTGAGTTCGTTTCCTCATCCATAGCTTCAACCCATTTATTTTTATCTTTAAAGCTAATGGCTTTTAAAAAATTATCAGGTTCACTGTTATTAATTTCATGGGAAGCTAAGATGGCAGTAAACATTAACTCTGCACCAGAATATCCAGAGGGGGGCCTTGTCTCTTTCCTAGTTATATCTCTAGCTAACTGACAGTCTCCCAGAACTTGTTGTGTGGGTGGATCATTAACTTTAACCTGATCAGGATGCTGTTTAGCAGCATCTTTATCATCATATTTGACTTCAGCAGGTTCAATATCAGTTAAAAGGATAGTAGGGTTTATGGAACTGTTTACATGACCATTAAGCTCCACCGCAAAGCTTTCAGGGGTACCTAACTGGGTGCTATTCTTACAAGGAAAATTATTTTCATCAAACACCACATTCCTATTTATAATGATTTTTACCCCCTGGAATTTCTATCCCAAAGCCTATATCCTTTGGTCCCTTTTTGATAACCCATAAAGACACATTTAAGGGACCTAGGATCTAACTTCCCTTCTTTGTTGCGCGCATAAGCATTACAATCAAAGATTTTCATATAACTTAGGCTGAGACTTCTGTCAGTCCACACTTCAATAGAGCACTTAAGATCTAGAGCACTAGACGGGCTCCTATTAATTAAATATGAAAGTTATATGTCTGTCCCACAATGAATGTTCTAGACCACTTATTAGCTTTTTCACAATGATTTAACAGATCGTGTTTTAATTATTGTTAGTCACAACTGTAATAGTACGAAGGAATGTAAATGATACAAGATATGTTTACCCTGTTCAGCTCACCGAGCCTACTCAGGGGGGTTTTTCTGAACCCCAAGTGGAAATCATTTCATTACGTGTATGATCAAGTACAATAGGTTTTTAAGTAACACAACTCCCTTGGTTACCACTATGTGGTTGAATCACCGTGAGTGCGTCTGACTTCTTCAGACTGAGATCCTTCTCTTTCCACCTCGATCTGCCTCCTGCAAATCGGTAATTCTCTTCCCGAGAATGTCATCACTGTAACACAATCTGTTCAACGATGTTCTTGAGCATTTTGCGATCAGCTTCTCTTAAGCTCAACTTCTACCAATCTCCGATGATGATCGCTGCTGGGATGACTTCTGCTTGCTGCGTTCTTGGATCAAGTAATATGTGTATCCGCAGTCCGCATTTCCCAATCTCCTCAATCCTATATAAATGATTTTGTGTCTTTTAGGAAACTAGATAATTTGATCATACTTTCCTAATTTAGAACACAATCTAATCTTCCGGAGATTGCAGAATCTCATGAATATTGTGAGCAGAATATCTAGCATCTTGGAGAATATTATACCAGAATATCTCCCAGAATATTTATTTTGCAGACTCAATATTTCCGTCGATCTAGATTGTTTTGCACGCGTCTGCCTGAACTGGCACTGTCTCACCCTCTGATGCAGCCTTGATGGTTTCGTACTGTTTGCCAAAACATGTCATATATATATCCATGGGGAACCAGGATTTAACAAAATAGGTAGCAGTATATAAGGCCTCTCCCCAATAACCTTTGGGAAGGCCAGCCGTAGTTAGAAGCCCATAGTTTTCTGTAAAAGTGTCATATTCATCCTCTCAGCAACACCATTTTGCTGAGGGGTTCATCTGACAGTTCTATGCCTCAGAATGCCTTGATCCTTACACAAGGAATCAAAGTCACTGTTGCAAAATTCAAGACCGTTATCAGTTCTAAGAACCGTCAATGATTTGCTGGTTTGATTTTGTTCTAAGGTCAGCCATTCCTTAAATCTGATAAAACCATCAGATTTTGACTTAAAGAGAAAAGTCCAGACTAGCCTAGAGTAGTCATCAATCAAACTCGGAAAGTACTTATTTCCCTATGCGCCTCATGGCTTTCAGGACCCAAAGGTCAGTGTGTACACAATCTAGGATGGATTTGGACAGGTGTACACCTCTAAGGAATTTTAACCTATGTTGCTTGGACATTATACAGGGCTCACATAAGGGTAATTCAGTGATAAGGACTTTACCTAACACTCCCAGCTAGCTGAAGACATCTAGACCCTTTTTACTTATATGTCCTAGCCTTAACTTTAGAGCATCAGAAAAAACATTCTCACTCACAGAGGCGACATTTAAAATATTAGCAATACCACTACCAATTAGGACATACAAGTCATTGTATTTAATACCAGTCAAAACAAGTTTAGGATTTTTATAAACATGCAACAAGCCATTTTCACCAACACGTGCACATCCTAAATCATCCAATGTACCCAAGGAAATCAAGTTTCTTCTCAAACCATACACATAACTGACAATTGTCAAAGTAACACTTCTACCATCATGCAAAGATAGGTAAACCGATCCAATTCCTTTTACTTCATATTCATTATTGTCACCCATGAAAACCTTTTCATTGCATACATCAGAGAAATCATTAAACCATGCTTTATGATGGCACATGTGAAAGAGCAGCCATAGTCCAAAATCCAGTTACGTAGGCACTCATTATAAGTCACATTCAATACTTCAAAGGACTCACATGCAAGATTAGAAGAGCTAGCATTCATGGTATCTTGACTATTTCCATTTTTACACTTAACTTGCCACTTAAAACAGTTTTTCTTTAAGTGTTCTATTTTACCACAATGACAGCATTTTCTAGTTTCACTTTGGCCTTTATTATTTTTTCTCTTGTTATCTTTAAGCTTATTGTCATTACTAGTCAACCTAAGTTTACTAGACTGACCGAGTGTGGCCCTAATTTAACATACAAATTAGCACCAGACTTACTTCTAGCATGCTTCAATTCTAACTCCCTAGTTCTCAGAGCAGTACAAAACAAGTCATAACTAGGTACAATTTCAGAATATTTAAAATATCTTTCACTATTGATAATTATCAAGTATGTAATTCATCAAAATCATAACCAAGCTAGTATTATCAAGTTTATGATTAGTGTCTTTCAACATCAAAGTTAATTTCAATAACTCATTAATGGTCTTAGTCAAGTCCATTTTGTATGCATACAATGATGCTTTAAGATAAGTTAAGTTTGGTGCCAATCTATATGCAAGCAAGAATGCTAATTTATTCCATAGCTACAAAGGGAAAGACATGCACTAACCTTACGCAGATAAAGTCTGCAAGGTTCAAGATGAGAAGGTTGAAAGCTTCCTCATCGATCTCGGCCTTTCTTTTCTTATTTTTCAGCTCTTGCTTCAAGTGCAATTAACACCTTGTGATGGCTGAGTAGAGCTCTCATTTTCATGCTCCATACCCCAAACTCTTGTTTCCCATCAAAAGGTGTGATCTCCAACCTCGTCGCCATTATATCATGTCCATTCAATGAAAGCAAGAGCAATGAATTAATGAAAAGCAATTAACAATAAGTTCAATACTGAGACTAAGTGATCAAGTAACCACTATAATGTGGTCAAACACCGCAATACTCCAACACCTACTATGAGGCGAGTTAGCAAAGGGGTCCAACTCAATTTATGATCAAATACAGAATCGAGTTGCTAAACAACAATCACAGTTCAAGCAATCGGGCTCTGATACCACTGTAGGCACTATATCAGTCTTTCCAGGCCAACACTGGACTCCCCATTTATCTCAACTCTTTAGCCTAAATTAGACGAAACTCCTAGCTCAGTTAAAATAACAAGAATGCACAAGATTTAATGTGGTTCAGCTTAGTCTACATCCACGATGAGCTCGGAGGCTCACAACGACGCATTAAACCAGGCAAAAGTTTTATAAAAGAACACCTGATTTGCCAAGACTCAACAAAAAAACACCTAAGCGACCAAACTACTCAAACTCTTCACTATCTAGTTTCAACAGCTTACACCGGCGAAGCTGTGCAGTTACCCGTGCATCGTCTTAATCTTAAATACAGGAACCCTCTGTAGCCGATCTTCAGCCAGCCATTCTCTTGTCACTTCGCGCAGCCTGGTAGTCGCACTGAGACACCAACAACAGCCCTTGACTTCTTCCTTGAACTCTCAACCCTCAAGACCACTTCTCAACATTCCTTTTAGACCACGCTGCCTCACGATCGGATGAAATAAATTGGATTAGACATCCACTTAACTAAACTCAGAGTTTTGACAATAAACTGAACATTTTAAGCTAAGAGGAGATTATTAGAATTTGCAACATAAAGCAATCCAAAGAGCTAAGGCTTATTGTGCTTAGTATAGATGTACCTAAAGCTACAAACAAGCCGAGTCGAGCCGAGTATCACAGTGTTCAAGCTCGGCTTGTTAATTTTTTTACGAATTCGAGCTCGAGCCAAGTAGTCACGAGCTTAAAAAACACATGTTTGAGCTTGACTTGTTTAATTTCCACGAGTTCGGGCAGAGCTAGAGCTTTAAACGAGTAGTTTACTTCATTATAGTTGAATTATATTGTTCTAACGAGACAATGACTAGGAGACTAAATGTTTGGAAGACTCATTTTTGTCATCATCTTTAACCTTCGTCTTCATAACAACAAAAATTATGTTTCACTTCTCATGAGACAATGACTAGGAGACAATCGTTTGGATGATTAAAAAAGTAGGCATTCTTCAACATAGAACTTAATTGGGCGTGTCGGCTGCGCTAGGCATATAACAATAGTCCAAAATATTAAATAATTATAAAATAAAAATAAGTATATAACTTTAATCAAGTTTAAATGAGTAAATGAACGAGTATACAGACGAGCTTTGATCGAGTTTTTAAATGAGCTTTAATCGAACAAATAAACGAGTTGTTCGCGAATCTAAACGAGCCGAGCACCACTTTGTTCATGCTTGGCTTGTTTAATAAACGAGCCTAAGTATCGTATTCGTACTTGACTTGTTTAAAATCAAGCCGAGCTTTGACCAAACTTGTTCGCGAGCTGCTCACGAGTGTATTGGTTCGCTTGCAGCCCTATGTACTCCAAATGAGCCTCTGCAATCAATTAAAAGCACATAATTAAAAGCCCATCGGCCGTCAGCCATCCATTAACAACATCGTGAAGAAAAGAGGCGCCTAGGTTTCGGTAGGAATTAGGAGGAGGAGAGTTTGGGTTAGCTCGAAGTTGAAGAGGGCTGACGATAGGAGGATGCAATTGGGGTCAAGAATTGGGACAAACCGGAAGATCTAGAAATGATGCGTGAGAGGAGCCAACGTCTCTGATTTGATTGATATTTTAGGGTTTTTGTAGTTACCAGCCAGCGAGCCTTTGAAAGGTGTAAGTTTTGATGAATTTGGGTTGTGAGAGTTTATGGATTTCGAGATTGGAGTGGAAAATAATGTGGAAGCCTATCAGTCAGTCTCGATAATGATGATCTGTTGAAACTTGTCCGGTAATTTTAGATTTGTAAATACTCAAGGGAAGCGAGGTGAGTGATTAAAGTTTAAGAAAGTTGTGGAAAGCGATCGAGTCTCAGGCTAGTGGCCTTGTTAATGATGCATTTGTCCAAGATTTGGTGTGGATATGAGGGGCAACAGTACTTTGCGGGATCATTAGTCTTGTCACTTGAGAAGGTCGCGGAATGAGTGCCTTTTTGGGAGGGGGTGGTGGAGTTAGTTCGGTACATTCGTGAGCATGAGAGATTGTTGTCTAGTCAATGCAGTAAGACGTACAAGGCTGTGATTCAATGTCAAGACAGCGATTGTGGGGCCTCCTTCATAGGTTCTGAAAAGTTACCGATTTGCATGCCTTCTAGATATGCGATGCCAATTTTGACGGAGGTGGTGGCTATGCATCAGAACTAAGCAAGCTAGAGGATGTATCCGATATTTTTAAGCTTGTTGACGAAGATTCTGAGGTACTCCTGAAGTTGAGAAGCGCGGTGATCCCTACCATGAACTTCATTCCAATGTCTTATAAGAGGAGTATGGTTAAGTGTTATGTAGAGGCAATTGAATCGGTAAATGAGGATCCTGGTGACCTTAGCCAATGGGAGATCATCCTGGTGAAGCATGCGAGAAGTTGCCGGTGGTTGGTCGGCACGGAGATATGGTGGGTGCTTTAGTTGGTTGAGGGGTTTTGCGCCGGTCTCAGAAGGGGATGAATGAACTCGTCTGTAAGCACCCGTATGCTCCACCTCTGAGGGTTCTCACCGGGTTGCCTCCTGTTTCGTTTGTGCCTTCTTGACATGAGGTGTCGCGAGCTCTTCAATTATTTCCGAGAGATTTCGCCGGTCGTACGAAGGAAGTTTAGCTACAGGGGGTTGTACAACCCATGTCACACTTTTGTTCAGTGGGAGAGCGCCTATTAGTTTGGCTATGCTTCTTAGGAGTGCTCCTATCATTTCTCTTGCTAAACCTGGAGGAGGAGGTTGGCCGGTTGCAGTAAAAGAGGTTTGACGTAATCTTATGTCGAGAGTGACTCTGAGTGCTGTTTGAACTTCAGCAATGGCTCATTTGTTACCTTATCAGTTGGGTGTGGGAGTGAGAGGGGCAGTAGAGGCTATTACACATTCGTTGAACCACTTGGTGGCGAAGCATTCCGTCGATGAGGGGTTTTAAAGGTGGATCTCACAAATGCTTTTAATCTGGTCAGCATAGAGGTTTTAATGGAGGCAGTGCAGTGCCATTTCCCATCTTTGAGTGCTTGGATTGAGTATTGTTATGGATTTCAGTTGTTGCTCTTTGTTGGAGAGCCAACCATTCGTAGTTGTCGCAGAGTGCACAATACGTCCTTTGGGGCCCCTAGCCTTTTGTCATCGCTTTACAGCCTTTGCTATGTCGGATTGGGAAGTTATGTCCTCGCTTGGTGCTCAACACTTAATACTTTGTTGACGACTTAATGATGGGTCATCGAGAGGATTTGTTGGCAGCGTTTGAGGTCCTTCGGGATTCAAGCCCATGACTATGGTTAGTTGTGAACCATAGCAAATCCTTGTAGGATGGTCACGTGGAGACTTGAGTCGGCCCTCTGAAGTGTCAGACGAGTTTGTTTTCCCTGATTCTTCGGCTTTATATGTCTTGGGTAATCCTATTTCAGATGATGGGAGAGAGGTTACATTTATTTAGTATCTTTTGCAGAGTTGAAATGTTTCGGCTAGTTTATTAATTTTTATTATTTATGATCCCTATTTAAATTATATCATATTAAGTTATAAGAATTAATATAATTTTGTGTATATTTTTTCTTCTTCTCGAAATCCAACAATCTACATGCTTATGTGTCTACCCTGCCTACCTACCCTTTGGAAGAAGCCACTTCCCATATATGAAAAGTAAGCTCGTTTGTAGATTTTGTGTATGTTTTATGCGGATGACATTTCCAATTTCAAATATGCCTCTTGTTGTCACCTACTACTCAAAGAAACAAACAAGGGCCCGTTGAAAGAACTCAAGCTGAGAGTTTGGTTGCTTCTTTCCCGTGGGCTCATCACCAAATGGTCTCCATCATCATCCCCCTAATCATTTTTTATCGACACATATTCATTTCTTATTTTATCGATTAGAAATTAATTAATAAAGAAAAAAAAGGAAGATAACAAGTAGGAGCGTCAGGGGTAAGATGGTAAAATAAAGCAGATAACCGCCGTCAGATTTAACGGCGTCTATGCTCCATCTCACCTCTCTTTCTCTGCCAATTATAAATAACATCTCTTCTCTCTCTCTTTCTTCTTCGTTCTCTCATCACTTACTTTCTCCCTGAAGCCTTTGTTGATCCTATTTTCCGATCGCCGTCATGTCTTGCTACAAAGGAAAGTACGCCGGTAATGATTCCCTCAGATGTCTCCTTTTTTTCATTTCGCCTGTCGATCTGATGCGTCGATCCTTTTTTTGTCGTTGATGTAATTGTTATTTCAATTCGATCTGGTTTTGCCGGTGCCTCATGGATTAGTTCGATGCGCTTTCTCTCGGGAGTTGTATATTAGTAGATCTTGTTTTGATTCGTATAGTTTCTGTTGCAGTTCTTCTGAGAGCTCAGATCCGGACCGCATGTTTGGTTAATTGATGTCCCTCAGATTTGCTTTTTTTTTTCTCTGACAACAAAGATTTGCATCATCAGATCTACATATTATTGCTTGATTTGGTGGTAAGGCTAAATGTTTGTGGATCCTATGGAAGTTATTGTTTAAGAATCTGATGTGTGTCCGTGAGGCTAATGTTGTATGGAAATGTGGATCTGAATTGTAAAGGACTTATTTGAGGGATTCTCATTTGAAAGGCCCCATTTTTATGGTGGGTGTTTTATGTGACTGTTTTACAACTTTCGTCTGGTTTGGTGAAAGTCTGTTTGAGATATATGGAAAGTGAGAATATTTACCATGACTTCAACGGATATACAATTTGCCCTGTAGAATGAGCATTAATAGCAGCAGTAATAGTCTTGAATTTCTGATTGCATCTTCCTTGCCATATAATGGACGGTCAAGAGTATTGATGGCCTGTGTGAATTTTACTCTTTTGACTGTTCTATATGTAACATATTTCTGTTTACTGCTATTTCAATCTAGTCTATAAATCTGATTGTGTCTGTTCTCTCCAGTGTCAATTGTTATTCAGAAATGGATTTTAATTTCTTTTCAGACTCATCTACATGTGCATTATGTTGTATAGGTGTTTGTTATGCGTAGATGCTTAACCCATGGGTTTTGTTTTTCTATTCGTTGTCGCTGTGGTTCATTGTGAAATATATCCATTGTTGTTGACTTGTGATTTTTTTTGAAATCAAATTCAAATAATATTTGTATGCTCCATTATTTGGCCTATAGGATGTGCGCTTGTTTTAGACTTCTATTTTGCTATGATGGTATTCAGGAATTTATCTAACAGCAATCATATGATGTGTAGATGAGCTCATTGCTAATGCTACCTACATCGGCACCCCTGGAAAGGGTATTCTTGCTGCCGATGAGTCTACCGGCACTATTGGCAAACGTTTGTCCAGCATTAATACAGAAAACAATGAGGCAAACAGGAGGGCTCTTCGTGAGCTTCTTTTCTGCACACCTGGTGCTTTGGATTGTTTGAGTGGAGTTATTCTTTTCGAGGAGACTCTTTACCAGAAAACTGCTGCTGGTATGGTTTCTTAGATAAACTGTTATCCCACTTTATTTATGCGATAGTTGGTTGTTAGTGGAAACTTATTCTGCGAGTCTTTGTAGTTCAAAATATATCCAGTGTTGTGCCGGTTTTTTATTGTTACCTTGGTGTACGTGCCTTCTTTGTTTCATATGTATAGGGAAGCCTTTTGTCGATGTCATGAAGGAAGCTGGAGTACTTCCTGGAATTAAGGTTGACAAGGGTACCGTCGAGTTGGCTGGAACTGACGGTGAAACCACCACTCAGGGTCTTGATGGTCTTGCTCAGAGGTGCCAAAAGTACTACGAGGCTGGTGCTCGCTTTGCCAAGTGGCGTGCAGTGCTTAAGATCGGTCCTAATGAGCCATCTCAGTTAGCCATCAACGAGAACGCCAATGGCTTGGCTCGGTACGCCATCATCTGCCAGGAGAATGGCCTTGTCCCCATTGTTGAGCCTGAGATTTTGGTTGATGGATCCCATGACATCAACAAATGTGCTGACGTAACAGAGCGTGTTCTTGCTGCTTGCTACAAGGCTTTGAATGACCACCACGTACTCCTCGAGGGAACCTTGTTGAAGCCCAACATGGTCACTCCTGGATCTGATGCCCCAAAGGCAACTCCTGAAGTGATTGCTGAGTACACTGTCCGTGCTTTGCAGAGGACCATGCCGGCAGCTGTTCCAGCTGTTGTCTTTTTGTCTGGTGGACAGAGCGAGGAAGAGGCCACCCGCAACCTCAACGCCATGAACCAACTCAAGACCAAGAAGCCATGGTTTCTTTCCTTCTCGTTCGGACGGGCTCTTCAGCAGAGTACCCTCAAGGCCTGGTCCGGAAAAGAAGAAAATGTGGCCAAGGCACAGGCTGCATTCCTCGTCAGGTGCAAGGCGAACTCTCAGGCAACTCTGGGAACCTACAAGGGTGATGCGGAGCTCAGTGAGGGTGCTGCAGAAAGCCTCCATGTCAAGGACTACAAGTACTGAGCATGGAGTTTTGGTACCAACACATGGGTAGGGTTTTCCATGTTCGTCATAAGTTGAGAGCGGATAGCAGTTGCATCTTTAATAAGCTTAGAGGATATTTGCTTCGGCCAGGATTGAGCTATGTTACGTTTTCTGTTTTATTTCAAGAACTATGCAAATCATTTTCATGGTGATGAAATGGTGACCATATTGCTCAGGCCTGCTTACAGCATCCTTCATAATGATCTTTTTGCAAAAAAAGATTATCATACTAATTTTTCTCTTTCTTACAATCTTTTCTTAACAACGAATCAAAAAAAAAATCATAGCATTCTTTCTCATCATCTCTCTTAATATAATGTTAAGAAATAATTTTTTAAACATTTATTTCTCAATATACCATAATAATATTAATTAATAATTGAAATTAATATTCAAAATATTATTAATACATTTCGATTAATTTCATAATTATAATCTTTCAAAAAAATAGTTTTGCATTTACTTACAATATATTTGAGTAGTGCGAAAATCGTGTATTGAAATGCATTAATTAGTATCACAGTCAAATATCTGTCGTATATTGACCACCACATTATTTTTTTTTAGAATATGTGTGTTGATCTTCAACTTCATTTTTGTTTTCCAAGTAAATAATGATAGTCACTATTCGATCATTGTAATAGTGAAATGACTCTTCATTACATCCCGTGCTTCCGTTGAACTTTGTTGTATTTTCATAGTGTGCATGTGTTTCATTCATCTTCAACAACAATATTGTGCACGATAATGCATGACAACATTTTATTAAGTATATCTTCATCTCGCGCAAGAGATGACTTCTGAATTATAGCAAATCCAGATTGTAAAACCACAAATGCTCTCTCAAAATCCCTTCGAGCTACTTCTTGATGTTGAGCAAATAACTTATATATACGAGTCTGAGGACATGTGATTGATTGAATGAATGTAGCTCATTTCAAATATATATCATCAATAAGATACTACAACATGTTATATTGATGATCATTTACGGTTAAATTTACTGGTGGTGCGCGGCCTCCCAAAACGTCTTGAAAAATACGGGATCGGTGTAGAACATTCAGGTCATTACACGAACCCGGTATTCCAAAGAATGAATGTCAAATCAATAAGTCACAATCTGCAACACCTTTAAAAACTAAAGTAGCAACACCCGGAAATCCATGTTACTGGATAATTTTCCACTCCAAATGCACATAATTTATGCTTCTAATCATTCCCGGAAATCCATGTTCTTCACCAATTTGAAACCTTCTCAAATCATCTAGAGTTGGACGTCTCATATATTTGCATCCAAATGAGTTGATTATACATTTGGTAAATTTCATAAGCGCTAATCGTGTTGTACCATCACTAGTTCGCATGTACTTGATTTACTTACTGATTATTCGTCCACTCGATGATGAATTTCGCTTCTCTCTCAAATTTTTCAATGTGTTTTTATCACTTAACTCCCGTTTCAGGTCAAATCATATTAAACTACAGCTGTGTAGCCCATTTACAGCAAATAAAGAAAATCACAAGATTCGGACAAATACGGACCAAAGAATTGGTAGATTTATCTGTTCGTCGTTAAAGGCTTTCCGAGTACATGACTCTTGCCCGATTGAGGAGTTTCATATCTTATTGGAAAGCTAACTCAAAGGAATGCAACTCTTTAGTTTATACCAAGACCAAATTCGAAGATTTAGAGGGCCAAACAAGCGGTGTCAGAACTACCATGTTGAGTGAAAAGTAGCCCGGTTCGGGACTAAACCGGCGGTTCGGCCTGTGAACCGCCGGTCCAGGTTGGAACCGACCAAAAAAATGATTTTTTTTAGACACTCGGAGATGGCCCGGTTCGTGACCTAACCTGCAGTTCATCAAGAAAACTGGCGGTTTGGTCATATAACCACCGGTTGGATCTGAAAGGGCCCGAAACCTTATTTCTAAAAATTAACCCAATTGATTTTTAGTATAACTACACACCCAAAACTCATGCAAAAAGCGTGGAACTATTGGAAGACCTAGATTTCGAGCAGAAGAAGAGAATTAAAGAACGAAGAGCGTCAATTAACAATACAGTTTCCTGATTCTCTCTTTTCTCTAATCTTGTATTCCCGGTAACAACATGAGTAGCGAGTAATAACTTAATTCTGGGATCCTACGGATTCAATGCCTGTACTTAACAATTCATGTTATCTTAGTAAAACCTTTCGATTATGTTGATGGAGTTCTTTAATTCTACTATTTTTAATTCATCGTTCTTGCATGTTTACTATTGATTGGGATTCTTTCTTGCTCTAACGAAACTAGGTTGAGAACCAAAAAGATGACTGGGTCTGAGGTGATTAACTAGATTAAATAGAATTAATATCGAAGCAAGGTAACTATATTGTTAGTACATGAATCAGGAAAGTTGACGTTATTTGTCTGAAAACTCTAGGCTTAATAAATTGAAACTACTGCTAATTCATATTTGGTTGGCGTTCCAAAATGTAGATTAATTCAGGCAATGTTCTGTGATTGGGCAGTTTGCCTGATGTTATTAGGTTATTTTCATTACCCCATGATTTTCATTACCCCATGATATAATTGGGTTATTGGACTCATCACATGATTTGTGTGTTAGGCATGTGTGAAATTTGATCCTGGAACTCTTTCTCTGATAAAATCAACATTTTGCTTTTAGCGTCATTAAGATAATTAGCCTAACTTTTCTAAATTTTTGTTAGGAGTAGTTAAACACATTATTTGCTAGCTACTATATACACAGGCCTGTTCTTTGGATCGACCATTGATTTACCAATGTTTATAAAAAATTATTTTTTACTACAACTTGACTCCTAAAATACACACTTGACAACTATAAAGGGTTAAAATACGCTTGTTAGTACTCATCAACAACGTCAGCCGCTATTCCATATGCTAACATTCGAAGGGCGGTTGTACATTTTTGTAATGGTGATAGATACGAACGTCCAGATGCATCCCATTTTTGTGTAAATCATTCATCATTAGATGTGACACCCTCCATTATTCGAAAAAATACATGTTTTCGCATTCAGAATCTACATCGAAACATCCTAACAGAATATATGGTACATTCAGCGAAGTAAATCATTGAACAAATGTTTGTGACCTTTTTATCGGCCTCGCTCAGAACGAGTTATCACCTGTTCAGTACGTTGTTGCCCAGTTGTCGGAGTAATTGTTGAATAGAGAATAAGAGATTTGGTGGTACGACGTGATTTAGAAAATCATCTACTTCTTGATCAACTACAACTCGTTTTGACCTTCTTGCCTCATCCGAATCAGAGGAACTTGAAGAATTAAAATAAATTGTAGAAGTTCATTGAATATTTTTGAGTGTGTTTGTTTCATCTCATAGCTCAAAGTTATATACCACCAAGAATTGTCATTTCATTGCTTTAAAGAGTTGAATAATTCAAATTAAGTGAACACCAATGCACATGGTAATAATTCAAATCAAGTGAGTACCAATGCACATGGTTGTTGACCTCAATCAAAATACGTGTCATAGTGCTCAATTCAAGTGGGTATAAATGCACATGTTTGTTATCCTCGATCAAAATACTTATCATAGTGCTCCAACAGATTGTCATTTCATTGCTTTAAAGAGTTGAATAATTCAACTCAAGTGAGTACCAATGCACATGGTTGTTATTCTCAATAAAAATACTTGACATAATGCTCCAACGAATTGCCATTTTTTTACTTTAAAGAGTTGAATAATTCAAATCAAATGGGTTAAACAACTTTAAAAAAAAATCATAAATCATATTTTCTTGCTTTGGTTTTTCCCATAATTTGAATGATTGAAATCTATAACTGTGGTGACCATTTGCAAGAAGAAATGGAAATTAGAGAGACAACTAAAAAAAAATTAGCAAGAGAGGAGATTTTTGTGTGTGTGTGTGTTCAAAACATAGCAAAATGAGTGTATATTTATAGAGCTCGAAAAAATAAATTTATTGGTATATTGTTTTTAAATTTTGCTTATCTTTTTTCATTTATGACTTTTTTAAAGTTTTGAACTCTTAAATTTTAATGAACAAATCAAAACCTGACACATTGCAAGCCTTTTTTCAGCCAACGAAATGATGCCACGTGTCAGGTAATGGGTCAAGCTTTCTATCATCCGATCAAAATAAATCTTTCTTTTGTTGCTTATTAAGAGAATAAATGTTAAGAGTGCATCCATGATCTTTTTTTGGTCATTGGTAAGGATGCCCTTAGTGTGGTGGCTGGTTAAAAATAGAGAGCATGGATCGCTAGTCTAGAAAAATATGATATACGGACATTTAACCAGGACGTGAATGTTCCTTGCAAAGTGGGTTGATGCAGCAGAACTCGGATTGGAGGACATTCTCCAAGAAAATTTTGCGAAACACACGCCCTAATTTGATTTTTTTGCAAGTGTGTTTATACGCTCCAATCAAAATTTAGAATTCGGAAAAAATAAAATCTAAAAATCCAAAAATAAAATCTGCTTTTTGAACCCAACGGTCTAAATAACATCAACTATCTAAAATTCAAAAAATATTAATTTAGAAATATCTAATTTATCGATAAATATATCATTCATTTTACACACAACCCACATACATTTATCTCTTCCATCTAATTTTAAATATCTAATTTTGATTTTTTTTTAAAATTGCCATCTTTTGAAAATTGAGTTTAGGATAAAACTGTCATATTTTTGGAAAGCCGCTTTTGGCAAAGGCGGCTTTCCAAAATAATTTTATTTTATCTGTACAATCAACGTCTAGCTAGCTGAAATATAAGATGATACACTTTTGGAAAGCCACCTTTCCCAAAGACAGTTACAAATCCAATATTTGATGAAAGATGCTCAAGGGAAAGGCGGCTTTTGTTAACAATCGATGTGGACACCATGAAGCAGCCAAATGTACATTGATTTGGCATAAATTTTTTTTTATATATTTGAAAAACCACCTTTCCCAAAAGCGGTTTTCCAAGAAGATGTCATTTTCTAAATAAAACTTTGAGGTATAGCTTTTCTAAAATAAAGTTTTCTTAAGATGACAGTTTTGATAATTTTTCTATGATTTATTCATCTTCAAAGTTTTATTTTCCTTTCTAAATGTGCAGTTGTCAATCTGTTTATCATATTTCTCGCAACAATCAAAAAGTTGTTAAGTTGTGGGAAAAAATTCATTCTGATTTTCAACAAAATTGGGTTATGGGTGAGAATGAATTTAGGACGGTTGTCATGTCTCAAGCCGCACTGATTTCTCGTTTTACCAAGTTGAAGCCAAACTTGGCTCATTGGGGTTCTTGTGTTTCCTACGCGAGAAGAAATAAGGAATCCGAAAGTAATTTGCAACATGTTGCAAGTATTTCCTCATGCACATCGGAAATTACGAGGGTTGCGGGTGACTTGTATCAACAGGTTGCTATAGCAGCCTCTGGATTACTTTTCAGAATTTCTGTTCTTAGGTCGAACCTTGACAAGTTTTGATTACCGAGTTCGGCAACAACCTACGTTTGGGGAGGACTTCTCTCGAGCCTCAAGATTCCACTAAGCACAATTTCTAGTACAAGGCTATCAAAACTCAGCCTACGCTAGTTAAACCTTTACTTCTAATCTAGCTCGAATCTACGCTCAGTCTGATCGCACAGACTAGCTTACACTGTCCACACACTCCAGTAATAGATAGCTACAGATCTGATCGCACAGATTTAACATATACTAATATAATGTGTAACAGGAAGATGCTATAACAACTTACACAGTCAAGTTGTTGTAGCTTCTGTCCACGACTCTCCACGCACTCTCTGCTGAGCAGTCGGACTTCCACGAGCTTCACTGCTCGGGTCCCTTATGTTTGTCCTTCCGCTCTTCACTACTTTGATCTGCCCAAATTTGGTATGTATTCGTCTGAAACTTTGTGTTTTACCTTATTTTGCTCCAAACTGACTACAAAATCTCAATTTAATGTAATTTGACTTGAAAAGAGAGTAGAGTGGTAAAAACACAATAAAAATTTCGGGAGAGGAGCGAAATTCATCATAGAATGAAGCTAATAATCGGTAAGAAATTAACCGATCAATGCACAGGTTGTTGTAGCATCTTCTGGCTGCTTCTTCCGAGCGATTTCTACTGAACCTGTGTTTGAAGTTTGACTGGCCTATCCAATTTTTTGCACTTCATATTCAGGGTGTTCTGGCTCCTTAGCTTTAACAAACTGCAACTTTCCAGAACCAACTTCACCTGTGTAGCCAAGGTCAGTCTTTCCTCCACCATACCTGATGATGCAGTATGACAGTGTTTGACAAAACCAGCACACGTGAACAAGATGCTGCTATAGCCGGAGTCTAGCATACGTGAACAAGATCAGTGAACAAGATGCTGCTATAGCAGGAGTCCAGCTTTCGTGAACAAGATCAGTGAACAAGGAGCAGCTAGAGCTGGAGGAAGCTATAGCAGGAGCTTGTTCAGAAGAGCTGTAGCGTCTGTCCGAGCAGCAGCAACCTGGGTCTTTGGAAAGAGGGCTTGGCAGTCCTTCTAAGAGCATCAGAGGAGTTTCTAAGTTGCTGCAGAGAATATTCCAGTGGAGATTCCTAGCTGAAGAAGGAGATTTGATTGTGGGAGATTTGAATCTCAAATCAAATCTAATATCCTAAAAATTAGGAGATATTGATATTACTAGGAAAATTGCTAAATCCTGATAATGATGCAAGTGGGTGCTCCTATATAAAGAAGACCCTTCAGAGCAAGGAAGTTGATCGAAGAAGAGTGCAGAGAGCAAGAACACACACAGAATTTCGAGAGAGTATTTTTGGTGTGCGGACGAGATCTTCGATTATCACTGAGAGCAGAGCGTGAGCGCAGAGCTGTGGTGACAGAAGAAGAAGGTGATCAGGACTTGCGTAGTCTGATCCAAGCTTGATCTGGAAGCCAATTCAGAGCAGAGGGTGCTTGTTGGTTGATCAAGGGAAGCCGCGGAAGAACTGACGAGTAAGTGACTCGGTCGAGTGTCTGGGCGGCAGTGCTCGCTAGTGACAGGAGATCACTAAGTGAGGGGGAGTATTCCATAGTGTGCAGCGCTTGTGGAATCATTCGAACGGCTTAGCGGAAGGCTTCGGAGCGACGCGGACAATTTGTGCATCATCTGTGTGCTACAGCAGATGCTATAGCAACCCTGCAGTATCTGAGTTTTCAGTAGAATATGCTGAGTTTCGAGGAGACAGTAGCTATTCTAGATTGATATCAGTAGAGGGTGTGCAGACACAAGTCAGAGCCTGTTCTGATTGTGTTCGAGGATCCACCTAAGTTGAGTAGCATAGGTTGCGTGGAGTTGTAATCGTGTGTACTTGGAGACCTTTGAGATTAGTGGATTGAGGACTGAGAATAGTCCTCCCCAGACGTAGGCAATTGGCCGAACTGGGTGAACAAATATTTATCCTTGTTAATTCTTGCTGAAACAGTTTCCACGTGAACAAGAGTGTGCTGTAGCTTGTTCACGAATCTGTTTATCAGAGGAGCTGCGAATTTCAATTGGTATCAGGGCGGGAGCTCGACACATAGAGTAAAAGATCCTACATCGCCTCTGAAGAAGACAAAGAACAATGAAGGAAGGACAGAGCACGAGCAAACCTCCATTGTTAGAAGAAAGCAACTATGGATATTGGAAGGCTAGGATGAAGGCCTTGCTCAAAGCCATTGATGAGAAGATCTGGAGAGCTATCGTGGTCCAGTGGTCTCCTCCAATTACTATGGATGAACAGGGAGTTACACGGGTAAAACCTGAAGAACGATGGACTGCTGAAGAGGGAGCTACAGCAACTGGTAATTCAAAGGCTCTGAATGTTATTTTTGCTGTGGTTGATGCTAACAATTTCAGGTTGATATCAAACTGTGATATTGCCAAGCAAGCTTGGGAAATCCTGCAAACTGCCCATGAAGGAACTGATAAAGTAAAAGTTGTCAAGATTACAGATTATTGCTACGCAGTTTGAGAATCTGAGAATGCTAGAAGAGGAGACGATCACTGAGTTCAATGCAAAATTATGTGACCTGTCAAATGAAGCCCATGCTCTTGGAGAACCTATTCCTGAAGAGAAGCTGATTAGGAAGGTCCTCAGATCGTTGCCCACAAGATTTGACATGAAAGTAATGGCAATTGAAGAAGCTCAAAATGTCAGACACATGAGACTGGAAGAATTAGTTGGATCCCTCAAACAATTTGAGATGAAGCTGGTTAAAGAAGAGCCCACTTCTAAATATAAGAATATAGGACTGAAGGCAGAAACAGAAGTGAAGAAGCCAGCTCCAGATGATCAGCTGAGTATGCTAGTAAAGAACCTTGGGAAACTCCTGAAGAACATGGACTCCAGAACTGGGCAAAGCTCATCCTCGCGAAAACAATCCAGAAGAGGTGGAGGAAATAAAAGGAGAGGGAAGGAACCTGCTCAGAATGAAGATGACAAGAAAGAAATGAGAAAGAGTGTTCAATGCTGGAATTGTGAAGGGTATGGTCACCTTGAGGCTGACTGTCCGAGCAAAGTACCTCAAGTGATGATTTGTTTCAGCTTTCAGCCCAATGTACCTCTCATGAGAAGGTGTAGCATCCTCTATCAGCTTCATCTCGAATTCTTCCAGGGACCCGATCAGAGCTTCTAGCCTCATGTTCTTGATGCCCTTTGCTTCTTCTATAGCAGTGACCTTCACATCAAACTTCAAAGTCAAGGATCTGAGAACTTTTCTCACCAATTTCTCTTCTTGTATTAGTTCTCCGAGAGCATAGGATTCATTCGATAGGTCACATAGCTTTGCGTTGAATTCAGTGATGGTTTCTCCTTCCAGCATCTTCAAGCTTTCAAACTTTGAGGAGATCATCTGAATTCTCGAGGTCTTCACCTTGTTCGTTCCCTCATGAGCTGTCTATAGGATGTCCCATGCTTGTTTTGCGATATAGCAGTTTGAGATCAGCCTGAATTGCTGGCAACAACAGCAGCAAATATAGCGTTGAGAGCATTTGATTTCTCGGATGCTATAGTTTCATCTTTAGTAGTCCATCTATCATCATATTTCTTCTGTGCTACTCCCTCATTGTCTTTCACTAGAGGATGACCCCGAGACAATAGCTCTCCAAGTCTTTTCATCTCTGGCCTTCAGAAAGGCTTTCATGCATGCTTTCCAATAGCCATAATTTCTTTCTTCAAGCAGCTATGGTCTACTTGTGCTCTGTCATTTCTTCATGTTCGCCATAGAATTCAGCAACTCTTGACCGGATCACACTCTGTGTGTCGATACCAATTGAAATTACGAGCGCTGATGGTGACTTGTATGAGCAGGTTGTTACAACAACCTCTAGGTTACTTTGCGGATTTTTTGTTCTTAGGCCGAACCTTGACAAATGCACAAGCTTTTGTTACCCAGTTTGGCAACAACCTACGTCTGGGGAGGACTTCTCTCGAGTCCTGAAGATTCCACTAAGCACGATTTCTAGTACAATGATATCAGAACTCAGCCTACGCTAGTTTAACCTTTACTTCTGACATAGCTCGAATCTACGCTCAGTCTGATAGCACAGACTAGCCTACACTGTCTACACTCCAATAATATATAGCTACAGATCTGATCGCACAGACTAGCCTACACTGTCTACACTCCAATAATATATAGCTACAGATCTGATCGCACAGACTTAACATATACTAATATAATGTGTAGCAGGAAGATGCTATAGCAACTTACACAGTCAAGTTGTTGTAGCTTCTGTCCACGACTCTCCACGCACTCTCTACTGAGCAGTCGGACTTCCAGGAACTGGCGATGCTCCACCTCGATCAATGACCTCACTATCTGGGAATTTCTACTTTGATCTTTGATCGTCCGCAGCAGCTCCTCTCCGTGATGATGCTCCAAAGCAAGTACTTAATCTTTCAACGAGATAACGCTCCAGTTGAAGTACTTAGATCAAGCGTACATCAGACACCTCTGATCATGATGTTCTCTCATCTCACCCATAGCTTAGGTCTCTAGCTTTTAGATTCCCGCTCTTTGCTTATGCATCTTTCTCTTTCGTTATGTCTGTGTGTGTGCTCTTCTTCCTTCCCCAGAGGCGCTGCTCTTATATACTGTCAGCCCTTGAAGGATTAAAGAAAGCCTAGTCTCACTAGGATTAAAGATCTATCCCAAGATCTTTGGAGTTTGTTAAGATATGAATGTAATAACCTTCTTTCCGAAAATCCTTTTTGGAACCATATCTTTAACTTACGATTTGAGAACTGATTTGCGCATTCTATTGTTGCGATAAATTCCTAAAACGGTTAGGAACTTTCCCCGGACATTGAATATGGATAGTCTTCACGATACTCCAGTTGTTTCTCCACAGGATGGTATAGCATCTCGCTAGATCATCTTTTACGGATTTTGTCAAGGATGTCACATATGTAAACAATCTCTCCCTTGACATTTTGGACAGAATCCAAGGACTCTTCTTTCCCTTTTTATCAACTAAAGATAAGGGTCCTCAAGCAAAACTCCGTGAATAGGTCTACGCCAGTTCTCCATCCACTGGAGGTGGAATCTCATCGACGGGGTACTCCACATCTCGCATCAGTCTGGCAATCTGAGCACGGTGAGTAGCATTCTTCTTTGCTTCAACACTTAATTGAACAAACTCAGCCTTCAGGTGTCCGACAATCCTTGCACCTGATGCTGCCTAAAGTGCTGACAGAAATGTTCCAGCAGTTGCTGAAGCAGCTTCCATGACTGGGTCTGCTCCCTGCATCATTGGATCTGCTTCGGTCACATCTACAATGTGTTTTCCTTTTCTTGTTCCAGCCGTGTTTCTTAACTCATCTCTGAGCATAACTTTTTTTGGCTTAGGCAAACCTTGAACGTATTGAGTTTCCTTTCCAAGCACTTTCCCTTTCAACTCATTCCTAAACGTCACGTGTTGTTATTTACATGGCTGAATGTTAGTCAGGCAAGTCTAATCCTTAGTCACGTGTCCTGAGCATCCAGTGTCGAAATACCACAGTCCTTCCTTCATTGATTTCGACGAGCTATAGGACACATCGGCATATGATCTTTTTGGCATATTTCTTCCAAGTCTAGCTTTAGATGGTCTTTGTGGTCTCCAGTACCTGGTAAGGATAGGGCAGAACTGTTGTATATGACCACTTTGGTTGTAGAAGTAGCAGATGTGTTTATCATTCCAAGACTTCCTTGCATGAAGTTGATGCATGACAATGCGTAATTTTAACCCTTTATAATCAATGTATGTTTTAGGTGTCAATTTGTAGTAAAAAAATAATTTATAGACCTTGGTAAGCCAAGGGTCGATCCAAGGAACAGGCGTGTGTAAATACTAGTTAGCGAATAACGTGTTTATCTATTTCCAACAGAAATCCAGAAGAGTTATGTTAATTATCCTAATGATGCTAAGAGTAAAAGATTGATCTTATCCAAGAAGGGGTTCCATGATCGAACTTCACTCATGCCTAACGTACAAATCATTTAATAATTCAAATAATTCAATTATGTTATGGAATTATGGAAATAACATAATAACTCGTTCATTTTTGCCCTTTAAACCTTCAAATCTGGTCTAGATGTAAACTAAAAAGTTGTAGCCCTTTGAGTTAGCTTTCCAAAAAGATATGGCACGCTTCAATTGGATAAGAATCATGTGTTCGGCAAGCCTTTGATAACGAATAGGTCAATCTGCCCAAATTTGGTCTATATTCGTCTGAAACTTTGTGTTTTGCCTTATTTTGCTCCAAACTGACTACAAAATCTCAATTTAATGTAATTTGACCTGAAACAAGAGTAGGGTGGTAAAAACACAATGAAAAATTCGGGAGAGGGGCAAAATTCATCATCGAATGAAGCTAATAATCGGTAAGAAATTAACCGATCAATGCGCAGGTTGTTGTAGGATCTTCTGGCTGCTTCTTCCGAGTGATTTCTACTGAACCTGTGTTTGAAGTTTGACTGGCCTATCCACTTTTTTGCACTTCATATTCAGGATGTTCTGGCTCCTTAGCTTTAACAAACTGCAACTTTCCAGAACCAACTTCACCTGTGTAGCCAAGGCCAGTCTTTCCTCCACCATACCTTTAACATGCTAGAACGGAATCGAGGTTGCTAGATCCAATATTTAGCATCTTCACAATTCTTTTGTGTTGACTCAGCTCTTCCATCACAATAGCATATCTTTCCTCCTGTTGTTTGGCTTGATTCGTAAGGTAGGTGACGGTATGGCTTAAGCATTTATGCTCATTCTTCAGAGCATCCACCGTTTCCTGCAAGTCTTCTTTTTCCTCTTCCAGCCGAGACAGCTGTGCATTGAAATTCTTGTTAACTTCAATCACTTTCAGCCACTTCTGATGCATTAAGGCGAAGTTTCAGTGAGGCATTCCTCCGTGAGCTCTTCATCATGCACCGTCTTTCTTGACTTTGCTATCGTAATTGTCGTCTGTCTCTAATGTTAGAGGAAGATTGTTCCTTGATACAACTTCATGCTCACTATCTTCTGAGTCTTCATCACTCCTTTTGGCATCATAAGATTTCTTGTTCTTCTTGTGGTTGCTAGGGCATTCCGATTGCCTGTGACAGAGACCTTCACACCTCCAACAGCGAATTCCCTTATGTTTGTCCTTCCGCTCTTCACTGCATTGATCTACATTTTTGTTCTTCCTTAGAAAGCTTTCTCCTCTCCTGAACTGATTTCTGTACTCAGTCTGTTGTCCAGTAGATGGGGGTCGTTGGTCGAGTTCCTTCATACTCTTTCCAAGGTTTTTGGTTAGCAGTGCAAGTTGCTGCGACATCCCCTCAAGTGATGATTTGTTTCAGCTTTCAGCCCAAAGTACCTCTCATGAGATGGTGTAGCATTCTCTATCAGCTTCATCTCGAATTGTTTCAGAGACCTGATCAGAGCTTCTAGCCTCATGTTCTTCATGCCCTTTGCTTCTTCTATAGTAGTGACCTTCACATCAAACTTCAAAGTCAAGGATTTGAGAACTTTTCTCACCAATTTCTCTTCTTATATTGGTTCTCCGAGAGCATAGGCTTCATTCGATAGGTCACATAGCTTTGCGTTGAATTCAGTGATGGTTTCTCCTTCCAGCATCTTCAAACTTTCAAACTTTGAGGTGATCATCTGAATTCTCGAGGTCTTCACCTTGTTTGTTCCCTCATGAGCTGTCTACAAGATGTCCCATGCTTGTTTTGCGATATCGCAGTTTGAGATCAGCCAGAATTGCTTGCAACAACAGCAGCAAATATAGCGTTGAGAGCCTTTGATTTCCCGGATGCTAAAGATATCTTTAGTAGTCCATCTATCCTCATGTTTCTTCTGTGCTACTCCCACATTGTCTTTCACTAGAGGATGACCCCGAGACAATAGCTCTCCAAGTCTTTTCATCTCTGGCCTTCAGAAAGGCTTTTATGCGCGCTTTCCAATAGCTATAATTTATTTCTTCAAGCAGCTATGGTCTACTTATGCTCTGTCATTTCTTCATGTTCGCCATAGAATTCAGCAACTCTTGACCAGATCACACTCTGTGTGTCGAGTGATCGGCTCTGATACCAATTAAAATTACGAGCACTGATGGTGACTTGTATCAGCAGGTTTTACAACAACCTCTAGGTTACTTTGCGGATTTTCTGTTCTTAGGCCGAACCTTGACAAATGCACAAGCTTTTGTTACCCAGTTTGACAACAACGTATGTCTGGGGAGGACTTCTCTCGTGTCCTGAAGATTCCACTAAGCACGATTTCTAGTACAATGCTATCAGAACTCAGCCTACGCTAGTTCAACCTTTACTTCTAACCTAGCTCGAATCTACGCTCAGTCTGATAGTACAGACTAGCCTACATTGTCTACACTCCAGTAATAGATAGCTACAGATCTGATCTCACAGACTTAACATATACTAATATAATGTGTAACAGGAAGTTGCTATAGCAATTTACACAGTCAAGTTGTTGTAGCTTCTGTCCACGACTCTCCACGCACTCTCTGCTGAGCAGTCGGACTTCCAGGAACTGGCGATGCTCCACCTCGATCAATGACCTCATGTCACTATCTGGAAATTTCTACTTTGATCTTTGATCGTCCTCAGCACCTCCTCTCTGTGATGATGCTCCAAAGCAAGTACTTAATCTTTCAACGAGATACCACTCCAGTTGAAGTACTTAGATCAAGCGTACATCAGACACCTCTGATCATGATGTTCTCTCATCTCACCCATAGCTTACGCTCTAGCTTTTAGATTCCCGCTCTTTGCTTATGCATCTTTCTCTTTCGTTGTGTCTGTGTGTGTGCTCTTCTTCCTTCCCCAGAGGCGCTGCTCTTATATACTGTCAGCCCTTGAAGGATTAAAAAAAGCCTAGTCTCACTAGGATTAAAGATCTATCCCAAGATCTTTGGAGTTTGTTAAGATATGAATGTAATAACCTTCTTTCCGTAAATCCTTTTTAGAACCATATCTTTAACTCACGATTTGAGAACTGATTTGGGCAATCTATTGTTGCGATAAATTCCTAAAACGGTTAGGAACTTTCCCCGGACATTGAATATGGATTGTCTTCACGATACTCCAGTTGTTTCTCCACAGTTATTTATTTACATGAATTTGATGTATATATATAAGAAAATCTCAAACTATATAGACTGCCAGAAAGAGAAAAAAAAGAGTTTATACACTTGCCAATATTGGAAAGAAGTGAAGGCACATCAAACATGCGCTCTAATCGAAATTATTACTACATAGCCTTACACATAAGAAGCTAGTCCCTCATTTGATGAGGTATTTGCAAGTGAAGTGCAATTGTACTTTGAAGATCCCGACATTCTGTACTCCTCAAAGCAACTCCAGGAGTTCATTAAGTCCGATTAGAACCCACCCTCCCCCCCCCCCCCCCTCCCCCCCCCCGGAGTCCAAGCGGTCAAGGAAACTAGAAGAAAAGGAAAAAAGTCGCGACTCCAACAAACAACATACGAGACGAAGCTATGCAAAGCATTGTGAGTAACCAAAAAGATTATCTCGATTGATAAAAAAGGCAAGCGGAGCAAGCCCAAGTAATTTAATAACAAGCAATTAATATTAGATAGTTTGAGGATGCGACAAAATTCATGCAAATGAATGTCTAAATGGTACTTCACAAAGAGGACGTCCAAAATCCTTCGGCAATATGAAGAAATGATGACCAAGATAATCCAGGTAATTATTAAAATTATTAACATCCACCTAATTTTGACTATTAGAATGTTGTTTAGTTTGAATTTCCTTTACTTTTATGTAATTTCAATTCCTTAGTTGTTCGGTATTATATAGTTTCAATTCTGTAATTATCGGTATTATATAATTTAATTATGTGATTCACTTATGTGAACAAACTTTAAAAAATATATTGGTTAAAAATGTCCTCATGAAAGATGAAAGCAGCTAGCTGTTGTGGCCAGACATTTGCATTTGCACCATAGCTTAATTATAGTCAGATGCCTAAAACTTAAAACTGTGAGTAAAAAAGCAATGAGTTTGCATGGACATGGCACTGGTCATACCCCAGAGGGAGGGCAGAGATAGACCCACACTATTGCTCAGTATCTAGTCATTTCAAAACTGATGACCTTTCTCACATTGGTGCAGTTACTGACCATAAAGTAGTATAATATATACATGCATTGAAGAAGAACATTTTTGTAGCACAATTTGTTGCTGCTTTTTGGGCCTCACCCCAACTATGTGAATCTGAGTTTCTTAAGTGAATTTTGTACTCTAAACAAAGACATGGAAAAATAACTTGCAAATAAAGCAATGTCAGATATCCTTGCTCAAACAAACTAACAGCACTGCTGAATACATACATACATGTCAAGTACACAATAATAAAGCACTCCATGGTTTTCTCTTCATCATCATCACCACATAATGGCCTGAAGAAACAGTTAAGTTCAGAAACCCTTGCTTTGTTCAGTTTTCATCTCCATTGTTCAGCTTCAACCCAAAGCTGCTACTACCATCCCAGAATAAACTTCCCCCACCACCGCCATTACCATCACTCATCATGAATCTAAAGGCATTAGTGTGGTGATGATGATCGGAACCCATAAACCATCGATCTTTAGATTCTTGATTGTTGTATAGATCTAGAGGATTCGATCTCACATTACACTCGTCTCTCTTCTTATTCTTGAGGTTAGCTGGATGAATGGAAGATGAGGAAAATGGGATGTGGGGGGATGCAAGATCTCGCCCGGGTGATAATGATGTGAATTGCTGTAATGTCTCCATTAAGGCCGCGTCACGCGTTTTCATCCAAGCTCTTTCGCTTGCCCAATATCTGTGCTCTCTTTCTAACCTCTCTTCGGCTTGTTGTTTCCACTCTTCTTCTCTCAAAACTCTTTCTTTTTCCTTTTGCTCAATTGTCTCCATCACTTTCTCCATGCAAAGCTGCTGTTGTTCCATCAACCTCTTCATATGGATGTCTATGAACTCCTTGATCTTCGTTTTCTGGCCTCTCTTGTTGTTGTCGTCGGACGAGGAGGATGTGAAGTTAGAGAGGCTGAGGCAGCTCTGATCACATGGCAACTTCATGTTGTCCCCTAACAAATGGGATGCCATCGTAACTTGATTGTTTGAATGTAATGGGAAATGGGTTGGGGATGAGATTGTGGTGGGGTGAGCAGCAACTTCTCCATACAGGGCTTCTAGTTGTCTAAAGAATCTATAGTGCTTCCCATCTTGCTTGCCTGATTTTCCTTCCTTAGTTTTCTTGTAATACTTATACAAGTTCTCAAACTTCTCCCTGCATTTCTTCCCACTCCTTTGGTACCCATGTTCCTCGTACATAAACCTACCAATCCAACAAAATTAATCATACATTGGTAGGTGATGGAAGATTTGATTAGTCAAAAAAATGATTGATGGATAAATGTGTAAAACCTAGAGACTTCATCCCACAATGGACCTTTGTGGATAGCTTGTCTGAAGCTGGAGTGGAGGCGAGATCTGATCTGGAGCAGACTCATAGTCTCCTCTCTAGGCCACCTGCTGCTGCTGCTGCTAGTCCCATAATTGAACGCCGCAGCCTTCCCGACCCCATCTGCTTCAGGATAAGGCTGCTGCTGCTGCTGATGTTGGGGGTCGGAATTGAAGAATAAGCAGTTTGGGAAACCGGAGTAGATCATAGGGTAGTCTAGTTCTGGTGGAGCTGGGAAGTAGCTGCTGCTAGTGGTTAAGGTTTTTGTGGTGTGGATGAGTGCTTGAGTTAGAGCAGCAAAGTGATTAATGTTGTTGTTTTGGTCTACTTCAGTTGCTGGTTGCTCGTCAACTCGTTCCATGGATTGAGTTTGATCGAGCTCGAGACCGACTAACAGTGGTGACTTGCAGTTACAAGGGGAGATAGATTATTATTGATGAGCAGCTGATGAACTAGAGAGAGAGAGAGAGTGATTGATGAAAGGAGAGCGAGCGGCAGAGTCGGATCATGTCCATGGAGCTAAAGAAACATATGGAATTTAAGCACAGTACCACACTGACAATCAAGGTCGACCCGACCCGACCCGACCCTGCTTGGCATTCATTGTCGACAGGTCCCATCCTTTGCCTTTCTCTCACATCTTCGATCTCCCCCATTTTTTTAAGGGTATTTACGTCAACCTACAAAATACAAACCCTAAACCCTAATTAAAGGGTAGCTTTAAAATTACACAAGTCATCATCTGTTTCATTCTCTGGACTAACAAAGGCCAAATGGTGTCGATATGTTATGAGGAGGTAGCTAGAGCTACTATATATATAAATGATGAGGTTATTATGTTTAGGGTACGTGTGACAGTATTGAACGAGCATGTGCTTGAGGTGGCAGCGTACTGCAGTCAGCATAATGGATGAAGAACGAGAGACTATCATCACTCCATGAGAGATAAACTGTGACATATAACAAAGCAGACAGGAGAAGAGGCCCACGCATGCATGTCCGGTGACAACCTTTCCTCCATGCACGCATTAATTCAAACTCAACCATAAAAACCTAAGTGCTATCACACTTTCGCCAGCCATATATTATACCCGACAAAGAGCTTATAAGATAAACATTCATCGCTTATACGCACTTATGTGATACACAGGCCCAACCCTGAATTTTTTATAAACTGTTGATCGAAAATTGAAGAACACCGAAAACGCCTCCTTCAAGATCCCAACAAATCCTAATCTGCAATTCCACTTATTCCACAGTTCTTCCAATTTCTTCCACAGTGCCACTTCTACAGTACTATTTTAAAAGTTTAGAATAGAATGATTTGCCTCTAGTTTAAGCATAGTGAATGATATTGCTTTAGAAATGGGTGTAGAGCCGAAGTTTTCTGAAAAACGTATTAAGATTCGTAGAAAACATTTTGATGATAATGATTCTAATGTTGAAGTGCAATCACCAAAGGAGTCTTTTAAAATTAATTATTTTTTGGTTATTGTTGATATTGCTATTGCATCTTCGAAAAATAATTTGAACAACTAAGCATGTTTGATAGCATATTTAGTTTTCGATTTAATTCCGAGAGGTTGAAGTCGTTAGATGATAACACTTTGAAAGAATGTTGTGAGAAGCTTTCAAATGGTTTGTCACATGATGATGCATCAGATTTTGACTTGAAAGATCTTTATTCTGAACTGAAAATACCACAAGTGACCATACTAGGTGAGTTTATGTCAGCAGGTGAGATACTTGAATTTATTAGATCGACATATTGTTATCTTCAATGTTTTAATTGCTTATCGAACTTTATTAACATTGCCGATAACTTTAGCATCAGCGAAAAGAAGTTTTTCAAAGTTAAAATTTTAAAATAATTACATGAGATCTTTAATGTCTCAAGAAAGATTGAATGATCTTGCTATTTTATGCATTGAAAAAGATATGCTGAAAAATATTGATTATGATACCATTATTGATGACTTTGCATCTACAAAATGCTCGAAGAAGTCACTTTCTATGATAGTTCTGTGTTTTCATTTGCAGATTTTTTTGGAGGTTTGAGGAAGGTTGATGCTCGCGAAAGGGGCCTACATATATGCTTTGCCCAGGGGCCCCAAAAAAGTCAGGAACGGGCCTGGTGATACACGGTCTTAGATGACACCCAACCCACGTCGTGTAGAAAAAGTTATGCAACATTTCTTAAGCGACACCCAAACCACCTTCCATTTATGGATGTTGACCAACTATTGGTCACTTAAGTGATAGACATTGCCAAAATTTGTCGTGTATAAAGTACGAGATGGAATGTCCAGCACCAGAACACAAGTACAATTAGAACGTAAAGTGTCAAATCTATCTAAAGATGGAAGTGGGTCGGGACACAGGTCGAGCTGGGTCGAAATTTCATAACCCACGCTAGCTAGGGCTGGGTTAAAAAAACGAGATGGGTCAAATAAAAAAACCTGAACCCAGCCCAACCCATGTGTTATAAATCAGCTCGCCACGAACAAGTATAGGCCAAGTATGACCGTTTACCTTCCACCACGCCAATAAATCCAGTTTTGGGTCTATTGGAGGCTCGGATCGGGACTAATAAAATTGAAGCTCATTGTAATTTGAACTCCTGCGTTTGATTGAAAAGAGGCACTAGACTCACCTGTAGCTTGCCTTTTATATGCTTGTCAATGATACAAAGCAAAATATTCCTCACAAAGGAAAGACACATTAGTTGTATCTTGTTGTGAGGATGAACCACAATCAGAACCTACTTTTGTAACATATAAATCATATAATTCAAATAAAGGATCATAAATTTGTTGTTTAATACAAGTAATACCATTATTCAAACCAAGTGTTAGATTTACTTGTTCAACAAAATATTGTACACCCGCCACCTTAAGTCTAGGATCCATACAAGAGGCTAAGCAACCAATCAAGGGAATATTCTTCCAATATTTTTTAAATTTTGCTTCCATGGGAGAGCAAATGTCAACATAAAAGTCTGAACTCATATGTTTTTGAAAACATGTAGACATAGTAAATAATTGAGGTAATAAAAAAAGGAGAAATGAGAAAATAAGTACCACTAAATTTATTAGTAGTGATATAAAAAACTTCTAAATATGAAAAAATCAATTCCGCCTTATGCCAATCTTCTTCATCAATTGAATTTTAAAAGTTTCTTTCATTCCAAAAACTTGTAATAACGTCTTTATAAAGCATACAACATTTAAGCATAGCTCGTGTCGAATTCCATATAGTGATCACATTTAGAGAAAATTGTTTATACCGCCAGTTATGAAATTTATAAAGATCTTTAAATTCTTGCTTACGATGACCATCTGATTGAATATATTTAAGTGCGCCTCTAATTTTCTCTATGTGTGGCTTGATAATTTCTAAGCCGGATTGCACACACAAATTAATAATATGACATGCACATCTAATATGAAATAATTTACCACCAAGAATTGGTTTGAGGCGGGTGATTAAATGTGCGACCGCAACATTATTATTAGATGCATTGTCAAATGATATTGAAAAAACTTTTACATTTAATCAAAACACATTTACAGTATTTTCAATCATATGTGCTATAAAAAGTCTCGTATGTGGATGCTCCATAGGTTTAAACATAAGAATTTTTTTTTGCATCACTCAATCAATATCAATTCAATGACCAGTTAAACAAATATATCCAGATTCAAAAGGAGAAGTCCAAATATCAGACGTTACAGAAATTATACATTTCATATCTAAAAATATATTAATTAGTGTTTGTTTTTTAAGGCTAAATGTAAGAAAAGCATCTTCTCAAATAGTTTTTCTTGAAACCCCCTTAAAATATGGTTATAAATATTTTTTTAATAAAACTAATAAACTTAGGATCATCACCCATCGAAAAAGGTTGTTCGGCCTCTATTATATATTTAGCTAGACCAATACGAGCTTTAGCTTATGAGTAACGCCATGTTGGTCCTGGTTGTTCACAAGGTTGTGCACTACCAGTTTCGACAGACTCACCAACTAAAGTAGTTTGATTGGAATCAATAACCCAATCCGAATGTTTTTTAGCAATATGTCGTGAAAACGTACATGTACCCCCTCTCACTGAAATTTTATACTCTTGTCCACATTTTTTACATTTGGCAAATCTTATATTATCCTTCCAAATGATTTCAAAATAAACCCAAACAGAAGATTTATACATGTTTTCATTTCTCCTAGAGGTAGAGGTGGATGATGGTGTGACGGTGTAATTTTTTGATAATGAGTTTGGAGCATCGTCCATCCTCGAAACACTATCCACATGTTCACTGTTTTCCACCTCATTCTCATCATTGGGGAAAAGATATTCAAAATTATAGAGATTAAAATTTTCCTTGGTAAACAAATGAAACAAATATAGCAACAATTAATATCTAAATAGCAAAATAAAATATACCGAAATGAAGATTTGAGCTTTAAGATTTGAGAAGCCCGTTGCTTGCAAAATTGAGACTTGAGCACTTAGAAGAAGAGATGTTTTAGAGAGTTGTTGATGTGTAAACTATGATAAAAGGCTGAGGTATTTATAGAATTTGGGAATGAGATCAAAATTTTGAAATGTTTGAACTTCCAACGGCTATATTTTTGAATTTTAGCCCGTGGGTCAAGCGAGCTGGTTCAGAGCTGGGTCGAACCCGGACTGGCTCGAATTTTTTTTTTGACGGACCCAGCCCGACCCGCGAGCTGTAACTCAGCTCACTCGACCCACGACCCACCCGAGCTGGCCCACGGATTGACTAACCCATTTCCATCTCTAGATCTATCTGAATCTTGCCAACGTCAGGTGCTCATGGGAGCGAAAGTCGACTACTTTGAGCTACCTTCATCTTTGAGGTCTAAGTTTGATAGTTAAAGGTTGATTTTCATTTGTTATCATCTCTATGAAGCTTTTACACTTTGAGCTTCACAAGTTTAGCTACGTTTGACAATTTTAAGTTCTTTGTAATTTTGTATGCTTGTAGTCAGTGGTGGATCTAGAGATTCGAGAGAGGTTGGGTCACCAAATAAAAGTCATGACATAATTTAAGCATCTATCTTATATAAACAATGCTTATAATTCATTTCATTTTATACAAAAAGAGGTCACCAACTCATTATGTATGGCTATCGATCGGTTGATTTACTTACTGATTATTCATCCACTCGATGATGAATTTCGCTTCTTTCCCGAACATTTCTTTGTGTTTTTACCACTTCACTTTCGTTTCAGGACAAATCACGCCAAGCTACAGCTTTACAGCCTTGTCAGAGCAAAACAGAGAGAATCACAAGATTCAGATAGATATGATCGAAGAATGTGCAGATTTACCTGTCCGTGGTCTTGGGCTCGCTGAGCGCGCAATTCTTATCCGATCGAGGTGTGCTATGGCTTCTGGATAGCTAACTCGAAAAGCTACAACATGGTACTTTACACTGAGATGTGATTCGAAGGTTTGAATGGTCTAAAAATGCGAGCAAAGTCAGGATCAGAGTCTGAGTGAACAAGCAGCCCGGTTCTGTGAAGAACCGGCGGTCCATAAAAAGAACCGGCGGTTTAAACATGAAACCGCCGGTTTTGGTCCTGAACCGGCCCCGAAGGTAAAATATCGAGATTCTCAGAAACTGGCCGGTTCGATGAGAAACTAGCGGTTTGAGTTTTGAACCGGCGGTTTGAACATTGGAACCGCCGGTTTAAAACCAAACCGGGCCGCAAATCAGTTTTGGAAATCAGCCCAATTACTTTCAGTATAAATAGGAATCGAGGGCTCGTTTACAAGGGTTGGACGATTTTGGAGAATGAATGCAAGAGAGAAGAGGATAGCTTGGAGTGAAGATCGTCGTCACGGGTTCTTCGTTCTTTATTCTCTTCATTCTTGTATTGGTAGTAATCCCGATGAATAGCGAGTAGTTTATTTAGTTCTGGGATCCTACGAATCCCATGCCTGTAACCTGATTTCATGTGATTTGTACGAACATCAATTTTAGTCTAATGCAAGTTTATGTTTTCAATTCTATTATGCTTCATTCTATCGTCTTACCATTGTTGATCATTGATTGGGATGACTGCATGTTCGAACGAAACTAGGTTAGATGCCAAAAAGATGAATGGGTCTGAGGCAGTTAACTGGAACAAATAGGATTGATGTTGAGACATGGAAGCTATATTGTTAGTACATGAATCGATAGGAGAAATGACATATTTTGTCTGGAAACCTTTGTGTCTAATAAATCGAAACTATTGATAATCCGTGATTGGGCGGCGTTCAATAGTGTAGATTAATTCAGGTGATGATCCGTGAATGGGCGGCTCATCTGATGTCAGTTTAGGTTATTTCCAAAGCTATTTTGCATAACTATATGGTATGACTGATTGCATGAATCGTGTTGCGAGCATGGGTGAAGTTCGATCTTGGAATTACTTTCTCTGATCGGATCAACCGTTAGTTATATTAATTAGAAAAATTAGGATAATTAGAACAAACTCAGAATTTTCATTAGGAGTAGCTGAATGATGCACGCGTCGTTGTGCGCGTCAAATTAATTCCTTCCTCTTCCACTTAGTACAGCGGTTAAGTCGGGGTCGAATCCACAAGGAAGAAGTAGATTAGCTTTAACTAGTATCCTGCACTTACGAAAACTGGGGGTGTGTGTGATTGGAGTAAACTGTAGTAAACGCAGGAATTGCACTAGACGTGCGCAGGCAGTAGAGACTAAGTACTATGACTATGAGAAGTATCGGCGCAGACAATCCTCTATGAGTGTATTCCTTATCATCGACTCTAAATGTCTGTAGCTCGGTTTGCTAATGTTAGTGTCCCATCAAGGCTTCCTAACATGTGCGCATGTTCCGATCAAAGTTCATGAGCTATTAATTCTTAAGACTAGTCTAAGCAGCTGCGAATCCTGTCACAGTAGCAACTGATTATCCTAGCGCGTTACTCCTAGTCGGCACCGTCAGGCTATTCAACTAGTTTAACATATAACAAACAAGCAACAAGAGTAAGATTGCGGTTCAAGGCTTCCCCTACTCATGCAACTAGCTGTCAACATTGTGCACAGAATTAAATATAAGCAAACAACCTATGCATTAAACACAAGTCTCAAAGAAAATACTCATAGATTCATGCCTAACCGATACTAAGCGTTTAGCTAGACATGCTAGTAATAAACATCATAGAAATAGTAAATAATGTCTAAAGTGTCCAAGAAAACAATAGCAAACAGTGTGTGCAGGTTACTGTCTCGGCTGGCGCAGTCGGCTAGCGCAGGTCCTCTCAGCAAGCTCGTGTGTTTTTGATCCTGTCGCTCTCTCTCTGAATTATGATATGATGATGAAACCCTAGCCTTCTTCTCTTCTTTATATACTGCTCAGAGGCTCATCCTAGGCACCTTCCAAATCTGGTGGTGTCAGGATTTGGAAACACCACCATCTGCGCATGGCGCACGACATCTTGGTTAGCGCACCGTGGTCGACTCTGCCAATTCTTCTGTTTGCGCCGCTAGCTCCGCAGGCTTGTGTGATGTGCGTCCTAAACGCTGCCTGTTAGCGCGTATCCGACTTAGGCCCTTGTTTTGCCCTGAAATACAAAAACACTGGAAACCAGTAATCTTGTACACAAAATAATGCAAACAAGCATAGGGTTAGGATCTAAATAATGTGTATAAATAGGCTCTATCAAACCCCCCACACTTGCCCCTTGTTCGTCCTCGAACAAGCACTCAAGCACGGATACTATTACCTCTCTGGAGTCTAGCGCACAGTCTTGCACTCTGGCGCGATCTGCACTACTGATCACCTTGCGCTGCTCTACCACCTGCGCGCATCTGCTTTCAACAGTTCTAATATAATGATTTCGCAATTCATTACCTCTCAGCTAGGATGAAGATCATTTCGGATGGCTGGGAGATAGCTCTTCATAGGCTCCAGGTTGTCAGCTCTCACTCCGAGGATGGGTATATGGTTAACAGCGCAAGCTTCTTCCGGTGCGTGAATCTTCCGCGCACTTCCTGGGAACTCAAGCCTTTTGATGATTTTCTTTGTGGACTTTGCGCACGCTGGTGCTTATTTGTGCGCATGCTGATTCTTTTTGTAGCGCATATCGTCTGCTGGTATTTTTTTCTTTTGTACGGCTTTGTCTATGGTTCCTATCTTTCCCAGAACGGTTCCAGTCTAGGCCTCCGGATAACAGCTATGGAACACCGCCCCGCTCTCCCTCCGTGGTCTATCTGCGCAAGTCAGCGCACGCGTTTACTCCCGCGCCCGCCTTCCTTAGCTCGACTTCCAGAGGGAAGGTGGTCTGTTTTCCCACCTCGCCACGCTTTGGGTATTCGCCTTCGGCTTCTGCGTGACTGAGCGCACTCTCTTGTTCCGAAGGTCGCGAAGCACAGGCCTCCACTCGCGCTCTCGACCATATACCTCACCTCCGAAGCGCGAACGACTAACCGCCTCTCTAGAGCGTTTCTGTCAACTCCACATCCACTGTATATCCCAACTAACAGGAGCAGAAAAAACAAAAAAAAATACTAAAACAGTTGATAGCAGCGCACGCAGTATGGATAGCGCAAACAAGCTGAACAGTGTGCGCAGCCCGCACACAAGCGCACTACTGCTACTGTTTTTTTTTTCAACTAAACTAAGCGACACTATAAAGTTGAAAAAAAACGTGAAATGTAAAGGTAACGCTCCCCCCCCCCACACTTAAACAGAGACGTGTCCCCACGACTCAAGCTCAAGCGCACGGAGAACGCGCACATGCAGCTTGACTAAATAAAAAACTACAAGTCCTAAACTGGCTAAAAGATACTAGAAACACTAAAAGAAAAAATATGTAAAAGTAAAACGAGTCAGGTTACCTCCCGACAAGTGCCTTTGTTTAACGTCGTTGGCTCGACTGTACCTCGTTACTTGCGTGAAAGTATACCAGCGGCCTCCCCCACACTTGCTCCTGAGTGACCCTGCGCTTGTACCTGTGCAGTGTTCTTCTTGGTCCTGCGCAAAGGGTTGGACGGGTGGTCAGCATGGTTAATAGTATGTGATAAATCACAAGCAACGAAGGTAGGTAAAGAGGGAGAAGAAATATGAGCAATAGTCCCCTATTCTCCTTCTGGCGCGTCTGGTGATGACTCTGGCGCAGCAACCTGTGCATCTACTATCTCAGGTTCTGCCAATTCAATTTCGCGCGCTGTGCCATCCCAAGGTTCTCCTAGATACCGTTTGACTCTCTGCCCATTGACCTGAAAACGATGCCAATGCTCGTTTTCTAACTCGATTGTTTCGTAGGGGAAAACCTTGGTGACTGTGTACGGTCCTATCCATTTGCTGCGCAGCTTTCCAGGCATGAGCTTCAGGCGTGATGAGAACAATAATACCTGGTCTCCTGGCTCAAAAGTGCATCTGAGGATATGCTTGTCATGAAATGCCTTTGTGCGCGCCTTGTAATCGCGCAGTCCCTCATAGGCATCCAGGCGCAGCTCTTCTAATTCGCTCAGCTCAAATGCGCGCTCCTTTCCGGCCTCGTCTAGGTTCGGGTTGCAAATGCGTAATGCCCAATATGCTTTGTGCTCTAACTCCACTGGCAAGTGGCATGCTTTTCCATAAACCAGCCGGAACGGTGAAGTCCCAATTGGCGTCTTATGCGCAGTGCGGTATGCCCACAGCGCGTCGTCAAGGCGCTGGCTCCAATCTTTGCGAGATGGTCTCACAGTCTTCTCCAGGATGCGCTTGATCTCTCTGTTGGAAACCTCGGCCTGTCCATTCGTCTGAGGATGGTAAGCGGTGGACGTCTTGTGGCGCACTCCATAATGCTTGAAGACTTGCGCCACTATCCTGTTGCAAAAGTGCGTCCCCTGGTCGCTAATGATCGCCTTAGGTACCCCGTACCTGCAAAAGATGTTAGTTCTCAAAAAATCAGCGACTGTCTTACCATCATCCTTTCTTGTGGCCTTAGCCTCGACCCATTTGGAGACATAGTCCACCGCGACCAATATATATTCATAGCCGGCAGATGGGGGAAATGGCCCCATGAAGTCAATTCCCCATATATCAAACACTTCATCCACTAGAATCGGCGTCTGCGGCATCTCGTTGCGCGCTGATATGCCTCCTGTGCGCTGGCACCTGTCACAGTTCCTGCAGTAGTTATATGAGTCACTGAACAAGCGCGGCCAATAAAATCCGCAGTCCAGGACCTTTCTGCTGGTGCGCTTTGGACCGAAGTGTCCTCCACATGCGTGCGCATGACAAAACATCAAAACTGAGTTAATTTCATGGCCAGGCACGCAGCGCCTTAAAATCTGATCAGGCCCTATTCTGAGCATATATGGATCATCCCAAATGTAATGCTTGGACTCATGTTTCAATCTCATGCACTGGGTTTTATTGAAATGCGGAGGAAACGTACATGTGACCAGGTAATTCGCAATGTGCGCATACCATGGTACCTTACCTGTCAGCGCCATCAGATGCTCGTCAGGAAATGTCTCCGTGATCTGCCCTGGCTCCTCCTCTTTCACGATCCTGCTCAGGTGGTCAGCAACTGTATTCTCCGTACCCTTCTTATCTTTAATTTCCAAGTCAAATTCCTGAAGAAGGAGCACCCAGCGCATCAGGCGCGGCTTGGTTTCCTTCTTGCACATTAGGTAGCGGATTGCTGCATGGTCTGTGTATATGGTGACCCTAGCGCCTAGAACATATGCGCGGAACTTCTCCAGCGCAAACACAATTGCCAGAAGCTCCTTCTCCGTGGTGGTATAGTTCCTCTGCGCAGCCTCCAGTGTGCGCGATGCATAATAAATGGCGTGCGGCTTCTTGTCCACTTGCTGCCCCAGGACTGCACCTACTGCATAATCGCTTGCGTCGCACATCAGTTCAAATGGCAGGTTCCAGTCTGGCGCGTGCATCACTGGCGCACTGGTCAGCGCCTCCTTCAGCTTATCAAATGCGGCCCTGCACTCATCAGTAAACTCGAAACACACATCCTTTTGTAAGAGGTTAGACAGGGGTATACAAATTTTAGAAAAATCCTTTATGAAGCGCCTGTAAAACCCGGCATGCCCAAGGAATGATTTCACATCGCGCACGTTAGTGGCATAAGGTAGATTAGAAATAAGATCAATTTTAGCTTTATCTACCTTGATCCCCTCCTGCGAGATAATATGTCCTAGTACTACACCATGTGATACCATGAAATGACATTTTTCATAATTGAGTACTAGGTTCTTTGAAATGCAGCGCGCTAAGACCTTATCAAGATGTGTTAAGCATGCATTAAAGGTACCTCCATATACGGTAAAATCATCCATGAACACTTCTATGCATATACCAATCATATCAGAAAAAATGCTCATGACTAGACGTTGGAACGTACCTGGCGCGTTACACAGCCCAAATGACATGCGCCGAAACGCAAACGTACCGAACGGGCAGGTGAACGTGGTCTTCTCTTGATCCTCCGCAGCTATGGGTATCTGATTGTACCCTGAATATCCGTCCAAGAAGCAAAAGTAGGGCTTCCCTGCTAATCGATCTAGCATCTGGTCCATAAAGGGTAGCGGGAAATGGTCCTTGCGCGTGACTGCGTTAAGCTTCCTGTAGTCGATGCACATGCGCCATCCAGTTTGTATGCGCTTGGGAACTAGCTCGCCCTGCGCATTCTCTTCTACTGTGATTCCTCCTTTCTTTGGCACAACGTGCACTAGACTGACCCATTTGCTGTCTGAGATCGGGTAAATGACTCCTGCGTCGAGCAACTTTAGAATCTCCTTCTGCACGACCTCCATCATATTCGGGTTTAATCTGCGCTGAGCCTCCCTGGATGGTTTGGCACCATCTTCCAATAGAATTCTATGCATGCACACGTCTAGGCTCAATCCACGCAGATCGGCAAGTGTCCATCCTATAGCGCGCTGGTTCCTGTGCAGCACCTGCCGTAATTGCGCCTCCTGCTCCTCTTCTAATCCTTTCTTTATGATCACTGGCAGGGTGTCTTCGTTTCCCAGGAATATGTACTTGAGGTGCTCTGGGAGTTGCTTCAGCTCGACCTTGGGTGCCTGTTCAATAGAGGGCAAGATTTTATTAGCAGTGCAAACATGAATTATATTGTGTACCTGTCTGGGTTCTGGTTCAGCACTGCTCAGCTCGTCCTCCTGCTCCTCCAACTCTGCTTGTGCCAGTGTTATAGGTTCGTCTACTGCGCTGGCGTATTGCGCATCTGCGACCAAGTCGTCTATGCAGTCCATTGCGTGCACTATGGCGTCTTCATGAGGGTGCTGCATCCCTTTGAATATGTTGAAATGAATTTCTTCGCCATCAACCTCCATGGAGAGCGTGCCCCTCCACACGTCTATCTTTGTGCGCGCGGTCATCAGAAAAGGTCTGCCCAGTAGGATCTGCGCACTGCTGGTGCTCGATTCACCCTCCATTTCTAGCACATAGAAATCTGCTGGGAACACCAGCTCTCCTACTCGCACAAGAACATCCTCTATCATGCCTGCAGGTTGTTTGCACGTCCAATCTGCTAGCTGAATGGTGAGACCTGCAGGCTTTAGTGGTCCAAGGCGCAATGTCGCATATAGGGAATAGGGTAGCAAATTTATGGATGCGCCTAAATCAATCATGCAATTGCTCACTGTGGTTTTACCTAAAGTGCATGGGATGGTGAACGTACCTGGGTCTCGGCACTTAGGTGGTACCTTATGTTGCACGATCGCTGAGGCCTGCGCATTTAGCATTACCTGTGCGCACTCGCCTTTCCTCCTCTTGTTTGTGCACAGCTCCTTTAAAAACTTGGCGTACCTAGGGATCTGCCGAACTGCTTCAATAAGGGGAATATTTATTTCCACCTTACTGAATAACTCGTACAGCTCTTTATCCAGCGCTTCCTTCCTAGCCGATGGTGCCTGCACAGGGAAAGGTGCAGGTATATTAGTACGATTCGTGCCCTTGTCTTTTAATTGTGTTATACCTGGCGCTTCGCCCTGCTAGCTTGTGGCTGGCACTTCTGGTTGTGCGTCTGGCTCCGGTTGCGCATTCTGCTCTGCTGGATCCGGGACTTGCGCAACTGGTTGCGCAGGCGCCTTCGTGGTCTGCTCTGTTCCTATCGTGCGCCCAGTCCTCAAGGTTACTGCATTGACTCCTCCTTTGGGATTCTGAATCACTTGCGAAGGCAGGTTGTCATCGCTCTTTTTTAGCTCATACACCGTGGTAGCGATCTGTGATAGCTGCTTTTCAATGGACTCGAACCGCTTGTCATACTTCTCGTCATTTTTGCGCACTGTGTCTGCTAGCTGCCCCACGATATCTTCCAAAGATCGCCTCGGTTGCTGGTTGTTATGTGCTGGTGCGTCAATGCGGCGATGCGGTGGATTGTAGGGCGCAGCTTGTTGCGTCTGTTGTGGTGCGCGCTGATCCGTGAACTGCCTCTGGAAAGTGTTTTCCTCCTTCCATCTGAACCCATTTGCGGCCAGTCCAAAACGCGGCTGATTCTGTCTCTGTGGCCCTCTGTTATCCCATCCTCCAAGAGCATTGACATCTCCAGATTCCTCAAACAGCGTGGGACATGCATCGGTTTTGTGTTCGGTGGAATTGCAGAATTCACATACCTTTTGCGCAACTGGTTGTGCGCTTTGCGCACTCATCAACTTTTGCAGCATGGCCTTCATTTCCTTGATCTCAGCGCTTGTTTCTACCTGATGCACAGGATGAGCACGACTATTTTCAAGTGTTAGCTGATGTCTTACCTACCCAGCAGAGTCTTCTATCAGCTGCCACGCGTCTTCTGGGTACATGTTGCAAATGTCGCCTCCTGCGCATGCGTTCAATAATCTCAGCTCCATGGGCAGCAGTCCATTCAGGAAATTCTCTATCAGCACATTCTGGGGCAGGCCATGATTGTAGCAGCTGGCCTCTAGCTCCCTGAAATGCTCGTAATACTCTGACAATGACTCCCCTGCGCTCTGCCTAGGTGCGGCCAGCTCCCTCCTGAGTAGCGCGATCTTTGCTGCGGGATAAAATTTGTCCAGGAATTTCTTCTGCAGCTGCTCCCATGTGTGAATTGATCCTGCTGGTAAGTTCATCAGCCAATGCCTGGCCGTGTCACACAGTGAAAAAGGAAACGCTTTCATCTTCAGCGCCTCATCGCTTTCCCCTTCGGTCTTCATGTTCTCGCAAATGACTAGGAACTCTCGCACATGCTTGACTGGATTTTCGTTGTTCATCCCGTGGAACTTGGGCATGTGATGAATGAGCGAGCTCCTTAGTTCAAAATGTCCGTCTGGCGAAAGCACGATGCACCATGGCTGGTTAACAGTGAGTGGGGCTGACATCTCGCGCACTGTTCTGCGTCGCGCAGCTGGTCGCGCGGGTGGCGCATTATACACTTCAGCGGCCATCCTTGCTTCAACCTCGCGCTGCACTTCCTCTCTGAACAGGGTTGCGCGGTTATGTGCTCTCGCTTCTTCCGGGGTTCTGTCCCCTAAGTTGTCTCCAATGACACTGTTATCCTCCATGACCTATTCTAAATCTCAAAGAAAACGAAATTAAAAGATAACTAATGCTGCTGCGTCTGTCAATGCGCAACTAGAATCTGCGCAGCGCAACTGTTTCAAGGTTGCGCAGGCTAATGGTGATTGCGCGCTGTCAGAAACAACAACGAAAATAAAGCAAACTGAAATAACTAACTATTAAAAGAAAACCTAAGCTGGTTAAAGCTTATCTGTGTTGCTTCCCCGGCAACGGCGCCAAAATTTGATGCACGCGTCGTTGTGCGCGTCTAATTAATTCCTTCCTCTTCCACTTAGTACATCGGTTAAGTCGGGGTCGAATCCACAAGGAAGCAATAGATTAGCTTTAACTAGTATCCTGCACTTACGAAAACTGGGGTGTGAGTGATTGGGGTTGCGCGATGCGCGAGTAAACTGTAGTAAACGCAGGAATTGCACTAGACGTGCGCAGGCAGTAGAGACTAAGTACTATGACTATGAGAAGTATCGGCGCAGACAATCCTCTATGAGTGTATTCCTTATCATCGACTCTAAAAGTCTATAGCTCGGTTTGCTAATGTTAGTGTCCGATCAAGGCTTCCTAACATGTTCGCATGTTCCGATCAAAGTTCATGAGCTATTAATTCTTAAGACTAGTCTAAGCAGCTGCGAATCCTGTCACAGTAGCAACTGATTATCCTAGCGCGTTACTCCTAGTCGGCACCGTCAGGCTATTCAACTAGTTTACCATATAACAAACAAGCAACAAGAGTAAGATTGCGGTTCAAGGCTTCCCCTACTCATGCAACTAGCTGTCAACATTGTGCACAGAATTAATATAAGCAAACAACCTATGCATTAAGCACAAGTCTCAAAGAAAATACTCATAGATTCATGCCCAACCGATACTAAGCGTTTAGCTAGACATGCTAGTAATAAACATCATAGAAACAGTAAATAATGTCTAAAGTGTCCAAGAAAACAATAGCAAACAGTGTGTGCAGGTTGCAGTCTCGGCTGGCGCAGTCGGCTAGCGCAGGTCCTCTCAGCAAGCTCGTGTGTTTTTTATCCTGTCGCTCTCTCTCTGAATTATGATATGATGATGAAACCCTAGCCTTCTTCTCTTCTTTATATACTGCTCAAAGGCTCATCCTAGGCAACTTCCAAATCTGGTGGTGTCAGGATTTGGAAACACCACCATCTGCGCATGGCGCACGACATCTTGGTTAGCGCACCGTGGTCGACTCTGCCAATTCTTCTGTTTGCGCCGCTAGCTCCGCAGGCTTGTGTGATGTGCGTCCTAAACGCTGCCTGTTAGCGCGTATCCGACTTAGGCCCTTGTTTTGCCCTGAAATACAAAAACACTGGAAACCAGTAATCTTGTACACAAAATAATGCAAACAAGCATCTTAGGATCTAAATAATGTGTATAAATAGGCTCTATCACTGAACACATTGAGTGCTAGCTAGTATATACACGCGCTTGTTCTTAGGATTGACCCTTGGCTTACCAAGGTCTATAAATTATTTTTGACTACAATTTGACCCCTGAAACTTATATCTGACAACTATAAAGGGTTAAAAATACGATTGTCAGCTATAAAATGAAACAGTCTATTTTACCACAAAAAGTCATTAATAGAACTAAAAGTCATTTGTTCACTCTATCTCTGGCCGTAAAATAGGAGGTAAGCCTTGCTTGCGAGTCTTCATGCTATGAAAATACTCATAATAACTTCATTATCAATGCTCTTAAACACGTCCCTCTCAATATGGCAAACCAAACAATTATTGAGAAAATTATCTCCAATTTTGTTATGCAAATCTCTCTTGACAATCTTCATTGCTGAGAATGATCTTTCCACAATAGCGGTCGCAACTGGTAACACCAAAATCAACTCAATAACACGATATACTAAGGGAAATGCAGTGCGGTATCTGACAAGCGTATTTTTAACCTTTTATAGTTGTCAATTTATATTTTAAGGGTCAAGTTACAGTCAAAAATAATTTACAAACCTTGGTAAGCCAATAGTCGATCAAAGGAGAAAATACATGTGTATACTATGCATAGTGCCTTCGTTTAGCTATTCTAATAATGAAAATGTAATAATTACCTAACTAAGTGATTCTGACGCAAGAACAAGATTATACAAATAAAATCAATATTTCAGAATCAAACTTCACCCATGCCTAACACACAAATCATGCAATAATCCAAACAATTCAATTATATTATGGAATTATGGAAATAACTTAATAAAATCAGGCAAGCCGCCCAATCACTGATCATTGCATGAATTAATCTAGACTTCGGAATGCCGCCCAATCACGGAATATCAACAGTTTTGATATATTAAACTCAAGGTTTTCACACAAATAATGTCAACTTCCCTATTGATTCATGTACTAACAGTTTAGCTACCATGTTTCGATATCAATTCTACTCAATCCGGCTAGTTACCTCAGACACAGTTATCATTTTGGTCTTTAACCTAATTTTCCTTTAACAAGAAAGCATCACAGTCAATGTCAAACATGCATGAACGATAAATTAAGAATAGTAGAATTAAAGAACTCCATTAACATAATCGAGAGGTTTTATTAACATCGCATGAATTGTTTGAGTACAAGCATGAGATCCGTAGGATCCCAGAACGAGACGAGTACTCACTAATCATGGTGATAAAATCAGAATACATGTATAAAAGAGAATTAACGAAAAGAAACGGAAATTAAAGAAGAATCCTTCACTACGAAGTCGGGTCTTCGATCTTTAATCTTCTTGGAGTCTGAAGCTATCTTTCCTCTCTTCAAGAATTATGTTAAATTCAAGTTCATAATCCTTTTTCATGGGTTCTAGGTCTTTATTTATACCAAAATCAATTGAGATATTTTAGAAATCAATTTCGGACCGATTCAGGGTCAAACCGGTTAAAATGGTGAACCGCCATTTCTCCATTGAACTGGGCCATCTCAGTAGGTAACGAATTTTTGGCCAGTTTGACTTTGAACCGGGTTGGCTCAGTGGGTCACAAATTTTTGCATTTTTTGGCCAGTTCAAAACCAAACCGGCGGTTCTGCCTTGGACCGGCAGTTCAGATTTGAACCGGGCTACTGTTCACTCAGCACTTTGGTTCTGACTTTTCTTGTGTTTTTCACCATTTAAACCTTCGAATTACTTCTTGGTGTAAATACAATGTTGTAGCTCTTCGAGTTAGTTTGCCAACAAGATATAGCATGCTTTAATAGGATAAGAATCATGTGCTGAGCAAGCCTTTGATGACAAATAGGTCAATCTGCCCAGATTTAGTCTATATTTGTCTGAATATTTGTGTTTTGCCTTATTTTACTCCAAACGGACTAAAAAGCTTCGATTTAATATAATTTGACCTGAAATGAGAGCAGAGTGGTAAAAACACAATGAAAAGTTTGGGAGATGAGCGAAATTCATCATCGAATGAAGCGAATAATCATTAAGAAATCAACCGATTAGTATCCAACCCCAACCATCTTTTTAGCAACATCTCCAATATTTTGTAGCAAAGAAAAGCTATCATTTTCTCTCATCTCATAAATTCAACCCTTAAGTTCTTCTTCAAGCTCCATTAAAGCACACTTAGAGAACTCTTGTGGATACAACCCCGCAAGTCGAATTATCTTTGAATTATTGAATTTAGAGAATGAGTTCTTAGGATTAAGACACTCAATAGAAGTGAGCAATTCTGTGTTTCACTCACCAAAGCGATTCTCCATCTCTTGACAAATTCGGTCAATCACCTAGAAAAGTAGCTTATCTTTAGCAATTTATTGACAAAAATTAATTCAATAGATAATAACATGACTTAAACGAAAGCGGCTTTGAACTTATCTTCCATGTTAAGAATGATAATATCATTTTTGGCATAAGAATTATTTACACTTTCAAAAAGCTCATCCCATCCATTCTCCCTCAATGCTAGCAATCTTGTTTTGGTGTTATGAATAACTTACGGCCTGCAAAATGTTTTGATCTTTTTTTTTACAAGAATTGTGACAAAACATTTGTCAACCCCAATACTAGCTTCATCAAATGAGAAATGAAAACAAATTGGCAACTCTCCATCTTCGCGACCAAGCTACAAGCAACTCCTCGAGTTTTCAAATCGGTTTCATCTTTAAATATATTTCTAAGGACTTCGAAGGTTGAGGGCCACAAAGATAGAAGGCGAACAATTGCCGTAAAGTGTGAACCCCAACGCGTAGCTCCCGGACGAACCAAAGTTGCTTCTTGATTCAATCCTTTCCAGGTCAAAACTTCACCATTTGCTAACATCTTCACCAAGCACTCATGTTTCCCGGGACCCCTGGATCCGGCCTTGCTTGTAGCTATTTTTAGAAATTGTTATTCTAAAATGTTGACATTTATTATTTGACTAGTGTTGAGTTGGAAAATTAATTATTAATCTTGTCATAGAAAATCATGGATAAGATTGTATTGAGTTGGAAAGACATGAGATTGACTATTTTGAAGAGATTTAACATGCTTATAAATACGTATTTGTGTCTTTCTAGACGTTGTACATTGCATAATAGAAAGCTCATATTGGATGAAATCTATGCACATTTGATTAAAAATAGTTTGACGCAGGGCATATACTACTTGGACATTACACAGTGAAGTTCGTAGCGGTACGTCATTATAGATGCTAAAATAATAATACATTATGAAGAACAACCCTTACGATAGTAGTGGTGATATTTTTATAAACTCCATATTAGATTAATAATTCGGCCATGTTATCTAGAGTAATTTGTGTTGCCTCTTTACTAGGAAGCTTGTTTTTGAACTTAAAATTTCTGCTGTTCAGTTTGGTTCCGATCAGCTCAGCTTAGGTCAGATAAGTTGGTTTAGTTCAGTTATTTTTTATTACTAAATTTAATTAATTAATAAGTATTATTTTATATTATTTATATAAAATTAAGAAACGTATAACAACAACGTATAAATTCTAATATTATATATATAAATATTATATAATTAGAAACAAATCTGGTACAATTTTAAATGCTATTTAAATATCATCATCTTCATTCATGATAATTCCACTATATTATCTGAACTGAGTTCCAGAATTTGAAGCTATATCATGTAGCGCACTTGGTTCATATGCTCCTTTCTATTTGAATCAAACAAGTAAAAATCCGCAATCCCTTGCACCAACTCATTTGATAAAATGGGTATCCAAAATCTATGCATTTTAATGATGTTGTGCCAAGTAAATGTAGCTAAAATGATGTCAATTTGGCATAGATTTGACACTTGAGACATGACTTTAAGATCTTCCATGTATTCTTTAAGACACCAAATGCTCTTCCCATACTGGATCGTAAAGAAGAATATCAGTAGTTCAATTTTTCATAAATTTCAAGAGGTTGATCACTATGGTAAAATACTGACATATGGTAGCAAATTTTTGTCTTTATAAGGTGCCAACTATCCAATTGTATTTGAATATCCGGAATCAATCAAATAATATTTTCCGGTGCAATAAAAAATTGAGATTAAAAGTATCATTTCAATTTAAAGATAAAAAATGATAGTTTAATGTTACCTTGAAATTGATGTGGAAAATAATATTTTGTTTGAGTTATTGAGTCTATCTACAATTTGATCCTGAACAACACTTCCTTCCCATCCGATATGGACACAAGTGAAAATTATATCAAACGAGCAAGAACATTCCATGTTTTGATTCCTTTGCGACCTTGATATTAATTGTCTTGATCGTCTTCAAAACTGGATTGAATATGAATGTCATCCAAAGCTCCAATACAAATAATCAGAACAGATACTAAAATGAAATAAAAATATATAGAAGTTGTTGACATATTATTTACCTTAAACTAAGGTGAATATACGTTTTTATAAAGGATTTTCTGAGATACTTCTCCTAAAGAAGTATAGGTATATACGATCTTATCATATCAAATGATAATTCTTTTAGGATAAAGTAGTATACACACAAGTATACAAACTGGTTTCGTTGCATGTTGAATTACCATTTGATACCATATTACACCTAATTCTAATTCAGTTGAAAATAACATATTATTAGTCAAAAGCTATTCTGCGAAAGTCAACGAAATTGTCGGGCTGCAGTCATAGAGCCGACTACAGCCCAATTCAAATCTTGGCCAAGAGCACTACATATTGTCATAGTGGGCCCACGTTTTTTGGCTCATAACTAGAGAACCCTATCATATAATCAATTTCCCGTCACCAAATTAATCGTCATCATGCCTTTTGTATTAAAATTTAGATTATTAGGACATGGCCGATTCTGAGGTCGATATGTGATAAATCTTGTCTTCCCATGTGGTGTTAAATATTAGGACGTGTTAATCGACCACATTTGTCCAGTGCATTTTTCGTTACATGTGATCAACTTATTACAACCAAAGCACGTGAGGAGTTGTTGTTGGGTGTCCGCGTTCCGTAGCTTTAAACCAAAGTAAAGTGTTCATTTATAATATGTATGGGCTCATTATACCACTATCAAATATCTGGTCACTCCCTCCCCTCACCGACTCTGACTTCGTATGGATTATTGTACTGCTGCCTGTCTGCGCTTGATTTATAAAAAAACGTGATAGACACAAAGCAGGGAGGATACCTTAAAACTGGTAGGGATAATGCAATTACCACAATTCTAATATGTCAAAAACAAAATGTGGAAGGAATATCAATCATCTTCAAGAACACGATCCATCTTAGCATGGATCATAGGAAGATGATGGAGGGAGGGAGGCACTTTAATAATAATAAAGAGAATGCAAGACGTGGAAGCACGAAGAAGGCTCGACTGATCCAAATTCAGAAACTGGAAGGATGGGTTCTTTTTGTATTTCGTGACATCCTTGTCAACAACAAACCTTCTTTTCCAAATCAATTTGAAACCCGTGTGTCTATTTATGGGCACTCATTTGTGTACTAGAAAGTTGATAGGGGACAGCTCTAGCACACAAAGAAAGTGTACAAACTTGGTCAGTCTGCAGTGCAGTGCACCCGATGATGGATGCCCAGTTTATTTGAAGTCACAAGTAACTGATTCAGGTTCAAATTTTCCCCACCAGAAACCAATTTGAATCAAAACTTCAGACCAACTGCAATCATACAATAAAGAAGGGAAAAAAAAAAACATGATTTCAACAATGAGACTGGAGAGTAGAGAACATATCTCATTCTTACTCAAGGAGGGCTAAGGGTTTCTGGACTACATACAAAGCTCTAGCAAGAACCAAAACAAAAATGAACGAATCAAAACTAGTTTTTGGGGGAATCCAAAACTCCTTGAGCAATCGAGCGGATTACCATAAGAGTTCTCTAACTAATGAACTATAGATGGCTGATTCGATATCCATTGATACCATTCTCACCTCTTCTCGATTCTTCTTCCACTTATCTGACTCCTGCTTCAAATCTTGGTCTACCATCATGTCGATCGTATCAGGCTTCGCACAAACCGAATTTACTACATGCAACTCATCTTTCATCTCTTCTTCTGCGATAACATCTGCTATCAGTATTTTCATGTCAATGGAGATTCTACTTGGATCATGGAAGCCACATTTCTCAACGACTCGTCGTAAAAACTCATCCGCAGGAACTGATGAAACTTCTGATACAATAACGTCACCATTTTCCTCTACCATTTCCAACTCAGCTTTATCGTATACTTCATCTTCAAAAATTATTTTCTCTAGTTCTTTCGGATTCAAGTCAGCCACTGTCTCAAATCTGCTGAGCTTGTGCAGAAGTCGGTGCTTCTTTCCTGCACATTCATCATGCAACTCAAGATGATTATAAGCTGTTCCTCGATCAGATGAAAAACTGAACATTCTAACTGACTTCGCCACAACAAATCCATCTAGTAATGTGGTGGTTACACTAGCGAACCATGAGGTCCGGATCCGTACAATATAACTAGGAAAATGAAGAACATACTCTGAAGACTGGCGTAGCTGCACTCGACACCATATCCAGCATGATCATCTTCATGTCCATCCTCCTCTTCAAACAGCAGATCCAGCACGCAGACCGGGCTGCATTGTTCTTTATCTTCATCATCTCCATCCTGTAAAATGAACTGTTACTCGTCATTGCGACATTAAGGAGGCTGCCAAAGCTCACACGATGTTGAAAACTCAAAAACAACAAATCCAGATTTTAAATCACTACTTTATAAGAAAGTTAAGAGATAAGCTTTATAAGAACAAGATCAAAAGAGTCGCTGATGTAACAAGAGAGCTGTTTTGTTCTCCTAAAAAACTTGAGCAATTATTTGTTCTGTACTGTGTTCATCAAACTTCAGGAAAAGTTCGCTCGGCGGCGAAACGGAGTCAACTAGTTCGACCCGCAATGCCTCTCAGGAAACGAGTAGAAAGTACGAACCTTGACAGTGCGATGGCTTGGAGACGACGGATGGAAAGAGAAATCCGGTACGCGGCGGTCTCCCACGAACCGAGCAACGTCCGAGTTACTGCTGCTGCAACTCGTCTCGGTCTCCAACGACTTATCTTCCGACCAGACTGCGTCACTCCGCCGCCCATTGCAGCAGAAATCCATATCGGAATCGCTCAAACCCTCCTCCAACATAATCGAGTCCCATTTCAGCTTTACTGACCCGGAGGCCGATTTGCTCGACGCGTCTGGCCGGAGAATGTTCTTCTGTCCAGGAACACTACTCGTTTCGAGTCCCGGATCATTCCGCTTCTGGGTTTTGACAGTCAGCTTCCTCAAAACCGATCCGAAGAACCCTAAATCAGTTCCCAATTTCTGCGAGTGCTTCCTCGACGACTGCTTGTGGATCCTGAGAGCAGCTTCAAGGAGCAGAGCAGCGGTTTTGGAAGGGATGTGGAGAAGTTCGACAGGACTTTTCGGGAAGTGGAAAACGGGGGACGACCTGGTTAGATCCGGCGAGTCGTGTTTAGCATTAAAGCAAGCGTTTTTACAAAAAGTGACCGGAAACTGCAGAGTAGATGAGTTTTTGCTGCTGCCATTGGTGGTCTCGGACAGCGGTTTTCTCATACGGGTCAGCTGGAGTTGGTTGCTCGATGTTGTGAGCTTTGTTCGGCGGTCGGCGATGTAGTCGCGCAGGCGGAACGGGTCCTGATCTTCCTGAAGGAGCTGGTGCAGCTGGTTGTTAGGCGGCATGACGGCTGTTAGGGAATGATTGTCCAATGCGGGCAGGATTAGTCGGATGCTTGGAGACGTGGATATGGGGAGAGGGAGGTAAGGATTGAGGGGAAAGTGAGAGAGTGAGCTTGTATTCAAATGTAGGAGAAGGCTGTTCTGTTTATATTTGTGTTGAGACACGGATAAATATGTTAACGGAATAGAATTAAATAACTCATCGTCAATAATTTTACTTGTCTAATTTTTAATTGAATAAACAAAAAGTAATATAGAGATGTTTTAGAGAAAATTTGTTTTGATGATAAGTAACGGAGTTGTATGCGGCATGATAACGGAGTTATGTTTGGTATTGAAAATACGAAGCATTTAATTTAATGGTTGTGTTGTATCACGGAGCTGTCCCTCTGGACTCCCAAACACGTGTCCCAATGCTCATTTTCATTCTATTTTACCCTATTTGTGGAAATTTAATTAGGTGAAAAAAATATTGAGTCACTTCCATCACATACCTTTATTTGGAAAGTGCCGTGTTTATCATAGAAATACGGCACAATTTGGATGAAGAGTGTCTCTTTAGTTTTCTGCTGAGCAAACAAGAAAATGACACGACACAAATGATGCATAAACGAGGGAGACATTGAAACTGCTAGTCAATGGTGAAAATAAAAGAAAAACAAATAATAAAAAGCTGCATAGGGCCGTACGAGTTACATGCATGCGTGTGGTCTGCCATCTATTTATTTCATCTCGATTTTGCAGTCACCATTGAAGTTGAAAGCACCTTTATTTTCAAATTTTCAACTTTTTTATATCTCTTTCCACTCTTCCTTTTCAAATCTCTAAAACCCCACGTTTCTTCAAATAATCTTAATTTGTACTTGATGACTTATAAAGTTATTAACAATAATTAGTAGCGTATTAATCATACTCTACTCTAACATGAATTCAACCTGCAGCATTTACATTATTGAACCCTCCACTCGCTAATTTATTTCCTTCAAGACAGTGGCTACGCCAAGGTGTTGTATTTAAATACACTCATTGAAAATTAAATAAATCTCTTTGTTGTAATGCACCATGTGAGAGTGGTACATGATGGCATGCACTAATAAGAACCCGACAACATTAAATGCAGACTATCATACTCGTCCACAATATTTTTATTCTACAATACTTGCTCAAACACATTCGACACTCTTTTATTAATAAACTAACTACTATTTCAATTTTCAACTCCTACATTGAAATTGTATGTTTATTTATATAAAAAGACAATTTTTTCCGGCGGTGCCATCAAAATCAGAGAAAATATATGAAAACAATCAGACACATAAAGAAAGACAGAATTTGTAGAGCCTTGTTGCTGTACGAGGACACAATTGTCTTTCCAAATTTACGAACCAACACGTGTCGAAAAACCAGCCGTCCACGTAATATTCATATCGAACCCGTCGAAAAGTGGGGCCCCATCGATCCAATGGCTCCGCCATTAAGTGCACCCGAGAGGAGACGGGTCCACGGTAAAGTCGCTGCACCAATGTATCTGATAGTCAGAGATTTGGTCAGATATTATTTTGTCAGCTTCTGCCGGGTCCCAGTCTGGCCTTCTCCCTTACGTTGAACGACAGGGTGGTTTGTCGTCTGAGGTATGGGTTGTCTTGAAACTAGTTTAACATTGGATTCCCGTGCCGTTTTTGTTTTCCGACACCCATACATAGTTATGGAACTTATTTTTTGGTTAACATAGTAATCAGGATTCTAGAAGCAGGACTAATGGGCTCACGAAGCGAGGAATGGAAGTTTATATACTTGGGCTTAGAATTTCCAGTAGGCCCATTCAAGAAGTTGTTCGGTAAGAACAATCTAGAAACTAGCTGCTCCCATTCAATATAATGAACCTGGACAAAATCAACGCACGTCACTCGACACATCAACCCGCACCATTTAAACGACATCGTATCATCTCACTTTACCAATCACCACAAAGTCTGTGCAACTAAAAGTCTAAAATGCTGTTGGATGACACGTGTCGCCATCCCATTGATACATCCAAAGAAATCAACGGTCACGTGGAACTCACCCAGTCGACGGTCGTCGGGGATTTTTGACTACATTGATTGATACGATAGACATAAATACTTATTCTCGCTGGCTTGCAATCGGATTCTGGAACGATCCCTACCAGTCTACAGTTTTAGATCGATCGCGAAAACTCGACCATGGCGGAGAAGATCTTCAAGTACATCATCCTCGGCGGGGGCGTTGCTGCGGTGAGTTCCGTCTCACAATAGATCGTGGTTTTTTCATATGCATTTGCCGTGATTTTTGAAGATTTTAGATCGTGCTGATCTGAACTGTTCTCAGCTTTTTGAAATTGAATTTTGGTAATCGTCAATCGAGATATGAAGATAGAGCTAGCGATCTTATTTCGATTAACCTTAATGGATTGGTTGTGTGTTGGTTTGGTGAACTCGGTAGAAATTGAATTTTTTGAAGTTAATTTGATTTTCCAGTTTCCACTTATCGTCAATTGGTTTTGAGTGTGGATTTTCTCTTACAGATCTGAATTATATTGGGATGGGCGAGCAGTAATAAACGAACAATAAATAAAAGAACATAAGAATTTGTACACAGTTCATCACAGAATATGACTTCGTTTGGGGCCCTATCAAGCCAGAGATTTGTTTTACTATTTTTGATGAGATGAGATTACAATAGGATGAACATGTTTATATAGAAAAATATGTGCAAATCCTAATCTCAATTAAGATCGGGCTTGACCCAAGCGTTAGTCTCTATACTCAACAATCCCCCACCTAGAGACTAATTTCACCGGTAATCATCTGCATTCTTATTCTACATTATCCCATAAATGCTGGTAGTGCCAAACCTTCAACTAAAGTAACAAGGTCAGTTGAAGTCATGCATAACTTTAACTTTTCTAGGATCACAGCTTTAGTCAACATGTCAACATGTTTCTTACTTCCATCAATCTTCATCAGCTGCAAGATTTTTCTATCCAGAAAATGACGTATGTAATAATATCTTAACTCTATGTGTTTATTCATTGAATGAAGCGCAGGATTTTTAGCCAAGTAGATGACACTCTGACTATCACTGTATAGAATACTATTCTCTTGTTTTTCCCCAATTCACTTAAGAAATTTTGTAATCATACCATCGCATTGCTAGCCTCAGTCACTGCAACATATTCAGCCTCAGTTGTAGACAAAGCAACAATCTTCTACAACTTTGAAGCTCAAGAATCATCAGTACCACCCAATGGAACTTTAGTCGGTTTCGCATCTTGCATGCCAAACCTCTCTATGATCTTTTTGGCATACTCAGCCTGTGAAAGAAATAACTTTCCTGCTTTTCTATCACGCTCAATTCTCATATCCAGAATTTGCTTCGCGTCTCCAAGATCTTTCATGGCAAATCTCTTTGACAACTATTTTTTTCAACTTGCTCACTTCCAGAGCACTAGTTTTTGCCATCAATATGTCATCAACATATAACAGTAAAATAATATAGCCATTGTCAAGCTTCTTGAAGTAACAACAATGGTCAACTTCACTTCTCACAAACTTAATTTCATGCATGAATTCATTAAACTTTTTGTATCACTGTCTAGGAGCTTGTTTCAAACCGTACAAGCTCTTCTTCAACTTGCAGACTAGTGTTCCGCTACCCTCTGACACATAGCCTTCTGGTTGCTTCACATATATTTCCACTGCAATCATACTCATCACAAGATGTACAGTAGTCATCTTAACAATAGAAGTGAAAACATCAGTATAATCAATATCGTATTTCTGCTGAAATCCTTTCACAACCAGCATTGCCTTGTTGCGTTTACTTCCATCTGCCTCTTCTTTGATTCTGTATATTCATTTGTTATGCAATGCCTTCTTGCCCTTTAGAAGCTCAGCTAACTCCTAAGTCTCATTAACGACTCCACCTCATTATCCATTGTAAGCCTCCGCTTGCTCGCATGCTTGTCTTGAGATGCCCCTGCATAATGCTCTGGCTCACCACAATCAGTCAACAACAAATAATAATTAGACGGTGAATACCTGACAGGTGAAACAATGTCTCTGCTAGATCTTCACAACTGTGGTTCTGGTGTGCGTGGTTGTTCCTCTTCTTCAACCTCCTGACCATCTGAAATTACCACGCTCTCACCCGAGCTAGAAATATCCAGCTCCACTACCTCAGTTTCTGAGCTACCTGATTCTTGCACTTGTCAAATCCTTGTATAATACATGCTCATTGAACACAACATCTCGACTACAAATAATCTTCTTATTTTTATTATCCTAAAATCGATATCCAAAGTCATCACCACCATATCTAATGAATACACATTTGACATACTTTGCATCTAATTTGCTTCTTCAGCATCAATAATATGAACATATGAAACACATCTACAAATACGCAGAAAAGATAGATTTAGCTCGTTACCAATCCAAGATTCTTGTGCAATTCCATTGTCCAACGCACTTGATGACCCTCGGTTAATCGGAAAAGCTGCAGTGCTAACTGCTTCTGCCCAAAACATTTTTAGAAGTCCGCATTTCAGTCTCTTACTCCTAGCACGTTCATCAGAGTCCTATTCATACGCTCTGCCACTTTATTCTGCTGAGGAATTCCTTTCAACGTCTTTTCCATACGAATTCCATTGACAGCACAATATTCTTTGAAGTCATGCAATTCATACTCTCCACCAATTTCAGACCTTAGACACTTCACTTTGAGACCCGTCTCAGTCTTCACCAGTGCTTTCCACTTCCTGAAAGTAACAAACGCATCAGATTTATATTTCAAAAATAAACTCGTACATTCCATGTGGCGTTATCAACAAAAGTCATACAGTATAATGCTCCACCAAGTGATGAAACCGATGTTAACCCCCATAAATCTGTATGTACCAGCTCAAGCTTCTGCTTCCTCAAAGCTCTACTACTCTTTGAGAAGCTGACTCTCTCTGCTTCCCAACTATGCAGTCTTCACAAACTCCGACTTCAACAGATTTAAGACCAGGTAGTAAACCCCTTGAGCAAAGCACTTTCATGCCTTTTCACTCAGATTACCAATGCGACTATGCCAGAAATATGCATCACATTTCGTCCTTGCAACAGCGATGCTCTCGTGGACGCTACTAGTCACATACAACTTCCCTTCTTTATTCCCTCGAGCTATAGTCATGGCCCTTTTGGTTACCTTCCAACTGTTGCAACCAAATGTCAAAGCATAACCTTTATCGTCAAGCTGGCTGACCGATAAAAGATTTCTCTTTAAGTCCAGAATCTGTCTGACACCATGTAATTGGAGTAGTGAACCATTCTGTGTTTTTATAACAACATTACCTATGCTCACTATAGCTAATGGCTCATCATCTGCATGATACACCTTTCCAAAATCTCCAGTCTCATATCGTTGCATCAACTCAGCACTACTACATGAATGAAACGACACTCCAAAGTCCAACACCCAAGACTCCAATGGACAGCTCACATTCAAAATCAATGCTTCTGCAACATCTTCAGTAGTCACATTTGCGGACAGTGGCTTGCAATCTCTTTTGTAATGGTCAAACTCATTACACTGCCAACACCTAATCTTACTCTTGTCCCTCACTAATTTGTCTCTCCCTCTGGACTTCGACCTACCATGTTGTACTCTCGATTTGGACACTGATCTATCCCTGCTTCCAAGCTAAACCAGAACTAGAACTTGATTCCTTTCTGCGAACCTCTTCACTGACAATCAAGTCTCTAACTTCATCTAGCTTTAACTTTGCCTTTCCTGCTGTGGTACTAACGGCATTAACTACCCATTCCAACTATCTGGCAACGATGACAACAAAATCAGCGCTTGTATCTCATCATCGAAGTCAATACCAACTGAACTCAAATGTGCAATAATCATGTTGACTCACTGAGATGTTTCACCACCATTGTATTTTCAGTAATTCATAAATTGAACAACCTTCGAATCAAATGAACCTTGTTCACTATAGACGGCTTCTCATACAATCCCGAAAGCGTGTCAAGTATCTCCTTCGTGGACTTTGACTTCACCGTTTGGTGTGCAACTTCTCCGGACAACGACAAGCGAACCACAGCCTTTCTATCCAGCAATTTCCTCTCTTCATCCTTCATATCCTTCTGTTTTTCCCCAACGCTGGTAGAAACAAATCCTTACCGTACAGATAATCTTCGATCTACATCTTCCAGAAATCGAAATCCAATCCATCGAACTTCTCATCGGGGTGTTTTCTATCCATTATCTCTGTTGTAACCCAAGTTGTTAGAATCGATAAGCAGTAATGAACGAACAATAAACAAAAGAACACAAGAATTTGTTACCGAGTTCGTCATAAAATGTGACTACATCTGGGGCACTCCCAAGACTGGGATTTGTTTCACAATTTATGATGAGATGAGATTACAATATGATGAACATGTTTACATAGGTAACATGTGCAAACCCTAATCTCAGTTGGACTTGGATTGGACCCAACATTAATCTCTATATTCAACAAATTAATGTTCTTATAGTTGTGCATGCGTTAGCTTTTGAGAAATTTATGTTGTAATTGAGCCCATGTAACACTTTAGTTGTTTTGCGACTGAAATGCTTGTTGTTCTTTTTATATTATTTGTGACAGGGTTATGCAGCTAGGGAATTTTCGAAGCAAGGGCTGGAGCCCGGCCAGCTTGCAATCATATCTAAAGAAGCAGTGGCTCCATATGAAAGACCAGCACTCAGCAAGGCTTATTTGTTTCCAGAGGGTAAGTGTGTCCCAGTCCTATTATCAGTCCTATTATCTTTGATGTTGCTCTTTTGTGCACAACTACAAGTATACTAATTATGTTCTCGAGGCAGTGATCTGAACATGGATGTAGCTTAATGACACGTTAGAAGTATCTTTCTAATGGATATGATAGCTTCATTGCATGCTCTTAGAAAGAACCTTGGACACAAAGTACATTACTCCTGTTTTAGCTATTGGCGACATAATAAAAAGTTGACACAGAAATACTGATTGGATTTTGTAGGTACTGCCAGACTCCCCGGTTTCCACACCTGTGTGGGGAGTGGAGGAGAGAGATTGCTTCCTGAGTGGTACAAAGATAAAGGTTGTTACCTGAATTTGTTGCTTAATTTATGCAGTTTGCTATTACCTGAATGGCTATAAACAGAGGCGAAGCCATGGCTAAGGGAGGGGGGCCGCCCCCGGTCATTTTTCAAATTTGTTATATATTACGTATGATTAGCTTGCATTTTTTTAGATTTATAACAAATTGCCCCCGGTAATTTTAAATATATGCCCCGGTAATAAATTTCCAGCTTCAGAAAAAAATTTGCCCCCCGTCAAAAGAAATCCTGGCTGTAAATATTTGTTTGCAAGTTAATATCCTTACCATGGAGGTAGTCATAGTAACTACCATTTCCAATTTTTCCTTTTCTCAGGCATTGAGTTGATCCTCAGTACAGAGGTAGTGAAAGCTGATCTTGCTTCGAAGACTCTTGTCACTGCTGCAGGAGAAACCTTCAAGTATAGCTATTTGATTATTGCTACAGGCTCCACGGTAACAATCCTTTTTAGAGCACAATTATGGCATATTTTTGGTCTGCGCTGCTGGTTTCTTACAAATATTTTACAGGTCATACGATTGACAGATTTCAAAGTAGAAGGGGCTGACGCTAGAAATATATTCTACTTGAGAGAGATCGAAGACGCTGATAGTCTTGTAGCTGCAATAAAAGCACATCCGAAAGGAAAGGCTGTGGTTGTTGGAGGAGGGTACATCGGGCTTGAGCTTAGTGCAGCACTTAAAATCAACAATTTGGATGTTACCATGGTGTATCCTGAACCTTGGTGCAGTGAGTAGAACTTTTACTCCTCATGGTGGTCATTTGTGAATCTTTTCTTGCCAGAATATAAATGAAACTGTGCTTTCTTATATTCATTTTATAATGATGAATTCTCTAAGGATCTTTCTTCATCTGCAGTGCCGCGTCTTTTCACTGCTGAAATTGCTGCCTTCTATGAGGGTTATTATGCTAACAAAGGGGTTCAAATCATCAAGGGAACTGTAGCTGTTGGATTTGACTCGGATGAAAGTGGAGCAGTAAGCACCATTTGGTTCACTCGAGCCTTTTTAAGAAGCTTTAATATTGTTGGGACTGAACTAATTTGCTGTTGTCTTTTCGCGCTCTATCATTTAGGTGAAAAATGTGAAGTTGAAGGATGGAAGGGTTATAGATGCCGACATTGTCATTGTGGGCGTTGGCGGCAGACCCCTCTTAACATTGTTTAAGGGGCAGATTGAGGAGGAGAAGGGTGGTATTAAGGTTAGTGCATTTCAGTTAAGCCTTGTATAATGCTTCTTGTAAATTTTAATTGGCTACTTGACAAAGCTTCTGATATGTTTGATTTGGTCCAGACTGATGCATTCTTTAAGACCAGTGTTCCAGATGTTTATGCTGTGGGCGATGTGGCAACATTCCCCATGAGAATATATGATGATATTCGAAGAGTTGAACATGTTGATCACGCTCGCAAATCTGCAGAGCAAGCGGTGAAGGTATTGACCTCTAAACCTCCTTTTTCTTCTATTCCCTATGTTACTGCAATGTGTTTTGAGAGAACATGGAATACTTTCCACATAGAACTTTTGATGAATTTAAATGATCTTTTTGACATGCCAGCATCCAACTTGGGAGTTTCATCTATTTTGAGTTTAGTGCATTGAAAAATTTGGAATTTTGTTTGGGTCTTTTAATCCACAAATGTTGGCAAAAACGTGTCTTGGCAGGCTATCAAGGGAAGCGAGGAAGGGAAAAGTATTGAAGAGTACGACTACCTTCCATACTTCTATTCAAGGTCCTTCGACCTTTCTTGGCAATTCTACGGTGACAATGTTGGGGTGACAGTGTTGTTTGGGGACAACAATCCTTCAACGCCGAATGCTAAATTTGGAACGTACTGGATTAAAGAAGGGAAGATAGTTGGAGTTTTTCTTGAGAGTGGAACAGCTGAGGAGAACAAAGCTATTGCTAAAGTTGCCAGGGTCCAGCCTCCAGTCGAGGATGTGGAACAGTTAAAGGCGGAAGGGCTAACTTTTGCGAGTAAGATATGAGCAGCAATTGTGTAAGTACCATTTCAATAAGAAAAACAAAAGGTGTCACAGGATGCTCTGCTTTTATAGCTTGGGATTATTTGCACTGAAGTATTGTTGCGCATAATCAACCAGCAGCCTGCTTATTGTGTGGAAAACTGGTGTCTTATACTTTATGTCAGATAATGAATATAATTCCTCTCCGTAGGCCAACTGGATATGAAGATTAGAGGCACTTAATTTAATATTTTGAATATAACAATTGAGTATCCAAGTGCTTTTTTAATTCTCCTAAGGCCACATTTTTTTGTGGCCTAAGATTCACAATTTGTAAAAAGAGAAAAATGCACGAGCACAACCCTGTATCCTGTTTTGTTGTTGTTAGATTAAGAATAAAGATACTTGAGACGTCAAAACGGAAGCTTGTCCAGCAGCAGAAGAAAAGAAACTTGTTAATCAAAGCATTGAAATCCAACTAACGAGAAACAGCTTACATCCTCTGACAAAGTAAATCTTGGAAGGTGGGCTATGACTTGGTCTAGCCACCAAAAGGATTATGGGAAGAGTGGGAGGCTTGCATGCCTTGTTTTTAGGTGGTGTAACTGTCGACATATACAGTATAAATGAAAAGAAGGAAGCTGCAATTTGAATGCGGCACCAAAAGATCATTTCTACCCAGAAAGCATACATCCTCTGATTCTTCCCGTTCCTCCAACTTCTCTTCCTTGTTTGATTCAGCGGCTGCAACTGCATGCATTTGCTCCACCACCAGATGGAACTGATGATCTCTGTTCACTTAACTTCTGATAGATAGAAGGTATCATCATCAGCTTCATCTTTGCTCCAACTGCACATTAAGAAAAGAGAACAAATTAAACCTTATTACAGAACAAGGAACGGAAATACAGATTCAACCAGCCACTTTAAAGATATACTGTTCCAACTTTAAGAATTAATATATATATATACTTGCAATTCCTAAGAGTAGCCACACAAAGAGTAGCCACAGCTTCATGAAAAAGCCGACCAAGAAAACATAAACAGCAACATCTGATGGCGTTCAACTCAATTTGACTATTCAGAGAGACAAAATTACTAAAGAGCCGCCCTAAAACCCTGAACTACTTTTATGCATAAATTCACAAACAATAGAGAGAGTTCCATAAAGAAATCCTTAGACGCTTTCAAGAAGAAGAATGACCTGACCAGATATAAGGATGCGATCGAGTAACTTCAAATAACCCTTCACACGCAAATTGCAACAACACAGAGAGGAATGTAAGCTGAGTTTTATAGCCAGGGTGGTTTACACGTTCAACTGGGCTTCAGGGCCCGTTCGTTGTAAGTACTAAACTTCAAGCTTTGAGTTGACATTGTTAATGTTATGTCAACATGGGTAAAGAGGGTGCTGCCCGGAAGATTATTCAGTGCCGGCAATGATACCGGTTCATGTAATCATATTCATTTTTTGAGTTTGGAACAATTCCCAAACCCCAAAACAAATAATATACATCGAAGCAGATTTTATTCCACGTGACTGGTTTTTTTGTATGCACGTGGTTGTGATTGAAAGTCGAAAACAATGAGAGTTCACGCATCAATTTTTATACTTTCCTCAGACCTATTTCATCAAAAGAGTTTTGATGAAACTTAGGATTCCATCCAAATCAACTGTCCACGCAACCCGAATTGGCGAGTAGCCAGTCCACGGATTGCTCGTGTTCCACCTGAGCCAAATGAGTTGCACCACAGAATTAGATGTCGGCAGTGGTAGAATGATAGGAAAATTAGTGTAGCCCCGAGCACCATTTGCTTACTAACCTCTTCAATCCATGGTCCATTAGCGTATGCCCTGCACAAATACCCTGTGTTTCAACCCTTACTACGCCTTTCTTAAATGTGAACAAATCAGGGCGGACAAGCAATGCAAAACTGACTGGGTCGTGAAGAAAAATTCCTGAAACAATAAACTTTAAAGTGTCAGATCCAAATCACAGATATTAAGTTGAGATTTTATGTTGCAAGTTACCACGGACGCCGTCAGATTTTACATGCCAGTCTCTATAGAACTGGCAAATATCCCCTATGAACTTCGCATATCTTCCATCACATTGCCTCAAGTCATTAAGATCAGCATCTGGAACCATAAACATAATTTGTTAAGCTGTTATCTAGTACAGACAGGAGAAGTCATACAAACAAAAACAATTTTGTAGTTATTGCATCACCTGTGAATTGGACTTGTGTAGTGATATTGATGCCAACAACATCAATATTTGCCCCAGAGGTAAATACAATATCAGCTGCTTCTGGATCTCCATGAATCTGTTTATGAAAACGAGAAATAGTAATAATATATGCATACAATTTTATGAAAAAACACACAACATAGGAACAGAAGGATGAAACTTTGTAAATCCATTCGACAGTACAACTAAAATTCAAAAGTCTACAGGTCAGAAACAGCCTTCACACTTATTCAGTTCCGTCTAACATGTGATCTAACGCAGCCAACATTTAGCCCTAAAGCAGAACTAAAAGATCGGAAAAACATACTAAAGTTTTGAGTGTCCCTCCACACTTATTAAGAAAAGCAAACTGGACAACTACTACTAAATATGTTATTTATCATGGAAATGTAGGAATACGTTCCATTTGAATTTGATAGATATGCAAGGAAAAATATAACAAGCAGGTCCGAACGCCTTGCACACACTGGTAAGTCCCAGTAACTGTAGACAAAGATGTATAATAGGCTAATTTCCTAGCTGTACACTCAAAACACTAGATAGGTACGTGAAACTTACATTTGCTTCAGCAGCTGGGTTGACATTTCCAGTTGCAAAGAAAGCCCCACCGAGAATCACCACTCTCTTAACATTTTTTGCAAATGATGAGTCTCTTTTGATAGCCTAAACAGCAACATCACTCATAATGACTACATCAAACCATCATAACAATACCAGTGATATCCAAAAGTTATAAAATTAGACTAGAATTTGACAGATGATTAAAAGAAGAAATAGCTCACCAAAGCTAAGTTTGTCAAAGGTCCTAAGGCCAGTATAGAGACTTCACCAGGATACTTTGAAGCCATCTCTACCATAAATTCGGATGCATTCTTTTCAATTTTGTTTCTTTTAGGAGGAGGTAGGTACAAGTTGCCCAGACCATCAGAACCATGAACAAAGTCAGCAATACGTGGTTGTCCACCCTGTTACAAAAAACATTTATGATGCTTTACCTTTAGTTGATATAAGGAATAAGTTTCAAAGTTTCATTACCAGCAGTACTAAACATAATAGACTGTCCACAGACTTCTATTCTTTCCAAGTATCAGTCACTTGTAAATGACATCGGGCGTTGACTGTCATATGAAACTAGTTCTTACGTTGACTGTTCATACGTAACCATAACAGACAAAAATAAATATCATTGGGTAAAGTAAGCAAATAATATAATCAAAATGCTCTACTTCATTTTTAACTCTTATTGTATTTTTCTTGCGCAAACAACACATCATTCTCTTACATGTGGTCCAACTGAGGTTTCATTCCCACATCTCTTGATCAGTATTCATTCAGCGAAATAAAATTATCCAATCACATGATTGTGTGATTCAGTTGTCTCAAGAAGGTAATATATGGCATATGCCGAACCCTGTTTATGAAAAAGTTCACGCAGGTACTGCTAAAGTAAGAGTCAATTGGAATCACAAATGAATTAGATAACTCTTTTGTGAACCTACTATCTGTTTAATAGTAGAGATTCAGGAACAAAATAATAAAAAACACTACAACCAAGTTCTAAAAAGTTACTATGCAAAACAAAAAGTCTAACATACAAATATTTTACGTCACCAAAGTTTTTTTCCTGGTGTCAGCTGAGACATACATAAATAACATTTTTGGAATCCTTAAAGACTCTTTCCTAACCAATTTTACATATAATCATATAATGTTGCTGGCCAGTGGCCAATATAACTATAAAGCTACAGAAGCCATCATAAAGTCATATATGCAAATGCTTCAATCAGTAACAATAAGATTTTCTGCACCATAGCATAAGATACAACTAATAACATCAATAGTAAAAACCAATAAGTACTATGTGTCAAACACTGTTGAAAAGGCAGAAAATTAGACTATAAAAACATTTGCAGAAAACACCATACCTTTAGAGGCTCAGGACTACCCTCAGCCACAGGAACATCCGGCCGCCCAGCCATGTCACACTATCCTTTTGAAAAAGCAGACATGAGCAACTGATCAAGATAAAGTTGCTACAATCGTGGCCAATCCACAAATCATAATGTAGGAAAAATATTAAGCAACATGTACCAAGAGTAGAGCATTGTTAGTTGCATCTTTAGTATTAACATTCCCAAACACCGTGGTCAGACCTAGTATCTCAATCTCCGGACTTTGAAAAGCCATCAGAATCGCCATCGCATCATCTACAAATAAAAAATAACAAAAACCTAAGTATAAAAATTGTAGACAAAATTGACTCAGCGAATGGAACATAGCAAATCGGAATCCGCTGAGAGAAAGCAGAATGAGAAAGAAAAACATACCTATTCCAGGATCGGTGTCGATGATGACCTTGTCGATTCGAATGACACCGTTGGATAGGGGATTCGGCTCTGCTCCATAACATTCGCCGTTGGACATGGAGTGAACAGAATCCATGAATTCAACGATGAAGCTGCTGGGATTCTATTGTATATGTATGTATAAAAAACTTGTTTATTATGTGTGAAGGAAGGAAGAAAGAAGGCGATGGACGCTGCTGAGTCAAGCTGCCTCCGACCGTCTTCTCTCGACTCTCAAACTCCTTCTTCCTCTTCTTCGATGTGGTCCCTCTGAGAAGCTTGCAAATATAATGGCTACGAGGTGCGGTTGGTTGGTTGGTGGCTTTTGAGTCGGAGAAGATCGCAGAAACACGGAAGAAGAAGAAGAAAAGGATGAACCAATTAAGTCACGACACGTGCCGGTCAATTACACACTGTTCTGTAATATTTATTATTATAAATAAAAATGAAAAACTAATTATCACGATTGTGGTTACGAATCAGGATTGATCGACCGATAAGGAGTTCTATCATTTATGATTTTGCGAAGAAAATCATTGAAATTTTTTTAAAAAAGTAAAGTTAAATGAACAAGCTGTATTTAGTTTGGTTATATCAAATCCCAAAAGTTGGCATGTTACTGATTGAGGAGATGAATTAATGTTGTCATTTGATTTAGAAAGGAATATTTAAGTTGATTAGGTAAGAGAGAGCATCGTGATCTCGTCAGGCCGGCCGGATAAGCTTAATCAATCCGATATCATCCGACGTATTATGGCTTATTGGATGTTTAGTTACATGTAGGTTGTTGGTCTAATTTGATATATGAATGATGGAATATATAGATAATTTGTGAGTATAATTATATTAAATTTAATGAATGCTTCTAAATCATCATCATTGTTTTATTAAAAAAATGTTACATTAATTTAATATAAAATAAGTGTAGTAACTAAATCAATTATCTAATCTATTTAATACATATATCTAATCCATTTAATACATTGATTTTAAATCAATTCAAATACAAAATCAATTATAATACATATATCTAATCTATTTAATACATTGATTATTCAATTTGATTCAATACAATCAAATCAATATAATACAAATTAATTATAAGTTGAATAATTTTATTGATAATCAAGTAAACAAATTACTGAAAGTAAGAACGAATAAAATACAAACAAATCAGATTGAGTTGAGGAAATAACAAAAATTTATGATGATATAACAACTTGTGAGTATACCTCTTTGCACCATAAAGTAATAATACTCCGACGATCAAACTTGTGCTAACAACTATCACCAAAGGAATATTCAAAATAGTATGTAGAAATCAAAGGAAAATCAGTCGGCCATCAAGGGAGGAGATGTTGGGAATAAGAGATATTGTTGTGTGACTTGTTTTTCTTCAAGCCCTCATTTGTAGTTCCTTATAGGAGAGATGAGGCATCCTATCATTATGGGAGGAGATGTTGAGAATAAGAGATATTGTTGTGTGACTTGTTTTTCTTCAAGCCCTCATTTGCAGTTCCTTTTATAAGAAAGGATGAGGCATCCTATCATTATGAGATTGTGGGTGCCATAATGTCCTCTTAAAGACACCAAAATGAATTTTCAAGGGAACTATTGGTCTCACATTGAGGTCACTTCATTTCACCAGATCAAAATCAAAATTTGATACTCTTGAACAGATGAATAGGTCTCTCATTAGTACATAACCATTACCAAGGCTAGCTAATGAAGTTTTTCTATGCTATTGAAATACATATAGGCCACAAGTATTATGATAATGTCATAAGTAAGACAAGCCTTCATGTCTTATAAGAAAAACAAATAAAGCTTTTCATTTGACCTATGTGAAATTTAAATGCTCTTCATAATTTTGAGCATTCAATTTCAATCTTTTTGGTTTCAATTTGGATATGTAAATAATTGATTTTGTTTCTTTCATTAACAAGAACTTAAATCAAATTAAATACTTTCATATTGAGATATATAACATACTCAATTTTGATTATACAATATGGTCACACCACATTTTCTTCATGCTTAATACACCAATTTTTCCAACAAAGAGATGTGTAATGGTTAGGTTAAGCATTGTGATAAAATATACTATAAATTTTATGCTTTAATTTTTCTAGGAAATAACTTCTTAGGAAGATAATATTGCATGTACATACATACCTCTCTTTCAATAATAACACTTTGAAAAATTATTGGGACTCCCATTTTTTATGAGTTTTTTTTTTTTTGCTTTTTTAAGTTTGTTATAGAGTTGTCACTTTTTGACAAATCACTTTTAGAAAAGGGCCTTTGTGGTACATTTTGGACAGTCATTGACATGACATCGACTTAAAATTTTACTGGCAAATTGCTTTTAAAAAATAATTTTTGTAACAAACCGCTCTTGAAAAGAACGGTTTATTTTTCTTTCCAAAATGTCTACTAGATGCCACATTTTCATGGACTTGTAGAACAACAAACTGCTCCGCTCTTTTGAACGATTTGTTGTTCTTCATAACATGCGCACTATATGATACATTTTTATAGACGTGTTGAATAATAAACCGTTCATCAAAAAAAAAAAACGGTTAGTTAAAAAATTAATTTTTCAAAAGCGGATTTTCACGAAAATTTTAAATTGTTATTATGTTAGTGCCGACGGTATAGAACAAGTCACAAACTGCGCGATTTTTTAAAAAGTGACGAATTCAAAACAAACTTAAAAAATGACATTCTTGAAATTAAAAAAAAAAGTAAAAGGTGATATTGGCAATAACTTTCTAACACTGCCATTTCATCCCCATTTTAGTTTAGGTGAAAAGTCCCCCAAAGTTTTGACGGTAAAGGTTGTGACTTAGCGTTTCCACTGCAAATGGAAGAAGATATGTGCATGCTTTTTTTTCCTTATCATAAGCTGGGAATAATGTCCGTTGGGCAAATACGTTTCAATAGAAAAACAAATGTGAAAATTATTTTTGTTTGGAATTATGTGCAAACCCTAATCTCAATTAGACTTGGATTTGACCCAACATTAATTTCTATTTTCAACAAATTAGCGTTCTTGTAGTTGTGCATGCGTTAGCTTTTAAGAAATTTATGTTGTAATTGAGCCCATGTAACACTTTAGTTGTTTTGCAACTGAAATGCTTGTTGTTCTTTTTATATTATTTTTGACAGGGTTATGCAGCTACGGAATTTTCGAAGCAAGGGCTGGAGCTCGGCCAGCTTGCAATCATATCTAAAGAAGCAGTGGCTCCATGTGAAAGACTAGCACTCAGCAAGGCTTATTTGTTTCCAGAGGGTAAGGGTGTGTTCTTTTGTACTTATATTTTGTACTTAAACTTATTACTTTACTTATATTTATTTATATTTACTTATATTTACTGAACTTTACTTATATTTATTTATATTTACTTATATGTACTGAACTTTACTTATATTTATTTATATGTACTGAAATAAGTACTTTATAAGTATAAAAGAACATGGCCTGTGTCCCAGTCCTATTATCTTTGATGTTGCTCTTTTGTGTACAACTATAAGTATACTAATGATGTTCTCGAGGCAGTGATCTGAACATGGATGTAGCTTAATGACACATTAGAAGTATCTTTCTAATGGATATGATAGCTTCATTGCATGCTCTTAGAAAGAACCTTGGACACAAAGTACATTATTCTGGAGGAGGAGTTAGGCCGATCGCAGTGGGAGAGGTGTGGCGGCGTCTTACGTCGAGGGTGGCTCTGAGTGCTGTTAGAGCTTCTGCGATGCCTCATTTGTTGCCCATTCAGTTGGGTGTTGGAGTGAAAGGGGTAGCAGAGGTTATTGCACATTCGTCAAATCACTTGATGCGAAGCATTCAACCGATGAGTTGGCGATTTTGAAGTGAACCTGAGTCAGTTGCTGAGATAGTTAAACAAAATGAGGAAGTGATGGAGTCTTCTGTTGCAACACGACTATCTAAGCAAAATGGGACAGTAGAACAAGACAAAAGAAAAGTGCGGCCATTGAGATAGGGGGAGCAATATCAAGAAGAAGGGAAAGATTGGAGCCAGGAAGTTCGAGAAAAAGTGACCACCCTATCATAAATCTAGATCTACTCAAAGTGGAGAATCTCTGACAAAGGCTGTCACGATATTATGAGTATGGTTTTGCAACAATAAGGTTATCAAGAAATGAAGAGTTGTTCAGGAGAATGTTTTGAAGTCCCTGAGGTTGTCAAGGCCGTAGAGGACCTGACTCTGATGATGAATCAAACATGTGTTGCAGAGGATGCGAAGACACTCCTGACTAGTTTTGGTTGACAAAAAGGAGGAGTAATGTTACAAGGAGGCGCACAGTGGATTCTTGCATTGTGAGAGTTGAAAAAGTTTTGCCAAAACATGCCAAAGGGGGAGATTGTTGAATCCTGGTGCTCCATGGATATGTATGACATGTTTTTTGGCAAACGGTACAAAACCAACAATGCTATACTAGAGGGTGAGATAGTGCCAGTTCAGATAGGCTCGTGTAATGGGATCAATCAGGATCGCTGAAAATATTGTGTCAGCAAAGAAATATTTTGGGAAATATTCTGGTGATAATATTCTTCAAGATACTGCGGATCCGGAAGATTAGATTCTGATTGTGAATCAGGAAAGTGTTCGACTAAATTGAATCAAATTTCAATTATATGTAGATAAAGCTTTGTGAATACATTTAATGAAGTATTACCATTAATGGAAGGCATGCATCATTATTGTTATATTGAATCAAGTGTTAGTTTAATTCAATATAAAGTAAATGGAGTAACACTATCAATTATCTAAATAAATTAGTGCATCAACTTAGTTTAATCAATTCAATTTGATTCAATATGAAGATTATAAATCGAATGATTAAGTTGAAAGCCAAATAAACAAGTAATTCAAAGTAGAACAGAATAACGATAGAAGCAAACCAGAATCAGTTGAGGCTCGTTAGACGATTTCCTTAAAGCTTTTATTGCCGTTCCACCGGGTGCAAGGAAAGGGCAAGAGCTTCCCATGATACAACAACTTGTGAGTGTGTACCTCTTTGCACTACAAGGTAACACTCCGGCGAGCCAAACTTGTGCAAGCCACTATCACCAAAGAAATACTCAAAAGAGTATGAAGAACTCCAAGGAAAAAGCAGCCGGCTATCAAGGGAGGAGATGTTGGAAATGAGAGATGTTGTTGTGTGAGTTGATGATTTCCACGCCTCATTTGCACCTCCTTTTATAGGGGAGGATGGGGCAACCCATCATAATGACATTGTGAATGCCAAAGGTCCTCTTAAAGGCACCAAAATGAATGTTCCAAGTCCCTTCATTTCACAAGATTAAAATCAAATTTTCAATGCTCTTGAAAAGATGAAAAGGTCTCTCATAAGTGCATAGCCATTATCATGCTACCTCTTCATGTTTTCCATGCTAATGGAAAACAAATAGCCCACAAAAATTATGACAATGTCATAATTAAGATAAGCCTCTATGTCTTCTAAGGCTTTTCACTTGACCTTTGTAAATGCTCTCCATAACTTTGAGCATTTCATTTCATTCATTTTGGCTTCAATTTGGACATGTAAGTAATTGATTTTGTCCTTTCATTTGTAGGACTTTAAATCCAATTAAATACTTTTCTCATACAAATATGGTCACACCACATTTTCTTCACACTTCTTCACCAAATTTTCCAACAGAAAGCATGATCAAACATTATTCTAGTTTCCTAAAAGATGCAAATGTAATCTAATCTATATAGATGAGGGGATTGGTAAATGGAAGATTAGCTCATACGAATGACTTGAATCCAGAATGAAGCAAGGAGGAATCATCAGAGGTGATAGAAATTGAGCGCATAAGAAGTTGATCGCAAGGAGCTTAGGGAAAACACTGAAACAGACTGTGTCACAGTACTGGTAGTCTTGCGAAGAGATAGTCCGATCTGTGGGATGCAGATCAAGGTGGACGAGAGAGGGATTTTAGTCCGAGGGAGTCAGACGCATTCACCATGATTCAATTATATAGCGGTAACCAGGGGAGTTGTGTTACTTAAGATCTATTGTATTTGATCATTCGAATAGTGAAGTACTTTCCACTTGGGGTTCAAAGAAACCTCCTCTGAGTAGGCTCGGTGAACTGAACAGGGTAAACACATCCTGTGTCATTTGCAATACATCATACGATTTATGCTGTGACTAACACTTAGCGAAATACGATTTGTTTGAGAATTCTGAAACAGCTAAAACAGACAGTAAAATAGTCCTTGTGGGACACACATATAACTTTCAGCGTCTAAGGCTGTCTTATGAAACTCTCTCTATTGTGTGTGAATTTATGCATGAAAGTAGTTCAAGGTTTTAGGGCGGCTCTTTCTGCCCAAAAGATTATTGTATTATTTAGTGCTGGCAATGATACCAGTTCATGTTGTCATCTTTAATTTTTGAGTTTGGAACAATTCGCAACGACCAAAACAAATAATATCCATCCAAGTAGATTTTATTCCACGTGACTGGTTTTTTTTATGCAAGGTTGTGATTGAATGTCGAAAACAATGATAAAAAAATTAGAAATGTGTTATTTATGAAATTTGATTTCATGAGTTGTTTGCAAATAAGGTTTCAGGAATGCTCCGTTTGACAATGTTTCCGGTCTTGACATTGCCGGTTTGTTGCATTTCTCAACAATCCGACAACATCACTGCCTGGATCGTCACAAAACAGCCGAGGTGGCAAATATCAGCCAAATCAGCTGCCAAATTTAACCCGGAAATATTATCGACGGTATCTTTGTGAGACCAACAATAAGCTGGAAAAAAGAAATTAGTTTTCAGTAATGTGCACTCTGTCCTCTCTCTCGAAAGCTTCTTGTATAGCTTGGTTGGCCGTGAAATGTGAGAATTTGACGAAAGGGATGATTCCGTTAAACACCTGGAAAACTGATGACACCATTTTATGAGTGTAGTGAGGAAACACGGTGGGCGGTAACGATCGATAAATCCCTAAGCAGGAACTGACAAGCCTGGAGGACATTGATTCGGAGAAATAAGCAGCCATGTGCTGCACCGAGGTGCCGAAGGGAGTTGAAAGCTAAGAAATTTCTAAAAGCATCTGATTGGCTTCCTCAAGATTATCAGCAGGTGAGACTGGTAATGTTATTGCCGGTCTCATAAAGATACCGACGATAACATTGCCGGATTAAACGTGGTAGCTGATTGGACTGATATTTGTCACTTCAGCTGTTTTGTGATGATCCGACAATGACATTACCGGATTGTTGAGAAATGCAACAAACCGACAATGTCAAGACTGAGAACATTATGAAACGAACATTCCTGAAACCTCAATTACAAATATCGTATTTGGAAAATCGAATTCGTTAAACAACGCATTTCTAATTTTTTTTTTCAATCAATGAGAGTTCACGCATCAGTTCTTATACTTCCTCAGACCTATTTCATCAAAAGAGTTTTGATGAAACTTAGGATTCCATCCAAATCAACTGTCCACGCAACCCGAATCGGTGAGTAGCCAGTCCACGGATTGCTTGTGTTCCACCTGAGCCCAATGAGTTGCACCACAGAATTAGATGTCGGCAGTGGTAGAATGATAGGAAAATTAGTATACCCCCGAGCACCATTTGCTTACTAACCTCTTCAATCCATTGTCCATTAGCGTATGCCCTGCACAAATACCCTGTGTTTCAACCCTTACTACGCCTTCCTTAAATGTGAACAAATCAGGGCGGACAAGCAATGCAAAACTTACCGGGTCGTGAAGAAAAATTCCTGAAACAATAAACTTTAAAGTGTCAAATCCAAATCACGGAATGAACTAAGATTATTAAGTTGAGATTTTATGTTGCAAGTTACCACGGATGCCTTCAGATTTTACATGCCAGTCTCTATAGAACTGGCAAATATCCCCTATGAACTTCGCATATCTTCCATCACATTGCCTCAAGTCATTAAGATCAGCATCTGGAACCATAAACATAATTTGTTAAGCTGTTATCTAGTATAGACAGGCGAAGTCATACATACAAAAAGAATTTTGTAGTTATTATATCACCTGTGAATTGGACCTGTTCAGTGATATTAATGCCAACAACATCAATATTTGCCCCAGAGGTAAATACAATATCAGCTGCTTCTGGGTCTCCATGAATCTGTTTATGAAAACGAGAAATAGTATTATTATATGCATACATTTTTATGAAAAAACACACAACATACGAACAGAAGGATGAAACTTTGTAAATCCATTCGTCTACAGGTCAGAAACAGCCTTCACAATTCACACTTATTCAGTTCGGTCTAACATGTGATCCAACGCAGCCAACATTTAGCCATAAAGCAGAACTAACAGATCGGAAAAACATGCTAAGTTTTGAGCGTCTCTCCACACTTATTATGAAAAGTAAACTGGGAAAACTACTACTAAATGCTATTTATCATGGAAATGTAGGAATTTGTTCCATTTGAATTTGATAGATATGCAAGGAAAAATACAACAAGCAGGTCTGAAAGCCTTGCACACACTAGTAAGTCCCAGTAAGTGTAGACAAAAATGTAAAATAGGCCAATATCCTAGTTGTACACTCAAAAAACTAGAAAGGTATGTGAAACTTACATTTGCTTCAGCAGCTGGGTTGACATTTCCAGCTGCAAAGAAAGCCCCACCAAGAATCACCACTCTCTTAACATTTTTTGCAAATGATGAGTCTCTTTTGATAGCCTAAACAGCAACATCACTCATAATGACTACATCAAACCATCATAACAATAGCAGTGATATCCAAAAGTTATAATATTAGACTAGAATTTGACAGATGATTAAAAGAAGAAATAGCTCACCAAAGCTAAGTTTGTCAAAGGTCCTAAGGCCAGTATAGAGACTTCACCAGGATACTTGGAAGCCATCTCTACCATAAATTCGGATGCTTTCTTTTTAATTTTGTTTCTTTTAGGAGGAGGTAGGTATAAGTTGCCCAGACCATCAAAACCATGAACAAAGTCAGCAATACATGGTTGTCCACCCTGTCACAAAAAAACATTTATGATGCTTTACCTTTAGTTGATATAAGGAATAAGTTCCAAAGTTTCATTACCAGCAGTACTAAACATCATAGATTGTCCACAAACTTCTATTCTTTCCAAGTATCGGTCACTTGTAAATGACATCGGGTGTTGACTGTTTTATGAAACTAGTTCTTACCTTGACTAATCATACGTAACCATAACAGAAAAAAATAGATATCAATGGCTAAAGTAAGAAAATAATACAATCAAAATGCTATACTTCTTTTTAACTCTTATGGTATTTTTCTTGCGAAAACAAAACATCCTTTAATGTGGTCCAACTGAAGTTCCATTCCCACACCTCATGATCAGTATTCGTTCAGCGAAATAACATTATCCAATCACATGATTGTGTGATTCAGTTGTCTCAAGAAGGTAATCTATGGCATATGCCGAACCCTGTTTATGAACAAGTTCACGCAGGTACTGCTAAAGTAAGAGTCAATTGGAATCACAAATGAATTAGATAACTCTTTTGTGAACCTACTATCTGTTTAATAGTAACATTCAGGAACAAAATAATAAAAACACTACAACCAGTTCTAAAAAGTTACTATGCGAAACAAAAAGTCTAATATACAAATATTTTAAGTCAACAAAGCTTTTTTCCTGGTGTCAGCTAAGACGAACATAACAACATTTTTGGAATCCTTGAAGACTTTTTCCTAACCAATTTTACAAATAATCACATAATGTTGCTGGCAAGTGGCCAATATAACTACAATGCTACAGAAGCCTTCATAAAGCCACATATGCAAATGCTTCAATCAGTAACAATAAGATTTTCTGCACCATAGCATAAGATACAACTAATAACATCGATAGTAAAAACCAATAAGTACTATGTGTCAAACACTGTTGAAAAGGCAGAAAATTAGACTATAAAAACATTTGCAGAAAACACCATACCTTTAGAGGCTCAGGACTACCCTCAGCCACAGGAACATCCGGCCGCCCAGCCATGTCACACTATCCTTTTGAAAAAGCAGACATGAGCAACTGATCAAGATAAAGTTGCTACAATCATGGCCAATCCACAAATCATAATGTAGGAAAAATATTAAGCAACATGTACCAAGAGTAGAGCATTGTTAGTTGCATCTTTAGTATTAACATTCCCAAACACCGTGGTCAGACCTAGTATCTCAATCTCCGGACTTTGAAAAGCCATCAGAATCGCCATCGCATCATCTACAAATAAAAAATAACAAAAACCTAAGTATAAAAATTGTAGACAAAATTGACTCAGCGAATGGAACATAGCAAATCGGAATCCGCTGAGAGAAAGCAGAATGAGAAAGAAAAACATACCTATTCCAGGATCGGTGTCGATGATGACCTTGTCGATTCGAATGACACCGTTGGAAAGGGGATTCGGCTCTGTTCCGTAACAGTCGCCGTTGGACATGGAGTGAACAGAATCCATGAAATCAAACGACCAAGGAGTTTATGAAAATCCGTGGTTCCAACGGTTTGGGAGAATTCAACGATGAAGCTGCTGGGATTCTATTGTATATGTATGTATAAAATACTTGTTTATTAGGTGTGAAGGAAGGAAGGAAGAAAGAAGGCGATGGACGCTGCTGAGTTAAGCTGCCTCCGACCGTCTTCTCTCGACTCTCAAGCTCCTTCTTCCTCTTCTTCAATGTGATCCCTCTAAGAAGCTTGCAAATATAACGGCTACGAGGTGCGGTTGGTTGGTGAGTTTTGAGTCGGATAAGATACGGAAGAAGAAGAAAGGGATTAACCAATTAAGTCACGACACGTGTCGGCCAAATACATACGTCCTACGATTCCCTGTAATTTTTATTATTATTGTTAGTTAAATAAAAATGGAAAATTAATTATTTACGATTGTGGTTACGAATGAGGATTGATTGATCGATGAGGAATTCTATCATTTATCATTTTGCGAAGAAAATCATTGAAATACTATTTTTTAAAAAAACATTTTTTAAAATTAAAAACAATCTCTATTTAGTTTGGTTATATGAAATCCGAAAAGTTGGTATGTTATTGGTTGAGGAGATGAATTAGGGTGCGTTTTATTTACTTATATTTATTTATATATATTGTTCATCACTATCACAACAATCCACCACCACCGCCACAAAAATAACACACCATCAATAAAAAAAAATAATTTAACTTAGCTTGACTTAACTTGATTTAACTTAATTTGACTTGACTTAACTTGACTTAATTTAACTTAATTTAATTTAACTTAACTCCACCAACAACTCCACCACTCCACCATCACCACCATTACCACAACATAACACCACCACCACCATCATCACAACACCACTACCACCACCATTACCACAACACTACCACCACCATTAAAAAATAATGCTTCAACTTAATTCAGCTTAATTTGACTTAACTTAATTTAACTTAAAATAATGAAAGAGGTGATGAATAGTTGCGGTGGTGGTGAATAGTGGTGATGGTGGTGGTGAATAGTGGTGGTGGTGTGTTGATGAAAGAGATGATGAATAATTATATTTACTTATATTAATTTATATATACTTATATAAATACTTTATAAGCTCAAAAGAACATGGCCTTAATGTTGTCATTTGTTTTAGAGAGGAATAGTTAAGTTGATTAGGTACGAGAGAGCATCATGATCTTCGTCAGGCCAGCCGGATAAGCTTAATTATTCGATATCATGTCATACTAATAACTTATTATGACTTGTTGGATGTTTAGTCACGTAAGGGCTATGTTCTTTTGCACTTGTAAAGTAATTATATAAGTAAATATAACTATTCATCATCTCTTTTATCAACCCACCACCACTATTCATCACCACCACCATAACAACACCACCACCACAACAACAACCATTATTCATCATCTCTTTCATCAACATACCACCACCACCACTATTCATCACCACCATTACCATAACAACACAACTACCACTATTCATCATCATCACCACCACCATAACACACTACCACCACTATTCATCATCTCTTTCATCAACACACCACCATTGCCACTATTCATCACCGCCATCACCACCACCATAACTACACCGTCACCACCACTATTCATCATCTCTTTCATCCACACACCACCACCACCACCACTATTCATCACCACCACCATACCAACACGACCACCATTATTCATCATCTATTTCATCAACACACCACCACCGCTATTCATCACCACCATCACCACCACCACTATTCATCATCTCTTTCATTATTTTAAGTTAAGTTAAATTAAATTAAATTAAATTATGTTAAATTATTATTTTTAATTGATGGTGTGTTGTTTTTGTGGTGGCGGGTTGTTGTAGTTTTGGAACTGTGATGGTAATAGTGGTGGTAATGGTAGTGGTGGTAACAATATTGTGGTGGTGGTGGTGGGTTGTTGTGGTAGTGGTGGTGGTGGTATGATGTTGTGGTTGTGTGGTGGTGGTGGTAGTGTTGTGGTAATGGTGGTGGTAGTGGTGTTGTGATGGTGATGGTGGTGTTGTGTTTTATGGTAATGGTGGTGATAGTGGTGTTGTGATGGTGATGGTGGTGTAGTGTTGTGGTAATGATGGTGGTAGTGGTGTTGTGATGGTGATGGTAGTGTTGTGTTGTGGTAATGGTGGTGGTAGTGGAGTAGTGGTGTTGTTGGTAGAGTTAAGTTAAATCAAGTTAAATTAAGTTAAATTAAAATATTATTTTTTATTGATGGTATGTTGTTTTTGTGGTGGTGGTGATGAATAGTACATATAAGTAAATATAAGTACATATAAGTAAATATAAGTCAATAGTAAACATAAGTAAATATAACTTAATATAAATTTAAGTACAAAATATAAGTACAAAAGAACGCACTCTAGGTTGTTGGTCTAATTTAATATTTAATTATATGAATGATGGAACCAAGGACGGAGTCAGAATTCAAAATCATGTAGGGTTATTTTTTTTACGAACAAAAGGGTAGGCTCATCCACACGATTGTTTCATTAATCCAAAATACAAAATATATTAGAGGGAAGCAAAAATCAGAATCAAGTAAAATTATAAAAAATACATAACTAGCTAAATTTTACCCTACGATGTCCACTCTCTCAAACTCAGTAATTACATCATCATTACTGATACAATCTGCAAAACTCTTTTCAACATTGTTAAATCCATGTGTCTCATGGATGTGTGTGACATGTTTTTAGCAAACGGAGTTTGTATCAGTCAAGAGTCTGTAATCTGTATCAGGAGTGTCAAAGCAGACCAACAAGGTTCACAAGACCAAAGAAGTTCAAACTTGAATTAAAGGGTGAGCCAGAGTTAGCTCGAACAGAGGCGCGTGTAGATTGTCAGCAATATTGACTTGCTCAAGTTTCTTAAAATAGAGTCAAAGATATACAGAGGATTGGGTTGCATAATAGGAAAGTATGATCATCGGATATTCATATTATTGGGATGGATCTGATAGTATATTTGATGCATATACTATACCCAATCTGATGGTATAATTGATGGATCCCGAGGAACAGTATGTGCGTAGAAGACAAGATTATAAAAGGGGAACTAGTAGTGCAAGGATTATAGAGAATCCCATAAGCTAAGATTAAATTCATGGGAGAGAATACATCGGGAGTGAGCTCAATCATCATTGGAGATGGGGCGGAAGTAGAGCTCACTTCAAGATAACTACATGGCTGTTTTACTACTGTACGAACAGTCTGTAAAAGCACACACTCGGTGAAGTGCTTAAGTTCTCGGGAGGTAGATCGAGGTGGACTAGAGAGGGATCTCTGTCTGAGAGAATCAGACACATTCATTGTGGTGCAACAACATAGGGGTAACAGAGGAAGTCTGATTACGTAAGATTTATTGTATTTAACCATTTAAAGTGAAGTGCTTTCCACTTGGGGTTCAGAGAAACCTCCATTGAGTAGGCTAGTTGAGCTAAATATGGTAAACATATTCTGTGTCGTTTATATTTCATGGTACCATTTGTGATGTTACTAACAACTATTGAAATACTATTCGTTTGAGTATTATGAATAACTAATACAGAACAGTGGAGCAGTCATAGTGGAACAGACATATGAATTTCAATTGGTCTCAGAGCGGGACACTAGCTGTACAGAGTGTGATTTATGGGCTCTAACCAAGCTTTTCAAAATGAGTACAAAGAAGGACAAAACATCTCCCGTCCTCCACTTTTCGATGGTTTGAACTACCCCTACTGGAAAATTCGCATGAGGGCATTCATCAAATCAATCGATGACCGAGCATTGAAATCCGTGTTCTTTAAGTATGATTCTCCATTAATCATGAGACAAGACGGTGTGGCCTACCCTAAATCGAAAAATTAGTGGACGGCGGATGAGGAGGTGCTTCTAGTGGAAGGCCTTCAGGCTAACCTTATGAGTATTAGCCAACTATGTGATGGAAAGCTGAATGTCAAATCTATTAAGGATTCGTGTCAAGTCATCGACGATGAAGGGATGTGTGTTATGAGAGGAAATCAATCATCAAATAACTGCTATTTACTGAGTGCTAACACAGAGGCTGTTGAAGCTCACTGTTTTCTTTGTAAACAGGATGAATTGATTATGTGGCACAAACGGCTGGGTCACTTGAATCTCAAGGTATTGAGAAAGATATCTAAGCATGGTCTGGTGCGAGGAATACATGAGATAAAGGGAAAGACTCATGCTATGTGTGGAGTAGACAATACTCTATTTGTACACGTTTAGAAGGAATTCATCATTGCGCAAATTTAGGTGGATGACATAGTATTTGAATCTCTATTACAGAAGTTGGTGAATCAGTTTGTTGAACAGATGTAGAGTGAATTTCAGATGAGTATGGTGGGTGAGATGATTTACTTTCTTGGTCTGGAAGTGTCTTAGAAATCAGATGGAATATTTGTGGCACAGAGCAAGTATGCTAGGAACTTGGTGAAGAAGTTTGGATTGGAAAATGCCAGCCATAAGCACACTCCTGCCGCTAAACACGTGAAAATCACAAAAGATGAATGTGGAGTCAGTGTGGAATAGACCCTGTACAAGAACATGATTGGAAGCGTACTATATCTCATTGCCAGTAGACCCGACATTTGTTATGTTGTTGGAGTATTGCTAGGCAACAGGCTAACCCTAAAGAAAGTCACTTGGCAAGTGTGAAACTGATAATCAGATATGTGGTACAGTGAACTACGGTCTCTGGTATACCAAGGATAACAGCTCTCACTAAGCTAGGTATTGTTATGCTGATTGGGCAGGGAGTGTAGAAGATAGAAAAAGCACTTCAGGAGGATGTTTCCTACTAGGAAATAACTTGGTGTCATGGTTCAACAAGAAAAAAAGCAGTATATCATTGTCCACTGCTGAGGCGGAATACATAGCCGCAGGAAGCTGTTGCGCCCAGATGATCTTGATGAAACAGATGCTGGAAGAGTATGGTCTGAAACAGGAGAAGATGACTCTATTCTGTGACAACTTGAGTGCAATCAATATTTCAAAAAATCCTATTTAGCATTCCAGAACCGAACATGATGATGTTGTGTGGCTGTGTGGCAGTCTTTGACAAAACCAGCTCTCGCGAAGAAGCTCCTGCTGTAGCAGTTCCTGGAGCACGAAGCTGTAGCAGAAGTTCAGCGCCCATTCGGAGTTTGCATTCGACGGACCGTATTGAAGATCAGTGCTCTGCGGGGAGCTTCTAAATATTCAATGAAGAATATCCCAGAGAAGATTCCCGTGCCCAGGTAAAGATTTGTTTGTGGGAGATTTGATTTCCGAAATCAAATCTAATCTTTTACAAACTAGAAGATTATGTTGCTTTAGGGAACTTTCAAAAAGTGGTAACCTGTGTGAGGCTGGGCGAGTATTTAAAGGAGGCTGAGCAAAGCGTGCAGAGCATCGAAGACAAGAGTGCAAACATAGAGCGTACACAGAATACTACGAAGGTGATTGTGAGTGAGCCGTGCTTCGATCATCACCACGAGCAGAGCGTGAGCGCAGAGCTTAGGTGATTGAAGCGGAGAGTGATCAAGACTTGCAGAGTCTGATCAGTACCTGATCTGTGAAGCCAATTCAGAGCAGCTGTTGCTTGTTGGTTGATCAAGGGAAGCCGCGAAGAGCAATTGTCGAGTGGAGGTGCTCGGGCTATTGGCAGAAGGCTTGGACTCGCTAGTGACAGGAGGTCACTGAGTGATGGGGAGTATTCCAGAGTGGGCAGCGCTCGTGGAATAGTTCGATCGGCTCAGCTGAAGGCTTGGAGCGATGCGGACAGATTGTGCATCTGTTGTGTGCTACAGTAGGTGCTATAGCAGACCTGCAGAGACTGCATGTTAATTAGAATAGGCTGGGATTCGTTGTGTCAGTAGCTGTTCTAGATTAATACCAGGGTAGGTAGTTGTGACACAAGTCAGAGCCTGTTTGATTGTAGTCGAAGTCCTAGCTAAGGTTGAGTAGCATAGGTTGCGTGTTTACGAACCGTGTTGTACGAGAGAACCTTGAGCTTAGTGGATTAAAGGACTGAGTTCAGTCCTTCCCAGAGGTAGGCACTTGGCCGAACTGGTGAACAAATCATTGTTCCTTTTTCTATCTTGCTGCATCAGATTTGGATGTTCAAAAGTGTGCTATAGCAACTGCTTGTACACATATCTTCATCTCAAAGATGCTGCGGAAATTTCAGAACACATTGACATCAAGCATCACTTCATTCGTGAGTTGGTTGAACAGAAGATCATCACTCTAAAACATGTATCCACCTATAAACAACTAGCAGATATTTTCGCTAAAGCGTTGAACAATGCTCAGTTTGAAACATTTAGACTCGCCTTGGGTCTATGTGTTGTCGACACTTAGTAAGGCTCAGGAAGGCTTGACCAGTTCTGGAAAAATGCGTAAGGAACTGTTAAATTGGTTAAGCATCTAGAAGCATAGATTCTGATGTTTGTCTCTCATGTTGGGTGAAGCAGAGTCTAGGGCAGAGCATGTGTTTTAGTTCATGAATGACAAGGCAGATATGTTCTAGATCTTTGGAAAGTAGAAGTCAGCAAGATCCGAGAGTCTGAATGGGGTTTCTAAGTTTTTGAAATTTGAGTTTTGAATTCCTAATTTGCTCCTATAAATTCGCAGAGCATCCAGGTGAAAGCTCCAAGTGCCAAAACGGGGCGGAGGAAAGAAGAAGCCCTCGGATAAGCTTCCAGTTACGAAGTCTGTAACAGTTGAACCTGAACCAGCTTGGAAGGTGATCCTTAATATTGATTTGTCTATGATTATGCCTGTGGTGAAGGCCGATAAGGTAGAGGGTGTTGTGATGAAGAAGGATGTTGGAGTTGCTGCTAATGGGAGCAAATCTAGGGAAGATTCAGTGGCTGCAGGTTCTGGCAGTTAGGGGGAGTTGTTTGCCGAGAGGACTGAGCGACGGAAGGCGAAGTCGGTTAAAAGGTCTCTGACAGACAAGATTGACACAAACATGTTTCAATGAAGGAAATATGTGAAGACTGTTTGTCAGAAAAAGAGATAGCCTCGAGATCAGCCAAGCTGTTTGCCCAGAAGACTGAGAAGAAGGTAAAGGAAGCAGAATTTGGGTTCAAAATGTGCGTTGTCAGGAGAGAGTAAGGATCCGATTGTTGAGACAGTCTCTGGTGAAGCAGACAAGGAGGTAGCTAATCAGGTACCTACTTAAGTGGCTGAGACTGATAAACAAAAAGAGGAAGTGATGGAGTCCTCTATTGCAGCACGACTGTCTAAGCAAAAAGGGACTATAGAACAAGAAAAAAAGAGAAGAAGAACGCGGTCACTGAGATAAGGGGAGCAGTGTCAAAAAGAAGGGAAAGATTGGTGCCAAGAAGTCCATGAAAGGACCACCCTATCAGAAATCTATATCTACTCAAATTGAAGAGTCTCTGACAAAGGCTGTCACGATACCAAGAGTATGGTTTTGCAACAGTGAGGTTGATAAGAATATGAAGATTTTTCAGGAGACGAGAGTTGTTCAAGAGAATGTTTTGAAGTCCCTGAGGTTGTCAAGTTCATTGAGGATCTAACTATGATGATGTTTCAGACATGTGATGCAGAGGATGCGAAGACACCCTTGCCTAGGTAATGTCTCTGGTTTTTATTTTTACTCTACTAGCTATCTCTTTCCAGTCATGTATACCCTTGCCACTTTTGTTGACAAAAAGGGGGAGTAATTTTGTAGGTCACAAGTGCTATCGTAGAAGTGCTTAGTAGATACTTAGCCTTGTGAAAGTAGAGAAGTTTTGCCAAAAACTGCCAATGGGGAGATTTTTAAATCTATGTGTCCCATGGATGTGTCTGTGACATGTTTTTGGCAAACAAAGTCTGTATCAGTCAAGAGTCTGTAATCTGTATCAGGGGTGTTAAAGCAGACCAACAAGGTTCACAAGACCAAAGAATTTCAAGCTTAAATCAAAGGATGAGCCATAGTTAGCTCGAAAAGAGGCCCGTGCAGATTGTCAGTAATATTGTCTTGCTCGGGTTTCCTAAAATGGAGTCAAGGATATACAGATGATTATGATGAGATCTCAAGGCAGCCGGTTATATGAAAAATTGGGTTGCATAATAGGAAAATATGATCATCGGATATTCACAAGATTAGGATGGATCCGATAGCATATTTGATGCATATACTATATGCAATCTGATGGTACAATATCTACGTAGAAGACAAGAACAGTGGACAGTTGGACAGACATAGGAATTTCAAACATAAAGGACCATGAGATCATCAAGAAACTCATCATTCATCTTATTTCTAAGTTTATTCTTGATAATGTTCATCGTTGAAAATGATCTTTCTGTTGTTGTTGTAGATATTGACTGAAAGAGTTAGAATAAGGCAAATCAAACTATAGATCATAGGATAAAATGTCGACTTTTCCGATTCAACCAACCGCTGACACAAATCTACAGAAGTCATATTTGAAAATGTTGAATCCTTACTAATATCTACTAGAAAGAATCCACACTCCATATCAAGAGCAGCCATATCATATACTGAAAAATCTGAAGGATAAAGCTTCGAAGCAAGTTTACACACATCTTCTTCTTTGAATGCTTGAAATCATTGCGTGGTTGAAATGATACATTGAGAACAAGAAGCTTCATTGAACTATCCGCAAATCTGGTATCAAGCTTGTCAACTGATAATCTATAACAACATAAAGTATGTTGACCCGATAATAGAACTCATTTTTTATGTTCATTTCATTATCTCTAACGCCTTTCTTATAAGAAGCAGACATATCCGGCATAATAATAGTAAATTGTCCCATCCGTCATTTCTCATAACTTGAAGTTTATCTTTTGTTATTGCAAGAAAATCCACATCATTCAATATGTCTTTCTTTTGAAAAGCTTGAGAAAGAAACTCGGTAATCTTCATGACTTCATGCATCAATATCAAAGAGTAGACAAAATTAAACTTTTTCATAGCTTTACCAAATCCTTTTGCTTCTCCTTGAACTTTATCTACTCCATTCTTATATAATCCTCAATAGTTGTTCGAGTAGCTCCAAACAAATTAATCAAACTTGAAATAGAACGAAGACACGAGTGGCCCCAGTTCTTTGTAAAGTGCAAGCCTGATTCATACCCGAACCCGTCACAAGTGTACCAGTTGCCACTAAATCTAGAATTTCCGCTTCTTTGCATAGTTTTAACATTGAATGCCTTTTTGCGGATGAATCAACAAAGTTCACAAGCATATTCAAAGTGGAAAAGAATTGCCACACATCAGAAACTGCTTTAGCTGCAGCATTTAAAGTCAGTTGTAGGCGGTAAGCGAAACAGTGAACATAATCAGCATATGAACACTCCCTTAGAAACAAAGCCTGCAAGCCATTAAATTGACCACACATGTTGCTTGCACCATCATACCCTTGGCCACGTATATTTTCTTCTTTAAGATCATATTGAGCAAGGATTCTAGATATCTGTTCTTTCAAAGTTTGAGAACATAAATCAACAACACTAATCACTTTGAAAAATCGTTCTTTGATTAATCCCTTGCAATCCACAAAGCGAAGGATGATTGTCATTTGCACTTTATTTTCCACATTAAGAACATCATCTACAAAGAATGCAAAATTTAGCCTCTCCTATTTCCTCACGAATTTTGGCCATAATTTTGTTCCCAAGAATATTTGCAATTTGCTTTTGAATTGTTGGAGAAGTATATTTGGTAATTCTTAGAGCATTGTCAAGGACTTTGTGATATTCCTCATTCACTCGTTTTAACAGATCCAAAAATGCATCAAAATTTCCATCATTGAGAGAGTCGATCGATTCATCATGGCCTCTGAAAGAACATCCTTGTTGTGTCAACACCTTTACAACCGCTATAGTAGCAACAAGTCGAAGTCGGTTAACTGCTACTTCTTTTGAAGACAATGTGCTCATCACTCTCTCTATATGCTTGGATGGATTTTTTAAACTTTCCCACTTGTGCACGGAAGAACTATGCATAGAGTTAATCCCTCCCACATAAGCTATGATGCCTAACTTTTTGGACATTACATTCTTCCAACCATTAAATCCAATATCAAAAAAATATGAATGACTGTATGAGTTGCTATCAAATAAGAAACAAGGAAAGCAATATGCTTTATCCTTCTCAGGGGAATACTCAAGCCAAGACCACTCTTTGAACCATTTGTGAGTAAATCTTAGATTTTTAACTCCATCCCAAGTAGATGGATAACAACTTAAATAGGGTTGATGGCCCTAACACAACATAAGCTCTCCGAACATTATCACGTTCATTCATAGGATTTTGAGCATTCAACAGTCATTTACCGGATTTCTTTCAAGTGAATTAATATCATAAGTTTCTCAAAATCAATCTCTTCGTTAACGGATTTTTCAGAAATATTTTGAGCTTCTATCCCATTTTCATTCTCAATATCATGATGATCACTCTCATTACCACTTGAAGGGACATCACTTTTCTACCATGATAATAAAACGTGAAGGATTTCTATTATCAGCCATTAATTATATTCCAATAGAAATAATACAATAGCTGCAAAGATAAACATTAAAAAAAATTAATCAAATTGTGATGTCCCAAATAATAGGCACACAAACATTAAGTAAAAATATGGTTATTATCCAGTAGTTGTGAGCTAGTAACACTAATTTGGATATACGCATAATAAACCAATGTCTCATGCTACAAAACACAAGGAAAGAACTAATCCCTTCAAAACCATTTCAATATAATCACAGTATTTGACCGACAATTTCGTCAACACCATCCATCTGCAAAATGAACACTAAAACCAGTAGAAAACATGACAACCATGATTTCAAACACAGCTGAAACCAATCATTTTAAGCATTTGAAACAGCAAAAACCAATCGCTACAAAAAATTCAAAACGCTCAGAAGTGTTCACAACAGCATCCAACCAAATACACAACAACATCCATCCAAATTATAAGCAAATAGATCTAAACAACAATCATACTAGCAAGGAGAATAAAAGCAACGGAAGTGTTCACAACAACATCCATCCAAATACATAGCTTCAACAATCGAGCAAAACCCCTGCCACAGTGTCACGGCCTCATGGGAAACATCAATACTACAACATAATTTCCAGACACAATTGGGTAAATCCGTAGGATTTGTCGGATAAGGTCGAACTGGATCAACAGGAAATCAGTTAGTTTGAGCTGACGGTGGAGTAAGCTTGCCGATTTCTGTAATTGGACCATGACGATTCCTCCGAAGAAAAATAAATAAGGCTTTTTGACCTATGCGAAATTTAAATGCTATCCATAATTTTGAGCATTTTATTTCATTCATTTTGTTTCAATTTGGACATGTAAACAATTAATTTTGTTCCTTTCATTAATAGGAACTTAAAATCAGATTAAATACTTTCATATTGAGATTTATAACATACTCAAGTTTGATTATACAATATGGTCACACCACATTTTCTTCACATTTAGGCCTTATTTTTTTGCACTTAAATTTTAAAGACTTAAGTTAAGTTAATTTAAATTAAGTACTTAAGTTAAGTACATTCCTGAATGTTTACATAATGTATGAGTTAACCGCTATCACATACCAAAGTTTGATAATGTATGAGTTGACAACTTTTACATTCTTGAATGATAAGTTAAGTACAAATTATCATAATGTATGAGTTGATAACTTTTACATAACAACAGTTTGATAAATACTGTTGAGTTAAGTTAAGTACATTAATTATTATTTTTTATTGATGGTGGGTTGTTTTTGTGGTGGTGGTGGTGGTTGTGGTGGTGGTGATATTGTGGTTGTGATGTTAAGGTAGTGGGGTGGTGGTGGTGGTAGTGGAGTGGTGGTGTTGTTGGTGGTGGTGGTGTGAATGTGTTGTGGTGGTGGTGGTATTGTGGTTGTGTGGTGATGGTAGTGTTTTTGTGGTGGTGGTGTGAATGTGTTGTTGTGGGGGTGGTGGTAGTGTTGTGGTGGTAGTGTGATAATATGCTTGTGTGGTGGTTGTGATGTTAAGATAGTGGGGTGGTGGTGTAGTGGTAGCGGTAGTGGAGTGGTGATGTTGTGGTGGTGGTGAGTTGTGTTGTTGTGGGGGTGGTGGGTTGTTGTTGGGTTGTGTTTTTGTGATGGTGGATTGTTGTGGTGGTGGTGGATGTGTTGTTACGGGGGTGGTGGTAGTGTTATTGTAGTGGTGATAATATGGTTGTGTGGTGGTTGTGATAAGGTAGTGGGGTGGTAGTGAAGTGGTGATGTTGTGGTGGTGGTGTTTTGTTGTGGGGGTGGTGGGTTGTTGTTGGGTTGTGGTGATGTTTTTGTGGTGGTGGTGGATGTGTTGTTACGGCCTTACGTGGGTGGTGGTAGTGTTGTGGTGGTGGTGGTGATAATGTGGTTGTGGTGGTTGTAATGTTTAGGTAGTGGGTGATAGTGGTAGTGGAGTGGTGGTTTGTGATGGTGGTGGGTTGTTGTTGTGTTGTGGTGGTGTGGTGTTTTTATGGTGGTGGGTTGATGTCGTGTTGTGGTGGTGATGTTAAGGTAGTGTGGTGGTGGTGGTGGTAGTGGAGTGGTGGTGTGAATGTGTTGTGGTGGTGGTGGTGGTGATGTGGTGATGGTGTTGTGGTGGTGGTGATAAATAGTAATTTAAGTACTTAAGTTAAATTAAGTAAACTTAAATTAAATACTTTAGTAAATAACTTAATGTCAAAAAAACAGATCCTTAATACATCAATTTTTCCAACATACCAGATGTGTAATGGTTAGGTTAAGCGTTGTGATAAAATATATTACAAATGTTTGTGCTTTAATTGTTTTTAGGAAATAACTTCTTTGGAAGATAATATTGTATGTACATACATACCTCTCTTTCAATAGTAACACTTTGAAAAATTATTGTCTCCCATTTTTTTTATGATTTTTTTTGTTTATTTTAAGTTTGTTATAGATTTGTCACTTTTGACAAATCACTTTTAGAAAAGGGGATTTGTGGCATATTTCGAATCGTCAATATTGACATGATATCGATTTAAAATTTTAGTGGCAAACTGCTTTTAAAAAATAATTTGTTTAACAAGTTGTATTGAAAAGAAATTTATAACATGTATACTAGATGCCACATTTTCATGGACTTGTAGAACAACAATCTGCTCCGCTCTTTTGAGCACTTTGTTGGTCTTCATAACATGCGCACTACATGATACATTTTTATAGACATGTTGAATAACAAACCGTTTTTCAAAAAAACCTGTTTAAAAAATTGAATTTTCCAAAACGGGTTTCCACAAAAGTTTTAAATTGATATTATGTCAGTGCTGACTGTATAGAACAAGTCACAAACTGCGGGATTTGTTAAAAAAGTGACAAATCTATAACAAATCGAGAAAGAATCCAGCAGATATTCGATTATCCTCAGGGATAGTCGAATACTTCCAATATAGTATGAGATATACACTAAATCTCCCAGATTATCTCTTCTTTAAATAAGGAAAAAAAATTAATTTTTGATTCTTTATTTAATTAAGAGATATCTGATTGAGATTCAGATTAAGGCTGATTTGGAAACTTGAAGATGACATACCAATCAGGTGCATTAATCTAAGATACTCGGAAGATCACATATTGCCCTTTTAAGCAACCAAGGTAGGAGTTGCGGAAAGGTGGTCTTGAGTGAACGAGAAAAAAGTGCGAGCACTAAGAAAGCGTGACGAGTACTCGGAAGGTTTTGAACGGTCGAGTTCAAAAGTGATAGAAGGATTGTCCGAGAGCCAGATTGAGTCAAGGAGAGACAAAAGAACAACATATGCATTGGAGGCGATAAGTGGTTCATTTTGTACTTGACAAGAGATCTGAATAAAGTGACGACTCATCTTTCACAAATTCTTCCAACAAACAGTGGAAGGTAGTGGTTTTACTCATTGCTTGTTTGGCATTGAGGTTTCCACTATAAATATTGAGTATTCTTATTATTTTTATTATTCTTATTTCGCTGCTATTATTGAGTTATCCACTGCATTACCTCTCTGGTAACTCAACCTAAACCTTTACTGTAACACCTCTCGAGTAATCCAAACTGAGTTACTCAAGAGGGAACGCTAGTTAACGATCCAACAATTGGTATCAGAGTCAGAAGCTCTAGATTTTGAAGTTAGCTTTGCAGGAAAATGGCCTCGAGAAATTCAATTAGTGACTCTTTCTGGAAGCCTTCTATGCTGAACCCTGCAGAATATGATTGGTGGACTCAACAGATCAAAGCACATATTTGCTCACTTGATGGACAATTATGAAGGATAACTAAGCTAGGACCAATCCCTATCAAGTATGCTACAGATCCAACTAAGGACAAAAAGAAAGAAGACTACAAAGATGAAGACTACAAGGCCTTGGAGAAAAATAATCGCGCTAAGAAGGTGCTCTATGCTGCTCTCTCTCCTGGAGACCTCAAGAAAGTCATGAAATATAAGACAACCAAGGAGATCTGGGATGGATTGTGCAGATTGTACGGAGGAAATGAGGATATCAAGAGAAACAGAATATTGGCTGTATCCAAGGACTATGAGAACGCCTTGCAAGGGAAGACAGAATCTCTTGAGGATTTCCACACCCGCTTCCAAACTTACGTAGGACAGATGGAGTTTCTGGGAGAGGAAATACCTGAGTGGAAAGTCACACACCAATTCCTTCAAGCACTGAACTCTAAGTGGGATGACGTTACCCTAGCCCTACAAGCGCAAAGCAACATAAAGAGGATTACCCTTAAGGAACTGGTGGCTAAACTATAGAGCCATGCTGGAATCAATGAAAGGAAGATGGCTAGGCGTGAACCCGACCGCTCAAAATCCATTGCACACAAGATATAGAGGGCATTTGACATATCTCAAGATGACCAACCAGATGAGGATGATGAGGATGAAGAAACTACTCTCATGATCAGAGCTTTCAGATTGGCTTCCCTCAGAAAGAACAGAGGTCCTTCCAAGTTCAAACCTGATCAGAGGCATGAAAAACTGGACGACAAGGACTTAGTGTGCTACCACTGCCAAAAGAAAGGACACCGCTCCTTAGACTGCAGCAGTAAGAAGAGAGGAGAACCTCCAGCGCAGAAGACCAGACAAGCAATGCTTACCTCATGGGGAGAGTCGGATCCAGACAGCGATGAAGAAACACCTGTGAGGGAAGGCTGCTTAATGGCTAGGTCAGACACCTCTGAGGTAAACCATTTTGATAACTGTGATGATTCAGAATATTCTAACTCTGATTATGTAGAAGTAATAAGAGGACTGCTAAAGATCAATGACAAGTTGAAAAAGATCATCGCAAAGAAATATGAGAAAATAGCTGAGGAGGAACAGAAAATTCAAGAGTGCGTTGAAAAGGTTGAGCTGGAAGAAAGGGCTCCACACAAGCACCAATGCGTCACCTGTGAGGAAAGCATCAGTGAAGCAATAACTCTTCGGGATAAAGTGACTCAACTGGAATTCAATAATGCTGAGTTACTTCACTCTTTGCAAAATGCTAGAGCTAGCGAGGAAGAGATAAGAGAAAGGCTGATCAAAGAAAAAAACTGCTCTTAAGTTGGAGGAGGAAAGCAAGAACTTTGCAAAAAAATTTATCAGATCTGGAGTAGGATACACTGAGGAAGGAGACACACTAGGCGCTTCAATTAAGTTAGCAAGAACCAAACCTGGAAAGGAACCCTGTACTGACGCTGACCAAAACTCTCATGGAAAGGTGAAAAATCAGAGACTGGACTATTCTACTGAGCAGTATGTTCCTTTTGATGCAAAGAAGGCATATCAAATCTGGAGGACACAGAGTATGAACCAGCACCCTCCCAAGATAGATCTCTTGGCCCGTAAGAACAATAAGTCAGTTTCCGCTAGCAGAAGCAAATATGTGGGTCTGAAATGTCATCGAGTATGTTGGCACTGTGGAATGGAAGGACACTATAAGAGGGACTGTCCCAAATGGAAAGGGATAGAAGAAAAGGTCCAACCGAACTTATGGTAAAAGTGCTGCAAAGAAAGCCAGAACTCTCCCTGAGGGAACTCGGAGAAGGACAATATGTGTTCCCTCACAGGGAACCCAGCATAATTATACTCAACCTCGACACCACTCAAACTCAGGGATGGAGAAACCACGAAATACCCCAAAGAGTAAAATTGACTTGTCTGATACTTGTTATACTCGTACTATTCCTTCTAAATTCAACAAACCCAAGTTTGTCTGGGTTCTTAAAAACTAATGTTTTCCTTGCAGGTAAGAGCGATAACTGAGCCTTGGTTCATAGACAGTGCATACTCAAGGCATATGACAGGAAACCAAGCATGATTCATCACTCTTCAAGAAGGTTCTGGAGGACACATATTCTTCGGGAACAATGGAAAAGGATAGGTAGTCGGTTAAGGGAGAAGGAAAGATCATTCTGCGTGGAGTACGCACCTGACGAGGAAGTCTGTCTGTTAACCATTCAAGATGACACCCTGCTGTGGCACAAAAGATTCGGACATGTCTATCTAAAATTGCCATACAAACTCTACAGAAGCAGTCTAGTAGACAGTCCAACAGAGTGGGGAGCGAGACAGACGGAGTCTGCGATGCATGCGTTAGAAGAAAGCAAACAAGAGTATCCTTCAAATCTGAGCAGACAGTGACCACAGCTGCCCCTCTCGAGAAGATCTATATGAATCTCTGTGGCCCCATGAATGTTCTAAGTAGAGGAGGTGATCGCAAAAAGGAACCGAATCCATAATTCCTTATGGGGGAAGACGAACTTCCGAAGGAGACAATCACACTAACTGCACTCCCGAAGGAACACACGAGGAAGCACCCAAAGTCAACCCTGCGGAGGAAGCCGCCGACCTAACTCCCCAGGAAGAAGGGGCTGAAGATGCACAATCTGAGGGGGAACAACCTGACCTCCTTCACAAGGAAAGACGAGCAGAGACAACCCAACAATCTCCAAGCCCAAAACAAAGGGTCACCAGAAGTGGAAGACTTGTTCATCAACCCACTCAACTATCAGACTATGAATGCTACTTTTCACATGAGCGGGTACACAATACTCCTTCCGATATTTCACTAATAAGTAAATGTGCTGCTTTTGTGTCTCTTGCAGAGCCTAAAATCGTGAAGGAAGCACTAAAGGACCCCGACTGGGTGGTTGCCATGCAAGACGAGTTGCACCAGAAAGTTTCAGAGTCACCCAAGGGAGACACACGTCAGGGAAGACAACTTGTGTCTGTGGTACCCTCGAGGAGGTGACCTGAGTCTCATAGGGTATATAGAGGAGGAATACATCGCTAGTGCTGCATGTTGTGCTCAACTCTTATGGTCAATGCAACAGCTAAGTGACGTTGGTGTTAAAATTGATCATTCTGTTATTTTATGTGATAACACTAGCTCCATTAGCATCTCTAAGGACCCTATTCAGTTCTCGTGAAGTGGCTGATGTATTCACGAAGGCACTACATAGGGAACCCTTTGAAAAACAACACTTGGTACTAGGTATGATTTCCCTTGACTGATATGTGTGTTACCTGTCATACTCCTTCAATGGCTGGCTATGAAGAGCATAAGTAAGTACCTGTTCTAGATTGCATTCAATTATGAAATGCTGTTTTTTTTTGTCACTTCTGGGTAGCTGTTGCATTCTAGCATCATAAGCATGTAGGTATCATAATTTTCTCTAATCTTGATTCAAGAAGACATGATGAGCCTCTTTCTAGACCTATTGAGTCTTCCGAAAAATTGATCCCTCTCTACAAGCCACGGAAGATCTCAAATCCACCCTTAGTTGCTCAGGATTTGACGCCCATATGAGCCCATTGTCATATTACAAACTGGGGTGATCAATCTTGAGGTACACATATTCTTTCTCATTTAATATTTCTTGTTTGTATGGTGCCTCTCTTGTACCACTTGGGTAACTCAACCGCATCGTACCCTCCTTGATTGAACCATAAGACTCGAACCGAGTACCTGGGCTGAACAGAAAGTTTCGAGCGAGAGTTTTCATGCAGAAACAATCGGAGGGAAAACAAGGGAAGTCAAGAAAGAAAAATTTGACAGCAAAGCAATGGACATACTAAAGAGGGTGCATATCAATCTTTCCAGTCATGATGCACCATATGGCATGTATTCACACCATGGATGAGGAGATCCGTTCATGGAAAGGGTTCACGAATGATAACTATAATAAATCATGCCATACATTCACCTATGGGGTCGGTTGAGCAAAAGAGGCTCCAAAAGTCAAAGCTATCAAGGTAGTGTTCCCGATGGGGGAATGCAGAGTGTTGTTCGTTTAGATGTCCCTCAGGGAGATGCCAGTCCTGTTATGGAGGTAGTCAAAGGATGGAGGGTTTAGATACCTCCTTGGTATAAGGGGTGATTATGATGGAGGAGTTAACTGTTCCCATCCTCAGGAATGATCACTTCGGGAAGCTGCTCGTAAAACTGCGAGAAACTATCCTTGATGTCTGGTGATCGGTTTATGTTCTTATGGTTCACCCCCTCCTTGATTCCCTGACTCATTGTACCCGTTCCTTGCTAATTTTTGTTCCTCATCATGCGCTGACTTTTATCTACGTTAGTTGTTAATTATGCCTTCTATCCTGCGGTTGGTGCTACTTTGTATGGCATCTGGTTATGATTGATAAACGGAGTTTCTAACTGATGTGATCCTTAACTTGTTACTAAAGATTTCCTTTTCGATGATGCCAAAAGGGGGAAGAGCGATAAGGGACTGCATAAGTTGAGGGGGAAGTCATTACTTAAACTCTATTCTGCTGTCTAACTTAGGGGGAACTGTGTAACTATCTTACCAGGGAAGGAAGTCACCACATACAGTCTATCTGTTAGAGTACCTTAGGGGGAACTTTATGAACTATTTAGCTTGAGTGTAACTTAACTGACTCGCATGACAGGGAACTCGGATATCTAATATGTGTTGTCAATATTTGTGTTTTTCTGCCATTATCGAAGGAGTGTTTGTCATCATCAAAAAGGGGAAATATTATTGGACCCTTGAGTTTTGATGATGACAAACACTCAGCTAATAAATAACCACCAAGTGTGGAGGTGGTTACACCAAAAGGGCGACTGAGTTGCACTTCAGGGAAGGCTAGGAGGAACTCATGAAGGAGTACAGACAGCGTAACCCAGAAAACAAGGCGAGTTACAAGTCGAGAAAGAATCCAGCAGATATTCGATTATCCTCAAGGATAGTCGAATACTTCCAATATAGTATGAGATATACACCTAAATCTCCAAGATTATCTCTTCTTTAAATAAGGAAAACAAATTAAGTTTTGATTATTTATTTAACTAAGAGATATCTGATGGGATTCGGATTAAGGCTGATTTGGGAACCTGAAGATGACATACCAATCAGGTGCATTAATCCAAGATACTCGGAAGATCACATGCTGCCCTTTTAAGCAACCAAGCTAGGAGTTGCGGAAAGGTGGTCTTTAGTGAACGAGAAAAAAGTGCGAGCACCAAACAAAGCGTGACGAGTACTCGGAAGGTTTTGAACGGCCGAGTTCAAAAGTGATAGAAAAATTGTCCGAGAACCAGATTGAGTCAAGGAGAGACAAAAGAATAACATATGCGTTGGAGGCGATAAGTGGTTCATTTTGTACTTGACAAGAGATCTGAATAAAGTGACGACCCATCTTTCACAAATCCTTCCAGCAAATACTGGAAGGTAGTGATTTTACTCATTGCTTGTTTGACATTGAGGTTTCCACTATAAATAGTGAGTATTCTTATTATTTTTATTATTCTTAATTCCGCTGCTATTATTGAGTTATCAACTGCATTACCTCTCTGGTAACTCAACCTGAACCTTCACTGCAATACCTCTCGAGTAATCCAAAACTGAGTTACTCAAGAGGAAACGCTAACTAACGATCCAACAATATGTGCACGCATTTTTTTTTCTTATCATAAGGCGAGAATTATGTCGGTTGGGCAAATACGTTTCAATAGAATTCAAATGTGAAAATTACTTTTGGTTGGAAAATCAAAATTCATCTTTCTTGCTTGCTTGGGTCAAATGCAATATATATTGTAGGGCACAAGGAATTAAATTTCTAAAGACAGAAAGAATCATTTGACATGAATTTTCCAATAATTACATAATATACACTGGTTTGGTTGTTGGCTCCGTCATCTTATCTTAATGGAAGTGTATTAAAGTTCATCCTTTATCATCCGAGTACCTCGTTGAACTATACTGCTACACTTTGGCGACTTGCTTAGGTTTTCAAGCAACACTTCATCCGCTAAGTTTGACAAGTCATCATCATTACGATGCCAGGACCAATGAGCATGCGTCTCGTTCAGTATCCTCAGCCGCCCGTGTCCGAAGCTTGGCTCCCGAAACATGCTTAGAATTGGCTCTTCAAGCTTCTCAAACCTTCATGTTAACATTTCCACATATCAGGAATCAAAATGAACATTTTCACATTTATAAGAGACTACTCATCTTACTTTTCAGCAATCCCTTCTCGGTTTCCTCCATCCCCGATCGTCACATAAACCGGACCACACGGATCGGCTGCGTTGTCATATACCCTCGTCTGCAACCAAGGACGGTATTTTCAGGATTCATGCATGGTACGATATGTTTAAGAGAGAATTTTCATTTGAGGTCTCATTTATAACTGTCTATTTTTAAATTATAAGAGTGAATATATTTTCGTGACTTACGAATCTTTCATAGGCATGAACATGTCCTGAAAAAACCACGTCAACCCTGGCCTTGTACAACATCTCCTCCAAGGCCATCCTCATGCTTTCGCCGTCTCCCTTATGAGCGGCATTAGTGTTATACCACGGTGCGTGAAGCACAACAATGAGCCACGGCGTGACCCTTTTATCGACCTTAGCCAAGTCAGCCTGTAGCCACTTGTACTGATCCGAGTCAGCGTCAAAGTGGGCGTAAGAGCCTAGCATAATAACATGAGTCCCAACAACGTCGAACGAGTAGTAAAGGTTTGAGGATGAACCACTCTCTTTGAAAGGCATTTGCCATCTTGCATTGTAGGCTTTGAAACTGAAGGGATATAAGATTGGAATGCTCTCAACTTCATGGTTCCCTTCCGTAACCATCCACGGCCGCCGGCTAGCGTAAGGTTCCACTAGTCGTCCGAATGAGTCCCACAGCGGCTGTAGGCCGTCCGCGTAGGGCAGGTCCCCCGGTAGGAGGAAGACATCGTAGTCATTCTTGCTGATTTGAGCTAGAGTTGACTTTGTCCACTCTGTCTGTCCCAAATCGCCTGTTCAAAAACCAAGAAAGAAACATGTCGTAATTTGGGCCTCTGATAAATATTGGGCCTCATGATTAGTTGGCCCATTGGTAAAGATTTTGGAGTGACACTGCACTCCGAAGTTACTTGAAGGACCAAGCAAGCAAGAAAGCTTTAAGCAGATGAGTTAAGCATGTTCATGAAATGTAATATACCTACCTACAATGGAAAACTCAATGGGATATGTGGAGGGCGGGGTGACCAGCGAGAACTCCTGGCCGCGACCTCCGCATCGGTAGTAATAGGTTGTTTTGGGGTGTAACGGTCCGATTTTGACGTAGTGTATGAGCCCGGATTTGTAAAAGAGGAGAAAATCATAGGATGTATTGTACCCGGTTGCTGAAGCATGATACTTTCCTGATTTTGTTCCATATTCAACTATGGATGGAGTATCTTTGTCGTTGGTTAGCCATGAGACTGTTATATGATCTTTTCCGGCTAGTGAGACATGCACCTGAACAGAATATGGTTGGTTACAAAGATGCATACACATATATACAATGCAAGCGCGTTAATTGGTTGGTGAAGGAAAGACCGGCCTGTTGAGGATCCGAATCGGATAGATGATGATGGGTCTCGACTAGGGCTCGAGGAGCGGGTCGCTGATACTCAGCAGTTGCAGGTTGAAAGAAGAGAATTAGTAAGAGGTATGATATTTGAGGAAGATGAAGCAATTTCGCAGGCATATTTTTTTCGCTACTTTAACAAGAAGCTTGCTGCATATTTATACGACTGATGTCAAAGAAATTAAAGCATGCTTTGAATGATGATCAAGTGAGATTGCGTCAAGCAAAATGCTTGGAATGGGTTTGGGTATGCTTTTTTTAATAATTTAAAATGAAAGGGTTTCACGTTATTTCCTAATATATTTGTTATTTCGCCATCTTGGAGATGTTCTCAGTGGCTTCTTGAATTTGTATTCCTCCAAAGTCATGATGTGTAAAAAGTTGCTCAGATTTTGATAAGCTAGAAGAGCCCCAGTACGCATGCATTATAATTTCGTGCGAATGTGGTTAGTCTGTCGCGTGATGATAATCGATTATTAGGAAATTAAACGGCTTTATAAAAATGAATAACAACAAATCTCTCATATTCAAGGCATCTTGCTCTTTGGAATAGATGAAACCCTACTATGCATTGCATAATGTGGTGACCAGTTAAATCTTAACATACACAACAACAAGTTATGTTACAAAAGAAACATGAGACCCTTTCATCTCATTGGCTCAAACCGGTTGAGTTCATCGGTGAGACTTTTTATGTTGGATAATTGAGTATTACAAGTTTATGACATGACAAGGTTTCTGATTGAGACTTCATCTCCTACTATTAAGAAGTCATTATCGTTCTAATTCTTAATTGTAAATCAATGCTATTCACCTAGGCTCAATTTTAGAACTCAAAATTTCACCATAGCTCAATTACAAAAGAACCACCGATCAATTTAGTAATAAAAGACAACAACCAAGAATGTGTTGACGCTCTGCGGAGCCTCAAGACGGGAGCTCACTCCCAAGTGCTCAAGCCATAGTCCGTGCTTAGCTAAGCACACACAAATAAATGTGATCAAGCAACAGTCCGAGCTCAACAACTACAAAAGCTAGAAAGAAAGGTGTTGATTCAATAATTGAATTAACGAACCCTAAAGTTCAAGTGCTAACATCCTAACAAAAATTCAGGCATCACACAGAACTAAATGAGCTCTAGCACCCGTCGGTACTTTACAGCCACAGAGTTGGAATGACAAAGGTGTTCAGACAATTATTTACTTAACGAACCCAAGAACAACTCAAGAACCTAGCACGGTAGAGCTGTTGCTGCTCTGATACCACTTTATAAACCAATGTTAATCACATGTGGCTCAATTTTAAAACTCAGGATTTCATCTTTAGCTCAATTACAAAAAAAAAATCGATCAATTTAGTAATAAAAGACAGCAACCAAGAACAAAACAATATGTTAACGCAGTTTAAATCGAAATCGGTCCTACATCTGCGGAGCCTCAAGACGGGAGCTCATCCCCAAACAATCAACTAAACTGAACGTGACAATACAAGACTAGCTCAAACTCAAACCAACTTTTAACCTAGCCCTAAGTTATAGTGCACAAATAAAATCTAAACAAGACAGAGACAAAGTGGTCGAAAGAGCTTCAGCCCTCTTCCAGTGACCTTTGGTTTCTCGACGAGACAAGATTTTTCCATGAACACTCCGCGACCAGCGAAGGCGAGCGGCCAGGATCGAAGCCTCTCTCGTGTAGCCACCACATGATTTTCCCAGCGAGTAAACTCTGCCTCCTCTCTTGATCCAGACCGCTCCACTCTCACTCTTATCTTCTTCCTTGCCCTTAAACCAAAACAGCTTCTCACTCTCTCGGAGCTCTCCTTTGATCGCCCAAAAACTCTCCAAAATCATATCTAAGTTATTTCTTCGATTGAGCACTCAAACTCTCTCGGAGCTCTCCTAAACCCTAAACCCTAAAACCTTAATGGAGAACAATCTGTTGACTAATAATATTGACCTAAGCTAAACTATTAGAATTGGGCTGTAACATAACCAAACCCCAACACAACTAATATTTACAGACTTGGCTAATCAACACATTTACAAAACCTGCACAAGACTGAAACAAAACTTAACAAATGCCCTCCTGTTTGAGAATTGTGCATGAATCTAATGATTGAACACTAAGTTAAAAAACCTAGTTGATTGCTTGGATTGAACACCATCCATCATTGACTCAAACCAAATCTAGGCTGACGTGTAGCAGCTCCCTACAACAAGAAAATAGTTAGATGAAACTGGGAAAGGTTCAAAAAGAGCAAGCCACTTCCTTCTAATATTCCAATGATAACAAAGCCCATTGTAACCATTTTAAACTCAGTCAAGTGCAATATGCCGTCAAAGAATTTGGTTCTCACATGATAAATCAGGCACTTATACAAATATTAGAAACCTTGACTTTCATATTTCAAGAAAAATACCTGAACAGGTATATCATAGCAAGCCAAAATTTTTCATAGAGATTTTCAGCACGCCTATTTAAAGTAATGACCGACAAAGCATAATCTGATCGAATGTATAACATTAAAAACACAATGAAACCAATACTTATATCAAACAAAATGATTATATGGCAGAGTTGTGAGAAATATACATGCGCCCTCCTAAAAACATAATCAATGCAGTAACTATCATGACACATAACAAAAGTCACATTTATTTTCTACCATACCATATATAAGCATAACAGAGTCATAAAAAATTTTATTTATCAATTTAACTCTGAAAACATGCTCACAAATATAAAAGCAGGGGCATTTAAAGTATCCGGAGATATTAACTAGAAACTCATCAAGAACAACATCATATTCCCCTTTTGGAACTACAATCATAAAATTTCTAACTAATCCTCAGCTAGATAAAACATGGCAGTCATGAATAGAAAAATTCAAAACAGAGTGTAAGACTTCTGTAAACTAAACATGACTTAATGCTAAAGCAATACCCTTAATTGGGGCACTAAAATGGAGAGCATTATCATAAGATGCTGAATCAATCGCCTCAGTTGCGGCAAAATCAGATATTGAGTTATTATTACTTACCCTTCCTTCACCCGTTTAGTGAGAATACACCTGAGTTTGGTGAGCTTTCCTCAAGCTCACCTCTTACCTGTAAGCAGTATATGCCAACAAATATTCATCAAGGAACTCCTTTTGTACTTGTTGACCCTCCTGCGCTAAATTCTCACCAAAGCGGGAAACACCGGTCACTCTTTTAAGTGTGTCATTATGCTCGACAGAAAATCTTAGTGCTGAAATAAAATTGCATTCAATCTCATTAAGGGTCAAAGCATTATAATCAAAGGCTGTAAAGACATGATAAAGTCCTCTTCTTTTAACACTTCCACTACAATTTTCTCATTTCGAGAAGCTTCCTTAATTCTATTATAAGTATGAACATGGCAGCCTAAATCATCAAATGTAGATTCTGAATGTATGTTTCTTCTCAAATCAGGCAAACAACAAATAATTTAAACAATTCTGAAATTTGCGGCGTCTCTGAGTTGCAGATTGTGTACAAGCAGTTGCTATAGCACACTCTTGTACCGACGGATCTTTTGCTGCAAGATAAAATAGTGAACATCTATTTTTTCACCCAGTTCGGCCAAGTGCCTACCTTTGGGAAAGACTGAATCTCAGTCTTTCAATTCACTAGTCTCAAGGTCTGTTGTACAATACGGTTCGACTCCACGCAACCTATGTTACTCAACCTTAGCTAGTCGATCACACACAATCAGAACACGCTTTTACTTGTGTTTCACACACACTACTCACTTGAACCAATTCAGAATAGCTCTACCTCTGATCCCACAGACTCAGCCTATTCTAATTAGTACAACATGACCGTAGGTTTGCTATAGCACCCGCTGTAGCAACTAGCTAGTGCAGGTTCTGTCCGCGTCGCTCCAAAGCTTTCCGCCAAGTTGATCGAACTCTTCCACGAGCGCTGCACACTCTAGAATACTCCCCCTCACTCAGTGACAGTCTGTCACTAGAGAGACCTGGCGTTCTGCAGATTGTCCGAGTTCCTCCACTTGACAATTCTCCTTGCGTCCTGTGTTGATCAACCAACAAGCCCGTCCTGCTTTGAATTGGTTTCTATGATCAAGATCTGATTAGACTCTGCAAGTCTTGATCACCCTATGCTTCAGTCACTCTGCTATGCGCGCACCCTCTGTTCTCCGTGACTCCCGACTCTCATTGTGGTATGTAAGTTCTCCGTGTATGTGCTCTCAAGCTTTCTCTATTCTCTGCACGCCCTTTCTGCACTGATCTTGCTTTCCTTAAGTACTCAGCTGATCAGCAACCGAATTACACTTTTGGAAGTTCCTTAAAGCAATTAGATTTGATTGGAGAAACAAATCTTCTCCAACTAAATCTTCATATGGGTACGGGAATCTCCACTGGGATATTCTCTCTGAATAATTAGAAGCTCCCCGTCACTCTGCTGCTCCTTGTTCATCCTTTGAAAGCTCTCCAAGAAGAATGCTGATCTGCTGCTACAGCTCCTGCTACAGCACCTGCTATAGCTGCTGCTTGAGCCCTGGGCTTGTTCATTTGTCCTGGTTTTGTTAATCGACTGACATACAACATTATCAAATTCTAATCACACCATCATGCATTTTCAATGAAACATTTCCAATTCCTCTAATAGGCAGTGATGTAGTATTGTGTAGCCTAACCTAACCTCACTACTATCACACAAATCAAGCTTACTAAACAGATTTTTATTTGGTGTAACATGCATTATACAACCAAAATCTAAAATTCATTAATTAGCCACAAAATCAGTGGAAGCAATAAGCAATTCATGGACATAAGTAGGGCTAGATTCAAATAGTAAGCCATATTGTGATTCTTTAAAAGTTTTAGCTTTATATTTTTCTTATCGCTTTCTTTTATAGCAAAATTTAGCAGTGTGTTTCATTTTATCACACTAAGAGCACTTAAAGGCAGATTTATATTTATCAAAATGTTTATTATTTGAAGTTCCATAAGAAATTTTTTTGTTATGGAACTTCTTTTTGTTTTTGCCTTTAGAAAACATTACTTCATTTCTACTTTCATTAATAGAGTCATTTTGAACCCCATTCTTTAGTTTAAACACCGAAAGAGTCTAATTTTTCTTGAACTATGACTTCTGTTATCTTAGCAAGTGAGATTTTATCCCTCCCATATTGAATAACTTTTTTTATGTTATCAAATTCAGGGGGAACAACAATTAGCAGAACTACTGCCTGATGTGATTCTTTTATTTTCTCCTCACATCTAACTAAGTGTTCAGTCATTTTCAAAAAAAAATGTCAAGATTTTCTTGTATAGACAAAGAGGTGTTCATCCTCAAGTTAAATAATCTACACAAAAGTGATATTCTAGAAGGCAATGTTAAGAAAATAGCATCAAGAGCTTCCCCTAATTCTTTTGAGTTAGAAATCATTACCACTCATCGAATGCATCGTCACTTAGCTTCATCATTATTTCAGAATGAGCTTGCAACTATCTCTTTCTTTCATCTGAGTATTGCTGCGAGTCATTCTTCAATGACAATTCTCGCACTTTTCCTTGATCACTACGACCTTCATCTCTCAATTTCCAGATTGAGTAATCTGTGGTCCCATCAAAGGCCTGTATTCTCACTCCATCAGCCATTTTTCAGGGTCCAAAAATCTTCAAACCACAAGAACAACACCATGAAAAATTGGTGAGAGCTTTTATGTTCAAGAAAATGATAATATCAGTTAAACAAAATAACAAATGCACTGATATTATCAAAATTAACAAAATTTAGCTAAGCACACCCAAATAAATGTGATCAAGCACCAGTCCGCGCTCAACAACTACGCTAGAAACGAAGGTGTTGATTCAATAGTTGAATTAATGAACCCTAAAAACAGTTCAAGTGCTAACAACCTAACAAAAATTCAGGCATCACACAGAACTAAATGAGCCCTAGCACCCGTCGGATACTCTACAGCCACATAGTTGAAATGACAAAGCTGTCGAGATAATTATTTACTTACAGAACCTAAGAACAACTCAAGAACCTAGCACGGTAGAGTTGTTGTAGCTCTGATACCACTTTATAAATCAATGTTAATCACATATGGCTCAAATGTAAAACTGATCAATTTAGAAATAAAAGATAGCAACCAAGAACACAACAATATGTTGACGTAGTTTAGATCGAAATATATCCTACATCTACGGAGCCTCAAGATGGGAGCTCACCCCAAGCAATCGACTAAACTGAATTTACAATACAAGACTAGCTCAGACTCAAACCAACTTTTAACCTAGCCCTAAGTTCTAGTGCACATAGGAAATCTAAACAAGATAGAGACAGAATGGTTGGAAGAGCTTCAGCCCTATTCCAAATACCCCTGATTTTTTGCTGCGACAAGATTTCTTTAAGAACACTCCGCGACCAGCGAAGGCGAGTGGCTAGGATCCAAGCCTCTCTCGCACAGCCACCACATGGACTTCCAAGCAAGCGAACTTTGCCTCCTCTCTTGATCCAGACTGACGTGTAATATTTTTGTACTCCAAAGTCAATGAATATGAAGTTCCAATGCAGGTCAAAAACAATTTGTAAACCGAAGTATTTCGGGTCGTCCAAGGAGTAAACTAAGCTTATGCATTACGTAACATCTAGTTTTGTTTAGCTACTCAGTTTGTGAATTGATTTTCTGTAATGATTTGGATTAAGACAAGCAACCTAAGGTTAAATTGCCAAATTTCAAGAAGATTTCAAGGTTGATTTCACTCGCCTAGTGTTTTCTAATAAAGTGACAAAGATGAATGGATGGTTGAAAACTATAGAGGTTATAAATAGATCAATTTTCTAAACTAGCTTTCGCTCAAATTTGATTATCAATCTATTATGGAAGTCGAATCTCAATCTCTCAATATATTGATTCGCTCTAACTTCCCCCACTAATCACAAACCGTCGCTATAGTGATCAGTAAAAGAGTTCGGATTAAGCTAACCTAACCTCTAACATATCTCTTTACGCTACTTTCGTATGTCAATAATATCAAAGTCGGTTTTACTCTCGTCTTTCCTAAGTATGTATCTCTCAATAACGTACTTAAGTTAAAACAGATTTCATGCTGGCATTCTTTCAAACATCTAGCATGCATAACTTGACATACTTGAGTAAAATCGTAATCCATCAACCATCCACCTAAACTTTCGTTTAGAACATCATCACAATACTTTGAACACACTAGACAAGATTCATCAAACCTTGGAATTTGGGAGATTACTCACAGTACATGGAAAATGATTTCATTGCTGTCATAGATAAAGAACGAGTTACAAATCCAATTCTCTAATTACAACCATGCACTCGAGTAACAAGGGATCGAAACACCTCTTTTCTTCCTCATTTTCTTCTCTGGTTCGTGCCCCCTTTTCTTTCTCTCCATCCCTTTAAATTCTATGAAAATAAGCTGAGCTGTCCGTATCGGTCGTATCAATACGGTCGATACGACCGATACGATCTTATCCACTCCCTACGGTCGATACGACCTCAGTTGGAAAATCGAAGATTCGACACGGTCGTATCGACGTGCCAAACGTATACATACGGGCAGTCCGGGAGATACGGTCAGTACGGGCTTGGGCAATTTGACATATTCCTCGACTCTTTTGCATGCAGTTGCCTCTAACTTTACTCTCCATGGCGCCTGAGCAGAGTGGCCCTGAAACAAGAAGGAGAGAGTGCATAATGGTCATAATACTCCAAAAATGAACGAAAACAATCAATAAACACAAGCGAGAATCGGTCGGGAATCCAACCGATCAACCGCTCCGCTCTCACCCTATCTTCTTCCTTGCCCTTAAACCTCATTAGCTTCTCACTCTTTCGGAGCTCTCGTTTGATCATCCAAAAACTCTCCAAAATCAGATCTAAGTTCTTTCTTCGATTGAGCACTCAAAAACCCTAATGGAGACCAATCTATGATCTATTGACTACTAACGTTGACCGGGCTAAATTATTAGAATTGAGTTGTAACATGACCAAAGCCCAACACAACTAATATTTACGGGCCTGACTAATCAACACATTTACAAAATATTTACAAGACTGAAACAAAACTTAACATTAACTAACAAAATAAGCCTATGAAAACTATGTCAACCTTAGCTTGTACAATAGCCTTTCCATGGTTTTCTCTCCTTCATTAGCTACATGATGTTTTACTAAGGAGCATGAAGTAGCACAGTGAGCCGGGATGTGTCACCGTACCCTTCCAAGTCAACCATAGCGAAATCAGCTAGGCGAGCCAACTTGTTCTGGTCTGACTTTCCATCAAAATCGACATAGGAGCCCATCATGATGATGTGTCCATTGACAACATTCGAAGTAGTTATAAAGGTACAGACGGCAGTTTGATATACAAAATTATACCTCATATCCATTCATGGACCTAAAGAGTTGAAAAATAAAATGTGAGGGTGGTAATTTAAGTGAACAAGAAACGAATATCTTTTTACCTTTGTCATAAAAACAAAGATGGTCATGAGGGAAGCTGGACATCTTTTATGATTCAATGGTTCGAGTTTACAATTCATCATTGGGTAAGGGGTCATGTGGCACTATATTATCAGCCTTGGGCATCCCAAGGTTTTCAATTACGATTTTATCGGCAACATTTGAGAACTCATCATCGTTGCGGTGCCAAGACCAATGGGCATGTGTCTCACTGATGATCCTCAGCCGGCCATGTCCAAAGCTTGACTCTCTGAAGAGCGAGAGCGATGGATCTTTAAGCTTCTCAAACCTTCATAAGATATAAGAAGTATATATTAGTGCAGAAGTAGTGAGTGAAGATGATATAGCTGCTCTGAACTTACTCTCTTGCAAGCCCTTCTCGGTTTCCTCCATCCCCAATGGTTATATAAATGGGACCACTCGGATCAGCCTTGTTGTCATAGATCCTGGTCTGTATAAAGAGTTGATTAATGTCGGGTCACTTTCACGAAATAAAATGAAATATGGACTTACGAATCTTTCATATGCATGTACATGCCCTGAGAAAACTATGTCAACCCTAGCCTTGTACAAGACACTCTCCATCGCTTTCCTCATGCTCTCACCTTCTCCCTTATGAGCTACATTCGTGTTGTACCAAGGAGCATGAAGCACCACAATCAGCCATGGCGTCACACTCCTGTCAACCTTACCCATATCAGTTTGCAGCCACTTGTACTGCTCAGACTTCTCATCAAACTCCGCATATGACCCCAACATGATCACGTGTGCTCCGACAACATCGAACGAGTAGTAAAGGTTTGATTTAGAACCGCTCTCTTCAAATGGCATGGCCCATCTCGCATTATAGGCTTTGAAACCGCGAGGATGTAAGATTGGAAATGACTCGATCTCATGGTTCCCTTGCGTGACCATCCACGGCCGTTGGCTAGCGTAAGGCTCGACCAACCGTCCGAATGAGTCCCATAGCGGCTGGGTCGTGTCCGCGTACGATAAATCTCCTGGCAATAGGAAGACATCATAGTCCTGTTTGCTAACTTGAGACAGGGTTGACTTGGTCCACTCCGTTTGTCCCAAGTCTCCTATATATGTTGGATATAATCGATCAGTACAACAAACTATATATCCCTAGATATACAGATCAGTTATTGAGTGTCCTTTAATCAAACTTCTGAGTTACTTATGCTTGAAGAACCGACCAGGTTTTAAAGTCTAGTACCTTTTCCTATGCTCACTGAAGTTTTTGGATTTTGTGAAGTGTTATATAACTGAAAACTTACCTGCAACTACGAGCTCGATGGGATACGTGGAAGGCGGGGAAGTAAATGAGAACTCCTGGCCTTGACCTCCGCATCTATAGTAGTAAGTCAATTTAGGGTTAAGGGGTCCGAGTTTAACATGGTGTATTTTCCCAGACTTGTAAAGCAAGTATCTGTATGATGTATGATCTCCGGTCGCACACGCATCATACTCTCCCGGTCTTGTACCGTAATCAACGACCGACGGGACATGTTTATCGTTAGTTACCCACGTAACTTTAACATGATCTTTCCCTGCTAGCGAAACATGTACCTGGTTGTAGACAAATGAATCAATCAATCAATACATGGGAATTAAGGGTTTAGGGAGTTGGAAAAGAACCTGTTGGGGATCGGAGTCGGTTCGATGATGAGGTGTGATGACCTTGCTGCCAGCAGGAGGTCTTTTGTACGCACCGGTTGCGGGTGCAGGAGATCTTACGAAGAGATTTGAGAGAATGAGAAGGCAAGATTGAAGAAAGATACATTTGGGCGCCATTGTTGCTTGTGGTTAGAAAGATTGAAGATGAAAGGCAGGCTCTGTGGGAAGAAGAAGAAGAAGAAGTGTTTGTTTATAGGTGCGATAAATGATAGTGGAAGAAATGGGAATGAGAGAAGATGTACAAGGAGTGATGTCATATGAGTTGTAGTGTGTTTGATAATTGAGTGAGATTGCGTCAAGCAAAATGATGGAACTTAGATTGGATATGCTTGCATCAATAGTCAGCCACCACACAATCATCTTCAACATTCTCCAACCCTTTTCTCACTTTACATTTACTTTTGAAAGAAAAGATTAAGAATGCATCAATCAGGCTTGTGACCTAATTCATAACGTTTACCATTTTACTTCATCTCAAATAAATAAAGCAAATTATAATTCATTTTTAAAACATAATAATACAAGACAAGTCTAAGAGAATCATTCGAGCAATTATGCTAGTTAGTTGACACATTAACTATATGTAAGTACAATTGTGCCACTCTAATGTCTTATTCTATCTCATTGTTTTATTTTGTAATGTGCCAAGCACCTCATCAATCATCATATAAACCATGGATCCATTTTATGTTTTTCTAAGACGGAAAATATACAGCATATCCTATGGAATGTGCTATCAAAAAAGATAGACGTTGGCTATGAAGTCGTTCCGGTACTCCAAAATGTGATTTAAGCTCCTAAGCAAAGTCAACTTCAACCCTAATCACGCATCCAACTTACTTTTGACCGGTTCAATCGGTTGGACTGTAATTCAGATTGGTTCAGACTACACTTCTCAAACCGCTCGAGCTTGGTGAAACGAACTAATATAAATTGAAAAACAGTGAAAAATGCATTATATGCACCGACAAAATTTCATTATCAAGAAACTGTAAGTCAATAACAAGAAACCGGAACCGAACCATGCAATCATCCGCAACAGCAGACTGGACCAACCGATAAACCAGCTCATCCCATCACACGTGTCGAACCGCAAACCGGTTCACACGTGGCCCAACCGGACAACACGCATCATAATTCCAACCGCCACCCGCTCGAGATTTTCACCCATCTCTGTGCTACCTGTCGTGTCTCCCTCTCACTCGATATAAATCTTCTTCAATCTCTGCAAATTTTCAAAGTCTTGTCTTTTTCATCAATGGCCCGTCATGGAAATTCATCCATTTTCTTGTCAGCGGCGGTGGTACTGTTACTGATCTCCACCGGCTCATCCTCCGCCTTGCCTTACCGCCGCCCGCCCCGCCGATCAACGCTTCATGTGTCGAGACGCGACCAAAGTCCCACCTCCGCGCAACAGGTCAGATTTCGCAACAAATCTGTGTTTCTTCCGCATGCAATGAATTCATCACACGCTACACCGACCGATGAACAATGTATTTACTGTTAGCGAAATTCAATCGGTTTGAAATTGGGTGCGGGCAGGTGCACATTTCAATGGTGGGTGAAGATAAGATGAGAGTGTCTTGGGTATCAGATGACCAAACCCCAGCAGTTGTCAACTACGGAGCGTCCAAAGACAACCTCAATTTGTCAGCAACTGGATCATCTTCATCCTATAAATATATCTTGTACACTTCTGGGCACATTTACGACGTCGTTTTAGGGCCTCTGCAGCCCAATTCGGTTTACTATTATGCATGCGGGTCGGACGCCAGTCAGATCTTCAGTTTCAAAACTGCTCCGGCGCAATTTCCGGTCAAATTCGCTGTTGTAGGTAAGTAAAGATTTCTAAGCTTATCATCAGTAATAATTTTGAATAAGCCATTGGAAAGAAACTTGTAAAAAATGTCACAAAACTTAAAAAGCAGAAAGAAGAAGCATTCCTGAAAAAATTCAAATAATAAAAACTTTGTATGTTTTGCATGTTGCAGGTGATCTTGGGCAAACAGGGTGGACAAACTCAACCCTGCAACACATAGCTGCATCAAACTACGACGTTCTGTTACTCCCAGGTGATTTATCATACGCCGACTTGCTTCAGCCCAGATGGGACTCGTTCGGGCAGTTGGTGGAGCCCTTAGCGAGCCAACGTCCATGGATGGTGACCCAAGGAAACCATGAAGTGGAGAAAATCCCAGTCATTCATTCCCAACCATTCACCTCGTACAATGCGAGGTGGCATATGCCATTTGAGGAAAGTGGCTCAGACTCCAACCTCTACTACTCTTTCGACGTTGCTGGCGTTGTTCACGTAATCATGCTGGGGTCTTACACTGATTTCGACCCAAGCTCAGCGCAGTACAAGTGGCTTGAGGCTGATTTGGGGAAGGTGGATCGGAGGAAGGTGAAATGGGTAGTGGTGAATGTCCATGCACCGTGGTATAATACTAACACTGCGCATCAAGGTGAGGCGGAGTCCGTGGAGATGAGGAAGGCTATGGAGGAGTTGATCTTCAGGAGTGGCGTGGACGTTGTTTTTGCTGGCCATGTTCATGCTTATGAGAGATTTGTGAGTCCTTCAACTTTTATATATTAGTCAGTGTCTTCAATTTGAAAATGACTGAGGAGTTTGATCATGGACTAATGCAGACTCGGGTTTATAACGGAGAAAGGAATGGCTGTGGTCCGGTGCACATTGTAATCGGGGATGGTGGGAATCGCGAAGGCCTTGCTAGCAAGTAAGCTCAGGTTTTGGGTCAGAATGATTTTAAGATGAATGGTGTTTTGACATGAACGTGTACATTTCAGGTACATGAATCCACAGCCGGGGATATCTTTGTTCAGGGAGGCGAGTTTCGGGCATGGTGAGATTGTGGTGGTGAATGAGACTAATGCTTTGTGGACTTGGCATCGGAATGAGAATGATGAATCTGTTGTTGCTGATTCAACTTGGTTGACAAGTCTCTCTTCTGACCCAGCATGTACCAAATCCTAGCTTCTCGCCATGCATATATTTACTTGAAATTTATTTGAAATGTATCGTTTTAACACTAAAACTATAATATTTTGATATTCTTATATTTTGACTTGACTACACCTTTGAATCATATAATTGCAGAGGGAGAGGCGCAACTTTTATTTAAATAGCTAGCCTAAATAATTGAAATGCCATTTTTATATACAGTTAGGCTCCGTTCTTTAAAGCTTACATTTTCAGTACTTAAGTTAAGTTCAGTTAAATTAAATTAAGTACATTGTGAACATGCTTTAAAAAATTTGCTTCCCCTTTTTGTTTCTGAATACAATGTGCCATGAAATGTTCTTTGATTTATGAGAACGTGGTGTAAAGTAAAACTTTCTGGTATATAATAAATGATAAACAAATTAATATGATAATGAAATATTTATCATTGTATTGAATGAAGTTTGATAATTTACATACAAGACGTGTTACATATCATCATTTTCGTCCATCATATCTTCAGGTTCATTGTCAGGATGTGCTAGCATAATTTCGGATGCTATGAAGTTTCGCACTTAATTCATCTGTTCTTTTTGAATTACATCTAGCAGATTAGAATCAGCCGTCCCCACTTGTAATCATGCTACAACAGAACAAAGAACTATTTCAGGTACCACAAGAAACTGTAAAGGCTTAAACATTCTACAAGTTAGCTCAAATGAATTCTTTCCATGTTCTGCCAGACACATGAACGAAAAGCTCTTATAATTATGTAACATAATAATTTGTGAGCTTGCTTAAGTTAATGATAAATATTGTAGTAACCACAACATCAAACTTAAATCTGTACACGCTGAGCTCTACTTATATGTACTACTCTAAATTTAATCTAAATTTTATATGAACAGCATCAACCTAAGACTTAAATGTACTACTCTGAATTTAATCAATAACAACATCAAACAGAAGCAACCACAAATCTGTCCAATTCTAACAGCCACAATTCTAAGCAACCACAAATCTGTCCAAATCCTCAGAATGATGCACTATACCGGGTAGAAGTTTACAATCAAAAACGAACTTGGTCCGAACCAAAATACAATCCTTCATTAATCATTGTCTAAATTCATTCTTGTATGTTTTGTGTTGCAAAATTCATGTATGTGAGCACTCACAAAATTATAGTATTTTAAACTTAAGTATTTAAGTTAAGTTAAGTTAAATTCAGTTACGTTAAGTATAAGTTCAGCTCTACAGAACAGGCCCTTAGTTACACATGCAAAAACTGTTGGCTGAAATTGAAGTTCAATTCTATAAATGATGGAACATGCAGATACAATTTTGTGAGTGAATTATATTATATTTAATGAAGTGTGTCTAATGAAGGAAAATTTAGACAAGCATAGATTGTTATATTAAATAAAATGTTACATCAATTCAATATAAAATAAATGAAGTAATGAAATCAATTATCTAATCTATTTAATACATTGATTTTTAAATCAATTTAATTTAATCAATTAAATTTGATTCAATACAATTAAATCAATATAATACAAATTAAATTAATTAGATTAGATTAGAATTGAAGAATTAAATTGATATCCAAGTAAACAAATTACTCAAAGTAAGAAGGGAATAAAAATACAAGCAAATCAGAATGAGTTGATGCTCGTTCAACGATTTCCTTAAAGCTTTTATTGTTGTCCCACCGGGGGCTAGAAAATGGCAAGAGCTTCCCATGATACAACAACTTGTGAGCATACCTCTTTACATCACAAGGTAATACTCTGGCGAACCAAACTTGTGCTAGCAACTATCACCAAGGAAATATTCAAAAGAGTATGTTGAAATCAAAGAAAAATCAACCGGCTATCAAAGGAGGAGATGTTGGAAATGAGAGATGTTGTTGTGTAACTTGTTTTTCTTCAAACCCTCATTTGCACCTCCTATTAATGGAGAAGATGGGGCAGTCCATCATTATGGCATTGTGGGTGTCATAAAGTCATCTTGAATACACCAAATGAATGTTTCAAGTAAACTATTGGTCTAACAATGAGGTTTCTTCATTTCACAAGACCAAAATCAATTTTCAATACTCTTGAAAAAATAAATAAGCCTCTCATTAGTGCATAGCTATTAGCAAAGCTAGCTAATCAAGTTTTCTATGCTATTGAAAAACTAATAGCCCACAAGTTATTTCATCTAAGGAAAACAAATATTATGAGAATGTCATAATCAAGATAAGACTTCATGTCTTCTAAGGAAAACAAATAAGGCTTTTCACTTGATCTATGTAAAATTTAAATGCGCTCCATAATTTTGAGCATTTTATTTCATCTATTTTGGTCTCAATCTGACATGTAAATTATTGATTTTGTTCCTTTCATTAATAGGAACTTAAATCAAATTAAATACTGATGATGTAAGTATGGCAGTGTTTGACAAAACCAGCACAAGTGAACAAGGAGTTGCTGCAGCTCAAGTTATCAAGCAGGCCAGCATAAGTGAACTAGCAGCAGCTGCAGCAGGGGATGCTACAGCAGGAGCTTGTTCAACTGGCTGTATGAACCGTCCAAGAAGCAGCAGCAACCTGGGCTTGTCCAGAAGGGCTGGAAACTCTATGGAGAGCATCTGAAGAATTTCTAAACTGCTGAAGAGTATATTCCAGTGAGGTTTACTAATCAGAGAAGGAGTTTTATATTGAAGATAAATATCAAATCTAATCTCCTAGATTTTAGGAGATAATTGTTCTTGTTGGACATTGCCTAAACCTGGACATTGCTAAAAGCTGGTGATGCTATTCAAGCAGAAGGGGTTTAGAGCAGAAGGGTTGATCGAAGCTGAGTGATACACGAGTGCATACACAGATTTCAGAGAGAGCAATCTTTGGTGTGCGACGGACGAATTCTTCGATCATCACCCGAGAGCAGAGCGTGAGCGCAGAGCTGTGGTGATTGTAGCAGAAGGGAATCAGGACTTGCAGAGTCTGATTCAAGCTTGATCTGGAAGCCAATTCAGAGCTGCGGAGCTTGTTGGTTGATCAAGGGCAGCCGCGGAAGAACTGACGGGTGTGTGGCTCGGTCGAGTGTCTAAGCGGCAGTACTCACTAGTGGCAGGTGGTCACTGAGTGAGGGGGAGTATTCCAGAGTGTGCAGCGCTCGTGGAATCGTTCGATCGGCTCGGCAGAAGGCCTTGGAGCGACACGGACAAATTGTGCTTCAGCTGTGTGTTACAGCAGTTGCTACAGCAACCCTGCTGAGTAGGTGTAGTTTAGAATAGGCTGAGTTCTTTGAGAAGACTGTAGCTATTCTAGATTGACATATTTTAGAGGGTGTGCAGACACAAATCAGAGCTTGTTCTGATTGTGCCGAGTGATCCACACAAGGTTGAGTAGCATAGGTTGCGTGAGTTGTAACCGAGTGTACTTGGAGACCTTTGGTTTGAGTGGATTGAGGACTGGAGAATAGTCCTCCCCAGACGTAGGCAATTGGCCGAACTGGGTGAACAAACTTTGTCTTGTTCATTGTTTGCTGAGACAATTTCTGAGTGAACAAGAGTGTGCTGCAGCAACTGCTGGTTCACGAATCTGTCGAACTGAGACACTGCAAATTTCAAATACTTTCATATTGAGATATATAACATACTCAATTTTGATTATATAAATATGGTCATACCGCATTTTTATCACACTTAATACACCAATTTTTCCCACAATCCCCACATGAAGAAAATCAAGTGGTGAGAATAAAATCAAGACCTACTCAATATGGTGATAGTTTCTTAAGTCATTATTTTTATAGGATAGATGGGCACAGCCTTTGAACCTTCCCTCAGTAAGGCATATCTTCTAGTAGAGCAATGTCCTTGAACCGTTCGTCGTATAATGTAAACTAAACACACATCTTTCAAAAATATATTTCTGACACAATTTGAGTCTTTTTGATTGTGTTCTTTTCTGGCTCTGAAACCCCTGCATGGTTCTATGAAATCTTTTAAACAATCAAGCCCACTAATTCTTCTTAGAATCGGCCTCACTTCTTTCTGATATAGGTGATTTCTTATTTCAAGTATTCTTGCATTACTTATTGGAATCTGAACATCCATAATCTAAAAACCATTAAAATCTTCAAGCTTAACATCGTGCGGGAGTCACCGTTTTCAACAGAGAATGGGAATGGGGGTTAACCCCCACAGTAACCACACCTAGTCTCACTAGTTAGGCTGTCCCTTCGAACCAAGATATTGGGATCTCCGGTCAGCAAAGTTGGGTTTCCTTTGCCTTAACTTTATTTATTTAAGGGCTTTAGTCTCATTCCTCTAAACGTCTTATCTACTTGGTCCCTATTTAACCCTTAGGTTAATGGATCCGCAATATTATCTTTGGACCTTACATAGCCAATATTAATGACTTCTGAAGAGAGAAGTTGTCTAATGGTATTATGTCGCCGACGTGTATGTCGTTGACTTGTCATTATACAATACACTTTGTGCCCTTACAATTGCAGTTTGGCTGTCACAATAAAAACATATGGCACAAATTTTGTCTAGTTTGGAATATCCTCCACAAAGTTTCATAGCCACTCAGCTTCTTCGCCTCATTTATCAAATGCAACGAATTCATCTTCCATAATGGATCTAGTTATTACAGTATGTTTCGAGGATTTCCAAGACACTACAGCACCTCTGAGAGGAATACATATCCACTTGTTACTTTTGAATCTCGTATATCAGATATCCAACTTGCATCAGTGAAACCTTCAATGACACTGGATATTTGGTATAGTGTAGACTATAATCACGAGTAAATTGTAAGTACCTCAGTACTCTCACGATTTCTTTCTAGTGTTCTGATCCTGTATTAATTGTATGTCTAGGAAGTCTACTTACAGTGTAGGCAATGTCAGGTCTAGTACAATTCATTAAGTACATTAGACTACCTATGACTCTTGCATATTCCACTTGGGAGATACTGTCTCCTTTGTTCATTTGGCTTTCGGTGTTCAGACAACCCTGCATAGAAACACATATATGAGTGTAGCACCAGAGTCTATCCACCATGTGTTTTTAGGTACTCAAGCTAAATTAACTCCAGAATAGACCAAGTTTAGAAACTTACCCTTCCTAAAGTGTCCAAGCTTATTGCAAAAGTGACCGGTAGAATTAGATTTCTGCCTCTTAAAGTCTGGAATCTTGGGAGGTGTAGCAGCCTTCATTTCCTTAACCTTATCTTTGCCCTTTCTTTTTGATGTGCGAGCCAAGTGAGCACTCTCGGTCCTGTCTTGCTTCAGCCTCTCTTCCTCTTGCACACAATAAGAAATGAGCTTGTTAAGAGTCCATTTATTCTTCTAAAAGTTGTAACTGACCTTGAAGTGACTGAACTGTGCAGGAAGAGAATCAAAACCAAATGCACAAGCAAATCATCAGATAACTCAAGCTTCAGTGCCTTAAGTTTAGAAGCAAGATGTGACATGTCCATGACTCTCGAACATTTCCCTTGCCGTTGTATTTCATTGAAATCAAGCTAGCTAAAAGCGTGCTTGTTTCAACCTTATCATTTTTCATAAAGCGATGTTCACTCTCGGCAAGGAATTCACTTGCAGTAAGGACGTCATCAGTCATTGCACCTCTAAATGTCTTTGGAATGCCGCGCTTCATGATCAATAGACTTAGTCTGTTTGAAATGTCCCACTTCTCTGAATAAAGGACATCATTGTTAGTACTCTCTTTAGTAAGATCATCTGTTTTACACATACGAATAGCTAAGTCTATATTCATTGCAGTCAAGCGTAATCATCATATTCGCCTTCCAATCCTTGAAGTTGGTCCCATTCAACTTTGGAATATTATTTATGCTGGTAATTGCGAAATTCATTGACATATAAGCTAAATTAGAGAACAAAACAATTCGAATAAGTTTAGGCTCATAAATATATACATATAAATGTATACACCACAAATATTTAAAAGAAGAATATGACATTCCAAGATACCGGCCACAACATTAATAACAAGTCTTAGGACAGTGGTATTAACTGTGAGTGAATATCTTGTTGTAGTGATCAAACATTGACGAGAAGATGTGTCAAATAATAAACCATCTTAGGATATATTTATTATTCATACCAAGATGCAGAAGAAACGTCACATGTTTATCGCCACAGATATGTATGCAGCCATATTGAATATTAATTTATCTTAGGGCTAATTAGATATTCATATAAACTACATACATCCATCCTAACAAACCAAATAAGTCAATATACGAGGATATGCCACTTAGGTGAACCTGTATTTCCGTTTCAATTAACATATTTTAGAGTGTTAGCTCAAAATTGAATGTCAATCTTGCAGTTAATTATTTAATAATGTTGGTTCCCAAAATTATGGTTAAAGAATTGAATCATAAAACAAATTAGAAAACTGATTAAACCAACATTCAAATTCTGAACCAAAATGAGAATTGAACAAATTCAAAATTGAACCGAACTGAAAATTGACCAAACAGGAATGGGACCGAACCGAAAATTGGACTGAGCCCAATAGTTGAACTAAATTGGTTCAATTTTAGTTCGGTTGTCGGTCCATCAGTGCAAAGTGCAAACCAAGATTTGCACCGTTCTTCATTCTTCACGAGCGCAGTTTCTCCCATGGAAACCTGCAGGAAGGAATCTTCAAGCGGCGATGGGCGAGCTCTGATTCTGAAGTGACGTGTAGGCGGCAGCGGCTCGACGCAAGGATCCAAACCATGCGACCGTGCATTGAAGTTGAGTCCAACAATCAGAGTCGTCGAGTGCCGAGTAGAAGAAACAGGTAGTGTTCGGGATTGAGCGAATCGAGCGTCGAGAACAAACTGTGATGCGGGTGCGGCCCGGTCAAGGTGAGCGCGACACGAGGCGGAGATCCGAGTTGACGCAAGCCAGGGGCAAAGTAGTAGTTTTCTAGTGCAGAACCACCTGGTCGTAGTCCGAGCTGAAGCAACAGTGTGCGTTCGAGAGGAAGAGATGTTGGATCCAAGCGATTGCGATTGTGATTCGCCAAGATCTAACCCAAAATTGAGTCGACAATGCCAAGAAGATGAAACGAGCAGCGACGGCCAAGGAGCGTAGCCAGTGTCGCGCCGATCCGAGGCTGGGGCATGGGCGAAGCCAAGTGTAATGTTAAGGGGTCAATTGCATCCATTATATTGTAATAAATACTCATCAATACGTATAAAATTACTCTATTGACCTCCATATTTTTTGATATTTGACCCCGTTTGGTTTTGTAAATAAATTATACTCATCTTTTTTAAAAAAAATCGTATTCAAATAAAAATTTAAAATTATTTAAAATACTAACTTCTGTACCCAAACATATCTTTTTTGACGAAAATATTAATTTATTATAATTAATTAAGAAATCATGTACCCAGATTTGTTTTGTAATATCATTTAATTGGTTTTGGTAAATTATTAATAGATTTATCATTAAATACAAAATTAGTAAACACCAATTACTAATTTATTAAATCTCACACCTCTCGCCTCTCTCCACGCCTTCCGACGTCGGCATCCAAGCTCCAAACTCAAGCTTCTCTTCCGTGCAGATTTCTTGTCGTTTCAATCCTAATTTGCAGTCTTATTTGAATCACACGGTTCGTACACCATTGTTAGATTCAAGGTAAACTCTAATTTTACAAAGTTGAAGTTTTAACCCTAATTTGTAATGTTATATTGTTGTTTACAACCATGCTTCGTAAATTGGTTGTCTACTATCCAATTTCATCATATTGTATACAACTTTAATTTTTGTAGTCCTCCACTCCACCATATCCATATGTATCTTGTGTTTTCAAATTTTTATTTTGTATTTTGTTTATAATCAATTAGTTTACGTATTCATATTAGATTGAGTAAATAACAATTTTTTTTGTTTAATTACAATGAAGTTTTTTCGAAATATTTTTTATATCACAAGAAGCATCGGCACATTCGATTATAACCCAAGATGTCACGTAAGTTTGAATAATATGTGCATATTTTAAATTACAAAATTTATTTTAATATGATGTCTGACATAAACAAAATTTGTGTATGACACTTTATTAATTTTATTTGCAGAAAAAAAGATAGATTTCTTTTAAAGCGGAAACATCCAGCTTCAACCAGTGATGAGCATGATTCAAATGCAAATGTAATTGATTATATTCAAAAAGGTACTTCTTTTCAGTTTGTTGATTTAGATGAGCTTCCAACTGATCCCGCCGAGAGAAAGAGAATTATTGATTATCATCCAAATCAATGAGATGAAATACGACGAGCATATCTTCTTAGAGAACTTTGTCAACCTCGTACTCATGTCTTTCCGCAAAAAATGATAGGAAAATTACTGAGACGGTTCAATCCGGATTGGTTTGATCAGTATGGGAATTGGTTGGAGTATAGTGTAAAAGAGGACAAAGCATTTTGTTTGTGTTGCTACTTGTTTAGAGAAGGTGCGGAAAGGATTCATTTGTGACAGATGGATTTTGTAGTTGGAATAAGAAGGATAGACTATCTCTACATGTCGGAGATATTAATAGTTCTCACAACAAAGCAGTCAAAAAGTGTGATGATTTATTGAAACAAGCATAATCAATTAATGTTGCTTTTCATAAGCAAAGCGACATTATAAAGAAGGAACATCGCATCCGTTTAAATGCTTTCATTGATGTTTCAAGATTTTTATTGAATCAAGGTTTACCTTTTCTTGGCCATGATGAATTCGAGGAGTCGAACAATCAAGGGAATTTTAAAAAGTTGTTGAAGTTTACGGCTAGACAAAATGAGAATGTTAGTAAAGTTGTGTTGACAAATGCTTCTAGAAATAATCAAATGCAATCTCCACCAATTCAAAAGGATATCGTTCGATGCTTTTTACAAGAGGTGACTCCTCGTATAATTGAAGAAATTGGTGATAGTGATTTTCTTTATTAATAGATGAGTCCAGTGATGTTTCTTATAAGGAGCAAATGGTAGTGGTTTTTCGATTTGTTGACAAATTTGGAGTTATCAAAGAGAGATTTATCGGCGTTTATCATGTGAAAGATACATCAGCAATGAGCCTCAAAAATGCGATCGATTATTTATTTAGTGAATATGGATTGAGCTTAAAAAGTCTTAGGGGACAAGGTTACAATGGAGCAAGCAATATGAAGGGTGAGTTTAATGGATTAAGAGCTTTAACATCACAAGAAAATAGTTCAGCTTATTATGTTCATTGTTTTGCTCATCAATTACAATTAGTTGTGGTGAGGATTACAAAGAAACATTTTGAAGTTGGAGACTTTTTTGTTAAGTTATCTCTTTTATTGAATGTGGTTGGAGCATCATGCAAAAGAAAAGGTATGATGCGAGAGAAGCATCAAGAAAAAATAAAAGAAGTCATTGATAATCATGTCATTAACACAGGAAGTGGACTACATCAGGAGCTTTCTTTACAAAGACCTCGAAACACACGTTGGGGTTCTCATTATAAGACACTTTTGAGATTGAAGGATTTATTCTCAATAATTTTGGAATTACTCGAATATATTACAGACGAAGGTTCAGATCCTATGAAAAGGCATCAAGCAAATGGCCTACTCAGATATTTACAATCATTTGATTTCGTATTTTATTTGCAGCTGATGTTGCTTATACTATGCCTCACAGAATCTTTATCGATGGCTCTCCAAAGACAAGATCAAGATATTCTTAATGCTATGTCGTTGGTGACATCAACTAAGCGACAACTACAAACAATTAGAGATTGTGAGTGGAATTCTCTTATGTCTAAGGTGTCAACATTTTGTGAAGAACATGGTATACCGATTCTGAAAATGGATGTGAAGTTTATTGATGCTCGGAAACCAAGAAAAAAAACCAACATCACTAATTTGCAACATCTTCAACGAGATTGTTTTTACACAGTAGTGGATTTGGTGCTTCAAGAGTTCAATGACCGCTTTGATGAGGTTAATTCTGAACTTCTTATTTGTATTGCTTCGTTGAGCCTCGTTGATTCATTTTGCCAATTTGACCATTTGAAGTTGTTGAGATTGGCCAAATTTTATCCTAATGACTTTGATTTTGGTGATCAAATGGCTCTTGAACATCAACTTCGACTATTTATCAATAATGTACGAGGAGATGAAAGATTTTTACATTTGAAGGATCTTGGTGCTCTTGGTAAAGTAATAGTTGATACAAGAAAGCTTCTCACGTTTCCTTTGATAGTTCGACTCTTAAAGCTAGTATTGACACTCCCCGTTGTCACTGCAACAGTTGAAAGATGTTTCTCGGCAATGAAAATTATGAAGACAAATCTGCGCAACCATATGGGAGATGCTTTTTTGTCTGATTGTCTTGTTTGTTACATTGAAAAAGATTTATTTTAATTCATTGTTAACGATGATATCATTGAACTCTTTATGAAAATGAAAACTCGCAAAGAGCAATTGTAATATGAGTTTATTTTATTTTATAAAATTTTTTTGACCCCTATATAAAAAATTTCTGGCTCCGCCATTGGGCTGGGGCGACGTAGGGTTTCTGCCCGAGTTCACCCAGTGAACTCAGAAACTCTGATTCAGAAAAAGTGATCATGCATAAATTAAATCAATCTGTTTTTCATTTTTACAGTATAAATCTGATCTGAATTGTTTAATAATCTGAACCAATTAACTATGAACTGTTCAGTTTTAACAACAACAAAAATCAGATTCGTATTATGCTCAATTAACTGCATATGGGAGGCGACTTATACCACTTGTTGGATCGAAATCATGCAGCGGAAACGAAATACAGAATCAATCTCATATCAGAATAATTAAGCATATCTGATTACTGCAAAATAAAACGTACTTGATTTCATTCCTGAATATGGAATGAAAGTAATCTATAGTGCAAAGGTCTGGGTTGGTGCTTTCACTCTAACCGTATGTTTCTTGGGTCAGTTTGTTTGAGAGTAAGAAACTGAAGAACGATGTGATAGACCGGCAATCATAACTCATTTTTATATCTTCTATACGAGAAGATATAATCGAGATAATCATGAATTTCGTCTCTCAAAGAATAGCATAATCTCTATGTATTTACACAATATATCATACGACCAAAATTATACATATTTCAAAAAAAATTAGATCACATTATTCAAGTTTATTATAATAATTGCATATACAGTTATCTAAATTATATATTCGATTCTAATTAAATTAATCATAATAATTTAACATTCATGTTTTGTTGGTGTGGCGATACTCAGCCACCCAAAGATTCATAAGAAGGCGGTCAACTTCCAGGTTTTCGCAAAGCGCTGATGTTGTTAAAGACTCGGATAATCTCATACAGATGACGTTATCTTAAATTGATACTTGTATTTTTAACATTTTTCCCAAATTTGGGCCCGACTTTTGGGCCCCAGTCCGGTTCTTGGGCAGTTGGCAGGCTTTATCCTTGATATATATATATATAGTTTATGATCCCTAATACAAGGATAGAAGCTTATCTTATCAGCAGTGATGAGGAGGCGGGGGCTGGCGGAGCGGATGAAACCAATCAAGATGATCACAGCGGAGTTAATGATCTGCAGAATCGAGTCAATAAATTACCAGAAGGAATGTAATTCCCTAGTCCTCTCATTTCTTAACATCTGCACTGCTATCTATTTCATGAATTTCGTATATCAATTCGCATTTCGAATTCGAGAAATCCGCATCCAAATGTTTGGGTTGTGATTTTAACAGGCACAAACATCATTGGTTGGGATCCAAGGAGTTAGATGATTAATTTTATCGCAACCTGTAGATAAAACCGAGGTGTAAAGAATTCTCTACTAGGAGAGAGAGCAGTTATAGAACCTTGTTCCTGAAACTTTCATCTGGACATACCAATGTATCCGAACATACTAAAAACATCTGTCTAGCAACATCATTCTTGACTTTAAGTTGGTCGGTCCGTGGAGGGAGGGCTAGATTGATTTAGCAAAATTCTTGAATGAATTAAGGGTGAGAGTAGGAAATGGGAATGCTTTACAATGGTGATTCCTCCATGGCAGCGATGAGAAGGCAAAAGCTATGTTGACATTTTGAAAGACCATTCATTCATTTTTGTTGAAGATGAATGTGCCCGTGCATTCGTCTACAGACTTGCTTGAAGATGTTACATGTAAATGAAGCAGTTTCTCATTCAAAACAATCAACAGAATATAAGAGAGTCCCCATTGAAAATCCAAATCATTTTTCATCCGGGTGAGACAGAAATTCAGATCAATCTGTCTCATAATCAAACCTAAACTATTTGGCTGCTGAAACAATCAACTGCAAATGGGGCAATGAATCAGACCATTCTCATTACACTCCCCACATTTCAAACTCTTCCTCCCCTTATCATCCAACACCTTACAGCTCCCATTACACACCCCACACATCACAAACCTCACTCCGCCACAACCAACACATCCTCCTCCTCCTAAGCCCGCAGCAACCCCATCTAGCAATAGCCCCAAGCTGCCCTCCTCATCCATCTTCCCCACCACCTCAGCTCCCCCAATCATCCTCCCTTTGATAAACACCAAGGGCACTTTCACTTCCTTTCTCCCCATCAGCTTCCTCAGCTCCTCCTTAAACCCCGAATCCATCGATATGTCTCGTTCGAACATTTGCACTTGGTACGACTCCATGATTGATCTCACAATGTTGCAATCCTCAAACGTTTTCCTGATCCCCCGCAGCGTTGTGGTGTAGATTATCACTGAATCCTCGCCGCCCGGAGGGCATTTTTCGATGAATGATTCCAGCACGGCCGCATTCTTGGGATTCGGAGCAAGCGAGTTGACTGTCTTCTTAAACTCATTCTCCTTCTCTGTCAAATCTTTTTCTAAAAGAGCCAACAGCTCAGGATCAAACAATGGACTCAAACTCCTCCTCCTCGAAACCCTATCGCTTTTCGGATCAATCCAGTTCCTTTCAGTCAAAATCTTCAAATCGGGCGACACCTTCTTCAACTTGTTAACCGATCTCGGAGCTCCGTTGGGGCTCGACTCAGCCCGCCTCGGCCCGGTGCTAATCTCTGCTCTATTTTCCTTCCCAGATCCGAATTTCTTCCCCTTCCTCGGACTGAAGAACTTCATCGGACTAATCGAATCAATCCCGCGGACAAAACTCGAAACTTTAGGACTTTTCTGAACCCGACCTCCACTCTGCTCCCGATTTTCCTCCTCATCCAATCCCTCCATCAGCTCCCACGAATTAATAACTTCAAAACCATCTCGCGGCGGCGACTTCCTCTTCGCCTGCTCCACAATCTCCTCTGCTCGCATCCTCTGCCGCTGCGCATTGTCGCCGTCCAGATTGAGAACTCCATAAGTGCTGGACGTGAGCGACACAACATGGTTGATGTATCCGCCGCCATTGTTGAGCAGAATCTCTTTCTTCAGTTCGTGCTTGAAGAGTTTCGACGGAACGCAGCCCATTGAAATCAATCTGAACAGGACGATGATGTCGGATTTGTGAGGATGAAAAGATGTTTTGTATTTTTCGAAATTACCGTTGATGTCTGATGGTGTGTTCCTATAACGGTCAGAAATTTGAAACACATTTATTTATGAAATTTGTTTTGCGTCGGTTATTATTAATGATTTTTTTCTTTATTTGTTGGCGTGCGATTTGTATTGTTTTAACTTCAAACCTACCACTTTACCCTTTTACAGGATGTATGATGAATCTTGGTTGATTCCATTATTTATCCTCTCATTTCAATGGAAATATTATGTCGTCATTAAACTATATAAAATTTAATACCATTCATACATTTCTTAACGTCATTTTTTTCTCAAGGATACCGATGGGAAAGTAAATTTATAATAAAAATAAAAAATTTCACATCAAGTCATTTTTAAAAAAATACTTTCATCTTATAAATAAATTTCTATCGTCAGAAGCCGTTTGATGTCTTTTGAATAAATCACTACTTTCATAGTGATTTATTATTTTTTTGAATTACTTCAGATTGATTTATTGATTTTTTTTTTTTATTCGTTCACTCAACATGTATCATGACGAAATCAAAAACTGCTAATAGAGTAGCGATTTGGTGTGAGATTCAGCTTAGAGGCTTGGCTAAACCTCCCAAACCATGAAATAAAAAACCACCAATCTATATTATAAATTTTATACATAATGAGAAACTTGGATTATTCATCCATAGATAATGGAACATACTAGCAGCATAGGGAAATACTTGGAATTGCTATGATGGAACATGCATGTGGAATGGCTCTTGCTTCTGATCCTTGGAGTTTACATTCAAGGTTCCTCGTACCTGCATAAATACGCTATTTCTATTCTAACGGAGATCTGATGCCAGGGTCCGAAATAATTTCAATAGGATCTCAGATCCTCGACGTTAAACTTATTGTTATCGATGAGGGTAGCAGTAGCAGCAGCAGCAGCATGATAAGATGGGTGCAATGGGATGCAAACTCTTGAGGTTTATGTGGTTATGATATTCATGGGAGACTAAAATTTTTCCAGGACCCGTTCCCCCATTGTATAAATTATGTTGCACAGATGACACAAAATGTGCATCTTACATTAAAAAAAGTAGATGAAGAATTTATGAACTTTGGGAAACAGGAATAGTTTGAGAGGTGGTAGCAGCGTCAGAGGCAGTAAGGTGGACCTGAATAAAAACCAAGGGTATGACACTGAGGAAGTTGGATACAAGAATGCCATTTGTAAGGACATGAAACAATATTGCTCCAAGGCTTCCCTGCACATCAAACTTATATGATATGGCCATATGTGGGACTTACGTGTCAGTGAAACACTTTATTGTTGACTGATCATAAATATATATTACTTTCTTATGACTTAATGTGTGACAATTACAAATGAAAGATCGCCAAAAAGTTAGTACATATATACTTTGCTGCAGACGTTAAATGTAATCATTCTTTAAAAGGAATCCGTCAGCTAGAGTCTTCTACGAGACAAAGGACAACTTCCACCTCAAAATAGAAAAAGCTATCGATGGCTCCATATCCCTGGCCTCAGCCCATCCCGCTGACACGGTTCTGATCAGTTGATTGCTCACGTCTCAAAGTCACCTAATGATTTCATGATAAAAGGCACGAACATAAGACTATTGGCTGAACAACCAACCCCGTACTTTAAGATCTTCTTCTCCTCAGCCCTCCTAGCTACTTCTCCTGACTCTAGTCATACCCCTCCCCCACAAAAGAGGAGACAATGGACACATCCATACAAAGATCTCTACCTCCATCCCACGCCGGCACCAAAATGTTTGTTGGCTTCTCTCCCCTATCCAGAAGACCAGCTACCTCTAGCCCAGATCCTAAATTAGCCTCCCTAAAAAAAGTGAACAAAGCGTCTCTCACTGCATTATGCCTCTGAATCCTTCTCCCTCCTCCCGGACAATGAGAGTCGTTATCACCGGCCGCATCAGAAGTGTGTAAACCTCTACAGGCCGCACAAGCTCGAGAAACGGTGAACACATTGTTACCGATACAGTACTTGAGGGCCAAACGATATGACGCCAGGTTCATACGAAGCCCAGAGAAAGGCGTAGGTATCGTTGTGGTCCAAATACCGCTATCGGAAATAGAAACCACACCTTGACGAAGAGAATGAGTCCCTCGTAAGCATCTCCCATAACCCCTACCTCCACCAAGGAAGCAACGGCAGCCGAGAGGGCTACGTCATTTCCTACCGGAATGCCTAGCCCACCAAACTTAAGAGGCAGTCCCACCAACCTCCGCTGCTCTACCGTGAAACCCACGTTCCAGATATGCACCAAACATTGATGTACCGCTGCATCAAAAGAACGAATTGACCTCTCAATCCAACCCGGCGGTGAACTCCTCAAATTTTACATCATATTCGGCATGTCAACACAAGCCCGCAAAAGTAACAACTCCAACTACGGATTATCCTACTTAGCCACCTCAGTAAGGATGGCTTGAATGCCCAGAACTCTTTGTCCCACAACTTCGTCCGCCCCTCTCCCATCCGCCGAAATAGGATTACTCAAGACCGATAATGCCGAAGAATTAGAAAAACCAAAACCATTAGGCACCTCTGGGGGCTGCCCTCGGTCTCCACTCGGCCACCACAACAAAGACTTGCTATGGTTCACTATTAACCCTAGTCGCGGGCCCGACTCCATAATGACCCCAACAGCTGTCAGCAAATCCTCACGTTGCCCCATCAAAATGCTATCATTCAGATACCAAGCGTGAACAACAAACGAGGACGTAACTCTCCAATCCGACACAGCAAAGGCTACAAAGCAATGACAAATAGCAAGGGCCCTAAAAGGTCGCCTTGCTTTCACCCCACAACAACTACGAATGGTTGACTCTTTCGTAAAAAGAAACACCTGAGAACCCTAAAAATACTCCACCCAAGCACTAAGAGATGGAAAATGGCAATGCACTCCCTCCATGAATGCCTCTCTGCTGACCAGATTAAATGCATTCGTAAGATCCACATTTGAAACCCCTAACCCCTCATTGTCAGAGGGTTTCGTCACCAAGTGGTTCAATGAATGCGTAATAGCCCCTGCTGCCTCTCGCACTCCCGCACCAACCTGAAAAGACAATAAATGAGATACCGCTGACGCTCTAACTGCGCTTAAAGCCACTTTTGACGTAAGACGACGCCAAAGCTCTCCCACTGCTACCGGTCGAACTCTTCCTCCATATTTAGTTAAAGGAATGAGAGGAGCACTTATAAGAAACGGAGCCAAACAAAGAGGTGCCCACACCGAGCAAAAGCACGACGTGGGCAGCAAATACCCCGTGCAAATGAACCTCCTCTCCACGGCCTACGACTTCCTGAATCATATTCACCAACAACTGCGGCTTGAGCCCATCATGCCCTCCACCAGAATTGATCGAGAATGAATGAAGGGTCCACGACACCTCCTCCCAAGAAGGCACAAAAGGACCTGGAGGCGGCTCTGCGAAAATCCCAGTGAAAGTGCACACAAGTGCTTACGGACGAGCTCGTCCATCACATCTTGAGATAGCGCACAACTCTGAAGAATGGGGAATCCAGTACTCGATAGTAGTTAATTTTAAAAAAATAAAGAAGAAAAACCCTAACCCTTCGGCAAATTCGTCGGTGCCAAGTCTGGAAATCAAGGCGAGAGAAGCTCCTATGTTGGATCGTTAGGTTAGCTTAAGTTTAACTTGGGTTCACTATGGAAGTGTCCCCAAGTACAGTTTGCACAGCGGATAAATAATGTAATGCAGAAAGGTAAAGTAAGGGACTCGTACACAGCAATTTATAGTGGAAACTCTAATACTACTAGTACTCAGAAAAAACCACTACCTTTCAGATTTCACTGAAAGGATTTTGAGAAGCAGTCTTTTATTGCAGTGTACCGATATACTTTTCACAAAAGACTAGACAAGTTGAATAGCACCCGAATCTCCAATTCGCCCTAGACCCACTTTCTATCTTCTATGAATCAACCGGATTGCCCTACGGACGCTTCCCCTTTGCGTTATTCAGCAGCTCACTTGACTAGTCTATCGGACCCTTCCTTAGACGTAGCAACGTGCAGCAGCTCGAAAAGCACAGATCGACTTCACCAAAATCCTGAACTCTCTTCTGTAGACCGACGTCTTGACTTGAGACTTTGAAGCTCTATTTATAGTGCTAGGATTTCCAGCTTTATCTTGTATCAAATCTTCTTGCTTCCTAATCAAGAAACTAAAAAGATAACAATAAGATAATAGATATTTCTAAATATTTGAATTATAACTACTTAATATCTAAGAGAATATCCTAACAATATTTCGAATATTTCCTAGAATACTTAATTACCTCATTTCTAAATATCAAAAGATATTTATCTAATCAATACAGATTTAGAAACTTAATAATAAGAAATTCAGGAATATTCTGCTGCGCCGCGTGTGAATCCGACCACACGCTGCTCTCTATGGAAGAGTCCTTACCCGTCCACACAGACTTCGTTCTGCGCAGTATTCTAACTCTTCCTGTTCAATTATCCATCTGCTTAGCTTGGTGTTTGTTCCATCAAAACCTACTGGGTACATATCCCAACAATTTCCCCCTTTTGATGGTGACAAACACCCTTCTATAAGACAGGAAAGTTAGTATAGCTAAGTAGTGAAACTTAGCTAAGTAGTACCACAATCATATTCTAGAGCACAACTCTAAAGAATAGCTTTACCACACTTCACATTGACATTGGACTCGTTCCCCCTCAGATAACTACACAAGTTATCCGGGAACTGGTTCCCCCTCAAATAATGCTTTCCTGGCTACCTTCTCCCTTTTGGCATCATCAAAAAGAAAATAGTAAATTATTTAAGCCAAAAAGAGTACTAAACAGATAATCCAAAATGTCTCAGTGTATATCAAAGTTGGAGCAGAGACCATGAACGGGTACACAGATTGAAAATGTCTGCACAAAATTAACAAGGCAAAAAAAAGGAAGGATGAAATGACAGGGAATGATATGCTAGGGTGACAAAGAGGGGCTGAACCATGATAAATCTAAGGTGATGGGGGAGCAGTGGAGGGGTCCGTCCGAGAGATCAATACCCCAAGGAGCCTTTGGATTTCGGCCAGTGCCGTATTAGCCTGTCCTTGGCATTCCTCCAACTGACGAAGCCTGTCCTCAGTCCTCTGTTGGCCTTCGGCCAACTTGCGAAACTCATCCTCAACCAGAGTCCTTAGATCAGTGGACCCTTTCTCAATTGTGACCCTGGAGGACAGAGTTGGCAGCTCCCTAATCCACCCTTGTCCGGGAACAAAACTGAACCCCAACTTGCGAATGGTCGCCTCATCCAGCGCCCCTCTGCCCCCCGATGAGCTACATATGAGCCATCACTAAAAAAATTCTTCCTTTTTTTTTCTTCTTTTTTTATTCTCTTTCTCTTCTCTTTCTCTTTTCTCTTCTTATCCTTTTTTTTTCTTTTTTTTTTGCTTTCTTCCGTCTGTTGCATCCGTCCATGCGTGTCACGCAAGCTTTGGAGCCGTTGCGGACTCGTTCATTGTGTGGAACTGATGCAATACACGTGTCTGGTCATACCAGTCACTTGTGCATAGCGCAAGTAATCCATATTACCGTTGTGTCCCAGTACTTGGCGTGTGACACACGCGATCTTTATTACTGTTGTCTACCAGTCCACTGATGAGTTGTTGCTTGTGTCAATAGTCTATTCATAGCTGTACACGCTACCCATTCTGTCGACGGGTCCCCCAATTGTCTCTTCACTGACCTTAGAGATTGTCATGGTTCTTTCAAGGGGTTTTGTATGATCGGACAGGTACCCAAGTGGTTTTATGAAATGCATCATACACAATATTCATGAATGTATAATATAAAAAAGAGTATCTCATAGCTAGTAGTCTAGAGGAGTATTCAAGGGGTTCATAGGACCACTGCTTGCTATGAGTAGGCTAAAGATGGCTGTGGACCCATTCCTTCATGTTAGGCTTGTAATGAGGGTACGAGTATCCGGAAGGGTCCTTTGGGCTAGAATAAACATGCCTTAAATAATCATGTGCAGTACATTACCAACGGACGTTTCCCATGCATGCCTTATACACCCAACTTATAATGAACATAAGACATAGTGAGTTAAATTTTTAGTGTACTATGGCTAAAATATATCATACCTTCATTTCATAGTCAGTCGTCGAGGGAGGCACGGATAGTCAATTAATTTGAAAGAGAGACCATACCTAGTTCCATCCGTAGCTTCTCGAAGGGTTCACGACTCAATGCCTTAGTGAAGATGTCCGCAACCTGTTCTTCAGTTCTACATAACTCCATGGACATCAGTCCCTACACAATCTCTTAGGAAGTGATGTTTGATCTCTTTATGCTTAGTGCGTGAGTTTTGTACGGGATTTTTAAAAACATTTATAGCACAAGTATTATCACACAAGATAGGGATATGAGATACAGAGATACCGTAGTCGCTTAGTCTAGGGACTAGTCTCCAGACCTTGTTCCTTTCAAATTGATGCAACTCCTCTTGCATTGCGTTTACCCAATCTGGATCTTTGAGGGCTTCCGAAACCTTCTTAGGTTCTGAAAGAGACACAAAAGCATTAGATGAGCATACCTGTTTGATCTGTCCGTGCATGTATGTTGATTCCTCGTCTTGAGATGTAGTGTCTGTGGACGGGTTCTCAACTTGAGAACAGTACACTTCATAGTCTTCGAGTTCGTCTGGACGGTATCCTGTCACGTTCACTCCTTCGAGGACCCACTGTTTCCTGAATGTCTTCAGTGGTCGAGGACCCACTGTTTCCTGAATGTCTTTAGTGGACGTGTCCTCAGCTTCTTCATTGGATACCGATTCCTGCTCTGGAGTCTGATCTTGCTCAGGGACTGGTTCCTCTTCCACAGTTTCCAACTGTTCAGTTCCCCCTGAGGACATGCCCGTTGCCTCTGGTGGATCCATATGAGGAACTTCATTGTACCTGTCCACAGATACTGTCTCCGTGAGTGAGAACTCTTCCTCGAACTATAGAGGAGTATGTTTCCCGTCCTTTACAGGGTTCCCTCCCGTGGTTTGCTCATCGAAGACGACGTATATGCTTCCTTCCACCTTACGTAGGCGTAGGTTATACACTTTGTAGGCTCTACTGTGGAGGGAGTAGCCCACAAATGTTCCTTCATCACCTCTAGGATCAAACTTTCCTAAGTTGTCCTTTCCATTGTTGTGGGCGTATACCTTGCAGCCAAGAATTCTTAGATGGGATACGTTGGGCTTCCGTCCCCTGAGTAGCTCATATGGTGACCTGTCCAGACCCTTCCGCAGATAAGCTCGGTTCAATACGTAGCATGCTGAGCTTAGTGCTTCTGCCCAGAAGCTCTTAGGAAGTCTACTATCGATCAGAAGGGTTCTAGTCATGTTCTCCAATGTTCTATTCTTTCTTTCTACGACACCATTCTGTTGAGGAGTGCGGGGAGCTGAGAAGTTGTGAGAGATGCCCTTTTTCCTCCATAAAAATAGAAACTGAGAATTTTCAAACTCAGTTCCATGGTCAGTGCGGACTGATGCTAGGGACGTGTCCAGTAGGTTCTCCGTAGTTAATAGCCATGTTTCAAATTTTGCAAACACTTCATCCTTGGATGGCAAAAAGTAAGTCCAAGTGTATCTAGAATAATCATCAACAATGACTAATACATATTTGTTACCTCCCCGGCTTTTAGTGCGGACGGGTCCGCACAAATCCATGTGGATCAATTCCAAGGGTCTAGTGGTGCTTACCGCTCCCTTGAATTTGAACGAGGACCTAACTTGCTTCCCCAATGTACATGAGCTGCATATGGTATGGAGGTTATCATCCACCTTTGGCATCCCTCTAACCAAGTCCTTTTTGAGGAGTGTGGACAAGAGTCGTAGATTTGCATGCCCAAATATCTTGTGCCATAGAGCCGTCTCCTCTGTGATTGATGACAAGCAGATTTCCCCATCTGGTACAAAGGAAGGGTCCACTTTGTAAACTTTGTTCTGGCATATACCCTTCAATTTCACCCTTCCTGTGCTTATACACTCAACCACACAATCATTAGCAATAAAGGTGACTTCGTATCCTTTTTGGCATAATTGGGAGATGCTTAGCAAATCAAATTTCAGATTGTCCACAAGACTTACACTGTCAATTTCAACATTATCTAAAATACGTACCTTTCCCAAGCCAAATATCTTACCAAATATTTTATTACCGAAGGACACGTTTCCTCCGGTATGTTGATGAAGTGAGGTGAACCAGTCCATGCTTCCCGTCACATGTCCTGAGCATGCGCTGTCTATGTACCAGGGACTGCTCCTCACTTCCTCCTGAAAAAGTAAAGTTAGTTTTTACGAACCCAGACAAGCTTGGGCTTACTTGGTTTCAAAATAGAAGCAGAAGTAGCAACAATATAAGTGGTATGGGAAGGGTTGGTTAGATCAATCTTCTTCCTAGGAGTTGTCTTGGGTTTGCCTCTAGGTGCACGGACTCCTCTGAGGGAAAGGGTGTTCACGGTGGACTTAGGTACATAAGCTGATATGTTCTTATGGCGGAGTTCCCTAGCCCTATTCTAGTGAACGAGTTCCTTACCCCTGTTCCTGGTCTGACTTTTTGCTTTGTCAGATCTGGCATAACTTCTCATCTTTTCGATCAGTCTCTTTTTCTCAGGACAGGTTGAGAGAAGGTGTCTTACCTTTCCACAGTGCCAACACACAGTGTAATCTTTTAAGCGTACATACTTGCTCTTTCCAGGGCGAATGGACATGTTCTTTATCCTTGCTTGAAAGTCAATGGACGGTGGTTCTTTGTTGTTGGCTTGCTTCTTCCACATCTTGTAGGCAGGTTCGTTGTCTCTTGTGAACGGGTGTGGCTGCGCTGATGGAGTTCCTTCCTTTGATTTTTTCTCGTCTGTCGTTGTTGTGGACGAGTTCATGGCAGCAATGGTTCCGTTCGATTCTAAACCTGGGCGTAACCGGTCCTTGAAGTCTGTTGCAAGGGTTTTGACTTTGTTTTCCATCAGCCATTTAGATTTCCTTATCTCCTCATCGGCTTTGAGGATTTTTAGCTCCTCGGCCATTATCTCCTTCTCGGACTCCAGATGTATCTGTCCTTTGAGTACCTCGATCTGCTTCTCCTGCTCCTTCCGGTTATCAACCTTTCATTCTCATTCCTTAGAAGCTGGATTTCTTTGGTGTGATCTTTGCAAGTACCAAGTGTCTCGTTCAGTTCGTTCACTAGCTCCCTAGCCTTCCCTGCCCATAAGTTGTTGTTTTCTTCAAGGCCTTCAACCAGTTCTCTATGTTGTTCTATTTCTTCCAGTAGCTCTTCATTCTTGGTTACCATAACCTTTAAAGCAAGAGATAGTTTAGCATTTTTAGAAAAAGAAGGGTTAGAAAGTACCTCTGTGGACAGGTCCTCAGAGTGAGCCATCATGCACAACCCTTCCTCAGAAGGTTCCTCCTCGCTTAATCATCTGATGCTCCTCATGCAGCAATCATAGCTTGTCTATTCTGGTGGGGCTTGATGACGTCCTTCAGCTTCACACGACAGTCCTTTGCCATGTGTCTTTTCTTTCCGCATCGGAAGCATTTAAAGGTTGAAGTCTTGGATTCTTTGGCGTTTACTTTATTCTCTAGTTTGAAGCTGGTCATCTTGAATGCTCTCGTCAATAGGGCGATGTCAGGGTCGTCCTCCTCTGGGGGCTCATCGGATTGGGTTAGCTCAAACGCTCTTTCAATTTTTAGTGCAATGGACCTGTCCTTACTAGGTTCTCTACGCTCAACCTACCGTTGATGAATTCCAGCATTGCTCTGTAAGCGGGCGACCAACTCTTCCAGGGTGATGGTTTTAATGTCGCTTTGAGCTTGGAAGGCAATAGACATGGCATCCCACTTCGAGTTCAGTGCTTCTAGGAACTGGTGTGTAACCTTCCAGTCATGGATTTGTTCTCCAAGAAACAGCAGCTGGCCCACGTATCCTTTAAATCTTGAGAAGAATTCTTCAAGAGACTCGTCCCTTCCCTGGACAGCCTTCTCGTAATCCTTTGAGGCCACTAGTATCCTGTTCCTTTAAACGTCTACATTGCCTGAGTACAGGTTCTTCAGTGCCGTCCACATATCCTTTGCGGTTTTGTGAGTAATTACGATTTTCCTATCTCCATCGGATAGTGCTTGAAGGATCACTTTAATAGCTCTACTGTTCTTTTCTAGGGCTTGTAATCAGCATCGTCTTAGTCTTTCCTATCTTTTTCTTTGGTTGGATCGGACTTGTCCATGATCATATATGGTCCTTATTCAATGACCCTTCAGACCTGTCCATCCAGCGAACAGACATGAACTTCCATCTCCCGTACCCACCAATCGTATTGTCCGACCTTCAGCATGGACGGATTCCAGAATGAGTCTCCGTTTGATCTCATCTTCCTGCAAAGCTAACAAAAATCTAGAGCCGTGCTCTGAAACTACTTGTTGGATCGTTAGATTAGCTTAAGATTAACTTGGGTTCACTGTGGAAGTGTCCCCAAGTACAGTTTACACAGCGGATAAATAATGTAATGCAGAAAGGTAAAGTAAGGGACTCGTACACAGCAATTTATAGTGGAAACTCTAGTACAACCAGTACTCCGAAAAAAATCATTACCTTTCAGATTTCACTGAAAGGATTTTGAGAAGCAGTCTTTTATTGTAGTGTAGCGATATACTTTTCACAAAAGACTAGACAAGTTGAATAGCATCCGAATCTTCTATTCGCCCTAGACCCACTTTCTATCTTCTATGAATCAACCGGACTGCCCTACGGGCGCTTCCCCTTTGGGTTATTCAGCAGTTCACTTGACTGGTCTATCGGACCCTTCCTCAGACGCAGCAACGTGCAGCAGCTCGAAAAACACAGATCGACCTCACCAAAATCCTGAACTTTCTTCTGTAGACCGACGTCTTGATTTGAGACTTTGAAGCTCTATTTATAGTGCTAGGATTTCCAGCTTTATCTTGTGTCAAATCTTCTTGCTTCCTAATCAAGAAACCAAAAGGATAACAACAAGATATTAGATATTTCTAAATATTTGAATTGTAATTACGAAATATCTAAGAGAATATCCTAATAATATTTTGAATATTTCCTAGATTACTTAATTATCTCGTTTCTAAATATCAAAAGATATTTATCTAATCAATACAGATTTAGAAACTTAATAATAAGAAATTCAGGAATATTCTGTTGCGCCGCGTGTGAACCCGTCCACACGTTGCTCTCTGTGGAAGGGTCCCTACCCGTCCACACAGACTTCGTTCTGTGTAGTATTCAACTCTTCCTGTTCAATTATCCATCTGCTTAGCTTGGTGTTTGTTCCATCAAAACCTACTGAGTACATGTCCCAATATCCTATAACGTCAAGTATCTTATCAGGCCTGACAAAAAACCACTTCGTCTTCGGAGGCTTGAAATTTGGCGGCTGAGATGGCATCAGCGGAGAAATGTCTTCCGTTGACTCGGAAGAAGTTGAAGTGACGGGAGTTGTAGAATCTCCGGTTGATGCTTTGGTCGAAAGGCAGCGGGAGTTGTAAGGAAGTGGAATGCAGTGGGAGGAGAGAGATCGGTGGAGTGCGCGCGACACGAAGTTGCTGATCCTGGCCATCGCGTCTCGCAAGGATCCGACCACAGAGGATGAAGCCAAGCGTCGCGAGTGACAACTGCCAGCCGAAATGCTGAGATATAAAGAGACTATTTTATCCTTCTTACAAATTATTAAATATAGGTATAAAATTGAAAGACAAAAGGGTTAAACTGTAACTTCTTTGTAGCGTGACCGCTAATTTTGTTTTGGCTTAGCTTCAAAACGGCATTTTGGGAAGCGTTTAGATTCATTCAGACTAAAAGTAGGAGTTAGATTATACAGGTGCAGACCAAATAGAATGTAAGCTGTTAAAATTATATAATTTTATTCAAAAAAATTTAAAATAAAAAACTATATCATATTATACATTTAACGACTCAAACGTTGCAGCTTGTTGAATATAACTATAAAGGTCAGCCAAAGTTCCAAAACATGTGAGCTACCAGCTTAAACTTAGAAGAGATGGATAACATTGCTGTATGACCAAAAGAAAAAAAAGGCATTTATGCTATATGCACTGTGAACATATTGATAATGAAAATACTATTATACTGATTACCACTGAGATCACCTCTGACGCATCTTCAAGGCAAGTTAGGTTCACAATACAGAATAAATGGCTTGAGACGGTAAATGGCAGATATTGGGTTGGAGTTGCGAAATATAATGCAGAAGAAACAGCTGAGGCAAGAAGTATTCAATGGATAAGCTCCCGGGCATACTGGTATAAATTGACCAAGTCTTACCAAGGCAAACTTAGGTATGCAATACAACTACATTTGAGAAACTTGCAATACCATAATACCTGCTCCAGATTAAATATAAAAAATTAGTTACATGAATCCCCACACAAGTAATGCCAACTAGAAAGAGCTATTAAAAAATTGCAAGTGCAGATAGAGTAATCAACTGGAAATTCAAGGACGATACTTCCATATGCAACTTGGTGAAATCTTATACTATGATAAAACGCTTAGAAAGAAAACAGTCAGTCTCCAAATTTAAAAATGTAAGTTCAAAGAAGACATACTTTGAGCCTTAGGCAGTAAGAAATAAATAGGAAAATTAACCATACTTGAGAAATTGCTAAAAGCATCTAATACATGATATTTTGAGCATCTAATATAAGACGGATAATAAGCAATGCACCTAGACAAAAGGCATCAGGGGTGACTAAAATGTTAAAGGTTGGCTAACGGAAGATAAAAATGTTCCAAATATATCCAAGAATCTCACAGGATTCATGATTAATTCATCTTCAAATACTGTGACGCGATAAATCTAACAATAAAAATGAAAAGAATTTCTCACAATAATGCTTCTTATGAAGCATTGTAAAGTAAAAAACGTGAATGACAGAATCCGAGTGACTCACCTAAGAATAAGGCAGCAAAGATCATCGTGATTATTGACTGTACGGGCTGCCGCTTCATACATGCATAACGGTGGTTTGAGGAGTGTGTGATCCTAGTTGTCAATTGAGAGTACATCCCTTGAAATCTGATAAGGGCAGAAGCACCCCACCTTCTAGCATGGGTGTTGTTACTCTGGCAGCCAACAAAATATTTACATTTGATGGAGCATTATGGCAATAATATTAAGCTCTGAACACAACTAATAACAGTTGCATAAAATAAAAAACAAATTTATCTTCCAATGGTATCCATTTTCAATGCCTAAGAAATCATATATATAGTTTATGCCAACACAATTTAGAGGTCGCTACTATAAGGGAAAATGATGTTGTTAATATCAAGGTTCTACCCAGACATTGTTCCACACTTCCATTCATCAACGCAGAAACTTGAAGGTATATATTGAGATACAAAGATAAAAAAAACATAACAAAACAGCATGAGGAAATAAAATTTACCTTTGCACGCTGAAATATGTTGAGTGATGGGGAATGCCTCTGTTCTTCATCTTTTAACTTTCTAGTGTAATTTCTACCTATCCGACTTCCATATAAGGATGATAAACTGCCAATAAAGTTGAAGAAGATGTTCACTCTGTTGATAAGTTCTTCAAACTTATTTCTCTGTAACATCTCAAATTTAGAGCTACTAGCTTCTAAATCCCAATCACCATTTTTGGCACACATGGAATCATTCATTTTTGATGCGTCATGAATACCATTTGCAACCCCTTTCAAACTCAAGTTCCCAGCATCTTCCATTTTCTCTTCAACAATCTCATTTGTACTGCCCACTGAACATGATGCCCCAGCTGCATCAAGGAATCCTCTGTAGATACCACCATCCTTGGTGTCATTTCCATCAAGTCTAGCATGATCAATAGGGCTAGCCATAACCCCATAAAGAAAAAGTTCAAGACTATCATCATCTTGTGCATTTAAGTTAACATGTGAAGTGTCTACAATGGAGTCTCTTAATGACGAATAGTCTAGATTTTTTTCTATTTGACATATTTGCTCCCCAATGGCTTCCACAAACTGCCTGTATCTTGCCACAAGAACCTCTCTTGTGGGCAATTTGCTTCTTATGATTGCTAAACTGGCTGCCTTCTCAAAATCTTCTAGCTGGTTGAAGAAACTCTAGATTAAGATATTGAAAACAACAGAAATGAGCAACAAAAAAACAATAACACATCAACTATTACCTGCCACTTTGTTGTTTCAATAGCAGTCAAAAGATCACGCCTGTGCACCTTCAAAGATGAAATCACAGCTGAATCAGGATGATCACCTTCAATAAGACGGCTCTCATGCAAAACTAGACGATATATCGTTTCCATCCTGCACAAATATAAAATATGATAAAAAGTACCTAACACAAGCACATCACACTGTACAACCTAAAACCGATACTCAAACCCACAATTACACCTAAGTAATGAAAACAAAAAAGTTATATTGAAAGCGTAGACTCCAAAATTCTGTATGTTCCTGATATAGAAAATAGTAAAATACCATACAAGACATACAGACAAATATGAACATCATCTTCACCACCAAATTGAAGACAATAGAATTATCTTTTTTGTATTAAAACAGTCCATCTGAAATTTATCCAAAAGAACTAACCGGTCAGCAGAATCCTGAACAACTTCAGCTGCGGCGAACAAAGGGTCCGTCTCCCATCCCCTCAAATCCAACGCCATCTCCCAATACACTGAAATCCGAACTCCCCGACGAAAAAATTTTCGGCATACACAACAAAAAATCACAACGATTCACAAGTCTGAATCAGCAAGCCGAAACAACAACACAACTCATCCACATCGCCTCTAACGAAACGAATTTCGAAATAGAGCCTCCCAGCGGGTCCGCAACGTAACACGAATCCGATGTGAGATTGAGATTGCGAGTGATTTCGGTTTCTAGGGTTTGGTGGTCTGAGACGAACGCCAAAAAGTAGTTCAGAATCACAACAGAACAGACACTACGTGAATATCCAGCTCAGGTTTCGCTAACATAAATCTGATATTATTTTACAAACACAGCATGTTTCCTAAATTTAATTCAAATGAGTAACTAAATTGAAAACAGAAAACATATGGTTTTGGGGCTCCAAATGTAAATATTATAAATTTAGAGGAAGAATTCGTATTAATTGAAAGTTGCTTTTGTCTCGTCTTCGATTTCGCCACGAGAAAGTTGCTTTTAGTGCATCCACACCCATTTACTCTGTCAGAAAGTTCTCTAGGAATAATTTTCTATTACTATTTATCAAACGTATTTTATACAATTTATGCATCCTTGATATTCTCCATGAGAAATTTCTCTTACTATTCACGAAATAAAATAAAATTTTGAAAAATATTTAATTTTATTTGGAATGTTAGTTAATTATTGATCTAGATTGGGATAAAATTTTTGGCCACTTATAACAAAACAAGTTTCAAATGATTTTTAGAACATAATCCTTGTGTCTTCCGTCATTTTTCTTACATTCGCGTCGTGTTCTTACATTTTTTGGGTATGCTTCATTTGCTTTTGAGCAAGCTCGATTTGCTTTTGTTGGATAGCCAATTCTTTTTTTGTCCGCAATGGTTTGAAAAGCATCATTGTAGTTACTAGTTGAACTTGCAATGTTTTTATCCTTTCTTCTTGCTTCTTTAGCTGCTTTTACTTCCGGCGGTCTTATCGGACTAGATGAACTTCTAGGATTTTTTTCTGGGGTAGAAAATTCCGGATCTTCAAAGATAGGATTCATATTTATTTCACTTGCATGCACTTTTTCGATTGAAGGACTACCTTCGTATGTGTAATTCGGTGGAGGAGTGGGTTGGGTAGGCGCAAATGTTTGGTGCGTCTTAACTTGTTTCCAACATTCAATGTGTATGAATGTTTTCTTTGAATCCGCAACGTACATAGTTTGACCTTTTTGAATCTATATATTGAAATATTTTATTCAAAAACATACCTCATCTTGCGTGGAAAATACATGCATCCAAAAAAATCAAATTGGGCTTCAACTTTGACCATCGAAAACTAAGCGCCGACTGAAATCTTGGTTCGGTGGACATAAGTACTTCATTCTCACCTAACGTCCAATTTGCACAAATATCGACGTGTATTTTTTCCCACAATTGAACGTCTTCGGACATGCAGCGATGATATGCGGCACTCATTGTTGAAAAAAAAATCCAACTTTGAGAGATAATATGAAAGTGAACAAAAATATATTGTTGTGAAATTTTGATGTACATTGAGATCCACATGAGAGTCCAATTTAAGAAAAAAATTGAAATTCACAAATAAATTTTTTCTATTTTTTTAGAATATTTCTGTTGGTAATTATTCTGGTCAATTATCTAATCCAGATCTGATCTAACGGACCAGAATTATTGTCCGTTGTAAATCGGCCCGTTGCAAAATATCAGCCCGTTGGACTGATCGGCAAAACAGCCAAACCACCATCGCCATCCCCTTCCTCGCCCACAGACAAGGCTTCTACACCATCACCTGCAACCCTAAAAACATTTAATACATTCTTCGCACTCGACCTAGCAAACCGCTTTCCACGATCTTCTAGGTCAAGAATCCATTGAGGAAGGAGTACGAGCTGGAGCTGGAGAAGAGCAGGGATAGGAGAAGGAGGCGGAGGCGGAGAACTGACGCATCCAGCAACTTATCTCTCGTTTCCTCGAGGAGCATTCCTCCGAGGACGTTTTTCCTCCCCAAGCATTTCTTCTCAGCGAGCAATCATTGTTGCACACAAATTGGAGCAATTTCGTGCTGATTGATGCTGGAGAATTCCACTGCTGCATATGCCCTTACAGAGAGAGACATTTGGGAGACTATCAAATTGTGCGACGTTGGAGGTGAGCGAGGGTGCTGTGAGAAAGCGATGTCGGGATTTATACTCAGGCGAATAACGTCGTTTATTATATGTTAGATTCGGCAGAACCAGATGCTTTTGACGACTTCTGTTCTCCGTGAGGTGGACGGTGGAGCCTTCAACGTCAACGGAGGCGATTTACATTACTAATAATTGTGTTCGGGTATTTGATTATATTTTTTTTTTGTGATTGATTGAGATTTTCTTAGGGTTTGTTGTTATTGCGGATTCTCGTAGTGCTCTAACTGAGCGGTGTACTTGGTTGTTTTGATGTAGTTATATTGATCAAGGCCATTATTGAAATTTTGATGGTGAAAAGATAAGATATTTTTGTATTTCTGGTAGCTTGAAATTTTGCTTAGAGAAAAATTGTTGATGATTTTCTATTAAATATGTGATGAAGGCAAATGGAGTGTCATGGTGCTTTTGAGAAAATGTTTTTGATTTGCCCCGTTACCAAAATCAACTCTTCCAAATCCCAAACTTCTGGAAACTTTCTCATATGCCCTCATCCATTTTGATTTCCGGTGAGCAAAAGCTGTGAAACGTGATTGTAGGTAAATAGTGTGGTAATAGTGTTAATTGTATTAGGGTTAGTGTGTGATATTTAGGAATAGTTTGTTCCGAAAAATTTGTACATATGTAATTGATTATTATGTACTTTTGGTGAAAACATGGGTATAAGTTGTAGCAATATTGTATGAATAGGTTAGTATTGCTTAAATTATTGTTGATGAAAAGATGTGTTTAATTTATAGTAACAATTTTTAAGATGTTATCTTGTGGTATTTAGTATGTATGAATGCTTATGACTATAATTTTAGGATAGTTTTATGAAGGTATTATGTGAAATTCTTGTTGAGTGTTTTGTGTATATGATGAAAATTGAACCCAATTTGTAGTGACATTGTTTAAAGGTCACATATTGTTTCTCATTTTATCAGGGAAGGCAACCACACATGGAGAACACGGATTCGATGATAATGTCGACCTTGGACACACTTGACATGCCCGTACTGGATGAGTTTGACAGAGATGAAATGGAATTCCTCGAGGAACTTGATAATCAAGCTGTGTACATGGTATCTGAACCTGAACGTGTATGGGATATTCCAGCATTTAATGATATGTCGCGTGGCGAATAACCGTGTGGATGAGTATTTGGGTGGTAACTATGGACGGAGACACTTGGGGTGGGTGCTACATTTAGAAGCAAGGTGGATGCAATTTACGCTATTCAGAAGTATTTCATAAAGAAACGTGTTGAATATCTCACGAAGGAATCTGACTCTCGGTTGTTGATTCTTCACTATCGAGAAGGTGAGGGGACCTGTCCATGGCGGATCCGTATAATGATGAAAAAAAATGCTTTCTACTGGGAGGTCAGAAAATACATGCAACAACGATCAGATTTCAAAGATAATATGCACCTCATGAAACATTTTATAGCAATAGAGATTGGTGATGTTATTAGCAAAATATTGTGGTTAACCTCCGATGAAGTTAGAGCAAGAATCTTTAAAGACTACGAATATGAAATTCGGTACTCGATGGTCTGGCAGGCAAGGCAACATGCACTGAGAAATTTATTTGAGGATTGGGATGAATCATTTTGTAGAACTTCCCTGATTTATGCAGGCAATGTAGAATTCAAATCTTGGGACCGCTGTTAAATGGCTTCGCTCAAGAGATGAAGAGAATGATTGTTTGATCATTCATCGGGTATTATGGGCTTTTTGGTCCAACAATTGAAGCTTTCAAACATTGTCGTCCCGTGTTGTGTGTTGATGACATTCAAATGTATGACAAGTACGATAGAAAGTTACTTGTCGCGGTTGGTTTGGACGCGAATAACCATATTTTCTGGTTGCGTTTTCTTTTGTGGAGAGCGAGAATAATGCTAGTTAAAAACGGTTTATGAGATGCGTACAAGAGGGCGTGACACATCGTGATGAGCGTTATTTCATATCGACACAAAGGAATCATTGCCGTCATGCAAGAACCTGAATGGATTGCTAACACGCGTCGTTGTGTGTGCCAAATTTGTAATTTATTTCTCCAAGCTCTAGCTAGTGTAGCGACAAGCAAGGGTCGAACCCAAGAGAACTGACTGTGAAGTGATTTCCTGTGAATATTAAACTAAAGGGGGTTTAAGTAGCTGATTGCAAAAAAAAAGTAAGAAAACGTGACTATCAATTAAGAGAATCATTCAGTCTAGGGATCTCAATAGTGAATGTTATCATTGACTTCTAAAGATTGCGATTTTAATCAAACATGTGGTCATTCCGACAAAGGTTATGACCTAGAGTACCCCGACAAAGGTGATAATAAACCTGGATTCTAGTACTTGTTTCCACGATAAAGCTTCGACAAGCATAAATAGTCAGAATTGATGAGCAGATAGTTTCACGACAAGTATACGCTAACCGCAAAACACAGTTCATGCAATTTAAGATCCAGAACTACAATTGAATAGAAAAAGACATTAAATCCAAGTCTCAAACATGTACGTCACTAACTGAAAACCCTAAACAGAAATACAAATTTAGTTACTCATAGTCATGATTGAAAAACACATTAAATTGAAAGGAATAAAAATTGTTCACGAGAACTGTTCACCGCTGTGATCACTGTTCACTGCCGGAAAACACTGTTCACGCAAGACTTCGTCTCTCCCCAAAATCTTCGTCCGTTAGTCCGTCCTAAACTTCCGTTTTTCAGAACTGCCTTTCGGCCGTCCACGTGTTGTCTAAAATCACTGCTCTAGTTTTCTATTAAAACCCTAATTAAGATTAGACCTTAAAATATGATTTCGGGCCGTAGACCCAATGCTGACGTCATCAAATGATGGCCGCTCCGGAAGAAGACATTAGCAGCGCGCCCGAAGAAGACATTAGTTGCGTGTCTGAAGAAGACATTAAGGCACACTAAAGTGTTCTTCCGGCGCGGTTCCTACTGAGATGCACACTTAACTTTCTTCAACGTCAATCTCCGCATTGACTCTCTAAAAATGCCATAAATCTTAAATGCGGTCTTGATACACCTGCGATGCGAAACACTATAAAAATAATCTATCACACGCAAAATGCAATTAAACAATGGTAATAAACAACTCGATGGATCGTATAAATACGCTCCATCAAACTATCCCGCACTTAAACTTGTTCATCCCGAACAAAGATCAAAAACAAGACTCGCAATACTCAAAGCACTTCTAATATGCACACTGAATTTACTTGAGATGTTCTCACTAACCAGTTCATAAATATATGCTCACACTCATTCTTCAATAAAGATCAGCAAGAAACTGCAATGATACAGGTTATCTGAGAGGTCAAGATGAATTCAATGGATGACTAGGAGATAATCCTTTTTAGACTCTTGACTCCATTCTTCAGCTTAAGGTCATAGTCACGCGCATACGCTGAGTTTGATTTCTCTAGCACGTGAGAAATCCAAGCTATGAGGAACTCAAATCTTTCTTCTTCTCTTTTGTAGGACAGCTCTTGAACTTTATTGTTTTGTTTGGTCCGAAGACTTCACTCAACTCGATTGCTTTTCTGATTTATTATTTAACATTTGTTTGAATTTTCTTTTTAAGCTTTCTCCAATGTGAATTGCTTGTCCTTTGCTTCGAATAGCAGCATATGGAGCGCTTCCGTTCTTTCTCATCATTATCCTTTCAGTGCGAGGCAGGATAGGGGTCACCCACCCATTCCCGATTACTAGGACTAGAGATAGGACGGTTTATTTTTCCGTCCTACCATTGCATAAACGCTGCAAAGGTGGAGTGAACGTCTTACCCCTCATACCTCGAAATGCCAACCTCCACAAACTCAACGCGCTATGCGACTAATGCCTTGAACCTTTGAATGTGTGTCAAGTCTCTCTAGGACATTTTCTCTCAACTCCACATTCTGGAATATCTCAACTCAAAGGGGCATATAACATCAAGTCACTAGCATCACAATATTGCAGAAATAATACAAAACATACACATCAAAACCTCATAGAATCGAATATCATCTCATAAAAACAGCATCTTCATCGCAGCATTTAATCACATGAAATCAACAGCATATAATTGCAAAAGTCAGCAGCATCGCAACATCTAAAAAAATTAAAAAAAAATATGCTATAACTACTACTAATGCATGCTAATAAAGGTAAACGTGCTGACACATACTACTAACTCCCCCACCCCATACTTTTGAAACAAATCGCGTCCTCGCGGTACAATAAGATTGTCGGGAAAGGTAGTCATGCAAGACTTAAACAAAAAGAAATAAATAGCAAAAAGAAACATACGAGAAATAGTAACTACCCTCGGGCGCACCCCAACCACACATTAGGATCACTAATGTATGAACTCAGAGAGGGTGTAATGTTGCCTTCGGGCGCCGTAGTCACTGACTTACACCAAGAATTAAAATAAATTAAAATCGGATTGCCTCCCGCAAAGTTCCTTTGTTTTACGTTGTTGGCTCGACGGTACCTCTCATCATCCATCATTTACCGGCTCAGCCAGCTGGAACATCTATCGGGTGGCATATCCTCTCCATGATAATGTTTAAGGTGCTGGCCGTTCACGAACATCTGATCAACTGCACTACCTGCGTGCGACATGCTGAGAAGAGCAATTAACCGCCACACAAAAATAAAAATAAAAACTGAAAATGAAATATATAATGAAAAGCAAAAGAAATTCTCAACTGTAGCAGTTCCTCGGCAACGGCGCCAAAATTTGACGCGCGTCGTTGTGTGTGCCAAATTTGTAATTTATTTCTCCCAACTCTAGCTAGTGTAGCGGCAAGCAAGAGTCGAACCCAAGAGAACTGACTGTGAAGTGATTTCCTGTGAATGTTAAACTAAAAGAAGGTTTAAGTAGTTGATTGTAAGAAAGAAAGTAAGGAAACGTGAATATCAATTAAGAGAATCATTCAATCTAGGGAATTCAATAGTGACTGTTATCATAGACTTCTAAAGATTGCAATTTTAATCAAGCATGTGGTCATTCCGACAAAGGTAATAACCTAGAGTACCCCGACAAAGGTGATAATAAACTTGTATTCTAGTACTTGTTTCCACGATAAAGTTTCGACAAGCATAAATAGTCAGAATTGATGAGCGGATAGGTTCATGACAAAGTATATGCTAACCGCAAAACACAATTCATGCAATTTAAGATCCAGCACTACAATTGAATAGAAACAGGCATTAAATCCAAGTCTCAAACATGTATGTCACTAACTGAAAACTCTAAACTGAAATAGAAATTTAGCTACTCATAGTCATGATTGAAAAACACATTAAATTGAAAGGAATAAAAATTGTTCACGAGAACTGTACACAGCCGCGATCACTGTTCACTGCCGGAAAACACTGTTCACGCAAGACTTCGTCTCTCCCCAAAATCTTCGTCCGTCCAAAACATCCGTTCTTCAAAACTGTCGTTCGGCCGTCCACGTGTTGTCTAAAATCCCTGCTTTGGTCTTCTATTAAAACTCTAATTAGATTAAGCCTTAAAATCTGATTTCGGGCCATGGGACCAATGCTAACGTCATCAATTGCTGGCCGCTCCGGAAGAAGACATTAGCAGCGCGCCCGAAGAAGACATTAGTTGCGTGTCTGAAGAAGACATTAAGGCACACTAAAGTGTTCTTCCGGCGCGGTTCCTACTGAAATGCACACTTAACTTCCTTCAACGTCAATCTCCGCATTAACTCTCTAAAAATGTCATAAATCTCAAAAACGGTCTTGATACACATGCGATGCGAAACACTACAAAAAAGTAATCTATCACATGCAAAACGCAATTAAACAATAGGAATAAACAACTCGAATGGATCGTACAAATACGCTCCATCAACTGCTCCTCGAGCCTATCACCGGATATGTATAAGACATCTGTAGAGTAACTTCAACATAAAAGTGAAGAATACCACATACTTGAGCACATTGCACATTAGAGACAAAATATCAAGTTTGACCGAAAATACCAAGAGTTGCGTGACTTATTGCATGATAAACTGAGGGTGGTAGTTGTGTGCGCCAAAATTAAATTTATATTTCCTACTTACTAGCTAGTGGTAAGTAGGGTCGAACCCACGAGAGAGCAAATAGTGTAGAGTTATACTAACGATTGTCACAATAAAAAGGGGATTGGCATGGCGAATGTTTGTTGTTTGTCAAATTCAGAGAAAAATCAGTTCAGGGATATGTAATCATCGATTGAATCATGCATCAACTAGTAAACTACTGTTCTACTCTAACAATCCTGCTAGGGTAATGTCGACTTTAAGTTTTATCTACTATTAACCGCTAAGTTCTCAAGTAGATGTAATATTTACTCGTAGTTATCAGTATTAGTTCCACCGCTAGGCTTACGCTAATATTGGAGTGATCAAATATCATGTACTGTTAGTCTAACTAGATCACCGCTAAGTTCCTCCAATCAAACATACAATCATGTCATTATGAGCAAGAACAGGAATTTACATAATTGAATTATGAATACATAAGTATCTCAACCCGTAAATTACAACACAAAATCCTCAAACTGAAAGTTGGGTTTAGCTACTATGATCCATCTAAAGCAATAATGAAAATAAACTAAGTATAGAAAGAATACTGAAACTGTGAACAGTACTTCCGACGATGAACAGTAACCATGATGAATAGTAGACGATGCATAGTGTTCCCGGCGATGATTAGTGCTTCGCCTCAATTTCCGTGTGTTGCTGCTGTCGTCGCTTCTCTTCCCTCTCTCTTCAGTCCTTCCTCTAAAAAGACTTCTCTCAGATTTCTATTTATATGTAAATCATGCAGGCTTCTAAATTTGTTCTCGGGCCAATGCTGACGTCATCATATGCTGGCCGCTCAGGAAGAAGACATTAACAGCGCTCCCAATAGAGACATTATGAGCGTACCCGAAAGAGACATTAAGCACACTAAAGTGTACACTCAACTTCCATCAACGCCAATTTCCGCATCGACTCTCTAAAAACGTCATTTAAGACACGAATCTCCTTTTTATGTAGTCTGAATACCTGAAATGCAAACAACACTAAAAAGCAACTGTTCACATACAAAAATGCCGAAATTATTGGACTTAAACGGTTCGATGAGTCGTATAAATACGCCTCATCATTATGCCAGTATGTAAAAGTGATGGTATTCCGTACACCAGATTCGTCGATCCTCATTATACGTTGGAATCGTGCCATGCGACGTGGGACTCGCCATTTTTTGTGATTGGAGATGAACAACATTTGAGGACGCACGATGGAATGCAACACGTCCCGGACCCTGTATTCAAGCGCTCAAAAGTTGGGCGGCAACCGTCGAGACGCAGACACAATGAGATGGACCATGGTGAATTCAGTATCCAAGGTCAGTCACGTGTACGTAAATGCGGTTTGTATCACAACACTAGCCACAATAGAAAATCTTGTCCGAATAGACGTGTTGCATAGAATCATACCCACAAAATTTGCAAAACCACACTTACATTAAAATACTCATTCTTAACATCATTACTTGTAAATCATACCGTCAAAACTTTTTATTTAAGAAATCAAACATTACCAATATAATTACAACATTTTATCAATGTGCATGTTTATAAATAAACACATTCGTAAACAAACCGGATTGACCCTAAATTGGGGATCCCCATTATTCACCCATAACCCTAAATACTCATAAGCCCTAAATAACACAAAATCAACCCAATCATAAACATACATAAGCAAATCATCAATTAAAATTGCACGTAAACAACTCATATCCTAATCAAGTGCTCGTCGTCGCCGCTGACTGTTTCGCAGTCGGAGAGGAAGAAGGAGGGACTGTCGCTCAAAATTCTTATCTACGCGAGACCGTTTTTAATATGACCGGGCTCTTAACAACCCCAACTACTTCCCAAACAACCGACCACCCTAATTAATTTTGCCATGAGATCGGTCTTAACATAATCGGTCTTTTGGAAACATAATATCCGGTCTTGTTAAGCCCGATCTTATTAAAAAAAAGCATATGAGAATGTTTTCGAGAAGTTTGGGCCTTTGGTATAGTTGGTTTTGGTATTGGGACAAATCAAACAAATTTCTGCTTTTGACTAGATAAATGGATTCGAGTGTCCGGATTTGAAGAGAATTGGGGGATGTGTTGCAGAGAATTACAAAATGAGGATTGCTCAGACTGGGTGTGGAGACTACACATTTGAGTTGGACAGTAAAGCTGATTCGGATGACAGGTTCATCTCTACTGTGTGTATCATAATACTCATTTGAATTTGTTTGTTCTTATAGCAATCGATTCATTTTATTGGCTGTTGTAAAAGTGAGGATGGTTGATAAGATATCTTATGATTGTTGTCGAGGAACTCATCCGCTCTCCTTTTTGAAAATATTAAAAGTATATTTCTCCATGCATGCTCTTTCTCTTTCTAAACATTCAACAATCATTGCATTTGAATCTAAGACTATCTACAATGCAAAAAAAATTCAACACCCTACTTTATCACTTTTTAATACTCCACGTCATCTTCTCTTTCTTCCACCTAATCATTCAACACACATTCAACTTATACCCTCTACAATGAGCTTGTTTAATAAAATTCAACACCCTATCCCATAACTTTTATTTATCTTCTTTTATTTTCTTCATAATTTAATTTTTGTAATTACAATTCAATAAATTTATCATTTTGCATTAAAAAAAATTAATAGTAAAATAAATTATATATATTATTTTTTTAATATTTTATTTTTCATCAATTTTAAATTTTATATCATTGCATCTTGCAAGAAATAAAGACGAGAAATATAGATAGACATTATTAAAACAAATACACACAACGACTTATTTATATATTTTGCCCATATGTGTTTGACCAGATCTGCTTGCAATGCGTGATGTGCGCTTGAATCATGCATCTCGGATCTAGCACGCACATGATTTGCGAATGCCGGTAGCACTTCGGTCGAGAATTGTTGTTGTGTATTAGACCCACTCGCCTCAGATTGATCATAATCGGTCCAGTGTTGAGCATATGTATCTCGTTCATCCTCAACAATCATATTATGCAATATGATACACGACCTCATGATGATAGCCAAATCGGCTATGTCCCACATTCGGCAATTTTACCCCAATATGACTCACTTTTTTGGTTTCTGCCAACAACACTGTCGGTTCCATATTTAATCCACCCACTAAATAGCACCAAATTCTGATCTGTGGTCCATTTAGGACTTTTCCGACGAGAATGAGTTGAATCTCCTGCAATTGGAGTGGCTTCATTAGCACTGCTCATACCACCAAGCACCATTTGTGTAGAAAATTCGGAAAATTCAGTTGCTCCAACATTTGAAACTGGTACACTTCCTATTGGAGTAGATGAATAATAAGGTAGTGCTTGAGATGAATATGACATCATTGATCCATAATATGGACTATAATTTGGAGCAGACGAAGGCATGATGAAATTTGGTGCAAACTCATAGTTTGAAGTGTTTTGAGTATTTTGTTGGCTGGATTGTTGATTTTGAAACTGATAATTGTGGAGATTTGGGTAGACAAAAGAATTATTGTTGGGATCCATTTGGCTAAAAAGAAGGGTTTAAAATGGAGAAGAAAGAGGTTTTTTTTTCGGTGTCCAAATCAAATTAAGCGAGTATGTATTTATAGAGCATAAAAAAATATGAATTTTGGTTTAAAAATTAAAATCTAAAAAAATCAGTCAACCAATAAACAAGACGTATATTGGTATGTCATACATGGTCCCCACACATCTTCATTCAACATGTTTAATTAATTCAACACCGAATAATCCAAATCATATTCAACACCATATTCAACTACCCCATTGTAAATAATCTCAATTTAATACCAAATAATCCTCATATTCAACACCCTATTCAACTACCTCATTAAACCTATTCAACTACTTAATCCTCAATTCAACAACCCCATTGTACATAGTCTAAGGCACATCATAATATGCTAGGTTGCTTAATTACTGTGATAAACTTCAAGATAAGGGACTTGGTTGTGGTTTTCCATTTAAATTAAGTCCATGATTTTTCTCATCCTAAGATCTGAGTTTATTCTAGTACCATTACATTCATAATTCCGCATGAAAAGTGCAATGCAAAGCCCTAGGATGCTGCAGAATGTGGATTTAGCATTGCAATATCATAAGATTTCCCATACAAGAATGAAATTGTCTTGTCCCATCTTTGCTCCCTTTTTCTCATACGTATTCTAGCTTAATAATAGTAGTATTCCAGAAAGCCAAAACATCAACTTTACCAATATGCTAACTATAAATCACTAAGACTCTTGTCGCTTTACAATACCACTCTTCAGTAGGCTATTCTTGTTAAAGCAAGAGAAGAATCAGTACCGTAAATACATTGATGCCAGGATTTAACCACTCTCCTGGAAAATTCAAGCTTTGCGCCATTGCCCCTTCAGAAATTGGGGGATTTCCAGCGATCCGCCAAATGAAGACGGCCTTCGGTTTGCATCTCCTTGTGCCTGAATATTGAATCAATGAAGAATCGGTATCATGGGAAAGAAATGGAGTTTACTGCATACCTGAATTTGCCTCCCTTCAGTCTCTTCTTGACACTTGAATCCAGTAGCAATCAGAGTAATACTGACCTGGAAATAAATGGTGGTCACATTTTGGAATTGATAAACGCATTACAAGATTCAAGGCAGCAGCAGCAGCATTCCAATCCTAAACCCTATTTTTTCATTTATTAATCAGCCCCCATGTTTTAAATATCAACCTAAAGCATATATCAAGTCATTTATATCCACAATGCAACAAACTCAAACATAAGTGAGAAAATGGAACACATTTCTTTGACATAATAAAAGCATGACTTTGTTTATTTAAGAATCCTATACCTACGGGTCCACTGAGAACAGACAAGAATATTGTTTGAAATAATGTGCAAACTACACGGACAAAATTCAGACTTATAATAGCAATAACACCTCTCGCAGTAGCGAACACATATACTTACTTGGCCGCTGAATGATGGATCTATGACAGCTCCAAATATCAGGTTAGCTGTAGGATCTACTAAATCATATATTACCTCAGCAGCAGCATTAACCTACAAAGTAAACAACAACAAAAACTTTAATGGTAACTGACCAGCTATTTTGTTGATGGCTCTGACACTGACCAGTCCAGAATTTAATTAGATCAACTCTTTTGTTATTATAAAATTTTCCTTTTTTATACCATATATCTAAGGGCACGTCAGCATGCCAACAATCATTTTCAGTGAAGAAGACATATGCATCAAAGAGATAACCTAAAAACACAACATGCTAGCGGGATTGAGGAAGAGGGCTACCTCATATAGTGTCAGATCAATACCCCCAGTGATGTTCCACACAATTCCAGTGGCCCTCTCAATACCAATGTCTAACAGAGGTGATTGGACGGCTTTCAGTGCTGCATCTCTTGCCCTGCCTTTACCTACAGTACAACCACCCAAATGCGTGGTAACACAAAACTATGAACCGATAAAAGGTGAAACGTGAAACATGAATAGTAATTTGCAAGGCAATTATGTTTCTGTGAAAAACGGCACTGAGTGCACAGATTCCGACTTCCTGAATTTGTGTAGTTTGGGAAAGAGGATAACTGAAAGGCCATAAGATCAAACAAGACCCAATGGGTATAAATTTCAATGGCAGAAAACCCAATTCTGGCTACTAGTTATCAAACACCAAGCGTTTTCTGGCTACTAGTTACCAAACACCAAGCGTTAAATAGTGAAAGCCGCAACATATAAGTAAAAGTAACAAGGATTGCCCAATATCAGAAAATGCAATGTTTTCTCTCAAATAGAGTAGTAATCGAAACCAAAGCCATGTGTATATAAAGCTGAAGTTACCAGTTGCAGTTCCTATTCCCATCAATGAAGACCCAGCATTGGCCATTATAGCTCGTACATCTGCGAAATCCACATTTACAAGACCTGGAGTCTGAAATATTTCTTAATTAATCAGCATATAGATGTAAAAATAATCAGAAAACTCATTGAAAGGTTTAACATGCCTACACAGAAAATTTTCTAAAAGGCTAATGGTGATAAATGACAACAAAATCCAAGTTTAAACGGTCAAACATATTGGCTAACATCACAAGCCTCATTTATATGCTAATGCTGTCAGAACTGAAGTGGCTCACCAAGAAACAAATCATGCCTCTCATCCAAACTGAGCTAGTAAACATTCATTATCAGGCAGCCTAAAATGATCATCTTTCACAATTACGCCCTAATCTTTTTTTACCCGTCCGTGTGGGGTTTCAAATCTTGCGTGTGAGGGATATTTGTCACCATATCTTACCACCCCGCCAAATCCTGATGGGCAACTATGCCCTAGTCAACCTCAATAAAACTACATTGGAAGAAGAGCACCATTCTTTAATATCAGACCCATTATTTCATGTCATTAGTTAATCTTGCACAAATTTTTGATAACTTACGTACCGTAATTATATCAGATATACCACGGACACCTTGTCGAAGTATATCATCTGCCAGGTTAAATGCTTCGGTAACTGGAGTAGATAGAGACACTGCTGTCAACAGCTTGTCATTTGGGATCACAATCAATGTATCAACATTCTCTCTTAAAGCTGCAATCCCTTCCTGAGCTTGAACAGTCCTTCTTCTTCCTTCAAATGAGAATGGAGTTGTCACAATGCCAACAGTTAAAATGCCCATTGACTTGGCTATTCCTGCAATCACAGGAGCCCCACCGGTCCCTGTTCCTCCACCCATCCCAGCCTGAAATGAGGTTTATGGTTAAAATTGATATCATGAGCTCAGTAACAGAATTCCCACCAATTGAGACAATGTTCTATAGCTTCTACTCTATGATAGATATACGCGTGAACGAAAATCAAACATGATGAACTGGAAAATCAAATATGATGAACTGGAAAATCAATCTCATCCTCAAGACTTCATCCTGTCAAGGAATTAAAATAAGTGATCGTATCCATCACACAGAGCACAACCACAAAAATATTATGATTGTGAAAAGAGATGTTTCAAAATTTTGCCAACAAAGAAATTGGCCAGAAGCTCCTCAGATTGGAACAGTGAAAACCGGGTGTCAAAAAGGTGCGCTAGAAAAGACACGGCAGGAAAGGAAAAGGATCATACATTACAGAGCTGGTTAGCTGATGATTAAGAAGAAGAAAAAATTTTGTGCATCCAAATATACCGTTACGAAGACCATGTCTGCACCATACACTGCCTCTTCGATTGATTCTTTACTTTCTTTGGCGGCATTGGTACCAATATCTGGGTTTCCGCCAGCACCAAGACCTCTAGTTAGCTGCTGACCTATTTGCAACCGATTGTCGGGAAACACAGGTGATGTCTGCATGGCCTGAACATCTGTATTGACAATCCAAAACTCAACACCGTTCATTGAGCTTTCAATCATCCGGTTTACAGCATTTGATCCGCCACCCCCAACGCCAATGACTTTGATTTTTGCTTCATTGTAATTACAAGGAGTAGCTAAGTCCCCTATGCTCTCAGTGTCACTCCCACCTGCTGCATCCTTATCCAGACGACTCACTGGGTTGCCACCCTCACCTCTTAGCATTAAGATCTCAGGATGCAGTTTGAGAAATGGGTCCTTGCTTTCATATGAATAAAAATGTGAATTGGGTGAGCAAGCGAATTGTTGAGAGGATGAGGGAATTTTTTTTCCAGCACCCCAGAGTTTAATCTTGTGATCGAACATTTTCAACAAGTTAGTTCTACCAGTGTGATCTTCCATTGAAGCTTTCCCCCTGAAAACGGTTAACTTGTTGTGGTGCGGGAATAAGTGGAAGCACAATAGGGTGAGAGTCCCCATCATTTAATAACCGAGTGGGCTGCCTAACAGTAAACTAATTGGAACTTCAAGCAAATAGATTTGGACTTCCCTTCCTCTGGCTGCTGCTCCCCAACCTGTGCAATGTATCAACATGACACAAAATCAGATCAGAACCTACCAATTAAGATTACTGGACTCATCTTAATCTCATATACATGGCTCAGCTAAAGTGAGACTACTCAATTATGGCATTGTAAATGAAACATCCGTCCCACAAAAAACAGCATTTGATAGGATAAACAACACAACTCAAGTATCAAACCACAACAAAGGGGAGACTAAAAAAGGTTAAATCTTAACAAAGAAAGGGTTAAGAACGAGCTCACTACAAAATCTGACATCCCAAACGTAACAGTGCCGAATCACTCTACCCTCATCTCATGCCACGAAAAACAAGACTATCCAGCCGCACCAACCTCGAACACTCAACACGAATACGAAAATGGCCAAGAATATCAGTCTAAAAAAAGTGAGGTACAGCCGAAACACAAAGACATATCGAAACTTCTCGAACTCTGTCAACAGAGGGAGAGTGGCAAACCGACAAGAACAGCGAAAGCGAAAGAGGAAGCGACAATTGCAATCATGGAAAACCTTAAAACGGTGGTGAATCGGAGTCGGTAATGGCGGAATTTCCGCGCATTGGAGGCGCCGGAACCGGAGGTGCTATGAGTGTGAAGGAGCGGATGTTTCCGAGTTTTTGGGCCGTGTTTGGTTGGCAAGGTCGTATCGTTCACAGTCCAATTATTAGAAGTAAAATTGCTAAACGCACAGAAATTCAGCCGCGTGTAGTAAACGCAATGAAACGCTCCTAATTTTCACTTGATGAATAATGGCAACAAAAATTCCCTGCTTTGCTGCTCTATCTTGATAAATTTTGCCTTGTTTCCCAAAAAAAAGAGAAGCCCATACAGAGGCAAGCTTGGGACACGTGAAGAGAAAAGTAACTTGGTGTTGTTCCAATCCGACCAGATTCAAGACATTCATCATCCACTCACCCACCCAAAACATCATCCACTTACCTAAGAGTAAGGGAGGGAGAGTCATACTGGTTTTAGCCGGTCAAAATGATTTCTTCTCATAGGCAACCAGTCCATGAACACCTCCTTCAATCTGAGCAGCTCCAGTACGTACCTAGCGCCATATAGCCAATTGACGGAGTGTCATTCAACATTCAGTTAACATTGAAAGCCCGAATAATGATATATCACTGATAGAATGAGATGTTGTTAAGAAGAACCATAGTATGTAAACCCTATACCTCAAGCCTTAGGACTTTAGATCTTAACAAATCATGAGCAGCTTGCAAAGATGAAGCACCAAGATCCTGAAAGCCTTGCTTTACTGCTTGCATTGTGTATGGGATGAACTTTAGAACTGAACCTTTGTCTGCAACTGCCCCAACAACTCCCTGAGCGATTTTCAATTTAGCAGTGTCCCCTAAATACCTTTGATCACTACCCTGTGTCATTGCTTCCAGCGAACCCATACCTCTATATTTCTTAATTTTCCTGCCATCCTGTAAATATATGCAATAGATCATGATATCAGTATTATGCACTCGTCCGAATGATGATTGTGCCATGAAATCAGGTGACGGAAAAGTATAAACATTTTCATCACTTTCATATTTCTAAGAAAATATATTCCTTTGGATGATATTCAATCTCAATAGAAACTAGATATGTCTCAAAGAGCCATGCTTACTAAATGCAATGCCCGCAAGCATAAACCATCAAATATGACAACAATCAACAAGCGGATTTTTTAGATAGGATGTACTACTTCAATCTGTTGTCATTGATAGGCCTTTTCCACCACGCAGATAAATGGAAGTAAGTTGTAACTAAACAGGGTAAAGGATGAGACGTATGCGCAAAGGCAGGATTTCATTTCGTCATAGGCAATGTAGAAACTGCAACTTTTATTCTGTTCAATGCTTAAATTAAGGAGTCGTGAAAAGGCACTAGATGTACATGATACTGGTGATATATGCTCTTTTCTTCTCAAGAAAACACATGAACAATAACACGAGAAAATAGCTTTATGACCCCTACCAAAATAGTTTACCACCATTTTTGTATCTAAAAATTGCATCATCAACTCAAATAAGTGATGTATGCATTGCATGCAGAGAAACATTTTGCTTCAAAAAGAACAGGAGAACAATATATATTTGTCAAATGACGAAAAATGTGTTTTCAATTATTGCATTTCTGGAAAGTGGTCAAAATTTCATAATTTTGTACTACTACGGAAGTTGACCAATTTCAAAAACAGTCTAGCTCAACATGAAATAAAGCAACTGATTCCACAACAAAAAACAAAAGTTCAATACCAAATACTCGTAACTCCCTGGAGCTTCAGTGCTCCCAGCTAAGAAGCTACCCATCATAACAGTAGAAGCTCCAAGCGTCAAAGCTTTAACAATATGTCCGGAGAAGGAAATGCCACCATCTGCAATGACAGGGACACCACTGTGTGCAGCAACTGAAGATACCTTGTATACAGCCGTTGCCTGAAATTATTACAAATGAAGTCAGAGAACAAAATGCATTCCACATATGAAACTCGACCATAGTATTACTCTGCAAAAACTGAACTTGATCAAAAGATCCATCAATAATGCCAACGGTTTCAACACATTTTCCAATATTCAATACAGTAAAAAAAAATCAGGTGCACCAAAGTCCAAATACCACAAAGAACAAGTAATGCTTTTCATTATATGAATACAGCTTATATAGATGATCCAACACAAGCCATCTGAAAGAAAGCTCCTCGGTCCGGTACAGAAAGAAAAATGAATAAGAGAATATATACCTGACCCCTGCCCACAGCACAGACTTCCTGAGTGGTGCAAATGGAGCCAGACCCCATTCCAACTCTCAAACCATCAACACCCGCCTGAATTAAATTCTGCGCTTGGTAAATAGTCACAACATTCCCCCCAATCACATCCAATTCTGGGTAGGTTCTCTTCACATACTTGATCATGTCAATCTGATAGCTAGAATTCCCTTGAGAACTATCCAACACAATAACATTAGCTCCAGCTTTCACCAAATGCTCCAACCTCTCCTTGTCCGATTCTCTCGTCCCAATTGCAGCACCAACCAAATAAGCATTATCAGAATCCAGAGAAGGAACTCGAGCATTTGACTTAGGGTACCCCTTAATCCTCTCCACATCCCCACTCGTCACCAAATCAACAACCTCACCATTCTCATCAACAGTGGTCACAAAACCCCTCGTCTCCCCGGAAGCCAGAAACGATGCAATCCTCTCGATATCATATCCGTTCGGCACCGTGATAGGCGACTCCACCATGTAATTTACAATCCTGTCCTCCGTCTTGCACAAATTCAACCAATCAGATTTCGAAACATACCCCAAAAGCTTCGAACTTGCCCTACCAGACTCGGTAACTAAAAGACACGGAGCCGAGCCAAATTCGTCCAGCGAGCCAATCACATCATTCGGAGACTTGAACACAGGATCTGACACAAAGGGAATCCGACGAGCCTTGGCAGAGCGGATGAACGCCGCTTGCTGAGACGGCGTGGCGTTGGAGTGGATAATTCCAATACCACCCAAGTGAGCCATGGCTACGGCCATGGCCGACTCAGTAACGGTGTCCATGGGAGAAGCGACGCATGGATTGGAGAGAGAGATGTTGCGAGTGAGCTTGGTGTGAAGGTTGACCTCGTCGGCAGCGAAATCGATGTAGTGCGGTAGAAAGATGACGTCGTCGTAGGTGTAGGAGAAGCCCTGGTTAAAGAGGCGATCGGCTGCGAAGCCGTCCTCTGAGGTTGCTGGAAATCCGTCCATTCCGCCGCCGCTGGTTACAATCTCAAGCTTTGCTCCATTCCCGACACGAAGATGGTTTTGTGACTCGGAGTGAGGTTGTCAATGCGACGCTGTTTAATTTGTAATTTTTATCTCTTAATTTAACACCAAAACTACGCCCAAATTTAGTATTATAACTGATATTACGCATTTTTGTTTAAACTCTAAAAGTTTGAAAATTACTATAAAAATAAAATAATAAGTTCAACGTCAGGCCCAATGGACAATTTAGTGTTCATTTTTGTAGATTTTTCGGACCTTAGGGTTAGATAGTTATGGACGATAATTTGTATGTTAATTATATTGGACCGAAATCGAGTCTGATAGGGAGAGTGATGGAGATGAAGATGAGGAGGCAGCGAGGGATGGGGAAGACGCAGTAGGCGGGGCTAATGGATGGATAACTGCTTCAAATGTCATTGATGTGGATAATCAGATTGTTCTTGCTGAGGATAACAAGTACTATCCAACTGCTGAAGAGGTTTATGGCGAAGATGTTGAGACTTTGGTTATGGATGAGGATGAGCAGCCTTTGGAGATTAATAAGCCTGTTAAGAATTTGAGGTTTGAGCTTGGGGTGAAGGATTCGATTCATCAACAACTTACGTATCTCTGCTGTTTAATACTCTGCCAGTTGGGAAAACAGCCACTAAGCCTCTAAATCCCAGTGAGTTACCAAAAATGATCGAGGGTTTAAAGAAAATTAGTAAGAGCTACCCACTAGCAATCACAAAAGTTGAAGAATCTGGAGAGCATACCATACCCTACTAGGCATTGGGGAGTTGTACCTCGATTCTATAATGAAAGACCTAAGGTAGCTCTACCCAAGGTCCAAGTTAAGGTATTGCATTGTCGTGAATTACTTTCACACATTGGATTCATCCTTTTTCTTCTTGTAGCAGTCATTTTGGTAATGTCCAAGTTTACTGCAATAGTAACACTTGACTGCTGCATTTGCTTTTTTGTTTGGCTGGTCTCCAAACCCTTCTTTGTTAAAACCCTTGTTCTTTCCTCTGAATTTTCCTTTACCCTTAAAAACCATCACTTCAGATTTGCCGCTGTCATTTTTCGGACCATTCTTCACTTTGTAGACCTTTAGGGACTCATTCTTTTGAAAAATTGCTTCAGTAATCCTTCCCAATGTCAATTCATCCCTTCCAAATTGGATGACATCCTTGAAAGTGTCAAACTGTCCGGATAATGAATTCAACATTATAACAGCCAAGTGATCCTCCTTGATTTCATCTCCACACCTCTTTAAATCCTGACTCAATTTCAGGAAACTATTCAAGTTTTCCTGAATTGTGGAATTTGTATCCATCTTGAAGGTGAACAACCGGCTGAGGAGGGAGATTCTATTTGGCAGGAGGTTTGCCAAATAAATCTTGTCCAAGGCTTCCCACAACTGCTTTGGGTCGCTTATGTTAACCACTTGTCGGGCAACATCATCAGCAAGCCTCATCATTATTTCGGAATGCGCCAATTCGCTCATCTCCTTTTTGGCAGAATCAGAAGTCGGCACTACCCAGTCCTGAGCCACTGCTCTCCAGCATTTCTCTCTTATGAGAATTGCCCTCATTTTGACCTTCCACATCGAGAAATCCATATTTCCATCGAACGGTTTAAGCCTTATTTCAGACATGGTTAGCCAACAGTTTAACAGGTACTAGTACAATAACAGATATCTCAGCAGATCAAAGAATTAAAGAGAACACACTGTCTAGGAAATAATGTGATATAATATATTGACTAAACACTCGAGAAACAACGAGTTCAGGCAGACCATTCACAGTTCATTCAGTAATCACATGCACTGTTCTAGTCAAGAATGAGCTCAAGTTCGGTCCCGAGACAATCTTGTACGCTAGTAACACTCAGTTATAGCCCCAATTCAGTAAGAACAACGTTCAATTTTAATCCTAACTCAGCCAATTCCCAGAAACACAATCAGCAAGACAAGTATAGAGCACACAGGAATGATTACGCACTTCGGATCGAAACGATCCTACATCTGCGGAGCCTCGGATCCGAGGCGACTCAACTCAAATCGACTATCAAAAAGAATGCCAATAACAAGATCACCAATCCAATGTACAACGCCTACAAAGCAGCAGACTACAATCGACACTAAAGACTGTTCAACAGCAACAAAGAAGGAAGCAAGGACTTCCCTGAAAAACAGCCGGAACCCTAGCCTTCCTATCCGCTTCCAGAACAGCCCCTGTGGATATCGGCGAGACGCGCAAAACCACAACTCGGCTTAGCTCTCCACCGCAGTACGCTCCAGCCTTCACAAGGCCTCTGCTCTCCAGCAACGTCGGCAACTCTTTTGCTAGACCTCAAACCTCTCGAAGCTCAAACCTCACGAAGAACTCAGCAGATGCGTTTTTTCTCTTCTTGCTCTCGAATTCTTTCAACTTTTTTGTGCCCTAGAAAACTAAGCCAGCAAGCTCTATATAGTTCCCCAAAAACTCAGCGTTTCAATGAGACTAAATTAATTAAAACGCTGCCGTTTTCCTCTACTGAAAAGCAAAACAAACTCTCCTGCTAACTTGCTAAATGCAACAATTACAGGCTCACAAAACTGCAAGTTTGGAATACTTGTAACATGAGGATATTGAGAACGGAGTTGAAAGCATTGATTGGCCGAGAAGACAATTGGTGACTTTTTCCAGAAAAAAATATGACTGGGATCTGCTTGCTGCTAGGTCAATTTGGCTCTTAAGCAAGTAAGTAGACAACACTTTTTGGTAGAATGTGATCTCTTTTGTGACTCAATTCTGTGTAAATTCATCTATTCCATCATCAGTTCAAGTTTTTTTTTTCTTCTTATTGTTAGTCCTTAAATTTTTGAGAACATGTTTGTCTTGAAGTCTAATGGTCACATCCTTATTCTCATAATCAGATTTTTCTGTAAACAGGGACCTAATATTTTATTAGATGACACCCTTTCAAGTGAAGTTGATAAGATAAGAGCTTGCTGAATGCTGTAAAGGACTCTATTGTTCAAGGGTAGGCATATCTTAGTCTTTCTCGACTTTATTTTCTTTCTCTTGCTTTCAGTCGTCATCGAGTCCAGTGGGGTGCGAGAGAAGGACCACTTTGCGATGAACCTATAAGGAATGTAAAATTTAAAATTGTTGACGCTAAAATTGCTCATGAGCCACTGAACCGTGGCAGTGTTCAAATGTAGCTTACTCATCATTCCTTATGGCAACTCCACGACTCATGGAACCTATGTACTATGTTGAGGTAAATGATTTTTTTTTTTTTTTTTTTGCGATCAATTGATGTACTGTTTTCTCGTTAGTTTGTATTTTTAGTTTTCTGTTTGTTTTTTGTGTGTTATATATTGTCTTTGGGCAAGAGTAATTACCATTCAAATAAGAAAAGGATGGAAGTATTTCTTCTTCTGCAAGATTTGGGGCATGATTGTCCGTGTAGAAAAAATGGGATTTGATAGTTTGATTTCATAACTGTTGATGTGTTCGCTGATGTTCCTCGGCCTGGGACTCCAGCGTATATTGTAAAGGTTCGTTGTCTAATATTACGGTATTGTTCCCATTAAAATGCGTATGTAATGGATGGTTTAAATAGATGTCACAGATGGTTTCTCATTTATTCGCCTACCACTTTATTTTGTTCAGGCTTTTGTACCCGTCATTGAATCATTTGGTTTTGAGGTACCACACTCAAGGACAGGCGTTCTGTCTCTCACTGGGCCGTAGTGCCACTAGACAAGAGCATAGTCTTGCGCACCAATTCAGCATCTTTCATTACATGGTAAAGACACACACGGCGTAGAAAGCATTTATTTATAAAGGGACATACCATCACCATCCTGGCATGATTGTAACACTCTGTCGTCAAGTCTTGTTTCCAATTGGTTGATTATGTTGGAAATAAGGTGGGAAGAAAATGGGGTGTGCCTCATTTTGTAACCAAGTTTTGAAGGTAGAGAACACCTCGGATCAATTTGATGTAAACTAATGAAATACTCCTTGTTAAAAGTAGTACAAAATTGATCCAAGAAACGTCAAATTCAGATATGTTTTGAATGAGATACAAGTGCTCAAAGTTACAAGTTAACGACTTAAAATTTTGGGACAGATGACTAGAGTTGACCGAATCACTTAGTGATTCGAACAACCCTAGAAGTGATTCGACCAGAGTGGCCGAATCACTTACTCAGTGCACTTCGGGAGTGACCGAGTCAAGGTTGATTTGTGCACGGGCTGGGCGTATTATCTCTTCAAACCCTGAAATGACGGAGACTAAAAACTAAGTCTATGCTGTTACCTGATATCGTGCTGGGTGGTGCGAGAATGAAGGTAACAGCACCTCAAACTTCTCTGCTCTTCAGTGTATAAAAGAAGACGAAACACAGAGAAGAAAATATCATCGAAAACACCGAACACAGCAGTCCCGACTTGAAGCTTTCTCCAATTTGCTTTGTTGTGTGAGTTGTGGTGAGTTGCTGAAGATCAACAGAGCTCGCTTCAGCTTGATTGTGTGCAATCTCAGAGCTGAAAAGGGTTGTTTTATCCTGGGAAGCAAAGCTGCCAGTGAAGTCCGACGAATTGGGCGGCAATTTCGCTTCAAGGAAAGCGTCGAACGTGACTCAACCGAAAATCCACTACGGTTAATCTCAAACTAGTGTTATTTGTATTCATTGTCTAGCTAACTCAGCTTGTGCAGAGAAACGCAGGAAAAGGCAGCAACAGATTAACAGCAGCTATTTGTTTACGGTGAGGATGTGAGCATCAACAAGTTCTTTGATGTGGCAATGGTTGTTAAGCAAGCCGCTGACCTTCACCTACAAATGACCTAGTCACTTCTTCTTTCAGTCAAACTCCGATATGAAGTTAATATTCCCAATACGGTTGATTTATGCTTGGGAATTGACTCTCTGCTGATAACCGTGACTAGGATATGAGTTAATACTCCACCCTTGCCCTCTAATATATCAAACAAGGAATAGTAACAAAAAGTGATCCATTGAAAAATAAAATCAAAATCTCTTCATATTATGTTTCTGACAACTCGAAAACCAAAACCATAAAAAAAAACTTTCAGCACCCAACCATAAATTCACCAGCCACGTCATGAAGACAGGGCCACATAATACACAGCCAGCTAAGGTTCACTTGATCTTCTTCTTGGGCCTCAGCTGCATAAGTCATGCAAGGGAAATAAAACGATTAGCTTCACCAAATTATAGTACAAACAGGCCATGTAACATGTCACAATTACAAAAGTGATCAAACCTGATTGCTATGGCCACATTTCTTCTTCCTGCAGTTGACCGCACGAGGATGAAGACGGGCATAACACCTGTTCAACACAGCAATATCCACTATTGTAAAATGAGAAGCAATTATTAATCTCAAACATCATCATAAGCATGACACGAATGTCCCATCCATGAAAATCAACTGCAACAGATGGTATACAGCAGATAAAGTTAAAAATGGGGATTTATATTGGGAACTTTAGTACCACAGCCAGCACTTCATTGCAGGATATGCTGAAATAAAAGTAGTTCCCAAATCAAGTTGTGTCGAATTCAAACTCTAACTGAAAGTATTACAATATCCACTTCCCATCATAGTGAGTTATTCATGTGAAATAGTTTTACATGCAAAGATGATTTCAGATTAACAGTAACAAAATTTTGCTTGCTAAATACCCTTCCTACTAAATAAAATAACCTTAAAACCATAGATATGTACAGTGTGTTTAACAGTGCTTACTTGCGGCAAATCATCTTCTCCTGGTTGTACTTGCGAGCCAATGCCATCAGGGAAGGCTCAATGATACCTCCTCTGAGCCTCAGCACAAGATGAAGAGTAGACTCTGAATCATTCAAATAAACATACACTTGTTTTAACTAACAATTGTGCATCAATTAGATGTACAGATTGATGAAAATAGTATGACACCGTAAGAAATCAGCTTTCAAATTAACAGTTTGATGCAACATGTGTGACGATGCTAAGACTCGTACTGTTCTCATGTTCCGAATGAAACCAGCAAATTGATGACGGAAACTGAACAAAAATTAATATAATAAGAAAACTCGAAACCTTTCTGGATGTTGTAATCAGCAAGAGTGCGTCCATCTTCAAGCTGCTTCCCGGCGAAGATCAAACGCTGCTGGTCCGGAGGAATTCCTAAACACATAAAACAATCAAAATTGCATCAATATAGAAAAAGCTCAGGTACTTCACTAAGAAGGCGATACGACGAAGACGGTGAGGTTGATTTGAACAATAAACGCAAGTACCTTCCTTGTCCTGGATTTTGGCCTTGACATTGTCGATTGTGTCGCTGCTCTCAACCTCTAAGGTGATGGTCTTCCCAGTTAGGGTTTTCACGAAAATCTGCATCTTCTCCTCTCAGATCTATCACCAGTTCGTCGGCTCGTCTTTGTAGCAGTAGGCAACCAGTTCGGTTGATTCGCTAGGGTTTTGCTCTGATGGGCCTCTTGGGCCCATCACCAGGCTTTTCTTGACGGCCCAGTTCAAGTGCATGCCATGTTGCCAACACTTCATATATATTTTGTTTTTTTCGAAACAGATGCACATTGACAAATTTTATGATCTAATCGGACCAAACAATATTTATTATTTACACAGATGGGAATACAAAACAAGAACACCTCAAATTCTAACAAGTTCGTTTCAATTCATGGCTCTAGACATAACTGGTGAGTGGTCATGATTTTGTGGAACATAAGTTGACAACAAGCTACACGGTCTGCTGCTAGTTGTTAGCAAAGCCAACTTGATCTCATTGAGAGTTTCGGGTATCTGATATTGAATCAAGCTTGGGAATGAGACTTCTCCAGGCACTGGCAACACTGTTTGCTAGGCGAGCTTGTCCCTTTGCAAATTCATGGAATGCCAGTCCCATATCAAGTGTCTTTTGTTCCTGGAAGCGGGCCATTTCCTCATTCATAAAATGGACAATTTTCTCAAAGGAATTTGTTGCTTCTTCACTCTCAGCTTTTAACTGCAAGTCATTGAAGCAAATTTATGAGATGATGTTGCGTAGCTTCAGAAAACAAGTTTTGTCGAGTGCCTTACTTCTTGGTATTCAATCTCAGCTTCCCCAACCCTATCTGACCGCATCAGCATGAGTTTGTCCCTACCCCATGAAGTTGAACCAATTTCGAGATGAGAGTAATCAGTCAACAGTACATGAATACTTCAGTTGCTTAAATGTATGCTTCTATCAGTACAGGAAAAGGAAAACATTAAAACAACCACAATTTCCAGGGGTGCTCTGGAACTGAGATGCAGAGAGATGACTGAAATAACCCTTATTTCAATACTCCATAATCAACACACGACAAGATTTGTCATGAAAGTGTAGAGAATGATGGGAACATACAGATTTATCTCCTTCAGCTTGACGGACTCGGCCAGTTCACACATATGCCTGAAGGCATTGCCTCTCTCCCCTATTGTTGCCTGTTACAGAGAGAATGGAGAATACAGTGTTACCCCTCTATTGAGGCACATTTTGAACTATAATTTGCCAACAAAATGTAATCTCATGAAGAGACACTAGAAATCAGAGAATAGCCAACCTTGATGGATTGCACAGCACGGACGTAGTCTTTCAAAGGTTCTTCAAAATTCATTAAGAGGTTGTGTGCCTGTAAATCCATAGAAAAATCAACGGAATTTATACAAAGCAACTGTGATAAAAAGGAGAGCAATGCACTATTTCCATGAAAATTGTACCTCTTCTTGCAGCTTACAAGAAATCATCTCTGATTTCCCCCCAACCTCAGAAAATGCCTTTCCAAGGGCATTTCCTTCACTGCTACCCAGCAGCTTTACAGTTTTACCAAAATCAGATAGAGATTGCCCCAGTTCTGAAAAACAATTACAATCACATATGTAATGTTAAGATGCAGCTGGGCAGTTGATTCACTTGAGAATAATAAAATTTATAGTATTTGAGAACATCTCAATATACCTTTATGCCTCTTTACCAAACGATATGCATGCTTTTGAGCTTCAGCCAAGTGGTTTTCAAGGTCAAAGATATAATGCTTCAACTTCTCATACTCAGGAGTCGACTCTTCAACAGGCTTTTCTTTCCCAAGGACAACATCACTCACCTTAGATTGCACATCCTGGCTCAGAAAAGCATCTCAAAAATTGATCATATGGATATTTTGATGTATTGCATTTATTGTGAAAAGATATTAATGTGTTTCTGGTGAACTCATACACTAATATAAATTTGTTATTCACAAAAAGTAGCAAGACATCTAAACAAACATTTTCATTTTAAAATTGTACAATTAATACTGACTGTGTTATGCCATAAGGCCCATAATAGATTACCTTAAACATTTGCATTAAATCTGAAGGCTTCCTTTTGAAAATGCTTGTTTCTTGCGATCTTGCTCTAGCCATTGTCTGCACAAGCACAATATTGTATGATAACAATTTATTAACCAACATAGAACTTGGAACTTCGTGCGTTGCAACTGAAAATTAATCCCTTCACAATCTTGTTCTCAAAAATGAAAAACAAATTTATAGGCATCTACAGAACATCACCCGTCTAACATGAAAAATGTATCTCACAGAAATGCAAAATACATCTGTTGGATCCTTACATCTTCATCAGATTGCAAGAATATTTTTAAATCTTCACTTTGGTGCAGCTCATGGTGTGCAGCTACACGGTTAACAAATAAATCCAGGCCCTGACGCCTCATTTCAATGAACTCAGCACTGAATCGGAATTTCTCTGCATTGAAGTAAAGAAACTATCATATCCCGCCTAAACATCAGTTACTGTATTAGTTATGGCTGAATATTAGAAATATCTGAACAAGCTGCCAACCTAAGCAGATTTTGCTGATTGATATCAGACCATCTAAGGAGCATCGAAATACTATATTTATAAGACTATCAGTGATGGCATTCATTGAGAATTCGTGGTTGTCAACTGAAATCTTAAGTCACGGCATGATTAAGAATGACAACCTTAACAAGTCTCATCGCTCAAGAAATGATTTGTGACGAAATCCTTAAATAACCATTAAAGGTGAAATTCCAGTGATAGTTTAACCACCAACCCGATAATATCATTCATGAGATGTCCACATGGGAATTGGATGGCTACTGCTACTGTGTTTCTATCTTCAATAACTCAAACAGGAATCGACTTTATCACAAAATATTAAAAGCATGCATCAAATTAATGAGAAGCTTTTTAAAAAACAAAAAAAAACTCTTCGGAATTCAGACAACTTGTTTTTTTGTTTTCTTACATTTTTAAATTTAGACTCAGCTACGAGGTTTCTCTCTTAGACACCAAATCAAAACTCAATAAATGCATAAACATATAGTGACCCTCAACTTTGATACACAATTTATAGCCAGGACCAACTCTTAACTTGTTTAGGATATCGATGAGGGCTTATCGTGTTTAAATCACAAGTAGCAAGGACTGATGCACAGCTACTAAGCAACATATCATGGGTCCTTACCTACGGCACTTTTCTCAGGAAGAGGAGGAATAAATATCCCCTTATACTTTTCAAAAAGACGATCACGTAACCAAACAAAATCGCTATAACGTCGAATTACAATCTTCTCAGGTCCTTGGTAGTCAGGAAAATTTGTCTGCAAAGATTTCATAAGTTTAGCACATTCCCCCAGTTTACTCACAAATCATTGAAAACTATGGCGGCATATGCTTCTTATTATCAATTATTTCTATACTTAAAATTAATCCCCAAAATTACAACTCTTCTTCGTACCTACACTAACCAGACTGAGCATCTCATTTGACTATATTTGCCTTAAACGTTCAATATAATCATAGACGGGATGACAAAAAGGAAAATTAGGAGCAAATCGTATACATATGAAAGCTTCACCTTAGTGATAACACGATACGAAACATAAGCTTGAACACCATTCCCCAGCTTCACAGGCTCCGTGACCGAAACAGACAAAAACGGAGCCTGGGCGGTCGGCGATCTAGGGCTTAGAGTTGACCCCGATTGAGTCCTCTGCTGCTGAAAAAAATGCAAAATCACGGAATGACATTGTTAAGAACGGAAAGAGGCATAATTGAAAATGAATGAATCGGAATGAGACCAAGATTGTACCGCAGTAATCATGCCTCCGATCGGAGAAATTGAAGGCGAGACTTGGGTGTTTTGGGGTGAGTTGGAGATGGTGTGAATAAAATGTTTCTTGGGAAATTATGATTAGGATAATCGTGGTCATGTAGTGTAGTAGTGCTTCCTTCTATTTAATTGAATTCTTGATTGATTATTAAATTAATAGCATGTGAATTTTCAGCTAAATTCACCTACAAGATTGCGAGTGTGAGGTGGTAATTAGTGACTGATAGATATCTTTCTCATTCAGAAATCTCATGCTTAACAAAAAGGCAAGACACCAATTCAGATACGTGACTTTATAGTTGGATAGAGGAGGAGCAACTGAGGCTACTCAATAATGGCCATCATCCGTTGATACAAAGAGTGCCACCCAATTAGGAAAAAAATTTAAAAATGCCTCAGTTTTAAAGACAAATCTCTCAGTACTTTTCAAATATATTTTTCAAATACCCTACTTATTGAATTCGGGCTTGTCAAATTCGGAATGTTGAAAAATATATAAATTCGGTTTTAATGAACAAACCTCCTACGTGGCGGTCCAGTCACACGCCGAATCAGCATTTTAAATGAGTCCGGATTTCACAAAACCAGATTCATTATAGAGTCCGGGTTCACAATCCGAAAATTATGGGATATAAAATTATCACCTCAAACTGAACTCATGAACTTTTAAAATAAGAAGAACTCATTAAAGTTCGGTCTTGCAATCATAAGATTATCACAAGACTTGTTTTTCAATTATACATAACTCAGCCTTATAAACAATCTATGATTATCACATGATTCTTTAAGGGCGATGTGGGTTAATTCTATATGTGAGTTTCTCTTATTTATTATCTTCTATATTGTGTTATAGACTAAATAGAAAACGTTGATAAAGTTATTTAGATATAAAATGTAAGTTTACCTCACCAACTCTTGCATTTTAAAGTCACTTTTGTGGGCTTAGATACTTATTCTATGTTTGATCATTGTTTTGAGGCATGTTGACTTTTGTGAATGAGTGGTATTTGCCCGAGAATGTGCATTATGAAAAAATTAAAAAATCTTAATACATTCAGATAATTGAATCCGTTAGGACAAATTTGTTCACTGCCAAGACCGGATTCAATTTCCACAAGAATGACTTTAAATTGCAAGAGTTGGTGAGGTAAACTTACATTTTATATCTAAGTGATTTTATCAATGTTTTTCTATTTAGTCGATGTGGAACTATAATACAATGTAGAAGAGAAGGAATAAGAAAAACTCACATATGAAATTATCCTACATCGTTCCCAAAGAATCATGTGATAATCATAATTTGTTTATAAGGCTGAGTTATGTTTAATTGAAAAACAAATCTTGTTGATAATTTTATGATTGCAAGACCGAACTTTAATGAGCTCTTCTTATTTTAAAAGTTCATGAGTTCGGTTTGAGGTGATAATTGTATATCCCATAATTTCTTGGTTCACCGAAGCCGAATTCTTTATTGAATTCGATTTTGTGAAATCCGGACTCATTAAAAATGTTTATTCAGCATGTGACTGGACCGCCACGTAGGAGGTTTATTCAAATTTCTTTGGTTTATGATTGTTGCATGATTTTCTAACCTTTCCGTTTCGTAAAACCTTAGGTATTTTTCAGCAATTCGAATTTGACAAGCCTGGAGAAGTAGAGCATTTGAGAAATGTTTTTGAAAAATAGGATATTTGAGAGATTTATCGTTAAAACTGAAACATTTCTAAAAAAAATTCGCCAATTAGCAGCGAGAAGCATCAATCTTTTACTCATGTCTGCACTGCACCATCTTCTGGCATCTGGATAAAAAAAGTTATAGATATTTACTCTTTTCCAAGGGTGGTATTGGTATATACATGATGAAAGGAAATCTTTTACAAACGCTTCTTGGCTAACTGATGAGCTTTACCTATCACTATTCTGAGTCTTGATCATTTCCACCCCTGCAAACTCCTCTTAACAAATATTCTATGCATGTATCGAACCATAACGATGTTCAAAGTAAATGCACACTGCGGCACCAATAAGACCAATTTTTCTTAGCTTTTATTGGAACATATCCAATTAGTTTAAATGATAGAAATTCATATAACCCTGACGGCTACAGCATCTCCAACCCCATCACATCCGTTAGGTATAATATTTTAACTTTCTTCAAAAATATACAGTCTGTCTTCTCCAACGCACTTCTCATGATCTCTATAATTTTAGAGAAATCCCATCTCTATCCCGTCCTCTTTCTTCTCAAATCCACATTCCAGAGCCCAGAGCTGGAGGAGAAAGGATGAGAGTGACCGAGTGAGAGATGAGGTGAAGGAGACGGAGACGGAGAAGAGCATGAGTGGTGCACGGACTGTCGCCATCGCGGATGCGGAGCGGTCGGGGAGGCGTAAGCGCTTTGATTGAAGGTCCGGATCCTGAAGGTGGAGAAATTGGGGATTCGAAGGGGAGTGGGTTGGGGAATTGGATGAAGGGGCAGCTCTCTTTCGAGCAGCCCAAAATTCCTGTGGAGAATCCTCAGCGCAACCGCCTCCCCATCGAATGCGCCAGAACCCCGGACGACTACCACGCCACTCTCAGCGCGCTCAATTCCTGAAGCCGCACTCCTCGGAAGTCCCTAGGACAGGTTTGTATGCTTTTGTAACGGATGAAGTCGTTTGGTGAGGGATTTTGAGTTGAATTGGTGGATTTGTGATGCTGTGAATGTGGTGGCGTTTTGTCGAATAGTTGGTGTGCTGTTGGGCTATTTAAGGATTTTGAAGTGTTTTGGTGCTGAATTGCAGCTTGTGGAGTGCTGCATGTTATCATTTATATGCCTCAGTTTCTGGTTGCTACAAGAATCAATGGTGCATCCTTTAAAACTCTACGGATTTACAGGTTTGTTGTTTGGCTTTGGGTAGTGATCGTGCATCTATACTCACGCTAAACATAAAGCAAATGAGTCTTGGCCTGTGAAAACTGAAGATTTTTTTCCGTGAGCACATTTTTTTTTCTTGTGATTGCTTGCTGAGCTTTCATGACAATACTGAACTTATACTACAGCGTTATATTTTACTGGTATGTCGATCGTCCTAATGCATATTGGACAGGTTACTTCACTAGTAGGCCAACATTCAAGGGGTATGTTAGATCAATGAGTAGTTATTATCTGGTATGTTCATTGATGTTGTCTGGTAATTTTGAGGTGAGTTAAGTCTCATATGTAAGATATTTTTTGACAGACAGGCTGCATGACAACTAGAGTTCTTTAGAGGAAGGAGTAGTTCAGGGCCAAACATTGATGCACTTGCTGATGCATTGGCAATAGCTCAACATCATGATGCAGTTAGTGGTACAGAAAGGCTGCATGTGGCTGCTGACTATGCAAAGCATTTGTTTATGGGATATTTGGAGGTGCATAGATGTTTTAGACCGCAATCATTTGGTCTTATAAGACACACTCACAACTTCGGTTTTCACACTGATAGTTTGCTATGCCTATTATTTTCAGGCAGGGCAGTTGGTCTCTTTGTCACTTGGTTACTTGGTTATAAGACTCTACGAATTCACAGGTTTGTTGTTTGGCTTTGGGTAGTGATCGTGCATCAGATTGATGCCTACTCCGCATGGATCGTGCATCAGATAGAAAAAGAATTTGCAGGTTTGTTGTTTGGCTTTGGGTAGTGACATGTCATGAAAAAAACGTAGTTTTACCCGCCATAGACAGTTCTCATGTCCATTATGTTTCTTACTTTTGACCAATTGATGCCTAATTCGTTGAGATATAATTTGTTGACAACTCTTTTCGAGTGTTCATAATCTGAAGTGAAGTCATCTGGAGCTGGAGTGCAGTCATTTTTTGGATCAATATTTGTATTGATTTCGATTGTGTCCCATACATGGATGAGTTGATAGTAATTTGATTTATGTTGTGCAAGCTTATCAACATATTAAATTCTGCAGCAATACACCGCTGCATGTGACGACCAAAGCTTCAAAACTCAAACTGCTACAAAGAAGTTATTTGGCGTTCGTAGTTAAATAAATAAGTTATTGTTCATTTTATAGACTATGTCTCCCTTAAACATTTCCTCTCAAGTAGTCATTTTTTGTGAATGCTGAGAAGGATGGTGTCGGCAGACTCTTTATTTATCTTTGTTCAATTGTAGCATAATGACGAGGGCAACACTTGTAGCATACAAGTTCACACTACATATCATATAATGTTCATACAAAAAAAAAAGTTCACACTGCATATCATCAAAAAAAAATTCACACATAAAGGCACTATATAATTTCAGAAGGGAGGACGTCGCATCAGTCATGGTAAGCGCCATATCTTTGTCAAATATGCTCGATGAGATCATTTTGCAGTTGAATATGACCTTGTTTGTCCCTAATTTGATGATGTACTTGTATGAACTCCATAATATTGGGTGTACCACTCTTGTTCAATGATATATCCGCAATCTGAGCAGTTGAATCATAGTTGTAGTCCGAATTTGTAATCTCTTTCGTCTTCGATAATCATATTATGCAAAATGATACAGGCCGACATTATATATTTCATTGTGTCCACATCCCAAAATCGAGAAGGTCCGCGTATCATTGCAATCGAGACTGCAACACTCCGAATGCTCGCTCATCATCTTTTCTAGCAAACTCTTGGATAGCAGCAAAGTATTTTCTTTTGTTTCCTTGTGGAGATGAAATAGTTTTAATGAAAGTAGGCCATGAAGGATATATACCATCATCAAGATAATATCCCATGGTATATTCATGTCCATTAATATTGTAAGATTCTTTAGGACCACGACCTTCAGCTAGTTCTTCAAATAGATGAGATCGATCTAATACATTTATATCATTTAATAATCCTGGTAATCCAAAGACAGCATGTCAAATACAAAGGTCATATGAGGCTACAGCTTCTAAAATAATAGTGGGTTCATGAACATGTCTAGTGTACATACCTTGCCACGCAGTTGGACAATTCTTCGACTTCCAATGCATACAATCAATTCTGCCCAACATTCCTGGAACTCCTCGGGTTCGGCTACCGCCAACAGTCTGGCCACATCTTCAGCATTTGGTCTTCTCATATATTCAGCACCAAATATTTCCACAACTCTTCTTACAAATCTTCTGAGACTTTCTATCGTCGTGCTTTCGCCAATTCTTATATAATCATCAGCCGCATCTGCGCCAGTTCCATAGGCAAACATTCGCAGTGTCGCTGTTATTTTTTGGAGAGGCGATAATCCACGAACTCCGACCGTGTCTGTTCTTTGAGTGAAGTAGTTATCATGAGCCGATACTTCTTCTTGAATTCTTAAAAATAAAGATCGTCGCATCCAAAATCTCCTACGAAACATTGATTCTGTATATGTAGGAGTGCTAGAAAAATAATCACGATAAAGTCTAGCATGACCTTCTTCTCTATTGCGTTTAATAACACAGTGGTTCATTGAAGATCCACCACGGCCTGGTGACAACTCCTCATTCTGACTTTCACAATGATGTTGAGCAACAATAGCCATTGTTTGTAGTTCTTCGTCCTTCATCCTCATTTTCCATCATTTTCGTAGATTGTGTGGCATGACTTTGGTAAAATTGAAGGGAGGAGAGTGTAGGATAAGCTAGGAAAATAGTTTAAACCGAACTATATCAAACACTCAAATAAAAACTTGCTGTAAGATAGAGAGAAGAAGGCTGAGGGGATGATTTTCTTATTCGGCATGCATCTCTGTTTATAGCATACTCGAGTGCAGGAGCAGGTGAGCTTCTTTTGTTTTCTTGTGTTTTTTCTTTGGTTGCAGACGTTTTTTTTTTTTTGTTCCAGGAAACTTTACTTTTGTTTTCCCTTTGTGTGGGACCCACTATAGATCCCACGTTGATGAGGTAAAATTTTGAATTATAGCCATTGAAATTTAATTTCTAAATATACATAACCATTATGCATAATCCCATTGACACACAAACTATTTTTGATCATCTAAATTATATATAACCAATATAATATTATATTTTAACCAATCATTTTAGCTATCGCCATTGGAGATGCTCTAACTCATCAAATGTGGTACCAGTCAATTTTCATCATCTTATTTAATTTCACAACTACACAGGCATGCCGAACCACGGTACTGAAGAATTGACTTCTGTTCGTGTTGGGGCCGGCCAGCATTGGCCATAGATAAAATTAACAGCACTGGTACGCTTCAGTTCTGGTTTTATGTCATCTTCAAACTTAGACCTGTGGAACAAAACTTGGCAATTCATGTTCATGATTTTCAGTTCCAAGGAGAAATAATATTTTATAGCTGCACACATGACACTTGTAGGTGGACTGTATACTCCTCAAAACTACTATCCATAACTGTGATTTTGTTAACTCAAAGTACTTCAAAACTTGCTGAGAAACTCACTCATTATACTTTAATTATATTACAAGGTAGGGGTGTGCGAAGGACGGGTTCGGTTTGTCTTTCCCCCAACTCAAAATGGTGATAGGGTCATTTATTTAAACACAAATCCGACCTATTAATCGAGTCACTCATGTAAATCCGAACCCGGCCCTAAACTCGAAAAAAAAGCTGATGATGTGAGGGCTTGAATAAAATATGAAATCGCCTCAAACTCCAACCAAGTTCTTCACCGTATCAAGTCTATGCGGAGAGAATTCCAATTCATAAGACTATGTATAATGGGGTAGTTGAATATAGGATTAAGTAGTTGAATAGGTTTAATGGGGTAGTTGAATAGGGTGTTGAATATGAGTTGGATTATTTGGTGTTGAATTTATTAAACATGTTGAATGAAGATTTGGCGGGACCATGTGTGACACGTGGCGAGCTCTGATTGGCTGGAAAATAATGAGAAGCCATGTGTCACTTGTTTATTGGTTGAGTGATTTTTTTAGATTTCTATACCATCAAAATTATTTGACATGAAATATTTCATAGTAATTAAATTTTAATTTTTTTAATTTTTATACCAAAATTCATATTTTTATGCTCTATAAATACATACTCGCTTCATTTGATTTGGACATAAAAAAAACCCTTTCTTCTCCATTAAACCCTTCTTTTTAGCGAAATGGATCCCAACAATAATTCCTTTGTCCACCCAAATCCCCACAGTTATCAGTTTCAAAATCAACATTCCAACCAACAAATACTCAAAATACTCCAAACTATGGGTTTGCACCAAATTTCATCATGCCTTCATCTGCTCCAAATTATCGTCCATATTATGGATCAATGATGTCATATTATCGTCCAAACAATGTGTTGAATGCAAAATGATAATTTTATTGAATTGTAATTACAAAAATTAAATTATGAAGAAAATAAAAGAAGATAAATAAAAGTTGTGGGGTAGGGTGTTGAATTTTATTAAAAAAAATCATTGCAGAGGGTATAAGTTGAATGTGTGTTGAATGATTAGGTGGAAGATAGAGAAGATGACGTGGAGTGTTAAAAAGTGATAAAGTAGGATGTTGATTTTTTTTTGCATTGTAGATAGTCTAAATCGAGGAATAAAATTTATGGTTGAGTGCGCAGTGATTGCGGGTTGTGAAATTTTAGTGTTTATTTTTTTAGTAGACAATAACAACAGAGCCCGGTGTAATACTACTGTTCAACAAAATTGGAGATAGTTTAATTGGCATGCTACTCTCTTAAAAAAACCTAACGGGGTTCCTCCAAAAAAAAAAAATGCAATTGGAAACAAAATAAAAAAACTCCACCTACACAACTTAACCTGCATACTTTACCAATCTTTCCAAATGCAACCCATAAACATCTAAAACCCCAGCTCTTTGACTATAGTTCATGAACTGTAATAATCAATATTCACCACAAAAAAGTAAATAGACAAATAATCATACCCATACATCGATTCTCCGTCTCTCCCCGTACAAGTTGGATCTCCTCCTTGAACTATAAAATCCGACCCCAAAAAAACCACCAATCTCATCTCAAATCAACATTCAAAAACCAGAGAGTTTCAAACAGCATCCTAATCATACACATTCATGCATATCCCATCATAGCTGAATATTATGTTATCCTAATTGTCTTATAGATAAATATATTAACAAAAACAAAAAAATACCTTATAGATAAATATATTAACAAAAACAAAAAAATACCTTACTAATCCTATGAAACTTAGAATTTTTTGTCATAGAAATGCCCTCTTTTTTGACTCCATTATCTCAAATGCTCAATATTTCAAAAGCGTTTCTCAAATGACTCATTTCTTTTTGATGTCGGGCTTGTTAAGCTCGGACTGTTAAAAATTGCATAATGTCGGTCTTGTCAAAGCCAACATGTTAAGAAATCGAACGAGACCGATCTTGTATAAAATTGCATCGGTGGACGCCACGTGCGATCCGATCAGCAAAAATAATGAGTAGTAAGACCGAACTCGTGCAGATTATAAATCTGCGGTCCTCCTTCCTCTCCTCCTCTCCCACCTCATCTTCTTCTCTCAAGAAAATTGGTTCTACGGTGATCATGAATTCCGTTATTAGGGCAATTATTGAAGGTAAAGGAAATAGATTTTCATGGTACGGTTGTATGTTATAACCTAGAGATAAAATATGCTAGGCTTTTATTAATTTTGGTGTGTTAATTTGATGTATGTTTAGTATGATAGTTGAATTATATATTTGGTATGTTAATTACGTTTAAATTGTTGATTATAAATGTTGATTTGTAATTGATTACAATTTTAGGGCATAAATTTATACGTTTATTGCTTATATATGTTGATTTGTAAGGTAGAGCTTAAATTTGGTATGTTGATTACAAGGATATACGTTTTATGTTATGAATAATATGGTTAATTATAATTGTTGAAGTTTCAATTGATCAAGTAAGTTTATGTTGATATTTTAATTTTTGCTGATTTGTTTGAATTGAAGTATCTCATAATTGTTTTAAATTAAGTGTTGGTCTATTAGAGTGAAATGTTTAATGTTTATTGTGTATGAAAAGTTAAACGAAGATGGAAAATATAGATTCAGACCTGATGGTTATATTGACGATGAACACACTTGATATGTCCGTAATGGATGAGTTTGACCGGGATGAGATGGAATTTCAAGACCAACTTGATAACGAGGATGTATTCATGGTCCCTGAACCAGAACATCTATGGGATAGTCCAGCTTTCAGTGGTGTCTTGGCATAAGATGATAATGAACCAACCGATGAGTATTTGGGTAGAAACTTTGGACAAATTGGGTCAATTGGTATTCGATCAACATTCAGTAGTCGGAAAGTCGATGCATTATATGCAATCCAGAATTATTCACTATTGCACCGTGTTGAATATCTTATAAAGGAGTCAGACAGTCGGTTGTTGATCCTCCATTGTCCGGAAGGAGAGGTTACATATCCATGGCGTATTTGCATAACCAAGAGGAAAAAAACTCTTCGTACTGGGGTGACAAAGTACCGAGGCGACCATATATGCAACAATGACTTCATCGTCAATGAAAATGTATACTTGACTAGACACTTCACTGCAATGGACATTGGGGATGTAATCAGCGAGAGATTGAGATTATCCCCTTCTGAAATAAGGGCTAGAATCTTCAAAGTCTATGGATATGAAATTCGATACATGAAGGCATGGCAGGCCAGGCAACAAGCATTGATAAATGTCTTTGGAGATTGGAACGAATCATTTAGAAAACTACCACATTATATGCAAGCGTTGGAGGAGTCTAATCCTGGAACTATAGTTAAATGGCATCGCGGCAGGGATGAAGAAAATGTCTGTTTGGTCATTAACCGGGTCTTTTGGTCATTTGGGCCATGTATTGAAGCATTCAAGCACTGTCGCCCCGTCTTATACATTGATGGTATGCATCTATATGGAAAGTAGGATGGGAAGTTACTTGTCGCAGTTGCACTCGACCCGAACAACCACATACTGCCCATTGCATTTGCCTTAGTCGAGAGCGAGAACAATTCTAGCTGGAAATGGTTTATGAGATGCATCCGTGAGGGTGTGACCGATCGAGATGACCTATGCATTATCATAGACATGCATAACAACATTCTACAGGCAATGTAGGAACCTGAATGGCAGACTCCTCGTGCACACCACCGTGTATGTATCTCATATCTGCAAAGCAACTTTAATGTCAAAGTGAAGGATTATGTTCTTAAAAAGAAAATGGGGCACGTGGGGCATCAAAGACAATGCATAAAATTTGACAGATGGTACACGGAGTTGCCTGACTTGCTACCTGATAAGCCGCAAGTCGTTAATTGGTTGGACGCAATTCCCTGGACAAAGTGGTCATTGGCTTACGACGAGGGTGGAAAGAGATGGGGATCTATGATGACCAATGCTAGTGAATGCTTCAACAACATTTTGAAGGGTGGTCGAAACCTCCTAATATGTGCTCTTGTGCAATTCACTTTCCAGCAGTGCAATACATATTTCTGCAAGTGACGTGATTCATACCACAACAGTGTTTCAATGTTCGCACCAAAGATAAATCTGAAACTGCTGGAGCTGAGGGAGAGAGCAGAATATCATCGCGTCCAGTTATTTGTTGGCGCAAGAGGGGTTTACCAGGTCAGGAATGTCCGAAAGCATCATATTCATGTTGTCTAGCTATAGGAAGGTACATGTACATGCGGTAAATGAACTGCATTCCACTACCCGTGCAGTCATGTTTTAGCGGTATGCAAGATTGAGAGCCTTGGAGGCTTACTTCGTAACATGGGGCTACACATTTTATGTCATTGGGGATGAACAACATTGGAGTCCTCACGAAGGAATAACACATGTACCGAACCCTGGGTTCAGGCGATCGAAGGTGGGAAGGCATTCTCGAGGCGTAGACACAACGAGATGGACCACAGAGAATCGAGTACCTAGGGATAAGCACATGTAAAGAAATGTGGCTTGTGACATGGTCCAGGGCATAATATACGCACATGTCCTAACTGAACACCTAACTAAATGTTGTTGGTTGGATGTTTTTTGTAGTTATGATATGAAAATATTTAAATCATATGTCTTTATGAATTTACAACATGTGTTCAATGTCGAAGAAATGCACCAAATGAAAACCGCCTGGGAGCCCTTTTGTCAAGTTGCGATGTCCTTTCCAGCCGTTGTGACGGGCCTGCCTCGCTTGGGCCTTGATCGACTTGAGACTGAAGGTTCGTCACGTAGATATTCTCATCGTCTTCGTCGCTTTCGTTGTTGGCGCCTGCAAAAACAAAACATTTAAATAATGACCCTTGCGTGTGAATATAATTTTGAATAAAAATAATGAGCTTTAGGATTACGAACGTCAAACTGAATCAGTGAAGGGTGTACACCCACAACATCAAACTCTCCGAGTCTATGTCAAAATAAATTACATGTTAACAGCATCAAAATATAAAATTTATTAAAATTTATCGAAATCACACAAATTTGACCTACATTCAATCAGAATTCTTTCCTACTAATTTCTAATTTCAAAGTTTTTTAATTTCCCCCAAATAAATTCATACTCAAACCAATTTCTCATCTACTTTTTCTAACCCTAAAATGGCTAAGCATAACTCAATCAAGCTATGATTCTCAACATATCTAATCAATTTCAAGTAGTTACCTACTAAACCCCATGTTACCATATATTCATACACTCTAATTTCCACCCTAACAAATCAATTTATACCTTAATTCATCGTTTTTATACCCTAACCCTACACACACCATTACAACTTCAAATCAAAAAATTCTATCAACAACTTACCTCAAAATCACCTTGGAATCTTCCTCCCATCTCATATGAAAGTTATGGGTTTGTTCTACTCATGCTGTTCCAAATCGGTTGTTTAACTATTTCAGAAAGCTTTTACAGATTGTGTTTCGGTGATGGTTAGTTGTAAAAGAAACAGTACAAAGAACAGGAAACGACACAAAATATGTTTACCCTGTTCAGCTCACCGAGCCTACTCGGGGGGGGGGGGGGGGGGGGGGTTTACTCGGAGTTGATCAAGTACAACAGATCTTTAAGTAACTTATCTTCTATAGTTACCACTGTGTAGTTGAGCTAATGTGAGCGCGTCTGACTCCCTCGGACGGAGATCCTCCTCTTCCCACCTCGATCTGTCTCCCACAGATCGGTAATTCTCTTTTCGAGAATATCGGACCTGGAACTCAGTCTGTTCAACACAGTTCTTCAGCTCACGACGATCAAGCTTTTGCTCTGTCGAGTTTTCGACTAACTCTGATGATGATTGACGGTCAATAGCTCAGATCTACCTCCGTTTGATTATCTTAGTTGTTGCGATACCCCACTCCAATCATCCGAATCACATAAATAGATTAGATGCGCTTTTGCCTTATTTTTGGAAGGAAGATAATGTTCGATTATACCTTCCATATTCCGGAGCAAATCCAATCTTTGGAGGGCAGAATCAGATCTTCGGAGCGCAAAATCTAGGAGAATATATCTTCGGTAAATCTCCAGAATATTTCCTTGCTCATTCGATTCTATTCGCATATCTCCACTGACAATGTTGCAGCTCCTGTTTGAGCAGATACTGTCTTACCTTCTGTCACAGCCGCTTTGCCTTGTTTGTCAAAAAGCATGCCACTCATGAACTACCTGGATCTAACATTCTCCCCCTTGGCATTCTTTTTGACAAAAATTGCAGTGCACTTCACAGATCACAATTGCAATTAATACTCCCCATTTTTGCAACAAAAAATGACAGGGATAGATAACAGAACATAAATGTCAAATAACATAAGGTAGAGTCAGCAATTGACAGCGCGTCGTTGTGCGCTTCAAATTTGTATTTATACACTTAGAAAGCAGTAAGCAGGGTCGAACCCAAAGAGAGCAAGTAATATAGAATTCTAATGGCAATCACACTCAATGTTTAACACTGAGTTTAATAATTCAGAGAGTATCAGTAAGGGGAAATATACTGCAACTAGTTATCATCGGTCGAACAACATGCGCCAGGTAATGATTACTGTCCTAGCCCAATGCTCCTGCTAAGGATATATCGACTCCGAAGTTCTACCTATTCTTAACCGCTAAGTTCTCAAATAAGTTCAACAGTTACTAGACCAACACCGCAAATCGGTTCTACCACTAGGTTCTCCCCAACAATGCAATTCTGTCTAATTTAATGTTAAAGATATCAACCTAACTACACTATTAAGCTGCGCTAAATCGATGATCAAGCATTCAGTTCATACAATGGCAGTGAATCACTAGCTCAAACAATTATTCCTTGACCTCAAACTAAATGTTGCAACACAAACCCCAAACTGAAATAAAGGTTTAGCTACTCATAACATCCATCGAATACAATAAAAAAACTGGTTAAGTCTACTACAAACTGAATTAAGAAACGAAACTGAACTAATACAGAAGCATCGTGAATAGTAATTTCGATCGTGAATAGTAACAGTAAACAGTAAATAATGAACAAGTAAAACCTCGATGAACAGTGACTTCCCGGCGACTTCCCATCAGCTTCTCTCTCTAAGCTCCTTTCGTCTCTCAGTCCCGTCACACTCGTACTTCCTCCTCTTTTTCCTCTTTTGTGCATATCTTAAGTTTAGGTTTAGGGTTTTGGACTTGAACCGGTTGAGCCAAATCTGCTTGAACCTTCTGATTGAACCAGCAAGTCTTCCGTTCAGCTGATGTTGACTGTCGTTGACCTTGCTTTTCTGGAATGAATGAGTGGCAATGCTCCAATTATGCAATAATTGCAAATGCGATCTTGAACACTCATGCGATACGAAAACACTACAAAGAGTAATCGATCTCACGCAAAATGTAATAAAACTATGAGAATACACAACTCAATGATGCGTATGAATACGCTCCATCAAACTACCCACACTTATTCTTGTTCGTCCCCGAACAACTATAAGATACGCAAGCACTCAAATCATTCCTATCATTCCAAGTAATAAACACTAAAATTACTCGAGAAGTCATCCCCAATCAGTTTATCAATACATGCTCACATTCATTATCTAATAATGATCAACAAGAAACTAGAACGATACATGTTACCTTTAAGGCCGAGATGGGGTTTAATGGATGACTAGAAGTTAGTCCTTTTTAGACTCCTAACTCCACTCTTTGGTTCAACTTTATAGCCACACGCTGAATTTGCTTTCTTTGGCATGTGATGAATCCGAGTTATGAGGAGCTCAACTTTTCTTCTTTTCTTGTAGGACATTATTTCGATTGCTTTTCTTTTCTCTTGTTTTTTTTTCATCTTCAAATTTGAATTTTTTGTTTTGTTTCCGAGCTTTCTAATGTTAACAGCTTGTCCTTTTGAGCTTTGCTCTCCACTTTGAACCGTTCCAATCATAGCCTTCGAATAACAGCATATGGAACACGTCCCGCTCTTTCTCATCATTGCCCTTTCAACGCGAAGCAGGATAAGGGTTACCCACCCATTCCCAGTTACTCGGACTAGAGATAGGACGATTTATTTTCCTGTCCCACCACTGCATAACACTGCAACGATGGAGTCAATGTCACCCTCATAACTCGAAGTGCCAACCTCCACAAATTCAGCGCGCTACACGACTAATCCTTTGAATCTCCGAATGAATGTCAAGTCCTTCTAGGACATTCCTATCAACTCCACACCCTGAAATATCTCAGCTCAACAAACATATAACATTAAAGTGCAAGCATCACAATATTTCGGAACCAATGCAAAGCATGCATGTCAAAACTTCATAGAATAGACATCTTCTCATAAAATCAGCATTTACATCGCAGCATAATGTCTAAGGGAATCCAGCAGCAACTCTGTGGCATATATCATCATAAACATGACAGCAAATGCTCACAAACTCAGCAGCTCAATAAAAAAACTAACGTGCTCTAACTACTAACTAATGCAAACTTAACTCGAAGGAAAACATGATGAACAAAGCATGCTAACTTCCCACCCCAAACTTGAAAAGAATCGTGTCCTCATGGTGAAATCTAAGAGAAATGTAGTCATACAAAATGTAAACAAAAGGAACAAACAACTAACATGAGCAAATGACTAACAAAATTCAGCTCCTAACACAATGTCACTCCAAGCATACATTAACTAGCACACCTCAAGAGAACATTAAAGCATATAATGTATGAAGCCGGAGCGGTACTAATGTTGCCTTGGGGCGCTGTATTCACTGACTTACTCAAATAACTAAAATATAAAACACCGGGTTGCCTCCCGCAAAGCGTACTTGTTTAACATCTTTGGCTCGACGATACCTCCCATTTTAAGCACATGCCGGGTCGGCCAAATGGAACTCCTCATCATCCGGGACTTCCTCTCCATGGTAGTGTTTGACACGTTGCCTATTCACCACGAAGTTCTCGCCTGTACTTGGTTTCTCAAGCTCTAAAGCTCCATGGTTGAAAACTTTCACAACAGTGTAGGGACCGTCCAACGGGAACGCAACTTTCCAAGCATTAGTTTAAGTATATATGAAAATAATAATACCTTCTACCCAATGTCAAATGAGCGCCTGAGAATAAACTTGTCATGATAAAGCTTAGTTCGCGCTTTGTAGTCTGATTGGCTCTCATAAGCCTCCAAACGCAGCTCTTCTAACTCATTCAGTTGCAGCCTCCATTCACTACCTGCAGTAGCCAAGTCAAAATTACATGATTTAATTGCCCAATAGGCTTTATGCTCTACCTCAACCGGCAAGTGGCAGGCCTTGCCATAAACAAGCCTGAATGGAGAGGTCCCAATAGGCGTCTTATAGGCTATCTTGTAAGCCCACAGTGCCTCATCTAACCTCGTGAACCAATCCTTTCTCGAAGGTTTAACCATTTTCTCGAGAATGGACTTAATTTCCATGTTTGATTCTCAGCTTGGCCATTTGTCTGTGGATGGTAGGCTGTGGAAACTCGGTGATGCACTCCAAAATGCTTAAAGACTGCCGCAACCCATCTATTGCAGAAGTGAGATCCTTGATCACTAATCACTGTCTTTGGGACTCCATATCTGTAAAAGATGTTAGTATGCAAAAAGTCCACAACAGTCTTTCCATCATCAACTCTAGTTGCCTTCGCCTCTACTCATTTCGAGACATAACCAACCGCAACCAATATATATATATAACCAAAAGAGGAGGGAAATGGCCCCATAAAGTCTATGCCCCAAAAATCAAACATCTCATCAACAACTATCGGGGTTTGAGGCATTTGATTCCGAGCTGAAACATTCCCTACTATTTGGCACCTATCACAATTCTTACAATGGTTATGAGCATCTCTAAATAAATGGGGCCCAAAGAATCCACTATCAAGCAATGTCCTATCAGTTCTCTTAAGACCAAAATGTCCACGAGAAGCATGTTCATGACAAAAATAAAGAACAGATGGGATCTTAATATCAGGCATACAACGTCTAACTATCTAATCAGCCCACATCTTCCACAAACAAGGGTCATCCCAAATGTAATACTTAGAATCATGCTTGAGTTTTAATCTTTGAGCTCTACTAAAGGATGGAGGGAATTTAACTGCTACCGAGTAGTTAACAATGTTGGCATACCATGGTGTGTTCTCACTGACAGCAAATAAATGCTCATCGGGGAATGTCTCAACTATGGGCAGTGCCTCTTCTTCTCGCACTAACCTGCTCAAGTGGTCAGCCATTTTGTTCTCGATCCCCTTCTTGTCTTTAATCTCCACGTCAAACTCCTGAAGAAGAAAGATCCATCTAATCAGCCGCGGCTTGCACTCTTTCTTGGTCATTAAGTACCTAATGGCTGCATGATCAGAAAACACAATAACTTTAGAGCCAAGTATGTAAGAGCGAAAATTTTCAAGTGTAAAGACAACTGCTAAAAGCTCTTTTTCAGTGGTGGAATAATTTTTCTGAGGGACGTCTAGAGTCCTAAATGCATAATGAATAACCACTGGTTTTTTATCACTCCGCGGACCAAGCACCGCACCCACAGCATAGTCGATGGCATCACACATGATCTCAAAAGGTTGTGTCCAATCCGGTGCTTGCAGAATTGGTGCGCTGGTTAATGCTGCCCCGAGCTCTTCAAAAGCTCTTTTGCACTGCTAATCACTTAACAAATATGAAAATATGCTCATAACTACACGCTGGAAGGTACCTGGCGCACCGAAAGACATGCGTTTGAACGCAAACGTACCAAAGGGGCAGGTAAAAGTCGTCTTTTCCTTATCCTCCGCCGCAATGGGAATCTGGTTATAACCTAAAAATCCGCCAAGAAAACAAAAGGATAATTTACCTGCAAGTATGTCTAGCATTTGATCGATGAATGGCTGGGGGAAATGATCCTTGCGTGTGGCTGCATTAAGTTGTCTGTAATCAATGCACATTTGCCAGCCATTCTGCACTCTCTTCGACACTGCTTCTCCTTCGGCATTCAGCTCCACAGTTACCCCGGTCTTCTTCGGCACTACATGCACATGACTCACCCATTGACTGTCTGATATTCGGTAAATCAGACCGGCATCCAGGAGCTTCTGCACTTCTTTGTAGACAACCTCCATCATTATAGGATTTAAACGCCGCTGAGGTTGTCTCTCTGGTTTTGCTCCTTCCGCCAACAGAATCCAATTCATACAGATTGCTGGATTAATTCCTTGAATGTCAGCCAATGTCCAACCGATTGTTGTTTTATGCTTTTTTTAGTCCACTCTGAATGTCAGCCAATCTGACTTCTTGATCTTCTTCTAGTCCACTCTGAATGATGACGGGTAACGTCTCACCATCTCCTAGGAAAATGTACTTCAAGTGCTCCGGTAGAGGTTTTAACTAAATCTCGGGGGCCTGCACAATAGATGGGACAAGTTTTGTGTCATTGCATAATTTAATTGCATTAACCTCATACTTGGCAGCGCCATGGGACAACTGCCCAGTAGCAACTTCTTCGGCTAATGGCTCCAGTATGTCTTCTTCATATTGTATGAGCTCCGCATCTTCAATGGTGTCTAAGGCATGTATTCTTGCAAAGTCGGGAGGGAATTGCATAGACTCATAGATATTGAATTTAATGACTTCCCCGTCTACCTCCATAGAAAGATCACCCGTATGTGTATCAATCTTTGTTCTTGCAGTCACCATAAAGGGTCTCTCTAGCAAGACTTGGGAGATTTCTACCTCACCTTCCATCTTCATCACATAGAAATCTGCAAGGAATACTAGTTTGCCTACATGCACTAACACATCAACTACTATACCCTCGGGCTTGGTACATGATCTGTCAGCCAGCTGAATGATTAAATCAGTGGGTCTAAGAGGGCCAATTTGCAAGCTTCGATACAATGAGTAAGGTATGATATTAATGGAGGCACCTAAATCTAACATGCACTTATCCACCCGGACCTTATTAATAATGCAAGAGATTGTAAAGGTACCTAGATCCTTGCACTTTTGTGCAACTTTGCCTTGAAGAATGGCTGAGATGTTTGGCTTGAAACTTGCTCAGGCCTGACTCCTCCTCTACGAGTGGTGCAAAAATCTTTAAGGAACTTTGCATATTTTGAAATCTGCTTGATTGAGTCGAGGAGGGGGATTGTGATCTCCACCTTGCTGAATAGTTCTACCAGCTCCTGACGATCCATTGCTGGGTTCTTCTTTGATTTGGCAATCTGCATAGGAAATGGTAGTGGAAGGTTAGTATGGCGAAGTTAAAAATTTGGAGTGGGGGATCCGCACCAGTAGGTGACATTAGGGGCGCATCGAAAGAAGACATTAGGGTCTTTCGCCTCGTGTTAATGTTCGGATCTTCAGCAATTTTCTTCCCACTTCTCAACGTCACTGCACTAACATTCCCTCTTGGGTTAGGAATTGTTTGCGAGGGGAGCTTTCCCTTATCCTTATCATTCTTCAGCTTGGACATGGTGGTTACCAATTGGGACATTTGCTTCGATAACTCAGCTAGGGTGCTATCGGTCTTGGCTTGATTATTATTTTGCATAGTTATCGCCAACTCCTTAACAACTTCAACTAATGACTTCCCTTGATTCACATTGCTCGGGCCAGCTTGGTTGTGATTGACATTGGTCCGGCCAGGTTGATTGTAGTTGCGCCTTTGCTGCTGCCCATAAGAATTACCATTTCCATTACATCTCTCTTGTTGGTGAAATGGTGGGCGGTAGGCTTGCCCTTGTCCTTGGTTCAGATTCTACCCTTGGCTGAATCCTCCTTCATTTCTCCAACTCAAACCATGTGCCGCAAGTCCAAACTGTCTCGGTCTTGCCTATTGTTGAAATGTTGGACTCCTTCCATAGCATTAACATCAACTGCCTCTTCTTTATGTAGGCTAGGACACTGATCGGTTTTGTGGCTCGCTGCTTCACAAAATTCACAACTCCACTGACTTGCCCAACCATAAGCTTCTTCACCAACTGCTTGAGCTCCTTAATTTCAGTGGCCATGTGATTTGTATTGGAATCCATTTGTGAGACATTCAGCTATCTCCTTTGATGATGCTGTATGGCAGTGATTGACAAAACCAGCACAAGTGAACAAGGAGCAACTACAGCAGGGGATGCTATAGCAGGAGCTTGTTCAAGTGGCTGCAACATCTGTCCATGAAGCAGCAGCAACCTGGGCTTGGCTAGAAGGCCTGACAGCTCTACGGAGAACACCAGAAGAATATTTTAAAGTGCTGTGGAGAATATTCCAGTAGGGTTTCCTAGCTAGAGAAGGAGATTTGTGTTGAAGATCAAAATGAAATCTAATCTCCTAAATTTTAGGAGATAATTGTTCTTTTTGGGACATTGCTAAATTCTGGTCTTGCTTAAAGCTGGTGCTGCTATTTAAGAGAGAGGAGTTGAGAGCAGAGAGGTTGATCGAAGCTGAGGGATACACGAGTGCATACACAGAATTCAGAGAGGGCAATTTTGGTGTGCGACGGACGAGTTCTTGGATCATCACCCGAGAGCAGAGCGTGAGCGCAGAGCTGTGGTGACAGAAGCAGAAGGAGATCAGGACTTGCGTAGTCTGATCCGAGCTTGATCAGGGAAGCCAATTCAGAGCAGTGGTGCTTGTTGGTTGATCAAGGGCAGCCGCGGAAGAACTGACGAGTGTGTGGCTCGGTCGAGTGTCTAAGCGGCAGTTCTCGCTAGTGGCAGGAGGTCACTGAGTAAGGGGGAGTATTCCAGAGTGTGCAGCGCTCGTGGAATCATTCGATCGGCTCGACAGAAGGCTTTGGAGCGACGCGGACAATTGTGCATCAGCTGTGTGCTACAGCAGTTGCTACAACAACCCTGCTGAGTGAGTGTAGTTTAGAATAGGCTGAGTTTCGGAGAGACAGTAGCTATTCTAGATTGACATTTGTAGAGGGTGTGCAGACACAAGTCAGAGCCTGTTCTGATTGTGTCGAGTGACCCACACAAGGTTGAGTAGCATAGGTTGCGTGGAGTTGTAACCGAGTGTACTTGGAGACCTTTGTATTTAGTGGATTGAGGACTGAAGAATAGTCCTCCCCAGACGTAGGCAGTTGGCCGAACTGGGTGAACAAACTTCTGTCTTGTTCATTATTTGCTGAGACAATTTCCGAGTGAACAAGAGTGTGCTGCAGCAACTGCTTGTTCACAAATCTGTCTGACTGAGACGCTGCGAATTTCATCCTTACTTGGGCAGCCTTAGCAGGGGGATAATATTTGTCGAGAAACTTCCTTTGCATTTGCTCCCAAGATCTGATACTTCCTGAAGGCAAAGAGAGAAACCAAGTTTTTGCAAGGTCAGTCAAACTTAATGGAAACACTTTTAATTTGAACCTCTCTTTGGGGGCAGCATATGACCTTAAAGTCCGACATATCCCAGTGAATTCTTGCAAGTGCCTCAATGCAACTTCTCCTGGCAGCCCTCCAAATTTGGGAAGATGATGGACCACTGCAGTTTTCACTTCAAAGTCATCTTCATCAGGATCAGTGTTTATACACCATGGTTGGTTGTTAAATGTTGGAGCTGAGAGCTCTCTAAGTGTAGGTGGCCTATTCCTTCTCTGTTGAGGAGGAGGTGCATATTGTTGTTGTAGAGGAGGAGGTGCATATGCATAATCATCTTATTCTTCCATCCTTTCTTCTATATTGTAACGAGCTGCTCTTTGTCTTTGATTGAAGATTCTCTCCGGCTCATCATAGTATGGGGCTATTGCTGGGTTGTTGATGGGATCAGGTTCATTGTTGCCATGGACACTTCCATGGGAACCTCCTGCATTAGACATACTGAAAGGCAAGTGAAATGCAAAAATAAACAAACAATGGAAAATGCCAAAATGCAAAATAGAAAGCTAAACAATTCAAAATGAAAATGTAAACTATCTCGGATGGCTAAAAAAGCACATAGCATATGGCGTAAGCGATGACAGTGGACCGTTGGCTCTTTTTGCTCAGAAAAAGGTCTTCTGATCTCCAATCGGACTCCGGTGATACTATTCACTCTCTTGCCGGGAGCACTGTTCACTGCCGGAAAACCCTTTTTTTTCAATCTGCACCACAACAAGCAAAACAAGAAAAACAAAGTTTAGAACTCTATAATTAATGTTGCTCTCCCCGGCAACGGCGCCAAAATTTGACAGCGCGTCGTTGTGCGCCTCAAATTTGTATTTATAGTTCCTGTAAACACTTAAAAAGCGGTAAGCAGGGTCGAACCCAAAGAGAGCAAGTAATATAGAATTCTAATGGCAATCACAGTCAATATTTAATACTGAGTTTAACAATTCAAAGAGTATCAGTCAGGGGAAATACACTGCAACTAGTTATCATCGGTCGAACAACATGCGTCAGCTAATGAATACTGTCCTAGCCCAATACTCCTTCTAAAGATATATCGACCACGAAGTTCTACCTATTCTTAACTGCTAAGTTCTCGAATAAGTTCAACAGTTACTAGACCAATACCACAAATCGGTTCTACCGCTAGGTTCTCCCCAATAATGCAGTTCTGTCTAATATAATGCTATAGGTATCAACCTAGCTACACTGTTAAGCTGCGCTAAATCGATGATCAAGCATTTAGTTCATACATACAAGGGCAGTGAATCACTAGCTCAAACAATTATTCCTTGATCTCAAACTAAATGTTGCAACGCAAATCCCAAACTGAAATAAAGGTTTAGCTGCTCATAATATCCATTGAATATAATAAAAAATTGGATTAAGTCTACTACAAACTGAGTTAAGAAATGAAACAGAACTAATACAGAAGCAGCGTGAATAGTAATTCCGGCCGTGAATAGTAACAGTGACCGGTAAATAATGAACAGTAAACCCCGATGAATAGTGACTTTCGGCGACTTCCCAGCAGCTTTTATCTCTAAGCTTCTGCTATCTCTGAGTCCCGTCACACTCATACTTCCTCCTCTTTGTACTCTTTTGTCAATATCTTAAGTTTAAGTTTCGGGTTTTTTGACTTGAACTGGTTGAACCAAATCTGCTTGAACCCGTTCTGATTGAACCAGTAGGTTTTCGGTTCGGCTGCTGTTGACTACCGTTGACCTTGCTTTTCTTGATCTTGAATGAATGAGTGACAATGCTCCAATTATGTAATAAATCCAAATGTGATCTTGAACACACATGCGATACGAAAATACTACAAAACAATAATCAATCTCATGCAAAATGTAATAAATTATGAGAATACACAACTTAATGGTGCGTATGAATACGCTCCATCAATAATAGGAAAAAACAAAGTATCATGTCTATCAGAACCACATATTCACTCATTCGATTCTTCTGCTGAGATGCTGCATCAGACTCTTCCTCATCCAGCGGATACTTGATATCCCTTAGAACCAGCTTGGCCTCTCTTTTCGTTGCTGAAATCTGAGAAGACATAGTTTCTAGCATAAGCAGATGTATTTCAAGGCGTGCTATTACCTTTGAGTTGGAGGCAGGCTGGCCAGACTTCTTGATCAACACTATTTTGCTGGCTGCTCCACTTGTTGGTTCCTTAAGTCTAAGCAGCCTGCTGAACTAGGTCCGGAACGAATACATCAACTTGATGTTTACCAATGAAGAGCTTATATAAGGAGCCGGAGGAGGTGACATTTTTATAAAGTCATCGCGGATATCAGGGTTGAACAACCATCATCTCAAACAGCATTGAGAGGCAACCAATAGGGACATTAGGCAGGTCAGATATATATAATATGCTGACAAAGGTGATTAAAGATGATTTTTCCAAGGTTTACCTTCACTCCTCGAGCCACTTGAAAGATGAAGCCAGCCATTGGCTTGCCAACAGTTGTCCGATGCAGTGTGGGCATCCAATTCTTGATGCACAACCCATATAGAATATCAAACTTGGTTGTCAATTGCCCTGATTCCAACGAGCTCCTCTTCCACGAAGGTATCCGCCCATTTGTCATCTCTGAAGCTATCTTTCCCCATTCCGGCAATTCTGGAACAGTTTCAGCTGGACAGATTCCGAAGTAATCATTGATTCCGGAGTAATCACCACATGTCTCTCTCTTACCTGAACCACACCATAATCAACACTGGATGCTGTCTTGAATTGTTGAGTCAGATTAGCAACAAGCTCGGCAAACTGTCTGTGGGACTGCCGAACCCGGAAAGGTGCCGACAAAGTACATGTCGGTGGAGGTCAAGATCCTGCACAAGCTATTTGTGACCAACTTTATGCAGAGGGGGTCGAAGACCAGATTCGTTCAGCTTGAAGATGTCCTGATATTGGACAAGTTGCTCAAGAAGGAGCGTATCAATCTGCCCAAGCTGATCCTCTACCAGATGGAGTACCTGAGTTCCTACAAGATGGTAGGCTTTGCTGGGTTCATCAAAAGGATCCTCGAGTTTCATGAGGTGTACGGGAACCCGGTGGACGAGGTTCTTGTAGTCAAAAAGTTCGAGCCAACCATATTCAAGAAAATGGGGCTGATTTTTGATGATGACAGAGGACGGGTTCGGGATCCCGCAAAGCAGATTGGTGAACAAGCTGTTGAGGATGTTCAGGAGGAACAGGTTCCTCAAAATGAAGAGAAGGCTACTGTTGAGCAGAGGCTGCAACAGATTGAAGTCAGTATTGGGAAGTTGCAGGGAGAGATGGCTGTGGTGCGCTCAGAGTTGGGAGCGATTAAAGAGATGATTGGCAAGGTCATGAACCTAGTGTCCAGGTCAGGTCCGAGTACCTGAATTTGTGAATGCCAATACCCACCACCACCCTAGACTTACCCCATTCCTTGCTCCCCGCCGCATTAATCCTCTTCGTTTTTCCCTGAACTTGTTATGCACTCATGATATTTTGCTTTTAATTTTGAAGTTTGCGAAATTTCAATCTTATTGCATGATTTGACTAACTCTATTGATGGCTAATGTAACTTAACTGTCTAACCCTTATTTGATGATCCCAAAGGGGGAAGAGTTAGTGGGATATCTATCCAGGGGGAATCATGTCAGGTATCTGTTCATGATACTAATTGCAAGTCCGTGCTTGGGCTTAGGGAGAATTGTTCCCATTTATGATTCAGTGGGTAGATGACTAGTTAGATAACTAGGGCTGCGGTTGATTATCTGTCTTGTCTCGTGAGTGTTTGTCATCATCAAAAAGGGGGAAATTGATGAATCATGAGGATCATGTACCCCATGTGGTTGATGATGACAACACTCGACTAACACTTTAAGTTAAGTGTGTAGGAACCTGTACCAGGATGTGATCATCGGATGGACAGAAGGACTCTAAGTCAGAGAGTCAGGCGAGGGACAAGAACCTGTGTTGGACACAGAAGGACTTGAAGGAAATGAAGTCGAAACCGAGTCAACCGAGCAGTTGAGAGAATCATGGACAACGTGAGAAGAGACGTTGGTTCAGTGTCGAACTCATTTGACGTCACCAAGGAGGTGGACCAAGTCATGGAGTTTGTTGGAGAGATTCGAGGACGTGGACCGAGAATCTCGGAGGCAGTTGGAGGTCGTGAACTCGACAGTTGCTCTCATATAATGAAACCCAACGGCAACCTGAAAAGGTGACTTTTTGCGAGCGAGCTTAGTGTGGGTCACAGAGCAGCAGAAAGTCGGAATACTCGAGTGATCAAAGTGTGCGAGACGAAGTGGGCGATTCGGAATCGCCAGAGGTACTTGTCTCAGGAAGTCGCGATTGGTGATCTGGGATCATCAGGCTTAGGTGACTTGATTTGTGATAGTTAGCAATACTATTACAAGTGTACAAATAGTTGTAAGTATTTGTACAGTCTATAGATTAATAAAATAATCTTAAGACGTATTTCCGCTGTGCATTCATACTCTGAGGTACATATACCTGCCGACTAAGTCTAGGTTCCTAACAGTTCCTATACCTAGTGTGTTACTACTAATCACGATCCTATCAGTTCGTTCCTGGACAATTTTGTGCCCCACAATAATCTGCCACCTCTTGGCATTTTCAATATCACAAAACCAAACTCCAGTCACAGACTCTTCATCAATCTTCTTTGATTTCTTGACTGATTTTCAATCAACCCGTTTCTCTTTAAAACCTGCTCCCCCTGTTTGAGAACTGGCACGCGTCGTTGTGCGGGCCAAACTTGGATTTATATCTCCAAGCTCTAGCTAGTGTAGCGGCAAGCAAGGGTCGAACCCAAGAGAGCTGACTATAAAGCGATTCCCTGTAAATACTAAACTAAAGGGGGTTTTAAGTAAATGGTCGCAAGAACGAATGTAAGAAAAGTGTGAATGTCAATCGAGAGAAATATTCAGCTCAGGGAATTCAATAGTGACTGTTATCATCGACTTCTAAAGATACGATTCTAATCAAATGCGTGGTCACTCCGACAAAGGTAATGACCTAAAGTATCCCGACAAAGGTGATACTAAGCTTAGATTCTACTACTTGTTTCCACGACAAAGCTTCGACAAGAGTTAATAATCAGAATTGATGAGTGGATAGTTTCACGATAAAGTATACGCTAACCGTGCAATACAATTCAGGCAAATTGAGATCCAGAACTTACGAATGAATAGAAATATGCATTAAATCCAAGTCTCAAACATGAATGTCACTAATTGAAAACCCTAAACTGAAATAGAAGTTTAGCTACTCATATTCATAACTGCAAAATACATTAAACTGAAAAACTATAAAAAATACTGTTCACGCCGGAAACACTGTTCACGAAAAATTCCCAAAATTCCGTCAGTTGTCTCTGTCAAACCTCCGTCATCCCAAAACTTTTATGTGTCGTCAAAACTGCCGTCCCAAACTTCCGAAACCGTAATTGAGATCGGGCTCTAAAATTGATTTCGGGCCGCGGGCCCGATTGCTGACGTCATCATAGGCAGACCACGCCCCAAGAAGACATTAGGTCGCGCGCCCGAAGAAGACATTAAGGTCCGACGCGCGACACTAATGTTGCCTGCTGGCGCGTACCTTACTGAAATGCGCACCGATTTCCTTCAACGTCGATTTTCTTCCTAAGAACACCATTATGAGCCGCAAATCTCTTTTCATGTACTCCAGACACCTGAAATGCAAACAACACTAAGAAGTAAGTGTTCACATAAAAACATGTCGAAATAGTTGGATTTAAACGGTTTAGCGAGACGTATAAATACGCTCCATCAAACCACCCCACACTTAAACTTGTTCGTCCCGAACAAAGAACGAAAACAAGACTCGCAACACTCAAAACACTTCTAATATGCCAACGACTCAACACTGAATTTACCCGAGATATCCTCACTAATCAGTTCATCAACATATGCTCACATTCATTCTTCAATAATGATCAACAAGAAACCGTAATGATACATGTTACCTGAGAGGTCAAGATGTAATTTAATGGATGACTGAAAGATAGTCCTCTTTAGACTCCTGACTCCATTCTTCAGCTCGAGGTCATAGTCACGCGCATGCACTGAGTTTGCTTTCTCTGGCACGTGAGAAATCCAAGCTACGAGGAACTCAACTTTTCTTTTTCTCTCTGGTAGGACAGCCTTTGAAACTTTCTTGTTTTGTTTGGTCCGAAGACTTCACTCAACTCGATTGCTTTTTCTGTTTTGAATTTTTTTTTCTTTTTGAGCTTTGCTCTCCAATGTGAATTGCTTGTCCATTCCTTTTTACTCTTTGAACCGTTCCAATCATCGCCTTCGAATAACAGCATATGGAGCGCGTCCCGCTCTTTCTCATCATTATCCTTTCAGCGCGAGGCAGGATAGGGGTTGCCCACCCATTCCAGGTTACTAGGACTAGAGATAGGACGGTTTGTTTTCCCGTCCCACCATTGCATAAACACTGCAATGATGGAGTGAAAGTCTCACCCCTTATAACTCGGAGTGCCAACCTCCACAAACTCAATGCGCTATGCGACTAATCCCTCGAACCTTCGAATGCTTGTCAAGTCCCTCTAGAACATTTTCTGTCAACTCCACATCCTGTAATATCTCAACTCAAAGGAACATATAACATAACGTAACTCGCATCACAAAATTTCAGAAATCATGCAAGCATACGCATCAAAATCTCATAGCGTCGAACATCATCTCATAAAATCAGTATCTCCATCGTAGCATACACAAATTTGATAAAAAAAACGTGCAACATCGTTACTGCTAATGCATGCTAATAAAGGTAAATGTGCTGACACAACAGACTCTACTACCCCACCCCACACTTTTGAACATAGCCGTGTCCTCACGGATCGACTTATGCTCAAGGGCGGGTCATGCAACACAACCAAATAACATAAATGACAAAAAAAAGAAATGAAGAAGAAAGAAAACAGAAACTCCCCTAGAACTCGGCAGAGCCGTCTGTGGATCTGCTGGGGGATGGGGGAGACTCCCGCGCAATCACGTACTCTGGAGGAATCGGCTGCCCTGGAAGCCACCCAGGTGGTGCTGATACTGGCTGCGTCCCAGGCGGTAAGAAATAATCCAACACCCTATAGGCGGTGAATGTTGCGTCCAACTGTGCCTGGGCGAAAACCTGTGGTGGCTGCTCAATTTCTATGGGTGCTGTCCTCCGTGCGGCTCTCCTAGAGCCGGCAGCTGAAGACTCAGCCTGTTCTGCTGCTGCTGGCTGCCTGCGGCGCCTGTCTGTCGGTAGCAGCTCATGGTACCTCCGATCCAAATGATAAGTCCAGGCAAACTGATCAGGCCACCGCGGACGAGTCGTGATAGCACACATCCCTACAAAAGCCTCCCGCGTGCAAAACTTCGGCGGGATAAGATGGTGCGAGTCCAAGACCGGCTGACCATGCAGGCGGCGCAACATATAGGTGATAAGCCCTCCGCAGTGTATGTCTCCACACGTCAATCTCCTCTTTCAGAACTTGCCTAGCACATCGACAAAATCGAGAGCTAACTGACGATGGCAGCAATGTAACACACGCATCTCGTACGAGGGCAATTTGTCGCCCTCATTGTCTCGTCCGAAGACTGACCCGGAGAGGAGCTTCTGGAGGTAAAAATAGGCCGGCTCACGAAGAGTACGCGCCTTGCCGGCGCTAGGCTGTACTGCCTCGTATCCGAAGAGAGGTTGAGCCAAGTAGGATAAAATCGGAAATCATGCAACGCTCAGTTGCAGCTATCTACCTGCCATCCAAATAACTCACGCAACTGTGGTGGGTGAGTGATATAAAACTGGCCGCGGTGCCTGTACCGGATACCGAGATTGTCTGCGCGGCCCACATAGTTGAATGACGCTAGAAACTCCCGGACGTCCTCCACGTCCGTCTCTGAATGGATGGTCAAGAGTCCAAGCCAGCCAGCTCCTGTGAGCAGCTGTAGTACGTGATCGTATAGACCGCTAGCCCGTAGGAATTCTTCGTCGACAAAAGTGCTAGCACAGCACTGCTTCCGAGAGATCTGTCCATAAAGTTCCTCGAATGTAGGCTCTCTGTTTGGTGTCATCCTGGAAAAAAAAATCGAAACAAGTGCGTATAAGATGTAAGTCAACGCCAGTCAGGGGATGGCGCGCCGGAAGAAGACATTAGGGCGCGCGGTCAATGCGTTAATGTATGCTACCGGCGCACGGATAATGTTCTCACCGGCGCGTGATTTCTGCAGATTCAAACGAAGAACAGCCATGAACCCTAATCTATTTCAACCCCCAATACTAAAAATTAACACTCTAAATCGAAACCCTAGCACCCCAGAACATGTATGAGTAACCTGCAACCAATAAATATATCCAATTTCGTCTAAATTTGCAGATCAAGCATAAACCCTAAAACTCCCAAAACTTGAGATTCAGTGCAATATTGAATCGTCGTAAGAAAGGAGTGAAAAAACAAGGTTTTGGACCTGGGGTTTTGAGGCGCACCCCAACTCTTATGGGGTTAAGACGCGGCCTGCTGAATATGGTCCGCGCCCCGAGCCTACATTATTCGCGCGTCGTAAGAAGACATAATGATGATTAATGTACACCAATAGCGTGGTACCTAATGTATTAATATGGCGCGCTGCACATGAGTCGTGCGCGCCCTATGCTTACATAATCTGAGCGCCACCTATAGACATTAAGTAAGCTAAAGTACGTAACCGACGCGGTAACTAATGTGGCTTGGGGACGCGGTACATACTGTGATATGCCACAAACCAAGCAATTCAATCCCTAACAACATTCTAATATAAAAGACTCTATTAAACACTAAGTAGACACGACCTATGAATTAAACTGCAAAAAAAAAAAAAAGAAGAAAAATAAATGCAAAAAACAAAAAAAACATCGGGTTGCCTCTCGCACAACGCCTTTGTTTAACGTCGTTGGCTCGATGGTACCTCAACTTAGTTATCGCCGTGAGGCTCGGCTAGCTCGCATTCTTGAGCATCTGGCTGCGGTCCACCGTAGTAATGCTTCACTCGATGTCCATTCACCTTAAACCGGTTGCCATTTCTCGGGTTCTCCAACTCCAATGCCCCATGATTAAAAATCTTCACCACCGTGTATGGACCTGTCGACCTAGAACGCAACTTGCCAGGCATTAGTCGTAATCGTGATGAAAATAAAAGCACCTGCTGGCCAATCTCAAATGTCCGTCGTAGGATGAACTTGTCATGGTAGAGCTTAGTTCGCGCCTTGTAGTCTGATTGGCTCTCATAAGCCTCTAGGCGCAACTCCTCTAGTTCACTCAATTGTAGCTTGCGTTCCATCCCAGACTTTGCCAAATCCATGTTGCACTACTTAAGTGCCCAGTAAGCCTTGTGCTCCAATTCCACCGGTAAATGGCAGGCCTTGCCATAAACTAAACGATAAGGAGAAGTTCTGATAGGTGTTTTGTAGGCAGTTCTGTATGCCCACAATGCATCATTTAAGCGTAGACTCCAGTCCTTCCGTGTACGCTTGACCATCTTCTCTAGGATTCCCTTGATTTCCCGGTTAGAAATTTCAGTTTGGCCATTTGTCTGCGGATGATAAGCTGTGGATGTACAGTGATGAACATGATATTGTTTTAGCGTGGCAGCCATCATCCTATTACAGAAATGTGTCCCCTGATCACTGATTATAGCCTTAGGCACTCCGTGTCTGCAAAATATGTTAGTGCGGAGAAAATCCACTACAGTTTTAGCATCATCACACCGAGTAGCCTTAGCTTCTACCCACTTAGACACATAATCTACTGCCACTAAAATGTATAAATAACCATGTGATGAAGGAAATGGACCCATAAAATCAATACCCCATATATCAAACACTTCATCAACGACAATCGGCATCTGAGGCATCTCATTTCTAATGGATATATTCCCTACTCGTTGGCATCTATCACATCGTTTGCAATGCTCATATGAATCTCTAAAAATATGCGGCCAATAAAATCCACTGTCTAGTATTTTCCTAGCTGTTCTTTTCGGGCCAAAATGACCACCACATGCATGCTCATGACAGAAACTAAGCACAGAAGAAATCTCATCATCTGGGATGCATCTTCTAAGTATTTGGTCTACGCCTATTTTCCACAAAAATGGATAATCCCATATATAGTATTTAGCATCATGCTTAAGTTTCAGACATTGAGCTTTAGAGAAAAAAGGTGGGCATTTACCTCCGTCTAGGTAGTTCACTATGTGAGCGTACCATGGAATTTTACCTGCGATGGCGTAGAGGTGCTCATCTGGAAATGTCTCAGTAATCTTCCCAGCTTCTTCCTCCCTCACTAATCGACTCAGATGGTCAGCAACTGTGTTCTCAACTCCCTTCTTGTCCTTGATTTCGAGGTCAAATTCTTGCAGCAGCAAAATCCGACGAATTAGCCGCGGTTTAGCCTCCTTCGTTATCAAGTACCTAATAGCTGCATGATTAGAAAACACAATTACTTTAGTACCCAATAAATAAGGTCTGAATTTTCCTAAAGCAAAGACAAGAGCTAGTAATTCTTTCACAGTGGTGGAATAATTTCTCTAAGCCGCGTCCAAGGTACGCGAAGCGTAGTAAATGACAACTGGCTTCCTGTCTGCTCTCTGTCCGAGCACTGCTCCCACTGCATAATCACTGGCATCGCACATAATTTCGAATGGCTGGCTCCAATCAGGTGCTCGAATAATAGGCGCACTAGTTAGCATAATTTTCAGCTCGTCGAATGCCTCCCTGCACTGATCTGTAAACTCAAACGGCACATCTTTCTACAACAAGTTAGATAAGGGCAGAGCTTTCTTGGAAAAATCCCTAATAAAACGACGATAAAAACCAGCATGCCCAAGAAACGATTTAATGTCACGCACCGTGGAAGGGTAAGGAAGACTAGAAATCAAATCTATTTTCGCTTTATCAACCTGAATCCCCTCTCCGGAGACTATATGCCCTAAGACCACACCATGTGTAACCATGAAATGACACTTTTCATAATTCAGCAATAAATTCATAGACACACACCGTTCAAGTACTCTACTCAAGTTGTCTAGGCATGCATCAAAAGTGTCACCATGCACAGTAAATCATCCATAAAGACCTCAATGAAACTACCAATGCTAGTAACCAACCTCTGAAAGATTCCAGCCACATTGCACAAACCAAAAGACATACGTCTAAATGCAAAAGTGCCAAATGGACATGTGAAAGTAGTTTTATCTTGGTCCTCAGGTGCCATAGGGAGTTGGTTATAACCCGAAAAACCATCAAGAAAACAAAAATAGGGTTTACCTGCCAGCTTGTCCAACATCTGATCAATAAATGGAAGAGGAAAGTGATCCTTATGCGTCACTGCATTCAGCTTCCTGTAGTCTATGCACGTACGCCATCCATTCTTAACACGTGTAGTCACCATCTCGCCGGCTTCATTCTTCTCAACTGTGATGTCGTCTTTTTCGGCACCACGTGTACGGGACTTACCCATTGGCTATCTGAAATAGGGTAGATAACATCAGCATCTAAAAGTTTTTGTACCTCTTTGCGCACTACCTCCATCATCACTGGGTTCAAGCGACGCTGCGGCTCTCTCGAAGGCTTAGCCCCATCTTCTAATGGAAGGCACGTATGTCCCCAAGCATCCAACCTATAGCCAATTTGTTAATTTTAAGTACCTCTATGAGCTTCTGTTCTTGCTCATCCTCAAGTCTGCTCTTAATGATCACTGGGAGAGTGTCATTTTCGCCCAAAAATGCGTACTTCAAATGTTCAGGAAGAGGTTTCAGCTCTACAGACGGTGCCTGCACAGAAGAAGGCAACAAAGAGTTAGTTTTAAATAATTGAATTTGACTAACCTCATACCTGGGCGTCAGAGGACGAGAAACATCAAGTTGTGCAAGTATGGCACGTATATCCTCGTAGAGAGCGTAGGAATCCTCCTGTGTAAAAATGGCGCTCTCCAGAGCTGTCCTCAATAGGTCTTCGCCGCTAGTGCTTTGTGTCTCTTGTACTACATCATCTAACGCATCCAATGCATTTACCGTCGCGTGCTCAGGTGGGTGTTGCATGGGCTTGAATAAATCAAATTTTATCCTCTCGTCTTCCACCTCCATGGTCAGCACCCCAGAGTCGCAATCAACCTTCATCTTTGATGTTTTCAAGACGGGGTGACCAAGAAAAATAGGTGGATGATCAGCCGGGTCACTACCATCCATTCTGAGCACGTAGAAGTCCGCTGGAAAGATCAAGTCACCAACCTGCACTAAAACATCTTCTATGATACCTTCAGGTCGCTTACAAGATCTATCTGCCAATTGAATCGTTAGTCCAGGCGGCTTCAATGGTCCAATAAATAATCTCGAATACAAAGAATAGGGCAAAACATTTATAGACGCACCGAGATCAAGCATGCAGTTTTCGATTCTAATGTTGCCAATAACACAAGGGATGGTGAACATACCTGGGTCTCCGCACTTAGGAGGTATCTTTCTTTGAATAACTGCAGACACGTTAGCGTTAAACATTACCTGCTCAGGTTGAGTTGAACGGCGGCGGTTGGTATACAACTCCTTTAGAAATTTAGCGTAGCGTGGAATCTGCTTAATTGCCTCGAGTAGTGGGATATTGATTTCAACCCTTTTGAAGAGATCCCACACCTCCTTGTCGATCAATTGCTTCCTAGGGGCCTTAATCTGCAATGGAAAGGGCAAAGGAGGGTCAGTACGGCGAAATTCAGAATTCAAGTCAGTGGTTACCGCGTCTGTAGTAGACGTTAGAGTCGCGCGTTGGGAGATAATGTTCTCATCGGGCGCGCTATTATTGTCGGCTCCAGGCGCGGTCTTTGTGTTGACCGCGTCTCCTTCATACATTATTTGCGCTCCAGGAGAAGACATTACCGCGTCGCGCCTCTAGTTAGACATTACCACCTGCGAAACGCTCCTTGCCCTGCTGGTGTCATCCTTTCGACTGGTCTCTTCCTTGAAACGAGCACTCTCAGCGGTCTCATTAATCAAATTACGTACCTCAGACGGTGTCAAGTTCGGCACTGTGCCACCAGCTGCGGCATCCAGCATCATCCTCTCTAAAGGTCTGAGTCCATCTAGCAGATACTCCACGACCATCCTTGCTGGCACCCCAAGATTGCAGCAACTCTGTTCCAATGAATTAAAACGCTCCAAATAATCGTACATTAACTCACCGGATCCTTGTTTGATGTTAGAAAGTTCTCTGCGCACTTGTGTGGCCTTTGCTGGCAGGTAGTATTTGTCTAGAAACTTCCACTGCATTTGATCCCATGTGCGAATATTACCTGAAGGAAGAGACAAAAACCACGATTTTGCTAAGTCAGTTAAACTCAAAGGAAATACTCGGAGCTTAAACCTGTCCTCCGAAGCTGCGTATGGTCTCAATGTTTGGCAGATTCCGGTGAACTCTTATAAATGCCTCGTCGCGACCTCTCCCGGTAATCCTCCAAATTTGGGTAAGTGATGCACCACAGCAGTCTTTATCTCGAAATCGTCCTCTTCTGCGCCAGCATTGATGCACCATGGCTGCTCATTGAAGTTTGGTGCAGACAGCTCTCTCATCGTTGGTTCCGGTCTGTGGGCACGCCTGTATGGCTGATGCCCGTAAGGCTGCTGCTGCACATATTGCTGAGGCGGTGGGTTCGGCTCATTGAAACCTTCTGCTCGTGCCCCTGCATCCCTAGCCAGAAATTCTCTTTCGCGAAGTTCCCTCTGGCGTGCTCTAAATACTCGCTCAGGCTCTTCAAAGAATTGTGGATTTTGTTCATCTTGATTTTGTTCGCTGTTTTGGCGGCCATCGCCATTAACACTACCTGCGTGCGACATGCTGGAAAAAACAATTTACCGCAACACAAAAGAATAACAAAAAAATAATCGAAAACTAAATATAAAAAGAAAAGGAAAAGAAACTCTTCACTGTAGCAGCTCCTCGGCAACGGCGCCAAAATTTGGCGCGCGTCGTTGTGCGCGCCAAACTTGTATTTATATCTCCAAGCTCTAGCTAGTGTAGCGGCAAGCAAGGGTCGAACCCAAGAGAGATGACTGTAAAGCGATTCCTTGTAAATACTGAACTAAAGGGGGTTTAAGTAAATGGTCGCAAGAACGAATGTAAGAAAAGTGTGAATGTCAATCGAGAGAAATATTCAGCTCAGGGAATTCAATAGTGACTGTTATCATCGACTTCTAAAGATACGATTCTAATCAAATGCGTGGTCACTCCGACAAAGGTAATGACCTAAAGTATCCCGACAAAGGTGATACTAAGCCTAGATTCTACTACTTGTTTCCACGACAAAGCTTCGACAAGAGTTAATAATCAGAATTGATGAGCGGATAGTTTCACGACAAAGTATACGCTAACCGTGCAATACAATTCAGGCTAATTGAGATCCAGAACTTACGAATGAATAGAAATATGCATTAAATCCAAGTCTCAAACATGAATGTCACTAATTGAAAACCCTAAACTGAAATAGAAGTTTAGCTACTCATATTCATAACTGCAAAATACATTAAACTGAAAAACTATAAAAAACACTGTTCACGATCACTGTTCACGCCGAAACACTGTTCACGCCGAAAACACTGTTCACGAAAAATTCCCAAAATTCCGTCTGTTGTCTCTGTCAAACCTCCGTCGTCCCAAAACTTTTATGTGTCGTCAAAACTGCCGTCCCAAACTTCCGAAACCCTAATTGAGATCGGGCTCTAAAATTGATTTCGGGCTGCAGGCCCGATTTCTGACGTCATCATAGGCAAACCGCGCCCCAAGAAGACATTAGGTCGCACGCCCGAAGAAGACATTAAGGTCCGGCGCGCGACACTAATGTTGCCTGCTGGCGCGTACCTTACTGAAATGCGCACCGATTTCCTTCAACGTCGATTTTCTTCCTAAGAACACCATTATGAGCCGTAAGTCTCTTTTCATGTACTCCAGACTCCTGAAATGCAAACAACACTAAGAAGTAAGTGTTCACATAAAAACATGTCGAAATAGTTGGGTTTAAACGATTTAGCGAGTCGTATAAATACGCCCCATCAAGAACCCTTCTTCTCTTTTTTTCTGCTGAATTCTACACTGTTCCTCCTCTTCCGCTTTGACAAGCGCTCAGCTATAGAAGTCACATGCACATCTTCTTCCAGATCATCAGCTACAATCACTGTCTCAAAAGAATCCACAATGTCTTCTACCACAACTATTTCGGATTCAGCCGACTTAAGGGGAGGTGGGCCTGATAGATTAAGCCTCAACTTGGGAAACCTCCACCTGAGGTTGAAGACCACCATTCTCAGCTCTTCTGGGACTGTCTCGGACACCTGATCTGTGTCACCTGCAACCACTGGAGTTGCTTTTTGAACATTCTCTCATTCAATGCCCACTGGGACACTAACCTTCTGCAATTCAACTAAATTCTGGAACTACATCCACTGAACTTGTTTCAGCCGCAACTTCTGGTTTCTCATCTCTCCTCTTCGCCTTCTGTGCGAACATCTTAGCTAAGCGAGATGCTTTGCTTTTCTTAGGGCCTCCAGCACCCTTCGGTTGAACCAAGCCAGTGCCTAACCGGTCAGCTAGAGACCTCTTGACCAACCCAACCTTCTGTCCCTCGGTCTCCTTAGTCCTCTCAGCCAATCCTTTTCCTGAACACTTGAACTAGCAGCAATACCAACATCTCTAGATATGTTCTCAACAATTTCTTCTATAACCACATCTAAACTCTTATCACTTTCGACCACTTCTGTAATCACAAGTGTATCTACCTTAGGGCTTACCTCAGTGACGGACATATGTTCTGAAATTACCGGCGTAGGGACCTGGAGCTTGTCTGCTCCCTTCTTCCTTCCTCCTCCCTTCTTTGCCGCTGGGATTCGGACATAAATTTGTGAGTCCGCAACAGACTTCCCTTTTCTCCGAGAAGCAGTGGCCTGCGTCGATCTGACTTGAGCCGATGGGGTTGAGGAGTCGGCGGCAGTGCTGACGGAGATTTTCTGGAGGCAACCATGATTTCTCTTGTAGGAGTTTCTTCGAGGGTCTCGGGATTTCACTCTCTTCTCAAGGAAAAATAGTTGAAAACAAATCTGCGAAAAATCAAGCAGAAATTTTAAATGATTTCAAAATTCAAATTTGGAAACCCTAACTGTCAAATCTGAAATATTTTTGATCATCTACTGATTTCCTTTCCAAAGTAAAATCTTTCTGTAAATACCCCCGGCTTCACTATACCCTGTCAGGCTCAAACTTTTGAACTGCCTATTATACTTCGAACAATAATCAAAACTTCTCCCCCTGAATTCAGTCACCAGTTGAATGAATTTTGCACAGTGAATAGGAACTGGTCCAGCTATTCTAAAGACTGATTTAATTGTTGACAGCACATAGACTCAAGGCAAGTCTGAGTGTTTCGAACTAAGCATTATTCAACGCTTTAGTGAAGATATCAGCCAGTTGCTTGTCGGAGGATACGTGTTCCAGTGTGATGACCTTCTGTTCAACTAACTCGCTGATGAAGTGATGCTTGATGTCAGTATGCTTTGTTCTAGAATGCTGAACAAGATTTTTGTAGATGTTATTGCGTTCATGTTGTCACAGGAATAGGATCATCTCCCCTTGTTTCAGACCATACTCTTTCAGCATCTGTTTCATCCAGATCATCTGAGCGCAACAGCTTCCTACAGCTATGTACTCAGCCTCTGCAGTTGACAACGATATGCTACTTTGCTTCTTGCTGAACCATGAAACTAAGTTTTTTCCTAGAAAGAAGCATCCACCGGAGGTGCTTTTAAGATCTTCTGCACTGCCTACCCAATCGGCATCCCATATCCAACTAAATGAGAGCTGATGTCCTTGGTGTATCAGAGTCCATAGTTTGTTGTTCCACTTATGTATCTGATTATGCATTTGACACTTGCAAGGTGACTCTCTTTCGGGTTTGCTTGGTACCTGGCACTGACACCCACAACATAGCAGATGTCAGGTCGACTGGCAGTAAGGTAGAGTAGGCTTTCGATCATACTCCTGTACAAGGTTTGTTCCACACTTCTCCCGATTCATCTTTTGTGATCTTTACGTGTGCTGTTGCGGGAGTGTGTTTATGATTGGCATTCTCGAATCCGAACTTCTTCACCAAGTTTCTAACATATTTGCTATGTGTTATAAATATACCATCAGATTTCTGATGAACCTGCAGACCAAGGAAGTAGGCCATTTCCCCCACCATACTCATTTTAAATTCACTTTCATCTGTTCAACCAACTGATCCACTAAGCGCTGTGACCGGGACCCGAATACAATGTCGTCCACATATATTTGGTCAATGACGAATTCATGTTGGATATGCTTCACAAACAAGGTCATGTCCACTCCCCCTCGCACATAGCCATGTTGAACAAGGAATATCATGAGCCGTTCATACCATGCTCTGGGCGCCTATTTCAGTCCATACAGGGCCTTGTTCAAGCGATAAACATGATCAGAATGGAACGGGTCTTCAAACCCTTTATGTTGAGCAACGTGTACTTCCTCATTGAGCCAACTGTTGAGAAACGCACTTTTTACGTCTATCTGAAACCGCTTGAACTTGAGATGGCATGCAAGAGCGGGCAAGAGTCTTATGACTACAAGTCTGGCAACCGGGGCAAATGTTTCATCGAAATCTATGCCTTCAATCTGAGCATACTCCTGTGCCCCCAGTCGTACTTTATTCCGGATGATGTTGCCCTTCTCATCTATTTTGTTTTTGAAGATCCATTTTGTACCAATAATGTTGGCTTCAGCTGGTCTCGGTACAAGTGTCCAAACGTCATTCTAGCAAATTCTGAGAGTTCATCTTGCATAGCACTGACCCAGTGTTCATCTAGAATTGCCTCCTTGATGTTCTTAGGTTCGATGGATGATAGAAAGCATGAACCACATAGCATTTCTGCAAAATTAATAATCTTTCCACGAGTTCTTCTGGGTGCTTGAGGATCTCCAATAATGTCTGTCATTGGGTGATTTTTCCGAATACGCTGTGATGGGTGAATAGATGGAACTTGTTTTGGAGCTGTATCAGATACTTGTTCATCATCCAGAGATTCTGGTACAGAATCTATCACACGCATCTGGTCTTCTTGAGTCTTGCTAGTTTCTGTATCAGGACTGGAAATATCATCTTCATCTTTGTTGATTGAATAATCCGAGTCTTGAATTGCCTTGATGTAAACACGATATGCTCGACTGTTTGTAGAATATCCTAAGAAAATTGCTTCACTGCTGCGAAGATCAAGTTTCTTTTTGTATTCTCGATCTTCATAAACATAACAAGTACTACCGAAGATATGAAAGTGTTTGACTGAAAGTGTCTTCTCTTTCCAAATTTCATAGCAGGTTTTCTGAGTTCCAGGCCGCACCAGAACTCTGTTTAGGGTGTAACAAGAAGTGTTTATGGCTTCTGCCTAGAAGGTTAGTGCCAACTCTTTTCCATGATGCATAACACGCATCATCTCTTGATGGGTGCGATTATTTCTCTCTGCCACTCCATTTTATTGGCGCGTTATTGGTGCTGAAAACTGATGAAGTATGCCCTGTTCAAGATAGAATTCTTCCATATCATTGTTCTCAAATTCCTTACCATGATCACTCCTGATTGCAATCAGAGTTGTGCCTTTTTCACGTTGGAGTCTTAGAATCAAGTGAATCACAAACAGTGTTTGACTTTTGTCTGAGAACACAGTCCAGGTAAAACGGGAAAAATCATCAACACAGACTAGAACGTAGATCTTACCACCAATGCTTTCGATCTGCATGGGACCCATCAAGTCCATATGTAATAGTTCAAGAATTCTGGTTGTTCAGATCTGGTTCGTTCCAGGGTGAACAGACCTTGTTTGTTTCCCTATCTTGCATTCCACACATAACATCAGTCTTTCCTTTCAGTTCAGGTATTCCTCGCACCAGTCCCACTTTGGATATCTCCCTCAATGCTTTGAGATTCAAGTGTTCTAGCCGCTTGTGCCATAGAATCAGTTCATCGTGTTTAGATAAAAAACAGTGAGCTGTAACAGGCTCTGTGTCAGAATTTAACAGATAACAGTTATTCAATGAACGGGTTCCTCTCAGAACACACTTCCCTTCTCTGTTGATGACCTGACAAGAATCTTTGGTGAATTGCACATTTAGCTTTCCATTACACAGCTGACTTATACTTAGTAAGTTGGTTTGAAGGCCTTCCACAAGTAGTACTTTGTCAATTATGGGCATCCCTTGAACAAATAGTGTTTCTTGACCAATGACCCTTCCTTTTCCTCCATCACCGATGTAACGAATCGTCCATCCAGGTTCTACATGTTGGTCAGATAGCTGGCATCTCCGGTCATGTGGGCTGAACAGCCACTGTCAAATACCATTGCTCCTTCTCATGATGAGTGGATGAGTTGGAAGCAACATAGCAACAGTTGTGATGAATTTTTGAGATCCTCCTCTTCCCACCTCGATCTGTCTCCCACATATCAGTAATTCTCTTCCAGAGAATATCAGACCTGGAACTCCGTCTATTCAACACAATTCTTCAGCTCACGGCCATCAAGCTTTTACTTTGTCGAGTTTCCGACTAACTCCGATGATGACTGACGGTCAATAGCTCAGATCTACCTTCGTTTGATTATCTTAGTTTTCATGATACCCCACTCCAATCATCTGAATCATATAAATACATTAGATGCGCTTTTGCCTTATTTTTGGAAGGAAGATAATGTTCGATTATACTTTCCATATTGCGGAGTGGATCCAATCTTTGGAGCGTAGAATCAGATCTTCGGAGCGCAAAATCTTGGAGAATATATCTTCGTTATATCTTCAGAATATTTTCCTATTGATTCGATTCTATTCGGAGATCTCGACTAACAATGTTGCAGCTTATGTCTCAGATACTGTCTTACCTTCTGTCACAGCCGCTTTGCCTTGTTTGTCAAAAAGCATGCCACTCAAGAACTACCTGGATTTAACATCGTACAAGTCTTTACATCGCAGATTTGGGATGAATTGGAGAAGGGCTTTCGGGTTTAAGGTTTATGGAGCCAAATTCGAGTAAGGAGAGAAAAAAAGAATTCGGCAGATTTATTATCTACACGAGTTCGGTCATGTTAAGACCGAATTCATTATTTTTTGCTGACTGGATCGCACGTGGTGTACACCGATGTAATTTTATACGAGATCAGTCTTTTGAAGTGAAGCATTTGAAAAATGTTTTTGAGATATTCGGCATTTGAGAAAGTGGAATTAAGAGGGCATTTCTAAAAACAATTATGAAACTTCACATTATCATATTAACCTCTACACACCAGTTCCTAAAAGTTTCTAAAATCCTCGTAGCGTGCTTGTAGTAAACCTTCCCCACCAGTCAGTAAGCCTATCATGCGATTACAAGTAAATTTAACACTGGTTAACAAAGTAGAAGCTTACAGGGGCTCGAGCTCTGCGGTGAACGGATCTGTTGGATCGGAGTTAGCAATCTCTTAGAGGGATAGATCCATAAGGGGGTTATAGACAATGGAAGTGAAAGATAGTAGGAAAGTAAATAATGAACGCAGAATAGTTATAGTGGAATTCAAAGTCTAAACTTAGATCTTGAGAAAAATCACTATTTTCTAGTTGTCACTATAAGGATTTAGACATCTTTATTTTGGATATGCTTACAGAGTACAATAGATGAGTACCTTGTCGTTAGTCTTTGTAATCTGCCATTTCTTTCTCTTGTCACTCTGTTCACTCCAACCCTCGAAGTAAACGCCTTCCTTCCACGCTCACGGATGTGTCCCGGACTTGTTTGAACCCACACCTGGCGACTTTCCCGACGCTCTATGTTAAACTCCTCAACCGCGCAGGTGCAACTCCGTTCGCTGGCTGCCAGATTGTTGCTTGCACACGTAGGCCATGTTCTTTTGTACTTATAAAGTACTTATTTCAGTACATATAAATAAATATAAATAAATATAAATAAATATAAGTAAAGTTCAGTACATATAAATAAATATAAATAAATATAAGTACATATAAGTATATATAAATAAATATAAGTAAATATAAATAAATATAAGTAAAGTAATAAGTTTAAGTACAAAATATAAGTACAAAAGAACACACAAGGTCATGTTCTTTTGTACTTATAAAGTACTTATTTCAGTACATATAAATAAATATAAATAAATATAAATAAATATAAGTAAGGTTCAGTACATATAAGTAAATATAAATAAATATAAATAAAGTAATAAGTTTAAGTACAAAAGAACACATTCGTAGTGAGCATTTTCCGTAATTTCCTTGTCTTTCTCTCTTTTGAGAGCATCTTTATTGGTGTCGGCTCACCTCTTTTTAAGCTTGGAAATCTACATGCAGTTTTTCTGATCTAAATGATTTTCGTGTTCCAAGCGAAGGGATTAATTTCCTGAAATATCAGCTTCTGTGTTTTCCTGTACAATCATTTATAAAGTCAGCTGAATGTTTATCAAACTTCAAAACACAGGAACCCAACAGGATCCCTAAAAGGTCCAGCGTCACCTTCCGCCCCGTCCGTCCAAAGCTCCCCACACTTTAATCGAGAGACCACGACGGAAGCGGAGTGACAAAAGACAAAGCCTACTCTTGACTTTGGGCCGGGTCAAATCATTCGGCCCATATAAAAACGGGCTTTCAGGCCTAACCTGAAGCTCTTTGTAGCTCAGCCATGGCGGAAATCGAAGATGTGTCCATCGGAACTACTGATAAGCGCGTCAGAGCCGAAAGCGGCGAATCGGAGGATAAAAGGCATGTGTAGGCTGTTGAAAGGAGGGATTCATGGAGTGAAACGAGCTGTTGTGATCGGGAATGGCGTCGCCGGAGCTGAGAACCAGTGCATCGGCTTGGTTCGCGCGCTGGGGCTCTCCGATCGGTATACCTTATACGTGAGTGGCTTCGTTTGATTGAAGTGAAGCTTTTTTTTGTGCTTTGATCTACTTTTTATGCGCTTGATTAATTATTTTTTGCAGCGAGCGAGGAGGCCGACTGGTGGAATCAATAAGTATCTTCGTTGGCTCCCACTTTCTATTCATCGGAAGGTGAATGAGTTTTCACGGGGAATTTATCCTGTCGGTTGGTCTCATATGGCCGCTATGAGTAAACAATTGGTACCTGATTCAGCTCAAGAAATTGGTATCAGTTAGTTTTTGTTTGAGTATGTTGCTTAAAGACAATGCTGCAGTAATGCTGCTTGGATTATTTGTGAAGTGTGTAGCTATTGAATGTTAGATGTGCTACATTGTAGGTGCAGGTGTAAGTGATAGTACACTGGAGGCTGATGCGAAGCGGATTGGATATATGGCCCGAGAGGCTTTTCTTAAGTACGTCATGTCAGTTTTTGCTATAAAAAATTATAAGAAACAGTTACACTAGTTATTAATAGTACATGAGAATGTGAAATGACGAAGCTTTTCAATGGTTGGTTTGAGTTAATGATGTTTGCGCTGAAATTTTTATCAGGAATGGTCCCTTATTGGTTGTTGCTTCTGGCCGGGATACTGCTCCTGTTGCAAGTTCCATTAAGAAACTAGCTCCAGATAATGTGTTTGTTGTACAGGTTTGAAAGTAAGCCCTTAGCTCAAATAGTTTAGTAGTGTTTTATTTTATGAGAATGCACCCTATTGTGAAATGACTTATACAGTGCAATATTGACAGTTGTTGCCAACCTCAATTTGCGTTGCATGTTATATAGATTGGCATATCCTTGCTGAATTTTGTGCTGTTTAAAGATATGATTTTACATATTTAAAGTAGAATGAAACTTTTCAGTTGACATTCCCTATCCTCATTACAATCCAGCATTCAAATTTTATCACAAAACAACCAATCCATTTATTTTTCTTTTTATTATTTCTTTGAGCGAGGCTTCAGAATTCTAGAAAGGTACGACCTGCAACTCAAATGAGTCCTGGATTGCTAGATAAGTGTATTGTTATTGTTTAAAAGTACGCAAGTTACCCATCAATCCCGCACACTAAAACTTAAATAGAAGCCTCAACCTTTTGGGAAGAGGCTTTATGGTCTTATCACTCGGCTTGTAGCTGGAATGGCTGAGTTAATGTCATTAAGCTTCTCCTACCATTTTAAAACAAAACATCAGTTCACTTATTGACTTTGCGAGAAAGTTTCACTTAATTACAGGTGTTTATATGTTGCATTTTGCTTTCAGATACAGCATCCCAGGATGAAATTGGACAGATTTGATCTTATAATTACTCCTCGTCATGATTATTTTCCATTGACTCCTCAAGGACGCAAACAAGTTCCATGGTTTCTTCAAAGATGGATGACTCCTTCCAAACCTCCTGACAAACATGTGGTAGGTTCTGCCACGACAGTTGATTTATTTTTTCATTGTGCATCATTTAGTTAGGATCTGCTCAATGAAGAAACTACCTTCTGTCATAGCAGTACCTGATCATTAATTTAGATAATTTACTCCAGGTCCTTACTATTGGTGCTTTGCATCATGCCGATCTGGCTGCTCTCCAGATTGCTGCTGCGCAATGGCATGCAGAGTTAGCATATCTGACAAAGCCGTTGCTTGTGGTGAATATTGGTGGTCCTTCGTGTAATTCAATCAACAATAAACTTCCAATATTTTTTACTAGAAATTAATAAGTAGTACAAATAAGAGAAACTTATGCACGAAATATTCTCCCATTAGGACCTTCTCAGACTAGATTGCATCAAACCCAACAGATTCTTATCTTTTTAAACACTTGAGCAATTGTAAAGGATCTTTTTCTCTGGCAACGTTTTGGTAAATACTTTCAGTATACTGTAAATCTTACAGGAGCACTTGAAACATCAAATTTGGAGGAGCAAAATCTTCAATCTTCAATCTTTCAACCATAAGAGAGATATTTTTATGACATCTGAATGTCGTAACTGTGTACTACACTATTTATCAGGGGTCATGGGTTAGTTGTATGAGAAGAATGTTGGGGACTTGGAACACGTTATAGTTGCTCTTTTTCAGTAATTCTATGTCGTTTAGTCTCTCTGGTTGATCTTTATGGTTTTGTTTGTCATACTGTATTGTAATTAAAAAAATTTCAAGACCTGCAATCATTTGCATGATATTTGTTATAATTTGGGACATAATTCTACTTGATATATTTTGATTGTATTCTTGAAATATGAAATTTACTTCACTCTTACATAGGTCATTGCAAGTACGGGGAGAACCTTGCTAAGCAGATCGCAGCGTACCTCCAGAATGTCCTTTGGAGCTGTGGAAGTGTCCGAATCTCATTTTCAAGACGAACTCCTCAAAATGTATACTTTTTTGGCAATACACTTTACAATTGCCTCGTACCTGTTACTTGAAACTTTTGCGCTTCGAGAGTTTCAAACTTAAGAACTCTCATATTATGGATATGGGACTTACATTAGGGCTATGTCCTTGGCTCCCTCTTCTTCTTCTTAAAGTGTTTTCTTTTCCTGGAAGGGCAGAATTAGTTGAGCAGTACCTGATTATTGGAAGTCCATAAAATTGCTCCTTTTTATTTCATTTTTTTATTTTGAAAATCCTAATGATCATGGGGCCATATTTATGCAGGTATCAAAGACCATAGAGAGGGAACTCAATTATCCCAAAGTTTATATATGGGATGGTGTAGGTAACTGAGGCTAATCATCTAAAGGACATACACCTTCTCCTTCCAGTAATTGACTGACTTGTTTAAATGTTCGAGTTGCTCTTAATAGGTCAAAATCCCCATCTGGCAAATTTAGCTTGGGCTGATGCTTTTGTAATCACAGCTGATTCAGTGAGTATGTTAAGTGAAGCATGCAGCACAGGGTAAGTGATAGTGTGATTTCTTTTGACGTCGCTTTTACTGTTGTTTTTGTTTATCATTCTTCATGTTGGTACTACAGGAAACCAGTCTATGTGGTTGGAGCTGAGTTATGTACATGGAAAATTGCTGATTTCCACAAGTCCTTGTTGGAGAGAGGTGCCACCAGACCATTCACTGGTAGAGAAGATGTATGCCTTATATTCTAACGTGCTCCGCTAATGACGCATCATTTTACCCTTTACAAACTGCTATTTACAATATCTAAGATCAAGTGACTTGGTTTTGCAGATATCGAAAACTTGGTCATACCCTCCGCTGAATGACACCAGAGAAGCAGCGAATCATGTACAGGAAGCACTTGCAGAGAAGGGATGGATTGTTAGAACACAAGTCCATGAATGATCGGCTCTTTGGTTTCAAACCGTTGATGCCAATAGGCATATTCATAAGAATAACAGGCCATTTTTCTCTTTTAACCTTCTCTTTCTACTTGAATGTAGTAGTGAACAGGGAAGTGATAAAAAAACCCATTGTATACTCTTGAATCAGGAAGTGAAGTGAAGCTTGAAAACGTGCAACTTCATTCCCTTCCCTTGTCACTCCAAATGTTGGTGTATGCATCAGCTTTCACCTGGCCTCATCATATGCTTCCTTTGACGCTCGAGGAACAATGCCGCCGCAAGTAGTGATTAGTGCCTCCTGTTTTATAAGTATTTTAACTGCATTGACCTTGCTCTGTAACTTTCTGTTAAACACCATATGTATGTATAATGTATCCACAATAGAACCATGAACATTTTCTTTGCCATTCCTTTCTTTCGAGATAACTGTTTCCGCTGCTTGGAAATTGTCAGGCCATTTAAGAGCTCAATGCAGACCGACAGAAGCATTGAGTGGGAAGGGAAGCCTTCATCCAACATCTCTCCATACCACCCATATCATAACTTGCAGTGTCCTTGGACAAGTAAGATATAGGCTGGATGGCTATTTCCTTGCATTTCGTTCACCACATCCTCTACTTCCAGCAACTTTCCATCCTGAAATCAAGCTATTGTATGAGATGCTCCCTGCTCTACCATTCTCCTATACACATCAAGTACCTTCACAGTATATCCATTTACAACATAAGCCCGTATGAGGGAGGGCATTGTATTCTCTCAACTGTGCTCACTTCTTTGCTAACATAACTTATCTGTTCGCAGCGTAGGCTTGATGCCTGATCTTTTCATGTTTTCATAAAGCTCGAGACACTTTTGTGGATTGAATATCCTGAGATTATGGAGTCATAGGTGATGCCATCTGGTCCTACAGCGGACAATTTAAACTTTCACGTGCTGAAAGGTTGTTTCATCTTGGGGAGCAACTGCCATTGAAGTCCGAGAGTGGGAGGCAATTTTGCTTCAAGGACAGCGTCTAACGTGACTCAACCTGATCAAATCCATCATACGGTTTGGTTTGAAGTTCAATTTAATTTTGCTGGATTTTACTAACTCTGTTTGTTAATCTGAATAGTATTGCAGACTTATTGTTTTCTACCTGAGGACTAACAAGCTTGAAGCAAAATCTGTTGCATTGCAATACTATTCTGTTTATAATTATCTGATTATAATTATCACTGACTAATCTGTTGCATTGCAAACAACGAACAAGTTGATATGGATGTGGAGCTCCAACAACCTACTGATGTGGCCAGCTCCACTTCTACTCCTATTCGGGGTGTGCCATCCACTGGGATGCAGCCACCAGTTACGTCTCTAGCTGGGAACAAACCTGCGGGTTTAGTTCTAGACACTGTAGTGGGACGAGTGCCTGCAGTAGTGCCTGGTGAAAAACCATAGAAGTTTGCTGGGTTAAACTTCAAGTTATGACAGCAAAAGATGCGCTTCTACCTGACCACCTTAGTCTTGGCATGGTTCATCACTGATGATGCGCCTAAAATATCTCAGAATGAGAGAGATACTCAAGTGTTGTTTGCATACAATGCTTGGAAAGATTCTGACTATTTGTGTCATAATTATGCGCTAAATGGCCTGACTGATTCCAGATGGTGGATTCAAAGATAGTGGCAACCCAAGTGCAAGAGCTGCAGCTAATCATCCATGAAATACATGCTAAGGGAATGCAAATTAGTGAGTCATTCCAAGTAGTTATTGAGAAGTTGCCTCCGGGGTGGAAGGACTTCAAGAATTACTTAAAGCATAAGCGCAAGGAAATATTTTTTGAAGACTTGGTGGTTCGTTTAAAGATTGAAGAGGACAATCGAGGATTAGATAAGAGATTCAGGATCCAGAGTGAAAAAACGAATGTTGTGGAGCATGATGGTAACTCCAACAAGGACAACCACTCAAAGAAGCTTGCCCATAAGAGTAAAACCTTTAAGAAGATGGTGCAGACAAAGAGGGTCACATGTCAGGCGACTGTAGGGAGCCAAAGAAGAAGAGAAATGTGAACCTCGTGAGGTAGAGGAGTTGGTGGTTGTGATCACCGAGCTCAATCTAGTGGACTAGAATCCTCATGCATGGTGGCTGGATACTAGAGCAATCCGCCACATATGTTCGCAGAGGAGTGCTTTTTCAGAGCTGCAGCTGATTGAAGATGGAGAAAAGGTCTACATGGGCAACTCAGCCACTTCCAAAGTCAAGGAGAAAGGCACTATGATCTTGAAGATGACATCAGAAAAAGAGTTGAAGCTGACTAATGTCTCATATGTGTCTGACATTAGGAAGAATTTAGTTTCTAGTACTTTACTTGATAATCATGCTTTTAGGATGGTATTTGAGTCCCAAAAAGTCACACTTACAAAGAACCGGCATGTATGTGGGACGTGGTTATGTAAAAGATGGCATGTGGAAGTTAAATGTAAATGCCATCAAACCTAAGATTATCAATAAAGGAAATTCTTCCATTTACTTGCTTGAATCCTCTTCTTTATGGCATGGACTGTATACCCAAGTCTCAAATTGATTCCAGACATAAATGTGAATCTTGTGTTGAAGAAAAGTTAACAAGAACATCTTTTCATATATTGAAAGAGATACTGACCCCTTGACTTAATACATAGTGATCTATGTGACTTGAAATTCATGCCAACAAGGGGTGGGAACAAATATTTTGCGACTTTCATTGATGATAGTACAAGATATTGTTCAAATCTATTTGCTAAAGAGTAAGGATGAGGCAATAGAGAAGTTTGCATTGTACAAGTTGGAAGTTGAAAACCAACTGAATAAAAAGATTAAAAGGCTTCATAGTGATTGTGAAGGTGAATATGTAGAACCTTTTGGAGCATTTTGTGCACAAAATGGGATCATACATGAAGTCACTCCACCTTACTCACCTCAATCTAATTTTATAGTTGAACGCAAGAACCGCACCATCAAAGAAATGATGAATGCAATGTTGCTAAGTTCAGGATTAACTCAAGGAATGTGGGGGAGGCTGTCTTATCGGCAGATTATCTTTTGAATAGGATACCGCGAAAGAAGAAGGATAAATCTCCTTATGAGTTATTTAAGGGAAGAAAACCTTGTTATAAACACCTACGAGTGTGGGGATGTTTGGCAAAGGTACTTGCTCTTGGTCCTAAAAGAATGAGAATAGGACCAAAAACAATTGAAGGGCTCCGATGTAAGCAACTCAATTTAAACTTTTATCAAAGTCAGTTTCAGACTTCATGGGCAGTTGGAGACAACTGCGAGAGTGGGACGGAACTGACCCAACAACTTTGTTTTCTCCATAAATGAGAACACAGAAGAGAAACAGAGGAACACGAACCCTGTGAAGAATGTTAGAAATCAATGAAAATCTCACGTGTTAGCCATTTGGACATGAATGGAATTAAAATTGAGGGGCTCCGATGTAAGCAACTCAATTTAAACTTTGGTCAAAGTCAGTTCCAAACTTCATGGGCAGTTGGAGATAACAGCGAGAGTGGGACGAAACTAACCCAACAACTTTGTTTTCTTCATAAACGAGAACACAGCAGAGAAACAGAGGAACACGAACCCTGTGAAGACTCTTCCTTTTTCTTCTGCATTTCTCAGTGATAGTTGAAGATCAAATGAAGTTCGATTCAGCAAGGCTTTTGTGTGTGCACAACAAGCTGCTGAAAGGTTGTTTCATCCTGAGGAGCAGCAAACTGCCATTGAAGTCCCAGAGTAGGCGGCAATTTTACTTCAAGGTCAGCGTCAAACGTCACTCAACGTGATCAAATCCATCATACTACTTGGTTTGAAGTTCAATTTAAATTTACTGATTTATTAATTTGAATAGTATTAGAGACTTATTCTGCCCGACGACTAACAACATTCACCAATGTTTTGTGCACAATTGTGACGAACACATCCATCCATCCTTTTCTCGGTTCGGGTAAGATGTCAAACTCATTTGGAATGAAAGGCACAAAACAAGGGCCGGTAGATATGTACAATCTTGAAAAGTTTCTATTGTGCTGTAACCGTCACTTGGTTCTAAATCCTTTGTGTAACAGGTTTGCGTACAGGAGTTGGTTCCATGTGTCGGGCACTCCAGGCAAACACCAATGACTGCAATCCTGGCGCACAGGCTGTAGCATACCAGCCTCGCGATGCTGCGAAGGGTGACCATCTATTCTGAACTCTGCTAAAAATGTAATGTTCAAGAACTGGACCTTCTCATATGCTCCTTCCACTTCCTTCACCACGTCGTATATCAGTTTGTTGTTCCATGGCTCTGCTTCCAGCCTCGTCTCAGGTGCAAAGCTGCTATTGCACCTGCCTCCTTCATTCCATGTTCCGCCCCTGCTCAGAATAAAATTGATTTATTGGCAATGTTTCAGGTGCTGAAATTGATAGAGAAAGGCAATGCCTGTAATGCACTGGAGAATAGCTGCGGAAGACAACATATGTATTGTTGCCATCGAGGTTATTCAGGACCCATGTCTTCCAGGTCTGCAAAGATTTCCTGAAAGCTTCCTTTACATCCATTGTCATGTTCACAGCATCTCCTTCCTGGAAATAGAAACCCCTGAAACACACACTGCATCATCATTTTTATCTCAAATCACTCGTCAACCAAAGATAATTATCTTACTTACTGCTTGATTGTTTTGTCAGCATTCCACCAGTGTCCGCCGTTGAAGACAAGAAGATCAGCTCCAGCCCAGAGCTTAGAAAACCGGTGCAGTGTGTCCACTCTAACAGCATGTTTCACAGCTTCGGGTGCATCTCTGGGAGGGCGGTCAGGGAGGACGAGGTAAGGAGTTCTGTAATACTCAACTGTCAGATTGTACTCGGCAAATCTAATGCAGAGAAAGCCTTTGTGTTTTGTTATAGGCTTCCCATTGACTTCATACAAGGATGACTTATTTGACACCTCTTGCGCCAGCATGCATACCAGTGACTCCCACTGGTTCCTACCGATGGAGTCTCCTGCAAACACTATCCTCCCGTTGCGGCTCCTCTCCAGGAACCCTCTTGCATCAAATCTGCACCAAAAGGGTTTTTTTTTTTACACAGATGCATTGATCAGAGTTTTACTTACTCATGGATACCTGGGAAGATCACAAACTCTGGGGTGCCATCTCCAGTTGAGATACTCGACATCCTTTCTGCCATTTTTCTGGCACCTGAACCCAGGATCAAGAAACTGGCAGTCCTCTGTGTACAGCTTCAGTGCACTTCCCTCCTCTCTGACCCACTCGCCATTCGAATAATCGCAAGTTGGTGGGTTATTTTGTGGATGAAAAGTTGGAAAGTGTGACAAGAATCCACCAAGTTTGGAGAGGGAGAGGGAGTAGTGAAAGATGAGGAATGAGGAGAGGAGGAAGGAGAGTGATGCAAAGGTTACATGGCGCTTGATAATGGGATTGGGGAGGATCATGAGATGGAGATTATGGTGAAGAAGATGGAATAAGAAGAAGATATATATAGGGAGGGAGATCCACTCCACTGTAAGTGGATCGTCAGAGTTTTGAAGGTGAATTAGTTTCGTTATTATTATAATAAAAGTTAAATGGAAATAGAAGATTCTCATTCCACGCTAATCTGTTACTATTAGGAATCAAAAACTACACTCGCACTCAATTTCAAGTGATCTGAATAAAAGGTATTAATTATTATTTATTAAAAACCCAGATTTTAAATAAGAGAGGGTGGACGTTCTGTCATTCAACAATTTAATTAAGTAAAAAATTTAAATTCGATATCTTTATTAATATCTAATTAATTAAAGAAAATATAATTTGTAAACTCATATATCGTACTAACAATATAATTCAATTTAATATAGAATTTAAAACAATAAAATATAAATTTTAAGGATATAAAATCTGATTATTTATTAAACTCAAAATCCATTTAAATTAAGTGCATTACTTAAAATTTAAAATGTGTTAATTAAATAAAATATTATATATACTTTTTTATAGGTAAGTTGCCTATAAAAATCTAAGTGTATAAACTTAAAATGCATTACATGATATTTTAAAGTGTATTAAAATAATTAAACATTTATTGTATTTTAATCTATCCATAAAATCGAATTTAAAGTGCATTGGTGGATACAAAATTTCTATTAAAATTAAGCTGACAAAAGTAGAAAATTTTATTGAGTTGATTTATTAGGCAGCAATTCTACATAATTAAATATACTGATTTATTTTTCAAATTTCGTTACAATTTTATTTGGTCATTTTTATTTTTGTGAATTTGGTAGCACATATTTGATTTGGTAAAACGTCAAATAAGAAGGGAATAATATACTAAATAAACATTTTTCATGTTTAAAATAATTTATTGGCTCCAACGTGTTAATTTGAAATTCATTTTTATCATTCGATCAATCAATTGAATATCATTAAAAGTGTCACGTCTTTAAAAAAAAGATATGGAATGTCTCAACCGATCTCATTATCAATATAAATAAGAAGAAAACAGTGTTAATAAGAATAATTTTAAGGCTTCAATCAATTGGCTGACATCTTTAAAATCTAATGCGTTTTCATAATATGGGAGAATAAATTATTATTTACGGTAAATTTAATTCTTCCTGGAAATGAAAATGTGATTTTTATAAATAAAACTTTCTTCCTAAAAATACCTAATGAAAATGAGATTTTTATAAATAAAATACCTAGTGTCAAAGAAGTGACACAATAGTTATCTTTTTCAAAAAAAATAGCATTTTATGAAGAAAGTTATAAAATCATGGCATGCTTGAAAACTCGTCCAAAGTTTTGTGCTCATAAAAAAAATCATGCAAAAATATTTAATAACCAGAAGAATAAATCTATATTTAAATTGTATCGGGAGAACGACGTCTATTAATAGTTGCAAAAACACGAAAAAAATTTATTGCCACCAATTTACAACTTTGTTCCCTAACTTTCATCTTTTTGAAGTTTGTTTCCAAAATGTTACAAATTTAACAAACCGCTATTGTTCCTCATTGTATATTTCTTATGACACATCAACGCTGACATGACACTGATGTGTCATGTTTTCCACAAACCGCTCCTGGGAATAGCGGTTTGACACTTAATATTATCAACCGCTACTTCCAGTAGTAGTTTGTACACGAATCGAATGTGATTCGCCCAAACAGACTCGAATCAAAGTGTCAGTAGGTTTCGAGTTTTAATTCAGGAACAAACCGCTACTCTTAGTAGCGGTTTGTTTGGGAATTAAAACTCACGCATTGATTCATATACAGCAGTACATCGACATTTCATACAATAAGTTTCGAGTCATTCTTTAATGTTGTACAAACACAATCACATTAACATTCCATGAAATGTGATTAGTGTTCAACAAGGAAAAATCATCATAAATGTCAAGATATATAGCATTATTCGGGTTTAGGGAAGTACGACAAACTAAGATCTAACGAATCACTGGACCAGTTGATCTTCTAACGGCTCATTTTGGCCTGGTGCTCCTACGAACTTGAGTAGCTTGAGCAACTTACGAAGGACCTTGTTCACCTAAATTGGCATCCTCGTGTACAGGTTCTTGAGAAAGTTCAACAGTATCTGCGAAAATATGGAAATCAAATTTTGAAAATTTAATGATAGAATGGGAGTTGCATCTACCATCAGGAAATTGGACAATGTCCGACGTTATTCCCATGGCATCACCTGGCTTTGATACCATTTGTAACGACCCGATCGGAAAGGCCGATCCGAGTCGTTATAAGTATAGTATGTCTCAACTGTCTCTTGTCACCGACATCCCCTAGGTCACCACAATCTAGGATCCATCTTAAAAACCATGGTATGTTGGTGACAAGATAGTTAGTAGGTTTACTTATTAACTAATCACAAGCATCTCTCACAATCGATGTGGGGCAAATTGGGATGTTACATATTTCTACCAAATCAGCATAACTAGCTTCTTAGATGTTTCAGGCACATCATCTGAAAAGATTTGAGCTGCTATCCGGCCAGATCGGACTAAAGAAAGAACTTGGAAAAGTGAAAAGGAAAAGTTTACGCCAATATAATCGGTAATCATAGGTCAGCATATTTAATTCCTTTAGCAATAAGTGACTTACATGTGATGGCACCTCGTGTGATGTCGGTCGGTATGGAACTGGTTTATCTAGAGCCTTGCGTAGCTGAATAAATTGGCGGGTAACCGAGTTGTACCATCCGTGTATAGTACTTTAGATTTCACCCTCGACAAAACTGTGGATCCAATTGTTCCATATCGTCCCATGCACATGCAATTCTCTGCTCCAATCCTTTCTGGAATTTTACGGGTGATCGCATGTAATTTTCTGTGACTTGGATGTGGCATGCGTGGGATCGCCTGACGGATGCCGAACTGGCGTAAGACTCTAGATGGATAATGTCAGGCTGCTATGTTAAAATCTAAGGCACTTCAGCCATCCAAATGTGACGTCCCTGAACACATATCAGATTGAGTGACGCAAGAACATCCTCTATGTAGGGCATCCATACAACGTCAATATTTTGTTGGCGATCCAACTAGTATCGGTACAAGAGCAACACATGCTGAGGAGTCTCCCGATATGTCTTCGGACCATCCCATCCGAAGTATCCCAATACAAATTCACCTAAAACAGGAGGTCTCAAAAGACGATGCGTGCTCTCATGCCCATAACTGGAGAAGTATGCTACACCCGTCAAATGCGAATTTCGAAAATCGCAAGCAATGCTCAGCTGCCTGTACAAAAATGCCAATACAGCGCTCCCCCAACTATATGTGATGACCGAGTCCAGATGAACCAAACATTGTAAGTAATGAAGGGAGACGTCGTTGCCAGATCCGTCTGGCATGAGTGAAGTACCAAGCATGCATAGCATGTAGGCTCGTGCATACCTCTGTATATCATCATCACTAGCATCTGGTGGCACTACACTCATGTTATTCTTGAACCATGATGCACGCTACTGCAGGTCTTGCCCAGAGATGGGACTGTACCAAGAGTAGTCATACATAAGGCATCCAATTCTGGACATCCTCATTGCCGGTCACCTGCCTGCCGTGTACTGGTAATGCAATGATAACACCAACATCTTGTATTGTCAACGTCATCTCACCGGAGCGGAGATGAAATGTATGAGTCTCCGGTCTCCACCTCTCTACCAATGCGGTAAGGAAACCTTGGTTAACTTTCATGTTCTGCACATTAGTCCATTGGAAAAATTCTGCCCGCATAATAAGCTCTGCAATCCTGGGATCCATCTCCCACATGTCATCGTATATCCAGTACCTCCAAATTCTGCGAAATGAATAGCATAATATCAAAAAACATGATAGCTATAACATGCTCATCTCCCATATAATTTAAATGATTACCTCTTTCTCCCAGACTGCATCGGATCGTTGCGTATCTTGCCAGGTCAATAGTAAACCGTCTACAGGTCCTGGGTTGACTATAGAGGATAAATCGTCGTACTGGGAGTCATCGTGTAAAGTATCATGAAATGTGGATGATGATGGCATGTAAGTACCTCGGAACATGAGTATAACAAAAATTAAAATTAATACACTGAAAATATAAAGATTAACAATTTTAAGTGCAATTATTATCTGAAATTTGCAGCGCCTTTGATAAACAGATTTGTGAACAAGCAGTTGCTACAGCACACTCTTGTTCACCCGAAAACTGTTTCAGCAGGAAAGAACAAAGACAAAGTTTTGTTCACCCAGTTCAGCCAAATTGCCTACGTCTGGGGAGGACTCTTCTCAGTCCTCAATCCACTAATCTCAAGGTTTCCAAGTACACACGGTTACAACCCACGCAACCTATGCTACTCAACCACAAGTGGATCCACGTACACAATCAGAACAGGCTCTGACTTGTGTCTGCACACCCTCTATTGATATCTATCTAGAATAGCTACTGTCTCCTCGAAACTCAGCCTATTCTAAACAATACTCAGATTCTGCAGGGTTGTTATAGCATCTGCTGTAGCACACAGCTGATGCACAAACTGTCCGCGTCGCTCCGAAGCCTTCCGCTGAGCCGTTCGAACGATTCCACGAGCGTTCCACACTCTGGAATACTCCCCCTCACTCAGTGACCTCCTGTCACTAGCAAGAGCTGGCCTTCGATCGATTGCCCGAGTCCCTCCACTCGACAATCCCTTCGCGGCCTTCCTTGATCCACCAACAAGCACTGCTGCTCTGAATTGGTCTCCCGATCAAGCTGTGATCAGACTCTGCAAGTCCTATCACCCACTGTCACAATCACCTCAGTTCTGCGCTCACGCTCTGCTCTCGGTGATGATCGAAGATTCGCCATCATAGATTCACTCTCTGATGAACTTGTGTGTAACTCTCGTGTTTTCTCTCTTAGCTTCGATCAACCTTCATTGCTCTGAAGAGTCTCCATTAAGTAGGCGCGCCCACTGCCATCATTATCAGGATTTAGCAATTCCCTTAGCAATATCAATATCTCCTAATTTTTAGGAGATTAGATTTGATTTGAGATTCAAATCTCCCACAATCAAATCTCCTTTTCCAGCTAGGAATCTCCACTGGAATATTCTCTTCAGCAACTTAGAAACTCTCCTGATTCTCTTAGATTGACTGCCACACCTTCTTTGCAAAACCCAGATTGCTGCAAGCTCCTGCTAAAGCTTCCTCCTGCTATAGCTGCTTCTTGTTCACTGACCTTGTTCACGAAAGCTGGACTCCTGCTATAGCAGCATCTTGTTCAGCTGCTTGTTCACTTGTGCTGGTTTTGTCAAATACTACCATACCGCATCATCAATCTCCCCCTTGGCATTTTGACAAAACCCCTTTGAAAGCTTCAATTCAAATCTTATGGTAACTAACTCCCTTCCCTTTTGTCTCCCCCTTTTTGGCACAATTGACAAGGGGAAGTTCCTTGCTGACTCAAGAGGGCGAGACATAGAGCCCCAGAGAGGATCTCAGGTCTTCAAACCGTACTGCATCCAAAGGTTTTGTGAAGATGTCAGCAAGCTGTTTGGCCGACACAACATGCTGAAGTGCAATGATTTTCTTTTCCACCAGATCACGGATGAAGTGATGTCGAATGTCAATGTGTTTGGTTCTGCTGTCCTGAACAAGGTTCTTGGAGATGCTGATAGCACTCATGTTGTCACAGTAGAGAGTCATTTCACCTTGATCGAGACCATACTCGCCCAACATTTGCTTCATCCACATCATCTGTGCACAGCAGCTCCCAGCAGCTATGTATTCTGCCTCAGCTGTAGATAGCGTGCTGTTTTGTTTCCTACTGAACCATGACACCAGGTTATTACCCAGGAAGAAGCAGCCTCCAGAAGTTCTCTTCCTATCCTCAGCACAACCTGCCCAGTCTGCATCACTATATCCCACTAGGTTTGCATTTGTATCCTTAGTATACCATAAGTCATAGTGCACCGTACCACCAACATACCGAAGGATTCGCTTGACCAGCTGCAAGTGACTGTCTTTGGGGCAGGCTTCAAATCTAGCACAAATTCCTACTACAAAGGATATGTCAGGACGACTGGCAGTCAGGTACAATAAGCTCCCAATCATACTTTTGTAGGTAGTCTGTTCATCTTTGATGGCTTTGACAGTCATGTTCATCTTTGATGGCTTTGACATGAGTGGCAGCGGGCGTTCGTTTATGACTGGCTTTATCTAGCTGAAATTTATGTACAAGATTCTTGTTGTATTTGCTTTGTGCAATAAAGATGCCATCTGCTTTTTGGGTGATCTCCAGACCAAGGAAATACGATAATTCTCCGACCATGCTCATTTTGAATTCCTTCTGCATGTGATCCACAAACTGCTTCACCAGATGCTGACTTCGATCCAAAAACAATGTCATCCACATATGTGCGCAATGATCACATCCGATTTGGTGTGTTTCACAAATAAAGTTTTGTCAGCTCCCCCTCTTTTGTAGCCATGGTTTTCAAGAAAAAATGTTAGCCGCTCGTACCATGCTCGAGGAGCCTGTTTAAGCCCGTACAGAGCTTTCTTCAGTTTGTACACGTGCTCCGGATGATGAGGATCTTCAAAACCTGTTGGCTGGGCAACATACACTTCTTCAGAGAGGTCTCCGTTTAGAAACGCACTTTTGACATCCATTTGATATAGTTTAAACTAGAAAACAGGACATAGCTAGAAGCCGTCGGATGGCCTCCAGACGAGCGACTGGAGCAAAAGTTTCTTTGAAGTCTAGCCCCTCAATTTGAGTGTATCCTTGAGCAACAAGCCTGGCTTTATTTCTTGTGATGTTCCCCTTTTTATCAGTTTTATTTTTGAAGATCCATTTGATACCTATAATGTTTACTCCTTTAGGTCTGTCCACCAAGTCCCAAACATCGTGTCTTTCGAATTCTGCTAGTTCTTCCTGCATAGCTATCATCCAGAATTCGTCATTCAAAGCTTCCTTGAATGTCTTCGGTTCTATACTGGATAGGAAGCAGGTATTGAGGTAAGCGTTGCTTCTGGTTCTCCTTCTTTCTGTCGGATATCCAATCACATTGGTCAGTGGATGGTTCTTCTGAATCCTCTTTGGAGGCTGCCTTGACGGTGGATCATGAGTCTCATCATTCTGTTCTTCATGCAAGCTCTCTTGGAGTTCGTCTGTATTTTCTGTTTCAGCACTTGCTATGGCATCATCTGGAGCCGAAGTCTGTTCACTTCTGCTCTGATTGGCAGGGGCATCTTCAATGTCAGTGTCTTCGTCGTCAAGGACAGTGGAAGAACCTTCTTCAATATCTTTGACTACTACATTTATGGATTCCATCACTGTTCTTGTCCTCTGGTTGTACACTCAATATCTTTGACTACTACATTTATGGATTCCATTACTGTTCGTTGAATATCTCAGGAAGAAACCATCATCGCTCATTGGGTCAAGCTTCTTCCTGTACTCCCGATCTCTCAGAATATAGCAGTCACTTCCAAAGATGTGAAAGTATTTAACTGTGGGCTTCTTCTGATTCCAGAGCTCATAGCAAGTCTGGTTGGTTCCTTTCCGTATGGTGACTCTGTTGATGATGTAGCATGCGGTGTTCATTGCCTCAGCCCAGAATTTCAGGGGGATCCTCTTGGCATGAATCATGACTCTGGCCATTTCTTGAATTGTCCGATTCTTTCGTTCCACTACACCATTCTGCTGAGGAGTGATGGGAGAGGAAAACTGATGTGAGATACCCTTTTGGCGACAGAACTCATCCACTGCTTCGTTTTCAAACTCTCTGCCATGATCACTACGGATGTTGGTGATTCTGAGATTTTTCTGTTGCTCCAGTCGGGACACCAACGAGACTATAACTTTTACAATGTCTGATTTTTCTCTGATAAAATCAATCCAAGTGAACCGGGTATAGTCATCAACGCAGACGAAGGCGTATCTTTTCTTGCCCACACTCTCTACTTCCATAGGACCCATCAGGTCCATGTGTATCAACTGGAGAGGTCTGATTGCGTTTGTATCTTTGATTTTTGGATGTGAAGCCTTTTTTGTTTCCCAATCTGACAATCTCCGCAGATGGAACTTGTCTAGCCTTTAATCAGCGGTATTCCTCTGACTAACCCTTCTGATGTAATTTTCTTCAGATTTCTCAGATTGACATGACCCATCCTTCTGTGCCAGCGATTCTGTGAAGGTATGTGGCATCATTGACAAACTCCTACAAAGTGAACTAGAGCCTGCTACAGCAAGTATGGAAAGAAAACAGCTGATGAAGAGCATTCCAGAGTGAGCAAACTCAGTAAGTGGCGCTCCAGCTGAAGACAGTAAGTGGCGCTCCAGCTGAAGACATTAAGTGGCGCTCCAGATGAAGACATTAAGTGGCTAATGTCTTCACGAGGCGCGCGACCTAATGTTGCCTTGGGGAGCTCGAAATTCTGAAAGAGAGCATGAAGACATCAGCTTGTGCAATCTGGGCAGAGTGACTATCTCTGGAGCTAAAGTGGAGTAAGCAAGTGCTACAGCAATCTCTGGAGCAGAAGTTCAGTAGTAGATGCTGGAGCTAAAATGTGGTAGCACAAATTCAAAGCTTTCTCGAAGATTGCATTCAATCAACAAATCAGTGGACCGAACGGCTTTCGGAAAGAGCTGAATATTCAGGAGAATATTTCTGGAGTGTCTCTCAAGAACAAGGGCAGATTTGTTGAATGAAGATTTGATTGGAAAATCAAAACCTCTATAAATTGGAGGATCTTCCTTAGAATTGATGGGATTGTTTCCTAATGCATTTAGGAAATTCCAGCAGCAGCAAACAGCTACAGCACAAGTGAACAAGGAGTTGTTGCAGCTCAAACAATCAAGCTGGCAGCAGAAGTGAACTAGCAGCAGCTACAGCAGGGGATGCTGCAGCAGGTGCTGGTTCAAGTGCTGTATCAACTGTCCGAGTAGCAGTTATGTACTTGGTGAGTTTTGAAGGTATGGCAGTTGTGTTCTTGCTCTTAGAAGATTTTCTAAAATGTTGTTGAGCATATTCCAGCAAGGTTTACTGGTCAGAGGAAGGAGATTTGCATTGAAGATATTAATCAAATCTAATCTCCTAGATTTTAGGAGATAATTGATCTTGTGGGTCAATTACCTAAACCTGGAAATTGCTTAAAGTGGTGTGGGTATTTAAGCAGAAGGAGTTAGGGCTGAAGAGGGTGATCGAAGCTGAGTGATACACGAGAGTAGACACAGATTTCAGAGAAGGAACTTTCTGGGTGCTACGGACGTTGTTCTTCGATCAAACACACACGGGCAGAGCGTTGAGCGCAGAGCTGTGGTGAGCATTGCAGAAGAGAATCAGGTCTTGCAGAGACTGATTTGTGCATTGATCTGGAAGCCAATTCAGAGCTGTGGAGCTTGTTGGTTGATCAAAGGCAGCCGCGGAAGAACTGACGGGTGGAAGGCTCGGTGGAGGTTCGTGCGGAAGAACTCACTAGTGACAGGTGGTCACTGAGTGAGGGGGAGTTACTCAGAGTGTGCAGCGCTCTTGGAGTGGTTCGATCGGCTCGGCAGAAGGCCTTGGAGCGACGCGGACATTGTGCTTCAGTTGTGTGTTACAGCTGTTGCTGCAGCAACTCTGCTGAGTAGTGTAGTATAGAATAGGCTAAGTTCTTTGAGAAGATTGTAGCTATTCTAGACTGACATACTGTAGAGGGTGTGCTGACACAAATCAGAGCTTGTTCTGATTGTGTTGTGTGATCCACACGGGGTTAAAGTACCATAGGTTGCGTGCGTTGTAACCGAGTGTGCTTGGGACCTTTGATTGAGTGGATTGAGGACTGGAGAATAGTCCTCCCCAGACGTAGGCAGTTTGGCCGAACTGGGTGAACAAACCTGTGCCTTTGTTCATTGCTTGCTGAGACTATTTCTTGTGAACAAGAGTGTGCTGCAGCAACTGCTAGTTCACAAATCTGTCTAAATGAGACGCTGTGAAATTTCAGATTCATTTCCTCTGCATTAGTTAGCATGCATCTGGGTAAAGGAGAGTTTGTGTCTACCTTGAGAAGATAGTAGTTGCTTCTTGATTTGGCCCCCTCCATTATACATTCTCCATTCTTGTTGAAGACTTTGCACGAATCTTTCGTAAACTTCACATGTTGAGTCCCATCACACAACTGGCTAATGCTTATGAGGTTCGCCTTCAGTCCTTCAACCAGCATGACATTGCTTAGTTCAGGCATCCCTTCAACTTCACCTGTTGTTCCCTTTCCTAGAACTCTTCCCTTCAGGCCATTTCCAAACTTCACCTGTTGTTCTAAGCATGGAGTTATATTCTTCAAGAAGGATCTTTCTCCCGTCATATGCCCCGAGCAGCCACTGTCAAAATACCAACTAACCTTGTTCGAGGAACTTGCTGTGCTGACAAGAGCAAGATGCTGAGTTCTCCCATATTTGTGCTTGGTTGATTATCTGGCTGACCCTTTTCTGCGATATGCTGATGGACAGTTCATCTTAATGTGACCTTTGAGCCCACAGCTATAGCATCTTTTATACTTTAATAGTGTCTTGACATGGTGATACAGGGATTGCTGTAGCAAGAGTTGATCCACCCTACCTTGTGTTTTTCTGCCTTTCCTGACTGATCTGTATCTGACCATGTTGCATTCATCTTCACTCAGATCTGTCTCGTCTTCACTTCCGCTGGCAGAAAAAGCATTTTTCTGCTCGGCCTTCTTCATTGGTTTGCTAGTACAGTCGGCTTGTCGATGACCATATCCTTCACAGTTCTAACACTTCATGCCCTTTCTTCTGAATTGTTTTCGTGTGGATGAGCTTTGCCCAGTTCTTGAGTCCATGTTCTTCAGGAGTTTTTCCCAAGGTTCTTTACTAGCATACTCAGCTGATCATCTGGAGCTGGCTTCGTCACTTCTGTTTCTGCCTTCAGTCCTATATTCTTCTTAGGAGTAGGCTCTTCTTTAACCAGCTTCATCTCGAATTGTTTGAGGGATCCAACCAATTCTTCCAGCCTCATGTGTCTGACATTTTGAGCTTCTTCAATGGCCGTCACTTTCATGTCAAATCTTGTGAGTAACGATCTGAGAACCTTCCTAATCAGCTTCTCTTCAGGAATAGGTTCTCCAAGAGCATGGGCTTCATTTTCTAGGTCACACAGTTTCGCATTGAACTCAGTGATCGTCTCCTCTTCTAGCATTCTCAAATTTTCAAACTGCGTAACAATAATCTGTAATCTTGACAGCTTTACTATATCAGTTCCTTCATGGGCAATTTGCAGAATTTCCCAAGCTTGCTTGGCCATATCACAGTTTGATATCAACCTGAAATTGTTAGCATCAACCGCAGCAAAGATAGCATTCAGAGCCTTTGAATTACCAGTTGCTGCAGCTCCCTCTTCAGCAGTCCATTGTTCTTCATGTTTTACCCGTGTAACTCCCTGTTCATCCATGGTGATCGGAGGAGACCACTGGACCACGATAGCTCTCCAGGTCTTCTCATCAATGACTTTGAGAAAGGCCTTCATCCTAGCCTTCCAATATTCATAGTTCTTGCTTCCAACAATGGAGGTCTGCTCGTGCTCTGTCCTTCCTTCATTGTTCCTTGACTTCTTCAGAGGCGATGTAGGATCTTTTACTCTGCGTGTTGAGCTTCGGCTCTGATACCAATTGAAATTTGCAGCGCCTTTGATAAACAGATTTGTGAACAAGCAGTTGCTACAGCACACTCTTGTTCACCCGAAAACTTTTCAGCAGGAAAGAACAAAGACAAAGGTTTGTTCAGCCAAATTGCCTACGTCTGGGGAGGACTCTTCTCAGTCCTCAATCCACTAATCTCAAGGTTTCCAAGTACACACGGTTACAACCCACACAACCTATGCTACTCAACCACAAGTGGATCCACGTACACAATCAGAACAGGCTCTGACTTGTGTCTGCACACCCTCTATTGATATCTATCTAGAATAGCTACTGTTTCCTCGAAACTCAGCCTATTCTAAACAATACTCAGATTCTGCAGGGTTGCTATAGCATCTGCTGTAGCACACAGCTGATGCACAACTGTCCGCGTCACTCCGAAGCCTTCCGCTGAGCCGTTCGAAAGATTCTACGAGCACTGCACACTCTGGAATACTCCCCCTCACTCAGTGACCTCCTTTCACTAGCAAGAGCTGGCCTTCGATCGATTGCCCGAGTCCCTCCACTCGACAATCCCTTCGCGGCCTTCCTTGATCCACCAACAAGCACTGCTGCTCTGAATTGGTCTCCCGATCAAGCTGTGATCAGACTCTGCAAGTCCTATCACCCACTGTCACAATCACCTCAGTTCTGCGCTCACGCTCTGCTCTCGGTGATGATCGAAGATTTGCTCGCGCAGATTCACTCTCTGATGAACTTTTGTGTAACTCTCATGTTTTCTCTCTTAGCTTCGATCAACCTTCATTGCTTTGAAGAGTCTCCGTTAAGTAGGCGCGCCCACTGCCATCATTATCAGGATTTAGCAATCCTTAGCAATATCAATATCTCTTAATTTTTAGAAGATTAGATTTGATTTGAGATTCAAAGCTCCCACAATCAAATCTCCTTCTCCAGCTAGGAATCCCCACTGGAATATTCTCTTCAGCAACTTAGAAACTCTCCTGATGCTCTTAGATGGACTACCACACCTTCTTTCCAAAACCCAGATTGATGCTGCATGGACAGACGCTACAGCTCTTCTGAACAAGCTCCTGCTAAAGCTTCCTCCTGCTATAGCTGCTCCTTGTTCACTGACCTTGTTCACGAAAGCTGGACTCCTGCTGTAGCAGCATCTTGTTCAGCTGCTTGTTCACTTGTGCTGGTTTTGTCAAACACTGCCATACCGCATCATCATTATACATTGAAACAAACGTTATTATCAAAACATTAACATTAACAGTAATACATTGAAACTACTGTGTCGGCGCATCGCACGTCCTCTTGTTATGACCGCCCACATCGCATTTTGCACATCGCATCGATCTACCACCTTTTGATGTTCCGGAGCTGCTAAGTCCACCACTTGCGTCGAAGTTCATCTCATTACGCCTTCTTCTTGTGGGTTCTCGCCTCCTCTTGGTTCTTTTGAAATTAAGGTTCGGCACACGTCCAGGCCATCATATGGGGGTTAGTATGCTTGATCCGGAATCGGATTGAACTTCGGATACCAGATTCTATTATATGCTTCCATGTAAAGTTCGGAGGTCATACATGCACTTATACTCAGATGCTCCATCGTGCACATCGCCAAGACATGACTGCATGGATAATGGCCTTCCATTTTCCACACGTACATGATCTGATGCTAATGTGAGCACATTATGGTTATAGGCAGTAGTGACAGAAGCCACTCCATTACTTCGATCAAACATTTCCACCTCATGTCCTGTACCCTTCGACTTCAAGTGATTATTTTTTTTGTCCACATTGGGGCAAAAATACTTTCAACTGTTTGGTCCTGATCATGTCTCCGTGTGAAATAATCGTTGGCCTGTTTGAAGATGTAGTGCACAAGAGCCGTAATTGGCAAGTCCCACCCTCCTTGTAGGATGAAGTTGAAACATTCAGAAGTATTGGTAGTTATGGAACCCCACCTTCTTCCTTTGTCGTCATACGCCGGACCCATTTTTCAGCTGGTAGTTCATCAAGCCATTTCAATGCTACAACATTATCTGACAATTTGTCTCGTAACTCTGTGAAAAGCTTGTCGAATTTCTTCTTTTGATTCTGGTGGGCAATACGTGCTAGAAATTCTTTCAACTGATTGTTCTTCACCCGCATGTTTAAATTGCTAACAAGATATCGTGAACAAACACGATGAATGCCTTTGATGGTGCCTAATCCCCGTCTTTCATTGCGTTTGTAATTCCAATATGTCTATCTGAAATAACGCAAAGCTCCTGCCGTTGTATTATCCCGGCCCTTAAACATGTCACAAACCATCTCCAATTGTCGTTATTTTCACTTTCAACCAAGCCATACGCCAACGGAATAATATGATTGTCCGCATCCACACCCACAGCAACTAATAACACCCTTTATATTTACCATACAGATGAATCCCATCAATACAAATTACAGGGCAACAATGTACAAACGCTTCTATAGCCAGTGCAAATGCCCAGAAGATTCGATCCACGCTCAGTTTATCGCTATCCAACGGTGTTGTTAGCCAGAATACAACACTTTTGGAGCACTGCAAAATGTTCATAAATTTGGGCAACTTGGCAAATGATGTCTTCCAATCCCCAAAGAGATATTCACGAGCCTTTTGCCTCACTTTTCACGCCTTCAAATATGGAATGTCATTTTCAAATTTTCTTAACATCAGTTGTTTAATAGCATTTACATTGCAATGAATGACTTATTGAAGTGAACATTATCTTTCAGAATAATATCTCTCTCGCAAGAATGTGCCTCTTCATACCTGGTGATCTCCCACATAGTGGCCTTGAATTTTTTTAACCACTCGGATATGCCACGCGCAATTACTAGCCCTATAATTTAGGATCGTTCGACACTCGTCGGACTTGTACGTTTGATATTCAATCCTATTTATGATTGAATATCTCTGATGCGCATGTATCACATCTTCCTTTGATCCAAATAGCATCCCTTTCTGAAGGGAGTTTATTGAAGATCCACTACTACCCAGCAAATGTTCATCTACCTCCATATTATCCATCCAATGCGATACATCATTAAACTCGGGATGAGTATTATTAAATACTCTAACCCCATTGTCCTCCACATGAGCCGACGTCCATGATTGAAAATTATCTTCATCACCGATTGCATCTTACCTCTCCAGATTATCTCTATCATATTCGTCCGAATTAGGTACGTCAAAGTGTTCAATGTGGACATAACCATTCTAGCAAGTTCTTCGTTATTCATTCAACAAACAATTTCGCCAAATTTACTTTCCAAATAACGTAGTCAAATTTGGCCAAATTTCAAACCTAATTGCACAAGTTTGCTACACAAAATTCCAACAACATAGTCAAGTAACAACAATCAAATCAACACCTAAAATTCCAATACCCAAAACTACATACACAAGAAAAAACCCCCCAAATCAACACATACAATACTCATTACACAATTTGCTATCAACCCAAAACATAATTTTCACACAAAATCAAACTCTTATATCACAAAACCCATATAATCCTAAACCCTTATTTCGCAAATCCGCTACCATAACCCTCAATCTTAAATCTCATTTGCGTTATTAAAAAAAAGAAGCAAAGATTAGGGCTTATCGCCAAATTGATTAGGGCAACGGCTTGCGAGCTACGGATGCGAAGCACGGCGAACGGTAAGCTCTCAGAATCGCGAAATGGAGGAGAGGGAGTCGCGGAGAGAAAAATGGGAAGAAAGAAAAAGCGTTGTGCGTTTTTTATTCTGCGCAGTAGTGGTTTGTGGAAAATATGACACATCGGTCTCATATCAGCGCTGATGTGTCATACGAAATACGGGGAACAAATCTCTACTCCCAGTAGCGATTTGTTAAATTTGTAATATTTTGAAAATAAACTTCAAAAAGATGATAGTTAAGGAACAAAGTTATAAATCGGTGACAGTTCACATAAAATAATGAGAGTCAAATGATAATAATAAATAAATATGAATGTAGGTAACCAAATGAAACGAAGTCAATTGAGGATGGGGCAAAACGTAACAAATGTATATAGCTTAGGGGTCAAAAAGAAAACAACAAGTACTTACAGAGGTCGAAATGAAATCGAATCTCTTCTTCATTTTTTTCTAATGTGGTGCAGCCGCCAGGTCGTACGGACGACAACAAGCTCCGGTCCATGACTTCAAAAATCAAACAATGGAGTTGCAGTTGAGGTCCTGCAAAACCATTTCGCATCTCCAGCAGATCCACGCCCACATTATCCACAAGGGATTGGAGCTGGATTTATTCATCTTGTCCCGCTTCATCTGCATTTGCAACTCTCTCCGCAACACCGCGTATGCCGCCAGTGTTTTCACCCGCGTGTCGTCTCCAAGTTTGTATCTTTGGAACTGTTTGATAAAAGGGTTGTGCGAAAGTTCGTCTCTGGATCAGACGCAGTCGTGTTTTGTGGGGTTGAGGCGTTCAGGCGGTGTTCCGGATTGTTATACTTATTCGTCGTTGATTAAGGCGTGCGCCAATGAGGGTAGGATTAAGGAGGGTATGATGGCGCATGGGGATGTGGTTAAGTGTGGGGCTGGTGGCAATCTTTACGTGGGCTCTTGTTTGATTGATATGTATGGAAAATGCGGTGAAATTGGTTTGGCACGGAAGGTGTTTGATGAAATGAGTGTGAGAAATGTTGTTTCTTGGACAGCATTGTTGTCGGGGTATACTAGTGTGGGTGATATGGCGGAAGCGAAAAATATTTTTGATGAAATGCCTGAAACGAATAGTACAACATGGAATGCAATGATTAGAGGATTTGTTAAAGCTGGGGACTTGAATAAGGCCAGGAGGTTGTTTGAGGAGATGCCAGTAAAAAATGCTGTTTCTTACACCATATTGATTGATGGATATGCCAGGGATGGTGATATGGTATATGCCAGATGTTTGTTCGATCAGTCTGTGGATGTGGACATTGTTGCATGGTCAGCTCTGATATCCGGTTATGTGAAGAATGGTCAACCAAACGAAGCTATAAAAATCTTTGAAAAAATGTGCTCGCATAATGTCAAGACTGATGAGTTCATATTGGTGAGCTTAATGTCGGCGTGCTCTCAAATTGGTATTCCTAAACTAGCAGAATGGGTTGATACACATGTCAGTCGGACCTCTGTTGATCTTCGCAACCATTATATCACAGCTGCTCTGATTGACATGAATGCCAAGTGCGGGAATATGGATAGAGCAAAAGCTCTTTTTGAAGAGATGCCAAAACGCGACCTTATTTCTTATTGTTCTATGATGCAAGGATTTTCAATTCATGGATGTGGTGCGCAGGCTGTTGCCTTATTTTTGAGGATGTTGAATGATGGCTTGACACCAGATGGAGTGGCATTCACAGTCATATTAACTGCCTGTTGTCATGCAGGACTTGTTGAGGAGGGATGCCATTTTTTTCATTTGATGACTAATCAATATTCAATTGTCCCTTCTCCTGACCATTATGCTTGTATGGTCAATCTTTATGGCCGATCTGGACAACTAACTGCTGCATATGATCTCATTGTATCAGCGCCGGTGGAACCTCATGCCGGTGCCTGGGGTGCGCTTCTTGGGGCCTGTAGACTGCATGGCGATATTGAGTTAGGAGAAGCAGTTGCTGCCAGACTCTTTGAGCTAGAGCCTCAAGGTGCTGGCACTTATGTGCTGTTATCTAATATATATGCTGAAGCTGATAGATGGTTGGATGTCTGTTCTGTGAGGTCTGCAATGCAGAAAAAAGGCTTAAGAAAGAAGATCGGTCATTGTCAGATATGAACGAAGCTGCATGAGTAGGCGGTGATCTCACCATGGTATGGTGAGTCAGTTCTTAAATATATTGTTCTACTTCTTCTAGGCTCTGAGGAAACTTACTTGCATTGATATTTGACTCGTAAACTGCACGCGATCAGATCTATTACTTTACAGATATAGTAGCTCATTGTGGTCATAGAGCGGTACCGTAATTTATTGAATTGATTTATGATTGCCATTCAGAATGGTCATTTTCTGAATGCATGAACAATGCTGGTGAAGTACAGGGAGGATCAGGTCAAGACTTCCAACATTTGAAAATATCAAGGTGAATCCTTGGCTTCCCCTCCATTTTTTATCAATGCCTCACATTTGAACTCTGAACAGGTTAAAGAATTTGGTGAAAAACCTAGTACTTGATCTAGGATAGAGTTACCTAATGTGTTTGCCGTTTGGTGTCGCAGGTTACATATTTGATCATGACATACAACATTGTTAACACCTTCATTGCCTACTCCATATTACACACACAAATCAATAATGACATTAAGATCTTATAACCATGTCAAGCATTTTAAGATTTCCTACGAGTTTCATGATCATATCAATTCAGTATACCGACACCTTAATCAACTTATATTTCCACACAGGTTCATGAGCAGTAATTACCTGTATGGCTTGTATGAGGGCAACATTTGACGGCAATATGGTTTCTTCTCTCGGATGGTTCTCATCTCAAGAGTGTTGTATGAGGTAAGTTGTCTCATATTATCAGCACTTTCAAAGTTACTACTTCTTTGCCCATTACTCTTATAAAAAGTGCATTTCAGTGTTTTTCATTTTCATCAGAAGTTCACTTGTTGAATTGAATTGGCTTCCGCTGTCCAAGACCTAACAGTTTAGCTGGAGTGCTTGACAGCTTAGATCTGATAGGCTAAAAGTCCATTTCAAACTTTTTGCAGCCTATCATCACAGCTGGTATGTGTATATAATCCCAGTACGCTTGCAGGTTAGCTGAAAAACTAAGCAAACAAAACGGTGACTATTAAGATACTCCACATGATTAGGCTTTCAGCAAATGAATGTGCACTTTTATAATGATATTTTTAAGAGGAATCAGTAAATGTTTAATAATACACATCAAATGGAGGAGGGTGTTGGTACACATTCATATGTTCCTCATCTTTTCGTTCCACTTCATCTTCCTTGGACAAGTTTTGTGTGACAGTTTACAATATGCTCTGCAGGAGTCCGAGCAGCTTCCCAGAGGGAGGGGGCAAATGTGGTTGATCCTTGAGTAACTAGATGAGTTACTGAGCATTGCTTTCAGACTCGGTGGGTATATGTTATATCACTGCTCTTAAGCAAATGGAATTGGGTCCAAATGTGATTGATTAATGGAGAGGCGCTGATGGTCTTGCGCAAGGCAGCAATGGAACTGCAAATGGGGTTGCTCAAGTCAGCAACGAAACGCATATGGGTTTAAGATATTTGGTTTGACGCCATCATCAAAGAAACTCTGGAGCTCCAAAATTGACTTGGACGGTAGAATTTGAATGTTAAAGTGCTTTCTTTATAACAAACAAAGAGCAGTTTTATTGTGTTATGATGAGGCATAGAAGGTGAATGTTAAATTGAGAGACATTGTTTGAGCAGAAGAATTATGTTTTGTTGGTATGGTATGAGGAGGGAGACTTGTCAATTTTCATACAAGCAAACAGCAACAGAATCTAAAGTTGCTAGCTACTGACTGTTGTTTGTCATGATTTTTCTGTGGCTAAGACTTTTATGAAGAAGAGAGGTTTATAATTTAGAGGGAGAAAGGAAGGAATAGATGGAAATGACCCCACCAGAAAGAAGCTGAGATCAGAACCTTGGAATTCATAATGAGGAAATATGGTAACCACAAAAATCACCACTTTACCAACCTGTTGGGATTCTCTTCTTTCATCTCTCATCTATTTAAACATCAACCAGCATACCTCCTCCCCCCTACAAAAAAATAAATCGAGCCCGACAACTTTTCATGCTGAGATTCATCTGTGACATATGCGGCACGGCAGCCAGTACAGTCTTCTGCCACACGGACTCAACTTATCTCTGTTCAGCCTGCGACGACTTCATTCATGCAGAAGCCAATCCCATGGCGGGCCACCATTTTCGGGTTCCCATAAACTCGACTGCTTCCACTCTGCTGTATGGAGAGCTGAATCACTGCCAGGCTGAAACTACAGGTGATGCTAGCGAGGAGTTTTTCTACTACGGATCAGATACGGGGGAGTGCTTTGATGATCTCATCACCCTTACGAGTCCAATTGTGGAGCAGTCCCCTGAGGTCAGCACAATCCAAGCGGCTTCCTCCGTCTCTGGGGCTCCAAACTGTCAGACTGTGAGATTGAAATTAATACATTTGTTGCATGCAGTTGTTCGAATTGAAAATGGGTCTTCTTCTAAACTAAAATGGTCTGCAGGTGTACATGAGGCCGGAGATAAGACTGAGCTTCACGACGCAATCGGGAGAAAATGCAAAGGCAAAAACAGTGGAAGAAAGCACAATTAGCAGAGAAGAAAGGGTTCGGAGATTCCGGGAAAAAAGGAAAGCAAAACAAATGAGGAAGAAGAAAATCATTTTTCCATCCAAAAAGGCATACGCTGCATCAATTCGACCAAGAATCAACGGCAAGTTTGCCAGGAGACCTACTGACAAAATTGTCAATTAACAACAGAGGGATGGAGTCCAAATTAATAAAGTGTACGGCCACATCAAAAAAATTATTGCTTACCTCCTTCAACAATTGTTCACTTGCACAGATTAGATGTGTGCTTGGAATATTTGTGTTCTGAGCAAAAGTTCATCAAAATTCCTGCACAATGAAACAAAAGCATGCAAAAAGAGACAAAGCTCGACCACATAGACTCCTCACAGTGGTATGATCTTTTTCTAAGCGGATATGGCCTCAATCAAACTCAGATTTACAAGTATCTATCTGCTCATTTCAATTGGCACACTCCCTGTCCCTTTTCCTTTTATATGCTACCACATTCGCAAGAACAATAAATCACATCCAAGTGAATTACTAGTGGATCTGCCTGCATCTCCACTTTTCTACCACACCTAACCTAAAACTCCGGTGAGGAGGAAGTACAAAAGGAAGGAAAAGTGCATACAGAATCAATAAAGTGCTCGCACTTTTGAAAATGGCCCAATTCTTCAGTCACAGCAGATGATATGAATGCACAGCTCGAAGAGAAAAGTTATATCCTGTCCAGCTCCGGCATAATGAAATGGATATGCAAAAGAGCACAAAGCACGAGTATATGGACCAGCTCATCTTTTTATATGTGGATATGATATGATGTGCGCATAATCTCTCAAACCCTTAAAAATAAACTGGACACTTTAAGTATCTTTTCCCCCATTTCAATTGGCCTGTATGCAACATATTCACATTCCAATATCATTGCTTTCCTATCCTATCTTCGAGCACAGTTTTTCATGGCCATATAAATGATTCTGCTCTGCAATCTTCATCCTCACAGCCTAGTAATTGATCGACTCATATTGAAACTGGGCCATACAATTATCATCATCTCATTTTCTCTCAGAATATAAACTCGTGCTTTATTTTATTTAAAGATAGATACCCTAAATTTATTAACTCCAACCCGGGAATATTTACCACTTGGTTGTGCTTCTAACATCGACTTGCGTCATTATTACTTGTCAGAAACTGGCAAAGTTGAACTGAGCAGACAAGAGCCCATATATGATACTAAAAACAGGCTCTACCTCATGAAGATTTCCATAACATTGACAGAAGCAGCAGCTAGCTGCTGATGTCTTTATTTTCTGACAACACCACTGTTCTTTTCTGCCTTACCTTTTGTCGCCAGCTGTTGTCTACACGGATCAGATGCACAGGCAACCACCATTTTTCTTTCTGCTTCCCAATAGTTTGTCGGTGAAAGCAGTGTCTATATCCATTTTCCTTTGATCAGCACTCTGCGTCCCTGAATCCATCCAAGATTGACAGCCCCGCATGCTGTCCAGTTTGCGAAGAGCTGGGGGATTTATACACAAATCCGATCTTGATTCGCAATTCGTTATCTGAAACCAAATCTAAAAACATGTCTCATGCACTTGTTTTAAGGTCTTAACAATAGCAGAATTGTGAAAGGCAAATCATCAATCAACCTGAAGCTGATTAAAGGCCGAGTTGTTGGGAGTTAGGAGAGCAATTATCCAAAACACAACATGGCGTCAACGTGCCATCACAACAAGAATAATTTCATTTCATTCTATTGAGTATTATTAATGGTTTCAATCGGAAAGAAAAGTTCTCTCAGCTTCTTAATCTTTATAAAGCTGTGACAAATTATTGTACGGGTCTGTTTACAAACCGAATGTACCTCAAGTTTATTTCTATCGGGAAAAGTCAAGTATTGCGGGAGGATAATGTTAGAGTATGTTCACTCCATGTTTTTGATGAGACAAACATCCAACTAATAATGTTATTTGAGTGTGCAGGGAACGATCCTGGAACGGACAGTGCGACACGAAAGCAGGAACTGATAGAATCTTTGAAATTACGATCTCTAGCTAGATTCTCGGAATAGGATCAAGATTGAGAATATCCAGTCAAAGATTATCAAGTTTGTTATGAGATAATTCTTGATAATCTTAAAGATTCAATTCCGAATTTGGAGGGTGAATCTGGGATTTGTTGCCCAACAAATCAGAGATTTGCGATTGAGCAAATCTAGGGCTTTTTCCAAGGAGAAGGCAGACCTTTCGACCTAGGCAGCGAATTTGAGAAAGTCCTTGACACCCATCAGCGTAACAGCTAAGGCTCGGAAGATTACACCACCAAGAAGTTGAGAAATGAGAAGTTTGCTACTCCGGAGGGAACTGAAGACGGTGTTGTTGTCTGTGTCAAAAGGGAGTACTACTTGTCGTGCGGCTAATCTGTGGATGAATCTCTGGCAGACAGTAAACTGGAATGTCTGTATGCTAGAGGTATAATTTCAGTGTAACCGATAAACACATCTAAATACAAAAGTATTTCCAAATCCTTCTAGCTTGCTACATAATTTTCCGAAGTTTCTACTCTAAATTCTTGAGCAAGTCCATTACTTTCTGCATTTATTTTCCGCTGCTTTGTTACCCGGCAAGGAACAAAACCCCTTTATTACTTGCTATGGAACACTAACCACGATCCAACGGATACTATTTCAATAATGTGATTGCTAGCTAACGGAAAGAAACCAGCCCATTTCTTTTCTCCACACTTCCTTTCTTATCCAGTGTCAGCGGCTCCGGTCTCCAGAGTTGGCTGAAAATACTGGATGTAGAGGGACATACAAGAAACACTCAATAAATAAGAATTACTAAATTCTGAGTTACTAACATTAAAAAGGCTGTGACTTTACCAAACATATTCGTGATGCCATTAGAAATTGCCAGAGCTGTTGAAACCCCTTTGCCAGATATGGACCTATCTTCTCCGAACTTGGAGAATCGCTTCATCATCATATCAGTTTCTGCATCTAACGAGCACACAAGCCACGGTACAATTCTAGCAAACCATTGACGATGAACAATAAATGGACATAAACCCTAATTCATAGAAATTCATTACAGATTTTCTCAGAACTCAATCCCAGCTAAATTAATCCAGCGGCCACTGACCTGAAATTCCAGACCCAACCGGCGACCAAGCGTCCGACGTGGCGGATCTGCTGAATCTGCTCGTGCCCCCTCCCGACTCAGACACACTAAAATCGCAGACTGAATCGCTCCCAAACCCCAACATCCGACGATTCGACAGCTTGAGTGGAAATGGTGGCGAGATACGAGTGACGCGATCTTTGAATCAACGGGTGTACAGTACATGGTGGTGGGCAGGAGAAGAGCTGAGATGAGGTGCAGCTTCGTCAACGTCTCTTTTGCGCATAGTAAAATGTAGCAATCGTAGATTAGTGTAACGGTGAGTTAAGATTACATTAAAATACTCCTGCCTATACAACATCCTGCCTAAATTTATTACATCAAGCTCTCTTTACCCATCAAATCTTAAATCACTACATACAAGACCATGTCTCCACAATAACCTCGTCACAATTTTACTCATATATTTTGACTCATCCAAATGATAACATGTACATTTATTCTAATCAAAGTTTTGTTTGTGTTGAGAATGATTCATAATTAGAGTATGTGGTATTATTCTATTGCACTACATATTACTTTTTTAATTTTGGAAACTGAAGTAAAACATAGTACATTTATGTTGTTCTACTACACACAGATTTGAAAACTATAAATAAGCATCTGATATTATGTAAATCAAAACTCATAAAAAATTGATATAAATGAACTATAGTTATTGAAATAGTCGTATAAATATACATACTTAACCAAAGTATATGAATAAACGATCGATCTCTTTTTATACTACATTCTTCTATTTTCCGTGTTGGTAGCTGGCTGCTTAAATCAGTGTGTTGTGTGAACTTGTGCTCCTTATTTCTTATGTAAAGGGCACGCACTTAAGTTCAAAACATAACATAAATGTCGGGGGATGATATTGAGAAAAAGGAGCGACCCGACAAGAAGAAAGTGGGGGGTTTGCATGGAACAGGGAGACAGATTTCATACAAAACCGGGTAGGAATGTCGGAAACATGACCGATTTCTGTAGTCTCTTTCCTTGTAGCCATACACCATCCAATTTCGGTCATAGCTCACAAATCGACTGGACCCATAAAAGATGATGCATCATTTGAATTTTGAATAAATGCATCAATCTTCCCCTTACAAATCATATTTTCTGTTTCAAATTTCAAATTCGACCGGCCTCTTCGCATCACATCACATCAAACCTCACTCCTCTCATCCTAAACATTAATAATACAAATAAACTTTCCCGCCCAAAATATATCCCGTCGTTTTCACCAGGTGCCACGTCCCCACAAGACACATCTAGATCCTAGTTGCTTCGTTCTTTATTTTTGGCGGGAAACAGCATTATTTTATGAATTCGAGTCGATGATTTTTTTGAAATCCGAATGCTTTCTCAAATTTTAATATTTATTTATTTCTAATGCCCAAGTGTGCAGTCCGCAGCCGTCCCACTAACAGCGTGGCTTTCGGTTTTCGACGACGCTGATTGCGATGCGCCGTTTATCGACAGTACAAGACGGTGACGGTAACGGCAATAAATAAAATTTAGCTGATATTAGTTCAAATTAGGAGGAGTTGTATTTTTGTTAAAAAACATCCGGGTATTCATGTGGGCTGATGCTGTGTAGGCCCATATGTTATCCACCGTGCTCCTTATTCAACCGACAATTATCTTTATTTCGATATTATTTTGTGATCAATCGGCACAAGGTCACCATGAGCCAACCTTAATCATCAAAATCAATCGCTAATTCTTTGATTAAACAACAGGCGCGATTCATCCAATCAAAACATTCTCTATTTGAAATTCTAAAGTTAGAATTGATGAAATAATTAATTAATTGTTAATTTAATAGTAAAAGGGAGGAGGAGCATCGCGTATTCATCTTAAATGAATCCGCAATGCTTTTTAAATTTAAAATATTTAATTTGGGAATTATTTTAAGGAAAAATTAAAATAATAATGAAGCGATGGGGACCCACACGACAAACAGACCCGCAAAAACTCACCCCTTCCACACCTCCACCATTAATAATCCCGATATAAAAGCCCCCACTCCTCTCGTCTCTCTTTTCAAACCCTAAACCGCCATATCTCTCTCTTCGCTCATTCCTCTGCAGCAACTGCTCTCAACGGCCGCGCCGGCAGCCAAGGTCTGTGAGATGACTGCTGCGCTGGACGATGGAGATTTCTGTCTCGCAGCTCGTTTCTTGTCTGAAGAAAACACAGTGCTGAAGGTGAACAAGGCGGTTAGTGGAGGCGGCGTAGGTGGTGGTAGTTGGATGAGTGAGGACGATGCGAGACACAGTCTGCTGAAGAGAGAGCTTTGTTGCGAGTACGGGCTATGGTCCGAGGTAGGCTCTCCGGTTGACGCGAAGGCCAAGGCGGAGAGCGAGGAGGATGAATTTTTCGCTGAGTTGACTCAGCGGCTTACCATGTCTCAGTCCAGGAAGGCTTCGCCGCTAAACCTCTACCATCCGCTCGAGGTATGAAATCCGGTTTTTAAATTTGAAAATATTGTGCTTTTGTTTTGAAATTTCCAGGAGCTGTGGCGGAATTTTTGGCATTGAGGAGTAGTAGGGTTTATGATTCAGTGCACTTTGATGATTTTAGGTTTTAAATGTGTCTGGAGGTTCCCCGCAGTCGATCCTCGGAGGGATCGGGAGCTGGTCGGGCCGTTCAAGCAACGGCAGCAACCACAGTCCGCTACAGGGGCCGTCTCCACCGGCAACGCCACTTGAGGCGAAGAACGACACATGGGGACTCATTCACGATGCTGCTGGACGAGTCGCGAGGTTGAAGATGAACGTCGAAGATCCATTTCTAGTGTGTTTGAATGAACCGTTGAGAGCTGTGGCTATCCCGAAAAATGAATTCAACCACCACATCCCTCCTCTCCAGAATGTCAAGGCCAGCTTCTATGCCGACCAGGTTCGCGTCTCGCATGTGTCAGTTCTTTTGGTTTATGTTACAAGCATGGGATTTCAGGTTTTTGATTATGGTGTTTACATGTAAGCAGATGAAGCAGAACTACCTGGCTGTGGCAAGGCAAGCCGGCAGCGCGGCGTTGATCTACGAGCACCATCTACAAAACATGAATAGATCAGGAAGATTCTCTAACACCAGATGCGGATTGGCTTCCGAGTTGTCGAGTCAGGTGGCCTGGCCGCCATTACAACACCTCCAGCATCAACAGGGTAGAGTACCAGCGAAGCCTAGCTTCCAAGGCGCGCCATTGCAGAGAAAAGAGAGTGCTGGCACTGGTGTTTTTATTCCTCGGATATATGACACAGCTCCAGCTGCTCTGCCAAGGAAGAACACAGTGGCTTCAAGTGCTCTGGTTCCTGCCAAGGTGGTCCAGGCTTTGAACAGGAATTTTGAGGGGATCAGTGCTCGGTCACAGCAACATTGCAGCCCATACGCAGCAACAATTAGTCAGCAAAGCTATGGTATTGGTTAAGAACTTGTTTTAGTAAATTCAATTCATTTCCACCATTGCCGGTTTGGGTTTTCTTATCTCATAAGTTACATGCGCTTTTTCCAGATGCTCTCATGGCCCGGAGGCGTGACTTTCTATCTCAGCAACATAGAACAGTAGCCAGAGCTGATGATGTTGTTCAAAGTAACCTTGAAGCGTGCTTACCCCAGGAATGGAGTTACTAGTCTTTCAGTAGTTAGTGAGTGGTTGGTTTTGTTTCATCTAGTGTTGTAGACTCTTAGGTTTGTGTAAAGGCAGGGCAGGAAAAGATAAAGTTCTAATTTGGGGATTCACTAGATGAAGAAGATGCAATAAAGATGGTTATTTTAGTTTGTTTTTGAAGAGGGAGGATTTGAAAGCAGCAAGCAGGAGCTGCTAAATAGCTTAGTTTGTCACCTCCAGCCAAATCTATCCAAAAAGAATTATGTTGCAGTTGTGTTGGGTTACAATAAAATAGTGGTGAGAAATGGGTTCATATGTGGTTAACAGTCATGGGTTGGTTGGTGTAGGGTTCTGATATGTCCATATCAACAACAGCCTCGGTCAATTTGTAATGTGCTTTTAGCTTTCCTTGATCAATAACATGACATAAAAGGATTTTGTGTTCATTTTTCAAATCCTACGCTGCTCTGTCTGTCTGTCTGTCCCACTACACATGGGTCTGTCTCTATCATAGCTGTGAGGATTCAGATCCAACTGGGCAGAACGAGTTGGGGTTGTTTCAGGTTTGAAATGGGTTTCCAAGCATGATTTCCTCTCTCTCCCCAAGTTGATATCATTGTTTATGCAACCAACGGCAGACAAGAAGAGCTTGCTGAGGGTGTGGGAAAAGTGGGTATGAAGATGAGGGAGGAGCAGGTAAATAAAGTAGATAGCACATAAAAGTAGTAGAATGAGTAGACGCATGGAGGAATGTCCTCTGCTCTGCTTTTTCTGCTTTGCTTATGCTTGAAGCTGCCAATGTAGATTGTAGAGTAGAGAGATGGGTCATGGTTTTTGATTCAAGTCTCAATCTTCCATCATTTTATTTTTTCTTAAATAGGAACAGTGAGTCTGGGCTCTGTGTTTTGTGTTGTGAAAAGTAAAGTAGTGGTCAAAGACAGCATTGGTTTATGCACCTCTCTACCTATAGTGTTGTTTGACCAAGTCAGCATCTCTCCAGTCCTTTTTTTCATTTTTGTCCCTATCACAATATAACCACTAAAGATGTTCTTTTTATATTCATACACTTCCAACATACCCAAATATATCTCACTTAAATACTAGGCATAAGTTGCTCCAATGTTCACGCGACAGAATCTTGAGCAAACTATCCATTACATGATCCTTCCTACCTTGTCCTGCCGGAAGTATTCTCGTAAAGGATTCTTACATATATTTATTCTAGGATTCATACATATATTACAAAAAATACTTGGGATTATCAATAGATTTCAATTAAGATAGCGGATTTTTTGAATTTTGAATTTAGGTGTTTTGAACTTAATTGTAAATATTCTATTATCCGCGTGCCAAAGATAATTAGAATAAATGATTTGGAATTAAAATTTTGATGTACCTAAACAGATTACTATGAATGTCATCAATAACAAGCTTGATTTTGAGATGTTTCTCAATTCTCATCATCCTGATTCCCAACTGCTAGTAAACATTAAAGTAGAACAAGTCTCATTGATAAAAACGTAAAACATAAAAAAAAAAAATTCAAAAAAATGAGTTAGTCTTAAATGTTCATTCGTGATTCGAGCTTGATCTTTGGAATGAGCTTGGTGAAGCATGTCTTAATCGAGCACCATTGTCTTAATCGAGATTTGGATTCTATTCACGAGACTTCATTTCGTTTTGCAAATCGGTTCGTCGTATATAACCCTATACGCTGTCAATATGAAGGATAATGTTTGGGTACATCAAAATTTTAATTCCAAATTGCTAATTCTAATTATGTTTGACTATACAGATAATAGAATATTTGCAATTAAGTCCAAAACATCTAAATTAAAATTTTTAAAAGTCCGCTACCTTAATTGAAATCTACTGATAATCCAGATATATATATATATATATATTTTTATATTTTTTTTGTAATTAACTAACCCTTTATTCTATGCAAGTGCTTAGATGCATGTGTTAGTAGGTGTAGCGAGGTTGACCATGGTGGGGATCTCCAAACAAGATGGTTGCGTGTTATTTAAATATTAAGGTATACAAAACTGAGCGAGAGCAGCAGAGGTGAATGAAATGGAATGGATACATAAGAATGGAAACTGGCACAAGCAGGCTAGGCTGGTAAAATGTCAGACAGGCCACATGCCCTGCCTCTGCCTGCGACCATTGAAAATAACTATATTTTTGTTTAAGCTGGAAAAATAGGTTGCTTAGGAGAAACCATCGGCCCATGCATTCCAAGTTTGAGATCCTGGACAATAGACCACGCAAAATCCCCAGTATCGCTTGCTAGAGTAGTCACCAAAATATGCTTGCCATGTTCATTCATCCTTCTCTCATTGCCCAATGTAATATAATATTTGCAGTAATGTGAACTGATAGAAATTAGAAAGGAATCACTGAATGGATTACCTTCATATTCGCAATGTCATTACCAAACAAGATGCTTGTTGCATCATTCCAACTAATAAACTCTTCTAACCCTCCACAAACTGACGATAGCTTGCGTTTATGGGATAACTGGTAGCACCCATTTGTGACGCCATGACTGGGGATAAGGTTGGACCACTTTCATTCTCTGATGTGCTAGCTGTACTGTTCTCCAGACCGCTTTTAATCCAGGCAATGCTGTTGAGATCTGTAGCTATAGAAATCAATTCATGGCTTGAGAAGCTGGGGTCTTCAACATAATCCACAAACTCTGGTCCAAGAAGTGAGCTATGAGAGCGCCCATTGTTTGGAGACGCACAGCAGCCGTATCCACATTGGGAAGGAATCATAGGGTCGCTGCAAATGCCTTCCAGGAATTTAGACATCCCAAAATCCATCTTAGGGGCTGGCACCACGGGGTCTTGCATCAGTCCTGACCTTGAAAAAGGAGAACCAAGCGTGGGATTAACTGTGGAGTGATAGACACTGAATGCACTAATGCGTGCCACAGGTCGAGGGATGGAAGGATGCACTTCAGCTATAGAATGATGATGATCTTCACTCTGTCGTGTTTTCTCTTCAGCATGCAGATCAGGTGTGGTATCAGTCAAACTTATAGCTCCTACACTTCGGTGCTGCCCAGAATTATTGTTCTCATTGGACAGTGTTTCCTCTGAAGATGCCTTGTTACCATCAAGACTGTCATACATCACTATACCAGTGGCATTGGCCTGAAAATGAGGGTAAACAGTGCCACTGGGTATGGGTTTATTTCTTGGGACTCCAGTAATTCGTCGCCTAAGTGTAGAATTCCAGTGGTTTTTGATTGCGTTATCTGTTCTACCTGGCATCAACTTTGCAATTGCTGCCCATTTGTTGCCATGGATTGCATGGGCTTCAATAATGAAGCGATCCTCTTCATCTGCATCATGTTTGGTAGAAGAACATGTATCATGTATCTCATAGGGAAATCCACACATACTAAGCACCGAATAGTAGTAACATACATCAGAACAGTGACTAATATTGGGATTGAAAGCTTCAAATTTTGCTACCAACTTTTTGTTTTTGATTCACATTTACTATTTGTGATAGATATACAAAAAGCAGGTCTAACAACACATTTAATTTAAACTCTCGGTTTTTTAGGAATGGATAAAATTAAAATCAATACAACGGGCAGGTGGTCAGTGAGTCGAGAAAAAGAACCATTATATTCAAGGACAAAGAACTATAGATGATCCTATCAACATATTAGTCAGAACATACACTTGTAAGGAAAGTCATAATGGACACATAAAAAAGCTTCTTTGAGGTCCAAATGAGAGCTGATAATCATTAGAAATAAATTATATATTAACCAAGGTTAACTTTGATAAATTTTGGTTTCCAAAATGACATATTCAATTCTAGGGGAACCTTTTTCAAGGAATAATGTAGCATCTGATGAGTACAGGAGTAACATTTAATCAATTCCGCTATAATGTTTATTGGGAGAAAAGGTGCAAATCTGACCTAAAGCTTAGCAATTTCAGCTGCTGAAAATGGAGAGCTTAAATTGATACAGCTACAGAAAATGTCAACAAAAATCCTATAATACAACAAAAAATAGTAAAATACACAATTGAAAACTGTTTATCCCTAACTGAAGTTATGTTTCCCCAAAACTGCAACTATAACAGATTGTTTTTTTTTTTAAAGTTGGATATATTATTTTAGACGAGATGCCCTCTTGCTCACAAAACATTCAAGTAGATAGTACATTCTTCTACCAGCATTCAAGCCCAACAAAATGAAACACAGGACATGTAACTGAAATTTTTGCCATGCAATTCCTGCATTTTCAATCTGCAAAACTGGGATTGCACACAATAGAGAATATGTGGAAGCAGATTGAATACTAGACACAGGATCCCGTGCTTCAATTTAGATCATATCTACTCTACGCCCGATCCTTGTCATACAGACTGCAAAGAGAGTATGCCGAGGAACCAAAAACTTATGAAAGTAAGATAACAAAGAGAAGCTCTAATTTTCGCAACAATACAACATTCTGCCCATAGGAGATGAGAAAAATGATCAAGAGGCTAAATCCATAAATAAAAATCAACTAACAGATCCTAAATGAGTGATGCAGCATCTTTCATTCAAAGATGCAGGACTTGAAATTTTTGAACAAAAACAACAAGATAACTAGCTTAACTGAAGCAAGCTTCAGCCACTTCAACCATCAAAATAACCAAAGCAATTATATCTACTGCAGTGAGAACAAAGCAAGATGAAATCTTAATCAGTCTCCCTCCCTCGTATGAATTCAAACTCTCAAACCCCACAAAAACCCTAGTATTTTCTCTTCAACATATCAAGTACCTATTTTGAAGTGAAAATCACAGCATCAACTACAAATGAATTCAATTTTACTCCACCAAGAAATCCAACAAAACACACCACAAAATCCAAAACAGAAAGAACGCAGGACGTACCAGTAAATGGCTTGCGCTTAACACCAGGATCGAGCTGATTACACCACCGAAGGCGGCATGACTTTCCGGATCGACCAGGAACTCCCCTAGCAATCAAGCTCCAATTCCTCGCCCCAAATTTACTCACCAATTCCTTCAGTACCGCATCCTCATCCGGCGACCACGGCCCCTTCACTCGATTACCTCCACCTCCAACACTTCCTCCATCTTCTCCGCTACTGTCCCCATCCCCACCACCACCGTCCTCGAAAACTACAACAGCGCCATCATCTCCACCGACGCTGCCAGCCGGAGTCGCATCAGGATGCAGATCAACGCCGTTTCCAATGGTGGTGCGGATCTCCGACGCTTCACCTTCGTTGCTCGTCATCGGCGTTTTCGCTGCTTCGTAGTCTGGTGCTGCTTCCTCCTCTCGAAGCGTACCTGCCTGCTTTCCTTGTTTTACAACTGCATCACTTCGTTTTTTCATTCTCGTGATTCGGTGAGACGGTTTTCGTTAAATTACGATTTTGCTCTCGTCCACGAGCTCGGACTCCCTTGACTTTGACTACTCTTCCGCAAGGATGACCTTGACTAAAAGATTATTTCTATCTAAATCGAAAATGTATCAATTACATAACCACCCCCTCTGTTATTACAATTTACCATCAAACTTTTAGTTTTTGTCCCAAATTGAAAATCTATTAATCATACAACAACTCATTACAATCCGAATATTCTTTTATTCTGCGACAGCTTCGAGTCCATTAGCGCGGAAATCTCCACTAATTGTGTCGTCCTGCTTCGTCGCAGAATCCTGCAAGACGACCACAATCGACAAATCTCCATTGCCGAAGACAATGGCCGTCTTTTCATTCTCTGTCACCCACACGGCCTTCTTCTGCCTCATCGCGCTCTTCCTCATCCTCTTCTCAAACCCCATTCTCATTATCTCTTCCGGAACCCAAGACTCGACCCTCACTTCCACCGCCAACCCTGACTTCTTCGATTCCCAGATCTCACTCTTTGGAGATGCGGCGTTCGTCGACGGAGGGTCGGCTGTCAGGCTGAACAAGCCATCGATTTCGAGCTCTGGGCTGGTAATGTACGAGAAGGGTCTGAAATTTGATGGGGTCTCCGTTTCTTTCTCCGCGCATTTCTCGTTCTCGATCTCGCCGGAGGATGGAGATGGGGTTATGTTCTTGATCGGTCCTAAGGGTATAGCGTTGAAGTTTCCTGGTAAGGGTCGATTTGGGCTGACCGCGGCGGATAGGTTTTTTGGGGTGGAGTTTGATACGTCCATGGATGGGAATGTGGGTGATTTGAATGGAAATCATGTTGGGATTGATGTGAGCAATCTAGTTTCTTCTACCGTTGCCAATGTTTCGAATGTTGATCTGGTGTTGAATAGCGGTAAAAAGCTGCAATCTTGGATCGATTATGATGCCAGTTCCAAGAGGGTTGAGGTTTGGTTGAGCGAAATTGGGGCCTCTAGGCCTTATGATCCTTTGCTTAGCTACGGCGTGGATTTGGGGCAAATGTGGAAGGATGAGGAGGTTTTTGCCGGCATTAGTGCTTCTAGTTGGAACTCTACGCAAAGTAGCAGCTTGTATTCTTGCAAATGTATCGTCAGAGATGTTCCAAGCTCGTTGCATTCGCAGCCGCTAGATCCAGAAGAAGGGTATGAGCAGAAGCAGAAGAGCAGCTTATGTCCATTGTCTATCCTTGCCTGGTTGATATTCACTACAGGATGTGGCGCATTGGTGGCATTCATGGTTTTGTTCCTCTGGGTTGTGTTTGTTGATAGGCATAGAATTCCAGCGGAGCCAGACTTCAAATATGAAAACATCAATGTGGTTGTAGAGAATGATATAGATGAATCAAAGAAGTATCGAGAATGAGGACTCATCAAAAACATTATGCAGCACAGTAGCATCAGGAGGTCTGCGAGATGGACTTGAGGCATGACAACATAATAGTGTACATTGATAGTCAACACGAGGCATGGTATTCTGAGTAATGTATTCTCTTTTTTTGTAAAACAGCTTGATTGTTTTATGCTGCTTTCCACTGGGTCGCATTGAATAACAGAGCCAATCCCATCCGTAAAAATGAATATTTCAGAAATGGCATACCTTCATTTGCCACACGTATCAGAAGTGAAACAGGCCGAACATGAAACACCCTGATTAAGTTTGAAACTTTGGTATGTATGTAGTTATACTTGAGTTTGAATATCAGGGCTCGTCAACCAGATACCAGCTTCACAATGATGCAAATAGTATTGAGAATTATGAGAGGAACTCTCATATACTGGGTGGCATAAATAAGACCTACAATTTGCCCCTTGAAAGACTTGGCTGTTCCCCCAGGGAATTCTGAGAAGCTCCATCCTCTTGGTGCCAGAAAGCGATCTTCATTCAGTATGGGTAATGCATTTGTAAGCAGAAGGCATCCCTCCAACAAGGTCCACAAACCCATTTTTCACTATACAAAATAAGAAAATCAAATTAAAGGAAAATTCTGATAAATTGCTTTTACTAAATGTCAAGTATATCACACGTGACAAGCCGATTAGAGACCCTTCGATCAGATACTCAAAATGAAGAAACACATGTACTCCACAAATGAATAAGTAGCTACCAGCTATTAGTTTTAGTTCTATGAATTCATCAGTGGAATTTAGGATTAACAACTTCAGCAGAAATCACTACTCATTAAAACCAACCCGAAACGTAAACATCTAGATACAGATGTGCATTCGCTAACATTTTTCCCTACATTCAACCGGGAAGAAATCTCTGGGGAAAAACTATGCAGGGCAGTTTCTGTGGTCAAATTAATATTTCTATAATGGACAACTCGTGATTGTGATGCAGCAACGACAAGTGATTATGCTTGATTCAAATGTTTATCCACAGAAAAATAAAGCATTAGCGAAGTCAAGGGATTGAATATTTAAAGAGAAGTTCCTCACCAAGAGCAATTATTTGATTCTTATCTTAAGGCAAGTTAGAATAACAAATAACAGGACCTGAGCTGTCCGAACCTGCCTCAATTCTTAAAACTGAATAGCTTTTTCAAATTTCCAGCCTATACATCGCCAAACAAAAGCTGAACTAAAAATTATGCAAGTAAAAATATGCAGAAAATAAATATTGATACGACATTCTACATCCTAGATGGACCAAGATACGTTATTCCTTGATAGGCAATGTAGATAAAAAGCTGAACTCAAGATACGTAATTCCCGTATATATTCGGACCAAATTACATCATAGATCCCCTATAATTATGGACATTCTCGATGACATGATCAGACAGGTAAAATAGCTCAAAGTGAAACACAAAATCAAAGAAGCAAACCAACAATTAATTGATAATTATTTCGAAATTCAAAAAAGCAGCATCATCAGATAGGTAAACGCCAGTGCACCGACGACCTGCAATTTGTTGATCGAATAAGTGACACAGTGTCGTAATTAACGAGGAGATCCGGAGAGGACGAGCGTAGGGCAGACCAAATACCAAGAAGGAGGAGGCCCCCTTAGGGTGTGTAATTGAACCAATGAAGTCGTTGAACCGAAACAAATAGGTTTGGTTTAAACATAAATTGAACCAGTGTTACAATATTCCGATGTATTGCCATCAAAGTAAGTTTGGGCTTGACAATGCCACTCATTCAAGTTATTTGATATGCCATTTGTTTACGAAAATCCTCTTGACAAAAGCGTCCACTAACTTCTAATATTCTACTGGGCCCATGGCCCATGTAAAAAGAAGCCAAATATTTGGCCCAATAAAGCAGCGCTCGTTGTGGGCTGTATAAATAACAATAATTTCACGGTTCACTAATTAGGGTTTCGGACGCCATCTTCACTGAAAACGGGACTCGCAGCAGCTCGAGAAGCCTACCGCGGAAATGGTGAAAGGAAGACAAGGCGAGCGCGTCAGGTTAGTCATCACCCGTCCACTGCTTGTTTAACAACTTCACGTTTTGATCAGATGGAGTCCGTTTGTGTGAACTCATTTTGGTGTTGATTGGATTTTCGAATGCAGACTTTACGTCAGAGGCACGGTTCTCGGATACAAGAGGTGCGATTTAGGCTATTGATATTTTCGATTGGTCCAGATTCTTGTTTGTTTTTTGTATTTTGAGATCAGAATTTGAATGTGCGGGATTAGGTCGAAGTCGAACCAGTATCCCAACACATCATTAGTCCAGATTGAGGGAGTGAACACCAAGGAGGATGTGGCGTGGTATGCTGGAAAGCGTATGGCCTACATTTACAAGGCGCCCGTGAAGAAGAACGGAACACACTATCGTTGCATTTGGGGCAAGGTCATTAGACCTCATGGTAACAGTGGAGTTGTTCGTGCGAAGTTCAAGTCAAATCTTCCTCCAAAATCCATGGTAGGGTACTTGATTTAATTTGGCAATATTAGTTAATGCATTCCCAGTCTTCATGGTTTGATGATTATTATCCACGTTTTGCAGGGTGCTAGGGTTAGGGTCTTCATGTACCCCAGCAACATATAAGGTACATTTTAGTGTGTGGCATTTTTGTACCAGATATCCTATGTCTTAAATTCAAATAGTTTAAGATCTGACTGAACATGTCCTACAAATGCAATGCTTACTTTGAAGGCTGAATTTATTTATATAGTTGTATTCTTGTTTGGATTCAACACTGTCAAGTCAAACTTGACTACATGCATTATGGGTCTGTGCGAATGCAGAACTGGTGGGAATTAGCTTGTTAGTTATGCCAGTATTTATTTGGGAGTTGGTATTGCACTTTTGTAGCATGCTTGCTTTTCCTGTAGAATCTTGTAGCATGCCGAAGTTTTATTGGGTAGTTGGTTTTACACTACATTGTGTGGGACTGTGGGTGGTGGTTTAGTTGTGTATAGTGGTTACAGGTGATATAGGTTTTCTTAACTCTATAACATTGTCAAGAAATACATGGCATTTGCATGTACTTGGTTGTCTAATTGATTTTATTTGTAAGTTCCCATTCATTTTGATTAAAGCCTATATTCTTTTCTGCAGGATTTCAGCTAGTGTCATTCAGGAGCCGTTTGGTTTAGTTTTGTTATGGTTAATGCGGAGCTATTTAATCAGTGTGTCAAGACACTAATTGTTACTGTACGATTGGTTTATGGAATAACACTTGTATTTAATCAGTTGAAATGTGGATTTTTCGCATGTTGTTTTTTGCTGGTCAATATGGTGCATCCTTGGCTTGTATGCTGGTTGTTAGTTGGTGCTATTTCTTGGTTTGCTTAAACTGAACCTGTAGCTGCACATGGTGCAGCAAATACAGGCTTTATTCCACTAAGCAACTTTATATGCAATGAGATGTGATGCTTCCCCCGAGCAATATACCTTCATTTTATTAATAAGTTGAAGAACCACATGTTTCACAGCCCGATGGCTTTCATCTCTCAAACGTTACTAAAGTCAACGCACAGTTCAGATCTCTGTAAGCTTAATCACTCCTCCATACTTGTTATTTCATGGCCTGAATGGCCAAGCACTTTACATCTGCACATACTTTAATGTGTTATTTCTGTTTAATCATATTCCAAATTTCAATTGTTGTGAAAGCCTTTCCTCTATTTATTTTATTTTTAATATATTATTATTACACATGAACCTCCCTCATCACCCCATAGCGTTTACTTCTCTCTCGTTTGCAGATCCCCCGAATCCCAATTTCCCGTCCTTAACTGACGATTTCTGATCTATTCGACAGCTCGACGTCGTCTCACCTCACCTGATTTCTGAAATCTCCTCCCATTCTGCTCAATAATGGTCACCAAACCCTAGCTTGCTGATCCATGCGACTTTCGGATTCGTTTTCACATCATTTTCTTGAGCGGATATTCACGCCGATGAAAGATCAGGGATCGAGCCGCCTGTTCACGATCGGCCTGGTCACGTCTTGGTACTCGTCCAACATTGGGGTTTTGTTGCTCAACAAGTATTTGCTCAGCAATTATGGATTCAAGTATCCGATTTTTCTCACCATGTGCCACATGACGGCCTGCTCCTTGTTCAGCTACGTCGCCATTGCCTGGCTCAAGATGGTCCCCATGCAGACTATTAGATCCCGTGTTCAGTTCATGAAGATCGCCACCTTGAGTCTCGTGTTCTGTGCTTCCGTCGTCAGTGGGAATATTTCGCTAAGGTATTTGCCTGTGTCGTTTAATCAGGCAATCGGAGCCACCACGCCCTTCTTTACTGCTGTGTTTGCTTATTTGATGACGATGAAGAGGGAGGCTTGGCTCACTTATGTTACGCTTATTCCTGTTGTTGTTGGAGTCGTCATTGCCAGCGGGGTATGATTTTTCTTTTGAGCTTTTTTTTTGTCCGCATTGACTTTGTAGTGTCATGTTTTTTGCCACCTTATATATATTTTCTCTCTGAGGGTTTAATTTGAGTTAATTGCTTAAATATCTGTGAAGGGTATCGGTTGCTGAAGGTATTTCAATTTTTTTCTTTATTTTTTTGTACCTTACCAGAACATCATAGTTTGTTCAAATGCTTCCCATTGCAGTCCAAATGCTTCCCATGATTTAGAATACTTGGCTCTTATTTCATTATATTGTGTTACAGTATTTTGTTTCATTTTTTGCTATCTGCAGGGTGAACCAAGCTTCCATATGTTTGGGTTTTTGATGTGTGTTGGGGCAACAGCTGCTAGGGCACTTAAATCAGTGCTTCAAGGGATTTTGCTATCTTCTGAGGGGTATTGATCTTCTACCTCGTACTGAAAATTAAATACTTAGATGTATACCTACGGAAAATCTATAAATTAACTCTTCATTGGTGTCTCGGAATTGAGTGAGTCAGAAAATGTGCTGAAAATGTACTTTCCTGGCATGAAAAGCTATTCTTTTTTATGTCAGGGAGAAGCTGAATTCTATTAACCTCCTCCTATACATGGCTCCGATAGCTGTTGTATTTTTGCTTCCTGCGACACTCTTCATGGAGGATAATGTGGTTGGCATCACTTTAGCACTAGCTAGAGATGATATTAGGATCATCTGGTTATTGGTGTTCAATTCTTCGCTGGCATATTTTGTGAACCTTACCAATTTTTTGGTCACAAAACACACCAGCGCCCTAACTCTTCAGGTAAAAGTCCTTTATGTATCACATTAGCCATTATTCTTTAATGTGCATTGGTTGCCTGTTCATGAACTGATTGTTAGTTTTGTTTTTACTGCTTCAAATTTTATGGTCATTATAGAGTAACTAACGACAACCCTGGTGTTTTTCCAATAGTAAATGCTTCTAATGACCACCATTTTGTTGTTTTGTTGGCAACACCAAAAATGCAGCAGGTGCTGCCAACGCAAATAGTTGAAACGAGAATTAGTGGTTAATTGTGGTGTGATATTAAAGCTTATAGAGACTTGAGTCTCCATCTTTACTAACTACTATAAAATTTTACATTTGGAGTTTCGAGGTCGATGAATATTTTTACTGGAATGCACATTTGTGTGAATAGTTCTTCTTAGGAAGTTGTAATTGCAAATTTTAGTGTAGTCATTCATTAGATTAATTAACGCATAAAATACCAATAGAACCAGAAACAATGCTATTATCCACATAATATAAAATTTATCATAATACAAAAGTATGCTATTCAATGTTTTTTAAAGACCATAAGCAATGCATAGACTATGTGTCTTGATTTAAAGTACTTTGATGAATTGATAGGTTGATTTTAGCCAACTTATGTTTGGTCTCTTTTTGTCAACTGATTTAAAGGCCATATGGTCATTTTCTGACTTTAAAAAAAAAAAAAAAAGGAGATTTGTTCTTCAATGCTTATCATGGATAGCAACGAAAGAGAACTTAATCTTATCTCAAAATTGTATTATTGCTGAAAATTATTCTATTACCAGGGCATGTAATTTCATGGTCTTAGTCGCTTAATAAACATTGGAAGGATGTTTGGAAAAGTGGGCTCTACTAAAATCATTTTAAAAAGAAATAATGTAATTGTGTTTGTTTGCTCTGATAAGATTGTGGTAATTGTTGGCATTCGTTTTAATACTTCAATCGATTGAAAAAACAAATACGCAGACTACTGGTTAGCGTCAGTTACAACTTTGCTTTTCTTCCCCATGCCCACCCTATCAACTCTGTGACGTGAAGTTTTATCTGCATAAGGTTTTCCTTGAGTTAAGAAATCTGCTGAATCATTCAGGTATTGGGAAATGCAAAAGGGGCTGTTGCTGTGGTTATCTCCATACTGATATTTAAAAATCCAGTCTCAGTGACCGGAATGCTTGGTTACTCTCTCACAGTATTTGGGGTGATCCTGTACGGTGAAGCCAAAAAGCGAAGCAAGGGACATTGAGAAATATTTTGGCCTAAAAGGCTCTAGGCTTAACTATAACCTCCCATGCATAGTTCATAGAGTGATGAAAGGGGGGACATTTCCCTCCATACAAAGTTCTGCCTATAATTAGCCTTCCACATCTGGGTAACAGAGATAAGGAGCTTTATAGAGTCAGATAACTTGTTCAGCTCGCTTCTTTGGGCTGATCACCATTACAGGAATGTATTTTCTTTATATTTGATCCTGTTTAGAAAGAAAAATGTAGAATCTAGACAAGACTTGAATGTTATCAACATTTTATCATATTGATTTAATTAACAAGCTCATAAATTTGTGATATTTATTTGCTTCCACAAAAGGTGCTTTTAATTCCAATTGGATGAAACTGTCGCAGAACAAACAAGCAGCCAAACTGCACTGCCAGGTTCTTTTCTTCTGCCCTCTGGAGTTCATTTTCCTCAACACAATGCTTCCTAATGTATGGATCGTAGTGACAGATTCAGATTCAGCAACCAACACAATCCTTGTAGATGGTGGCTTGTACAAAATCAGTCTCCGTCAATGTTTGTAAATAGCTGAATTGATCCTCGCAAGGAATCCTCTTTTAAGTATCTAAAACTCCTATGCTCATCACGGACAACATGTTGGAATGCCTAAGCATAACCCAATAAGAACTGATTTTATTTCTATTTACAAAAAACAAAAACATGAACTTCTGGAAATTTATTCAGCAAATGAATGACTCACCTAATGCAACAATGTAAGTGGGCAATGTGATACATACATAATATATTACATAACTCCCGACAATAGCAGTCAAATTGCTGTAATTAAAGTCAAACTGCTCAAGTTTTGACAAACGGGGATCGGCACACCAGACGCACAAATCAGAAACAACAAGCTGGAAGGGTGAGCTGACAAGACACTGGATTGCAGTATCCTTGTCTTCTGCTGCAGTGTTTTGGACTCAGGAATAGGATAAAGAGGATTGCATATTTGGAATAGTATGTTATGGGATGTTAAGCATCTGGAACTGAGGGTGAGCCCCGTCTGATGGATGCCGACTTGATAAGATGGTTGTAGCTACCCTTTTCCTTGAATAGTTGGGAGAAATGGTGTTTACAATATAAGATTCCATCTAAGGCTGCGTAGTTTGAAGGGGATAAAGAGCAGCCTCCATGGGAACACTTGAAGCAGGTTTTGTGATAGGCCTGATTTTCAACTGTCACCTGTATTGTGATACAAACCATTATGAACTTTGCTCAAAGCGAGTTCATGGAATAGAAGGATACTAAAAGCAAAGCTGTCGTAATGTATTTGAGTATGCTTATTAGATCAGTTCTTAACTATAGAGTGCCAAAACGGTCAAAGAATTAATCTTTGAGCAGTTACAACTTTCACTTGTAAAAGAGCACAATCATTTACCTTTTTCCTAGTTGTATGTCTTAATTGCAAGCTAACAATTAGTGAAGTTGAACGCTTCAATATCGTGTTGATCCTATCCGATAAGTTACTTTGAGTTTGCCTGGAAAAATTATTTATGTTTAAGCCTAAGAATACCTATCCTAAGCCGGCACACTTATGAAAGCCTTCTATTGACCTGGAGCTACTCATAAAGTTCAGATGAGTTTTGTCCTACTGAAGATCAGACCACCAATGCTAATGGCCGACCCAATTTAAGTCTAGCCACACATATGTGCATAATTCATGATTCACGTGTTGTCAGTTTGAAGCAAAACAATTTCCATTCTTTGATATCTCAGCCACACAACTTAAATATGTTCCACATGGAAGCTCAACCATGCACACAACTAGTGAAGTCCTAAAATGCAGCACTCTACATAAAATTAGGAGATGCATATTGTAATGAATATTATATGGTACCAACCTTTTCAAGTGGATAGGCTGTTTTCCCACATGTTGCACATTTATCTTGTGTTCCAGAAAACATACCTGCAGCTTTACTAGGCGACCTCGTCTATTACCAGAGAAGCAACCAATTGAAGATTAGAGTCAATACAAAAAAACAGAGAACTGCACAGTGATATCTACTTTATAAAACAAATCTATGCAGCATCTGCCGGATAACATACCAGCTCTGGCGTCAACTTATCAGCACTTTTCGCAGCTGCAGACGAAGAATATATAGTTGAGCCTAGAACATTATTTAGCAAAATACTCAAATAAGTACGTACGTGACTGGAAATTCTTGCTGAAGTTTCCAGATTCCTTAAAGAGCTGCTCAAAGTGAGGCCTGCAGTAAAGAACACCTTCCATGGAAGAGTAACTGCTCAGCTGAAATCACAGAAACAACAAGGCTTTATCAATATATTCCAAAAACATCACTAGCTCTCTAACATAAGTATCAATCATTCATTAGACAACTAAATCTTAAGATTCTTGATCATGTATAATCATCATCCATGAGCACTGAGGCAGCAGTACCTTGAGGGTGCTTCTGCAGTGAGTGCACCTGAAGCAAGACTTGTGGTAATCAACACCATCAGCAGAGAGCAAGTCAACGGGATACACTGTCTTCTCACACGCCTTACACTTCTGCTGCGTACCAATGAAAGACATCTCCCAGATCTGATCCAACTCCAAACTAAATTCTCAAGCAAGTGCTCTATCTCCTCTTTCCTCCGCTCGACACTAACCTAATCAGAGCACGAAACTCAGCCATTCAATACAACAATCAAAATCAGCAAGCAAGTCAATCGCTGCAGAACAGTACAGAGTCAATGAATCATGGAGTCAAAATTTAAATTGATGGAGCGAGAAACACCTTTGATCGACGAGCTCCGAGATCGGCGATGAGCTGCGTGTGGATGGATCGCGGCGGAAGGAGGAATCGAGTAGCCGAGCCGAGGAGATGGAACGGGATGAGAGATAAAATGCTGCCACTTTTATTTATTTAATCAAGCGGAGGAGGGAGATGGTGTTGGGTGGGGGCAGAAACTTTTAATTATTAATTAAATTAATATTTATATAAAAAGATTAGTGACGTAATAGTTAAAGTTTATTGTAATCCTCTAGTTTATTTGCTAGAAAATAATAATAATAATGGCCACCCCAATCTCACATTTAATTTTAAAATTTACTTCAATACCACTTATTTCAATAATATGTCACTTCATTTAAGTCTATATTCCCATTTAGTATTCTTTTACATTAATAAGCTATTTTCATGAATAATCAAGAGAAAATTGTTGAAGAAGAAGTTACCATATTTGTTTGAAGTAAATTAGTTGCATTATAATAAATAATAAATAAGAAGAGTGGCTGGCTGGCTTCATTCATTTATTTAAAGCCACACTATGAGACGTACAAAATTCAACATAAATAAATATTGGTTTTATTAAAAAATAGACTTAAACTACACCTGCTTCATTTTCTTCTGCAAGTAGGAGAAGTTTCTCTGAAAATTCAACACAGCCCAAACCAGATGACCCAACCCAACCTCCGGCCACAAGGCGGAAGTGGTGTACAAGAGACTGCTGCCAGTTTGCCACAGAAGAAAATTGCTCAGCCGAGTCTCGCCGGAGCTCCTGATAATTATCTCAGGGTCTGGGGCTACTGCCATGTACATTCTCTCCTCAATGTCACCAGAATTTATTATCTGGTCGCGGCTGGCATCCTTGCAGGATTCGTCCACGGCGTGGAAAACCTCGTCGGTCGAGGTATACGCCATGCATATTGAGAGCACAGCTCGGTGGTTGTGGGCTGTAGCCTTGCTGATCTTTTCAGCGGCAGCGCGCAGAGATTCATTTAAGAGGTTCAAGTTTCCTATGAAATGAACTCTAAGGCCAAATTGGTGAACAATACTTTGAGGCAATGCTAAGCTCTCTATCTTCTCTTGCAACAGTTGCATCAGTCCCTGGACTTGTTCATCCGGACGTCTGAAATTGTCAATGCTGAAAGCGTACACAGTCACGTACTTGACTCCTATTCCATAGCTGTATTTGAGCAGCTTCATGAGAGCTGAGTATCCAGCTCTGTGACCCATCCCATGTGACAAATTGCGGCTTTTCTCGTACCTTCTGTTCCCATCCATTATAAAAGCTACGTGACTTGGGATGGGACCTATCGATAAGATCCCAATCAAGAATCTCGTTATGAACTCCAACACAGCTTCAATCAAAGATTTGGCAAGGCCACAACGAGTGCGCTTTTTCTCCATTTCTGACCACCAATGTCAAACCAAACCAGTAATGAGTGAGGCTCAAAAACGAACTGTTAGTAGACACAGAGTCAACACATGAGTCGATTGGACTATCGTCATGTCATATCATCCACACATGCTTAATACAGGGGAAAAAATCAAATTGGGAAGTGCAGAAAACTTACATGCAGCCGCAAGAATAGATTAGCAGGGCAGGGATGGGGAAAATGTAGTCTGCAGAAAAGTTGAAATGCGAGAAGAAGGTGAGTACAAATCAATGGAGTTTTAATATTTGTGTGTGAGCTCAAGTGAAGGAGATGAGAGAAGTGGTAGGTGAGCTTGGGGAACGCGAGCAGTTACTAGTTGATGATTTTAAATGCACTGTAATATTATATATTCATATTACATTTTAATACCAACACTTGCATTAGTCATCTTCATTTCCACAATTAAATTTTGAAAATAGTGTGCCAAATCGAGAGGCCGTTTGACGAGCAGGTTTGAATGTTTCATAAAACCTAAATACAAAACAAAAAGCAACGGGATGGGATGGGGGTGAAACTGGGAATTGATGTAGGAATTCATATCCAATTTCAAAGTGACGTTCATATTGTAGTAGGACTCCCAAATCGTCCACGCACTGCTCTGCTGCGCGAATCCTTGCAGCATATGCGCCAGACTTGTCGGGGGCGTAAACCAAGAATACTATACTATAGTATGACAGTGTTAAATATCTCAAACCATAAAGATTCATCAATTAAATGTTCGGTCACAATTATTAGCATTTAACTTCATATTAAAATGGTGTGGTTTTGATGTTAGTTAAAACGAGCAACAACACAAAACAACCTCACACAATGCTTAATATTTTGGTTCGTAGCGAGAGGAGAGCTTTGGAGAATTGAGAGGGATGGATGGAGAAGCTGGTGACTCATTGTCCTCCCTCCTCCAGGTCCATCTGCAGTTGGTTATTTACATAATTGCCTCCACCTGATTATTCAAAGATTAAATTGTGGGGCATATACTTTAATACCCTCCAGCAGCATCGTTTCTTTTAAAATGTTACGCTTTCATTTTCTTGCAGTTAAAAGTAGAAGAATCTTCATGTCAGAGCATCCCAATTTTAAATACACATTTGCCTTCCTTACGAAATGAAACCGGTTCATCCTCCAATTATGTAAACAATGACAACATGGGTAAAAAAAGATCCACTGTTACCGTTTCAGATAATAGGATGGATGCAGATAATAATAAGCTTGTTGCTTGTGCCATCCTCATATCAGTTTAAGGAATAAAATGGATACCATACCCATCACAAAAAAAAAACTGAACTCACACCCTGGAGAGGGAAACAGGAATATTGCCTTTTTGAATATCTCAAAATCACCAGGTTGGGAAGATCCGGCCATAATGATATTCTTCTCAGTTTTAGCCACTCACGATGCGTCCGGCATGATATATCACAAAAATTGGCCTGGTTAATGGCGTCAGCAAAATCTCATTGTTACACATTGTGACACATCACAAAATTTTTGCACAAGCCCATCACCAGTCTCTAGTTGTCAGGATTTGAGGTCCTTGTATCAGTACTTACATTAACAGCCATATCGACGTCCCTGGCTAGTTCAGCAGCAACTCCAATGTAGGAATGTGGAGTTAACTTCAATAGATTGTCTTTAGCCTGTCTGGGTAGCTCTAAACCTTCAACAAATTTTTGTATGCTCTCCTTGTTAACAGCTCTGCCTCTAGTGAGCTCTTTCAACTTTTCGTAAGGCTCTGGAACCCCATATCTTCGCATGACCTGCGATGCATTTGTACAAAACAAGTCTGTTAGATTACAAATCTACAGAGATGCTGGATGAAAAATCGAGTTTGTAGTGGGATTTTTGTCTGCAAATGAATTACTGTTGTTGATTCGAGTCAAATTATGAAAGCCTATAAGAAAATAATAAACTTGATAAGCAAGAAATACACTTACAGTTTGAATTGGTTCAGCAAGCACCTCCCACGATTGATCTAAATCTTCACTCAAGCGAGATTCATTCACCTAAAATAACAATCAATACATCAGGGGGTGAGAAAGTCTGAAATTGAAGGCAGGAAACACCTTGCAAAAGTGAGGAAGAGCGAAGAAAAAACAACTAAATAAAATGCTCTATATATGCAAAAATCCGGTGCTTAGAAAGAGAGGTCATCAGAATAAGCAAGTTGATAAACAGATTTGGAATATTAGGTTCATGAAGTGAAAAAAATCATTATTTTAGAATGAAGCCAGCCCAACGAAATATAATCCCATATATATTTCTCTACATACTCAGTGTGCAACTCAGAAGCAGACAAATGTGTTCATCATTGGACTTGGGCAATACATACTGACCCGAAGTTTTCCGATACCCTGCAATGCACTTTTGTACGCAAGAAGAGAATGGCCTAATACCTCCCCCATGTTTCGTAACACTGTTGAATCTGTTAAATCCCGCTGCAACAGAGAAAACACAGATGAAAGACTCAATCGAGTTTCCAGTCAACTGATGATAAATATACAAACCCCATCAAAATCCTCTCTTAGTTGTTTTAGTCACTGCAAACATGATCTACATTTAAGAGACTAGTAACTAAATATAAGATGTGTCTAACAATGTATTTTGTAAAGTCATCTCTCTATTGATGCCCTTCTCTTCTAAGAAGAAAAATAATATTAGTATCTCAGTAGTAGCAACAGGAGCAACGAAGATGACCACCACTAGAGTTCCATAACATGGGTTATGAGTATCAGGAAATTGCTTTATATACCTGCCAACGCGAAATAGGTAATTTCATGCTTAGATAAGAAAGCCCTGCATTAGCCTTGCCAAGATTTCCTTCGCTGTTCTCGAAATCAATAGGATTCACCTTGTGAGGCATAGTTGAGGATCCAATTTCACCAGCTTTGGTTATCTTCCATAAAGACATTCATGTTAGTTGTGTCCCAAGCTAGCAAAAAACGACTATTACGATAGCTACCTGTTTAAAGTAACCCAGCGAAATATAGCCCCATATATCTCTATCAAAATCAGTCAATATATTGTTGAACTGAATGAATCCATGGAAAAGCTTGGCCATATAGTCATGAGTCTCAATCTGCATAGTTGATATATGAGCAATTATTAGAAGACTGGGAAAAGAAAAAACATCAGCTTGCATATTTGTGTAGTTAAATTCAGACACACATACATAAAACATCTGGAATGATCACCAAATTTTACGTCTTTTGATTAACACTGTACATGTCAAACCGATAATTTGAAGGAGCAATTCTAGTGAGTCAAACAGAACTAATTCCATTCCACAGTTTCACATAAAATGAAGTTGTGGCTTTCATGACGGGAGAGAAAAAGAATGGTGTCTAACAAACCCAATTCGGAGGACAAACTATGACATCATGTTAGTAAATCTGCTTAGAAGGTTCACATATATGAATATTTTTGAAGGGAAAAAATTCCAGTCATGATCAAGCATGCAACTGAGTTACAAGTTCAGGTTCTCAAACATGAGATATACAAGCGCAGGACATAGATCAAAAGGTGGAACAAAAATGAGCATTGACAAGTTGATAAGTATTGAATCTTCAGTCAACTATACTACTCAAAATCATGAAAGTAAAATAGAGAGAAGATTGATGTTCGCAACACATACCTGCGTGACATAAGGATTAAAACTTAAGCCCATAGATCCAACAAATTCTTCTGCTATCCGAGGCCAACTAATTTCAGGATATGCAACAAGATGAGCATTGTAATTCCCAACTGCTCCAGCAAACTTTCCCATAAGTCCAACGCTTGATATTTCATGCCTCTCTCTGCTTAACCTGACGGCAAAAATGGCCATTTCCTTCCCTAAAGTGGTAGGTGAAGCAGGCTGCGGGACGTGTTTAAAGAAAGTTCATAAGCACCAGAGAACCGGGAAAAATGAACAAAAGATAAAATCCGTATATACCTTCAAAGAATATTGCAACACAACATGCATGATATAAATATATTATCATAAAACGAGATTAAATTTCATTCCTATAAATAATGTCCTAAACAACTTGATAAGGAAGATGTCAGCAACACTAAAAAACAACTCAGGCTTATGTATTGAAACATAGTATATTTTTTACATTTTTTGAAACCTATAAACAGAATTACTACCTCTAGGCAATCCGATCAGAAAAACTTCAATACCACATAAATCCTATACACATACAAGCAGCAGAAACAATAAAAAAATATTTCGTACTTGTCCATGAGTGCGCGAAAGCATTGGAATGTCAGCATTATCCTTAGCCATGGTACTTATGGCTTTAATCAGAACATCCATGACTGGAATAATCACTTTTTCCAAAGCTTCTTTCAGCATTAATGCATGGGCAAGATTGTTGATGTCCTCTGATGTGCAAGAAAAATGGAAAAATTCAAGCACCTGCTCAAAGGGTAAACACACAATATCATGGGACTGCATACAACATAAGTTGAGCCACATCTTTCACTTGTGGATAATTGCTCTTAATGCTCCAATTCATTGAAACATAAAGGGAAGTCGCTTGTATCGTAATCATTACCAGACCTTTGCAATTTCAGGATGGGCCTGACATTTTTCTTTAAGGAAGTATTCAACTGCTTTGACATCATGGTTAGTCACTTTCTCAATGGTCTTCACTTCCAAGGCGTCATTTACACTGAACCTCTCCATCAATTCTTCCAAATAAGACCTAGCATCACTGCTGAATGATGGAACTTCAACGACTTCAGGAATTTCAGAGAGCTTTAACAGCCATTTTATCTGCCATAGGAGTATTTTTAGAAAGAAGTTTCTGAAAGGAAGTGACCGCCGATAGGAAAAACATGAAAGACTGATTTGAATTCAAAATCAAAGCTCACGCAAACTCAATATCATTATAAGCAACACAACATTTGGGTATGCAAACTTGAAATGGTCTATTCTACAGAAAGTTATAGTAATGCTAGAAGCATTAAAGAGTATCACCTCAACTATGACTCTGAAGTGAATCAAGCCATATTCACTCAAATAAGGGGCAAGGTCCTTCACTTTCTTTCTGTAACGTCCATCCAAAGGTGACAAAGCAGTCAAACTGAATAGCTCAAACTCATTAGACACTTCCTCGGACAATCTCATTGCCTAAGACAAAAAAAGGTTAATAACAAAATGACAACCAACAAAAGATATCACTAGACGGTGAAAACACACAAAAACTACAGTTCTTCAAGTGTTGTCCATTACAAAATAATTATATAACCAGTCAAGGTTCAGTGACACCTGTCTGTTTCATAGAAAATTTGGAGGAAAATGAAATTTTGTAGTTGGTTTGTCATGAAAAGTTAAACTACAAAACATCCAATATAGATTCTTCCTTGCAAGTTCCAATTTTCAACCGAATTTTGGAAGATCCTAACTAGCTAAAATGTTCCAACATTTCCTACCCACCGACCAATAAAATTTTCAAACAGTTCATACACAGCACACCAAATCCGAATTGGACTAGAAAAACCAGACCATTATCATATCGGTAAGACTGTATTAAAACAATACCAGACCTTTAAAGTACTACTTTTTCCGGTTTTCACAGCGGCTCGGGGGACGCAGGAATCTCTTTGTACAGCCAAAGAAGAGAAACAAAGTGAAGGATTCGACGAAGCACGAAAGCTAGCACGGTCTTTAAAAGCAGAAAGTCTGACGGAGTGACTAACGCTCAGTGTGTTGTTGGTGTTCAGACGCGCAGAGGAAGCTCCGAAATCCATGGATGAGAAGGAGAGAGGGATTCCTAACGGTTCTCTGACTTCCTTCCCACCAACAACTCCTGCTTCTGTCTGTCGAATCTAAGCCCTAACCAATGCAGATTTTCTCCGCAATAAATTTCAATATTTTTACAAAAATAAAATGAAGATTTTAATAATAAACTTGCAGACGCGCCAGGTAGGGGTCGAACCTACGACTTTCTGCTTAGGAAACAGACGCTCTATCCACTGAGCTACAGGCGCCTCGATAAACTTTATTTATATATGTTTAATTGTACTTTGATCCAGTCAGAAAACTTCGTTCCTACATTTTTAAGTTGTTTCTTAAAATATTATTTTTTTAACAGATTTGTGAGTAATAGTTTGCGTATATTAATTTAGTTAGATAATTATTGGACGATGAACTGATACTGATTATGATTTAAGAAACTGCTACTAGAAGTCACGGCATGTTAGTTACTTTATTTGTGTTGGGTTGAAGTAAACCGCGACTTGTAGTAGCGGTTTCTTAAAATGAGCATTAATTCATCGTCCAATCATCATCTAACTAAAAAAATATAGACAAACCGCTATTCATATTAGTGATTTCTTTTTTAGATAATAATTTAAAAAAATGACATTTTAGGAATAAAATTTTCAGAAATGGTAGATTGTAAAAATTTCATCGGCATTTAATGTTGTCTTGCTCAGCCTGAGAGGAACTTGACCCATTTGGGCATATGCACCGGTGCGTATCTCGTTCGAATTCTAGAAACTGCTCAAGGAGAAGAGCATGCATCGGTGACAATCCGCAAGAGCTGGCGTGCTGGAGGAGAAGCTCCGAAGGAGGAGCTGCGGCCAGAAGAGCTGCTCGAGGAGGCGAGAGAGGACGAGCTTGGTAGAGTTTGCTTGTATGACCCAACAAGCAAATTGCAGCCCAACTGTTATATTAATAACGGGCAATTAATTTGGTTCGTTAAATCGGATCTCGATCTGATCCTACGAATCAGATTAATTTCCAACGAAATTTTTTAAATAAAATTAAAAAATTATTTTTAAATTTGAAAAAATATTTATGAACTCCTACATTTTTCCCTGCCTTTATGTAATTTCAATTTTACGTGATTCAATTTGTTCAATTATTTCATATATTATGTGTATTTAAATTGTTCATACCCTCGAATTTGATTTCAAATATAAAACTTAATTATTCTCATAAAAATAAATTTCAACCAAAATAAAATTCATTGAAATAAACTCGCAGGGGAATTACAATACACAACTTAATAATACATACAATCTTATATTCATAACTGTTCACCGGTTTCCATAAACCAATTATGACTTACTAAATCATTCTGAAGTTGCATGTGAAGATACGCAGACTGAAGATTTGCAAGACGTTCACCAAACACCTGAGATTGTCGAGACCTCTCATCGGATCATGATGAAACCGACTGCCATTGTGATCAATTGGTCCATCATACACCGTACAGGCACTGTGTGGGTTGTGTGGATTTGCTTCTTCAATCTCTTCAAACTCATCGTTAATAAATTCTTCTTTAACAATCATGTTATACATTATGATGCAAGCCAACATAATCGTTTTTAAGACATTTTTCTTATGACACATACCTGCATGACGTACAATTGTCCAACGAGATTGTAAGATCCCAAAGGACCTCTCAACATCTTTGCGGTATGATTTCTTCTTCTTCGCAAATAATTTCTCAGATCAGTTTGTAGATTACGAATTATTTTCACAAATGAGGAGTACCTTGGATAAATCCCATCAGTCAAATAGCAAGTGTCTGCATATGTTTTCCCATTCACTTTGTATGTCACTGGAGGAGAGATTCCTTCAAGGCGGCCATCAAATATGTCTGATTGGTACAATACATTGATATCATTTTGTGCTCCAGCCGTACGAATGAAACTGTGCCATATTCATGTGTCCTACGATGCGACAACTTCTAATATAATGGTTAGACGACCCTTATGACCTGAGTATAACCCCTAACCACGCTTTTAGATAATTTTTTCATTTCCAGTACATACAGTCTATACCCCAATCATACCTGAAAATCCTCGTTGTTCTGCCCTTCTTAGTAATCGAGTTAGATCTTCTGCATTAGGAGATCTTAAATAGCGATCCTTATAGTGCTCAACTACTTGAGCGCACCACTTTTTCAAGCATTTAAGGGTTGTTGATTCACCCATCCGTGTGATTTCGGCACATTGATCTGCACATGAACTGTATGCCAACATTTGTATAACGCTGGTCATCTTCTGCTCAGGAAGAAGGCCAAGCACGCCAGTGACATCTTGTCGTTGGTGCCAATACACATCATTGTGACAAAGTTTGGTCTTTATACAATTAAAAAGATTACTACTCATACGATACCTGCGACGAAAGTCTCCTTCCGAAAAAATTGGACGCTCAACAAAGTAGTCCTCTAACAAATTCTGCCCCCTCGGTCCTCTGTTTCTGGATCGATTAGGTTGGCGATGAGGAGGTACATCGTCTTCATTGTCCATGGTTTCTAGTACTACCGCATCCATAACAGCTGAATTGGTCATATCATTCATCTGATTCATAGTTTGGTGGAATATTTGAAAGCTCTCATCAAAATTGAAAGGATCCATATGAGAAGAAAATGAATGTGGAAAATAAGAACATAGAAGAAAGCAAGAAGATTGATGGTGTGAGTATAGAAAACGTATGAACCTTCTTTTATAGAGGTTTCATGTTTATCCTCATATTCACGTGTCATGTTATGATTGGATGAAAATCTAAGCGAAATCTAGATAAAATTCCTCTAATTCATAAATATCTTCGAAAAAATCTTTACAAAATATTATTTTTAATTGATGAATTATAATATGAGCTTCTCCCGGAGGTTGTATTGGTGTAGAACATGTTCAAAATATTTTTATTGTTTAGTGAATAGTAATAGAAATTATTGATTGAGGAGCTCCTCAGTGAGATTGGAAAGCTCCAACGGATGCCGATGCTCTCACTCCATTCTGCTTCATATCTCCTTCAAAAATTCTATATAATTTTAATCATGAGTTTGAGACCAAAGGCCTGAGGTACTATGTTTCTGCTCAGGCTATATTCATAAAGGTGTCTGTAGACCCCTGCAGTGTCTTGAATAATGTAGATATTTGATGCACACTCATGTACAGAGCCTGTCCTATTCGTGTTGGAGATCAAAGTAATTCCACCACCAATAAAATTGACCTTACGCAAGTCAAGAAAAACACAGGCCTTCGCCCTTTTTTGTAGCTTGAAAAAGTGGGAGAGTTATTCCATAAGCACACAGCCCTATATAGATACTCACAAATGCACACACACCACCATTCCATTTCTGCAGTAAACCCTCCAATCATATCTTTCCACCTTCCATGTCTTTTTTTTTAATGTTCTCTCCATTCTGATGCTCCTTTCACCTCTTCAGGATTCATCCTCATTTCCTAACAGCTTGCCTCCAATCATCTGTTGTTGCCCTCTCATGGTTTCTTCAGCTTGTCACCTTTCTTCTTGTTTCACTTTGAAAGTGTCCTCACCTCTCACTATTACACTCTTCAGTTTTTTCACTAGCTTTGTTGGGTCATCTGGGTGTTGGTATCTTTTTCTGCTTCTGGGTTGCTCTTAAGTTTGTGGTTTCTGCAGTAATTGATGTGTTATAAAGTTTGCTCCTTTCGTATTGGGTGCCTGCAGAATTTGAGTCATTTTGATAAACCTACCACAAGTAGAAATCCTTGATGATCACCAAATTGGGTTTGTGTGTTTATTTATAAGCTTTTGTGGTAATCCGTTTCAAATTGATGAATATGGAGAGCATATACCAAACTTTTCAGCTGCAAAGGTTGGCACAGAAGAGCCAGAATTGTTACTGGACTAGAGAAGAGAACAAGCTGTTCGAGAGTGCACTGGCAATTTACGACAAGAACACGGCTGAGAGATGGGAAAAAGTAGCAGAAATGATCCCAGGGAAGTCAGTTAATGATGTTATGAGGCAGTATAAGGAGTTGGAGGATGATGTTAGCGATATAGAAGCTGGTCTGGTTCCCACCCCGGGTTATCTCACATCCTCTTTCATTTTAGAGTTGGGAGATGATCGTGATTTTGATGCGCTTAGGAAGAAGTCGTTGAGGGCCAGGTCAGTTGATCATGAGAAGAAGAAAGGTGTTCCATGGACACAAGATGAGCACAGGTGAGAAAAATAGTATTGCTGGCTGCCAGGATCTGTTTCTACAAAACTAATTCACAAAAATGAAATGTAGGCAATTTTTGATGGGTCTTCTAAAGCACGGCAAAGGAGATTGGAGAAGCATCTCCCGCAACTTTGTAGTTTCCAAGACACCTACTCAGGTAGCCAGCCACGCCCAGAAATACTTCTTGAGGCTCAACTCAGACCTCAAGGATAAGAGAAGACCGAGCATCCATGACATCACTACTACAAATCTCACAATTGCTGATGACTCAACAGTCGCACCATTTTATCAGTTTGGCGTGCTTCAACCTACAGAGAAAGAAAGTGTGGTGCTCGACTGGGATCAATATCAGAGCACGTCACTTATGGGATCTGAGTCTAGTTACAGTAACTTCTTCTTCGCACCACCAGCTCCCTATGAGAATCTGTATGGCACAGGACTCCCCATGTTTGGAATCCAATCTGCAAGACAACGCATTCGTGGATGACAAAACATTGGAGCAAGCAGCCCTGAAATAGTATCTCCCTGTATAATGACTTGTTAGCTACATTATAGACTAAGGTTCAATCATTTTCTTCTTCTCGTTTCTTTCCAGTTCAATCATTTTCTCGGATACATTCGCATTCAGGTTCAATTTAGAATCCTACTTTTTCGACGTAAAACATCCAACATTAGAGGCAAGCTTGCCTATCTCAACATATGAGACTCACGAGTCCTGAAAACCAAGAAGCACCCACCATTGATTATTTATTCAGCACAGACTGTGGCTTGTTAATCAAATGCCAGAGTTCCAAGTCCCATGCTGTTCCAGATACATACAAATATTTAAACAGTGCACTAAACAGAAATCTGACTGTTGCATCCACTCATTAATATCTTTCTCAGCTCATCCAATGTGCTTAATGAGTCACTATGTTCAGTTGCCAAACATGATGACTCCTTCGGCACTAGCTAGCTACCTGCATGCACTCACTTGTTTTACCAATAACCAGCCCTTACCTCACATACATATCTCTGACCCAATCTGTTAAACCCAGCTGCTTCCTTCCTGACTGGCTATGTTGAATCCGGTCCTAAGCTCTCACACGAGCTTTTTCTTTCCCATTACAGAAAGAACTACTGACTTTTCTTCATTTGAGAAAAAAGTTGGTAAAAAGCCATCAGCATGGGATTCCATTATGCTGCTGCATTTATCAGCCAATAATATGTTGGAAAGGAAAAGGAGAGATTCTTCAAAAAGAGGAATCTCCCCTTGATGATACTTCATGTCAATCCTACATGACACTGCTAGATTCCCATCAACCAAATAGTTCCTCTTCTATTCCTCCTTTCCCCCATATAAACGCAGCGTACCAGTATATATGTATGTACTGTAGGCTGGGAGGGAGTGTCCATTATTGTGTTGATGTCCATGACAAGAAAAAAAAGATTCGGATGGTTGTGTAGGAAGGTGGCAGATGCAGTGTTTATGCTGCTTTATGAACTTTGTGAAATGTAATGGACAACTGTTGGCTTTTGCAATTATAGTGAGGAAAGCTTCTTGTTCCCACCACAATGTCCATTCCTATGATACCACAGTGTCTTCCATCCTAAAGGACAACACATTCATACCCCAAAATGAGCAGAAAAGTCCTTGCACATGTTGGGGTCTGGTCTGTATTTGAGATTATCTCTTACAAGTTGTGCAAGCAAGCACTTTTGATCTATTCATCTCTTTTTTTTTTGTTCATTGAACAGACTAAGACAATAACATGACATGTTCACTGCTAAGCAGCAGCTAGCATGGTAAAAGACACACGCCCGGCGATAAACATGTGAATGCAAATTCACAGAAATTGTGTCTTTCAACAAATTGTTGAAAATCAAACACTTGATACTCATTTATTCAAACTACAAAGATTGAATAATATGAATATGAGAAAATAAGAAAATACTCTCAACAACAAGAAATACAACTCTCGTTTGATATATGGAAGACATTTTGATGAATTGATGAAATACATATATGTGTAAGGTATTTATACTAAAACTTATAACTAAAATTAGCTAAGGACAATTACTCCATGTGTGCATGTCATTTAGCCACCTTAATATCCCTAGGAAACTCCAAATCACCCCATTTAGCCATCTTTCAATTGTATGAATCTCTAAAGATAGTTTTCATCATGAGCTTATTATCCATTTTGTGGTCTTGTGCATTTGATGTACCTTCATTTGTCTTTGAATATCAAATCACCATGTGTTTGTTTTCCAAGAATAGGTATTGCTCAATTGATTTCCGTTCAATTTACCCTTGACTCTTGGATCAAGTTTATGGTTTTCAACACCCACCTTAGACTTGATCTTGTGACTCCAAAGCAATCTCATCATTCTTACGAAGTCTTCACTTGACATATCAGCAGCTTGATCATGTGACTTGACATAGTCAACGTGTACATAATTCTTTGCAACACACTCTCGTATGTAATGATAGTGTACATCTATGTGCTTGCTTCGATCATGGAAGACTGAATTCTTTGCTAAGGCAATTACTGACTTGTTGTCGACACAATTTTTGGTTGGCCCTTCTTGTAGAACGCCAATCTCTTTCAAAAGATTTCTAAGCCAAATTGAGGAACAAAGTTTCATCTCTTTGATCATTGAAGTCCCATTGTCCTTCTTCGTCGAAGACCACATCTCGGCTAATCAAGATCTTCTTATTGTTTGGATTGTAGAGCTTGTATCTTTTTGAGTTTGCATCATAGCCTATGAAGATGAATCTCTCACTTTTATCATCAAGTTTTATTCTCTTTTCATCCGGTATGTGGGTATGAGTTATGCTTCCAAAGACTCGTAGATGAGTGACGTTTGGTTTCCTTCCACTCCAAGCTTCTTGAGGTGTTTTCCCATGAACACTTCTTGTGGGGGATCTATTGGACAGATAGACCTCACACGACACCGCTTCAGCTGAAAACTCTTTAGGCATCTTCTTACTTTTGAGCATGCTTCGTGCCATATTGAGAAGGATTCTGCTCTTTCTTTCCGCCACACCATTTTGTTGAGGGGATCGAAGAACTATCATCATTCGGCAAATGCCATTTGCTTCACAATATTCAAAGAATTCCTTTGAAGTAATTTCACCGCCATGATCCGATCTTACCACCTTGATCTTTCTACCACTTTCTTTCTCCACCGCGACTTTCAAGATCTTAAAGGCTTCAAACACTTTGGACTTTTTCTTCAAAAAATATACCCATGTTTTTCGGGAAAAGTCATCAATAAAGAGAAAGAAGTAGTTATAGTTACCATGAGAGCTTGGCTTGATTGGACAGCACACATCCGTATGAATTAACTGGAGTGTCCTGTTAGCTCTTGATTCAGACTCCCTTGGGAAGCTTCTTATGAATTGTTTTCCAACTAGACACCCTTCACAAAGTTGGTCAGAATGATTGACGCATGATAATCCTCTCATCATCTCCTTCTTCGATAGTAGCTCTAGTCCTCCAAAATTTAGATGTCCAAATCAAAGATGGCTTAGCCATGATGCGTCTTTGTGAGGCACTTTGCCTTTGTATGTTGATAAGAAACATCTTGTTCATGGACATCAACATCTTTGCAATGAAGTTGTTCTTATCATCTTTGATCGAGAGGCTATGGTCTTTCATTCGGATGTCATACCCTTTCTTCAAGAGTTGCCCCAAACTCAAGATGTTGCTTTTCATGTTAGGCACATAGTAGACGTTGGAAATGAATTGATGTCTCCCATCTTTCAAAATGATAAGAATCTTACCTTTGCCTTTCACTATGGTCGTTGAATCATCTCCAAACAAAACATTGCCTCCAATTGATTCGTCTAGATCCACGCATGTTCTTTCTTCCACACATGTGATTGCTTGCATCACTATCGAGGTACCAAGAAGTGTCTTTCACATCATCCATCTTCTTTCGTGCGAGAAGGAGGATTTCTCCATCACCAATCCTCTTCTCCGCATAAATGGCCTTCTCCTCCAATTTACTATTAGGATATGTACATTCCGAAGCATAATGTCTGTATTTTTGACAATTGTAACATTAAACTTGAGACTTCTTATACCTTGTGTTTTGATTGTCTCGTCCTTGACCTCGTGATGAAAATCTTTCTTTCTAATTGTTGTTGGTATTATAGTTGTATAACTCCAAGCTCGTCCTCGACCGCGGCCTCCACTTTCTCCACGGCGTCGACCTCGCCCACGTTGAATTTTATAGTTGCGTTGACCTTCATCTTTATCCTTGAGTTGTAGCTTGAGGAGTTGCTCATTAAGCCTTTACTTCTTCTTATACTTCTCCTTATATGCTTGTAAGGATCTCTAATACCTAGTAATTTAGTTTAAACCAAATTTTCAATTTAAATTTATTAAAGTAAATTTTGTTTGGAAGAATTTATTTGGTAAGTAAATAAGAAATATTAAATATGTATAATCACATTTAAATGGAGGATACTCAAACGGTGGAATATATTTAATGGGAGATAATTGTATTAAATAATATAATATAATTATTAATACAATTAGGGTTAAAGGAATTTTCTTCATAACTTGTTTAACCAAAAATGAAGATTTAGAAGAATAAATGAGACCCTAGTAGTATACAAAATTTTGTGGAAATTATACTTAATGGATTAGTAATTGTATGATTTATGATAGGTTCTCAAGGTGGTAGGTGAAACCGTATGAGTTAAGTATTGATGACAGATTTACTTTGGGTAAATAATATACTCGTTCTAACTTATATCGTATCGTGTTATCGTATTGTTTCTTTGATTATTAAATTATAATTGGATAATAACGGAATTAGTTTAATAATCGAATTCCCTCGTCTTTACAAAGACGTTAAGTTTTGGACTGTATATCGACATAAGAATAATATCAATACGTATTATAATTATTGTGAAATATAATATGATACATTATACGCATCATCGCATACACGACATGCATGACCATCCATATGTGTGTGATATAGCGAGGCATGGCTCGCTCTTTGATATGATATGGCGAGGCTCAGCCCGCCCATTGATATGATGGTCCGGACCGGCAGTGACGACTGCCCATCATTATTATGATCGATCGACATGGACATTATCGTGCATTCATGCATTCATACACGCATCAACCGAGTATATGATAATTTGAGTTGATTGACAGTTAATAAAGATATTAACGTTAACAGTATGTTATTTATTCGCCGAGTCATTGCGACTCACCTCGTTATTATTCAACAATTTCAGATAACTGAGCCGTAAGCTTGGAAATGACCAGTCACCGTTGCAAGGGAATTTCTCATTTCAAGTACGGTGCCATCCAACCAGTTATGCTATCAGAACATTTTATTTGATGTCTCGTTTTCTTCAGTTAGAGTATTTGCTCCATTGTACTTAGGCAGGATTCTGAACAATTTATTTTTCTAATCTAATTCCGCTACTTAATATGTATCAATATGCATCGCACTTTAGAGGCTTGCTTGATAGTTGATCAGGCGCCGGTCTCGACCAAGAATTTGGGTCGTGACAGGATCCTTGAAGTTGCTCGATCGTCATTTCCTCCAAATCTTTGGTCTCTTCTATCATCACCACAATGTGCTCATAGCTTGGATCCAACTAATGGAGTATCTTCTCGATTATTCTCACATCTTCTAACTTCTCACCATTTCTTTTTAATTGATGCGAAACAGTTACTACTCTTGAAAAATAGTTTAAAATTGACTCAATTGATTTCATGTGTAAGGATTCGAATTCACCTCATAATGTTTGGAGATGAACTTTCTTCACTTGCTCGGATCCTTTGTATGAGGCTTTTAACTTTTCCCATGCTTCCTTAGATGTGCTTGCGCTTGAAACTTTTTCAAAACAATCATCATCCAATGCTTGAATAATGAGCTAGAGAGCTTTTTTGTCCTCTTTTGTAAATCGTTCAAGGCTGTCCTTTGCTTCGTTATGAGAGCATTTTCTTAGCGCCTTCATCTTAATACTCCAATTGTTGTAGTTGATGTTGTTGGTTGAAACTTGGAATGATGTCATGTCCTTTGCCATTTCTTCAAAGATGGATTTCCAACCTAGCTCTGATACCACTTTGTTGAAAATCAAACACTTGAAACTCACTTATTCAAACTACAAAGATTGAGTAACGAATATGAAAAAAAATAAGAAAATACTCTCAACAACAAGAAACCACAACTCTCTTTTGATATGTGGAATATGTTTTGATTTGAATTGATGAAATACATTTATGTGTTAGGGTATTTATACTAAAACCTATAATTAGTTAAGGACAATTACTCCAAATCATCCCACTTAGCCATCTTTCAATTGTATGAATATCTAAATATAGTTTTCACCATGTGCTTGTTTTCCATTTTATCGTCTTGTGCATTTAATGTGCCTCATTTGCCTTGGAATATCAAATCACCATGTGCTTGTTTTTCAAGAGTAGGTATTGCTCAATTGATTTCCATTCAATTTACCTTTGACTCTTGGATCAAGTTTATGGTTTTCAACACAAACCACAAGAAACACATTTGCATGTCCATATATGCAATGCAATGAGTCCCAGAGTTTACAATTTATAAGTCATCGTCCTGCCTTGTTATGTATATATATATGCAACCCTTTACCCCGTTCATTCATCTTCTCGTCTCAGGTCTCATCCCAACCCTTGTTTTCCTCCTACGTTTTGCAAATAGTTGTCGACTTATCTTCTTTTTTTACAGATAAAATAATGATGTTGCTAAATTTAAGAGCAGCATCATTATTTAAGACTTATCGTCTTAGGTTTTGTTTGATCATAGGCTCAAGCTCACTGGGTTGTAATTATATAAAAAATTGTTATTCCCAAAGGTGGCTTTCAGTGAAAACTGCATTTAGGATAAACGATTTTAAGTTTAAGTGTCACATAAGAGCCAGCTCAGCGCTAACTAGGCGATGAAATCTAATTTTCCGAAAAGCCGCTCTAGCCAAGAGCAGCTTTTGGAAAAGGTGGCATATCGCAAAGAAAACTTGGAATAGTGGCATTCTTCCAAACGAAACTTCGTTGGTGGCAAAATGTTAAAATTTTCCTTGTTTTGTACAATGTAAAGGTTTTATTAAAACTGCGCCGCATAATGTACATTTATGTAGAAGAACCACTGCTCTTTTGAAGAGTAGCTTGTTGTTCGTCAAATCCATTAAAATGTGCCACGAAATGCACAGTTTGGGAAGAAAAGAAAATTGCTTGATTACGACATTGTCATAATATCTCAATATGAAAGTATTTAATTTGATTTAAATTCCTATTAATGAAAGGAACAAAATCATTATTTACATGTCCAAATCGAAACAAAAAATAAATGAATAAAATGCTCGAAATTATGGAGAGAATTTAAAATTTCTATATATATATATATCAAGTGAAAAGCATTATTTGTTTTCCTTAAAAGACATCAAGACTTATCTTGATTATGACATTGTCATAATATTTGTGGGCCATTAGTTTTCGAATAGCATGGAAAACTTGATTAGCTAGCCTTAATAATGGGAATTTTTTTTTAACTGCCACATTTTACAAACTTAATTTCCCAAATGCCATCTTTCTCAAGTTTGTTTTCAAAATGCCACAACTTCGGCAAACCGCTACTGCCAGTAGCTTTTTGTGCCTCGTTGTATATATCATGTGACACATCAGCGATGATATGGCATCGACGTGTTGAGTTTCAAACAAACCGCTACTTCTAGTAACAGTTTGACAACACTCGAATCAAATATGATTCGCTCGAATCAAAGTGTCAGTGAGCTTCGAGTTTTAATCCAAAGACAAACCACTACACCCAGTAGCGGTTTGACCCCGAATCAAATGTGATTCGAGCGAACCAAAGTGCAAGTGAGCTTTGAGTTTTAATTCAATAACAAACCGCTACTTCCAGTAGCGGTTTGTACCTGAATCAAAGTGTCAGAGTGCTCCGAGTGGTTTGACTACTTGAATATAGGAAGCCCATTGACATTTCATGTAGTAAGTTTCGAGTCAATTTTTTGTGTTGAACAAACTCAGTACATTAACATTCCATGAAATGAGAGTAATGTTCAATACCGAAAAATTATCATAAATGTTAAAATACATATTATTATCAGTGTTTAGGAAAGTACGACAATCTAAAATCTAACGAATCACTGGACCAATTGATCTTCTAACTGCTTTTTTTTGGCCTGGTGCTCCTACGAACTTGAGTCACTTGCGAAAGACCTTGGTCACCTAAATTTTCTTCTTCCTGTACAGGTTCTTGAGAAGGTTCAAAATTATCTGCAAAAATGCGGAAAGCAAATTAGATCAAATTTAGAAAATGTAATGATAGAATGGGAGCTGCATTTACCATGAGGAAACTGGACCATGTCCGGCGTTATTCCCATAGCACCCTCCCCTCCAAGTTGTACCAGATCAGCGTAATTTAGCGTGTAATAAATCGTACGCTACCTTCTTAGATGTTTCAGGTGCATCATCTAAAAAGATTTGAGCTGGTGCCCGGCCAGATCGGACTAAAGAAAGAACCTGAATAAGTGAAAATGAAAAGTTAAAAGTGATGATATAATCGAGTATCAAAGGTCAGCATATTTAATTTGTTTAGCAGTTACATGTGAGGGGACCTCGTGTGATGTCGGTCGGTAATGAAATGGCTTGTCTAGAGGCTTGCGCGGTTGAATAAATCGGCGGGTAATCAAGTTGTACCATTCTAGTAGTCGTCCATATAACCACCAAGTTCGATCTGAATAAATCTGCATCTAACCTCTCCAGATTATCTCGATCATATTCGTCCGAATTAGGCTTATCAAACGTGTCCAATGTGGACATAACCATTCTAGCAAGTTCTTCGTTATCCATTTACCAAATAGTTTCACCAAATTTACCTTTCGAATAAAATACATAAATATCATCACCTACATATATGCATATCAATCCTAATTGCAAGAGTATTGAGCTAAACCCTAAAGTATACAGATTAACATACAAGATTCCGAGACAAACCATATATCACACTTACTAAACAATGACCAACACCCTAATCAACACCTCAAATTCTCATTTCACAAGTTGCAATCCAACCAAAACATTTATTTCACACATAATCAAAACCATATATTACATTTAGAGACACCCTAAACTCTAAAATTTTGCAATTCGAGCCACACTCAATTTCCCTCAAACCCTAAAACCTAAATTGAGTGAAATTGATACAATTGAAGCTTTGATCAGTAGCTTACCTCCTGGTGGATGTTTGAGTTACTTTAGCTTCACGTGCCTTTGGCTAACGACCGGAGAACACCTGAGAAATCGCCGGATTCAAGTGGGTATGACCATATTTACATGTTAAGCATATTGGGCGAAATTGAGTACATTCGAAGCTTGGATCGGAGGCTTACCTGAAGGAAGATGCTTGGGTCGCTTACGGCTTCGCTGGAGACGAACTGGGGAGATAAAAATCGGAGGTTGATTCGCTTGGGGAGATAAACTGGGGAGATAAAAATCGGAGGTTGATTCGCTAGGGGAGGTAAACTGGGGAGAAGAAAGTGAATCTGTGATTTTAATCCAGAACAAACCGCTACTGCGAGTAACGGGTTGTTCCTGGAATTTAACGGAAACACTTTGATTCGAGCTCCGTTTGAGCGAATCAATTTTGATTCGAGTACAAACCGCTACTGCGAGTAGCGGTTTGTACTAAACCTGACGCATCAGCGCCATGTTAGCGCTGATGTGTCAGACGATATAGCCAACGAGGAGCAAATCGCTACTGGCAGTAGCGGTTTGTGAAAGTTGTGGCATTTTGGAAACAAACTTGAGAAAGATGGCATTTGGAAAATTAAGTTTGTAAAAGGTGGCAGTTAAAAAAAATTCCAATAATGGCTATGCACTAATGAGATACATATTCATCTTTTCAAGAGCATTGAATATTAATTTTGGTCTTGTGAAATGACAAAACTTCATTGTGAGACCAATAGTTTTCTTGAAACATTCATTTTGGTGTCTTCCAGAGAACATTATGGCACCCACAATGCCATAATGATGGGCTGCCCCATTCTCCCCTAAAAAAGAAGGTGCAACTGAGGGCTTGAGAGATCACAAGTTACACAACGACATCTCTCATTTTCAACATATTCTCCTTTGATAGCCAGCTTTCTTTTCCTTTGATTTGAGCATACTCTTTTGAGTATTTCATTAGTGATAGTTGCTAGCACAAGTTTGGTTCGTCTGAGTATTATCTTGTGGTGCAAAGAAGTATACTCACAAGTTGTTGTATCTTGAGAAGTTCTTGCTATTTTCAAGCACCCGGTGGGACGACAATTAAAGGAAATCGTCGACCGATCCTCAACTCATTCCGATTTACTTGTATTTTTTAATTTCGTTGTTACTTTGAGTAATTCGTTTTTGATTATCAATTTATAATCTTCATTCTAATTAATTTAATTTGTATTATATTGAATCAAATTAGATAGATCAAATTGAAATGAATTAATGTATTAAATAGATTAAATAGTTGATTTAGTTACTTCATTTATTTTATATTAAATTAATGTAACATTTGATTTAATATAATAATGAAAGGAATATATTTGTATCAACTACTACAACAAATGCCCTCGTGATGCAAATATGGGTGAGTGGGAAATTAAGAGCACAAAACAGCACCCTTAGTTCAAAATTTTCATTTTACATTTTTAAAATGAAACAATTGAGTCAATCGAAACAAATGTTTGCAAATAAAAAAGATCGTCAATCGAAACAAACATTTTAATTTATCTTTCAAAAATTTCATTTTACATTTTTATTTAATCAATAATTTATTAAAATTTCGGTTCCAAATTAATCCATTTCACTTGGAATCTAATAAATGAAATAATAAAACATTTAATATAATTATGATCATAGCAAAAGTATCAAATAAGTAATTTAATACACGCGATAGTTACGGTATAGCGTGACTGAGCTCCGTCCCGATTCGAAAACTAATCCCGCTAGAACGGCGACTGAGCCCTGTACCGATTCGATCTCTCTCTCACTTCCATCCGCCGACGGATCCATCTTTCTCCGGATTCTGATCTACGGTAGCCATCTTTTTCTCCATCTGGTGTCAGAATCTCATGTTGTTGTACACCGTCGGTGACTAAGCTGCTTGCATTTGTTCAGAGCTTGGATTGTTTTGTACTTGCAGATATGTTTACAGATCCTGGTCATCTTCTCTCAGGTTTGGTACTTGCATGTTCTGTTGGATCTTATCTGTTTCGTACAACTAGTTGCCGGGATGCTAGATTTGTTTCATTCGCGCTGTAGTAAAATCGTGGCTATGTGCAGCTTTCAAAGGATTTTATTTTTTTTAAAGCGTGTCCTGATGCATATTAGTATTCGGCGTCTACACTACAATATCATGAAGGAAAGATTACATTGTTCAGAGAGCTTAAAACTAGTTGTGTGACATTGAACCTTTAATTCTAGGCCCTTATTCGGATGGATGTATAGAACGGCTAACTACTAGATGATGAAGAATTAGCATAACTATTGGGGGATATTTGGCCTTTCACTTTTAAAATATTATGCAATCTGTTTGTCTGCAGTTATATGCCAAGCCGTTATGCAAAGATGTGCTAGTTTGTTTTTTAGTTAACACCACCAGAGATTGCCGCAAATGGCTGAATCTCTTGGAAGAATGATGTTGAGAGGTATTGATGAGCAATCACTACTATTTTATGACATGCTGTACAATGATTACCCGAGTGTTCAGAAGAAGACACAGGCTATCAAAGATATAACAAGTATGTCATAGATGTCTAACATCATATTGTCACAAAAAATATTAGAAATCTGATTAATGACTCTGGTCCGGACAATCGCAAGGTTCTTTTTAGTACCCCTAGATTTTATTGACAGACTGTGGCAGCTGAATTCCTTAAGAATCATTATCAGCTGCCCTCGGTGATATAAAATAGAAAAGATATAATGTTGATTTTTTCATGCTCAAATCATCTCCAATATCATTTACTTTACGACTGGATCTACGCAGAGTTACTTGGACTTGTCACTAATGGGCTGGGCTTTCATCCGACGGCTGAACTTGAAGATGCCAGATGATCGGTTAAGATGAGTCTACAAGAATCAGGACTACTTTGTTTTCATCTAAAAGGATTAAGCTGCCATTAGGGTTAGAGTACGAAAAAATTCAGATCAGTAATTTGCTTTCTTCTCTCCCCAAAAACAAGCTCTGCGAAGCTGAGTTCTTTCATTCTTCCATTCGTTGTAGCTTCCAATCCAGTTGAGGTTGAGGCTGAGGCTGAGGGCTGCGTCCCTGATTTGCCCCGTGTTGAGGGATGTAATACGTAGCGAAGAGAAGGAGAGAAGTGAGGTTGTAACAGACGGTTTTTGGCAGAGTTTCCAGTGATAGTGCAGACCGAGCTCCGGCGTAGAGCTCAACGTGGATGTAGGTTCTTCGGAACTGAACCACGGGAAAAATCCAGGTGTACTTGTTCTTTAATTTTTTTTCGTTTCTGCGGTTGTTGAAATCGTCAGTTTGGGGATAGAGTTAAAGGGTTGCAATCGGAGAAAATCTACTACACAGTTAAACAACTTTGAATTACATACTCGATCAATTAGCTGTGAAACAAATGGTAAAGCGAGCAAACAGACCAAAACAGTGATTATACAAAGGGTAGATGTAAAAATGTTTTCATCTAAGTATATGTTATAACCAAATCTTGTGCCGCGGGATGGCTTTGAATGATGAAATTGCTGTATGCAGGATGATGAGAACTTGTCCAACTTGTTGTTCGGACTGCTTCTTTGAACAAGTTACCCAGCAGAGTAAAAAGACAGAAAGTAAGCTACTGCTAAGGACACAAGAATGATGACCCAGTTCGGCTATAACGAGCCTACGTCTGGGGGGCTTATTCCAAGCCCGTCGGAACCGATTCACTAAGTCAAGACTGAGTACAAAGGACGTTATAAGATAGCAGACTCCCTCTCTATCTTAACCTCTACTCATCTACAAGAACTGGCACTCAGGCTCCCCCTGAATGTGAGACCTCCAGTCTCTTTCCACAGCAACCGTCTAGATTGTAGTATATGCTTTTCGATGCTCAGAAGCAGACGGCCGTGTATTCGTGGTTTTTCTTTTTCACTTGATCGATCAATAAAAACACCGCGCGTCAGCTCCTCATAAATAACCTGAGAGATGCATCCTTATCTCAGGTTGAAGTTTGTTGAGTAAGATCTTATTGCAATTTGTTTTATTTTTGATTATCTTGTTGCGATTCGGATGATTGTTGTGATTCTGATGATAAGAATATCTTCAACCTTTCTTCAACGTCATTTTGATCGATCATTAATATCTCCAAGTGCTTATCTTCATCGCGGATTTTGCGCCCGTAATTGGCGGATCGTCAAAATAGGATGTCCCAGAGGGTTGTGCAGTATCGGCGCCTGGACAACTTCTTGTATAGTTTTGTGCACACATGCCATATGCATCCATAATCTCCCTCTTGGAATTTGCATTAAAACTCCCTAACCGTGACTCCATCCAAACCGAGGGAATCCATGGCAACCAAACTTCATAACAATCACACCATCCAAACCAAAAACGCAGTATCCATGGCAACCAAAACAAGCAACAATACAACGAAAGTCTAAAGACAAGACATGTTCATGTGAACCAACAATGTGGCCAAGTAGTACCTTTCTTTCCCTTAACAAGCAAGCTGCAACAACCATTTTCTCCTTCTATTTTGTTGGAAATGCCAAGGCCTATTAGTCTTCAGGCGGCGGAGCAGAGAACTTCATATCGGGGAGCAGATTGGTGATCTGAGCCCTCTGTAGGGTTAGCCGCTTGATCTCCGCCGTAAGAAAGGAGCCATGTGATTCTAACTGCAGAATTGCTCGAGCCCATAGAGCATTGTGTACTGGAGCCGCTTCTGCTGGGAAGTCGTCAGGAATGTCCTCATAGGCATCTTCGAGATCATTGAAGTGACGCCCCACAAACAACTTATGATCAACATGATGATATAGGGGCGGCTAAGAGAGAAGGTGGTCGGGTGCCCGTAGATCAGGGTGAACAGTAGTAAACATATGGTAAAGCAGGGACGTAAAGCCAATTGGATGTTGCTCACGAACAGAGGTGGCATGTCCCACCAAATTGTTGAACACAATCTGTCCAAAGTTAACAGAATGTCCCATCCCAAGAGCAAATAGAAATTTCCCCAATTCCTTGTTCACAGTCCCTTTGTGCTGAGTGGGTGCGCAGGCCTCAGCAATCGTGCAACAAAAGGTACCACCTAAGTGCCGAGATCCAGGTACATTCACTATCCCTTGCACCTTAGGTAAAACCACGGTAAGCAATTGCATGATCGATTTAGGCGCATCAATCAATTTATTACCATATTCTCTCTATGCGACTTTGCGCCTTGGACCACTAAAACCTGCAGGTCTCACAATTCAGCTAGCAGATAGATCGTGCAAACAACCTGCAGGCATGATAGAAGATGTCCTAGTTCGAGTGGGAGAGCTGGTGTTCCCAGCAGACTTTTATGTGCTCGAAATGGAGGGTGAATCAAGCGCCAGCGGTGCGCAGATCCTCCTAGGCAGACCGTTTCTGATGACTGCGCGCACGAAGATAGACGTGTGGAGGGGCACGCTCTCCATGGAGGTAGATGGCGAAGAAATCCATTTCAACATCTTCGAAGGGATGCATCACCCACATGAGGACGCTACCGTGCACGCAATGGACAGCTTTGACGATTTAGTCACAGAAGCGCAGTGTGCGAGCGCAACCATAGGACCAGAGCTACTGACACAGGCAGAGCTGGAGGAGCAAGAGGAGGAGCTAAGCAGTGCTGAACCAGCACCCACACAGGCACTAGATATAGTTCATATTTGCACCGCTAACAAAATCTTGCCCTCTATTGAACAGGCACCCAAGATCGAACTGAAGCAACTCCCGGAGCACCTCAAGTACATTTTCTTGGGAGATGAGGACACCCTGCCAGTGATCATCAAGAAGGGATTGGAAAAAGACCAGGAGGCGCGCTTACAACAGGTGCTGCGCAGGAACCAGCGCGCTATTGGATGGACTCTTGCTGATCTGCGCGGAGTGAGCCCAGACGTGTGCATGCACCGAATTCTGTTGGAAGATGGTGCCAAACCATCCAGGGAGGCTCAGCGCAGGTTAAACCCAAATATGATGGAGGTAGTGCAAAAGGAAGTCCTGAAGTTGCTTGACGCAGGGGTCATTTACCCAATCTCAGACAGCAAATGGGTCAGCCCGGTGCACGTTGTGCCAAAGAAAGGAGGAATCACGGTGGAGGAGAATGCGCAGGGCGAGCTAGTTCCCAAGCGCATACAAACTGGCTGGCGCATGTGCATCGACTACAGGAAGCTGAACGCTGTAACGCGCAAGGACCACTTCCCGCTACCCTTCATGGACCAGATGCTGGATCGCTTGGCAGGTAAGCCTTACTTTTGTTTTTTGGACGGATATTCAGGTTACAATCAGATACCCATAGCTGCGGAGGATCAAGAGAAGACCAGGTTCACATGCCCCTTCGGAACATTTGCGTTTCGGCGTATGTCTTTTGGGCTGTGCAACGCGCCAGGTACGTTCCAACGCCTCGTCATGAGCATTTTCTCTGATATGATTGGTATATGCATAGAAGTGTTCATGGATGATTTCACTGTATATGGGAGTACCTTTGATGCATGCTTAACACATCTAGATAAAGTCTTAGCGCGCTGCATCTCTAAGAACTTAGTGCTAAATTACGAAAAATGTCATTTCATGGTAACGCACGGAGTAGTACTAGGTCATATCATTTCAGAGGAGGGTATTAAGGTAGACAAAGCTAAGATAGATATTATTTCTAATCTGCCTTATGCCACCAACGTGCGCGACATGAAATCGTTCTTAGGGCATGCTGGGTTTTGTAGGCGTTTTATTAAGGATTTCTCTAAAATTTGCATACCCCTGTCTAACCTGTTGCAAAAAGACGTGTGCTTCGATTTTACTGATGAGTGCAGGGCGGCGTTCGATAAGCTGAAAGAAGCGCTGACCAGTGCGCCAGTGATGCGCGCACCAGACTGGAACCTGCCATTCGAGCTGATGTGTGACGCAAGTGACTACGCAGTAGGAGCAGTCTTGGGGCAGCGCGAGGACAAGAAGCCGCATGCCATCTACTATGCATCGCGCACACTGGACTCCGCGCAGAAGAACTACACCACCACGGAGAAGGAGCTTCTGGCAATTGTATTTGCGCTGGAGAAGTTCCGAGCATATGTTCTAGGCGCCAGAGTCATCATCTACACGGAGCACGCAGCTATCCGCTACCTCATGTCCAAAAAAGAGACCAAGCCGCGCCTGATGCGCTGGGTACTTCTGCTTCAGGAATTCGACTTAGAGATCAAAGATAAGAAGGGCACGGAAAATACCGTCGCTGATCACCTGAGCAGGATCGTAAAGGATGAGGAGCCATGGCAGATCAAGGAGACATTCCCTGACGAGCATCTGATGGCGCTAACAGGTAAGGTACCATGGTATGCGCATATCGCAAATTACCTGGTCACAGGTGCGTTCCCTCCTCACTTCAATAAAACTCAGTGCATGCGATTGAAACATGAGTCCAAGCATTACCTTTGGGATGATCCTTACATGCTTAGAATAGGTCCAGATCGGATATTAAGACGTTGCGTGCCTGACCATGAGATTAACTCTGTGTTGATGTTTTGTCATGCGCACGCCTGTGGAGGACATTTCGGTCCCAAGCGCACGAGCAGGAAGATCTTGGACTGCGGATTCTACTGGCCGCACCTATTCAGAGATGCCTATGACCACTGCAGGAAGTGTGACAGGTGCCAGCGCACTGGAGGAATCTCCGCGCGCAACGAGATGCCGCAGACTCCGATTTTGGTGGATGAAGTGTTCGATGTTTGGGGAATCGACTTCATGGGTCCATTTCCCCCATCTGCCGGCTACGAGTACATACTGGTGGCCGTGGATTACGTATCCAAATGGGTCGAAGCTAAGGCCACGCGCAAGGATGATGGTAAGACTGTCGCTGATTTTCTCAGAACTAACATATTTTGCAGGTACGGAGTGCCTAAGGCAGTTATCAGCGACCAGGGGACGCACTTCTGCAACAGGGTTGTGGCGCAAGTTTTCAAGCACTATGGGGTGCGCCACAAGACGTCCACCGCTTACCACCCGCAGACAAATGGACAGGCCGAAGTTTCTAACAGAGAGATCAAGCGCATCTTGGAAAAGACTGTGAGGCCGTCGCGCAAGGATTGGAGCCAGCGCCTGGATGATGCGCTATGGGCATACCGCACTGCACACAAAACTCCCATTGGAACCTCACCATTCCGGCTGGTCTATGGGAAGGCATGCCACCTGCCAGTAGAGCTCGAGCACAAGGCATATTGGGCCTTACGTATTTGCAACTTGAAATTGGATGAGGCAGGAAAAGAACGCGCATTTGAGCTGAGCGAACTAGAAGAACTGCGCCTGGACGCCTATGAGGGACTGCGCGATTACAAAGCGCGCACCAAGGCGTTTCATGACAAGCATATCCTCCGGCGCACATTTGAACCAGGCGTTCAGGTATTATTATTTTCATCACGCCTGAAGCTCATGCCTGGGAAGTTGCGCAGCAAGTGGACGGGACCATACACCGTCACCAAGGTTTTCCCCTACGGCACAATTGAATTAGAAGACGGGCACCAGCATCGTTTTCAGGTTAACGGGCAGAGAGTCAAACGGTACTTGGGCGAACCTTGGGATGGCGCAGCACGCAACATTGACTTGGCCGAGCCAGAGATAGTGGACGCGCAAGGTGCTGCGCCAGACGCACCACCAGATGCTTCAGAGGGAGAACTAGCACCCATCGCCTATATCTCCTCTTACTCTGCATCTACCCTAATTACGAATAATGTATCACATGCTGACCTTCCCTTTTATCCTTTGCGCAGGACCAATGAGATCGTAACACATGCACTAGCGCGAGGACACTCAGGAGCAAAAGTGGGGGAGGCTGCAGACGCACTTCTTGGCACGTAACGAGGTACCGTCGAGCCAACGACGTTAAACAAAGGCACTTGTCGGGAGGTAACCCGACACGTTTTATTTTGGCACATTTTATTCTGCTTGTTTTGTTTTGTTTTTTTTTGGGTGTTTTTAGCTAGTTTAGGGTTTGGTAGTTTTTTTAGTCACACAAGTGCGCAGGACCGTGCGCTTATCAATGCGCAGGTCAGTTGCGCTAGCCAGAGGGGGGTATATAAGGCCAGACTTAGAAAAATTCCCAGCACTTTTCACTCGACCGTTGCACACGAGCTCCCGCCTTCAGACCTCTGCTGTCGATCAGCGCCCAACCCACCGTCCGTCTAGAGGGATTCAAGGACAACACGACCGCACAGCACCCAGGTAACCCCCCGATTCCGCTTTGAGCCGCTTCTGTTAGGGTTTGCGCGGAGGAGACAGTTTTTAGGGTTTTGAAATCGCACCAAGCTAGAGTGCGCGGCTTGGAGTGCTGTTTTGTGCGTTGAGTAGGCGACCAGTAGGCGCTCGTTCGGTGCAAGTTTCAGAGGATTCTGGGCAGTTTCGATTCTTAGGGTTTTGGGGAGCATTGACCGCGATTGACCGGAGCCCAGCGCAAGATGAGACCCGCCACAGACCAGGAGACCCCAGCGGCTTTCGCTAACAAGTATGCAGCGTTCATCAGCCTGGACATGTACGGGACACCGTACATCTGCCGAGATTTCCTGCGCGAGGTAGGATTAGAGGACCTCGTGGCGCAGAGGCTAGCGATTGCCGGCTGGGAGGCGCTAATGGACCTCCGCAGCGCATCAGACCAGGAAGATACGTGTGAGTTCCTGGCGTCTCTGGAGGCAGGGGACAGGGAGATCAGATATAGACACAGGGGTGTCTGGTTCATAGCCTCGGAAAGGAGGCTGAGGCGCGCATTCGGGTGCGCCAAGGTGCGTGAGGAGGAGTTAGACACGCACAATAACCAGGAGGCTTGGCGGGACGATGGCACACTAGAGTGGTGCTACCGCCTGCAGCCGGCCAGAACACCGCGGCCCAGAGCAGAGAGCAGTGCGCAGGGCGCAGCAACCGCAGCCGCAGCCACCGCTGATGAAGAGATGGAGGAGGCCTTAGAACCAGAGGTGCCTCTAGTCAGGCGCGCAAGGACCCGCGCGCAGACTGGGGCGCAGAGAAGGGCGAGGGCACCACCGGGGGAGCCAGTGACCATTTCCATCGAGGACTCTCCCCCGCGTGCCCCTGGAAAGCGCCCAAGGACTGAGCCCGAGGAGGGGGCGCCCGAAGCAGCATCAGCAGAGCAGCGCATGATGTTCAACGTCATGCGCGTGCTTGAATACTTGGCGCCCGAAGGGGCGGATTTAAACATGAGCCCACCATCAGGGTGGAAATTTGGAGACCCCATTCCCCCTCTCCTCAGCCTCCACCATCCTCCTCCAACCAGAACCCCAGCCCAGCCAGCCAGCCCTCCTCAGTCTCCAGTGCGCCCACCCGCACCAGCGCCAGCACCAGCACCAGCAGCAGACCCCACCCCTGAACCCGAACCAGTACAACCACCAGCAGCTTCCCCTGCCCGGCCTTCTGTTCCGGAGTCCCCCATTAACTTTCCCAGCGTAGACTCCGATTCCATATGGGAGTCACTTTCCGAGGATGACCTCGCAGCACAGCCTCCTGCCCTTTCAGTGGTACCGCCCTCCTCCAGCACTGAGTACGTGACGGATACTTCCGAGGAGGAGGCGCATGATTCAGAGGCTGATTCTAGCTCCGAGGACTTCTAAGGCCGAGGGCAGGCGCAGTGATTTTCTTTAGGGTGGTGTCTTTTATTTTGCTGCGTCTAGTTGACTATTAAGTGTGCTGCATATTTGTGCCCTACATTCTGTGACTCCCTTGCTATATTTTGTGTGACTATTTGTGTTCACTCTTATGTTCTTTATTTTCGTTGCATTGCATGCATGTGCGCTCTCCATGCGCTTGAGCTTGAGTCGTGGGACACGTCTCTGTTCAAGTGTGGGGGGGGGGGGGGGGGGGGGCGTTACTCTTACATTTCATGTTTTGAGCATTTTTAGTATAGCTTAGTTTAAGTTGAAGAGAATTAGTAGCAGTAGTGCGCTAAGGTGCAGGATGCGCATGCGCTCCAGCTTGTTTTGCGCTATCCGTATTGCGTGCGCCGTTCTCTACTGTTTTAGCATAATTTTTTCGTTTTTTTCTGCTCCTGTTAGTTGGGATATACAGGGGATGTGGAGTTGATAGAAATGCTCCAGAGAGGCGGTTAGTCGCTTGTGCTTCGAAGGCGAGATATATGGTCGAGAGCGCTAGTGGAGGCCAGTGCTTCGCAACCTTCGGAACAAAAGAGCGCGCTCAGTCACGCAGATGCCAAAAGCGAAATACCCAAAGCGTGGCGAGGTGGGAAAACAGACCACCTTCTCTCTGGAAGCCGAGCTAAGGAAAGCGGGCGCGGTTGCAAACGCGTGCGCCGACCGGCGCAGACAGACCAAGGAGGGAGAGCGGAACGAGTTCCATAGCTGCTATCCGAAGGCTGAGATTGGAACTGTTCTGGGAATGAAACAAATTGGAAAGGAAGCTGTACAAAAGAAAAAATACCAGCAGAAGCAGATGATTTGCGTTACAAAGAATCAGCATGAGCACTACTTAGTACCTGCGTGCGCAAGACCACAAGGATATCATCAAAGGCTCAGGTTCCCAGGAAGTGTGCGAACGAATCACGCACTGGAAGAAGCTCGCGCTAGAAACCATATACCTATCTTCGGAGCGGGAGCTGACAACCAGGAGCCTAAGAAGAGCTATCTCCCAGTCATCCAAAGATCTTCATCCCGGCTGAGAGGTAATGAAATTTCGGGATTATTATATTAGAACTATTGAGTGCAGTTGTGCGCAGGTGATAGAGCAGCACAAGTTGAGCAACTGTGCATTTTGCGCTAGAATGCAAGGCTGTGCGCTAGTCTCCAGAAAAGGTAATTGTATCCGCGTTTCAGTACTTGTTCGGGACGAACAAGGGGCAAGTGTGGTTTGATCGCGCGTCGTTGTGCGCGTCAAATATAATTCCTTCCTCTCCCACTAGTACAGCGGTTAAGTAAGGGTCGATCTCCACAGGGAGCAAGCAGTGAGTTTTAGCCAGTAACCTACACTTAAGAAAACGGGGGTTGCGTGAGTGATTGGGGGTTTTGCGCGATGCGCGAGTAACAGCGAATATCGTAACGCGGGGAATTGCACTAGACGTGCGCAAGCAGTAGAGATTAAGTACTATCTTTATGAGAAGTATTGGGCAGACAATCCTCTATGAATGCATTCCTTATCATCGACTCCAAACATCTATAGCTTGTGTTTTACTTGGGTTAGTGTCCGGTAAAGGCTTCCTAACACGTGCGCATGTTCCGTTCAAAGTTCATGTGCTATTAATCCTTAGAACTAGACTAAACAGCTGCGAATCCTGTCACAGTAGCAACTGCCTACCCTAACTCGTTACTCCTAATTGTCACGGTAAGTTTGCGGTTCAAGGCTTCCCCTACGCATGCAACTAGTTTAACAGGTGACAAGCAAGCAACACAAGTAAGATTGCGGTTCAAGGCTTCCCCTACTCATGCAACTAACTGTCTCAGTACGCACAGAATTAATACAAGTAAATAAACTATGCATTAAGCTCAAGTCTCAAAGGTAATACATCATAGATTCATGCCCGACCAACACTAAGTGTTTAGCTAGACATGCTAGTGGTAAACATCATAAAATAGTAAATAACAACTACTGTATCAGAGAAAACGGTAGCAAATAGTGCGTGCAGTGTCTTCTCTTGGCTGGCGCAGTCGGCTGGCGCAACTCTCCTTGACAGGTCCGTGTGTTTTCCAGTTCTGCCGCGCAGTGCCTCTGGAATGCCACTGAGTGATGATGTTCCGATCCCCTGAAACCCTAGACTTTCTTTGTTTAAATAGTGCCCAGGAAGTTCATCTTTTGGCAACTTCCAAATCTGGTCACTGGCACTTTGCGCCTGGCGCACGGCATTGATTGGCGCAATCGGGTAGCGCACCTCTGCTGTCTTTCGCCATTTCTTCTTCTGTTTGCGCCGCTAGCTCCACAGGCTGATCTTTCACTCCTAGAACGCTGCCTGGCAGCGCGTATCCGACTTAAGGACTCGTTCTGACCTGATATACAAAAACATTGGAAACGAGTAATCTTGCTCATAAAATATTGCAAACAAGCATAGGTTTATGATCTAAATAATGTGTATAACTAGGCTCTATCAGTGGGAAACCAGTTATGATGACCTATATGATATAGAAGAGAATGCTTGGTGGAAAGTTCAGCCGAGGGAATGGTAGCATCGTCCACATCAGATGGGTTCCGCTAGTCAGAGAACGAGCAATGAGATCATAGTTGTCCTCTGGAAACTCACCATCCTTGACCTCAATATCAAAGTAGTCATTTATATGCGCAGTGGATATCTTAAGAGACTTACCTCGAGCCCGCAGAAGACCCCAGTTAGAGCTTGTCTGATCTCCGAATTCAGTAGGGAGATTTGCAATAATCTCGCGTACCAACCCTTCATCATATTTGTTAGCCCTGGTTACAGTCTCATACATCCTGGTCTGATGGAGAGGGGCAATCACCCCTGGAGCAACATACTTGGTTGGATTTATAAGCTTTTCAGGAATCACCTTCTTCTTAGTCACTGCTCGCCAACGCTGAGCACATCTGGAATCTGCAAACCAGACACCATCAATCCAGTTACCAGATGAAGAAGCTTTGGACTTCTTGTTTTTCTTGGTTGGAACAGAAGTGCCTTGCGTCTTTAGAGACTTTCTCTTCGCAGCAATGGGAATCTTGGGAGAAGGATCAGTAGGGACAGATGGGAGCACAAAGTCAAAACCCGATGAGCTCTCTTCAGGAATGAACACACCTCCTTTTCTCCCTACTGTTTTCTTGCGGGGTGGCTTGGACACCTGAGCCACTAGGCTAAACAAATCTTGCAAAGAGGGGGTAGGCTCACGGGAGGTAGCAACAGACGATGGAACGGCATCATCGGCGGACACTGGCACAGATTCCGAAGGAGAGGCAACAGCAGCAGCAGGCCAAGAGACAAGATTTGGAGAAAGAACATCATCAGTAGGTGTTGGGACAGGAACCGGGACAGGTAATACCTCAGGGTCTGGTATGGGAGCTGGGCAGGGCCAAACTCAGCAGAGGGCACGCCTGAGTCACTCTTGCCTGCCTGAGCGCTGGAGGGGCTGACGCGTTTAATGATAAACACATCGTCGTCAGAGGATGAGCCCGATGGGTTGACAGGTTTGGAGCTTGACGGAGCTTGAGTTTCTAGAGGCTTCCGGGCCTGTCTGGTTCGCGGTCGACGAGCAGCCAACTCAGATAGAGGCACATTATCATCCAGAGAGGTCAAAGGCAGTGAGGGTCTTGTGGAGGCAGACCTTGTAGCCTATTTGGTTTTTCCACCTCTTGTGAACATCATTGTGACGAAATCCGGGAGAGAATCGAGTTCTTGATTTCTAGGGTTTTTGAGAGCAACGTGCAGTTCTGAGATTCTGAGAGAGGATGAATCTTGAGGAGAGAATAATAGCCCCCTTTTTTGAAAAATAGATGCAGGAATGAGGCCTTGATTTTTAAAATACTTCTTCTTATTCATTGTACTTTGTCGCAGAAGATGGTCATAACTTCTTGTTGGAAACCCAGTTCGGACAACATCTGCTTCATCCATAATAGTTGTGCACAACAACTTCCTGCAGCAATGTATTCTGCTTTAGCGGTAGATAGTGAAATGTTGTTCTGCTTCTTGCTAAACGAGGACACCAGATTATTTCCTAGATAGAAGCAACCTTCCTTGGTATTCTTGCGGTCTTCAGTACTACCGGCCCAATCTGCATCGCTATATCTGATTAAGCAATTGCTTGTATCCCGTGTATACCACAGTCCAAACTCCGTCGTTCCGCTGATGTATCGGATGATCCTATTCACATGAGACATGTGTGACTCCTTAGGATTGGCCTTATATCTAGCACACACCCCTATGGAGCATGCGATGTCTGGTCTGCTTGCAGTCAGGTAAAGCAAGCTGCCAATCATACTACGGTATAGAGACTGATCTACTGGTTTCCCTGCTTCATTCTTAGTGACCTTCACATGACTGGCTGCTGGTGTCCTTTTGTGGCTGGAGTTCTTAAGTTCGAACTTCTTGATCAAATTTTTGTCATATTTGCTCTGCATTATAAAGGTTCCAGCTGGCTTCTGCACCACTTGCAGTCCTAAGAAGTATGACATCTCTTCGACCATACTCATCTGGAACTCACTCTTCATCTAGCCCACAAATTGTTCCACCAACTCCTGCGAGGTTGATCCAAAGACAATGTCGTCCACGTAGATTTGAGTAATGATGATGGTTGTCTTGCTAAGTCGAACGAACAATATTTTGTCCACTCCACCTCTGAGATAACCATGATGAGTTAAAAATTCAGTTAGTCTCTCGTACCATACCCGTGGAACTTGCTTGAGACCATAAAGAGCCTTTTTGAGCCGGTAGACATGATCTGGGTATGCTGGGTCTTCGAATCCCTTTGGCTGAGCTACAAACACCTCTTCAGATAGGACTCCATTGAGAAAGACACTTTTCACGTCCATCTGGTGTAGCTTGAAATGCATTTGACATGATAGAGCTATTAGTAGCCGGATTGCCTCAAGTCGTGCCACGGGAGCAAAAGTCTCGTCAAAATCAATGCCTTCAATTTGTGTGTATCCTTGAGCCACCAGCCTTGCCTTGTTTCGAGTGATATTTCCCTTTTCGTCCGTCTTGTTCTTATACACCCATTTAGTGCCAATGACATTGACTCCATATGGCCGAGGCACAAAGTCCCACACGTTGTTTCTTTCAAATTCTCTGAGCTCTTCTTGCATGGCCAGAATCCAGTGTTCATCTTTCATTGCTTCTTTTATATTCTTCGGCTCAACTGTGGATAGAAAGCATGAGTGATTGATCATGTCTCTATAGTTGATGCAGGTAATTTGTCGGGTTTGTCGATCTTCTGCAGGGTCTCCAATGATATTGTCGATCAGATGATTTGTCCGAATTCTGCTAGTTGACTGACGGCAAGATTGCGCGTCGCTTCCTTCAGGTTGCTCTTCTGTTTCGGGTACCTCATCCATACGCACAGGTTCATCTGTCCGAACAATTTCTGGGACACTTCGAGTTTTCGCCACCGTTTCATCTGTTCGAACAGCTTCTGGGACACTTTGAGTTCCTACCTTCATACGTTTTTGCAGAAGCTCCTCATCTTTGTCTGGATGTCTCGTCGGGTTTATTGCATCATCTTCCACCACTACATTTGCAGATTCCATCACAGTTCCGGTCCGTCTGTTAAACACCCTGTACGCCTTGCTGTTGGTGGAGTATCCAAGAAACATCCCTTCGTCACTCCTTGCATCCAGTTTCTATTTGTACTCACGGTCTGTCAGTATGTAGCATGTACTCCCAAACACGTGAAAGTACTTAACTGTAGGTTTGTTTCCAGTCCATAATTCGTAGCTGGTCTTCTCCAATCCTTCTCTGATGAGAACTCTATTCAGGGTGTAGCACGCAGTGCTCATAGCTTCTGCCCAGAACTTCAGAGGAATGTTCTTGGAGTGGAGCATTACTCTGGTCATCTCTTGAAGGATCCTGTTCTTTCTCTCCACGACTCCGTTTTGTTGAGGAGTGATTGGGGAGGAAAACTGATGCTGAATTCCATGATTGATGCAATAGTCCATCATTTGTGCGTTGTCAAACTCTCGTCCGTGGTCACTCCTGATGGCTATCACATATTCTCCCAGGCTCCTTCTTGTTTGTTCAAGCTGAGTGATCAGCTGGACAACTACTTGGACAGTCTCTGACTTATCCCTGAGAAAAAGAAGATCCATGTGTATCTGGTATAGTCATCTACACACACAAAGGCGTATCTCTTTCGTCAGAAACGTTCTACTTGCATTGGCCTCATGAGATCCATGTGTAGCACTTCCAGAGGCTTTGATGTGTTGATCCGGTTTGTCCTTTTTTCATACTCATTTTCCTGCAGCCTATTCCCAAGATCTTACTCTGTATGTCGAGAACCTTGCTCTGATACCAATTGAAATTGTTGTATGCAGGATGATGAGAACTTGTCCAACTTGTTGTTCGGACTGCTTCCTTGAATAAGTTACCCAGCAGAATAAAAAGACAGAAAGCAAGCTACTGCTAAGGACACAAGAATAGTGACCCAGTTCGGCTATAACGAGCCTACGTCTGGGGGGCTTATCCCAAGCCCGTGGGAATCGATTCACTAAGTCAAGACTGAGTACAAATGACGTTACAAGATAGCAGGCTCCCTCTCTATCCTAACCTCTACTCATCTACAAGAACCGGCACTCAGGCTACCTCTGAATGTGAGACCTCCCGTCTCTTCCCACAGTAATCGTCGAGATTGTAATATATGCTTTTCGATGCTCAGGAGCAGACCGCCATGTATTCGTGGTTTTTCTTTTTCACTTGATCGATCAATAAAAACACCGCGCGTCAGCTCCTCATAAATAACCTGAGAGATGCATCCTTATCTCAGGTTGAAGTATGTTGAGTAAGATCTTGTTGCAATTTGTTTTATTTTTGATTATCTTGTTGCGATCCGGATGATTGTTGTGATTCTGATGATAAGAATATCTTCAACCTTTCTTCAACGTCATTTTGACCGATCATCATTATCTCCAAGTGCTTATCTTCATAGCGGATTTCGCGCCCGTAATTGGCGGATCGTCACAATAGGATGTCCCAGAGAGTTGTGCAGTATCGGCGCCTGGACAACTTCTTGTACAGTTTTGTGCACACATGCCATATGCATCCACAGAACGGCTAGCTACTAGATGATGAAGAATTAACATAATTATTGGGGCATATTTGGCCTTTCACCTTTTAAATATTATGTAATCTGTTTATCTGCAATAAAACAGGCAGTTATATGCCAAGCCGTTATGCAAAGATGTGCTAGTTTGTTTTTTAGTTAACACCACCAGAGATTGCCGCAAATGGCTGAATCTCTCGGAAGAATGATGTTGAGAGGTATTGATGAGCAATCACTACTATTTTATGAAATGCTGTACAATGATTTGCGAAAAGTATTCTACAACTTTTCAAATCTATTTGGAATAACCCCAATGTTCAGAAGAAGACACAGGCTATCAAACATATAAAAAAGTATGTCATAGATGTCTAACATTATATTGTCACACAAAATATTAGAAATCTGATTAATGACTCTGGTCTGGACAATTGCAAGGAGCTTTTTAGTACCACTAGATTTTATTGACAGACTGCGGCAGCTGAATTCCTAAGGAATCATTATCTGCTGCCCTAGGTGATATAAAATATATTAGGAAAAGATATAATGTTGATTTTTTCATGCTCAAATCATCTCCAGTATCATTTCTTTACGAATGGATCTACGCAGAGTTGCCTTGTGTTATTTCACGTAAGTGTTGGTGGTTCCAGCATCAGTTATGGTAAAGCTGGCTTGTTTTTTCTTTCTCGTGGCTGTTGCATTTTTGTCTTTGATCTTGTTATCCACCATAAGTCCATATGTGTATTCGTTGTGTATCTTTTTGACATTTTCCGTTTAGTAATATATATTAGCTGAAAAGAGAAAGCAATCTTTTTTTATCTCATTTGTGGATGCATATGGCATGTGTGCACAAAACTGTACAAGAAGTTGTCCAGACGCCGATACTGCATAACTCTCTGGGACATCCTATTGTGACGATCCGCCAATTACAGGCGCGAAATCCGCGATGAAGATAAACACTTGGAGATAATGATGATCGGTCAAAATGACGTTGAAGAAAGGTTGAAGGTATTCTTATCATCAGAATCACAACAATCATCCGAATCGCAACAAGATAATCAAAAACAAAACAAATTGCAACAACTTACTCAACAAACTTCAACCTAAGATAAGGATGCATCTCTCAGGTTATTTATGAGGAGCTGACGTGCGGTGTTTTTATTTGATCGATTAAGTGAAAAAGAAAAACCACGAAGACACGGCGGTCTGCTCCTGAGCATCGAAAATGGCACTCATGTTGTCACAGTAGAGAGTGATGACGAATGTCAATGTCAATGGCACTTGAGTAAGATAAAAACATCTCTCAGGTGTTTTTATCTTACTCAAGTGATGACGTCAATGTGCTTGGTTCTGCTGTGCTGAACCGGATTCTTAGATATGCTGATGGCACTCATGTTGTCACAGTAGAGAGTCATTTCATCTTGATCGAGACCATACTCACTGAGCATTTGCTTCATCCACAGCATTTGTGCACAGCAGCTCCCAGCAGCTATGTATTCAGCCTCGGCAGTGGATAATGAAATGCTATTTTGCTTTCTGCTGAACCAGGACACCAGGTTATTTCCTAGGAAGAAGCATCCTCCCGAAGTGCTCTTCCTGTCCTCTGAGCATCCTGCCCAGTCCGCATCACTGTATCCTACCAAATTAGCATTTGTGTCCTTAGTATACCATAAGCCATAGTTCACAGTTCCTCCAACATACCGAATGATTCGCTTGACCAACTGCAAGTGACTGTCTTTGGGACAGGCTTGAAATCTGGCACAGACTCCTACTGCAAAGGAAATATCGGGGCGGCTGGCAGTCAGGTACAGTAAGCTCCCAATCATGCTTCTGTAGATTGTCTGACTCACTTCCACTCCATGTTCTTTTTTGATGGCTTTGACATGAGTGGCAGCAGGGGTTCCTTTGTGACTGGCCTTATCTAGCTGGAATTTCTGCACAAGATTCTTGTTGTATTTGCTTTGAGCAATAAAGATGCCATCTTCTCTGGGTAATCTCCAGACCAAGAAAATATGACAGTTCTCCGACCATGCTCATTTAAAATTCCTGCTGCATGTGATTCACAAACTGCTTCACCAGGTGCTGAGACTTTGATCCAAAGACAATATCATCCACATAGATTTGTGCAATGTCACATCTGACTTGGTTCTTTTGACAAATAGAGTTTTGTCAGCTCCCCCTCGTTTGTAGCCATGTTTTTCTAGGAACACTGTCAACCTCTCATACTATGCCCGAGGAGCCTGTTTCAGTCCGTATAAGGCTTTCTTCAACTTATATACATGCTCTGGGTGATGAGGATCTTCAAATCCTTTTGGCTGAGAAACATATACTTCTTCAGAGAGGTCTCCGTTCAGGAACGCACTTTTGACATCCATTTGATATAGTTTAAACCCTAGAAAACAGGACATGGCTAGAAGGAGTCTGATGGCCTCCAGGCGAGCAACTGGAGCAAACGTTTCTTCAAAATCTAAGCCCTCAATCTGAGAGTATCCCTGAGCAACTAGTCTGGCTTTATTTCTTGTGATGTTTCCCTTTTCATCAGTTTTGTTTTTGAAGATCCACTTTGTGCCTATAATATTCACTCCATTGGGTCTGTCCACAAGATCCCAAACATTGTGTCTTTTGAACTCTGCCAGTTCTTCCTGCATCGCCATCATCCAGAATTCATCACTCATGGCTTCCTTGAAGTTCTTAGGTTCAATGCTGGACAAAAAACATGTATTGAGGTAGGCATGGCTTCTAGTTCTTCTTCTTTCTGCCGGATCTCCAATCACATTTGTCAGGGGATGATTCTTCTGAATCTTCTTCGGAGGCTGCCTTGAAGGTGGATCAGGAGCCTCAGTGTTCAGATCTTCAGACAGGCTTTCTAATTGTACATCTGGATTTTCTGCTTCAGCACTTGCTGTAGCATCTTCTGGAGCTACAGCTTGTTCACTTCTGTTCTGACTGACAGGCACCTCTTCAAGGTCAGAGTCTTCATCATCAGTGGCAGTATCGGTGCTAGGGACTTCTTCAGCATCATTGACAACTATATTTATGGATTCCATTACTGTATTTGTCCGCTGGTTATAGACTCGATAAGCCCTGCTGTTTATCGAATAACCCAAGAACACTCCAGGATCACTCTTTCTGCAGTTCTGCAGTTAGAATCACAGGGCTGCAGGATCACTCGATTCTAACTGCAGTTCTGTAGGATCACAGGGCTCGAGCAATTCTGCAGTTAGAATCACATGCCTCCTTTCTTACGGCGAGATCAAGCGGCTAACCCTACAGAGGGCTCAGATCACCAATCTGCTCCGCGATATAAAGTTCTCTGCTCCGCCGCCTGAAGACTAAGGGGCCTTGGCATTTCCAACAAAACAGGGGGAGAAAATGGTTGTTGCAGCTTACTTGTTAAAGGAAAGAAAGGTACTACTTGGCCACATTGTTGGTTCACATGAACATGTCTTGTCTTTAGACTTTCGTTGTCTTGTTGCTTGTTTTGGTTGCCATGGATACTGTGTTTTTGGTTTGGATGGTGTGACTGTTATGAAGTTTGGTTCCCATGGATTCTCTCGGTTTGGATGGAGTCACGGTTAGGGAGTTTTGATGCAAATGCCAAGGGGGAGATTGTGGATGCATATGGCATGTGTGCACAAAACTGTATAAGAAGTTGTCCAGGCGCCGATACTGCACAACTCTCTGGGACATCCTATTGTGACGATTCGCCAATTACGGGCGCGAAATCCGCGATGAAGATAAGCACTTGGAGATAATGATGATCGATCAAAATGACGTTGAAGAAAGGTTGAAGATATTCTTATCATCAGAATCACAACAATCATCCTGATCGCAACAAGATAATCAAAAACAAAACAAATTGCAACAAGATCTTACTCAACATACTTCAACCTGAGATAAGGATGCATCTCTCAGGTTATTTATGAGGAGCTGACGTGTGGTGTTTTTATTTGATCGATTAAGTGAAAAAGAAAAACCACGAAGACACGGCGGTCTGCTCCTGAGCATCGAAAATCATATACTACAATCTAGACGGTTGCTGTGGGAAGAGACGGGAGGTCTCACATTCAGGGGGAGCCTGAGTGTCGGTTCTTGTAGATTAGTAGAGAGGGAGTCTGCTATCTTGTAACGTCCTTTGTACTCAGTCTTGACTTAGTGAATCGGTTCCCACGGGCTTGGGATAACACCCCCCAGACATAGGCTCGTTATAGTCGAACTGGGTCACCATTTTTGTGTCCTTAGCAGTAGCTTACTTTCTGTCTTTTTACTACATATAGCCAGGAACAAAAAAACAAAGCTAGCATCCCCGCAACTAGTTGTATGAAACAGATAAGATCCAACAGTACATGAAAGTACCAAACCTGAGAGAAGATGACCATGAGCTTTAACAACAACAATCTAGATCTGGATCTGTAAACATATCTGCAAACACAAAACAAACAATCCAAGATCCGAACAAATGCAAGCAGCTTAGTCACAGACGGTGTAAAACAACATAAGATAAGGTCTGTTGTTTGAGCGGTGAACTTATACTTAATTTAATTTAACTAAACTTAACTGAATTTAAGTTAACTTAATTGATTTAACTTAACTTAAATACTTTTACAAATATTTTTACCTTAAGTATCTGAAAATTAAACAAGTATATAGTGGTTGGGATTGTGGTGGTGATGTTGTTAGGCTGGTGGTTGTGGGTTAGGGTGGTGGTGGTGGTGGTAGTGTGGTGGTGGTGTGGTGGGTTGGGTTGGGGTGATGGTGGTGGGTTTGGTTGGGGTGAATGGTTGTGGTGGGTTGGGGTGGTTGTGGTGGTGGTGATGGTGGTGTGGTTGGGTTGGATTGGGGTGGTGGTGGTGGGTTGGGTTGGGGTGGTGTGGTGTGGTTGGGGTGGGGTGGGGGTGGTGGTGGTGGGTTGGGGTGGTGGTGTTGTTGGGGTGGTGGTGGTTGTGTAGTTGGGGTGGTGGTGGTGGGTTTACTTTTTAATCACATGTTCATTTTCAGTACTTAACTTAACTTAATTCAACTGAACTTAACTGAATTTAACTTAACTTAACTTAAGTGCTGAAAATTTAAGTTCTAAAGAACATGGCCTGACACCGGAAGGAGAAAAAGATGGTTACCGTAGATCAGAATCCGGAGAAAGATGGATCCGTCGGCGGATGGAAATGAGAGAGATCGAATCGTCACAGAGCTCAGTCAATGTTCGAGGAAAAAATTTTATAGATGCCACCATTTTAATACTTAGTTCCCCGTCTGCCATTAGTTTCCCATCTCCCATCTTTGTCAAAGTTTGTTTTTGAAATGCAACAATTTTGACAAATCGCTTCTAGGAGTAGCGACCGTCAAAATTAGCAGTTTCGAAGTACTGATATGGCGCTAATATGTCAAGAAATTTGATAAATCGCTACTGGGGTAGCGGTTTGTGGCTTTGCATAATTAGGGCTTTCTCACAAACCGCGCTACTGGGAGTAGCGGTTTGACCATATTTTAGAATCAGCAATTTGTGCGAAAAGTAATACATCAGCGCTGAAAGATGGACAAAATGCTACTTCCAGTAGCGATTTGTCAAATTTGTGGCATTTTGAAAACAAACTTGAAAAAGATGGCAGATTGAGAAGAAAAGTTTAAATTGATGGCATTCAGAAAAAAATTCATGTTCAAGCGAGATTAGTTTTCGAATCGGGACGGAGCAAGTCACGCTATACCGAAACTATGGCGTATATTAAATTACTTATTTCATACTTTTGATGTTATGACAATTATATTAAATATTTTTTTTCATTTATTAGATTTTTTTTTCTTTCAAGTTCCAAAGTGATACCGATATTTTATTAGATTCCAAGTGAAGGGACTAATGTCGAACAGAATTTTTATAAAATTATTGATTAATTAAAAATATAAAATTTAATTTTTGAAAGATAAACTAAAATGGGTTTATTATTTATGACTCAACTGGTTCGTAGTCTTTTTTAATTTGGTGTGATATTAAAGAAAAATTATTGTCAATGCCTATTTTACGAGTTATTTTCAAAAATGTCATTTCTTATATATAAAATTATTGATTAATTAAAAATGTAAAATTAAAATTTTGAAATATGAATTAAAATGGTTTTAATATTTATGACTCATTTCTTTCGATGGTCTTTTTTAATTTGGTGTGATATTAAAGAAAAATTATTGTCAATGCCAATTGTACTAGTTATTTTTGAAAATGTCATTTCTTATACATTTGTTTCGGAGTTGCCGGTATTTAGAAAAGTGTTTTGTAGCTTGTGCAAGAAAATATTTACAATTTGCCACTAAACGAAACTTTGTTTGGCAGAATGTCATTATTCTAAAAAAAATTTCGATTACCACCTTTTTTGAAAGATCCTCTTGCCAAGAGCGGCTTTCCGAAAAATTAGATTTCATCACGCAGTCCGCCCCAACCAGCTATCTTGGTTGCGTTCCTTCATTCTGAAATCATCCTCTATTCAGGTGAGTTCGACATAGTTTTTGTGGTAATTAAGATTTGGTGTTTGAATATAGGCCCAAGCCCACTAAATCGTCCTTTATCGAGTAAAAACCGCTTTTGGGATAAGCAGCTTTAAGCTTAAGTTTCACATAAGAGTCGATTCACCGCTGACTGAAAAAATATCTAATTTTTTGAAGGTGGCATATCGCAAAGATAACTTGGAGTAGTAGCATTCTTCCAAATGAAACTTCGTTTGGTGACAAATAAAAATGCCTTAATATAGAATTGTACGTTTCACATATATACCCATAAATATATTAATTTTCCCAATATAAGAAGCCGAGTGTTAAACTCTTCCCGCTCAATATGTTAATATTTTGACGACTTCTCGAGATTGAAAAATTCATGTTCGCCCTTGATTTGTTTATTTTCACGAATTTGATTTGAAAAAGTTTAGTTGATTAAAGTTGAAGTGATATTTATAGTTAACGAGCTGTTTGTTCAAACGAAGTTAAAGTTATTTATGTTAAAATCACATAGCTTTTGTATGAAGAATATATCAAACAATAAAAAAGTACATCGTAAAAAGTAAAATGAGTGCATGGTAAATTTAGGAATAAACAAGCCTAATAAACAGCTGATTTGTGTTTTATGGAAAAGATGGTTGCCTATTGCAGGTGTGTGAATGTCTTGATGACAAATCCCATATGGGTAGTTGTTACACGCGTGCAGGTAATGATCTAGCTGACTAATGATGAAGATTCAATATTGTCATGCCCTAGTCAACATGATACATCAAATTGGCGGTATCTTTTAGTATAATTTTGGTGTTGCAGACTCACACTACATCCCCAGGCGCCGAGACATGTCTAACATAATCGGATCAATTGCATCCATTATATTATAATAAATATTTATTAATACGTATAAAATTATTCTATTGATCCCTATATTTTTTGATATTTGACTCCGTTTGATTTTGTAAATAAATTTACACTCATCTTTTTTTAAAATCGAATCCAAATAAAAATTTAAAATTACTTCTGTACGCAAACATATCTTTTTTGATGAAAAAATTTTCATTCATGGTTAATTGTAATATGAATTTATTTTATTTTATAAATTTTTTTAACCCCTATATAAAAAATTTCTAACCCCTCCACCGTACATCCCCATACTCTTTTCTACCAGTAGTCGAGTCCCCTCGTTATAGAACTGTCAATGCTGCAAGTAAAGAGGATGGTATCTTCAGCGCTTGGTAGTTGGACCTGGTGGCTACCCTGAACAAGAAAACCATAACCATATCATGATTGTGAAAAGGCACTAGTAAGTTGTAAGTGCTGTGATATTCATGGAGAGTCACCAAAGCTGATTGATATACCAGCTGGCTTGATTGCTTATAAGGATAGCAATATGTGTCTCTGCCTGTTGAATTCTGGACTAAAAATAGACCACTGACAGAGAAAGTGGTAATTTTTTTCTTTTTTGTGAATTTGTGTGCACATCTGTGTTTTACATTTGGAAAGTCTATCAATACAGAAAACCTGGGGAGTTATTCTCCTGTATAATGTAATTAAGCACTTCATCCTTATCACATATGAGCTTAAAACGGAAATCTTTAGTTTCTGCTCAACAGAATAACGAGCAAAAGTCATTTTAAGAGAAGAAAGGAATCATTTAGTCAATACTTATCTGTTGCTGGCTTTATATATATTAAATATTATTCCCAACTTGAAACTGCCATTTCTGCAACCCTAATTTATTTCAGTTCTCTGTTCTCTCTCTTGATTTCAACATCTACATATTATTTTCTCCCTATAGCCCCAGTTCTCAACAGACTAAAGCGGCATGTTTTTTTTTTCCCGTAATAGTCATGCTAACCAGAAGCAGGAAGCCGCGTGGAAGAGCAACGTAAGAAACACACGCGCGGCCGGCGACGAACTGTGAATGGAAATTGTCGCTTTCACAGTCTAATTTTGGTATCAAGCGAAACCACCTGGATATCCTATAGGCAATGCAATGGGTGCCGAGGTTTATATGTCGGTTGCCAAGCCTTGTATATATAGATGTGCAACTCCATTTCACGTCTTTTCTCAGGTTCCTTATCATTCAACTCCATTTCACGTTTTTTCTCAGGTTCCAATCCAACCCAACCCTTGTTTTCATCGTGTATGTTTTGCAGATATATACATGCTCCTCTCACTTCACATATTGCATACAACATTTACATGGCCGCCAGACTGCTAATCATTGCTTATCTAATCTCTTCTGTTCACTGCCGACTACCCTCTCCTATTTCTCACTATCATATACAGCTTCAGAAACGACTTCACACCCTCAATAAGCCTCCTGTCAAGACCATCATTGTATCTACGCTCCTTCTTCTTTTACAATGTTTCATATTTCAACACTCATATTTCATAACTGCATCTTATATTTTTATAGACTAAAGAAACTCGAGAGGTCTTTGATTGTGTTCTTATCCATCACCAACCTGCCTTCGATCATCCGCTATTAAAGAATCATCATCAAATTCAGGTATATAATTATATTTATTTATTTTCTTCTTATGAAATTAATTGAAAGTGATTTTTTTTTATGCAGTTACGTCCTACATTTTCGACCATTTCCATTAAATCTCCGAGTAAAAAATTACGCGGCACTAGGGAAGCATGTCCGGACGGAACGGTACCCATTAAACGTACTACAAAAGAAGACTTGATCCAATCCGATAAAGAGCTTTTAGCCCGCCAGGATCAACAAGCTCCGTCTAAAGTGAGTTATTTTATTCTTCTTTTTTGTATTATTGTCAATGCCAAACGTGAGTTATTTTTGTCAGAGAGCAAACATGAGGCTAGAAAATCATGGGAAATTACTTGGAAGCGAATGCAATATGGCAGTGTATAACTTGAGCATAGGAAATGATCAAGAGAGCTCTACTGAAGTACGACTGGAAGCTGGTCCGCTTGGCCAAACTGATGCTCTTATCGTCGGTTGGAAAGTAATATTTTTTTCTCTATTCTTTTAACAAAAATAATACATATTCGTTTCTTCATTTAAAAACAAATTAATTGACAGGTTTCGAATGGCTTAAATGGAGATGGATTCACAAGACTATTCGGATTTTGGCATGTAAGTTTTAAACTAATATGAGATTCAAATATGCTCGATATCCCTTTTCTCAAGGGAGCTGCTGAATTTGATATAGGACGGCACCAATAACAGAGGATGTTATAACACCCTCTGCCCAGGTTTCGTTCAAATTGACAAAGAAGTTCCCATAAACTATTTGTTTGAGGAGGCATCCGTGCATGGTGACTTTACACAACAATATAGTTTATTTTTGAGGGTTGCCAAGGTATTGTTTTCTTCTCCTGAGCTATCTCTCATACATAGCAGAAGCATAAGTATGAATTGGTAAATGCAGGATAAAGATAGCGGTCACTGGTGGCTAATTGCGGGTAGTGATAGAGTGAGTATTGGATATTGGCCAAAGGAGTTATTTCCAAATTTAGTGAATGGAGCGGATTTGATAACTTGGGGAGGTGCAACATCTCCGGGAACAAATGGAGATTACCCTCCCATGGGCGGCGGTTATTTTCCAGATGAAATATACGAAGACAGTTGTTTTTTTGACGGTCTTAGCTATATCAACTCTGCTAATGAGCTCCTAGTCCCCAAACAGTCTGATACTACGATCGATGTTGACTCGCCTGTTTGTTATGGTTTGGAAATTGGATCGGGCGACAAATTTCTAGGGATTTCTGGTTTCTCGTTTATGTTTGGAGGCCCAGGTGGCAAATGTTGATTTTACATTTGAAGTTTTATTATTAGCTACATTCAATAATAAAGTAGAATGTCTCATCTTTCCACACCCAAATCTATTAGTCCATTCCTATGATACATACCATACTTTCCTCCATCCTAAAGGGCAGGACATTAATATGAGTCGCTAGATTACTGATTTGCACTTGTTTCCCTCCCTATCAACTGTTTCATGCTACATTACAAAGAAAGGAGATAGAGATTCAAACTATAGATAATAACCCGCGTGGTTGCTTTAAATCAAAACATGCTTGTTTATGGGGGAACCTCCCAGTTTTTCCCATGTTTTTGAGGTCGTATTACTTCTCATCTTCTTTTCCACGTATTGTATTTTATATATGAACTGTTCAACAACAATAAAAGTGTGTGTGAAAATACACTTACACGCTGCTTTCTAGTCCGTCCAGCTGAGATTAGAAAATAATGCTGGATTCTGAATCACATATCCCATCACCATGGAGACTTGGATCTGACTGGGACAGAGGCATCCTTCATCAGCAAGAAACGCACCCCGTTCACAATCTCTTCCTTCACCATGAACAAAACAGCAGCTGCAAGAACGCTCTGTACAATTTTTGTGCTCATTCCTTTGTAGAATGCAGGTAATCCTTCATAACGGATCATCTTCATAATCGCATCTAGGGTGCCTGGTGATTAAAGACACAGAAAAACAATAATCACATTAAGAACCAGGAGTATAATGGTGCAGAGGATAGGAAAATACAATAGAAAGGAAAAAAAGGTGTTTTCCTCAACTGTTGAACCTTAAACCTTAATATGTGCAATGTCTTACAAGGTACTGTGTAAAGACTAGACTGCACATTGCTTTCCGTACCTTCATAGTGATGCCTTTTGTCTCCGCCAGTGATTTGTTTAGCTTGAAGCCTTGACTGCATTAGGGCAAACCAATTATTGACGTCCTTACAGATTTCAGCAATATATAAGGCGCTTCTTAAAAAAAAACCATATGGTGTTGTCCCAGACACTAGATCCAAAATCTTTAATACTAAAACTCACACCTAAAAGATAATGAATCATCCCGGGGGTAATGAGTCACAAAATCTAGTGAATATGACAGCCAAACACTCACATTCATCTCGTATAGTGATTAATATTGTGTTGCCTAGTGACTACTACTGGTGTTACATTTTTCCCCAATCGCATTCAACGGAATTTCGGAAGGAACATTTAAATCATCCACCTTTACAACCAGAAGAGGATATGTCACGAGAGTAGCCCCAAGCTTTGCCAAAGCTCCAATTAGAAATATCTGACATGTAAAGGAAGGGTAACATCAGCTTTATAACACGATGAGTATATATTTGGATGCGGGGTGCTTGATTAGATGACACGTGTGTTAGACAAGTTAATTTATAATAAATGCTGGGTGCAGCTACTACCTCCCCTGCAGTTACTCCCTGGCTGCTTTTCTTACTCGACGAGCGGCTTTCCTTTAACTTCTTCAGGAGGGTCTCATACAACATGAACTGAATGGAAGGGTTACTGACCTGCAACCAAAACCGAACTCAATCAGTTGCGCTTCTTTTAGTAGTAGAAACTGTCATCTCTCACCTACCATTATCAGTGTTGGGAAAACACCTTTCCAAAAGCCCCCAACTCCAGCTTCACCGTAGATTTCTTGAACCTGGGTAAGAAAGCAGTGTTGGAAAAGTAAAAAAATAAAATAAAAAATTGGATACAAACTATAGTGTCGGCATGCCATGATTGCGGAAATGTACTGGAACAGTGGGTGGAAACAAGTCGACACTAAGTCCAAGCACTACGTCTAAGCGGCACTCCTCGCACGCAGAGCAGCATAACAACCATCAATATGATAGCAGATTGAACTTTGACTTGAATACACCATTAAGCACTGATTTATAATTCCCCAATTAGCAGCTAATCAATGAATATATTATTGACTAACTGCATCAAGCTGATAAATGATTCCTTTCTTCGAAATACACTTTCTTCTCTTAAAATGACTTCTGCTCGTTATTTACTGCAATCTGTTGAGCAGAAACTAAAGATTTCCGTTTTAAGCTTATATGTGATAAGGGATGCAGTGCTTAATTACATTATACAGGAAAATAACTCAGGTTTTCTGTATTGATAGACTTCCAAACGTAAAACACAGCGACAAACATGTGAACACAAATTCAAAAACAAAAAACCACCACTCTCTCTGTCAGTGGTCTATTTTTAGAACATCCCAGAATTCAACAGGCAGAGACACATATTGATATCCCTATAAGCAATCAGTCAGCTAGTTATACAATTTATAGGTCAATCAGCTTTGGTGACACTCCATGAATTTCATAGCACTGACTACTTACTAGTGCCTTTTCACAATCATGAGTTGCTTTTTCAGGTGATATGGTTATGGTTTTCTTGTTCAGGGTAGCACCAGGTCCAACTACAAGCGCTGAAGATAATAATGTCTATGTCTAGCACATACTTTACTTACCGCATTGACAGTTCCATAACGAGGGGACTCGACTACTGGTAGAAGAGGCTCATCATGTGCAGATGCTGAAGTATGGGGTTGTTGAGGTTTTTTTGAAGCTGCCTTAGTGTGAGTCTGCAACACCAAAATTATATTAAAAGATACAGCTAATTTGATGTATCATGTTGACTAGCGCATGGCAATACTGAATCTTCACCATTGGTAAGCTAGATCATTACCTGCAAGCGTGTAACAACTACCCATATGGGATTTGTCATCAAGACATTCACACACCTGCAATAGGCAACTATCTTTAGCATAAAACACAAATTAGCTGTTTATTTTATGCTTGTTTATTCCTACATTTACCATGCACTCATTTTTATGGGATTAGATTTATCTTGCAAAAACAAAAAAAGGTATGCATGAAAAACTTACAAGTGGGAATGCCTAGTAAGTAAACTTTCTTCCCCAACTTTAAATTTCTAATTGCAACGATGCAGTACGTGGACATTTGACTTCAGCTTCATATCAAGATGTATAGACTATAATCTCCATCGTGAAACATACTAAGTGATATGTGCATTTACGTCTTTATTTGATTCAAGGATCAATTCCGTAGCAAACACATTTCACAACTAAAAACAAGATGATCTGGAGACTCTCATCTTTGTATTGAGAAAGAAAAAGTAATACCCAGATAAAGCGGCCACCATAAGAGATGACAACATTCCTACTGATCCGTCACCTACTCCTCTCTTTCTTCTTTCTAGTGCAGACGCCTCAGCTCTATTCCTAAATATTTGATAAAAGTAATAGTAAACACCCTGTACCATGCGAAAAATGAATAAACAGTCAGATTTTCTAAATTCAACTATGAACCAAGAATATGCGGCAGTCTAATTGGAGTTACACTAGTTATAAATACAAGAGAAAGAAAAGAACCAACCACCTGAGATGCAGCAGTGCCGACCAAAGAAGGCGCCAAGCCTCCATACAACCTTCCCCACCCTTCATGTTTCACAACCTATTACAATATAACAAGAAACCATAAACACCCCAAGGACAAAAGACTTGGCATTAAAAAACAACAACGAAAACTGACAGGCAGGCCACAACAGCAACCACAAAACAACAACAACCTGGCACATTTGCTCGATAGTCCCAATTTTACTCTGCTCCTTGCTCGGATCACGGTCCGTTTGCTGCCTAGTATTGACCTAACAACACAAATCCACCAAAAGAAACCGTGCGTCAAACTCAACACAAACATCACAAGCCCATAATTGACTGCTAAATTTACGGAAAGAAAAAAAGACAAGATTATACAGTTTGAAGAGGGTAGGTGATAAGCTGAGCAATGATGCCTCCACCGGCACCGGCCAAGCCGTTGATCGCCGCATCTGACATAGTTATCGATCCAGTGATCGAAACGAATCAATAAAGAATTAGGTATGGAAAATTTGGGGGAAGATCGGCGGGATTTATCATGCAAAATGGATCGGATTTAGCTATGGATGGATCGATCGGAGTCTGAAAGGGTGGCCCGCCCTACCATCGCGTCTCCGTCTCTTTCTCTCTCCCCGATCCTGTTCGTTGTGCACTTCGATAAAACAAATCGGGTTGGTCGATTGGCCTTTTCTAATTAATTAATTCAGGGAAATAATCGACGTTTTTTTAATATATTTAAATGGCTTAACGGGGTTTCTCTAATGTGTTTTATTCAATTATGAATTGTTTTATAATGATCGGTGCAGTCCCAATTGTTGCAAAATGATATTCGATCACTGAACAAGCACAAACTTGCCGAATTAGGAGACAAGTAACAAAAGTTGTTCCATATCAAAAAGACACGTTTCTATTTCATAGTGTAAATGTCTCCCCTATTCATTTTGTTATACTAGCAATGCCTGTATGACTGAATATTAGTCCTACGTTCACATTGCTGGCCCCAAATTAGAACCCTTTTCAGTTCCTGAAAGCCAAGCCACTATGAATGGCAATGGAGATGCCGCCGGGCACGACCACAAGCGACTGCTGATGCAAGCAGCAGATTTGTTGAACCACCCGAAGCAGCAGAGCAAGTTTTCTGATGAAGCCAAGGGGAAGTTTGTGATGGAGGAGGAAGAAGCCTTGTTGTTAGTCAAGATAATCAGCGCCGTTGACATCGATCGGGAATTCAGGTCTGTGACGCATGAGCGGTTTTACGGGGTTCTGGGATGGATCAATCCTGGCGAGGAGTACCGCACCCAGCCAAGTCGTCCCAATGGATTCAACTTCGACCCTGTCTGGAACGAGACGTTGATGATGCCGCTGGGCGAGACCAGTTTGGAAGACGCTACTCTCCATCTCGATGTGCTGCGGGCCTCCAGGACTGTGCTTGATCCGGGAACTTCCGACCGAAGGAGGCTGGTGGGGCGGGTGAAGTTCAGGATGGATCAGATGAAAGCTGACAGGGTTGTGAAATTGAGCCTCGGGTTGATGCAGCCAGGAGAATTTGGATGGAAACCGGAAGGCCATATCCATTTGGAAATGCAGGTGATGATAATCCCTACTGAAGAACACATTGAGCTTTCTGACTCCGAATGATGGGGATAATCCCTGTTGACTTTAGGGGAGGGTTTCCTTCCTGGTTTTAGGTATGTGCTTCCCATTTTGGATCTTGGCTTCTGAACAAATCTCTGAGTACAGGTATGATGGGGTACTCTATTTCCTATGGTTTGAGGCACTAGTACTTCACAAATATCTAACAGCTGCTTTTGATTGGTTTTGTCTGATGCTGAGCCTGGTTTAGTAGCAACTATTCATTCTGTTTGACCTGGTTCTCTAATATATGTTCATGCATGAGATAGCAACATATATGAGAACTTCGATGGCACATCTAATTTATGTTCACCTGCGAGTAAATCACTGGTTTGCCCTCGGTTACCATCTTGCGAGGAAAGAAGTGGTTTGCTCTCACTTACCTATTTTTCCTCTTTGCAAGACCAAATAGACTGACCTTGTCAGGAGCATGCGCCATAATTAGCAAGCCTTTGGAGCAGTCCAATAGAAATTACCTTCAGCCACGGTCAAACCTCCTCACCTGTAGTAAAACTAGTTCAGATATCATCATACTGATTTCAGTGTTATAAAAATTAACTAATACATAACTCAGCACCTCTTATATTAATAGATAAGAAGACCCTTCAGATCCCAAACCCTTCAAAATACTACCACAATGTTGAAAAGTAGATGAAAGTCTAGCACTGAAGTTTAACCACAGCTAGTTTCTATTTTTTTTATCCTTTGGATCCTCTAGGAACTGGAAAAGTGCAAGTGTTTTGTTCATGTTGAAATAAACTTGATTTGTAGTTTTCATTTTCAGGGAGAGTTTGGTTTGAATTTTGAAATAACCTTTGTTAAGTGAGATACACATTTATCTATTATTAACCAATCTTTTGCTAAAGGCGACTTGTTTTCAAAATCAAATGCGACGCTCTAAACTGTTGTTTGAATAAAGGCGGAGTCGTCTTTGATAAAGGCGTTTGGTTTGCCATTAACACGTCACATAAGCGTTGACTAGACATGATGTGTTGAAAATGGACAGAATCCACCTTTGCCAAAGGTAGTCTGTGTAAATTGTGACAAATCTGAAAAAACTTTAGAAAGATGAATTTTTGAAAACAATTTTGAGTTTCTGCCATTATCAAATTTATCCAAGTACTACACACATTCCCAAGACAGGGCATGGACTATCTTCAGAGGCAACCAGGCCACTATGCAATGCAACAGTTAAACTGGATGGTACTAAGACCTCCAAGTCACCTGTCGTAAGCTGATTCCAAGCAATAAAAACTACTTTTTTAGTATACTATTGACTGAAATGAACTACAACCACACTAGGTAAATGTCATCGAACACCTCAATCTTGTTCCATATAACGATGCCAAATAAATAACTTCTCACAAGTAGGGTCATCATTTTCATAAATAATACAACTTATATATATCTAGGATGCATCATCCATGTCCCTAATCCATTTAGGAGACTAGACAAACATATATGCGTTAACTATAATTCCGTAGTTTGTTTAGGGTTTGAGGATAACAAATAAGTTTTTTATGCATAAATCTTCCTCACAAGATGCTAGAGGACCTGTGATAAAATTTGGAAGATCTGCATTTGAAACAAATATGTAAAGAACTCTTACTAAGAGTATGCCAGACCTTTGTTCTAAGACGTAAGTTCGAGCATTTAGCGTAATTGAGTTTGACGTAATAGTACAGGGTGTTTCAGCCTTTCAGGTATCCATAGTTGTACCATTATGTCACGTGACGAGGATCTACAAGATAACTATATAGCCTTTAACATGGTTTTCTAGAAGTCTCTCACTTCGATGGACTTGAAAGTTACTAATCGTTACGAAGGAAGCAAAATTTACTAGGACATTGTATCACTCAACTCCCAAAGACAAATGGATGCAACATAGAATTAAACATACATGGATCTCAATTACGACTACCAATGTTCAGCCTCATCAACAGTTTCCAAAATTTCATCTAGAAAGACTCCAAAGTCTCCCAAGAGAGAGCGAGCAAAACTCGCAGAAAAAAAACTACTAGGCAAATCACCAACATACACGAATGTCTCCTGTATGTAGTCCTAACGAAGTCTCATGAATTATAAAACCAGAACTTCATTGACTGAATGGAGAGTCCTTAATAGAGGAAATGGAAACAAATTCACATTCATATTTCTGTCAGTTTACTCAAAAAAGACCGATAGACAACAAGCATCTTTGTTTGCCAACCGAGATATTAGAGTTGTAGGGAAGTAATTGGTTGAAAGTTGGTATATCAGTCTTGAAATTTTTTTTCCCTTTCAGTAATTAGATGAGTTGCTCTATTCCGCATACTCATACATACTTTCAGTGTTCAGTGTAAGTATATACGTTGGTATTCTTCAAGGCTTGAACAGTGACTATTCAAGGAGAAACCCAAGTTCTATTATCTAGTCATTTTCCTTGACCCTGAAAGTTTACCTTCATGAAAATCCTACAGAAGATCTTCAATGGGGGTTACTTATGTAGTAGCTTAAGGAAAGAAAAATTCGTAAGAAGCGGCTCCTGGCATTCAAAGGGATAGTAAAAGTTGGCTCTAATACAAGGCGATACTTAAATGAGATGCATGAACATTGCCTCCTAACTAGGATGTCTGATAAAGGATTTCAAAGTGAATGCTCATGTATGAAATAAAATGGAAATTGGACATCAGAGAAGGGACTTTTACCTCAGAAAAAAATACTCCTGTATCGTAGCCCATTTAGCCATCTGTATAATATCAAACCAAATCGGTCCCCTGTGTTCAAAAAAAAAAAAGAGAGAGAGAGAGTCAATTGCTTAATTTCTATAAGCAGTTAAACAACTTTGAATTACATACTCGGTCAATTAGCAGTGAAACAAATGGTAAAACGAGCAAACAGACCAAAACAGTGAGTATACAATCGGTAGATGTAAAAATGTTTTCATCTAAGTATATGTTATAACCAAATCATGTGCCGCAGGATGGCTTTGAATGAGATAAAAAAGATTGCTTTCTCTTTTCAGCTAATATATATTACTAAATGGAAAATGTCAAAAAGATATGCAACGAATACACATATGGACTTATGGTGTATAAAAAGATCAAAGACAAAAATGCAACAGCTACGAGAAAGACAAAATAAGCCAGCTTTACCACAACTGATGCTGAAACCACCAACACTTATGTGAAACAACACAAGGCAACTCTGCGTAGATCCATTCGTAAAGTAATGATATTGGAGATGATTTGAGCATGAAAAAATCAACATTATATCTTTTCCTTACATATTTTCTATCACCTAGGGCAGCAGATAATGATTCCTTAGGAATTCAGCTGCCACAGTCTGTCAATAAAATCTAGTGGTACTAAAAAGCTCCTTGCAATTGTCCGGACCAGAGTCATTAATCAGATTTCTAATATTTTTTGTGACAATATAATGTTAGACATCTATGACATGCTTGTTATATGTTTGATAGCCTGTGTCTTCTTCTGAACACTCGGGTTATTCCAAATAGATTTGAAGAGTTGTAGAATACTTTTCGCAAATCATTGTACAGCATTTCATAAAATAGTAGTGATTGCTCATCAATACCTCTCAACATCATTCTTCCGAGAGATTCAGCCATTTGCGGCAATCTCTGGTGGTGAAAAAATGTTAACTAAAAAACAAACTAGCACATCTTTGCATAACGGCTTGGCATATAACTGCCTGTTTTATTGCAGATAAACAGATTACATAATATTTAAAAGGTGAAGGGCCAAATATGCCCCAATAATTATGTTAATTCTTCATCATCTAGTAGTTGGCCGTTCTATAAGTAAATACACTCATCCGAATAAGGGCCTAGATAAGGTTCAATGTCACATAACTAGTTTTAAACTATCTCTGAACAATGTAATCTTTCCTTCATGATATTGTAGTGTAGACGCCGAAAACCAATATGTATCAGGACACCATAAAATTCTGCTTTAAAAAAAATAAAATCCTTGGAAAGCTGCACATAGCCATGATTTTACTACAGCGCGAATGAACTTAGGAACAAAAAACAAATCTAGCATCCCCGCAACTAGTTGTACGAAACAGATAAGATCCAACAGAACATGAAAGTACCAAACCTGAGAGAAGATGACCAGGAGCTTAACAGAAACAGTCTAGATCTGGATCTACAAACATATCTGCAAGCACAAAACAAACAATCCAAGATCTCAACAAATGCAAGCAGCTTAGTCACAGATGGTGTACAACAACATGAGATTCTGACACCGGAAGGAGAAAAATATGGTTACCGTAGATCAGAATCCGGAGAAAGATGGATCCGTCGGCGGATGGAAATGAGAGAGAGATCGAATCGGTACAGAGAGCTCCAGTCGCCGTTGGAGCGAGATTAGTACACCGAAACTATCGCGTGTATTAAATTATTTGATACTTTTGCTATGATGATAATTATATTAAATGTTTTATTATTTTATTAGATTCCAAGTGAAGGGATTAATTTCGAACCCAAATATTAATAAATTATTGATTAATTAAAAATGTAAATTTTTTGAAAGATAAATTAAAATATTTAATAATTTAAAATGGTTTTATTATTTATGACTCATTTCTTTCAATGGATGGTCTTTTTTAATTTGGTGTCATAATAAAGAAAAATTATTGCCAATGTCATTTTTACGAGTTATTCCAAAATTTCATCTCTTATAACTATTGAGTGTGGCTCATATGTGTTGCCTGCCGTTAAGTATAGGCCCGCTGAAAAGGGGGCCGAAATCCACCGTGGTACGGTTTAAGATTTTCGATATATACTATATATATGTTGTTGCTTCTGTAATCCTAACAACATAAAAGAAGAAGAAGCAATAAACGGAGCTATAGCTACTTTATAGCCGCAGAGTAGGTGACACATCGCTACCGAACTGCGTAAACAATATCTTGTGTCTTGTTCGTTTCGATTCATTATTTCTGTGAGTGCGTGTGCATGTGCTAACAACTGGTATCAGACGATGGCGCTTAATCCTGGAGCGAAGTTTGAGATTACGTGGTTTGATGGATCTGGTAATTTCGGCTGTGGCAGAGGAGGGTTAAGGACTTGTTGGCTCAGCAGGGCTTGCAAAAGGCGCTGCGCGATGCGAAACCAAAGGATAGGAGGACGCCGGCTGGGCGGAGATGCAAGAGAAGGCCGCGGGATTGATCCAATTGTGTGTTTTGGACGAGGTGATGTATCAGAAAAATCAAGTACTTACGGTCAGATAATGGGATTGAATACACGAAAATTTTTTAGAATTGCCCCTTCCCCCAACCTATATTTCAGCCATACTACGTTTTCAGAATTCGTTTCTCAAATACCCTCTTTCTTATTGAGACCGGAAGTAAGATATCCGGTCTCTTGAAAAAGCAAAGAGACCGGAAGTGCTATTTCCGGTCTCTTAGGATTTTCAAGGAGACCGGATATCTTACTTCCGGGTCTCAAGCAGAATATTGATGACATGGCTGAACAATCGAGTCATCAGTCCACGTATGAGACCAGAAGCTTTGTTTCCGGTCGCATAATTAAAACGGAGATGGAGTTTCCGGTTTCTTCATGAAACCAGAAATGCCAATTCCTGTCTCTTTGTAAAACGGAATTGACAGTTCCGGTCTCTTGTTGATAAGAAATGTTGCGCCCTCCTTTCTTCTTCTCGCTGGTGCATCTCTCTTCTTTATGTGTTCAGGCGCAATTCAGTGATATTCAAGCCAACTCACCATACATTTGGAGCATACCTTGGGTAAGAATTGTTTGGATATGTTATAGATCTAGTGTGTATATGATTTTGATGACATTAGTAGAGTAATATTTGTGTAGTTCGTTATATATGTATTTCTTCTTGGGATCTAGTTCGTATATGTTGGATCTAGTGCGTATATGGAATTATATATATATGTGTATGTAAATATGATGGATTTGATATAATTGGGTATAATTAAGTGAGATTGTTGGTTTAATGATGTTTGTTGTATTTTATGTTGTTGGATTTCGTACGTGTGGCATTGTAGAATTTTGGAATAACAACTGTATGTTGTATAAGATTAATGGTTGGTAAAACAGGAGGTTGAATTTTTATTGTTGTTAAAAATGATTAAATTCCTATTTGTAATTGTTGGTTATTTTATTTGTAAGTACTTTAAAAAAATGGAAAATATCGAAAATGATCCAATGGTTATGTCGACCTTTGAAACACTGGACATGCCAATAATTGATGAGTTCAACAGGGAGGAGATGGAGTACTTAGACCAAATGGATGCTAAAAATGTATATCCGGTTCCAGAACCTGAACTTGTATGGGATATTCCAGGGTTCAGTGATGTTTCTGCATGGGATGCTAACGAACCGGAGGATGAGTACCTCGGTAGAAGATCTGGACATTATGGTTTAATTGGGACTGGGAAGACATTCAGTAAAAAAGCAGACGCAATATATGCTGTTCAGAAATACTCCATACTGAATCGAGTTGAATACGCGACAAAAGACTCAGACTCACATATGTTAATTCTGATTTGTCGGGAGAAGGAGAGTAGTTGTCCCTGGCGGATCAGAATAATGAAGAAGAAAAACTCATCATTTTGGGAGGTGACTAAATACCGAGGGGAGCATACATGCAACACCGACTTCATCCACAAGGAGAATGTACACCTCACACATCATTTCATTGCTATGGAGGTCGGGGACGTAATTAGTGAAAGACTGAGATTGTCTCCAGCTGAAATCAGAGCCCGTATATTTAAGGACTATGGTTTGGAAATTCGATACCTGAAAGCCTGGCAGGCTAGACAACAGGCTATGATAAATATTTTTGGCCAATGGGATGAATCATTTAGGAAGCTGCCTCATTGCATGCAGGCGTTAGAGGACTCCAACCCAGGGACGTTCGTGAGGTGGAATCGAACCCGCGATGAAGATAATGGATGTATGATCATTAATCGGGTTTTTTGGGCATTTGGTCCGGCAATAAAGGCATTTATGCATTGCAGGCCCGTTCTGTGCATTGATGGCACCCACTTGTATGGGAAATACGACGGGAAGTTGCTTGTGGATGTTGCATTGGACGATAACAACCATCTTTTGCGTCTTGCATTCGCTTTGGTTGAGAGCGAGAACAACTCCAGTTGGAAGTGGTTCATGAGGTGCATTAGAGAGGGGGTCACATATCACGATGAGTTGTGTGTCATATCAGATCGACACAGTGGGATCCTTAATGCAATGCTGGAACCTGACTGGAGTCCTCCTCGAGCCTACCACCGCGTGTGCATCAGACACTTGCAGAGTAACTTTAATGTGAAAGTGAAAAATTCTACTCTGAAGAAAATGATGGGACATGTAGCACATCAACGACAGAAGATCAAATTTGACAGAGAGTACAAAGAGCTTAAGGATCGGTTACACGATAGACCACAGGTTGTGAGTTGGTTGGATAATGTTCCATGGAGTAAATGGACATTGTCGTACGACGAGGGTGGTAGACGGTGGGGTTCTATGACTACAAATGCAAGCGAATGTTTCAACAATGTATTGAAGGGTGGGCGAGACCTCCCAATTTGTGCTCTGGTTCAGTTTACATTCATGCAGTCCAATGTATATTTTTGCAAGAGGCGAGAAACATATCAGAGCTGTGTAAACATGTTCCCACCAAAGATAGACATGAAGTTGAGAGAAATTCGGGAGAAGGCCAACTATCATCGAGTGCAGGTGTTTGATGCAGCAAGTGGCATATTTCAGGTGATAACTGCATTGAAGCATCATATTCACGAAGTGAGGTTACAAGAAGGTACTTGCACCTGCAGTAAATGGGAGGCCTACCACTACCCATGCAGTCATGTGATGGCCGTGTGTAAAAGTGGAACAATTTTTAGATTTGCCTCGTTCCAAAACATAAGTTTCCAAAATACCTTCATTTTCAAGATCCTTTCTCAAATGCCCCGTTTCATTTTGAATTCGGGCTCATTGAGACCGAAATTCCAAAAAATGCCTGATTTCGGGTTTACCAAACCCGAAATCATTCGAATTCTAACGAAATTTCATATTTTCAATGATTTCGGATTTTGTAAGACCGAAATCATTCTAATTCTAACGAAATTCAATATTTTCAATGATTTCGGGTTTTCGGAACCAGAAAAATTCCAATAATTCGAATGATTTTGGTCTTACAAAACCCGAAATCATTCGAATTATTGTTCTGACTTGTTGCAGAAAGCAAAAGGACGCCATGTGCGTTACAGTATTGATCCAGTTTGAATTCGGCGTTGTAAAGACCGAAATCGTGGACAGTTCGGGTTTTCAAAGACCGAAATCGTACAAAATTATAGATGTTCGGGCTTTCCGAGACCGAATTCATATTGGCTATATATTTCCTGCCGAAATCTTCCTTCTTTCTCATCGTGCAGCACCATCATCCTTCCTTCCTTCTCATTCTTCATAAATTGCCCCATCCAGCAAGTTATTGTCCCGAAGTTGCAGCAGGTTATTTTATATTTTGATAATATGTGATTTTATTGATTATAAATGTTTGATTTAGCTTAATGTCGTTGAATTGTATATTGTTTATTGTGTAGTGCATCTTAAACAGAAATGGAAAACGAAGATTCGGACCCCATGGTTATGTCCACGTTTGAGACTCTCGATTTTCCCGTTTTGGATGAGTTCGACCGAGATGAGATGGAACATCTTGAAGAACTCGAGACAGAGGGTGTGTTTGTAGTCCCTGATCCCGAACATGTACTTGATGTTCCAGCGTTTCGTGATCTCTCGGCATGGGATGATAATGAACCTGTTGACGAGTTCTTGGGTAGAAACTTTGGACAGTACGGGGCTATCGATGTTGGATCGACATTTTGTCGGAAAGCCGATGCAATATACACAGTACAAAAATATTCACTTTTGCATCGGGTTGAATATAGGACGAAGGAATTTGACTCGCAATTATTGATTCTCCAATGTCGGGAAGGGGAGGCTACATGTCCATGGCGTGTTCGCATCATGAAGAAAAAACACTCGGCATACTGGGAGGTGACAAAATATCGAGGCGATCATATATGCAACAACGAATTCATCGCCCGGAATAATGTACACTTGACGAGGCACTTTATCGCAATGGACATAGGAGATGTAATCAGCGAGAGATTAAGATTATCCCCTCATGAAATAAGGACTATGGGTATGAAATCCGTTACCTGATGGCATGGCAAGCGAGACAACAAGCCTTGTTAAATATATTTGGAGACTGGGACGAATCATTTAGAAAACTACCACACTATATGCAGGCATTGCAGGAGTCTAATCCCCGAAAAATAGTGAAGTGGCATCGAAGCAGTGACATAGAGAATGATCGTATGATCATTAACCGTGTATTTTGGTCATTCGGGCCATGTATAGGAGCATTCACACACTGCCGTCCAGTCTTATGCATTGATGGTACCCACCTCTATGGAAAATATGATGGGAAGTTACTAGTTGCAGTTGCCCTTGATGCCAATAACCACCTACTCCCCGTCGCATTTGCTTTGGTGGAAAGCGAGAACAATTCCAGTTGGAAGTGGTTCATGAGGTGTATCCGTGAGGAAGTGACGGATCGAGAAGGGTTATGCATTATATCAGACAGGCATGCCAGCATTCTGCATGCAATGCAGGAACCAGAATGGCAGGAACCGTATGCATACCACCGTGTATGTATACGACATTTACAGAGCAACTTCAATGTTAAAGTGAAGAATGCCGTTCTGAAAAAGAAAATGGGGCATGTGGCGCATCAACGGCAGTGCATAAAATTTGACAGAGAGTACAAGGAGCTGATTGTCTTGTTGCACGATAAACCGCACGTAGTGAATTGGTTGGGAGGCATGTCATGGGCAAAGTGGTCATTGGCCTACGACGAGGGTGGGCGGAGATGGGGATCTATGACTACTGATGCACGCGTCGTTGTGCGCGTCAAATTAATTCCTTCATCTTCCACTTAGTACAGCGGTTAAGTCGGGGTCGAATCCACAGGGAGGTAGTAGATTAGCTTTAACTAGTAACCTGCACTTACGAAAACTGGGGCTGTGAGTGATTAGGTTGCGCAAGTGCGCGGATAACAGTAGTGAACGCAGGAATTGCACTAGACGTGCGCAGACAGTAGAGATTAAGTACTATGACTATGAGAAGTATCGGCGCAGACAATCCTCTATGAGTGTATTCCTTATCATCGACTCTAAATGTCTACAGTTTGGTTTGCTAATGTTAGTGTCCGATCAAGGCTTCCTAACATGTGCGCATGTTCCGATCAAAGTTCATGAGCTATTAATTCTTAAGACTAGTCTAAACAGGTGCGAATCCTGTCATAGTAGCAACTGATTATCCTAGCGCGTTACTCCTAGTCGGCACCGTCACGCTATTCAACTAGTTTAACATATAGCAACAAGCAACAAGAGTAAGATTGCGGTTCAAGGCTTCCCCTACTCATGCAATTAGCTGCCAACAATGTGCGCAGAATTAATATAAGCAAACAAGCTATGCATTAAGTGCAAGTCTCAAAGGAAATACTCATAGATTCATGCCCAACCGATACTAAGCGTTTAGCTAGACATGCTAGTAGTAAACATCATAGAAACAGTAAATAATATCTAAAGTATCAAAGAAACAGCAACTAGCAGGTGCGTGCAGGTTGCAGTGTCTCGGCTGGCGCAGTCGGCTAGCGCAGGTCCTCTCAGTAAGCTCGTGTGTTTTCTGTTCTGCTGCTCTTCCGTGTGCTGTGGTGTGTCTGGATGATATCAATTGTTGTCTTCAAACCCTAGCCTTCTGCTCTTTAAATACTGCTCAAGAGGCTCATCCTTGGCAACTTCGAAATCTGGTCGTGTCAGGATTTGGAAACACCACTATCTGCTCATGGCGCACGGCATCTTGGTTAGCGCAATCGGTAAGCGCACCGTTGTCGACTCTGCCAACTTCTCTGTTTGCGCCGCTAGCTCCGCAGGCTGTGTGATGCGCTCTTTAAAAGCTGCCTGTTAGCGCGTATCCGACTTAGGCTCTCGTTTTGCCCTGAAATACAAAAACACTGGAAACCAGTAATCTTGTACACAAAATAGTGCAAATTGATGATGCAAGTATGGTAGTGTTTGACAAAACCAGCATAAGTGAACAAGGAGCTGCTACAGCTCAAATAATCAAGCAAGCCAAGCAGAAGTGAACTAGCAGCAGCTGCAGCAGGGGATGCTGCAGCAGGAGCTTGTTCAACAGGCTGGTTCAACTGACCAAGCATAGCAGCTGCCTGGGCTTGTCCGGAATGGCTGGAAACTCTATGCAGAGCCTCTGAAGAATTTCTAAATTGCTGAAGAGTTTATTCCAGAGAGGTTTTCTAGTCAGAGAAGGAGATTTGCATTGGAGATAATAATCAAATCTAATCTCCTAGATTTTATGAGATAATTGATCTTGTTGGGTCAATTGCCTAAACCTGGAAATTGCTTAAAGTGGTGCAGCTATTTAAGCAGAAGGTGTTCAGGGCTGAAGAGGTTGATCGAAGCTGAGGGATACACGAGTGCATACACAGAATTCACGGAGAGCAATTTGTTGTGTGCGACGGGAGTTTACTTCGATCATCACCCAAGAGCAGAGCGTTGAGCGCAGAGGTGAGGTGAGTGTTGCAGAAGAGAATCAGGACTTGCAGAGTCTGATTCGTGCTTGGTCTGGAAGCCAATTCAGAGCTGGGGAGCTTGTTGGTTGATCAAAGGCAGCCGTAGAAGAACTGACGAGTGGAAGGCTCGGTCGAGTGTCGTGCGGCAGTACTCACTAGTGGCAGGTGGTCACTGAGTGAGGGGGAGTTACCCAGAGTGTGCAGCGCTCTTGGAGAGGTTCGATCGGCTCGGCAGAAGGCCTTGGAGCGACGCGGACATTGTGCTTCAGCTGTGTGTTACAGCTGTTGCTGCAGCAACCCTGCTGAGTAGTGTAATTTAGAATAGGCTGAGTTCTTTGAGAGGATTGTAGCTATTCTAGATTGACATATTGTAGAGGGTGTGCAGACACAAATCAGAGCTTGTTCTGATTGTGTTGAGTGGTCCACATAAGGTTGAGTAGCATAGGTTGCGTGAGTTGTAACCTAGTGTACTTGGAACCTTCGGATGAGTGGATTGAGGACTGGAGAATAGTCCTCCCCAGACGTAGGCAGATTGGCCGAACTGGGTGAACAAACCTGTGCCTTGTTCATTGCTTGCTGTGATAATATTTAAGTGAACAAGAGTGTGCTGCAGCAACTGCTTGTTCACAGAATCTGTCGAAATAAGACACTACGAATTTCAATTGGTATCAGAGCGGGAACTCGACACACAGAGTTAAAAGATCCTACAGTGTCTCTGAAGAAGCCAAGACAATGAAGGAAGGACAGAGCACAAGCAGACCTCCATTATTGGAAGAGAGCAATTATGGATATTGGAAAGCTAGAATGAAAGCCTTTCTCAAGGCTATTGATGAGAAGACATGGAGAGCTGTTGTGGTTCAGTGGTCTCCCCCAATCACCATGGATGAGCAAGGAGTGACTAGAATAAAACCTGAAGAGCAATGGACTGCTGAAGAAGGTGCTGCAGCAACTGGTAATTCAAAGGCTTTGAATGCAATTTTTGCTGCAGTGGATGCTAACAATTTCAGGTTGATATCAAACTGTGATATGGCCAAGCAAGCATGAGAAATTCTGCAGACTGCCCATGAAGGAACGGATAGAGTGAAGTTGTCAAGACTCCAGATAATTGCCACACAATTTGAGAATCTGAGAATGCTGGATGAAGAAACGGTCACTGAGTTTAATGCTAAACTCTGTGATCTTGCAAATGAAGCTCATGCCCTTGGTGAACCCATCCCTGAAGAAAAGCTTATCCGAAAGGTTCTCAGATCGCTGCCCACAAAATTTGACATGAAAGTGACGGCCATTGAAGAAGCTCAAAATGTCAGATTCATGAGGTTGGAAGAGCTGATGGGGTCTCTCAAACAATTTGAGATGAAACTGGTCAAAGAAGACACCTCTTCCAAGGACAAGAATGTTGGATTGAAAGCTGAAGCAGAAACCAAGCAGACAGTTCCAGATGATCAGTTGAGCATGCTTGTTAAGAACCTTGGGAAGTTTCTGAAAAACATGGAATCCAGAACTGAGAGAAGCTCTTCCTCGCGAAGACAATTCAGAAGGGGCAGTGAAAGAAAGAAGAAAGGGAAAGAACCAGCTCAGGATGAAGATGAAAAGAAAGAGATGAAAAAGGGAGTTCAATGCTGGAACTGTGAAGGGTATGGACACATTGAGGCTGACTGTCCAAGCAAACCCCTCAAAAATCCAGAGAAAAAGAACAATAAGTCCATGACAGCAAAATGGAGTGATTCGGATGAAAGTGATGAAGAAAACTGTGTTGTGCTAACCAGTGTTTCAGATGTCAACCTCAAAGAGCTAAAGAAGGTAGAAATTCACTATGGGATTGAAGTTTCTGAAAGTGAAGATGAAGAGGACTCCTCTGACTGTTTTGCTGATCTTCTGAGGAAGATACTGAAACAATGTGAGGCAGTTCTTCAGAACAATCAGGCCCTGACTGACAGAGTCAAGCTCTTGGAAGAAGAACGAAGGAAATGTCTGTTCCCATCCAATAATCAAGTTACCATACTGAAAAGGGAAGATTCTGGAAGGCAGATCAATGTTGAATCTTCTCCAGTAACCGCCAAGACAGCTGATCCGCAGAGTAATATCCTGGACGAAATTCTGTCTTACCAAAGACTTGGAAAAGGGAAAACAGGGCTTGGATATACTGGTGAAGAAAGCTCTAGAGGGACAGTGTTCATTAAAGCCTCAGATGTTGAGATAGATGAGAAAAAGAATTTAGATGACTCCTCAAAAAATGCAGAGAAAGTTGGAACTAGACATGTGAACAAGAGGATGCTGCAGCATCAGGCACCACATTCTTCTCAAACAAAACAAAAGACTCAGAATAAACAGGGTATCTGTACAAGTTTTGGGAATCAGAAGATCAACTCTAATCTGAAGCAGCAGCGCAGAACCTGCTCAGTTGAAAAAGAAAGAGTAAAATCCAGGAACAACACATACTGCATAAAGACTCGGTTTCATGCTGCTTCTCAGAAAAATAGTTCCTGGAAAGAATCACAGAAAAGGATTGCTAAGACTGTTACACAAGGGCACTGGATTGTTAAAAACAAATGTAAACAGCAGTTTTTACAGATTTGGAAACCCAAACACGACAAAGGAAGAGATAGGAGGATGGAAGATCAGAAGAAGAAAGACTCTGGTTTGTCTCAAATGTGGGTGAAGAAAGCTCCACCAGAACCTCTTAAGGTTTCTCTGAACAAAGGTGCAGTCTGAACTGAATAGGTGAACCAGCTATCTTGTGCTATAGCAATCGGGTCAAGAATAAAGCTTGTTCACATGTTTTGGTCGCTAATAATGGGAGGAGGCACATGGGAGGCACGTGATCTAACGACTTCAAAATGGAAAAGAAAATAACGGGTAAATATTTTCTAGGGCAAAGACAAAGGTGCAAAGGGATTTCCAAAAATCACTGCCGATCATCCTCTGTGCACTCCTCGAACCTTTCTCATCTCTGCAGCAATGGTGAAAACACGTGGTTTGAAGAAGAATCTGGCAGCAGACCGACAAGGGAGATCTGAAAGAAGGACCAAGTCTCGCAACGAAGACCCTGCTCAGCGCCTGGATGTGGTGGTATGGGAACCAGCCCCCCTTCCTGTGTCGCACGGTGAGCCCTCTACACACAAAGAAACACCCCAGAAGAGGAGGCGGTTGGTTCGTGACGGAGAACCTGTCTCCAGTACTGCTGTGCTGCCAGAAGAGGCTGTGGCTGAAGTTGTCTCTGGAGAAGAACAAGTAGCAGAGGCTGCTGTGGCAGCCTCTGCAGAAGAAGAGTGCAGATCGCTTGTCATGTCCCCAGGCATTATTGGTGAAGGGGTGGAAACAGGGGCTGAGTCTCCTGAACAAGAACCTGCTGCAGCACACCCTCCTCCTCCTTCAGACAAGGGAAAAGCCCCTATCTTGATCCCAGTCTCCAGCAGTGAAGGAACAGCCAGTGAAGAAGAAGAAGAAGGTTCTCTTGGTGGACCTTCTGAGAGAGGACCTCCAGCGGTAGACTTGTCTGCTCTCACAGTGGGAGGTACATGGTTCAGAAATAGAAGTGCCTCTCAATCCTGGAGTGCTGTTGAGAGGAAACACATTGTGTATGAGAAGAGACTGGTCCACGACAAATACAGATCAGCTGCTATGATTCAGCTTCTGACAGAGGTAAATCTTCTCAAGTCCCTAACCTATCCTCACCGATTCAATATTATCCTAGTTAGAGAATTTATTGTGAATATGGAGGAGAAATTTGGAGATGAAGGAGCGGCTGAGTATGGGAAAAGCTGGGTACGGGGTAAGTCAGTGGTTATTACCCCTGAAATTATTGATGCATTTCTTGGAATTTCTGAGAATGCAAGAGCTCCCACTGATGTTAAGCCAGAGTTTGTGGCGAAGATTCTGACAGGGGGAGTGTGCCTGTCTTGGGGTGGTCCTAACCTCAATGCTGCTGAGCTTACCTCCAAGTTTGCCCTGCTGTATCATCCGGGCATTCGAAACTTGATCCCTAGCTCTCACAGGGGGAAGGTTAACAAAGACTTTGCTAACCTTCTCTATTCTATTGGGAAGAAGAGGAAGATCAGCCTGGGCAGTGTTATGTTCCCTCAGGTGGGCTACTCATGCCGGGAGTGCCTCCTCCAGCAAGCCTATTGTGCTACCCTCTCTCATCTATGGGATCATGGTCTCTCAGCACCCAGAGTTTGGTGAGATTTCTGAAGGTTTATCTGAGGAGCTGCAGGTCTTCACAGTAGATCACAAGCTATTCAAGGGAAAACATGTAGTGGATGTTGCCTATGAGGATCTTCTAATGGTTGGTTCTTCAGCTCCAGCTCCCCTGGAGGACTCTCTTCCCCCTGCTGCATCCATTCAGCCAGCTCTTCGTGCCAGAATTGTGAGCCATCTCAGGTCTGAGCTGCTCATTCTTGATACTGAGGCCAAACGGAGGGATGCCAGGCGTGGCCAGATTAGGAGTCTAATCAGAGACTTGGAGTTCCCGGAGGATGAGGAGCAGGCCCCTTGAGCATCTATGACAAAAAGGGGGAGAGAAGATGTTTTTATTTTGCTGAACTGCTGCTGATGAACACTGTTTTTTTTACTGACCCTGCGTGGTCATGCTATGGCCATCTGTGGCCTCACTTACTTACTCTCTATTATTTTTATTTAGAGTATTTTTTTCTGGTTCACGGGAGAGTGCATATGCCCTAAGGTTTTGTCAAAATGCCAAGGGGGAGATTGATGATGCAAGTATGGCAGTGTTTGACAAAACCAGCATAAGTGAACAAGGAGCTGCTACAGCTCAAATAATCAAGCAAGCCAAGCAGAAGTGAACTAGCAGCAGCTGCAGCAGGGGATGCTGCAGCAGGAGCTTGTTCAACAGGCTGGTTCAACTGACCAAGCATAGCAGCTGCCTGGGCTTGTCCGGAATGGCTGGAAACTCTATGCAGAGCCTCTGAAGAATTTCTAAATTGCTGAAGAGTTTATTCCAGAGAGGTTTTCTAGTCAGAGAAGGAGATTTGCATTGGAGATAATAATCAAATCTAATCTCCTAGATTTTAGGAGATAATTGATCTTGTTGGGTCAATTGCCTAAACCTGGAAATTGCTTAAAGTGGTGCAGCTATTTAAGCAGAAGGTGTTCAGGGCTGAAGAGGTTGATCGAAGCTGAGGGATACACGAGTGCATACACAGAATTCACGGAGAGCAATTTGTTGTGTGCGACGGGAGTTTACTTCGATCATCACCCAAGAGCAGAGCGTTGAGCGCAGAGGTGAGGTGAGTGTTGCAGAAGAGAATCAGGACTTGCAGAGTCTGATTCGTGCTTGGTCTGGAAGCCAATTCAGAGCTGGGGAGCTTGTTGGTTGATCAATGGCAGCCGCAGAAGAACTGACGAGTGGAAGGCTCGGTCGAGTGTCGTGCGGCAGTACTCACTAGTGGCAGGTGGTCACTGAGTGAGGGGAGTTACCCAGAGTGTGCAGCGCTCTTGGAGAGGTTTGATCGGCTCAGCAGAAGGCCTTGGAGCGACGCGGACATTGTGCTTCAGCTGTGTGTTACAGCTGTTGCTGCAGCAACCCTGCTGAGTAGTGTAATTTAGAATAGGCTGAGTTCTTTGAGAGGATTGTAGCTATTCTAGATTGACATATTGTAGAGGGTGTGCAGACACAAATCAGAGCTTGTTCTGATTGTGTTGAGTGGTCCACACAAGGTTGAGTAGCATAGGTTGCGTGAGTTGTAACCTAGTGTACTTGGAACCTTCGGATGAGTGGATTGAGGACTGGAGAATAGTCCTCCCCAGACGTACGCAGATTGGCCGAACTGGGTGAACAAACCTGTGCCTTGTTCATTGCTTGCTGTGATAATATTTAAGTGAACAAGAGTGTGCTGCAGCAACTGCTTGTTCACAGAATCTGTCGAACTAAGACACTACGAATTTCACAAACAAGCATAGGGTTAGGATCTAAATAATGTGTATAAATAGGCTCTATCAACCCCCCCCGCCCCCCCCACACTTGCCCCTTGTTCATCCCGAACAAGCACTCAAGCACGGATACCATTACCTCTCTGGAGTCTAGCGCACAGTCTTGCACTCTGGCGCGATCTGCACTACTGATCACCTTGCGCTGCTCTACCACCTGCGCGCAACTGCTTTCAACAGTTATGAAATTTCAAGTGTCTCTACTTATGCAGATTTGTGAACTAGCAGTTGCTGCAGCACACTCTTGTTCACTTAAATGTAGGCACAGCAGACAATGAAAAGGACACAGATTTGTTCACCCAGTTCGGCCAATCTGCCTACGTCTGGGGAGGACTATTCTCCAGTCCTCAATCCACTCAACCAAAGGTTCAGATCACACTAGGTTACAACGCACGCAACCTATGCTACTTTAACCCCGTGTGGACTACTCAACACAATCAGAACAAGCTCTGATTTGTGTTAGCACACCCTCTACAATATGTCAGTCTAGAATAGCTACAATTCTCTTCAAGAACTCAGCCTATTCTAGCCTACACTACTCAGCAGGGTTGCTGCAGCAACAGCTGTAACACCAGCTGAAGCACTCTGTCTGCGTCGCTCCAAGGCCTCCTGCCGAGCCGATCGAACCACTCCAAGAGCGCTGCACACTCTGAGTAACTCCCCCTCACTCAGTGACCACCTGCCACTAGTGAGTTCTTCCGCACGAACCTCGACCGAGCCTTCCACCCGTCAGCTCTCCCGCGGCTGCCTTTGATCAACCAACAAGCTCCACAGCTCTAAATTGGCTTCCAGATCAAAGCACGAATCAGTCTCTGCAAGACCTGACTCTCTTCTGCAATACGCACCACAGCTCTGCGCTCAACGCTCTGCCCGTGTGAGTTGATCGAAGAACAACTTCCGTAGCACACCCAGAAAGTCCTCTCTCTGAATTTCGTGTCTACACTCGTGTATCACTCAGCTTCGATCAACCTCTACAGCCCTCGAACCTTCTGCTTAAATACCCTCACCACTTTAAGCAATTTCCAGGTTTAGGCCATTGACCCACAAGATCAATTATCTCCTAAAATCTAGGAGATTAGATTTGATTAATATCTTGAAGCATATCTCCTTCTCTGACTGATAGTCCTTGCTGAAATATGCTCAGTAGCATTTTAGAAATTCTTCTAAGCACTTTCACAAAACTGCCAAACCTTCAAAACTCACCCAGCACAAAACTGTTATTCGGACAGTTGAACTAGCTCTTGAACCAGCACCTGCTGCAGCATCCCCTGCTGCATCTGTTGCTGGTTTACTTCTGCTGTATACTTCTGCTGGCCTCCTTGATTGATTGAGCTGCAGCAGCTCCTTGTTCACTCATGCTGGTTTTGTCAAACACTGCCATACTTGCATTATCAATCTCCCCCTTGGCATTTTGACAAAACCTTAAGGCCAATGCACTCTTCCGAAAACCAGAAACGAAATACTCTAAATAAAATTAATAGAGTAAGTAGATGAGGCCACACTCGGCCATAGCATACTGACCACGCAGGGTCAAAAAAAAATGTATCAATATTCAGCAGCACATATAAATCTTCTCTCCCCCTTTTTGTCATAGATGCTCAAGGGGCCTGCTCCTCATCCTCCAGGAACTCCAAGTCTCTGATGAGGCTCCTGATCTGTCCCCGCCTGGCATCTCTCCTCTTGGCTTCAGCATCAAGAATAGCCAGCTCAGACCGGAGGTGGCACACAATCCTGGCACGAAGAGCAGACTGGATTGTGGCAGCAGGGGGAAGAGATTCCTCCACGGGAGCTGGAGCTGAAGAACCACCCATGAGAAGATCCTCATAGGCAACATCCACTGCATGTTTTCCCTTGAATAATTTGTGATCAACAGTAAAGACCTGCAGCTCCTCAGATAAACCTTCAGTAATCGCTCCGAACTCTGGGTGCTGAGATACCATGATCCCATGGATGAGGGAGGGCAGCACAATAGGCTTGCTGGAGGAGGCACTCCCGGCATGTGTAGCAAGCTGAGGGAACATCACACTTCCCAGGCTGATCTTCCTTCTCTTTCCAATAGAATAAAGAAGGTTAGCAAAGTCTTTGCTGACCTTCCCTCTGTGAGAACTAGGAATCCAGTTCCTTGCACCAAGATGATACAGCAGAGCATACTTGGAGGTAAGCTCAGCTGCACTGAGATTCGGGCCGCCCCAAGACAGGCACACTCCCGCTGTAAGGGTCTTTGCCAATAATTCAGGCTTCACATCAGTGGGAGCCCTTGCATTCTCAGAAATCCCAAGGAATGCATCAATAATTTCTGGAGTAATAACCACTTGTTTACCCCTTACCCAGCTTCTCCCAAACTCATCAGCTCCTTCTTCTCCAAATTTTTCTTCCATATTCACTATAAATTCTCTAACCAGAATAATATTAAAACGATGAGGAAAGGTTAGGGACTTGAGCAGTTTTACCTCAGTCAGGAGCTCAATCATAGTAGCTGATCTATACTTGTCTTGCACCAGACGCTTCTCATGCACAATGTGTTTCCTCTCAACAGCACTCCAGGATTGAGAGATGCTTTTGTTCCTGAACCATGTGCCTCCGACAGTGAGAGCAGAGAAATTTTCAGCTGCAGGACCTTTCTCAGAGGGTCCACCAAGAGATCCTTCTTCACTGGATGAGCTTTCACTACTGGAGCCTGGGATCAGGATAGGAGTTTTGCCCTTGTCTGAAGAAGGGGGATGTGCTGCAGCAGGTTCTTGTTCAGTGGACTCAGCAGCTGTTTCAACCCCTTCACCAATAATACCTGGAGACATGACCAGTGATCTGCACTCTTCTCCTGCAGGAACTGCTGCAGCAGTCTCTGCTGCTTGATCTTCCTCCGAAGCAGCTTCAGTCATCTCCGCTTCTGGCAGCACAGCAGAACCTGAGACAGGTTCTCCATCACGAACCAGCCGCCTCCTCTTCTGCGAAGCTTCTTCAGAGGGAGAGGGCTCACTGTGCGACACAGGGAGAGGGTTTGGTTCCCACACAACCACCTCCAGCGGCTGAGCAGGGTCTTCGTTGCGTGCCTTGGTCCTTCTCTCAGACCTGCTTTGCCTGTCAGCTGCCAGATTCTTCTTCAGCCCACGTGTCTTCACCATTTCTGCAGAGATGTGTAAGGAGGGAGGAGCGCACAGAGGATGATCGGCAGAGATTTCTGAGACGCCCTTTGCTCTTGATCTGTGCCCTAGAAAATATTTACCCGTTATTTTCTTTTCCCTTTTGAAGTGTAAGTCACGTGCCTCTCATGTGCAAATATTTTCTTTTCCATCTTCAGCAACCAACACATGTGAACAAGCTAATTCGGACCAGGTTGCTGCAGCACATGTGAGCTTGTTCACCTATTCACTTCAGGCTGCAATTTGCTCAGAGGATCCTTGAGAGATTCTGGTGGAGCCTTCTTCACCCATACTTGGGATACACCAGAGCTTTTCTTCTTCTGATCTTCCAGCCTCCTAACCCTTTGTTTGGGTTTCCATACTTGTACCATCTTTGATTTTCCCTTGTTTCTAGTAATCCAGTGCCCTTGTGCAGCAACATGAAATGGAGTCTTCGAGCAACATGTGCTGATTCTGGACTTTGCTCCCCCTTTTTCAGCTGAGCAAGTTCTGTGTTGCTGCTTCAGATCGAGATTGATCTTCTGCTTCCCAACACTTGTACCAGTACTCCACTTGTTCTGAGACTTTTGTTTTGTTTGAGAAAAATGTTGTCCATGATGCTGCAGCATCCTCTTGTACACATGTCTAGATCCAATTTTCTCTGCCATTTTTGAGAAGGCATCTGAATTCTTCTTCTCGTTTGTCTCACCATCTGAAGCTTTAATGAACACTGTCCCTTTAGAGCTTTCTTCACCAGTATATCCAAGCCCTGTTTTCCCTTTTCCAAGTCTTTGGTAAGATAATATTTCGTCCAGAATATTGCTCTGCGGGTCAGCTGTCTTGGCTGCTGCTGGAGTGGATTCAACAGAGGTCTGTCTTTCTGAATCTTCTCTTTTCAGAATAGTAACTTGATTATCAACTGAGGGTAGACATCTCCTTCGTTCTTCTTCCAAGAGATTTACTCTGTCAGTCAAGGTCTGATTGGTCTGAAGAACTGCCTCACACTGTTTGAGTATCTTCCTCAGAAGATCAGCAAAACTGTCAGATGAGTCATCGTCATCTTCACTCTCAGAGACTTCAATCCCATAGTGAATTTCTACCTTTTTTAGCTCATTGAGGTGGACATCTGAGACACTTGTCAGTACAACACAGTTTTCTTCATCACTCTCATCTGAATCACTCCATTTTGCTGTCATGGATTTGCTGTTCTTTTTCTCAGAATTCTTGAAGGGTTTGCTTGGACAATCAGCCTCAATGTGTCCGTACCCTTCACAGTTCCAGCATTGAACTCCCTTTTTCATCTCTTTCTTGTCATCATCGTCCAGTGCTGGTTCTTTCCCTTTCTTCTTTCTTTCACTGCCCCGTCTGAATTGTCTTCGCGAGGAAGAGCTTCTCTCAGTTCTGGATTCCATGTTTTTCAGAAACTTTCCTAGATTTTTAACCAGCATGCTCAACTGATCGTCTGGAACTGTCTGCTTGATTTCAGCTTCAGCCTTCAAACCAACATTCTTGTCCTTGGAAGTGGTGTCTTCTTTGACCAGTTTCATCTCAAATTGTTTGAGTGACCCCATCAGCTCTTCCAACCTCATGAATCTGACATTCTGAGCTTCTTCAATGGCTGTCACCTTCATGTCAAATTTTGTGGGCAGCGATCTGAGAACCTTTCTGATAAGCTTTTCTTCTGGAATGGGCTCACCAAGGGCATGAGCTTCATTTGCAAGATCACAGAGTTTAGCATTAAACTCAGTGATAGTTTCTTCATCAAGCATCCTCAGATTCTCAAATTGTGTGGCAATAATCTGGAGTCTTGACAGCTTGACTCTATCAGTTCCCTCATGGGCAGTTTGTAGAATCTCCCATGCTTGCTTGGCCATGTCACAGTTTGAGATCAACCTGAAGTTATTAGCATCAACTGCAGCAAAAATTGCATTCAGAGCCTTTGAATTACCAGTTGCTGCAGCACCTTCTTCAGCAGTCCATTCCTCTTCAGGTTTAATCCTTGTCACTCCTTGCTGATCCATGGTGATTGGGGGAGACCACTGAACCACAACAGCTCTCCATGTCTTCTCATCAATAGCTTTGAGAAAAGCTTTCATTCTAGCTTTCCAATAACCATAGTTGCTCTCTTCCAGGAGTGGAGGTCTACTCGTGCTCTGTCCTTCCTTCATTGTCTTGGCAACTTCGAAGACACTGTAGGACCTTTTAAACTCTGTGTGTCGAGTTCCCGCTCTGATACCAATTGAAGTTTCAAGTGTCTCTACTTATGCAGATTTGTGAACTAGCAGTTGCTGCAGCACACTCTTGTTCACTTAAATGTAGGCACAGCAGACAATGAAAAGGACACAGATTTGTTCACCCAGTTCGGCCAATCTGCCTACGTCTGGGGAGGACTATTCTCCAGTCCTCAATCCACTCAACCAAAGGTTCAGATCACACTAGGTTACAACGCACGCAACCTATGCTACTTTAACCCCGTGTGGACTACTCAACACAATCAGAACAAGCTCTGATTTGTGTTAGCACACCCTCTACAATATGTCAGTCTAGAATAGCTACAATTCTCTTCAAGAACTCAGCCTATTCTAGCCTACACTACTCAGCAGGGTTGCTGCAGCAACAGCTGTAACACCAGCTGAAGCACTCTGTCCGCGTCGCTCCAAGGCCTCCTGCCGAGCCGATCGAACCACTCCAAGAGCACTGCACACTCTGAGTAACTCCCCCTCACTCAGTGACCACCTGCCACTAGTGAGTTCTTCCGCACGAACCTCGACCGAGCCTTCCACCCGTCAGCTCTCCCGCGGCTGCCTTTGATCAACCAACAAGCTCCACAGCTCTAAATTGGCTTCCAGATCAAAGCACGAATCAGTCTCTGCAAGACCTGACTCTCTTCTGCAATACGCACCACAGCTCTGCGCTCAACGCTCTGCCCGTGTGAGTTGATCGAAGAACAACTTCCGTAGCACACCCAGAAAGTCCTCTCTCTGAATTTCGTGTCTACACTCGTGTATCACTCAGCTTCGATCAACCTCTACAGCCCTCGAACCTTCTGCTTAAATACCCTCACCACTTTAAGCAATTTCCAGGTTTAGGCCATTGACCCACAAGATCAATTATCTCCTAAAATCTAGGAGATTAGATTTGATTAATATCTTGAAGCATATCTCCTTCTCTGACTGATAGTCCTTGCTGAAATATGCTCAGTAGCATTTTAGAAATTCTTCTAAGCACTTTCACAAAACTGCCAAACCTTCAAAACTCACCCAGCACAAAACTGTTATTCGGACAGTTGAACTAGCTCTTGAACCAGCACCTGCTGCAGCATCCCCTGCTGCATCTGTTGCTGGTTTACTTCTGCTGTATACTTCTGCTGGCCTCCTTGATTGATTGAGCTGCAGCAGCTCCTTGTTCACTCATGCTGGTTTTGTCAAACACTGCCATACTTGCATTATCAATCTCCCCCTTGGCATTTTGACAAAACCTTAAGGCCAATGCACTCTTCCGAAAACCAGAAACGAAATACTCTAAATAAAATTAATAGAGTAAGTAGATGAGGCCACACTCGGCCATAGCATACTGACCACGCAGGGTCAAAAAAAAATGTATCAATATTCAGCAGCACATATAAATCTTCTCTCCCCCTTTTTGTCATAGATGCTCAAGGGGCCTGCTCCTCATCCTCCAGGAACTCCAAGTCTCTGATGAGGCTCCTGATCTGTCCCCGCCTGGCATCTCTCCTCTTGGCTTCAGCATCAAGAATAGCCAGCTCAGACCGGAGGTGGCACACAATCCTGGCACGAAGAGCAGACTGGATTGTGGCAGCAGGGGGAAGAGATTCCTCCACGGGAGCTGGAGCTGAAGAACCACCCATGAGAAGATCCTCATAGGCAACATCCACTGCATGTTTTCCCTTGAATAATTTGTGATCAACAGTAAAGACCTGCAGCTCCTCAGATAAACCTTCAGTAATCGCTCCGAACTCTGGGTGCTGAGATACCATGATCCCATGGATGAGGGAGGGCAGCACAATAGGCTTGCTGGAGGAGGCACTCCCGGCATGTGTAGCAAGCTGAGGGAACATCACACTTCCCAGGCTGATCTTCCTTCTCTTTCCAATAGAATAAAGAAGGTTAGCAAAGTCTTTGCTGACCTTCCCTCTGTGAGAACTAGGAATCCAGTTCCTTGCACCAAGATGATACAGCAGAGCATACTTGGAGGTAAGCTCAGCTGCACTGAGATTCGGGCCGCCCCAAGACAGGCACACTCCCGCTGTAAGGGTCTTTGCCAATAATTCAGGCTTCACATCAGTGGGAGCCCTTGCATTCTCAGAAATCCCAAGGAATGCATCAATAATTTCTGGAGTAATAACCACTTGTTTACCCCTTACCCAGCTTCTCCCAAACTCATCAGCTCCTTCTTCTCCAAATTTTTCTTCCATATTCACTATAAATTCTCTAACCAGAATAATATTAAAACGATGAGGAAAGGTTAGGGACTTGAGCAGTTTTACCTCAGTCAGGAGCTCAATCATAGTAGCTGATCTATACTTGTCTTGCACCAGACGCTTCTCATGCACAATGTGTTTCCTCTCAACAGCACTCCAGGATTGAGAGATGCTTTTGTTCCTGAACCATGTGCCTCCGACAGTGAGAGCAGAGAAATTTTCAGCTGCAGGACCTTTCTCAGAGGGTCCACCAAGAGATCCTTCTTCACTGGATGAGCTTTCACTACTGGAGCCTGGGATCAGGATAGGAGTTTTGCCCTTGTCTGAAGAAGGGGGATGTGCTGCAGCAGGTTCTTGTTCAGTGGACTCAGCAGCTGTTTCAACCCCTTCACCAATAATACCTGGAGACATGACCAGTGATCTGCACTCTTCTCCTGCAGGAACTGCTGCAGCAGTCTCTGCTGCTTGATCTTCCTCCGAAGCAGCTTCAGTCATCTCCGCTTCTGGCAGCACAGCAGAACCTGAGACAGGTTCTCCATCACGAACCAGCCGCCTCCTCTTCTGCGAAGCTTCTTCAGAGGGAGAGGGCTCACTGTGCGACACAGGGAGAGGGTTTGGTTCCCACACAACCACCTCCAGCGGCTGAGCAGGGTCTTCGTTGCGTGCCTTGGTCCTTCTCTCAGACCTGCTTTGCCTGTCAGCTGCCAGATTCTTCTTCAGCCCACGTGTCTTCACCATTTCTGCAGAGATGTGTAAGGAGGGAGGAGCGCACAGAGGATGATCGGCAGAGATTTCTGAGACGCCCTTTGCTCTTGATCTGTGCCCTAGAAAATATTTACCCGTTATTTTCTTTTCCCTTTTGAAGTGTAAGTCACGTGCCTCTCATGTGCAAATATTTTCTTTTCCATCTTCAGCAACCAACACATGTGAACAAGCTAATTCGGACCAGGTTGCTGCAGCACATGTGAGCTTGTTCACCTATTCACTTCAGGCTGCAATTTGCTCAGAGGATCCTTGAGAGATTCTGGTGGAGCCTTCTTCACCCATACTTGGGATACACCAGAGCTTTTCTTCTTCTGATCTTCCAGCCTCCTAACCCTTTGTTTGGGTTTCCATACTTGTACCATCTTTGATTTTCCCTTGTTTCTAGTAATCCAGTGCCCTTGTGCAGCAACATGAAATGGAGTCTTCGAGCAACATGTGCTGATTCTGGACTTTGCTCCCCCTTTTTCAGCTGAGCAAGTTCTGTGTTGCTGCTTCAGATCGAGATTGATCTTCTGCTTCCCAACACTTGTACCAGTACTCCACTTGTTCTGAGACTTTTGTTTTGTTTGAGAAAAATGTTGTCCATGATGCTGCAGCATCCTCTTGTACACATGTCTAGATCCAATTTTCTCTGCCATTTTTGAGAAGGCATCTGAATTCTTCTTCTCGTTTGTCTCACCATCTGAAGCTTTAATGAACACTGTCCCTTTAGAGCTTTCTTCACCAGTATATCCAAGCCCTGTTTTCCCTTTTCCAAGTCTTTGGTAAGATAATATTTCGTCCAGAATATTGCTCTGCGGGTCAGCTGTCTTGGCTGCTGCTGGAGTGGATTCAACAGAGGTCTGTCTTTCTGAATCTTCTCTTTTCAGAATAGTAACTTGATTATCAACTGAGGGTAGACATCTCCTTCGTTCTTCTTCCAAGAGATTTACTCTGTCAGTCAAGGTCTGATTGGTCTGAAGAACTGCCTCACACTGTTTGAGTATCTTCCTCAGAAGATCAGCAAAACTGTCAGATGAGTCATCGTCATCTTCACTCTCAGAGACTTCAATCCCATAGTGAATTTCTACCTTTTTTAGCTCATTGAGGTGGACATCTGAGACACTTGTCAGTACAACACAGTTTTCTTCATCACTCTCATCTGAATCACTCCATTTTGCTGTCATGGATTTGCTGTTCTTTTTCTCAGAATTCTTGAAGGGTTTGCTTGGACAATCAGCCTCAATGTGTCCGTACCCTTCACAGTTCCAGCATTGAACTCCCTTTTTCATCTCTTTCTTGTCATCATCGTCCAGTGCTGGTTCTTTCCCTTTCTTCTTTCTTTCACTGCCCCGTCTGAATTGTCTTCGCGAGGAAGAGCTTCTCTCAGTTCTGGATTCCATGTTTTTCAGAAACTTTCCTAGATTTTTAACCAGCATGCTCAACTGATCGTCTGGAACTGTCTGCTTGATTTCAGCTTCAGCCTTCAAACCAACATTCTTGTCCTTGGAAGTGGTGTCTTCTTTGACCAGTTTCATCTCAAATTGTTTGAGTGACCCCATCAGCTCTTCCAACCTCATGAATCTGACATTCTGAGCTTCTTCAATGGCTGTCACCTTCATGTCAAATTTTGTGGGCAGCGATCTGAGAACCTTTCTGATAAGCTTTTCTTCTGGAATGGGCTCACCAAGGGCATGAGCTTCATTTGCAAGATCACAGAGTTTAGCATTAAACTCAGTGATAGTTTCTTCATCAAGCATCCTCAGATTCTCAAATTGTGTGGCAATAATCTGGAGTCTTGACAGCTTGACTCTATCAGTTCCCTCATGGGCAGTTTGTAGAATCTCCCATGCTTGCTTGGCCATGTCACAGTTTGAGATCAACCTGAAGTTATTAGCATCAACTGCAGCAAAAATTGCATTCAGAGCCTTTGAATTACCAGTTGCTGCAGCACCTTCTTCAGCAGTCCATTCCTCTTCAGGTTTAATCCTTGTCACTCCTTGCTGATCCATGGTGATTGGGGGAGACCACTGAACCACAACAGCTCTCCATGTCTTCTCATCAATAGCTTTGAGAAAAGCTTTCATTCTAGCTTTCCAATAACCATAGTTGCTCTCTTCCAGGAGTGGAGGTCTACTCGTGCTCTGTCCTTCCTTCATTGTCTTGGCAACTTCGAAGACACTGTAGGACCTTTTAAACTCTGTGTGTCGAGTTCCCGCTCTGATACCAATTGAAGTTTCAAGTGTCTCTACTTATGCAGATTTGTGAACTAGCAGTTGCTGCAGCACACTCTTGTTCACTTAAATGTAGGCACAGCAGACAATGAAAAGGACACAGATTTGTTCACCCAGTTCGGCCAATCTGCCTACGTCTGGGGAGGACTATTCTCCAGTCCTCAATCCACTCAACCAAAGGTTCAGATCACACTAGGTTACAACGCACGCAACCTATGCTACTTTAACCCCGTGTGGACTACTCAACACAATCAGAACAAGCTCTGATTTGTGTTAGCACACCCTCTACAATATGTCAGTCTAGAATAGCTACAATTCTCTTCAAGAACTCAGCCTATTCTAGCCTACACTACTCAGCAGGGTTGCTGCAGCAACAGCTGTAACACCAGCTGAAGCACTCTGTCCGCGTCGCTCCAAGGCCTCCTGCCGAGCCGATCGAACCACTCCAAGAGCGCTGCACACTCTGAGTAACTCCCCCTCACTCAGTGACCACCTGCCACTAGTGAGTTCTTCCGCACGAACCTCGACCGAGCCTTCCACCCGTCAGCTCTCCCGCGGCTGCCTTTGATCAACCAACAAGCTCCACAGCTCTAAATTGGCTTCCAGATCAAAGCACGAATCAGTCTCTGCAAGACCTGACTCTCTTCTGCAATACGCACCACAGCTCTGCGCTCAACGCTCTGCCCGTGTGAGTTGATCGAAGAACAACTTCCGTAGCACACCCAGAAAGTCCTCTCTCTGAATTTCGTGTCTACACTCGTGTATCACTCAGCTTCGATCAACCTCTACAGCCCTCGAACCTTCTGCTTAAATACCCTCACCACTTTAAGCAATTTCCAGGTTTAGGCCATTGACCCACAAGATCAATTATCTCCTAAAATCTAGGAGATTAGATTTGATTAATATCTTGAAGCATATCTCCTTCTCTGACTGATAGTCCTTGCTGAAATATGCTCAGTAGCATTTTAGAAATTCTTCTAAGCACTTTCACAAAACTGCCAAACCTTCAAAACTCACCCAGCACAAAACTGTTATTCGGACAGTTGAACTAGCTCTTGAACCAGCACCTGCTGCAGCATCCCCTGCTGCATCTGTTGCTGGTTTACTTCTGCTGTATACTTCTGCTGGCCTCCTTGATTGATTGAGCTGCAGCAGCTCCTTGTTCACTCATGCTGGTTTTGTCAAACACTGCCATACTTGCATTATCAAGTTATAATATAATAATTTCGCAATTCATTACCTCTCAGCTGGGATGAAGATCATTTCGGATGGCTGGGGGATAGCTCTTCATAGGCTCCGGGTTGTCAGCTCTCACTTCGAAGATGGGTATATGGTTAATCAGCGCAAGCTTCTTCCGGGGTTCTGTCCCCTAAGTTGTCCCCAACGACACTGTTATCCTCCATGACCTGTTCTAAATCTTAAAAAAAAAACGAAATTAAAAGATAACTAAGCTGTTGCGTCTGTCAGTGCGCAACTAGAATCTGCGCAGCGCAACTGTTTCAAGGTTGCGCAGGCTAATGGTGATTGCGCGCTGTCAGAAACAACAACGAAAATAAAACAAATCGAAATAACTAACTATTAAAAGAAAACCTAAGCTGGTTAAAGCTTATCTGTGTTGCTTCCCCGGCAACGGCGCCAAAATTTGATGCACGCGTCGTTGTGCGCGTCAAATTAATTCCTTCCTCTTCCACTTAGTACAGCGGTTAAGTCGGGGTCGAATCCACAGGGAGGTAGTAGATTAGCTTTAACTAGTAACCTGCACTTATGAAAACTGGGGCTGTGAGTGATTGGGTTGCGCAAGTGCGCGGATAACAGTAGTGAACGCAGGAATTGCACTAGACGTGCGCAGATAGTAGAGATTAAGTACTATGACTATGAGAAGTATCGGCGCAGACAATCCTCTATGAGTGTATTCCTTATCATCGACTCTAAATGTCTACAGTTTGGTTTGCTAATGTTAGTGTCCGATCAAGGCTTCCTAACATGTGCGCATGTTCCGATCAAAGTTCATGAGCTATTAATTCTTAAGACTAGTCTAAACAGCTGCGAATCCTGTCATAGTAGCAACTGATTATCCTAGCGCGTTACTCCTAGTCGGCACCGTCACGCTATTCAACTAGTTTAACATATAGCAACAAGCAACAAGAGTAAGATTGCGGTTCAAGGCTTCCCCTACTCATGCAACTAGCTGCCAACAATGTGCGCAGAATTAATATAAGCAAACAAGCTATGCATTAAGTGCAAGTCTCAAAGGAAATACTCATAGATTCATGCCCAACCGATACTAAGCGTTTAGCTAGACATGCTAGTAGTAAACATCATAGAAACAGTAAATAATATCTAAAGTATCAAAGAAACAGCAACTAGCAGGTGCGTGCAGGTTGCAGTGTCTCGGCTGGCGCAGTCGGCTAGCGCAGGTCCTCTCAGTAAGCTCGTGTGTTTTCTGTTCTGCTGCTCTTCCGTGTGCTGTGGTGTGTCTGGATGATATCAATTGTTGTCTTCAAACCCTAGCCTTCTTCTCTTTATATACTGTTCAAGAGGCTCATCCTTGGCAACTTCGAAATCTGGTCGTGTCAGGATTTGGAAACACCACTATCTGCGCATGGCGCACGGCATCTTGGTTAGCGCAATCGGTAAGCGCACCGTTGTCGACTCTGCCAACTTCTCTGTTTGCGCCGCTAGCTCCGTAGGCTGTGTGATGCGCTCTTTAAAAGCTGCCTGTTAGCGCGTATCCGACTTAGGCTCTCGTTTTGCCCTGAAATACAAAAACACTGGAAATCAGTAATCTTGTACATAAAATAATGCAAACAAGCATAGGGTTAGGATCTAAATAATGTGTATAAATAGGCTCTATCAACTAACAATGCAAGTGAATGCTTCAACAACATCTTGAGAGGTGGTCGAGACCTCCCAATATGTTCGCTTGTGCTGTTCACCTTCCTTCAATGCAACACATACTTTTGTAAGCGACGTGGCGCATATGAGGGGAGTGTGTCATCGTTTCCTCCAAAGGTGGATCTGAGACTACGGGAGCTGAGGGAGAGAGGATCATATCGCCATGTGCAGGTGTTTGACCCTGCCATAGGGGTTTACCAGGTACGGACCGTTCGAACACATCATATTCATGAGGTCAAGCTACAAGAGGGCACTTGTACATGCGGTAAGTGAACTGCCTTCCACTATCCATGCAGTCATGTTTTAGCTGTTTGCAAGAGTGAGGGCTTCCAGTACACTCAGTTTGTTGATCACCACTACACCTTGGAGGCGTACTGGGCAACATGGGCCTACACATTTAATGTCATCCCGAATGAGAGTCGATGGAGCCCTTACGAAGGACCGTGCCATGTAGCTAGTGATACATTTAAAAGATCGAAGGTAGGTCGTCTCCCGTCTAAACGTAGACACAACGAGATGGATCGAGGAGAATCAAGTAGCCAGGGTCAAGCGCGTGCAAGGAAATGTGGGTTGTGTCATGGTCTGGGGCACAATAGACATTCTTGTCCTAACCGTCCACCTAACTAAATGGAATGTTTTTTCAATATAATAAACATAATGTAATAATGTCCATCAATTATGTAATGATAACATGTTTGTTCAACGTCGATGGTTTGAGGGAAATGAAAATCGTTTTGGAGCTTTCTTCGCACGTTGTGGCCTCCTTTCGTACGGTTGTGAAGGGCCTGCATCGTTAGGTGTGGCATCTACCTGAGACTGTATGTGTGTGATATATATCTCCTCCTCGTCTCCACCAGCGTCTCCATCATCATCTCCATCATCGTCGTTCCCGCCTGCATTGATAGTGAAATTATTGAATTTTGATTGGAAAAATAAACAACTAAAGCAACTAATGTATTGAGATGTATGCTTACCAACGTCAAATTGAATCCGTGAAAGGTCTACACCCAAAGCATCTATAGCTCCAAGCCGCCGCAACTCCTCTGCAGCTGGATGAAATATATTGTGCACACCGAACCGGATAGCATAATCGTCGGTGTTTAAGAAGATGTCTGCGGCCTGTCGGGCACAATGCATGAGGGTGCGCACCTGTGCAAATATTGTGGTCAGTAATCGCATATTATAATGAGTTAATTGATGATCTAAATAAACTCACAACACTAGGGTGCTCCAGTGCTGTGGGGCGATAAGGTTGGGACTCATCAAATCTGGGCTGGATAAAGCGTCGTGTGGTATTGTTATACCACATGCGATACTCTGGTGTCGGCAAGACAACATCGTCCTCTAACTCAGCCTCAACCCTACGGTCAGCGCGTCCTATCCACATATCGATATACTCACGCAACTCCACTGTCCAATTAACTCGTTTCTTCCGCTGAAGTCCATGTTTAGGGTCAGAGGAACCACGTGGTGCCGACAGAATCCTTTGTTTCCCGAACTGATGCAGGACTCGCCCGGGATGACACCATTCGATGGCGTTGAAGCTAGTAAGCGGTACTTCAGCTAACCAACTCATTTGCCCTTCTAGGCAGGCCGGGTTCAATAGCGGGAATATATCTTCCTTGTAGGGCCTCCACACAAAATCCGCATACCCCATGCGATCTAATTGATCTCTGTAGAACAAAACGGAACCATGGGATATTTCAATGTAGGACTTGGGTCCATACCATTTCCTGCACAACACGTACATTGTAATAGTAAACATTAGAATTTTGACATTTTAAATATGAATGTCACTTACGTGTAGGACCACGCTCCTCTCAGGTCCGGATTAATTAGGTCATCAACCGGCTCGAGAGTCCTACTAAAACCTCTGGGGCGCCCAATTGCAATTCTCTCCCAACTCCAAAGTTGAAGTAATATAATACATCCCCCCATTTGTTTATGCCCCCCTCCGAGCCGCGTTACACAACTGCCTGTATAGGAATCCCAAGACTGCGCTTCCCCAACTATACATCCTGGCACCTTCCAGGTTAGCCAACAATGGAAGATAATGTAGAGATACCCTATCTCTGTTCAAATCGGGCATCAATGAGGACCCTAGCATACAAAGAATGTACGCCCTAGCATACCGCTGGAGGACTTCTTCCGTCGCGTCTTCTGGAATATCTCTCATGTGGTTCAAAAACCATTTGCGTCTGGCCAAGGTTGGGGATCTAGGACTATCCGGATGCGCCCCAAGAAGCTGTATGCATACAGCTTCCCAATCATGATCCTCTTTGCCTGACACGGCCTCGCCCTCTATCGGCAATCCGGTAAGAAGACCAATGTCCTGAAGAGTGATAGTGCACTCTCCCGTGGGCATGTGAAAGGTGTGGGTCTCCTGCCTCCAACGCTCTACCAGGGCAGTAAGAAAGGCCCAATCAGCTTCAACATTTTGGAGGTGCGTCCATGGAAAAAAACCCGCTCTTGCAAAAAAACCCGCTCTTGCAACATAAGGTACTATCCTCGGATCCATTTCCCACATCCTCCTCTGAACCATTTTTATACTTTTTCCCACCTGTAATACATAAACAAATTTAAATTTTTTGGTAATTTACTTAGAAAATATAGTAATTAAAATCATTGTTACGTATGAGCAACATATTTTACTTACAGGATCTAACCAAACTTCCTCCGAACGGTGCATATGTTGTTGCGTAAGAATTGATCTGTTAATTGGTCCAGGCTCCACAATGTCATCTACATCAATCTGTATCAATTACATTTCATGTTAACGACATCAATTTATAAATGTTATAGAATACGAAATTAAGAAATACATTGGATAAAACCTTTCATAAACGCAAATTTCGACAATTTTGAAAACTTCCAAAAATACTATAATTTACAAATTGATTACAATTTAACTAATTTAAATTGATAACATTTTAACTAATTCTTATAATTTAACTAATTCCAAAATTGATAAAACCTTGCATAAACCTTACAATATTTACATAACCTTAATTCTAACCTACTTCCTAAACAATTTAACTAATTCCTATAATGTAACTAATTCAGAAATTGATAAAACCTTAAATAAACCCTACACTATTTACATAACCCTAATTCTAACCTACAAATCCCTAAACAATTTAACTAATTCCTATAATTTAACTAATTCCGAAAATTATAAAACCTTGCATAAACCCTAAAAATTCCTAAACAATTTAACTATCCCTAACCCTAACAAAACAACATATCAATTACTTCAAAACAACATATCAGGGCACATATCAATTCCTTCAAAACAACATATCAGGGAGGAGAAAACATCAATTCGGAATTAATTCGGAGGAGAAAACATAAGTGTCAATTACTTCAAAACAACAGAAAACAACATACCAATTACTTCAAAATCTTGCATAAACCCTAACCTATAATTTCAACTAAATATGTACAAAACAACATATCAACATACATCCATTGCCTCCAACTTCAAACCAAACACATCAATTTATCCGATCCCTCATCAATTCGGAACCCTAGCTTACACACCCGGAATGGAAAAACCCACACCACATCAATTCATCAAATAACTCATCCATTACTTCTAAATCTTACCTCGAAATCTCCTTCACCATGTGCGTCCATCTCGTACACGCCCGGAATTGCAGAAAACGGGAAGATTAGGGAAGACAGTAGAAGATTGGGGGGTTGTAGGGCAGCTGCGCAGGAGAGAAAAAGAAGAACAGGGCGCTGCATATATTTTGCACGAGTTCGGGCTTTGTAAGACCGAACTCGTGCAATTTTAAATGAATTCGGTTTCGTAAAGCCCGAAATCATTATAAATTCAAATCCCGTTAGAATTCGAATGAGTTCGGGTTTTCTAAGCCCGAAATCATTGAAAATATTGAAAAGAGTTGGAATTCGAATGATTTCGGGTTTTGTAAACCCGAAATCAGGCATTTTTTGGAATTTCGGTCTCAATGAGCCCGAATTCAAAATGAAACGGGGCATTTGAGAAAGGATCTTGAAAAGGAAGGTATTTTGGAAACTTATGTTTTGGGACGAGGAAAATCTAAAAATTGTTCGTAAAAGTGAAGGTATACAATACACTCAGTTCGTGGATCATCATTACACACTTGACGCATACTTTGCCACATGGAATCTACATTTTTTGTGATTGGGGACGAGCAGCGTTGGAGGCCTTACGATGGCCCTACTCACATACACAACGAAGCATACAAACGTAACAGTGTGGGAAGGCTTCCATCTAGAAGGCGACACAATGAGATGGACCAAGGGGCATCAAGTAGTCACGAAGCACCGAGGATACAAAAATGCAGTTTGTGCCATTTGCAAGGCCACAACAGACGATCATGCGCTAACCGAGCCGGTAGCTAGATAATGTTACTTTGATTTTGTGTGTGTGTGATGACTTTTCTTAAGCTTTCTTGATCTTGTTCAGTTGGTGAAGTGTTGAACCTTCATGGGACTATGGTTTGGTTTTGTGTGTTATTCCCTTTTGGATGATATTATTGAAAATCTCTTGTATTTGGTGTGTGTCAATGTCATTAAATGTTCGCATATAAAATGTTCACAATGTCAATGTCCAGGATACGAACTATGTGAAAATGGTTTAGGGGCCCTCTTCTCACGCACAACCCTCTCCAAGTGTGGCTGTGATGGACCTGCTTCGGCTTCCGGACTGTTAAGGCATACGTCCGCATCCTCATCTCGGCATCCACTCTCATCGTCTCCCATTGTGATATGTGAAGGATCCACACCGAGTTTGTGCAGTTCGCCCAGTCGCTCAAGTTCCTCCACCGCCGAGTGGAATATTCGATGACTCCCCATCCTTAAAATAGGACACGTTGTGGCCAAGAACATGTGGCTCGCAGTTCGAGCATGATCCACAAGGGCTCTTACCTGTTGTGATCAACAAAAATCGGTGACTTGTGTAACAAATACAAGAGTAATTTCAATAAGCCAATAATAAACAAATACTTACTAGACAATGGTGAACCGGAGCCGTGGGATGATATGGCTGAGAATCAGGGTCCGGAGGCTGAATGAAATGGCGGGTGGTGTTCTGATACCAAGTGCTGTATTCTGGTGCAGGCATGGCATCGTCATCATCAACGTCTCCTTGGACAATCCGATCTCCGCGACTGCGCCAAACTTCAATGTAATCTGCCAACACAACCCTCCAATTATTCCGTTTTTCCTCTTCAGGCCGTGTTTAGGATCTGTTGCCGCCAAAGGTGGTCCCGGTATTACTTGTCGGAAGCCAAAATGCCTCAGCACTCTCGAAGGCTGATGCCACTCAACAATATTGAAGCACAAAAGGGGAACTTCCGCACCCTAACTCACTTCACCTTCTATGCATGTTGGGTTTAGGAGGGGGAACGAACTCTCGTCATACGGTCTCCAGACGAAATCATCATGACTAATCTGATCCAACTAATCCCTATAAAATACGATTGACCCGTGCGGAGTCTCCATGTATGATTTCGATCCATACCATTTCCTGAAACATAAGAGGATACAGCAATAAATCTTCGAGAATAAACGTACACGAAAACATAAAGGACAATAATGACACTCACGCGTATGACCACGCCCCTCGGTAATACAGATGTATATCAGCATCTAGTGGCTCCAAAGTTCAACTAAATCCAGTCGGGCGACAAATTGGAATTCTCTCCCAGCTCCACAACTGTAAAAGAATTATGCACCCACCCATCTGCTTATGTTCCCTTCGCGCAGCACTGCACAACTGTCTATACAAATATGCAAGAATTGCACTGCCCCAGCTATACGCACGTGATGCATCTAGGTCGGCAAGAAGGGGGAGATAATGAAGCGATACTTTATTGGGGGAGATAATGAAGCGATACCCTATCTCTGGATAGGTCGGGCATCAAGGACTACCCTAACATACAAAGTATGTACGCCCTCGCGTACCTCCTCAAGTCCTCTTCTGATGCATCTTCTGGAACCACACTCATATTCTCCTGGAACCACCTTCGCTTTGCCAATGTGGGCGAACATGGACACTCAGGATATGCACCAAGCAACCGTATACACATAGCTTCCCAATCTTCTTCCTCAGTCCCAGTGATAACTTCACCCTCAACTGGTAATCCCGTCAGCATACCCACATCCTGAAGGGTTACGGTGCATTCTCCTGTCCTCAAGTGAAAAGTATGGGTCTCGAGTCTCCATCGCTCTACCCATGATGTGATTAAGGCCCAATCCACCTCGATGTTTTGCACTTGAGTCCATGGATAAAAACCGGCTCTAGCAACAAGCTCGACTATCTGAGGGTCCATATCCCACATTCTCCGATGGACCAACTTTAAATTCCTTCCCGCCTATCATAATCCACTTCAACGTCAGCCAATAGATAAACAAGTCTACATTAAGAGAATATACTGAACTACTCATGGTACACTTACAGGATCTACCCATACTTCGTCCGATCGGTGTATCCGTTGTTGCGTCAAAATTGAATCATCTATGGGACCAGGCTCAACTATGTCATCTATATCCATCTGCATTGCAATAAATGAGGCGTTGCTATTATCATCTGAATCACCGACAACATCAACAAAGTCATCACCAAAATCAGCAAATTCATTATCCCCATTATAATAAGCAATATCATCATCATGATCATATTCAGCATCATCATCGCATTCATAAACATCTGGTACTATCACAAACATCATTCATAAACATCAACAATATCAACAATATACTCTACAAGTTCATACTCATCAGTTTCATCATCACCGTATCAAAATCTGCAGCAACATCATCCTCTTCATCAACATCATCAATATCATACGCATTTTCTTAAAATCCTCCACATAAAGCTCATCATATTAATAATCATCAACATCGACATCATCAGAAACATAAGCATCGTCATAATAATCATCCAACTCGGCAACAGCATCATCAAATTACCTGTGAACAAGACCACTGGATACAATGGGAAACTCACTCGGGTCTGGACACTTGTAGATGGGAAACTCACCGCAGAAAGTCTCCTCGGTGATCGTAGGACGTTGGGCTGAAGAGCAGATGGGAAACTCGCCGCCGCGTCTGCTCGGATCTGTACCGAATCGGAACCGCCGCCGCCGTCTGCTATTCGCACCGCAGACTAAAAAGGTCACAGAGGTTTGAGCCGAGATCTGGAAGATGGAGAGGGTGCCGCCGGAGTCCACGTCGTTTGGCCGGGAGCTGCTGAACATCGATCGAGAATGAAGAACAAGAGAAGGTCGCCCATATTTTATTTCTCAAAGAGACCGGATACAGCATTATCGGTCTCTTTTTGACAACTCCACGTGGATGATGAATCGATTATTCAACCATGTCATCAATATTCTGCTTGAGACCGGAAGTAAGATATCCGGTCTCCTTGAAAATCCTAAGAGACCAGAAATAACACTTCCGGTCTCTTTGCTTTTTCAAGAGACCGGATATCTTACTTCCGGTCTCTATAAGAAAGAGGGTATTTGAGAAATGAATTCTGAAAACGTAGTATGGGTGAAATATAGGTTGGGGGAAGGGGCAATTCTAAATTTTTTTCTGAATACACCGACTCCAGTTTTATGAGGTTCTATGAGGCAGACGTGGAGAACAAGACAGAACGAAAAATCAAGTACTTGCGGTCAGATAATGGGGCTGAATACATCGACTCCAGTTTTATGAGGTTTTGTTTTTTCTGAAGTAGAAATCAGATGTCTTTGCCGAGTTCAAGCTGTGGAAGGCAGAGGTGGAGTACCATACAGGCAGAAAAATCAAGTACTTGCGGTCAGATAATGGTACTGAATACAACGACTCCAGTTTTATGAGGTTCTGTGATTATGTGAAAAATCAAGAACTTGGGTGGTGCAATTATGTGAATACACAGAGGGGATTCTTGATTGTGTGCACTCTGATGTATGGGGTTCGACCAGAGAGGTATCTTTGGGTGGTGCAAGATATTTTGTTACTGATGATGCAAGTATGGCAGTGTTTGACAAAACCAGCATAAGTGAACAAGGAGTTGCTGCAGCTCAAACAATCAAGCAGGCCAGCAGAAGGGAACTAGCAGCAGCTGCAGCAGGTGCTAGTTCAACTGGCTGTTTCAACCGTCCAAGAAGCAGCAGCAATCTGGGCTTGTTTAGAAGGGCTGGGATCGCTACGGAGATCATCAGAAGAGTTTCTAAAATGCTGTGGAGTATTTTCCAGCTAGGTTTACTAGTCAGAGAAGGAGATTTGCATTAAAGATAAATATCAAATCTAATCTCCTAGATTTTAGGAGATAATTGATCTTGTTGGGACAATTGCCTAAACCTGGACATTGCTTAAAGTGGCGCTGCTATTTAAGCTGAAGGTGTTCAGAGCAGAAGGGGGGATCGAAGGAGAGGGATACACGAGTGCATACACAGATTTCAGTGGAAGAATCCTTGGTGTGTGCGACGGAAGCTTTCTTCGATCATCACCCGTGAGCAGAGCGTTGAGCGCAGAGCTGAGGTGAGTATTGCAGAAGGGAATCAGGACTTGCAGAGTCTGATTCGTGCTTGACCTGGAAGCCAATTCAGAGCTGTGGAGCTTGTTGGTTGATCAAAGGCAGCCGCAGAAGAACTGACGGGTGGAAGGCTCGGTCGAGTGTCGTGCGGCAGTACTCGCTAGTGGCAGGTGGTCACTAAGTGAGGGGGAGTATTCCAGAGTGTGCAGCGCTCGTGGAATCGTTCGATCGGCTCGGCAGAAGGCTTTGGAGCGACGCTGACATTTGTGCTTCAGCTGTGTGATACAGCTGTTACTGCAGCAACCCTGCCGAGTAGTGTAGTTTAGAATAGGGTGAGTTCTTTGAGAAGACTGTAGCTATTATAGATTGACATATTGTAGAGGGTGTGCAGACACAAATCAGAGCTTGTTCTGATTGTGCCGAGTGATCCACACGGGGTTAAGTAGCATAGGTTGCGTGAGTTGTAACCGAGTGTACTTGGAACCTTTGGTTGAGTAGATTGAGGACTGGAGAATTGTCCTCCCCAGACGTAGGCAGATTGGCCGAACTGGGTGAACAAACCTGTGCCTTGTTCATTGTTTTGCAAAGACAATTTTCGAGTGAACAAGAGTGTGCTGCAGCAACTGCTTGTTCACAAAATCTGTCGAACCAAGACACTGTGAATTTCAGTTACATTTACTGATGATTACAGTACAGTCTTGTTCGTGATAGAGAGCACCGGGCGAGACCGCCAACCAGATATGGGTTTGAGGATTTGGCTAGTTATGCGCTCATTACCAGTTCTGGGACCCTGCTACTTATTGTGAGTCTATGGCTAGCCAAGAGCGAGAACAATGGATGGGTGCTATGGTGGAGGAGATGGAGTCCCTGAATAAAAACCAGACTTGGGAGCTAGTTGAGTTGTCTAAGGGGAAGAGGGTCATCGGCTGCAATGTAATACCCATTAAATAAAATAAAAAAATAATTAGATATTTTTGTGGCTCAAACACTCCTTCTCCCCATCTTCTCTCTCCCCCTCCCCCATCTTCTCCTCTCCTCTCCCGTCCCTTCTCTCCCCCTCCTCCTTTCCCCATCTTTTCTTGTTTTCTCCCAGTGGATTTAGGGTTCCTCAGAGCTTTGATCAGGTATGTTCTTGCTCTTATTTTGGGTGATGTTTTGTGGGTGTTTGTGGAAGATTTTGTGGGTGTGTCGATTGTGGAAGAGGTGTATGAGAAGTTTGGGGGGGGGGGGTTGATTCATGTTGAATTATGTGGGTTTTGTGATGTTTTTGGGAAGAGGATTGTGCTGGGTTGATGAATGGGTGTGAAAGGGGGAAACTGGGATGATGATGGTGATGAGTTGTGAGCTAGGGTTTTGAGGTTTGATACAAATAACACCTGAAAAGTGCAGAAAAAAAAGGACAGGGTGCATTAGGATGTGTGTTGTGATGCAAAGTGATGAGAATTTTGTGTGTTGATTTAAAGAGTTGATCTTTTGGTCTAAAGGGGGTTTGGATTTATGCAGGAAGAGTGAAGCATTGTATAGTTCTTTTCAAGAATGAGTTGTTGGCAATTGTTAGGATAGTTTAGTGGTAGAATAATACCTTACAAATTTGGTACTGATGTGTTACGATTAAGCAGTGATAAATTAAGATTATTTGATGACCTTAGTGTGTAATTGCTCAAGATGGTCAAATATACTACTTGTGACAGTCAATGAGAATTTTTATGCAAAGATGATTCAATTTGCTTAATATGGGTTATAGGTCATCAGGACTGAACTTTGAACGGAGGTGATTGATCATTCCCTTCCCAACAAAGTTTACTGTGAGTAAATAATTACCACGTAATCGCTACGTATTAATTATAAGTGTATTGTGCATATTTCATATTTATCCGTAAACGGATTCCGTTAACTTTGAGAAGAGACTTATGATAAGTATCATACACGTGCTTACATATTGCATCATGAGACTGCAACTTTTGTTATGCGATGATGATTCCGCATTTTGTTACGCGATGAAGAATTCCGCGTTTTGATGATCCGGATCGGCAGTGACGACTGCCTAGCTATATGCTTCTGTTAGTTGCAGTACTCATTCTGAGCACTCATGCATTTGCATATGTGCATTTGAATTATCTGATTGTATATTATCTTGTTATTATACGTATACAAACTTAATAAATTACATATCTCTTTTATTGGATACGTAAAGTATAACCGCTTATTAGAATACGTGCGGGTTATTTCCTCACTGAGCTTTCCCGACTCACCCTTTTATTACCCTTTCCTTACAGATAAGTGAATCGGTAGCTGCTGAAGGGTCCAGTTATCCTCGACGAGAGAGCTATCTTTACTTACGGTGCCACCAACTTCAGCTATCTTTTTGGGACTTTTGCCAGCTATCCTTTTTGATTCGATTTAGTTAGAGTTATGCTCCGTTGTCTAGGGCAGGTTTCTGGGAACATGCTTAGTTTAGCAGTTAAATTAGTTTCGTGAATGTATGTTTTAAATCTTATGACTGAATTAATTAGAAAAAAACCTATCTTTTTGTGTAATATTGTTTTATGTGAGGCTTGCTTGATTGTGGGTAAAGCGCCGGTCTCGACCTTGATTTTTTGGGTCGTGACAAAGTTGGTATCAGAGCCTAGGTTCGTCCCCATAGTACACGGAGCTAGGACTTAGTAGAATTTGATTATGGTAGTGTAGCGCGCCACCACCATAAACAAAGTTCTGCTATGACCTTTAGGAAATTCCTTCTTATTTGTAGTCAAACCATTTTCTTGACATTCCGGTTTGCTGATACAACGTTATTCGTATAGGTTGCCATGGCACCACGTGGGTCAGCTCGTTCGAGAGGCACATCTCGACTTGGCAGAGGTGTTAACAACTATAGGGGTGCGCGTGTCGGTGTTGATAATGTTAATCAGCCATTTCCTACCGTTGTGCCACGTAGCACTCGGACGGGAACCAATCCAAGAGGTGCACGTAGCAAACCACCAAGGAGCGAGCCAGTTATTCCACCTCAGACCACAATGTCATATACCGACGTCGTGACCAGTATTCAAGGTTTGATTCAGGCACTGCATGGTATGGTGCTACAGGGTGTTGCTCAGGGCCAATCCGCGACCCCACCACCAGCAAGTGGTGGTAATGTAGACTTTCCCCCGGCTCAGGGCGTAATTCCGATTGTTGACGATGGAGATGTGAAGCTGGATGAGTTCATCAGGCATCAGCCACCGACTTTTAGTGAAACAGATGAAAGGGAGGACCCTCAGACATTTATTGATCAGACTCAGCGTCTTTGTCAGGTTCTTCATTTTCCGGCTTAGAGGTCAGTGGAGTTGGCTTCCTTCAGATTGTATGGTGTTGCTATGGCTTGGTTTGATGCTGTGATAAGGGGTAGGAGCACAGAGCAGCCGTGTTTGGAGTGGGATGAATTTAAGACATTGTTCTTTGAAAGATTTCTGCCTGACAGTATGAGGGATGCGAAGGCAAGAGAGTTTGAGATGTTGAGACAAGAAGCTATGACGGTTACGAAGTATGCCAATAAGTTCACCGTCTTGTCAGCTTATGCCCCACATTTGGTGATGACAGAGCAGATGCGCATTAAGCGTTTTGTTATGGGATTACGACACAATATTTTTCGATCGGTGGTCAGCACTCAATTCTCTAGTTTCTCAAGAGCTGTGGATACTGCTCGAGTTGTAGAAGATAGAGAGGTTTTAGAGAGAGCTGCTCGTGACTCGAGAAAGAGGCCTCGTGAGAATGATCAGTATGAGAACCAGCGTCGATGAGACTTTCGAGGAGGTAGAGGTCAGCGTTTTCAGTGAGGGAATTAGTTCCAGTCATCACAGCGCGGTCAGCGGCCTAATACTATCTCACATGACTGCAAAGCCTCCCAACAGAGTATTGGAGGTAAGCATTCAGGTTCGAGCAGCCAGGATCAGTCGAGGACGCAGTGCAAGACTTGTGGTCGATTTCATACAGGTGTGTGTTTTCGCGAGACGCGTGCGTGTTTTCAGTGTGGTCAGAAAGGGCACTTTATCAACCAATGTCCCCATCGAGGTGCGAGTATCCATCACATATCAGCGTATCCTTCTCTCACATATGCGCCTTTAGTTCAGCCTTCGGTGCAGTCTGGTACCATTGGTAGCCAGTATGGAGGGACTAGTTTTCCGATAGCGCAGTATGGAACTAGTGTTGGAGGTCAAAGTACTAGTCACACTATGAGCAACCAACCTCAACATCTGGATGGAGGCACACAGGCTAGAGTTTTTGCACTGACACCTCGCGATGCTGAAGCTTCTAATGCAGTCGCCACAGGTACCTTACTTGTTTGCAATATTGATGCTTCTGTATTATTTGATCTGGGAGCTATGCATTCATTTGTTTCGCCATATTTTGCATCTCACCTTACTATGAGTCCTTCAAGGTTGGAGACACCCTTATCGGTAACTACTCCACTTGGTGGTCATTGATGCGCGCGTCGTTGTGCGCGTTCAAATTAATTCCTTCCTCTTCCACTTAGTACAGCGGTTAAGTCGGGGTCGAATCCACAGGGAGCAAGTAGATTAGCTTTAACTAGAATCCTGCACTTACGAAAACTGGGGGGTGTGAGTGATTGGGTTGCGCAATGCGCGAGTAAACAGTAGTAAAATGCAGGAGTTGCACTAGACGTGCGCAGGCAGTAGAAACTAAGTACTATGACTATGAGAAGTATCGGCGCAGGCAATCCTCTATGAGTGTATTCCTTATCATCGACTCTAAACGTCTATAGCCCGGTTTACTAAAGTTAGTGTCCGGTCAAGGCTTCCTAACTTGTGCGCATGTTCCGATCAAAGTTCATGAGCTATTAATTCTTAAGACTAGTCTAAGCAGCTACGAATTCTGTCACATTAGCAACTGATTATCCTAGCACGTTACTCCTAGTCGTCACCGTCAGGCTATTCAACTAGTTTAACATATAACAAACGAGTAACAAGAGTAAGATTGCGGTTCAAGGCTTCCCCTACTCATGCAATTAGCTGTCAACAGTGTGCACAAAATTAATATAAGCAAACAAACTATGCATTAAGCACAAGTCTCAAAGGTAATACTCATAGATTCATGCCCAACCGATACTAAGCGTTTAGCTAGACATGCTATTAGTAAACATCATAGAAACAGTAAATAATATCTAAAGTATCGAAGAAACAGCAACAAGCAGGTGCGTGCGGGTTGCAGGGTCTCGGCTGGCGCAGTCGGCTAGCGCAGGTCCTCTCAGTAAGCTCGTGTGTTTTTCTGTTTCGCTATTCTCTCATGTGCTGTGATGATGATGGATGCTGATGATCAAACCCTAGCCTTCCTCTCTTTATATACTGCTCAAGAGGCTCATCCTTGGCAACTTCCAAATCTGGTCGTGTCAGGATTTGGAAACACCACTATCTGCGCATGGCGCACTGCTCCTGGTTAGCGCAATCGGTTAGCGCACCGTGGTCGACTCTGCCAACTCTTCTGTTTGCGCCGCTAGCTCCGCAGGCTGTGTGATGCGCTCCTTAAAAGCTGCCTGTTAGCGCGTATCCGACTTAGGCCCTCGTTTTGCCCTGAAATACAAAAACACTGGAAACCAGTAATCTTGTGTACAAAATAATGCAAACAAGCATAGGGTTAGGATCTAAATAGTGTGTATAAATAGGCTCTATCAAACCCCCCACACTTGCCCCTTGTTCGTCCCAAACAAGCACTCAAGCACGGATACCATTACCTCTCTGGAGTCTAGCGCACAGTCTTGCACTCTGGCACGATCTGCACTACTGTTCACCTTGCGCTGCTCTACCACCTGCGCGCATCTGCCTTCAACAGTTTTAATATAATAATTTCGAATTTTGTTACCTCTTAGCTGGGATGAAGATCTTTTTGGATGGCTGGGAGATAGCTCTTCATAGGCTCCGGGTTGTCAGCTCTCACTCCGAGGATGGGTATATGGTTAACAGCGCAAGCTTCTTCCGGTGCGTGATTCTTCCGCGCACTTCCTGGGAACTCAAGCCTTTGATGATTTTCTTGTGGACTTTGCGCACGCTGGTACGTATTTGTGCGCATGTTGATTCTTTTGTAGCGCATATCATCTACTGGTATTTTTCTTTTGTACAGCTTTGTCTATGGTTCCTATCTTTCCCAGAACGGTTCCAGTCTCGGCCTCCGGATAACAGCTATGGAACAACGCTCCGCTCTCCCTCCTTGGTCTATGTGCGCAGGTCAGCGCACGCATTTACACCCGCGCCCGCCTTCCTTCGCCCAACTACCAGAGGAAAGGTGGTCTGTTTACCCACCTCGCCACGCTATGGGTATTTCGCCTTCGGCATCTGCGTGACTGAGCGCACTCTCTTGTTCTGAAGGTCGCGAAGCACCGGCCTCCACTAGCGCTCTCGACCATATACCTCACCTTCAAAGCTCGAACGACTAACCGCCTCTCTAGAGCGTTTCTGTCAACTCCACATCCCCTGTATATCCCAACTAACAGGAGCAGAAAAAACGAAAAAAATATACTAAAACCGTTGGTAGCAGCGCATGCAATATGGATAGCGCAAAACAAGCTGAACAGTGTGCGCAACCCGCACACAAGCGCACTACTGCTACTGTTTCCTTCAACTAACTAAGCTACACTATAAAGCTCAAAAAAAAACGTGAAATGTAAATGCTACGCTCCCCCCCCCACACTTAAACAGAGACGTGTCCCCACGACTCAAGCTCAAGCGCACGGAGAGCGCACACATGCATGCAAGCAAAAGAAAGAACATAAAAACATATAGTCAACGCAACGCACAATATAGCATGGGGGTCATAAAATATTCAGCACAATAGTCAGCAAAATATAGCAACATATAGCAGCAGTTTTTCAAAAAGATAAGAAAAGAAACCACCCGAAAGAATTGCGCGCCCTCCCTGCAGCCCTAGATGTCCTCGGAGCTGGACTCAGCCTCGAATCCGTGCGCCTCCTCCTCTGAAGAATCTGTCACGTACTCGGTGCTGGAGGCTGGCGGCACTACAGAAATGGGGGCGGGCTGAGTCACGAGGTCATCCTCTGAGATAGGATCCCATAGTGAATCTGAGCTGGTACTAATGACGGGTTCGGCTTCAGGGGACCTCGGAATGGACGGCTGCGCAGGGGGTGGTGCAGGTGCTGGTACTGGGTCTGCTGCTGGGGTGGGCTCTGGTGCTGGGGCTGGTACTGGTGCTGGAGCTGGCTCTGCTGTATGCACTGGGGACTGGGTAGGAGGGCTGGCTGGCTGGTGCGGCTCGCTGGGGGATCCTGGAGGCGGCCTGCGCAGGCAGAGGAGAGGGGGAATAGCATCTCCAAATCTCCACCCTGATGGTGGGCTCATACTCAAATCTGCCCCCTCTGGCGCTAAATATTCGAGCACGCGCATGACGTTGAACATCATGCGCCGCTCCTCTGGTACTTCCTCTGGCGCCTCCTCTGACTCCATCCTGGGGCGCTTCCCTCATGCACGCGGGGGAGAATCCTCAATGGAAATGGTAACTGGCTCCCCCTGCGGTGCACGGGCCCTTCGGTGCGCTCCAGTCTGCGCACGAGTCCTCATGCGCCTGACTGGAGGCGCAAATGGCTGTGGGGCCTCATCCTCCTCCATCTCCTCCGCAGCCTCTTCTGCTTGTGCGCTGCTCTCCGCTCTTTGCCTCGGCGCTCTGGCCGGCTGCAGACGGTAGCACCACTCCAATGTGCCATCCTCTCTCACGGCTACCGCTCTTATCTGCAGCATATGGGCGCGGTCCAAGGGAATAGCCGGCACCACTGTGTGCTCTGGCACCTCTAGCTCTCCATGCAACGCACGCAGCAGGTGCGTTATGATCCCTCCACAAGTCAGCGGCCCTTTTGTGCTGACCCGGCTCCAGTGGATCACCATGTTCAAGACAAACAGCACCCTCTTCCCATAATAAAAGCCCTTCAAAATCTCCATATCCAGTAAGCTGATCTTCGGCGCACCATTAAAACGCCCAATGATCGCATAGGCGACCATGCGCCACAAGTAGAACATCCACGGGTCGCGCAGCTCGCGTCCTCGGCTGCGCCCCGCGGCAAAAACTGGGCCGGTCGCCATCTCACGCCACGCTTCCTGATTCGTGTGCGCGTCCATATCAGCTTCTCGCACCTTAGCGCACCTCAGTGTGCGCTTCAGCCTCTTAGCCGAGGCAATGTACCAGACCCCCCTGTGCCGGTACCTTATCTCCATATCACTCGTTTCTAGCGACGCCAGGTGTCTTCCTTGTCTTCTGCGCTGTTGAGCTCCAACAGTGCCTCCCAGCCCGCCAGCGCGAGCTTCTCCATGACGAGGTCCTCCATCCCGACCTCTCGCAGGAACTCCCTGCTGATGTACGGAGTCCCGTACATCTCAAGCCTTAGGAAGGCTTCGTACTTGCTGGCGAAGTGAGCTGGGGTCGCTTGGTCCTCGGCAGGCTGCATCGTGCTCGGGGTCTCTCTGGTCAACTACGGTCAACACTCTCTAAAGCTCAAAAATCCAAACTCCTCCAAATGCCCTTAAACTTTCACCAAATGGGCGCCTACTGCCCGCCTACAAAACCCACTAACCAAACCTCCAATCGGTGCACGCTAGCTCGGTGCGACCTAGGGTACCCCTCTTCTCGCACAAACCCTAACTCAATCGGCTCAAATCTGAAGGGAAAGGTTACCTAGACGGCGTGCGACGGTGTGCTCCTCAAATCTCTCTAAACGGAAGCTGGGTTGAGTACCGGACGGTGAGCAGCTGCTGAGGGCAGGAGTTTCTCTTGCAACGGTCGAGTGAAAAGTGCTGAAATTTTCTAAGTACTGCCCTTATATACCCCTCTGACTGGCGCAGCTGTCCTGCGCACTGAAGTGAGTACGGACCTGCGCACTGCTGCTCGACTAAAAAACTACAAGTCCTAAACTCGCTAAAAGACACTAGAGAAACTAAAAGAAAAACATGTAAAAGTAAAACGTGTCGGGTTACCTCCCGACAAGTGCCTTTGTTTAACGTCGTTGGCTTGACTGTACCTCGTTACTTTCGTGAAAGTGCACCAGCGACCTCCCCCACACTTGCTCCTGAGTGACCTTGCGCCCGTGCATGTGTTGCGTTCTTCTTGGTCCTGCGCAAAGGGTCGGAAGGGTGGTCAGCATGGTTAATAGTATGTGATAAATTATAAGTAACGAGGTTAGGTAAAGAGGGAGAAGAAATATGAGCAATAGTTCCCAGTTCTCCCTCTGGTGCGTCTGGTGATGACTCTGGCGCAGCAACCTGCGCATCTGCTATCTCAGGCTCTGCCAATTCAATTTCGCGCGCTGTGCCATCCCAAGGTTCTCCTAAATACTTTTTGACTCTCTGCCCATTGACCTGAAAACGATGCCGGTGCTCGTTTTCTAACTCGATTGTTCCGTAGGGGAAAACCTTGGTGACTGTGTACGGTCCCGTCCATTTGCTGCGCAGCTTCCCAGGCATGAGCTTTAGGCGTGATGAGAATAATAATACCTGGTCTCCTGGCTCAAAAGTGCGTCTGAGGATATGTTTGTCATGAAATGCCTTTGTGCGCGCCTTGTAATCGCGCAGTCCCTCATATGCATCCAGGCGCAGCTCTTCTAATTCGCTTAGCTCAAATGCGCGCTCCTTTCCGGCCTCGTCTAGGTTTAGGTTGCAAATGCGTAATGCCCAGTATGCCTTGTGCTCTAACTCCACTGGCAGGTGGCAGGCTTTTCCATAAACCAACCAAAATGGTGAGGTCCCAATTGGCGTCTTATGCGCAGTGCGGTATGCCCACAGCGCATCGTCAAGGCGCTGGCTCCAGTCTTTGCGCGACGGTCACAGTTTTCTCCAGGATGCGCTTGATCTCTCTGTTGGAAACCTCGGCCTGTCCATTTGTCTGAGGGTGATAAGCGGTGGACGTCTTGTGGCGCACTCCATAATGCTTGAAAACCTGCGCCACAGTCCTGTTGCAAAAGTGCGTCCCCTGGTCGCTAATGATTGCCTTAGGCACTCCGTACCTGCAAAATATGTTAGTCCTTAAAAAGTCAGCGACCGTCTTACCATCGTCCTTCCGTGTAGCCTTGGCCTCAACCCATTTGGAGACATAATCTACTGCGACCAAAATATACTCGTATCCGGAAGATGGAGGAAATGGCCCCATGAAGTCAATCCCCCAAATATCTAATACTTCATCCACTAGAATGGGCATTCACGGCATCTCGTTGCGCGCTGATATGCCTCCTGTGCGCTGGCACCTGTCACAGTTCCTGCAGTAGTCATATGAGTCACTAAACAAGCACGGCCAATAAAATCCGCAGTCCAGGATCTTTCTGCTCGTGCGCTTTGGACCAAAGTGTCCTCCACATGCGTGCGCATGACAAAACATCAAAACAGAGTTAATTTCATGGTCAGGCACGCAGCGCCTTAAAATCTGATCAGGTCCTATTCTGAGCATATACGGATCATCCCAAAGGTAATGCTTGGACTCATGCTTAAATCTCATGCATTGGGTTTTAGTGAAATGAGGAGGAAACGTACCTGTGACCAGGTAATTTGCAATGTGCGCATACCATGGTACCTTACCTGTCAGCGCCATCAGATGCTCGTCAGGGAATGTCTCCGTGATCTGCGCTGGCTCCTCCGCTTTCACGATCCTGCTCAGGTGGTCCGCGACTGTGTTTTCCCTGCCCTTCTTATCTTTGATCTCCAAGTCAAATTCCTGAAGTAGGAGCACCCAACGCATCAGGCGCGGCTTAGTTTCCTTCTTGGACATTAGGTAACGGATTGCTGCGTGGTCTGTGTAGATGATGACTCTGGCGCCAAGAACATATGCACGGAACTTCTCCAGCGCAAACACAATTGCCAGAAGTTCCTTCTCCGTAGTGGTATAGTTCCTCTGCGCAGCGTCCAGTGTGCGCGATGCATAATAAATGGCGTGCGGCTTCCTGTCCACTCGCTGTCCCAGGACTGCACCTACGGCATAATCACTTGCGTCGCACATCAGTTCAAATGGCAGGTTCCAGTCTGGCGCCTCCTTCAGCTTATCAAACGCGGCCATGCACTCATCAGTAAATTCGAAATGCACATCCTTTTGCAAGAGGTTAGACAGGGGAATACAAATTTTAGAGAAATCTTTTATGAAGCGCCTGAAAAACCCAGCATGCCCAAGGAATGATTTCACATCGCGCACGCTAGTGGAATAAGGTAGATTAGAAATGAGATCAATTTTGGCCTTATCTACCTTGATCCCCTCCTGCGAGATAATATGTCCTAGTACTACACCATGTGATACCATGAAATGACATTTTTCATAATTGAGCACTAGGTTCTTTGAAATGCAGCGCGCTAAGACCTTATCAAGATGAGTTAAGCATGCGTCAAAGGTACTTTCGTGTACAGTAAGGGCCCGATCTAGCATCTGATTCATCCGACATCCATGAACACTTCTATGCATATACCAATCATATCAGAAAAGATGCTCATGACTAGGCGTTGGAACGTACCTGGCGCGTTACACAGCCCAAATGACATGCGCCGAAACGCAAACGTACCGAATGGGCAGGTAAACATGGTCTTCTCTTGATCTTCCGCAGCTATGGGTATCTGATTGTACCCTGAATATCCGTCCAAGAAACAAAAGTAGGGCTTCCCCGCTAATCGATCTACCATCTGATCCATGAAGGGTAGCGGGAAATGGTCCTTGTGCGTGACTGCGTTAAGCTTCCTGTAGTCGATGCACATGCGCCATCCAGTCTGTATGCGCTTGGGAACTAGCTCGCCCTGCGCATTCTCTTCTACTGTGATTCCTCCCTTCTTTGGCACAACGTGCACTGGACTTACCCACTTGCTGTCTGAAATGGGGTAAATGACTCATGCGTCAAGCAACTTCAGGATCTCCTTCTATACCACCTCCATCATATTCGGGTTCAATCTGCGCTGAGCCTCCCTGGATGGTTTGGCACCATCGTCTAACAGAATCCTGTGCATGCATACGTCGGGGCTCACTCCGCGCAGATCAGCAAGTGTCCATCCTATAGCGCGCTGGTTCTTGCGCAGCACCTGCTGTAATCGCGCCTCCTGCTCCTCTTCTAATCCTTTCTTTATGATCACTGGCAGGGTGTCTTCATTTCCCAAGAATATGTACTTGAGGTGTTCTGGGAGTTGCTTTAGCTCGACCTTGGGTGCCTGTTCAATAGAGGGCAAGATTTTATTAGTAATGCAAACATTAACTATGTCTTGTACCTGTCTGGGTTCTGGTTCAGCATTGCTCAGCTCCTCCTCTTGCGCCTCCAACTCTGCCTGTGCCAGTGTTATAGGTCCTTCTGCTGCGCTTGCACATTGCGCATCTGCAACCAAGTCATCTATCCTGTCCATTGCGTGCACTGTGGCGTCTTCATGAGGGTGTTGCATCCCTTTGAATATGTTGAAATGAATTTCCTCGCCATCAACCTCCATAGAGAGCGTACCCCTCCACACATCTATCTTCGTGCGCGCGGTCATCAGAAATGGTCTACCCAGTAGGATCTGCGCACTGCTGGTTCTTGACTCTCCCTCCATTTCTAGGACATAGAAGTCTGCTGGGAACACCAGCTCTCCTACTCGGACAAGGACATCCTCTATCATGCCCGTAGGTTGCTTGCACGACCGATCTGCTAGCTGAATGGTGAGACCTGCAGGCTTTAGTGGTCCAAGGCGCAATGACGCATATAGGGAATAGGGTAGCACATTTATAGACGCGCCTAAGTCAATCATGCAATTGCTCACTGTGGTCTTACCTAAAGTGCATGGAATGGTAAACGTACCTGGGTCTTGGCATTTAGGTGGTACCTTATGTTGCACGATCGCTGAGGCCTGTGCATTTAGCATTACCTGTGCGCACTCGCCCTTCCTTCTCTTGTTTGTGCACAGCTCCTTTAAAAATTTGGCGTACCTAGGGATTTGCCGAACTGCTTCAATAAACGGAATGTTTATTTCCACCTTACTGAATAACTCGTAGAGCTCCTTATCGAGCGCTTCCTTCCTAGCCGATGGTGCCTGTACAGGGAAAGGTGCAGGTATGTTAGTACGATTCGTGCTCTTGTCTTTTAATTGTGTTATACCTGGCGCTTTGCCCTGCTGGCATGTGGCTGGCGCTTCTGGTTGCGCGTCTTCCTCCGGTTGCGCATTCTGCTCTGTCGGATCTGGGACTTGCGCAACTGGTGGCGCGGGCGCTTTCGCGGTCTGTTCGGTTCCTATCGTGCGCTCAGTCCTCAGTGTCACGGCGTTGACTCCTCCCTTAGGATTCTGGATCACTTGTGAAGGCAGGTTGCCATCGCTCTTTTTCAGCTCATACACAGTGGTAGCAATCTGTGATAGCTGCTTCTCAATGGACTCGAACCTCTTGTCATACTTCTCATCATTTTTGCGCACTGTGTCTGCTAGCTGCCCCACGATATCTTCTAAGGATCGCCTCGGCTACTGGTTGTTCTGCGCTGGTGCGTCAGTGCGGCGATGCGGTGGATTGTAGGGCGCAGCTTGTTGCGTCTGCTGCGGCGCGCGCTGATCCGTGGACTGCCTCTGGAAATTGTTTTCCTCCTTCCATCTGAACCCATTTGCGGCTAGTCCAAAACGCGGCTGATTCTGCCTCGGTGGCCCTCTGTTATCCCATCCTCCGAGAGCATTGACATCTCCTGATTCCTCAAAAAGCATGAGACATGCATCGGTTTTGTGCTCAGCGGAATTGCAGAATTCGCATATCTTTGACGCAACTGGTTGTGCGCCTTGCGCACTCATCAACTTCTGTAGCGTGGCCTTCATTTCCTTTATTTCAGCGCTTGTTTCTACCTGATGCACAAAACGAGCACGAGTATTTTCAAGTGTTAGCTGATGTCTTACCTGCCCAGCAGAGTCTTCTATCAGCTGCCACGCGTCCTCTGGGTACATGTTGCAAATGTCGCCTCCTGCGCATGCATTCAATAATCTCAGCTCCATGGGTAACAATCCATTCAGGAAATTCTCTATCAGAACATTCTGGGGTAGGCCATGGTTGTAGCAGTTGGCCTCCAGCTCCCTGAAACGCTCGTAATATTCGGACAGCGACTCTCCTGCGCTCTGCCTAGGTGCGGCCAGCTCCCTCCTGAGTAGCGCGATCTTTGCTGCGGGATAGAACTTGTCCAGGAACTTCATCTGCAGCTGCTCCCATGTGTGAATTGATCCTGCTGGTAAGTTCATTAGCCAATGCCTGGCCGTGTCACACAATGAAAATGGGAACGCTCTCATCTTCAGCGCTTCATCGCTCTCCCCTTCGGCCTTCATGTTCTCGCAAATGACTAGGAATTCTCGCACATGCTTGACTGGGTTCTCGTTGTTCATTCCGTGGAACTTGGGCATATGATGGATGAGCGAGCTTCTGAGTTCAAAATGACTGTCTGGTGGAAGCACTATGCACCATGGCTGGTTAACCGTGAGTGGGGCTGACATCTCGCGCACTGTCCTGCGTCGCGCAGCTTGTCGCGCGGGTGGCGCATTATACAGTTCAGCGGCCATCCTTGCTTCAACCTCGCGCTGCACTTCCTCTCTGAACAGGGCTGCGCGGTTATGTTCCCTCGCTTCCTCTGGGGTTCTGTCCCCTAAGTTATCTCCAATGACACTGTTGTCCTCCATGACCTGTTCTAAATCTCAAAGAAAATGAAATTAAAAGATAACTAAGCTGTTGCGTCTGTTCTAAATCTTCAAGGTTGCACAGGCTGATGTTGATTGCGCGCTGTCAAAAACAACAACGAAAATAAAGAAAACAGAAATAACTAACTATTATAAAAGAAAACTTAAGCTAATTAAGGCTTATCTGTGTTGCTTCCCAGGCAACGGCGCCAAAATTTGATGAGCGCGTCGTTGTGCGCGTTCAAATTAATTCCTTCCTCTTCCACTTAGTACAACGGTTAAGTCGGGGTCGAATCCACAGGGAGCAAGTAGATTAGCTTTAACTAGAATCCTGCACTTACGAAAACTGGGGGGTGTGAGTGATTGGGTTGCGCAATGCGCGAGTAAACAGTAGTAAAATGCAGGAGTTGCACTAGACGTGCGCAGGCAGTAGAGACTAAGTACTATGACTATGAGAAGTATCGGCGCAGACAATCCTCTATGAGTGTATTCCTTATCATCGACTCTAAACGTCTATAGCTCGGTTTACTAAAGTTAGTGTCCGGTCAAGGCTTCCTAACTTGTGCGCATGTTCCGATCAAAGTTCATGAGCTATTAATTCTTAAGACTAGTCTAAGCAGCTACGAATCCTGTCCCATTAGCAACTGATTATCCTAGCACATTACTCCTAGTCGTCACCGTCAGGCTATTCAACTAGTTTAACATATAACAAACGAGTAACAAGAGTAAGATTGCGGTTCAAGGCTTCCCCTACTCATGCAACTAGCTGTCAACAGTGTGCACAAAATTAATATAAGCAAACAAACTATGCATTAAGCACAAGTCTCAAAGGTAATACTCATAGATTCATGCCCAACCGATACTAAGCGTTTAGCTAGACATGCTATTAGTAAACATCATAAAAATAGTAAATAATATCTAAAGTATCGAAGAAACAGCAACAAGCAGGTGCGTGCAGGTTGCAAGGTCTCGGCTGGCGCAGTCGGCTAGCGCAGGTCCTCTCAGTAAGCTCGTGTGTTTTTCTGTTTCGCTGTTCTCTCGTGTGCTGTGATGATGATGGATGCTGATGATCAAACCCTAGCCTTCCTCTCTTTATATACTGCTCAAGAGGCTCATTCTTGGCAACTTCCAAATCTGGTCGTGTCAGGATTTGGAAACACCACTATCTGCGCATGGCGCACTGCTCCTAGTTAGCGCAATCGGTTAGCGCACCGTGGTCGACTCTGCCAACTCTTCTGTTTGCGCCGCTAGCTCCGCAGGCTGTGTGATGCGCTCCTTAAAAGCTGCCTGTTAGCGAGTATCCGACTTAGGCCCTCGTTTTGCCCTGAAATACAAAAACACTGGAAACCAGTAATCTTGTACACAAAATAATGCAAACAAGCATAGGGTTAGGATCTAAATAGTGTGTATAAATAGGCTCTATCAGTCATATTGAGACAAAGTCGGTATATCGTTCTTGTTTGATTACGGTTGGGGGTCACAATATGCAAGCAAACTTAATTTCGCTTGATATGTTAGATTTTGATGTCATCTTGGGGATGGATTGGTTATCCTCGTACTATGCCACTCTCGATTGCCGTGAGAAGATGATTACATTTCGATTACCGGACGAGCCAGAATTCACCTTTTTATGTGATAGGAGTTTATCGTCATCTTATTTCATATCAGCGTTGATGGCTGATAAGTTGATGAGAAAGGGATGTCAGGCCTACTTGGCGATAATATTGGATTCTAAGAATGAGGCCCAGTCATCTACACTGGATACGATACCCGTAGTAGCTGATTTCGAAGATGTCTTTCCAGAGGATTTATTTGGACTACCTCCGGTAAGAGATGTGGAATTCTACATCGATTTAGTTCCTGGTACGGAGCCTATTTCAATTCCTCCTTATCGGATGGCTCCGATGGAACTGAAAGAATTGAAAACTCAGTTGCAAGAGCTTCTTGACAAGGGTTTTATCCGTCCTAGTGTTTCTCCTTGAGGTGCTCCTGTTTTATTTGTGAAGAAGAAAGACGGAACGATGAGGTTATGCATTGACTACCGTCAGTTAAACAAAGTGACAGTGAAAAACAAGTACCCTTTACCAAGGATTGATGATTTGTTTGACCAGTTGCAGGGAGCTCAATATTTCTCTAAGATCGATCTACGTTCAGGTTATCATCAACTTCAAATTAGAGAGCAAGATATTCCGAAGACAGCGTTCCGAACTCGTTATGGGCATTACGAGTTTTTGGTGATGTCATTTGGTCTCACAAACGCACCAGCAGCATTCATGGGAATGATGAATAATGTATTTAGGTCCTTCTTGGATAAATTTGTGATTGTCTTCATTGACGATATTCTGATATACTCGAGAACTGAGGAGGAGCATGCTTCGCATTTGAGACAAGTACTTCAGAGGCTACGAGAGCACAAGTTGTATGCTAAGTTCTCTAAATGTGAATTTTGGTTGAATAGTATTACTTTCCTCGGACACATTGTCTCAAATGACGGTGTGAAAGTTGATCCCTCAAAGGTTGCGGCAGTTGAAAGTTGGCCGATGCCAACCTCGGTAGCAGAGATTCGAAGCTTTTTAGGGCTTGCTGGGTATTATCGGCGATTTGTACAAGATTTCTCTCGCATAGCTACACCATTAACTCGTTTGACCCAGAAAGGAGTCAAATTTGTCTGGTCTGACAAATGTGAAGAGAGTTTCCAGATGCTGAAGAGAGCATTAATTACTGCACCAATCTTAGCCTTTCCCTCCGGCACTGGCGGATTTACTATGTATTGTGATGCTTCAGCCGTTGGACTGGGATGTGTTCTAATGCAGCATGGTCGGGTTATTGTGTATGCTTCTCGTCAGCTAAAGAAGCATGAACATAATTATCCTAATCATGACCTCGAGTTGGCAGCAGTAGTTTTTGCCTTAAAGATGTGGAGACATTATTTGTACGGAGAGACATTTGAGGTGTTTACGGATCACAAAAGTTTGAAGTACATTTTCAGTCAGAAAGACCTTAATCTTCGACAGCGTAGATGGGTGGAGTTGCTGAAAGACTACGATTGCACCATCTCTTATCATCCAGGAAAGGCCAACGTAGTTGCTGATGCTCTCAGTAGGAAGTCTATGGGCAGTTTAGCACACATACCTGTTAACAAGAGAGGACTTGGAAAGGAACTCACACAACTGCAAAACAGTGGAGTTTCTTTTGAAGTAGGAGAAAAGGGTCTTCTAGCGCATTCCAGAGTTGTGTCAACCTTAGTGACTCGGATAGGAGAAACGCAAGGTAATGACCCCGAGTTAAGAAGATTGATTACAGAAGTCCGTGAAGGTAGACACGCAGATTTCACAATTGGTGATGATGGTATTCTTCGATTTAAAAATCGGTTGTTCCTTTAACTAATGGACTACGTCAAGAGATTTTGACAGAGGCTCATTGTACACCTTATGTCATGCATCCTGGATTGAGTAAGATGTACCATGATCTCCGAGACACTTATTGGTGAAGTGGTATGAAGCGTGATGTGGCTGACTTTGTCTCGAGATGTTTGACTTGTCAACAGGTGAAAGCTGAACACCAGAGACCAGCTGGCTTATTGCAGAATATTGAGATTCCAGAATGGAAATGGGGAGCGCATTACTATGGATTTTATTACTGGACTTCCACGCACCAGCAAGGGTCATGATTCTATTTGGGTAATTGTGGATAGATTCACTAAGACTACACAATTTATTCTAGTAAAGACAAATTATTCAGCCGAGCAGTATGCCCGTGTGTACATCGATGAAATTGTGCGCCTACATGGTGTACCTATCTCCATTATCTCTGATCGTGGTTCGCAATTTACTTCTAGATTTTGGAGTTCACTGCAAGAGGCATTAGGAACGAAGTTACATTTGAGTACTGCATTTCATCCCCAGACAGATGGACAGTCAGAGAGGACTATACAGACGTTAGAAGATATGTTGAGAGCTTGCATTATTAATTTCAAAGGTAGTTGGGATCGGTATACACCATTGATGGAGTTCGCTTATAATAACAGTTATCACTCTAGCATTCGGATGGCTCCTTTCGAGGCTTTGTATGGAAGAAGATGTAGATCGCCTATTGGCTGGTTTGAGTTAGGTGAAAGTAAGTTGATTGGACCTGACCTGGTACATGATGCAAATGAGAAGGTCCGTCTGATCAGGGATAAGCTGTTAGCAGCTCAGAGCCGACAAAAGTCTTATGCTGATCCAAAACGAAGGGAGTTGGAGTTTCAGGTTGGTGATTACGTCTTTTTAAAGGTGTCACCAATGAAAGGTGTGATGAGATTTGGCAAAAAGGGAAACTTAGTCCTCGATTCATCGATCCTTTTGAAATCTTGGAGCGGATTGGTACAGTTGCCTATAAATTAGCTTTGCCCCCGGCATTGTCTAACGTCCATCCCGTGGTTCATGTTTCGATGCTACGAAGGTATATTTCGGATCCTAGTCACGTACTGGAACATGAACAACTTGAGATAGATGATACATTGTCTTATGAGGAACAACCAATTGCCATCGTGGACCGAGATGTGAGGAGACTACGTAACAGAGATGTAGTTTCAGTCAAGGTGTTATGGAAGAATCATTCCAATGCAGAAGCCACTTGGGAATCAGAGAAGGATATGAAAGTCAGATACCCGCAACTTTTTGAGTCTGAAGGTATGACCATATAAATTCGGGGACCGAATTTTTTTTGAAGGAGGGTAGAATGTAATACCCATCAAATAAAATAAAAAAAATGATTAGATATTTTTGTGGCTCAAACACTCCTCCCAGGGTTCCTCAGAGCTTTGATCGGGTATGTTCTTGCTCTTATTTTGGGTGATGTTTTGTTGGTGTTTGTGGAAGATTTTGTGGGTGTGTCGATTGTGGAAGAGGTGTATGAGAAGTTTGGGGGGGGGGGGGGTTTGATTCATGTTGAATTATGTGGGTTTTGTGATGTTTTTGGGAAGAGGATTGTGTTGGGTTGATGAATGGGTGTGAAAGGGGGAAACTGGGATGATGATGGTGATGAGTTGTGAGCTAGGGTTTTGAGGTTTGGTACAAATAACACCAGAAAAGTGCAGGAAAAAAAAAAGGAAAGGGTGCATTAGGATGTGTGTTGTGATGCAAAGTGATGAGAATTTTGTGTGTTGATTTAAAGAGTTGATCTTTTGGTCTAAAGGGGGTTTGGATTTATGCAGGAAGAGTGAAGCATTGTATCGTTCTTTTCAAGAATGAGTTGTTGGCAATTGTTAGGATAGTTTAGTGGTAGAATAATACCTTACAAATTTGGTACTGATGTGTTACGATTAAGCAGTGATAAATTAAGATTATTTGATGACCTTAGTGTGTAATTGCTCAAGATGGTCAAATATACTACTTGTGACAGTCAATGAGAATTTTGATGCAAAGATGATTCAATTTGCTTAATATGGGTTATAGGTCATCAGGACGGAACTTTGAACGGAGGTGATTGATCATTCCCTTCCCAACAAAGTTTACTGTGAGTAAATAATTACCACGTAATTGCTACGTATTAATTATAAGTGTATTGTGCATATTGCATATTTATCCGTAAGCGGATTCTGTTAACTTTGAGAAGAGACTTATGATAAGTATCATACACGTGCATACATATTGCATCATGAGACTGCAACTTTTGTTATGCGATGATAATTCCGCATTTTGTTACGCGATGATGAATTCCGTGTTTTGATGATCCGGATCGGCAGTGACGACTGCCTAACTATATGCTTCTGTTAGTTGCAGTACTCATTCTGAGCATTCATGCATTTGCATATGTGCATTTGAATTATCTGATTTTATATTATCTTGTTATTATACGTATACAAACTTAATAAATTACATATCTCTTTTATTGAATACGTAAAAGTATAACCGCTTATTAGAATACGTGCGGGTTATTTTCTCACTGAGTCTTCCCGACTCACCCTTTTATTACTCTTTCCTTACAGATAAGTGAATCGGTAGCTGCTGAAGGGTCCAGTTATCCTCGACGAGAGAGCTATCTTTACTTACGGTGCCACCAACTTCAGCTATCTTTTTGGGACTTTTGCCAGCTATCCTTTTTGATTCGATTTAGTTAGAGTTATGCTCCGTTGTCTAAGGCAAGTTTCTGGGAACATGCTTAGTTTAGTAGTTAAATTAGTTTCGTGAATGTATGTTTTAAATCTTATGACTGAATTAATTAGAAAAAAAAAACCTATCTTTTTGTGTAATATTTTTTTATGTGAGGCTTGCTTGTTTGTGGGTCAAGCGCCGGTCTCGACCTTGATTTTTGGGTCGTGACATGCAAGTGGTTGTTCAAGAGAAAGCCTGGAATAGTAGGAAAATAAGGGGAGAAGATCAAGGCTCGCCTCGTTGCAAAAGGGTATTCATAGCGGAAGGGGATTGATTATGATGAGATTTTTTTTCCTGTGGTGCGTTACACTTCTATTAGGGCAGTGTTAGCCCTAGTAGCCAGCCATGATACGTACTTGGAGCAAATGGATGTGAAGACTGCTTTTCTTCACGGCTATCTAGATGAGCATATATACATGGAGCAGCCAGAGGGGTTCAGTGACAGTGGTCAGGGCAAACTGGTTTGGAGGTTGAAGAAATCGTTGTATGGATTAAAGCAGTCATCGAGACAGTGGTACAAGCGCTTTGATTCATACATGCTTCGGATTGGCTACAAGAGGTGTGAGTATGATTGTTGTGTTTATGTTAGAAGCCTTGATGATGGTTCCTTTATTTTCCTATTATTATACTTGGATGATATGTTGATTGCTGCTAATCATTTGCGTTATGTTGAGAAGCTAAAATCCAGTTTGTGCAAGGAGTTTGACATGAAGGATTTGGGTGCTGCGAGAAAGATTCTTTGCATGGAGATTTACAGAGATATGAGTTCCAGAAAATTGTGGCTTTGTCAGAAAAGATATGTTGAGAAGGTCTCGGACAGATTCAGCATGAGCGGTTCGAAAGCTGTGAGTACTCCATTGGCCAGTCACTTTAAGTTGTCATTGGATCAGTGCCTGCAGTCAGATGCTGAGGTGGAGTTCATGTCAAAGGTCCCTTATACCAGTGATGTTGGTTGTTTGATGTATGCTATGGTCTGTACTAGACCAGACTTGGCGCAAGCTGTGAGTCAAGTGTGCAAGTTTATGTCTAAACCGGGGAAGCGTCATTGGAAAGCAGTCAGATTTTCAGGTACCTGAAGGGCACAACTGGACATGGTATTTTGTTCAGCGGCAGTCAGAGAAAGCCTTCGGTTGTGGGATATGTCGATTCTGACTATGCTGGTGATGCGGATGATAGAAGGTCTACTACTGGGTATGTATTTACTCTAGCATGAGGACCTATTTGCTGGAGATCATCGGTTCAGTCAATATTGGCAATGTCTACGACTAAAGTAGAGTATATGGCGGTGGCTGAAGCTGCCAAGGAAGCCTTGTGGTTGACAGGGTTAGTGAGAGAGTTGGGTGTTGGGCAAGGTGGAGTTCGGTTGCATTGTGACAGCCAGAGTGCCATTTATTTGGCGAACAATCATGTTTATCATGCCAGGACGAAGCACATTGATGTGAGGTTTCACAAGATCAGAGAACTACTCATGTCCGGACAGATAGTACTTGAGAAGGTGCACGCAGTAGAGAATGCAGCTGACATATTGACCAAGCTAATCACTAGTGACAAGTTTCAGCACTGTCTGGACTTGTTACACATCTCTCGCCATTGAGGAGATTGTGGATCCCCCATCGCCAGGATATGAGGCTACTGCAAGAGACACTTCACGGGAATCAGATATTCGCCAAGATGGAGATTGCTGAGTGTGGCTCATATGGGCTGCCTGCTGTTAAGCGTAGGCCCGCTGAAAAGGGGCTGGGCTGGGGGTGCGGGGGGCAAAACCCACCGCTGTACGGTTTAAGGTTTTCGACATATACTGTATATATATATATATGTTGTTGCTTCTGTAACCCTAACAACACAAAAAAAAGTAATAAACGGAGCTATAGCTACTCTATAGCAGCAGAGTAGGTGACACATCGTTACCGAACTGCGTAAACAACGTCTTGTGTCTTGTTCATTTTGATTCATTATTTCTGTGAGTGCGTGTGCCTGTGCTTATACGTTTGTGTCGAAGTTGCCAATATTTAGAAAAGTGGTTTATAGCTTGTTTAAGAAAATATTTACATTTTGTCACCAAACGAATTTTCATTTGGCAGAATGCCATTACTCCAAGTTTTATTTTCGATATGCCAATTTTTTCAAAAGCCGCTCAGCGCTAGTTGGGAAACGAAATCTAATCTATCGGAAAGTCGTTTTTGCCAATAGCGATTTTTAAAAAGATGGCATAAAAGAAAATTTGGAGTAGTGATAGTCTTCCAAACGAAACTTCGTTGGGTGACAAAATGTAAAATTTTCCCTCATTCTGTACAACATAGCATCAATTTAAATTTTTGTTAAAATTGTGCCGCATAATGCACATTTATGTAGAACAACAACTGCTCTTTTGAAGAGTAGCTTGTTGTTCAACAAATCCATTAAAATTTTGAAGAGGAAGAACAGAAAATCGCTTTTTTGAAGAGCGGTTGGTTAAAAAAAAGTTAAAAGCGATTTGTTAAGAAAGTTTTAAATCGTCATATCAGAGTTGATTGTTCAGAACAAACCTTAAACCGCTTTTTCTAAATACGGTTTATCCAAAATTCAGAAATCCAAAACAAACTTAAAAAATTACATTTTCGAATAAAAACTCAACCAAAAAATGGCATTCAGAGTAATTTTTTCATGTTAAACCGGTCGATATCTAATAACTCAAATGAGAGTACTTTATTGTTGAGTGAAACGGTGTGGTTATCAAATCACTATGCATATGGTTTGATTGAAGAAACTATTTTGCAGTTAACTGGTCCGGTCCAATTGGGAATCATATTGATTTCTGGGTTGGTTTAACACTCAAAAGAGCCGATCAAAACGGCTGAAATGGGTATGGTTGGACCAAAGTTGTACGTTTTGCTCGTATACATGTAAATATATAATTTTTATAACTCATGAGATAAGCAGAGTGTTAAAGTCTTCCCGTTCAATATGTTAATATTTTGACGACTTCCTGAGTTTGAAAATTGACCTTGATTTGTTTATTTTCACGAATTTGATTTTAAATAGTTTAGTTGACTAAAATTGAAGTGATATTTATAGTTAACGAGCTATTTGTTCAAACGAAGTTAAAGTTTTTTTATGTTAAAATCACATATATGAAGAATATATGAAACAATAAAAAAGTATATCGTAAAAAGTAAAATTAAGATACATTATAATTAGCATGATATATGTGTAGGAGTTAGCTAGTGAACTTAATTATTGGAGTGGATGATATGCGCATAGCTAGTTGCCACGTAAGCGGTAGGCTTTCGGCCATTTTTGGGGTACCATAGACTTGCGGCGATTAGTTCATATTTGAACCCTTTATACATATATTGCCCTTCTTCAAACGCGTATATAAATATTAAGAGATGTCATAAATAATACAAATATAAAATTATTTTTTAAAAGAAATTTAAGGAACAGTTTTAAATGATTTTCATAGTTGATCCAATATTAAATTTTAATTTTTTAAAATAATTTTTTTAATGTTTGACATCTTTTTATTTCGTTATTAAATTTTAATAGAGTGTGCCGTTCCATTTTTACATGACTTAACAAAATCTGAACATGTAATTTTATATAATCAACATCAAATTACTATCCATTTTTTGAACCGAAATACTTAGTTTTATTAAATTTAACTTAAACATCTTTATATTCACTTTCACAAATATTCTAACAATACATTAAGTTAAATTTAATTTATTAAAACATTCGTCATTAATTTCCAACTGCCAGACATGAGGAATTGGCCAGCAGCAGTGGCAGGAGTTTGTGTGGCACACTACTCCATCTGGCAGTACTGAAGTCAACCAATTATTTAAGCATAAAAATAAACTAATTTGATTTAAGAAATACATCTGGAGGCGACGAAACCAGAAATGGCGGTTAGAGAAATTAAATAAACAAAACAAGTCAGGATTAACCGACTTTTTGGCCGTTATCTAAAACACAAGTGATTCCATGAATTATCCAATTTTGTATATCAATTTGGTTAATTTAAACTGATGGTTTGGACCGACCTTCGAATAGATATGCAGAGGAATAAATGACAGCCAATGTCCAGAATGTAAATAGTCGGCTTAGTTAAATGCCCATTTGCTTCTTCTCTTATTTGTAGATTAAATCATTATCATAAATTTTCAATTTAAAGTTTAAATCACTTAAAACAAAATAGTTTAAGAACAAACACCCACTTACTTAAAGTTGACTTTGAAAAATTAGCCTATAAATTACTACTTCTGACCCAAACGAATCACTCATCACTCAAACAAACTCTTCCCCAACTCTCATCACTCCTGAACACACCTCAAAAAAACCAGAGTGAGATTTTGATCTCCGGATATGAAAATGTCAGCGACACTAATCTCCAAATCCACAATCCTCCCCGACACCAAATCAACCATGCCCGACATGAAGCTCTCAGTCTCCGACCTCCCAATGCTCTCCTGCCACTACATCCAAAAAGGTTGTCTCTTCACCAACCCTCCGCAACCCCTTATCATCCCACTCCTCAAACGCGCCCTCTCCCGCGCTCTCACCCACTTTCCGCCGCTCGCAGGCCGCCTCGTTACAGATTCGGCCGGCTACATTTACATCGCCTGCAATGACGCCGGGGCAGAGTTCTACCACTCCGTTGTTGAAGGTGTTTCCGTTAGTGATCTTCTGTCGCTAATTCGTATTCCTGATCAGTGGTTTAATCGGTTCTTCGCCATGGATGGAGCTGTGAGCTACGAGGGACATTTCAGGCCGATTCTCGCGGTTCAGGTCACCGAGCTGGCAGATGGGCTGTTCATCGGATGTACTGTAAATCATGCTGTGGTGGACGGGACCTCCTTCTGGAATTTCTTCAACACTTTCGCTGAGCTTTGCAGAGGAGCGAAAACGATTTCTCGTGTCCCGGATTTCAGCCGGGATTCCGTGCTGGTCTCGCCGGCGGTGCTTCGTGTCCCCGAAGGTGGACCGAAGGTGACATTCGATGTCGACGCTCCGGTGGTCGAGAGGATTTTCAGCTTCAGCAAAGAATCAATATCCAAACTCAAAGCGAAAGTGAACGGAAAGAGCACTGCTCAATGGAATTGGAACATTCCAGATTATTCGAACGACGCCATTATGAACGAAATCTCATCGTTTCAAGCCCTCTCCGCTCTCCTATGGCGATCGGTAACCCGAGCGAGAAAGTTCCCTCCAGAAAAAACGACAACGTTCCGCATGGCAGTGAACATCCGCCATCGCCTAAACCCAACCCTAAACCCTCTCTACTTGGGAAACGCCATTCAGAGCATCCCGACCTACGCTACAGCAAGCGACGTCGTTTCGCACGACCTGCGCTGGTGCGCGGAGCAGCTAAGCCAGAGCGTGAAAGCACACGGCGACTCCCGAGCGAGGCAGAGCGTGCAGGACTGGGAGCTAAACCCGCATTGCTTCCCGCTCGGAAACTTTGACGGCGGGATGATAACGATGGGGAGCTCGGCGAGGTTTCCGATGTACGATAATGATTTTGGATGGGGGAGGCCGGTGGCGGTTAGGAGCGGGAAGGCGAATAAGTTTGACGGGAAGATATCGGCTTTTCCGGGGAGAGATGGTGGAGGGAGTGTGGATTTGGAGGTGGTGCTGGCGCCGGAGACGATGGCGGGAGTGGAAGGTGATGCGGAGTTTATGGAGTACGTGACGATGGTGAAAGAAGGTGCAGAGGGTTGGGTGGGTCCATGAAGATGTGGATTTGGTGGTTGCTAATTTGGGATGGAAGATGTAATTTGATTTCTAATCTGGGATGTTGTTCCGTTGACTTTGATATGTTGACCACTGTAATAAAAATGTCTTTTATTAGTATATTCGTAGCACATTTGTAAACTTCAAAAGCTATGTTCATTATACAGAGAAATTGGAAAATTTGTTGATCAGAGCGATATCGAGATGATTATAAATTCGAATGTTAGACAAGTATTTGAGACATGCACTTTTAATTATTGTTATTCTGTTATTCACATTAAGCGCATTTCAATAAATATATAGTTCAAGTTTGTGTGTCTCATTCATAGAACTTTCGCATTTGATAGACTAGGTCTAGTGGTTGGCTTCCTATCATTATTGCGCCCGAAGTCTCACCTTGTCGTCAAGGTCAAAAGATGGGCTTCCTAAGCCTTTAGTGCGTTGTTACAGATAACGACCACATATATGATCGTTATATCTTAGGTTTTCTTTAGGCTTATCGACCTCCCATACTATCACCACCTAAAAACTCCTTATAAGCTTAGGTAGGAAGTCAGTTTTTTGCATGCTCAAGTAACTATCCCCATATGATTGTTACATTTACGTCCTTTAAAGTTGAGTGACTTCTCATACGATCGTCAACTTTAGGTTCTTCATTTAGCCGCTCCTTCGCATTGCACTAATCCTGATCATTTATCATAAGTATTGATCCTGACGAAATCGTCAGCCTACGCAAGGCGCTCACTCTCAGTGACTGTCACAATGGACATGTTGGCTATTAGGTAGCATTTTCTCATGCTTGGCGCTTGTCACTGTGGTCTATTTGGGCAATTAGCTAGCCCTTTCTAGTTTGGCGGCTATCTGATAGAGACCCAATAAACTCAAGTAAGTTTATTCGATGGAAAATGTAAGCGTAAGTGTATGGAAAAAATGAAGAAATGGTGGTACAATGGCTAGATAATGCCTAATAACCCCTTGTACCAAAGGATTATTGAGGCCCAAATGTAAATGTCAAATTACTACACTATTAAGACCAATATAAGAAATGTCTAACAATACTGCACAGGCCCTCAAGGTCAATGGGTGTCCCACTTGACAGGATCGTGATTAGTTCAAAAACTAAGTAAAGGAACTGTTAGGGACCTGAACTCAGTTTGCAGGTACGTGTACCTCAGAGTTTTAGTGCGCAGCGGAATTCGTCAAAAGATTATTTTTATTAATCTATAGACTGTACAAATACTTACATTATTCGTACACAAGTAATAGTATAGCTAACTATTACCAAAACAAGTCACCTACGTCCGATGATTCCAAATCACCAACCGTGACTTCCAGAGACAAGTCCCTCCAACGATTCCCCGAATCGTCCACTCGCCTCCAACTCTCCGAAGGTCAGCTCTTGATGCACGGATGTCTCACTCAAGCTTCAGCGCTGCTCCTCCTTCTCTGAACAATCTCAGTTCAACCGTTTGAGAGATGCCCCAGCACTTGTGTCTCTTCCCGCACTTAAAGACAAGCACTTAATGCCAAGCACTTAATGGTTTCATTTACTCCGTTTACTAATTGCGTTCAAAACCTTTTGTGCTTCAACTTGTCTAATTACTCCACGTAATAAGTGTTGAATCCATGGAGCTTCGACTTCCTCCAAAGTGCTCGTCCAGCTGCCAACCCAGGTTCATGTCCCTCGCGTGACTCTCTGAGGTGAAGCACTCTGACCATCCTGGTACATGACCCTGCACACTCATTTAAAGTGTTAACCGGGTATTGTCATCATCAAAAACACACGAGGTATATGATCCTCAGGATCCAACATTTTCCCCCTTTTTGATGATGACAAACCCACATGAGAGGAAAACAAAATAATCAACCATGACAAACCTCCGTCCTAGTTATCTAACTAGTCTCAACTATCCACTGAATCAAGAGATGGGAACAGGTTCCCCCTAAGCCCAAGCAGGGACTTGTAAGCAGTATCAAGAACAGATACCTGACATGATTCCCCCTGGATAGGTACCCCACTAACTCTTCCCCCTTTTGGCATCATCAAATAAGGGTTAGATAGTTAAATCACATTAGCCATCAATAGAGTTAGCCAAGACTTGCAATAAAATTGAAATCATGCAAACTTCAAAATTAAGTGCAAAGAGTCACGGATGCTCATCAAAGTTCAGAGAAGAAAAACAAAGGATTAACGCGGTGGGAAGCAAGAAATGGATAAGTCTTTGAGGGCAAGGAGTATTGGCATTCTCTGATTCAGGTTCGTGAACCTGACCCGGATACTAGGTTCCCAACCCTGACAATCTCTGTCACCGCCTTAACGACTGTTTTTTTTTTTTTCACAGCACCAAACTCTGAGTTTAGCCGTGCCATTCCTTCCTTCAATTCCAAGATCCCATTCTCGATCTTCTGAAGTCTTTGCTCCACACAAACCTTTTCTTCATCATGAGGTTCCTGAACCTCAGCTTCATTTCCCTCATTTGAACAGTCCACCATCTAACTTTACAGGGTCCCGAACCCATATTTTTAAAGGCTGGACTCGTTTTGCAGTGGCCTTGACTTTCGCCGCCCTCCTCTTTGACTGAACAGTGGTCTCGAGGATCTTGACCTCCTCACTGTCCTCCGAGGCGACATCCTTCTCGGATTCTCCCATCATGGTCTTAGGTGTTGCCTTAGTCTTCATCTCTTCTAGCTCCTCCAGAGCTCTTTGAATGAGGGCATCTGAAGCATCCACTCCCTTGGTGCTTTCTTCAGGATTAGGTTCCTTCTCCGAACCATCCAGGTTCTCAACCTCCACCTCATCGGGCGGACTGCTGAACACCTCAGCAACATCAACCTCCTGGTTCGTTCCTGAACCTCCTGCAACCACTGGCATCTCCGCATCCTGGGTGCCTTCGACGGTCGGTCCCTTGACCGTCGGCTGGTCCGCAATATCCTTTGCGTCCCCATTGCATCAGGACAGGTATCTGACTGGTACACATACCTCAGTGTTCACTCAAGTACCTGGATCTGATCTTTGACCTGAACAAGTGAATGCCATACCCATACCTTTTCATAGACTCCTCAAGGGGCGTTGTGATGGATCGGCTTAACCGAAAAGGTTATATAATGTAACAACATCACAACTGAAATCACTCATTTAAATCACACAAGATGTACCTCGAGTGTTTTTCGAGGCTCAAATGGGTATATGGCTAAGGTGGCTTGGTACACTTCCTTCATGCGGTTTGTGAGGTTCAAGATCCGGAAGGTACATAGGCTGGAAATAAAATATTTCGAGCACAAACATGACACTTTCACATTTAATCAAGAAGTAAGACATGCAATCAACTTATCACATACTGACAGGATCACATACCTCAGGCTAATATGCATAACTACTCTACCCTTATTCTAACCAATCATTGAAGGTTAAGTTAGAGGTACCTCACTGAGTAGATATCATGCCAAGCGCCATCCTGAACTTCTCGAAAGGCTCCCTGCTCAGAGGCTTAGTGAAAATGTCCGCCACTTGTTCCTCAGTCCTGCAGGTCTCCATAGAAACAAGTCCCTTTTCTACACAATCCCTAATAAAGTGATGTCAAATTTCTATGTGCTTCATCCTACTGTGATGTACTGGATTTTTAGCAACACAGATGGCACTTGTATTATCACAATAAATAGGGATTTGATCAAAGAAAAGGTTGAAATCACTTAGCTGGTTCCTCAACCAGAGGAGTTGCGCACAACATGAACCTGCCGCAACATACTCGGCCTCCGTTGTGGACAAAGCTACTGAGTTTTGTTTCTTGGACCCCCATGAGACTAGACAAGACCCAAAGTACTGAGCCATGCCAGATGTGGACTTCCTGTCAGCTCGATCACCGGCGTAATCCGCATCGGTGTATCCTTCCAGAGTCAGGGACTTGTACCTCGGATACCACAGAACCAGTTTCTTGGTTCCCTTCTAGTACCTCAGAATCCTCTTCACAGCCTTCACGTGTGATTCCTTTGGATCTGCTTGGTACCTGACTCTGATCCTCATGCTGTTCATCCGGTACCTGTACCTCGGCTGGATCTTCATCAGCAACACCTGGATCCTGATCAGCTTCCTCCTGATCCCCATCAGCACCCTCTTGTGCTGGAACATCAACACCTTCTTGTGTTGAAACTCCTTCTGTGTTATCTCCATCTGGCCGTGCTAACACAAGGATTTCCTCTGCAGGTTCCTGTCTGATACGAACCTCCACAGGTTCTTGAACCTCTGCAGGATTCCCTGTACTCAGAGACTTCACATAGCAACCATCAGTGGTAAAAATAACTTTGTTATTCCCACCTTGACAAAGTTGAAATACACTAAGTAAATCAAACTTTAAATTGTGAACAAAGTTCACACCATCAATACTAACTTTCTTATTTAAACTAACCATACCTGTTCCGAAGATCTCACCTTTACTTCTATTTCCAAAAGTAATGGAACCTCCGGAAAGTTGCTGCAGAGAAGAGAATTTGTCCATCTTTCCAGTCATGTGACGTGAGCACCCGCTGTCTACATACCAGGGACCTGATCCTCTCTCCACCTGCATACAAACAATCAGTTCTTACGAACCCAAATTAGCTTCGCCTCTTTGGGTTTCTTGTCCGAACTAGAATCAACACAGGTAATGAGTTTTGAAGAGTTAATATTTGATTTGACAGTTGGATTCTTCCGGGTACTTGTTCCTCGCCTGGAACCACCAGGTCTCTGAACCTTGTCTTTGAAGGTTTGCCTAGCAGCACACTTTGCCCAAAAGTGTCCCTCCTTTCCACAGTGGAAACATATCTTCTTCCCTCTGAAGCTCACCTTATCAAAGATCTTTTTCTTTTGTTTGCTGAAATTTATGCCGGCTGGTCTCTGTCCCTGAGCGAACTTTGTCCAAATATGGTAACCCTTACCATATGTCTTAGCCTTATCTCCGAGATCCACCTTTACCCGTGGAGTACTCCTGGGCTCTCCAGCTTTCTGAGCTCTCCTTGCGATGGTAACATCACCATAACCCAGACCTGGTTTGGACTTCTTTGTTCTTTGAACAATTTCCTTCGCCTTAACACCGGGTTCAAGTACCTGCAATCTGGAAACACCCCTTTGTTTCCCAGCAAGTTCCCTCTGAAGTTGCCGAATCTTGGCAGACTTCTCATCAATTTGAACATCTTTCTCAGCAAGAATGTTAGTCAATTCATCATTTTTATCACAAAGACTTTTAATAATGAGTAAAAAATCGACACGAGATTTAAATTCAGAAGGATTAGAAGAAAGATTTACCTCTGATTTTGATGACCCTCCCTTGGCCATAAGACACAAGTTCCTCCCTGAGGACTTGTTCCCGCATTGACTCCCCGAGTCACTGTCCTCTTCTGAATCTCCCCATGCTGCGATCATTGCCCTCTTGTCCTTTGATTTCTCATCATTGGATTTCTCCTTGTTGGACTTATCCTCCTTTTTCTTCCAGCAGTCTTTGGCAAAATGACCCTTTTTACCACAATAGAAGCATTCGTCATCCTTCTTTGCAGTGCGCTTTGAAGAAGAGTTCTTCGAATTGAGTTTCTGGTTCGCGACCCTCAATGCCTGGGACAGGAGCACCAAATCAGATTTGTCTTTTGTTTTTGCTTCAGACTCAATCTCTTTCCCTTTGGACTTCTTGGACTTTCCTTTCTCACTGACCAACGCAATCTGTCCTGCTCCTCTCTGAGGTTCACGTCCCTCCAGCTTGCATTTCTCAATAAGCATGTTGCTTTCGAGCTTAGAGACCAAATCTTCTAGAGTGATTCTCTTTGTATCAGGAAGAGCAGCCAAAGTCCTTGAAATGTCATCCCATTCTGGATCAAGTCCTTGTAGGAAATGATGAGTAACTTCCCAATTCTCATACTCCTTTCCCAGTCTTGATAGAATTGATAGACATCCTTGAAACCTTGAATGGTAGCCATGTATAGACTCGTCCTCAGCTTGACGAAGGCTGTTGTACTTCATCTGAGCAGTGAGGATCCTGTTCCTCCTAACGTCTGCAGAACCATCATAGATTCTCCTGAGAGCATTCCAGACCTCTGACGGGTCTGTGTAGATCAGGACCTTGGCAAGATCACCTGGTTCTAGTGCTGAATGAAGTACCTTCATGGCTTGAGCATTCTTTTGCAACTTTTTAAAGTCCGCGGTAGTGTACCGAGCTCGTGCTTTCTCCTTGGTTTTGTCTGTGTCATCCATAATGAGTTGTTTACCCTGTTCAATAATCTGCCAGACTTCACCATCCAGCGAGAGGACATGTTCCTCAAACCTGATCGCCCACGAGTCATATTCGCCTGCCTTCAACTTTGGCGGGGTTGCAAATGAGTCTCCTGACATTCCTGCAATACTAATCAAAATCTAGAACCAGCGGCTCTGATACCAATTGACAGGATCGTGATTAGTTCAAAAACTAAGTAAAGGAACTGTTAGGGACCTGAACTCAGTTTGCAGGTACGTGTACCTCAGAGTTTTAGTGCGCAGCGGAATTCGTCTATGACTGTACAAATACTTACACTATTCGTACACAAGCAATAGTATAGCTAACTATTACCAAAACAAGTCACCTACGTCCGATGATTCCAAATCACCAACCGTGACTTCCAGAGACAAGTCCCTCCAACGATTCCCCGAATCGTGCACTCGCCTCCAACTCTCCGAAGGTCAGCTCTTGATGCACGGATGTCTCACTCAAGCTTCAGCGCTGCTCCTCCTTCTCTGAACAATCTCAGTTCAACCGTTTGAGAGATGCCCCAGCACTTGTGTCTCTTCCCGCACTTAATGCCAAGCACTTAATGGTTTCATTTACTCCGTTTACTAATTGCGTTCAAAACCTTTTGTGCTTCAACTTGTCTAATTACTCCACGTAATAAGTGTTGAATCCATGGAGCTTCGACTTCCTCCAAAGTGCTCGTCCAGCTGCCAACCCAGGTTCATGTCCCTCGCGTGACTCTCTGAGGTGAAGCACTCTGACCATCCTGGTACATGACCCTGCACACTCATTTAAAGTGTTAACCGGGTATTGTCATCATCAAAAACACACGAGGTATATGATCCTCAGGATCCAACACCACTGATATTTCGTGATAGCGCGTCCGTAGCTTGATTCTCCTTCCCGACTTTGTACTAAATTTTAAGATGGTAGCCCAGTAACTTTGTCAAGCCACCGCTAGAGATGGAAGTGGGTCGGTAGGTTGAGCTGGGTCGAAATGTCATAACCCACGCAGGCTAGGGCTAGGTTAAAAAAATTGAGCTGGCCAACGAGCTGGGTCAAGTAAAAAAATATGAACCTAGCCCGACCCACTGGTTATAAGCCAAGCCCGCCACGAACGAGCTGGGCCGGGCTGACTCATGGATTGAACTCACAAATTGAGCCACAGATTGGATCCACGAGTTGAGCCCACATGTTAGACCCACGAGTCGAGCCCATTGGTTAGACCATGAATCGAATTTATTTATAATAAAATATTTAGGTTTAGAAAACTTGTACTTGTACATATATTATTTTTATCTAAATTATATTTAGAAGATAATATTAAAAGAGTTGTGAGTACAAAAAAAATTATTCTTTAATTTTAATTATAAACCCGCTCATTTATGAAATGGGAGCCAAACATCCTGGCTCGAGGAAAGTACATACTAATGGCCAAAGCGTGACACAAACTCTAAGTCTCTAAACTGGAACTTTATAAGTAGTTCAGTCTTACAAAATCGCATCGCCGATTTACTATAAAAATGCTAAAAAAATAAAGATATATTATTCTAATTCATCTCTAGTTTCATAATCAAAATTTATTTTACTGTCTTGTTTTCTTCTTTCAACAACGAGCCAATCTTTTAGGCAAATGGGAAAGAAAAAAAAAGGGGTTTGGGGTAGAATAGGAAAAATAAAATAAAATTTTAAAAAAAAGATGTGAGTGTACTACACCTGTGTTTGCCATCGATGCAATGGAAAATCTTCCTCACAAACGAAGAAGCACAATCGAAACGAACTTTTACAACATACAAATCATATAATTTAAATAAAGCATCATAAATTTATTATTGAATACAAGTAATATCATTATTCAAACCAAGTGATAGATATACTTGTTCAACAAATATTGTAACCCCGTCACCTTAAGTATATGATCCATACAATAGGCTAAGCAACCAATAAAGGAATATTCTCCCAATATTTTTTAAATTTTGCTTCCTTGGGAGAGCAAATGTCAACATAAAAATCTGAACTCCTATGTTTTCGAAAACATGTAGACATAGTAAAGCGTTTGTTTCAAGGTTAAATGTACGAAAAAGTATCTTCTCGAATAGTTTTTCTTGAAATCCCCTTAAATATGGTTGTAAATATTTTTTTTATAAAACTAGTAAACCTTGAATCATCACCCATTGAAAAAGGTTGTTCGCCTCTATTATATATTTAGCTAGACCAATACGAGCTTTATTTTATGAGTAACGTCATGTTGTCTCGGTTGTACACAAGGTTGTGCACTACCAGTTCCGACGGACTCACTAACTAAAGTAGTTTGATTGGAATCAATAATCCAATCCGGATGCTTTTTAGCAATATGTCTTGAAAACTTACACGTACCCCCTCCCACTTAAATTTTATACTTTCGTTCACATTTTTTACATTTGACAGACCTTACATTTTCTTTCAAAATGATTTCAAAATAAACTCAAACATAAAATTTATACATTTGTTCTTTTCTTCTAGAGGTAGAGGTGGATGATGGTGTGACAGTGTGACTATTCGATAATTAATTTGGAGTTTCGTCCATCATCGGAACGCTATCCACATATTCACTATTTTCCATCTCATTTTCATCATTGGAAAAAAGATATTCAAATTTACCATGGTAAATTAATGCAACAAATACAACAACAATTAATAATTAAATAACAAAATAAAATATACCGAAATGAAGATTAAAACTTGAAGATTTTGATTTCCCATCACTTGCAAAATTAAGACTTGAGCACTTGAGAACAAGAGAAATTTTAGAGAGTTGTTGATGAGTAAAATATGATATATGAATGAAGTATTTACAAAATTTGGGAATGAGACTAAATTTTGAAGTTTTGATATTTATGAGTTCTAACGGCTATATTTTTTAATTTTAGCTCGTGGGTCGGGCAAACTGGGTCAAGGCTATATCAAACCCGGATTATTTCTAATTTTTTTATGGCTGACCCAGCTTGATCCTCGAACTATAATCCACCCTACTCGACTGACAGATTAATGTGTCCGGGACGGATTGGGTCGAGTCAGCCCACAGATTATCTAACTCAGTTCCATCTCTAGTCACTAAGGGTGCTTCTCGGCCACCAGCCTTTGCTCTAAGAGGCACTTCAAGCTCTTTTGATTCGTCCGAACTATAAAGTACCGCCCTAACAGATGTGGCCTCCATTTGTTGACTACCAACATAATGACCATCAACTACCGTTCGTATATGCTCTTCTGTCGGACTCTAGACCTGCTACTAAGAGTGGTTTGACCAAAAAAATGTGTGGTACTTGTCCTCGTTGACTTATGTTATACTGGAGTGCATATTAAAAAATGTTTCTTTATAAACGACTTGGAATATTAGGCGAAACAAGGTTGTTGTAGGAAATAGCTCAAAACGGCGGTTGTTAATTAGCATCAGACGCCAAGCTATGCTAATTTGTTTTTTTTTTTTTTTTCATTTTTGAGGCTAAGAGGTAACTAAAAATTGATATGCAGGAGTTCTGAGCCGTCAAGAGCAATGCCTTCAAGGTAAAACATTAACGAAGCTCTGGGCAAGTGGTTGGCCTCTTGAAAGTTTTCATAATCAGCTTCCAGATGCAGCAGGCACCGCAACAGGTTTTGAGTCTTCTGCCTTTTCATGTTCTTTGTTCAGCATCTGCATTGCCAGAAACGCCATAGTTTTAGGACAACATTGAAATGATAAATGTGACATGCTGTAATACCTTTTCATCGAACTAACTCTCTGGGAAACAGATGGTTCATATTTTTGTTCCACCAATTCAAGCCGAGTAATTGAGTGCTATGATTTTGGAAAATTGAGTTGTATTAATAAAAGCATATGCAGTGCTTGAACGCATGTAAGAAAGTAGCTGGGATGACAAACACTGAAACAAAAGGCAGCTCTGCCTGGCCACAAGCTCATTCAGTCAAGATGAAACAAAAACCAAAACTGCCGGACAGGAAACTAAGAGACCAAATAAACTTAAGCTTAGAACTGCAAGCGTCTACGCAAAGACTTAAGGTTATCAATATTTAATTAACCTTTGATGTCAAGCTTCTACGCAAATAATTCAAACTTTAAGAAAGTTGATTGAACTACAAGAATGTAAAGGAAAGAATACATACCTTGTTGTTGATCAAATTATGGAGAGCTATAACACTTCGGATTAGGGAGGAGAGATAAATGACCAGCATCATGTCATTTGTTTTTACTGCAAGAACCGATTCAACATATAAACCAAATAAAACAATGGATTTACATCAAAAATTGTGTGAATATGGCATTAACTTTACCTGAAAAAGCTTTAATTAACTCAGCTACATTGAGATTAGGAAGCAAGTTGAATATGTCCTGCGAGAAAAATAAATAAAAAAACACAACTTCATTCAAATAACTACTACATTCCAAACTCAACATATTTTTCAAAATACTATGAACACAGCCATCACAGGCTCAAAATGACTGTATCTAACATTTAAACACTTACATCAATTTGAATAAATAATATTCTATCAGGTAAACAGTCACCATATGTATCAATGTCAATCATCTGAGATTCTACAAAACTTTGATACCACAATCCATACACTAACTTTTGTCAAGGAATGAGAAGCTAAAGAGAATGGCTAACTTGCATAGCCCATCATATACGTGCTTAAATGCATAGCAGATGGAAAAACATAACTGAACTCATCACCCTTCAACAATCCAAAAAGCCACCCAATCCAACCGAGTCAATACCTGCAGGTGGTACAATATTTCGTGGTTCAAAGGGACTTTTCCATCAATCACATGGTCCAGGTAGCTTCTTATTTCTCTCAGTCTCGAATCCAATCCTTTTAATGCTGCAAGCTTTCCACTAACCTGCATAAGTCACTAAGAGGGTAATTGATACTCTGTTTTTTATTTCTCGGTGGACTCCAAACAATCTCCATTCAATTTGGATGGTTATGTGTTTAATCTCAGCAGCAACAGAATATCAGTTGGTAAATATATACCTCTGTAGCTAAGGTGCTAATGGTTGTATCCTTCACATCTCTGAGCAAGTGCTCCACACCTTAAACCAATTGACATGCAGAATGTTACTCCCAATAAATCAATAAGTTAAGATCATAATTTTTGTTTAAGTTAGAATGCATGATTTGCATCTTGAAGTATAAATGAAACGTTATGCTATAAACATACCAATTTCCTCAACTTCATGAGCAGCTATCTCAGATGGTACATGCACAAATACTTTCTGGCTTTTTTGAGTCGCATTCTGAGGACAAAAAGAACGATTATAAAAAACAATGCCAACAGATGTCTGAATCAGTAAAAAGAAACAGCTACTTTACGTTAAAAAAGAAAAGAAAAAAGATGACCACAAAAAAAAAAAAACAAGCTAGATGCTTTGGGTATATAAAAAAGATTTCTCACCTCCTTAACCTCTTCAACAGCATAGTAAGCCTTTGTTGGTATTCCTAGTTCTTTTGGTTGTACGTCGATTATAACCAATACAGGATTTGTGACATAGCTGCCACAGCACAAGTGAAATTTCAGTAAAAACAGTAATAACTTATAACCAACACAGATTATAGCCAGAACAATGCTGCACGACATGCTCAAAGTCAGACACTAGGCTGTCTAAAATGTCAAGATGATATGGCACCCTGAAAAACTATACGTAAAAAAATTCAAATTGCAATAGCTTTTTACCAATTGAGCCCATTCATAAAGAACAGAAAAAGAGAGATATACAAGGTGCATTATACGAGGAACATATAAAAAAGAAAAAGAAGCTAAAATCAGATATCTCTTACTCATTAAACAGTGCATGAACATTCAAGTCATTTTCTCGAAGCTTCGGACCAGTGCTGTACCAGCCGACAACATGCTCCTTGGCTAATACATGTTACGAATGAGTTCATTGTAAGTTCATTTTTACCGAGGAAAGTAAAATCGTCCAATAGCTAAAAAATTACCATTAATTCTTTTGAACATGGAAAACATAGCTTCATGGAAGTTATGGTCAACAAACCATATACTGGCATCCTTGTCATCTTCTTCGAAAGGAACTGCATTGCAAGAATAAGATGACAAAAAGTGAAGGCCAGTAACTGGATTTTTTTTTTTTGGGAGAAAAGGTAAAGTTCATTTTACAATTGGAATATACAAAAAAAAAAGGCATGAGGAGACCTAGCCCAAAACAATTTCTAAACCATTACTGAACCGTACATATCAACAACAAAAGCAGAGAAACTGCTGCAACACCCAGAGAAGGAAGTGAACTGATCTAAAACTCGAGAACAGCAAAACAAAAACTGCAGAGAGGCTAACATTAATCAAACATAATTCAGGAACCAGTAGAACTACAACAGGAGAGGCGTGTCCTTCCGAAACTCCATCAAACACACAGTTAGCCATTAAAAACTATCAAGACAACAAAAGGCGATCAGTGGCCACAACTAAAGCAACTGCACTACTCTAGCAAATTTCATACTTAGTTATGAAAACTTCAAGCCAAACTCATTAGAAGTATTTTTTCACCTTTTCTAATTGATCAGGCAATTTCTCTCAACTAACCATACCATATATTTAGGGGATGTCAGCTGCCAAAATAGCCCTAGAATTGGACCCATGTTAGATCTAAGGGCGCGACCAGTAAATAAGTCCAAGAAAATCGAAGGGTTTTACGGCGACAAACCTGCATAGGTGTTGGTGACATCAACAGTCCCCTTAAAGGAGGAGCCGAGAAGAACGCCAATGACTCGCTTGTTGGTGTCGCGAGCGACTCTATTGTAGTGATCAACGATGCTGAGCAAGACTAACGGATGGGCGATCACCTTCTCTATCGGCTTCGCCGCGATTTGCTGGGTCTTAACGACGTCCATCTACCCGAGCAAAGCACCGTTCTCCAGAAACCCTCTTAGTTGGCTTCTTCCCCAGGAAACCTTTCGAGTGGACTGAAATTTGGTTTTTTATTTGAATGCGAATTTGTTATGTTACGCGGATGGTCACGCTCAGCGAGAGGTGAAGCATGTTTGGGCCTGGGCCTCACCATCCAGACTTGCTGCCCCTGAGATCCGATTCAGATTTATTGGGCACAATCTGTATTTATAAATAATATTTCACATCAAAGCTACACCTTCGCTGTATTATTCTTTATACAAGCTTAACAACTGAATGGCTACACCAGCATTTAATTATATTTGAAGAGAAACCTCAAATGCAATACAAGGTGAAAAGGAAGCAATATTATGTGTTTCTAAGTAAGAACATTCGAGAACAAAGTAACAGGGTTAATTCTCAAACAAATTATTTCACCTAAAGGATCTGGGCCGCAGTGTTCAACTTCTCAGCAAGGCTTAGCTGGGTTCTCGTGATGCTTGACAAGTAAACCAATAGCAACTGATCCTGTAATGCAATAAAACGAATCTCAGATACATCTCCTTCCAAGAAAAGGCAACCATAAGTGGATACAAAGGCCACTAACCTGAAGGCTGTCATTTATAAGCTTATCAAAAGCTGAAGGAGACAGTTTTGGCAGGGACGCTACAGCTTCTGAAATCGATCTACCAATTTCATTGTTAGGGGCAACACGCCCTACCTGAGAATAATAAATAGGGGAAAACTACTGTGAGTCATACATTAAATATGACTGCAATCTGAGAATAATTGATGAAGAAATGGGGGTTCTGAAGTTTATAAAATAGGAAACTTATGTCAATTAACCAGTAACCTATCAGGCAAAGATGGCTGGTCTTACCACAACATCATCTACATATTTGTAGACATCATCAATCAAAACCAGCAACCTTTGCATCGAAGCTTCCATTCCTTCCAGGTCATTAGGCAATTTATCAACTACTGGTGACTTCAGAATATCAACTGTGAATATCAGCATAACACTATTAAGTACCTCATCGTCAAGTTTGAACTGCAAACAATGCTAGATTACTAACTAAAACAATCAGCACATATAGAACATAAGGAGCCATTTAACTAAGTATAGCTTAAGGTTATGAACTCTTTCATATATCTAATGATAATTGATCTTCACAGGTCAGAGAATGAAGAAACGGAAGCACATTAAAAAATCATCACTTAAAAGAATGGCTATTATGACATACACAAAGGATCCTTGGACTAATAAAGTAGATCGAGGAGTATACTAATAATTCAGATACAGGACAATGTGCTCTGTACAAACCACAGATATGACAGAATATGATAAATAGCCTCTCAATACTCCAGCATTGCTTCAGCTACATTCCAGCATTAAAAAAAATCTTCATTAAGTAGAGTTTTATTACAATATCATGTATATGAGTAGATAATAATTAAGATGCACATCATTCTGCACTCTGAAGGACCCAAATGGTTGTGCCTTAACTATCATAAAATCTCAATGTCATTTAGAGCAATGCAAACCAAAAAAAAAAAATCAACGCATAAAGCACAAGACCCTTCCAAATTCATGTATAAGAACAGACTTCATCTGGAAGATAATTACACATTGACATCATTAAACAATATTTGGCAAGCTATTTTTTAGTGGAAAAAGAGTATAAACAGACATATAATAGATACTGCTATGAAAAAGTTAGAAAAAGAGAGTTGAATTAAAATAAACATACATCCAACTCTTTCCGCTTCGACCATGCGCAAATCAAGCGGAATTTCTTGGAATTGTGCAGCAAGTTGTCGGTCTCCTAAGGAAAGGCTGTAAAAAACAAAAGCTTTGATGGAACCTTCTCCATTTTTAAAGCCCGTGTCAACCGTGAGATGAATGGGATTGGCTACTTCTCTAGAGTAGAAATCATGGATCAACGCACTACCACCTGTAACGCCAAATCCAGTGGAGTACCTGGATTCAAAGAAGATAATGTGAATAACCCGTCATTTAGCTAAGGATTACCTCAGGGTGCATTAGAAAATCAAGACTTAATTTGGTAAGAGCTCAACAGTTAAATCTATGAATATTAAGCACAACATACCAGTGCATCTAATTAAACAGACAAATGAGTAGCTGAAGAAATAGTGCAATTCCTACACGTACTAGATAGCAACAATTGCAATAAGGTTGATAACGAAAGTTACAACACATATTAACAAACAACCCAGTAGGACTTCGTTATAATAGAAAGAAAACAAAACGTAGAGATTTCCTTGGACTCGATAAACTAAGTCATGTGTAACCCAAGATACCTCAATGAAAGAAAAACATGAAGATTGGAGAATACTTCCTTTGGTGTTTGCTATTAAAATTTGTTTGGATTGAAAAATAAATTTAACAAACTAAATCCCGTATACATCTAACTAATACCTTCTGGACGATCAACACAACAATTTTACACCAAAAACTAAGAAACCACAGACGACCCATCCATACATAATCGTAGCGATAAAAATGGTGGCTTAAGTTGATCCAAATGCATAAAACTTAACAAGGCTCGTGACTTTCTATGTGTCTTACTTTTTGTGGAATACTTATCTAAATAGCATTATGGTGTGAGCTACTGTGATCTCATACCTAAAATAATAGGTGGCGATTATGCCACAAACATTATTTTTAGTAATCATAATACCGAATATCCCAAGGATTGAGTGCATTATTGAGAGGTAGGCATCAAACCTTAGCTCTAACCTAATGTTCCTATTGTAAAAAATTTGAGAATTCTAGCGAATATTAATAACAACCAAGAGAGAGCATACCATCCAACTATAACTTCTTTTGGATTCACCTTCTGGTGAGATAAGAGCATGTTGTGATGATAGTCAATATCCAATGCAACCTGGGAAGATTGACAAAAGTTAAGCCGCACTACCAATCAACCAAGTCTGGCTATTAGCTCTTTAAACGAAAATTTCAATTCAATAACCAAGAAGCCTAAACGTTAAGAGTCAAATTTACAATATAACTCATGCCTGGCCCGGGCCTTGACTCCCAAACTTAGCAATATTATCATTCATACAACATGCAATTTCTATGGAAAGCAACCCTAATTTTGGAAGAAGTACATGGATTGGAGAGAATCTAAGCAGCCTAAAAATTCGGAGTAAGATCTTGAATCTACCAGATCACATCGCATAAAAAATCTATACTAACAAGAAAAAGCACCTGATCAGAAGACTCGCTATGAGGAACGGCATATGAGTTACGAATATCAACAGTTCCATCAGGCAGAACAGAGCCAAGCAGGGTCCCAATAACCCTATCAGCAACGTCTGGGCGCCGGACATAGCAGTCACAAATGTTGAAAATCACCAGCGGATGTACCTTCGCCGACACACTAGTCGAAGAAGGAACAAACTGCAACACGCTCCGATCCTTTCCCGCCATTTCAGATCTCCGTTTCTCTGGCTCGGAGTTGTAAAGCCGAGCTACCAAGAACGAAGGAGACGACGATCGAGGGTTAGGGTTTCTATTTGTACTTCTTCTTCGATAACATGTACCAGTAGAGGGCTTGAATCCGTTTTCCATATACGGGTCAAGTTGGACCCGATTTTACGGGTTTGGTTTATTGCCGACTAATCTTTATTCTTTAAATGTATCATATTTTAGTCCATAATCGTTTTTTATTCTAATCAAATAATTTCGTCTAATTACAGTTTAGCCCCTGAATAATTCACAATATCCGGTAGAAATTGCTGGTTGAAAAGTTATCTTTATTTTAGTGCCTCGGCAGTCGGCAGGCAATACTATTCTTACGAGGACTATGATGCACATATTACATACAACATCTGCATGGGACCCAGATTGTTTGCGCGTGTTGTATTTGGATCTCTCTAGTTATGGTTCTTGAATGGCTTGGCTCGGATTACAACTAGGTGGTAAAGAGCCGCAAGTCCTGCCCCGATGAAAGGTCCGACCCAGAAGATCCACTGCACGCCCCAACAAAACACAACAAGTCAACAAACGCCATCAGCAGACAGTGGAAGATTAAGAAGAAGATGCTTACGTGGTCATCCCATGCGCGGGGCCTGTTGTAGACGATGGCAGCACCTAAGCTCCTGGCCGGGTTGATGCCGGTGCCGGTGATCGGAATGGTGGCCAAATGCACTAAAAACACAGCAAACCCGATTGGCAGGGGTGCAAGAATCTGAACAAACACAGAGGGTCAGTATGTAATAAAGTAACACTTTGAGGACTTGAATGGAAATGAAAAGAAATTCAGAGTGAGATTTGGTGTGTTATTCCTGTGCGTGCGAATATTAATTTATAAATAAATATAATTTTATCTGGCGAGTCGATGCTCGTTCGGTATTATTGTGGTTGGTCTTCCTTCAACGTTGCGATTCTTTGATCAATATATTTCCGGAATATAACAATTCTGAAACTAACTTTCGTACATCATGAACTAGCTCATAGATGAAGTGTAACGCTTCAAGCGTCCCCTCACATTACGCCCATATTTCGCCTTGTATTTAACCGTCCCTTGATTGCTCAATCAAATTCAGGCGTCGCCTCGACTTGGAACCAAGCATCCGATCATCTTGCGTCAAAGATTGCTCGAGTGTTCATAAGTGCTCTAAAAGTCATTTATTCAACTCAAGGACCTTCCACGGGTCACCTCAAATTGGTTCGGGCGTCCCCTCAACTTGATTCTGTGGGATAAAGGACTTTAAATGTGGTTAAAGACCTTTCACTCGTTACTTTACTTAAATTCCTATTTTAGGCGAGGCGTCAACCTTAAAGGGTCGCCGATTGAAGGGTCGCCTTAACTTTGAGTTATGAACAATCATGAATCAAATACTTCCCATGTATTCGTTCATGATTACTGGTTCATGGTGAGATATAGTGCATCTTCGTATACTAAGATTTACTCAGCCTTAATTATTTGATTCAGTTAAACATATAAGGTATACTTGGGTTTTAGCACACAAAATAAAATTGTATCACCAAAAACATATTCACCGTAAAGACTTACGGGCACGTGAGAGTCTCTGGCGCTGCGCTTAGCATCAGTAGCGGAGAAGACAGTGTAGACGAGGACGAAAGTTCCGACAATCTCCGCCCCGAGTCCGCTTCCCAAGGTGTATCCATGGTTGACGTAGTTTCCTCCTCCGCCGACGCTCGTGTACTGGCTCGGCTTGAAGCCCTTGACGACGCCGGCACCGCAGATCGCGCCCAGACACTGCATGATTATGTAGAAGATGGCTCTGGTCAGCGACAGCTTCCTCCCCAGCAACAGCCCGAATGTCACCGCTGGATTTATATGTCCGCCTGCACATCATCCATACTTAGAGTTTCAACCTCTACATCCAGAAAAAGCAAAATCGATATCAAAGTTTGGTTTTTACGGGATTGTTACCGGAGACGCCGGCGGTGCAGTAGACGAGGGCGAAGATCATGCCGCCGAAGGCCCAGGCGATGCCCTGTATGCCGACGGTTTTGCAGGTGTTGGGCTCCTTGGCGACCCCCATTACGGTCAAGACACTGATGTAGAGGAAGAGGAAAGTGGCCATGAACTCAGCGATTCCGGCTCTGTAAAAGGACCATGATGAGAGCTCGCCAGGCTCGAAGAACGGCGCCGGTGGTGGCTCCTTGTAGTCCTTGTCCTGAGTCTGGGCCGACGTGCCCAGTGGCTGTCGTTCCGAGAATTTGTTGGCACCGAGATTCACATCCTCTTCCTTACCTTCCATTGCAGCTCGCAACAGACTTGAAGTTAGAGAGAGAGAGAGAGAGTGTGCTGATGGGTGGCCGTTTGATTTGGGTGGAGATTGGATACTGCTTAAATAGAAGGGTCAGGGCCCACTCCAAGTGGTGACGCGGCGGGCCAGGGCGAGTAATGAATTTTGTGTTTTATTTATTTATTGTCTTCATGACCGACCAGTTCGGGTGAAAAGGACTAAGAGGGACACGACGAGACCATTACCTGATTAGGGCATCCGCATCCGACGGAGTTTCTCAATCTCGCTGGACAGCTCCTCAATCAGCAGCTCCTATTATTATTCATCAAACAATAATAGCATTTTGAACATTTTCTGCACCAATGCAACCTCCAGGAGAAGTTCCTATTATTATTCACGATTAAAAAACACAATATTTTGTAAAGATTTTTTCGAAGATTTTTATGAATTATTACTGCCAATTTGAATATGACACGTGAAGTTATTTATGAATTATTGCTGCCAACTTGCATATGACATGTGAAGATGTTTATGAATTATTGCTGCCAACTTGAAGCTCAAGGATAGGATTTCGAAAATTTCTTCATCCAATCAAAACATGACACATGGAGATGAGGATAGACATGAAACCTCTATAAAAGAAGGTTCATACATTTTCTATGCTCACACCATCAATCTTCTTGCTTTCTTCTACGTTCTTATTTAACTCAACCATTTTCTTCTCATATGGATCCTTTCAATTTTGATGAGAGCTTTCAAATATTCCAGCAATCCATGAATCAGATGAATGATATGGCCAATTCAGCTGTTATGGATGCGGTAGTGCTAGCAACCATGGACGATGAAGACAATGTGCCTCCTCGTCGCCAACCTAATCGACCAAGAAACAGAGGACCGAGGGGGCAGAATTTGTTAGAGGACTATTTTGTTGAGCGTCTAATTTTTCCGGAAGGAGACTTTCGTCGCAGGTACCGTATGAGTAGTAATCTTTTTAATCGTATAAAGACCAAACTTTGTAACAATGATGTATATTGGCACCAACGACAAGATGCCGCTGGCGTGCTTGGCCTTCTTCCTGAGCAGAAGATGACCGGCGCTATACGAATGTTGGCATACGGTTCATGTGCAGATCAGTGTGCCGAAATCACACGGATGAGTGAATCAACAACCTTAAAATGCTTGAAGAAGTGGTGTGCTCAAGTAGTTGAGCACTATAAGGATCGATATTTAAGATCTCCTAATGCAGGAGATTTAAATCGACTACTAAGAAGGGCGGAACAACGAGGATTCCCGGGTATGATAATGAGTATAGACTGTATGCACTGGGAATGGAAAAATTGTCCAACAGCGTGGCAGGGGTCATATTCGGGTCGTAAGGGTCGTCCAACCATTATATTAGAAACCGTCGCATCATACGACACATGGATATGGCATAGTTTTATTGGTACACCTGGAGCGCAAAATGATATCAATGTATTGTACCAATCAGACATATTTGATGGCCGCCTCGAAGGAATCTCTCCTCAGGTGACATACAAAGTGAATGGGAAAACATATGCAGACACTTACTATTTGGCTGATGGGATTTATCCAAGGTACTCTTCATTTGTGAAAACAATTCGTAATCCACAAACTGATGCTGAAAAATTATTTGCGAAGAAGCAAGAATCATATCGCAAAGATGTTGAGAGGTGCTTTGAGATCTTACAATCTCGTTGGGCAATTGTACGTCATGCAGGTGTGTGTCATAAGAAAAGTGTCTTGAAAACGATTATGTTGGCTTGCATCATAATGCATAACATGATTGTTGAAGAAGAATTTATTGACGATGAGTTTGAAGAGATTGAAGAAGCAGATCCACACAACCCACACAGTCTCTATACGGTGTATGATGGACCAGTCGATCACAACGGCAGTCGGTTTCGTCATGATCCCGTTGAGAGGGTTCAACAATCTCAGGTGTTTGGTGAGCGTCTTGCAAATCTTCAGTCTGCGTATCTTCATATGTAACTTCAGAATGATTTAGTAAGTCATAATTGGTTTGTGGAAACCGGTGAACAGTTATGAATATTAGATTGAATGTATTTTTTAAGTTGTGTGTTGTAATTCCTTTGCGAGTTTTTTTTCATATGAATTTTAGTTTGATTTGAAATTTAATTTTATGAGAATAATTAAGTTTTATATTTTAAATCAAATTCGAGAGTATGAACAATTTAAATACACATAATATGTGAAATAATTGAACAACACGAATCACTTAAAATTGAAATTACATAAAGGTTAAATAACGACAAATAAAAATAAAAATACTAAAGAGATTACCCATCGTAGTGAGATGGACGGTAATAATCTGAATAGTCCTCTGAATTGTTCCCACCATCATTATTACCTTCTTCTTCCTCATATCGACGCAAAATAGCAGCTTTCCTCTTTGAGAAGTACCTTTTAGACTTTGGTGTCATTGTGTCGGTATTCATTTGCATAACTTTTGCTTCCTCCTCTAATTTCTTTAAATTCATGGCCTGTTCTTGCATTTTATGATTGTGCTCCATTTGCTCCCTAGCTAGTGCGAGTTGCTTTTTTTAAGTTTCCGCTATTGATTATAAAGCTTCATCTCGGACTATGTTAGATGAAGTGGCTATATTCTTACCTTTTCTCCTCGCTTCTTTTGCCGCCTTTACTCCTGGAGGTCTTACCGGACTAGATGAACCTCCCGGATAACTTTCGGGTGTGCAAAATGCCCCATCCTCAAATGAGGAATTAATAGGGACGTTACTTGCGTGCACTTGCTCACTAGCGGGACTATGCTCGTATGTGTTAGCCGGTGGAACAATGGGGGGTGCAACGGGTGCAAATGTTTGATGTGTCTGGACTTGTTCCCAACATTCAAAATGTATGAAAGTCTTTTTTCGTTGCGCAACATACATGGTTTGAGCTTTGCGCATCTATAAATTAATAGTTAAAACAAATCATTTTCAAATGAATAAATATAAATACACAATATGAAATAATTTAATACAATTGTATACCTCATCTTGTATATTAGCACCCGATTCCGGATTCCTCCTTGCGTAGGCAATACAAGCCCCCCACAAAACCAAATTTTTCTTTAGCTTTCCAAACCGAGATGAAAGCGCAATTTGAGACCTAGCCTCCGTTACAATTATTTCATCGGCGCTCATCACCCAATTTGCTCGAAAATCAGCATGGATTTTTTCCCACAACCTATCAATCTTTTGCTTGTTGCCGGATATGGGATCGACTGATTGGCGACAATAAGATATACATAATTGTACATCTTCGGACATGGACCAATTTGTAGTGGAAGTCATTTTTTGAACAAAAAATGATATGGAAATGAAGAGAAATATTGCTAATAATGTAAGAGAGAACAAATGAAGATTGGGATACATTGAAGGTGAAATGAGAGGTCAATTTATAGCAAAAAATTGTACAAGTTCAAAAATATTTTTTAAGATTTTTTTAAATTTTTTTAAAAAATTTCAGTTGGAAATTAATCTGGTCCGTAGGATCTGATCCTACGGACCAGATTAATTTAGCCGTTACAATATGTCCGTTGGTTACATTTGGGCTGATTGGGCTTTAGGGTTTGGACTTTGGGCTTGGAGGAGCAGCTCCTCCAGCAAACCCTCATTCTCCTCACGCAACTCCTCCTGGCGCAGCTTCCCTCTCAGCAGCTCCTCCAGCTCTCCTGGTTGCAGCTCCTCCTTCGAAGCTTCTCCTCCAGCACGCCAGCTCCTGCAGATCGTCACCGGTGCCTCTTCTTCTCCTCCCGCAGCTTCTACAATCCGCACCAGATCTGCACCGGTGCGGATGCCCTTAAAGGATAGTGTGGTGAAAAATGTAACGGTCAGAGGAAGAGACGAGGCATGCGTGAATAAATGAGTGAGAGTGAGGTATGTGGATGAGGATTTGGCCTCTACAAAAGAGCTGGTCAGTTCGAGTCCAGACCGCACTTGGTCGGCCCGGCTTGATGAAAAAAATGTTTAGGGACTGGGTTTTTACCGGACAGGTCGGATAGGACCGGTTCTATCAGTATACATTTTAAAAATTAATTAGTAATAAATACAATTATTTTGACAAATGAATATACATGTTTTTGTGAAAAGCATAGTTTTTACAATATACAACAAAAACAAAAAGTTAGAACTTCTCAAGTACAAAAGTATATCAAAAAAATCAAATATTTAGCACAATTTGAGCCGGACTATAAACATTTCGACCGGACTTAGCCCATCAATCTTAATTCGAGTCGTAACTGGCTTCAAAAGGTTTCCCAGCTTGACCCTCGAACTTGAGGGCCCAATTTCCTACCCGACTTTGAAGGAAGTAGGATCGGACCAGACAGGACTACGGCCACCACCAACTTTTCTAACCTTCCGACCTTAAGAAATAAGAGGCACAATGAGGGCCTCCCTTGAACGAGCCAATTGTGTCGTTTTGGTGCTGTGTTTGTAGTAGTTGTGGTTGAGAGTTAAGACTGCGTTCATTGAAATGTTTGGATTGAATTTTCATTAATAAATAATTGTGAATTTCTTATTCATGTCTGATGGAAAGAGCCGATATTTAGAATTAGAGTAATATCATAATGAACTTTTGATTAGTGACCACAATGATTGAAATGATCACTCATTATCTAATGATTGAAATGATCACTCATTATCTAATACTTATGTCGGCAATAAAATATAATTTTCGAGTTAATAATATATTTTGAGGGTTTGAATAAATTTCAGGGTTTGAATACTTATATAAGTTTTACTAAACTGTAATAGTGTTTTTTGAAAAACTAGTGAAAAAAATAGGTCCAAGAAATATTATAGAAGTAGTTTGTTTTAGAATGGTCACTTTTCCATAATGATGGATATTATTTGTGCTCAATTTCAACAAAAGTTTGCTTAAACAACGCTTTGAGCATATGCAGTTATGCTCAAAATTGAGGACGTTCAATCATCCAACGTCCGGAGCATGAAGAAAGCGTGCAGCTGTTTTCGGACGGCCGAAATAAGTGATGATGAATGTTATTCACACATTCTCATTCATTCTGTATGTGTATATATACAAAAGAGTGATATGGAAGTTAATAAATACAAAAGCATTTGAAAAGTCAAAATATCTTCTAATCCCCCCGTCAAGCTCATGGAGGCGCAGCGACATGAAGCTTGGATCCCAATGTGATAAAACGAGTTGTACCAATCGCCTTGATAAATATATCTACAACCTGATCAAGAGAACGGACATGCCTGATGATAAGAGATCCATCATTGACTTGCTCTCGAACAAAGTGATAATCAATCTTGATATGTTTAGAACGCTGATGAAAGACAGGGTTAGCAGACATATATGTATCACTTAAATTATCACAAAAAAGAATAGGCGGAGACGTGAAAGGAGCCTGGAGTTCCTGTAAAAGCTGCTGCAACCATATAAGTTCTTGGGCAGTAAAAGCAATGGCTCGATATTCAGCCTCAGAACTGGATTTAGCCACGACATGTTGTTTCTTACATGACCAACTGATAAGATTGCCACCATAATAAATAGCAAAACCATGTTGAGAGCGACAATCATCACAATCAGATGCCCAACCCGCATCAGAGTAAGCAATAGGACGATGATCAGTGCAAGGGCGCAGTACAAGACCCGAATCAATAGTTCCCTTTAGGTACCTAAGAATGCGTTTTACGGCAGACCAATGAACTTTAGTTGGATTGTGCATGAATTGACATACCCGATTTACAGCATACGAAGTTTCAGGACATGTAATTGTAACATATTACAAAGCACCAACAATACTCCGATATAGAAATGGATCATCAACAGGATCACTTGATTGAGTGAGACGAGATGCAGGCTCAGTAGGAGATGCAATGGGCTTAGTATCAACCATTTTGCTGCGATGTAAAAGATCACGTATATACTTCTGTTGAGAAAGCATCATGTTAGATTTCTGACGCACCAGCTCAATGCCCAAAAAATAATGCAGCGGACCAAGATCTCCCAGGGAAAAAGTGGCGTTAAGCAAATTGATAAACTCAGAGATAGCAGTAGCACTAGATCCAGTAATAATCAAGTCATCAACATAGATAAGGATATAAAGCACAACATTTCTGGAGAGCCGAATAAAAAGGGTGGTATCTGATTTGCAAGCAATAAAGTCATGATGTAGAAGAAATAATATAAGCTTAGAAAACCAAGCCCGCGGAGCCTGCTTGAGTTCATAGATAGCTTTCTGTAGGAGACTTACACGAGATGGTCGAGATTGATCCAAGAAACCAGGTGGTTGTGCCATATAGACCTTTTCTGAAAGATCCCCATTAAGAAAAATGTTATTAATGTCAATCTGATGTAAATGCCAGTTGAGAGTAAGTGCAATAGCGAGAACAATTTGAATAGTAGCCGGCTTTACCACCAGACTAAAAATACCAACATAGTCAACTCCCTCTTTCTGATTAAACTCTTTGGCAACCAAACGAGCTTTATAACGCTCAATAGATCCATCAGCATTGTGTTTGATCCTGTAAACCCACTTACAACCAACAATATTAGCATTACAGGGAGGTAAAATAAGTGTCCAAGTCACATTACGCAAGAGAGCATCATATTCAACCTGCATTGCATGTTGCCATTCAGGTGATTTACAAGCTTGAGAGTATGTTTTGGGTTCAAAGTAGGGATCAATGGTGGTAGGCAGAGGATGTTTTGTGGAAATAAGGGCCTTGGGTTTGAGCTTGTTGGTCTTGGAGCGAGTGATCATAGGATGCTCACTATTGTCAACATCACGAAAATATGAAGGTAAAGTGGAAGTAGAAGTATGAGATGTAGGGATAGGTATACCTGACTGTTCCAGTGATGAATTTGCAGGTGCATAACCCAATGAAGGCGCTGAGAATGGTTCATTACAAACAATAGGAGATTGTGGAACAGGAAGGACTACGGGCGCATTTGAAGAAGGTGGTGAGGAAAGTTGTCGTGGAGTTGTAAAAGGCTTTGAAGGAGAGGATTCAACCGAAGGTGTATGTGCAGATATTCGGAGACTGGCTGCAAGCTGCAGCATGGATAATGGTACTGAATTAGGAGACAAAGAAGCAAGGGTTGAAGTCGGGTGGGTGTGTTCAGGATATGGGAAGGTCGACTCATCAAAAATGACATGACAAGCTATATACACTCGATGAGTTGGAGCATGGAGACACAAATAGCCCTTGTGAAGAGAGCTATATCCCACAAATACACAAGGAGAAGACTTGAATTCAAGCTTGTTAGACATGTATGGTCTACGAAATGGATAACAAAGACACCCAAAACACTTAAGAAATTTGTAATCAGGAATTTTATGATAAAGAGATTCAAAAGGAGACTGATGGTTAAGAGTAGTTGACAAAGTGCGGTTGTGAAGATAAACTGATGTATGAAATACATGTTCCCAAAAAGAAAGAGGAAGGCGAGCCTGCGATAATAAAGAAAGGCCTTTTCAACAATGGTACGATGACGACGCTCTGCAAATCCATTTTGGGATTGCGAATGAGGACAAGAAACACGATGCTCAATACCTTGTGATTGCAGGTAGGATTTGCAAACAAATTGAAACTCTTTGATTTTAGAATCAAGTTGAGTTTCAACCATCTTTTGGAAAAGTTGAAAATAATGAAGAACTTGGGACTTTTGAGAGAGAAAATATATCCAAACAAATTTGGTACGATCGTCAACAAAAATAAAAAAATAACAAATTGCCATTAAACGATGAAACAGGAGCAGGTCCCCAAACATCAGAATAAATTAAAGTAAATGGAAGACGACTACGTGCATGCATGCTAGGAAGATGAAGACATCGATTCTTCCCAAGTTGACATGACTCACACACATGATTGAGATTATTGGAAGACACAGGCAAATGAAAGCGCGAAACAAGACGGTTAAGACATGATTCATGGGGATGACCTAGACGCTCGTGCCAAGTTTGAAGATCGTTTTGGCCCCAAGAAAGACATAAGCTAAGGCTACAGGTTTGGAAAGAGGCGGTGGATGAAGACGATAGAGACCATTCTCAATGGTTCCTTTGAGTAGTGTCCGACCCTGCAAATCCTTCACAAGACAGTAAGTAGGATAAAAAATCATATAAGTGTTATTATCAGCGGTAAGGTGAGAGACACTTGATAGATTTTTGCGGATTCAGGAACAAATAAAATATTATGCAAGTGAACAGGCTTATGCAAGGCAGGCAAAATAGAAGAACCCAAATGCATAATAGGAAGTTTCATACCATTTCCAACCTGCAAGCCATTCCCAATATAGTCAGACTGTAGTGACAAATTGTTGAAATCGGCAGTCATATGATTAGTGGCACTCGAATCTAAGAACCAAGCTGGATCAGTAATCGTCGAAGGTGGGACAGACACATTATAAGCTTGGCGAGAACCACCAGACCCGTGTTGCGGTTTTGATCTATTATCATGGGAGTTAGACGAGCCTCGAGAGGGCCGCTGCTTAGTTGTCGGATAGTCTACAGTGTTGTGTCGTTGCCAACAATTAAGAGCTTCATGCCTTTGTTTTTGACATAGTTGACAAACCAACTTCGGACGAGTTGAAGTGTCAACATGTTTTGGAGACGAATCGGATGAATCCCGATTGATAAAATTAGCAGAGAATGAGATTCTGACGGTGGTGGCAGGGAACCATGTGGCTCTTGAATTCGGGCTTCCTCTTCAAGAAGAAGTCCTAAATTCTGATGAGATGTAATTGAACTTATTCACATATTGAAGGCTGTGCGAAAGCTGGCATATGAAGAATCGAGACCGTGAAGAACACATTCCACAAAACTTCATCAGGAATGATGCAAGAGCATTCAGCAAGGGAATTGGAAAAAGCCCATTTCTTCTCAACATATTCAAGAATCAAGAGAGAACCTTTTGAAAAAGTATGCAGTTGATACTTAAGATGCATCAGATTGTCGCGAGTTTGCGCATAAAACATCTGTTCAAGAATCTCCCACGCTGCAAACGCTGTTGGTGCGCGGACGATGTGAACGAGTAGAGGTGTGGATAACGTTGATCGAATCCACAGTAAAATTATACGGTCCTTCTTCCATAGACTGTAGTCGAGATTACGGATCCGACGACTCGATGATTCAACCTGTATTGCAGATAAAAATTCAGATGGAGCGAGATCCGAACTGAGAAAAGAATCCAGATCATATGCAAACAAAGCAGCTTTAATTGAGTGAAGCCAAAGTGAGTAATTTGGACGTTCGAGATGGAATTGAAGATCGATAGAAATTGGCCTATTTGATGATGCCAAAGACAATATATTCAGATGTAGTGATTGAGGAGGGGGAGGAGGCGGCATCAGTGGCCATGGTGGTTGAAGTGACATAAACATCACCGGCAGCCATGATGAAGGAAGGAGAAGAGCTTAGGGCTAGAGTGAAAACGGATCGGTTAGACTGATACCATGTTAAAGTTAGAAACAAGTGATGATGAATGTTATGCACACCTTCTCATTCATTTTGTATGTGTATATATACAAAAGAATAATATTGAAGTTAATAAATACAAAAGCATTTGAAAAGTCGAAATATCTTCTAATATCCGCAAAAACGTTCTGTAATTTTTCTCTCCAAAGGCAGAGGTAACAAGCGCCTAAATTAGGATTTTTTTTCACTTGATTTTTGCGTGCATTTTGTATAATAAATAAAAAAATTCAAAAGATTCAAAAAAATCATAAAAATCACAAAACAAATCCTACTTTTTAAACTAAACCATCAAAATAACCCAGACAGTATCAAAATTAAAAAAATAAGATATCTTAATCAATAAATATAAAAAAAAATCTTCATTCACGAAGTTCTCGATAGATGGAAAAGTTCGCTTTTGACATAAGGCATTTGGAACGCATAAACGCGTATTACTGTCCAATTTTTTTTTTAAATTGTAAATAAAATTTCAATTTCAACTTAATTTGTCAACACATAATGGCAAGCCGTCCAAGTTTGAATTCAACTATTTGCAATAGACTCAACTTACTATATTTTCTATCATCGTTTCTGAAAACATCAGAATTGTTATTTTTTATATAAATCGTTATTGTGAATAGCAGTTTGATATACTTAATCGATAAATGAACGAGTCATCCACTTGACATTCGTATACAAAAGTAACAAGCCGTTACTAGAGTATCGGTTTGTGTTTTTAAAACATCGGAGGCCACTGAATTCGTTTAACATAACAAATTGTGAATGACAGTAGTGATTAAACAAAAAACACATCAAATCGTTATCCACTATGATAGTAGCAATTTATACAAAAGATGAAATCTGAAATATTTTCAAAAATAATTACAAAACAATAAATTGAGTATAAGAGGGAAAGGTGAAATTTTTTCCTAGAAAGTGAGGAACTAAAATTATACGCTTTTCATCGAACCGATTAAACCAATTAGCAATTAGGTTAAGCTAACCGGCCGGTTCAAAATACAACTCGCATTTCCTTCGGTTCGAGTCAAAAACCAGCGCTATGTGTCAAATCAAACCGAGAAAATCGAACCAAACCGAGCTTTTTCGCATTCACGAAATCCAGCAGAGAAAATTTCATTCTCATGCGGAGGTTTCAATCGCCGGACTTCAGCCAGATCGGTGTCGAGCTCGCTTTCATTGTGACCAAAGCTCTCTCAGCTCTTCCAAGGATTAAGCATCTCTTCATTCTCCCCCACGTTCGCACTTTGCAGCTGCCAGAACCCTCTACCATTATCGCGGATCGACTGATGTCCTTGTGCAGATAATACCACGCTTTCCGGACCTTCGCCGAGTGGAATCGTCCCTAGGATTGACGAGAGTTTCGATTTTTTTGGAGAATTTGCAGCTAGGTGAGCTCTGGCGAAGCTTCTGAAGCGGTGCGGACAGTCCGTGGAGGAAACAATCATGAGAGGAAGTTTCGTGAATCTTAATCGACGGACGGCTCAGAGGTTCCGGCAATTTGCAATCTGGTCTGCCGGATCTTTGAGGATGAAGATTTTTATCTGCTTTTGCATCATGTTTACTGTGACTCTTATGGCTAGCCGTGATTCCGATGGTTGGGAGGATGAAAGCGATCTGATGGCTCAACTTTCCGCCTCTAGGTGAGCTTTACTTAAATGAAGTGTGTGCGTGCATGTTAAATTAGTCTTGCACTTAAAGATGTGGATTAGGTTTCAGTGTGTTGTTCTTGACAGGAACTCAATTATACAAGAGAGTTTACTGAAATTAAAGGCTAGCAACTTAAAAAAGAGAGAAGCTTTTTCATTGAATTTGGCCACTGTTAAATTGTGGTCTACATATAATGCATTCATTGATATAGTTAGTTATCTCATCTAAGAAAATAACTTTTCTCTATTGAAATTAGAAAAGATGGTTCCGTTCAATGATTCCCCAATTTAGTGTGAAATTGGGACGCATTTGAATTAATGCGGTTATGTGTAGTAATATTCACTCTCAATCATGTATGCTTACACAATCTCAAATATATACGTTAACATCTATTGAACTTGGATCTACTAGGTATGCATAGTTTCACTTTGGAATTGGCATAAAAAGATTTCACGTAGTTCAGATGTGTAGACTTGTGGTTATAACCCCAGAAAAGGTAGAGTTTATTTCAAGTAGAGAGTTTTTCTCCCTAACATAGTTAGAGTGCTGTTATTAGCAGAAGTTGACGACTCAATCTTTAGAGCATAAGGAGCTTATGTACTTGTTTTTCTTGTCCATATATTGGCTTAGACTTTTTTTGAATGTGAAGCACATTTGAAGTCTAGCAGACTGTAATAGTATATTGATTTCCCTTGAGATTCCTGACAGGTAATGCATATTGGATTTTGCAGTGGATAATACAGATGTTTCCTCGTACATTTGTTTGTTTATGAGATTCTTAGGTGCTTACAGTCTCTAATGATGAAAGATGTTTTACTGCAGCAAAGGATATACACTTTTGATTAATACGTGGAAGAGATATGATCTCCTGAAACGATCAATTTCTCACTATGCATCATGTGGCAAGATTGATTCTATTCATATAGTTTGGAGTGAGCCTAAACCTCCATCTGAAGGGCTTAAAAGATTCCTTAACCATGTTGTAACCACCCAATCCAAAAAGAGCCGCAAAGTTGAATTGAAATTTGACATTCACAAGGAGGACAGTTTGAACAATAGATTTAAAGAAATAAAAGATTTAACGACTGATGCTGTCTTCTCTATTGATGATGATATAATTTTCCCCTGCTCATCAGTGGACTTCGCTTTCACTGTCTGGCGCAGTGCTCCTGATACGATGGTTGGATTTGTGCCACGTATGCACTGGATTGATCAAACGGTATGCTGGTATCATTTTCATTTTTTTGGTTTCAAATTCTTTTCTATTAGCTATACCGATGTTTGTTGAACTACCACGTTACCATGACAGCAGTTGTTAGCATGTCATTAGCACGGTAACATAGACAGTGACCTTTCCTTATGATACATGACCTGGGTTTCTTTCTCTTTGCATTAATGGTTCATGATTTATTTTTTGTCGTGTATTTCTTAAAAATTGTGAAGAAGTTCAGCTGATCCTGATTTACTAGAGAAAATAAAACCGTCCACCATTCACTTGTAGACATATTTTCTGCGGGCCCATTTACAAATCTTATGCCATCATGAATTCAGGACTATTTTTCAAATTTTGCAGAGTGATACCACCGGCCAGTTTATTTATAAAGGATGGTGGTCTGTTTGGTGGACAGGTACATACAGTATGGTCCTTACAAAGGCAGCTTTCTTCCACAAGAAATATCTTAAATTGTACACAAACGAGATGCCGAGTTCAATCAAAGATTACATAACCAAAAACAGGTTTGATATATTCACACATTCTGCAGTGTTAAATGCTTGATAGCACTTTTTCTGCTAACTGTACTTAACATTCTTTGCATAGGAATTGTGAAGATATTGCAATGTCTTTTCTTGTTGCAAATGCAACTGGCTCTCCCCCAATATGGGTGCAAGGTAATTTATCTGTGATGGAGATGTGTAGGTTGGTTTCCTTGTTTTTATTAAATTTGAGTAGAAGTTGAATCTTTGCCCCATGTGGCTAGATCTAACTGTGGTACTTGGCAAATAATTCATATTGTAGCTGATTGTAAGATAATATTCCAGGAATATAAGTTAAACCGTACACCACATTCAATCCATGTTTTTTTTTTTTCCAGAATTCAGGTTGTGAGAAAATTACAACTTTTGCACAAAATTTATCTGGTTGGTTATCAATGGAAGTACTAAGTTGTTTTCACATACAGTGGGTTTTTGTAGTAGCAACTGAAAACTAATGCTCAGGAAATAACATGTTCATATTGATAATTTTAGAGATTGCATGTAACACTAACACCATGTTTTATATAGTATGAGATGAGTACCGGTTTATAACAATTCAAGTTTATTGAAGTTAAGTGCGACTCTTTCAAGGCCACTGTATATGATTCTCTCCTAAAGACATATATGGGGCATCTTCCCAACTTATGAGAATCTAGTATTGAATGTTAACTTTTTCTCATATCGGTGTTGTGATAGGCAAGATTTATGAAATTGGTTCAACGGGAATCAGTAGCCTTGGAGGTCATTCAGAGAAGAGATCAGAATGTGTTAATAGGTTCGCAGCTGAGTTCAAGAGAATGCCTCTGGTACCAACATCTTTGAAGGCAGTTGACGGTAGGGGATCCTGGTTCTGGTAGCAGTTTTTACACGATTTTTCCATTCATTGAAATAGTTAGTAACTAATGGGGCACTGTCAATGTAAATTATGCGCGACCATTGAAATAGCTGGGTCTGTGTCTGTGTTTGGCATTCTACTCCCACATGTAGATGCATGCCTGTGTCAGTTCCACCATCGATGGAAGAACCAAATAGGGACGAAAATGTACACTTATTTGTTGTTGTGTGTAGCTGTAGTTATCTTATCTCTTCCCAATTTGTAAATGATGGAAACAGGGGACACTAGTTGTGTTGTGTGTCAAGGAAATAGAGATCAGTAAGCTGAAGTTTCTATTGGCTTTCTGACTTTGTTGTATGTATGTTCTCATTGGTCACCCAACTTCATATCAAAATTTGCATTGATATTTTGATCCAATTTAGTTACCAAAGGTGTAGTAAAGCAATTTTAGTTTAGATAAAAAATGAATATCTTATCAGTTTCATTTTCTAAACCATGGACTAGCTAATCTTACAGCAATTAGAATAACTCCCCTCGGTCAAACCGAGTCAATGTCTTTGCCGCATCTACATTTTTTGAAAACAATTTTAGTTCTCTCGCTACAATCTTAAGTATATATAAAAGACAAGACTATGACAGGAGAGAATGGTGCTTGTTCAAGCTTGCACAAATATAATTTTTGTAATCAGGTCGATATGTTTTATTTCATTTTTATATAAAAATTATATTATTTTATTTGATTTGCTGCATTCAAATTAAATATCAGGGTCAACCCACCCAACTAGTCTTCTTTAGAATTAAATGAGCTAGGTGGTAGGATTTTGGTGGCAAGTTCAGAAATATCTGGATGTATTTCTAGAATCCAGAAACTGATTCGAAAGCTACTAATAACATGAATAAATGACAAGTAGCTTCAACCAGCTATGTTCACCATACTGAATTCAAATCGAACACAGAAACAAAATGGCGGGGCGCTGCATTCAACGAAAATATGCGAGGAAAAACAATTTAGATTCGTACTACATTTATAAATTTAATATTTAAAATGAAATAAATTTAAATATACGAATGTGTAATTTTATATATCAACCACCACATGACAATGAAGGACATCGAATTTTGAAACGACGTAGTTTTAACTGCAGTTAAAACGACATAGTTTTAGAGAGAGAGAAGAAAGAGCTCGGTAGAGCATCAATTAGCACTCTCAATTGTCAGTGCATTCTCCATGTCATCACCATCTTATGTCCGATCTCGGCTCGACCTAGGGTTTCGTCGAGCCTCAACAGCTTCGAATTCTGCGTCGAAATTTATCCAATAAATTTATCGTTCAATCATAAGACGAATCAAGGAAGCCTTTGACCGAGTAACGGCCCTTTTGAGCGTAATTGAGCGGCGCAGATCGGAACCACTCGCTGGTATCGAGGGTAGCGGTTTCAGCGACATTTTTTCATTTCTGCTTAGTTGGATTTTTGCCGATTCAATTTTTTAATAATTCACTTGAGTCTTCATTCGTGGTGCATTGGTCAGAGGTAGACGAATTGTTGTTTTATAAAGCTGTTCATTTTGCATGTATTGGACTGTGTTCAATATATTAGTCTCTGTTTGGATCTTGGAATTTTTTTTTTTTGAAAATGAGATGAAAAATAAATGAGATATTAAATTTTCCATGATAGAAAGAAAACTTTATGTTGTATGCTTTTATTTTAATTTATCAAGATAAGATTTTCAATTATCAAACTTAATGTTAAGGTATGAAGATCTGGGGAACTATAACTTTGTACATTTTTTACATCACACATGCATTTGGCATTCCTTTATCTTAGCAGGAGGGTGTTTCGGTGGTTACACTGAGGTTGACCTATTACAATTGTCTTATATGTTCAATTCTGCAATGCTTTACACAGGTCAGGGACAAGAGAGTGCCTGTCCACGCTGCTCAGTGATGGTATTACAGCATGTCTTCTTAAACATTATTTTAATATGGGGTTTCATTTACTAACTATGGTCTATGTTTTTAATACTATTTTTTCTTTTTTGTTTGTGGAGAAAGAGTGAAAGGGGAAGTTGTTTGTAAAGAAACAATGTAGGGAACTAAGAGTTGACAGTGTTTCATTTTTTTTTTTTTTTTGAAAAAAAGATGAAGGAGAATAAACAATGATGCAATTCTTCGCCAAACTTTGAGCCATTATTTCCTCCTTCAAATACCCTGTCAAAACTAAACAGTTGCGCAAATTTGTTTACTACTCAAATGGTTGAAAGCATAGACTACAAAATTTACCATTGGTTGATCTGGTATCTTTATTTTTAGTTTGTTTATTCTAACTGTTATAATACTTCTCTTTCCTTTTCCAAGGCTGAGAAGAGTTCGAGCTTAGACTGTGACATCGACTGGGACAGTGACGATGATAGAGAAATTGATAACTATGGACTACCCTCTGGTTCGAATTTAACTAAAGCTCCAAGTGGCCACTCTGTTGGAGGTTCTAGCGGTTCCGGAGAGGTTATATATTTAAAGTATTGTATAGCTTAGAATCACAATCTGGTTGATGTCTGAGGTGACAGTTACATTAGTTCGTTTTCCCCTTAGGTGCATGTTGAGGACACTAAGTCATCATATAAGCGGCCAAATTAACGCAGAGTATATTCACTTGGTAGATAACAGTGTAGGTCAACGACTGTACTTAACCTGATATCTCCCCTGGCTATCATGTTGGCCTTTCCTCTGGTCATAAGACCAAAATCAAAACCACAGCTTTCTGATCTGATCCACTTCCAGGATCAGTCAGGGTTTGGTCTTTCTAAATTTAGGTCAAAAATACTTGAATTGACATGATTCCCATTATTTCAGCGAAGAAGTATTTTCTTGCATTTTAAGTGTGACTTTGTAATTGTCTTTAAAAATGTGCTACCTCTACATTGTTAGTGTACCCTTTGTTCATCATTGTAAAATATTTCAGACACTAAAAATTTTATTTTATTTTTCTCAAAATCTTGTATGTTCTTACTGCAGGCTAGCTCATCATCAGCTGGTTCAAACTCAAAGTTAATTCAGCATTTTGTGGGGATGGGATTTCCTGAGAAACAGGTTGCCCAAGTAATTGATGAACTTGGTATGAGAATTCCATTGATTCATATTAGCATAAAATATGCATGATAGTATTGGAAACTTAAAAATGTTCTCAACTATCCCACAGGAGATGAAAACCACAATTTGGTATTGGAAACACTCCTTACGTACTCGGTGAGTTGAACTGCAACTGAGGAGTAGAATATTTATATTTAGATCCCATGTGGCGCAGATTAGTCATCATAAATCTTAAACATGTTATATCTGTCATCATCTGTCACATGGAATTCTATTTCTCGATTTCTGACATTTTAAAATCATATTCAGGTTCTTGAAAATACTCCTCAACAGTCTAATGGCTTACATGTTCCTGAAGAAGTGCAACATGATTTATCTCTTCAACAATCGCGACCAGTTCAATCTGATCACAGTTCATCTGATTACTATGAAAACTCCTTTGATGAACTTTCGGATATTGACAGTCCTGCAATGGTAAGTGACTAGTTTGTAAACCAATAGTTATTTAGCATTTTAGGCGCTAAACATCTATCCATATTTGTTACTTATGTAGATTACATATTACTGTTACCATTGGTACATTATATTCTACATGATGTTGGATGATTTTTTTCTTTAATATAGCATATCTTTTTTTTAATTCTAATATCATGATATAAGTCAAATATTTTGTTTTCTGTACTCTTGTCTTGGTTGTTGTACTAGCTATCCTGATCTCTATGCTAAGTGCTGACTATTTATGCTTAATGTTTGTTATCCATCTTTGTTCAAAATTCATTTATGCATGTGTTGTCATCCATCATCTGTTGACTGTAAACTTTGTTTGTCCAGGACCGGGAAACTCCATCGTCTGATGAAGACGAGAAATTGCTATTCTTAGCTAGTATGGGGTATTCTGTCGATGAAGCTTCCGTTGCTATAGAGAGATGCGGTGAGAATCACAAGTTGTGTGAATAAAGATGTTTTTATGTGCTTCACAGCCTTTGCATAATGATTAATTTTCATTTTCCAGTTTGATTCGGAACTCTTTTACTTTTGGCCTGTTCTGTTGAGCTTAAAATTGCAGCCGTTTAGTTCAGTATCAGTTCAATAGAAAAGGCCTCTCACACGCCTCTTTCAGGCGTTTCCAAAACATTGACATTACTTGTGCATGACAGATCATCTTGTCTATGTTTTTTTCTATGCCGCAGCATGTGATTTGACTTGTAATTGACAATATTAGGAATTGTGTAGTGTTCGGACTAGTGAGTGACTGCCTTTTTTCCTTGATTATTATATTTTGCTTGTTTAATATTTGAAAGTTGATAAAAACATTGCAGGGCCAGATGCTACAATTGCGGAGTTGACAGATTTCATATGTGCTGCTCAGATGGCCAGAGCATCGGATATCCACTTTATCGAACAAGAGGAGAAGGTAACATTATTATCACTTCTCATTGTTCTATTTGTATGGAACTCGTGCATCACCATGTCTCAGTTCTATTACTAATTATTGTGTTAGGATATGGATCTAACACCACGAATAAGAAAAACATAATCGGCCAAAATTATAGACGAAAAACAGTGGAAAATTGACACACGAATTATAGTGGTTCGCTCCCAAGGTGGGAGGTACGTCCACTTGCCGCTTGCAGGCTTAATCTAGTCTCCCAATCGGAGAAGATCGTTACATCCTCAAACACTGCTCACACACTCTGTATTTTGCTACAATGCATATGATGACGGCTGCAAGCCTTATATATAAGTAGCCTAGGGTTCAGGATTTCCCTGTGTAAAAGTCTAAAATACCCTCACTACTTATAAACGAATTTTGCTCAGGGGGCACTGTGCGTCGGGTCTCAGTGGCGCTTCCGTGTAGATTAGGCTTCCCACTCAACATATTGATCTTTTACTTTCCTGCAGAAACCTAGTCTTGGTAGTTTATCAAAGCTCAAGAGGAGGAAAAATCAAGTATGTGATGCATGGAAAAGGAAAAAGCATCGTTTTGGGTCTGAAGAAGAGGATGAGTTGATTCGCCTACCGAAACCCATGATTGGATATGGGGTACCTACGGAGTCTTTTGAGATTCTGCACAGAACAATTCCAGATGCAGCAAAGGGTCCTCCGTACTTCTATTACGAGAATGTGGCTTTGGCTCCGAAGGGTGTGTGGAATACAATCTCACGGTTTCTTTATGACATCGAACCAGAATTCGTCGATTCAAAGTTTTTTTGTGCGTGCGCGAGAAAGAGAGGATACATACACAATCTTCCCATCCAGAACAGATTTCCTCTTGTGCCACTTCCTCCACTCACCATACACGAAGCATTTCCACTAACTAAAAAATGGTGGCCTGCTTGGGACACTAGGACCAAGCTTAACTGCTTGCAAACTTCCATAGGGAGTGCAAAAATGACTGAGAGGATTCGTAAGGCTCTGGAAGAGTGTGGGGATGATGACCCTCCATTGCATGTCCAAAGGTATGTGATGGATGAGTGTCGTAAGTGGAACCTTCTGTGGGTTGGGAAGAATAAGCTTGCACCACTCGAGCCTGACGAGTTTGAAACGTTGCTAGGGTTCCCAAAAAATCACACTAGGGGTGGCGGCATAAGTAGAACCGACAGATACAAGTCATTGGGCAACTCATTCCAGGTTTGTATCTTGATGTCATTTTTGGGAGATACAGCTTTCCATATATGTAACTTGTTTTTACATATCCGCATTTCTATGTTAGGTAGTTTACATTGAATGGGGTTTTTGGTTTGTGGAGTCATTTGATTTGAGTTCCTGTTGTTGTTTTTATATTTAGGTGGACACGGTGGCATACCACCTTTCTGTGCTGAAGGACATGTACCCAGAAGGCATCAACGTCCTATCACTTTTTTCTGGAATTGGGGGTGCAGAAGTTGCCCTTCACCGACTGGGAATCCCTCTGAAGACGGTTGTTGAGGTTGAAATCTCAGAAGCAAACAGGAACATCATGCGAAGCTGGTGGGAACAAACTAACCAAAGAGGAACACTGATAGACATTGCAGATGTTCAACAGCTAGATTCTGAAAAACTAGAGCAGCTCATTGGGTCGTTCGGAGGTTTTGATCTGGTTGTTGGTGGAAGTCCGTGCAACAATCTGGCAGGTAGCAATCGCGTGAGCCGTGATGGGCTAGAGGGTAAAGAGTCATCTTTGTTTTATGACTACTTCAGGATATTAGACTTGGTTAAATCTATAATGCGCAGCAGATATTAGTGATTGGATTTCGACCATATTATACATTACATTTTTTTGTCGCTCTATTTTCTACTACTGCGTTTTGATCCTTAAACATTGGGCAGTAGTTAGTTGGCTTTGTAGAAAGTTGGTTGGTCTGGTTACTTATGCTATGGTCTCTCTTTTTATACATGCAATCCTTAACTTCCTTTTTTTTTTTTTATAATTATATATCTCTTTCAATTTATCGGAAACAAGGAAAACTATAAACGATGATAATGAACTTGTTTTATTTATGATGTTCTTTTTACCATTAGACAATGTATGATGGACGAACTTGTTTTATAATTCAAAGGTTCTAATTAGTCTGAATTTTAATAATCTTTTTAATTTCAACTGTTTTTTTTAAATGTTTTTGCCATATTTGAAATTCAGTTTAATAAAAAAAAATGTCTGAGAAGATATTTATTAATAAAAATAACTAATTGAATTACTTCAGCTACCAATTCCTTACCGCTTTGGTTTCATCCAATAAAAAGTTATTGAGGGCATTTTCGGTATTTAATATCTCACCATTTTCGTATAAATACATGTCGATTTCTAACATCGCGAGTGAACAGACTTGTCGCAGACGTTACCGTCGTTCGCTTCGCTATATTCTCGTTGTTAAGAATGAAGGCTGTTGGACTTTCTGGAAGTTTTTAAAGATTGCCTGAAATCAAATTGAAGCTGGATGAACTCTACATTCATTTAAGAGGAATCTGAAGAAGATGATGAATAGTAGGAGCGGGAAAACAAAGTTCAGAGAAAAACTCTTACCTTCATTTAAGGGGAAAAACTCTTACAAGTATTTTGTATTTACGAGCACGTCCCTGAAGTGTCTACTATGATCAAAAGCCACAACTAATACGTCTACGTTTGACACCCTCAAGTCCGGCGAGGAGAAAATTGCTAACGCCGAGCTTGGCGCAAAGGAGATGCAAGCGATCCCTAAAAAGGGCTTTGGCGAGCAAGTCGGCCAGTTGATCGTTTGTGGAAATATATAGCGGAAGAATGAATTTGGTTGAGACGAATTGGCGTACTGCAATGGTTTGCTGCGATGGGAGATGTCACTTCACAAGAATCAAAATTGGGATCTAGTCAAAGGGCCTATCGAGAGAAAGATTGTTACTTGTAAGTGGATTTTCAAGAAGAAGGAAGGAATTTCATCTGTAGAGGGTATTAAGTATAACGATCGGGTTGTTGCAAGATGATTCACACAAAGAGAAGGTGTTGACTATAACGAGACTTTTTGCCAGTGGTCAAACACACTTCCATCAGAGTATTACTTGCATTAGTGGCACATCAGGATTTAGAACAATTTGATGTCGAGACAACTTTCTTACATGGAGAGTTGGAAGAGGAGATTTATATGGCTCGACCAGAGGGGTTCCAAGTTCCTGGAAAAGAAGACTATGTTTGCAAGTTGAAAAAATCTTTGTATGAATTCAAGCAGTCTCCGAGGCAGTGGTACACGAAGTTTGTCAATTATATGGTTGAGCTAGGCGACAACAGGAATCCCTATGATTGTTGTGTTTATCATAACAAGCTTGGAGATGGTTATATGATCTATCTAGTGTTATGTGTAGATGATATACTCATAGCTGTAAAGGCCAAGTTTGATATTTAGAAGTTGAAGAACCTTCTCAGTGCTGAGCTTGAGATGAAGGATTGGGTATGAAGATTTTAAGGAGAGATGTTTGAAGAAGCTTTTTTGTCGAAGAAGAATTATATTCAGAAGATATTACCCAGGTTTGGAATGTCTTCAACTAAGCCTATAAATACACCTAATGCTGGCAACATCCGCTTTTCTTCAGTGTTTGCACCTCATTCTGAGACTGAGGAGTACATGTCTCGATCCCATATGCTAGTGCAGTATGAAGTCCGATGTATGCCATGGTCTACACTAGACCTGATCTTGCCCATGATGTTAGTGTTGTCAGCAGGTTTATGAGGCAGCTTGAGAAGGAGCATTGGCTAGATGTGAAGAGAATTTTCATATACCTTAGAGGTACGTCTGATGTTGGTCTCATTTATGGAGGTAATACATAGTGCTTGATGACTGATTATTATGATTCTGATTATGCTGGAGATGTTCATAGTAAAAGATCCATGAGTGGTTATGTATTTACTCTAGGTGGTTCCGTCGTTAGCTGGAAGGCAACTTTACGATTACTTTGTCTACTACTGAAGCAGAGTATATGACGTTGTCAGAAGCTGCCAAAGAGGGGATATGGTTAAATGGATTAGTCAATGATCTTGGTCTGCGTCATGATCAAGTATTGTGATAGTTTGAGTGCAATAAGCCTAGCCAAAGATCAAGTTCATCATGAGCGTACTAAACACATAGATGTGAGATATATCACTTCCTACAAGATGAGAAGAGGATTCAGGTGATGAAAGTAGACATTGCTGATAATCCTGTTGATATGTTCACCAAGCTGGTTCCACATGGCAAGTTCCAGCATTATTTGGACTTGCTAAATGTTTTAAGTTGTTGATGGCCCTTAAGGGCACTCTGTGGCAGGAAGAAAATTGATTACATTTGGCACTTTTAGGTGCACCTGATAGATATGTTGTCTAGAAATTCAAGTCCAAAGGTGGAGATTTGTTGGGTGTCTTGAATCCAATACATGAGCTTTGTTGTTTATACTATCTTGGGCCCATATTTTTTGCTGAGGTTAGAGTTTTATGTCAACTATATAAACCATTATAGTCGGGTTGTAATTTTTACAGTTGTGAAAGTAACCAACACACAGCAAGACGTTGATTGTTTTGCAAAAGAATACATTTTATTATTTATTTATTCTGGTAGGTCTAAATACGGCCAAAAGAATACCAAAACAATTTATAGGTAGAAAATGAGCAGCTAATAATGGGCATTGGCATGTGAAGAAGGGCCTTCATCTGCATGACGGGGGTAACTTTGGATGATGATACCTGCCGGGAAGAAATTCTTCTTGATCTTAAAAACATTTTTGAGAGCGCATTCCATGTCCATTCGCGCATTAGGAGACTCAACCGTACAAGCAATGCCGATTTTAGCCACGGAAACAATGCACTGCAACATATCCCACTCATTCTTGTCTCTCTGCGCATCTGCATCGAGCAGACGGGAGTCCACAATGTCCAATATGTTGGAGTTGGAAAGTGCCGAGCAGCAGAGTGTATGAAGGCTGACCCCATCTTTGAATATTTCATCTGTTGGCTTCTTTCCAGTGATCATTTCAAGCAGTAGGATCCCAAAGCTGTATGCGTCTCCCTGAGTTGATGCATAGCCTCCCACTCCGTATTCTGCAGTAGAGCAAAATAATCTTATTTATTTCTAAATCTCCTTGGCATAATATCTCAGCTACAATTTCAAGTGAACATTTTTACCTGGTGGAACATATCCTACAGTTCCCTTTACAGCAAATGAGCTGCTTTGGTCCTTGCTGAAGCTTCCAATGTGAAGAAGCCTGGCTAGCCCAAAGTCCCCCACATGACCTACCATGTCAGCATCAAGGAGAACATTGCTCGGCTTCAAATCACAATGAACTACAGGTGGTTCACTTTGGTGATGAAGGTAGTCCAGTGCACTAGCAATGTCGACTGCTATGGACACTCGTTGGCCCAGTGACAGATTTCTCGATTCGTGTAACCAACTGTCAAGACTCCCATTAGGCATGAATTCAAACACTAAAGCCAGGAAGTCCTTTCCTCCCAAGTCCAAACTTGCGCATGAAGTTAAGACCTTGAGCAAGTTTCTGTGTCTGATCTTACTCAAGGCCTTGCATTCTGCCTTGAAGCTCTTAACTGCTCCTTGCCTTGCCAGGTTCAGCACTTTCACAGCAATAGCCCTTTCATTTTCAATCACTCCTTTATATACCGAACCAAAACTCCCAACACCAATCAGGTTCGATGCTGAAAAGTTATCAGTAGCTTTCAGGAGATCTCTGTACGACAGGCTTAGATGAGTACCAGGTTTCGATGAAGAAGCAGCAGCAGCAGATGGATCAGTTTTTGACATTTTTCTGCAAAAAAAACAAGCCAGCGCCGTTGCAAGAGCTAAGCAAGCGACACTGCAAATTGCTATAGCAGCAGCCTTGGTTGCCGCAAGCCTCGTAGATTTACTTGGCCTCATTTCCGAGCACCTTGGTAACCCTGCAAGAGGAATGCCTCCACAGAGATTCTTGTTCCCTTGTAAAAACATTTTACTGGAGTTGCTAAATGCCCCCCCGACAGGAACCTCGCCTTCAAGTTGGTTGAATGAAACATCAAAGATCTCCAGTTTAGATAGTCTCTGAAACACCCCAGGAATCCTTCCAGACAGATTATTATGCGAAAGATCCAAGAATCGCATACTTGTCAGTTTATTCAGTGACAAAGGGATGCTTCCATTAAATGAGTTATTTGCCATTCGTAAAGAGTCCAGCATCACGCAGCGACTAAGCTCTGATGGAATTTCAGCAGAGAAATTGTTGTTGGAGATATCAATGCCAACCACATTAACCATGTTACCCACTTCTCTAGCAAAATGCCCTGAAAATGAATTGTGATTCAGTATCAGATATATCATGCGAGGGAAATTACCAAGGACTTCCCCTGCTATTGCGCCGCTGAACTTATTGTAAGCAAGGTATAGACCGCCCAATGCTACGCAGTTTTTGAGAGATAAAGGAATGGTTCCTTCCAACTGGTTGTAGGCTAGGCTAAGGTGAGTCAAAGTGGTAATGTTTCCTAGAGAAGAAGGTAAGGGACCACACAATCTGTTTATACCCATATTCAGTTCTACCAACCTTTGTAGCTTCCCAATGGAACTTGGAATTTCACCAGTAAGATTATTACCTCTCAGAAGCAATGAGTTCAAGCTGACTAGATTTCCAATCTCTCTTGGAATACCTCCATATAAACCATTGAAAGCTAAGCCAAGATGTTCAACCCTTTGAGACAGATTACCGACCGAATCCGGTATCACATCCACAAAGCTATTGTTCAAGCAGTCTAGGATCCTCAAACTGCTGACATTGGTCAGGGACCTGATAAAGTCCAAATCACCACCTTTGCCGCCTCCAATGTTATTAGCCCCAATGGTCAAGGATTCCAGATTCTGTAGCTTTCCCAAATTATCAGGAACTCTTCCAGTTAAGTGATTGTACGATACACTAAAAAATTGTAGCCCGGAAATATTTACTATTGATGGTGGGATCACTCCTGTAAATTGGTTCATTTGAAAGATCACTCTTTTCAGATGAGGAAAACTAGCTCCCAGATTAGGCTCAATGTTTCCATGCAGGTTATTCTCTCCAAAAGATAAACTCTCCATAGATGACAAATTATACAAAGAAGGGGGGATCGTACCGACAAAATTGTTTGAACCGAGTTGTAATATTGTCAAGTTCTTCAACTGGCCTAGACTGGTGGGAATGGTGCCATGGAGGTGATTGTGGTTGAGAATTAATTCCAAGAGTGATGAGATATTTCCAATAGAACCCGGTACCTCTCCTGTCAAGTTGTTTGTGTCCAGATTCAATTTCTTCAACTTGGGCATGAGGCCAATCTGGTCAGGAAGTGTCCCTGAGAGACCGGTTGAGCTTAACCAAATGGTCTCTAATCTGCTGCAGTTTGCAATACTTGCTGGAACACCACCTGCTAGTAAGGAATTTGCAGTCATGTCCAAAACCTGCAATCTAGGCAAAAAACTGATCTGGTCAGGTACACCGCCTTTCAGGTTGTTGTGAGACAAGTTCAGTACTCTCAGAAATGTGAGGTTTCTGATTGTTGGAGACAGAGACCCAGCTAGATTTTGCTCAGCCAAATTTAAAACTGTCACCCTCTGATGACGTTTTCCACAGGTGACTCCTTGCCACATGCAAAAAGGAATAGATGAATTCCAAGAACTCAATGCTAATTCTTCAGAACTACCACCTCCAAGTAATTCCCTCTTCAAGTCGAGGAGTGCAATGCGGTCTGTTGCACCCCCAATTGCCTGGATTCTGCTCGATAGAAACAGAACAATGAGTGCAAGCAAAAACATATTCATCACCGATTTTGATGCTCCCGTGGATGAAGGTAAAGTGTTTGAGCAGGGTTCCGCTAGCATTGCGTTTTTGTAGCCAAAACATAAAGTCATATGGAACCTGTTAACAGATCGAGTCACTTTTGAAGTTTCCAATGGAATGTAGGATTGAATTATCGCACATCAAACTTCGTACTCGTAAGTTCTGAAATTAGAATCCAATATAAGTGGTCGATCCTTAAAGACAAGGTATTGCTACTAAAGTTCACTTAACTAACTCCTTTAGCGACCTGGTGTAGAAGTCTAAGTCTTCTTGGAAGCCAGACTGAGTCTCTATGACCTTCATGTTTTTCTAAACCAAAAGACTTGAAGTCTAACTCTCCTGTTCATGTCGGAATGAGAATGCAAATTAATGAGAAGGAAACCAAGTGAAATCTCTCACCAGGTCCCTTTTCAAATTGACTGTTTAAGTAAAAGCGTACCAGATACGCTGGGCCAACTTTATTAGGCAACTCCTGTGTGGCCATAGATCATTGATAATCGATAAGACCTGTTCGCAACAAAAGGAAACATTTTTAACTTGCCATGAAAGCATCGATTTGGTAGCTATATACGTGCGACATGTAGCTTAATTTGATGCGGCATTTGGTAGCCAATTTTTACTTTTCATTTACCCTATCTTTTGAGGACGGAAAGAAAATTAGAAGGGAAATGAAGTTTTATATTTGGTTTGTCATGGAAAATTATAATAAAACCATAGTATACATCATAAAAGATTTCTTATAATTTTCCACAGGAAATTAATTTTTCATTTCATTTTCCTTCCGATGAATTTCGAATAACCAAACGGAGGGTAAAAGTACCTCGATTTCACTGATCCCTCGTCTGAAGTTTACTTCAAAGGGGTTTCACTGCCACAGTGACTTTGCTAGTTTCACCGGCCACAATGAGAAATGCTGTAATTACTTTGAAAGGAGCAGAAAATTAAGGCAGTTGCAAATGTGAGAAATTGCCGAAGCATGATAACAATTGACCACAGGTAAATAAGAAAATGAAAAGAAGGGATCAAAAGTACAATTATATTTTAGTTGGACGCACACAATCAAATATCATCAGCGTCATTGCTGCCAACTTGAAATTTGGGACTTATCCAGTAATGAGTTCCATCTGGACCAGATAGCTGTTGAAGAACAATGTCTTATCATGAGCTTGTATTATATGTTTTAAGAAACTGAACCAAAAAACTGCCATTAGATTACCAATCTTTCTAGGACAGATATTCCCTTCTTTGTATTTCCGGCTCCTTTCATGGGCAGTTTCCTGAAGATTTGGAGATGGTGATTAAAATTGCCCAAAGCCGCAAAGAAAATTTTAGATAATTACATCCCATCCTTACATATTTCCACCCCAAGATAGATCCACACCCAACACAAAATACGTCAGCAACTGTGTGCGACCCGGTCATCATCAATCTCTCTTCTATTTCACCAGCAAATACGCTCACTCTGTATAGAAAAAGAACATTAAACATTCAGAAATTCAACATTTTTGGCAAAAAGTCAAGAGGGAGAAGTTATGAATTGCTGTCCATATGGAGCTCACTCGGACCACAACTCTTAATGGTCATGAGGACTGAATGTAAGCACCATCACGAACAAACAACAATGTGTGGTTAACATAAACATGTAGTGTGAATTCATTGCATACGAAAGAGGCACTTGTTATGCAAATACATTCCCTGGATGAATGAGAACTTGCACTTTTGCGAATGGACAAGCTTTCTATGTCTACATACGAACGACATGATATTCGTGATAGAAAAACATTTTTATACATATTGCCATCAACAAACTATAAAAAAAGGTCAAGCATACATGAAACTTCCTCATAAACTTAACCACAGTCCACAACCAATATAAAGGTTTCGTTGCGCTAAACACACTAGAGGTATCACATTGCTAAGCAAGATACACTACCGACTATACTATGAACTCTAATTAACCACCACCCATAAACTTATGATGCAATAAACAAGACAGTCACATCAATATGCACAACTGATAACTCAAATGGTCCTCTTGATTATATTATTCGCACCGGCATTCTTGCAGAAACATCGATTTGCTTTAGATCGGTTTCCAAATAAGAATCACCAAAACAGAAAGTTCATACAAACATACTGCGGCAGCCAAACACCAACTATATGCACTGTTAATTATCATTTTTACTCTACTTTGAGAGACCTAATCTCTATAACCAGCAAAAATCAAGTCATATGAAACAGAATTCCATCCAAACTATATTCAAAGCAAAACATGCAATATTGCAAAGCTGACAAATTTTGCATCCAAGCCCTACGTCACAAGAAAAAATTGAAGTAAAAGGTCAACAAGTGCTGGAGAAGGAGAACAACGGAAAGGCTTAGAAAAGATATCATCAGAGAAAGCTAGATGCGTCTTGCACAAGTCGCAGCTCTAAACCCTCCCCTCCACATGCACCTTCCTCTTCTTCTTCTTCCCCTGTTATAAACCATTTGACCGAATCGGGATCACATCCAATTTTATATTTGATTTTCAGAATTTTAAAAGTTTTATTCTAGAAATTAAAACGACGACGTCTCCCCTCTGGAAAAATCGCTCGATCAAAAAAACTCTCACTCACCTCTAAGCCCAAAACCTCCTTAATTTTCTCGCCCTGCTCACCACCAGTAAGCTTTAGGTTGAATCAGAGTTTCTCCGAAATAAGGAACGCGGACTCGTTATATTATGTTTCAGGTCGAAATCATACACGATAAATAGCTGAACGGAGTTCGTAAATTTTCAGATGCTGGTAGAATTCTACGCCCGCTCGTTGTAGTAAGTAAACTTGAAGAAGCTCAAGCCATTTGAAGGTTGAAATTCTTCGTTTCAGAATCGTTTAGACAAAGATGTCATTGAGTTGGTTGGAATTGGAACCGAAGAAGAGGAAGATTATCGAATTTTTTTTAATGTCATCAATTTATAAGTTGTTTTCCTGTCATCATTCTGAAATTAGTTTTCGAAATGTCATATTTTGATAAATAGAATCCGTATCGGTTTGAGTCGGAATTTTAATTCCCGCACCACTCCTTTCTCCCCCATTCTTCTCTCCTCCGTGCGTCTTCTCCCTCGATCGCTACCCAAACAAAGCCATCCATCACGGGAGCTACATCAAACCCTACAATAAGGATCTGCAACAAACCCTACATCAAACCCAGCAGCCTGGGATTTGCAACAAACCCTAATTTCCCAACATCCAATTCTCCACCCAATTCACACCTCCCCTCCGAATCAAGCAAGTTCACAACTACACCACCTTCACCCAACCCCATCATCAAAAACGACAACTTCACCACTCCATAACCCCCATATCTTCCGGGCGAAACCATACACCCACTCAAATACGAAACCCCAAATTCGAAGAAAACCAAAGCCGCGACTCCATTCCAACGCTCAGTCCTTGCCCGCTCCGTCTCCAGAACCCGATCAAATCCTCCCGCTCATTCAAAGTCCTGTACAACACCTTGTACGCGATCCTACCTCCGCCCCATCATTTGAGAAAATCAACCCGCTACTGGTGTAGTGATTTGTGAAAAATTTAGACATTAGTATCCTGTGAGCGCTATCATACGAAATTTAAAACGAAGAATAAATGATTAGTCGAAGTAGCGGTTTGTCAAAATTGTGACATTTTGAAAATAAATTTTAAGAAGATGACAGATGGGGAATAAATTTATAAAATAGTGGCATTCGTAAAAAAATTTCAAGATTATCAGATTGTTGGGGTATTAAGAACATTTGTTGTTAGAAGTATTCCAATCTTGTGCTGCTGGTTATTGAGTCTGTAAAAGCTTTGCTTAAAGCATTTGTTTGCAGGGCAATAGGCTCAGGGTCTGTTTAGTCTTTAAGAGTAAATAGATTAGATCAAAACGGTAGCGTTTTGGTTAGTTACGTTAAGTTACTTAGCTGAGTGAACCGCTGAGTTTTTAGGCCAGTATCTATAACTTTTGAGCTTAGTTTTTTATGTTTAAAAAATCTGATTTTGAGAGCAAAGAAAGCCGAGTACTCCAGAGTGATCTTCGTTCTAAGAGCATCCACAATGGATGACACACTTGACAACTTTTTTGGGTTCATTTGATGCCACATAAGCATCAAGTGTCCACTATAAGAAAATGAACAATCTCCTCCAATGGTCAAGCCCACTTGACACATTTTGTAGGATCCATTTTTTTTGTATTATATTATATTTATAGTAAAAAGATGTATTATATTTCAATTTTCATTTAACTTACTAATGTAAAAATTGTAATAATCAAATAAAAATGGTTAAATTTTAAAAAAAGTTAAATTTAAAGACATGTGTAATTAAAATGCATCATATTATAAAAAAACACAAGGGAAAACATTACATAAAAAACTTCACACGAGAAAGCATAAATTTAAAACATTACAGTATAACAAAATTAACGGTTATCGTGAAACTGCGAAATATGCTCAACCAAGTCATTTTGTAGCTGACGATGTGTCAATTTATCACGCATCTGAATTGTCTTTTGAATATACGCTTCATACGGTACAAAAGGTTCTTCCCCTAAATTTGGTTGCGATAAACCATTTGCAACATCATCATAAGTGGGTAAGGGACCAAATTGAGTGGCGTATGTGTCCCTCTCGTCTTCAACAATCATATTATGTATTATGATACATGCTCTCATAATTCTCCCAAGATCTGCTTTGTCCCAAAAACGTGAAGGCCCGCGTACAATTGCGAAACGGGACTGTAACACACCAAATGCTCGTTCGACGTCTTTTCGCTGACTCTCTTGATATTTTGAAAATAATTTTCGTTTCTCACCTTGCGGACGTGGTATCGTTTTAACAAATGTTGCCCATTCAGGATATATTCCATCCGTTAAGTAGTAACCCATATTATAATTATTTCCGTTGATAGTATAATTTACCGCTGGAGCACGACCTTGTAGCACTTCATCAAAAATGGGTGACCGATCTAACACATTTATGTCATTATTTGAACCAGCAACTCCAAAAAAGGCATGCCATATCCATAGATCAGATGAAGCAACCGCTTCCAGTAAAATCGTTGCAACTCCTTTGTGACCACTCATGAACATTCCCTTCCATGCTTTGGGACAATTTTTCCATTGCCAGTGCATGCAATCAATACTGCCCATCATACCTGGAAATCCACGAGCCTCGCCCATCTGTAATAGACGTTGTACGTCATCAGCGTTCGGCTTTCGCAAGTATTCACTCCCAAATATCATAATGACATTAGAGGCAAATTTTTTTAAGCATTCAATTGCAGTAGTCTCTCCAATACGAACGTAGTCATCCACAGCGTCAGCAGATACTCCATATGCCAACATACGTATTGCCGCGGTGCATTTTTGTAAAGGTGATAAACCCTTTTTTCCCGCTGCATCAACCCTTTGACGAAAGTATGGATCAAAGTTTGAAAGAGCTTCCACAACACGCAGAAAAACATGTCTTCCCATACGAAATCTGCGTCGGAATATTTGTTCAGGATACACTGGATTCGGTGAAAAGTAATCATTCTCTAGACGTTGATGGCCTGACTCACGGTCTCGGAATATACTTTTTCGCGGAGCAGATCTTGACCTCTGTCCGTACACTTCATGATAGAGTTCAAGAAGACGATTGTCTTCGGTATCATCGAAGCAAAACTCATCAATGAATTCTTCAGTTAAGTTTTCTAGTGTTTGATCCATAGTAAGTGAATTCAGATAACTAATACATGTAGTTTTTATAGAAGGAAAAACGAATATATGTTAAAACAAACACTAGCGTCCAACTGCTAGATTACAAGATAGAAAAACGAATAAAGACAAATAACTAGATTACAAACAAATAAAGACAAACAACTAGATTACAAACAAATAAAGACAAACTAGTTTCTTGCCATAATTTTCTCTAGTAATTTTGAATGAGCCCTCTTCTGTGCATCATTCATTTTAGTAGTATCTGCCAAAATGACTTGTAAATCCATCTCGGTTTGCTTCGCCTCAATTTCTTTTTGCCGAGTCTCAATTTCTTTTTGACGAGTTTCATTTAGAGCTTCCATTAGGTTCAACTTTCTGCATGTAGTAGCCCGCAATTCTTCATACTCAATAGATGCTTCTACCGTTCTTGCCTTCCATTTTCCCTTCCTTTTAGCCGCTTTCGTACCTTTAGGACGCACCGGGGATTCGACATCATTCTCATTTGTTGGTGTATCATTATTCCCCGAGGATGAGTAAGCTCCAGAGTTGTTTAATTTAGTTCTTTTCGAACTTTCAATAGTTGAAGGAGTTCTCCACTTGGGCTGCCTACGAAGCTCAAGCCAGTGCCTGTGAAAGTTAGACTTCTTTTTGTATTTAGCAAAATGAAGTTCATGAGCTCTCTCATTTATGTTATCCAAGTTTGAACCGCTCCCGATTGTTTTTTGAGCCGCTTCATAACATGATCCAAATTTCTGAGCGCCTTCATTTATTCGTTGCCACCTTTTTCTCATAGCCGCAGCTCCTCTTTTGATGACACCAGGATTATCTTCTTCACAATATTGCTGAACTCGGTCCCAAAATGCTTCGGCTTTTTGATCGGTACCGACGAGTGGATCAATCGACACATTCAACCATGCACTTATTAAGAGTTTATCTTCAACCCACTTCCACTGACCAGTAACTTCTTGTACATCTTCACTTTCCTCAAAATCATCGTTTAGATCAATAAAATTTGGATTACTAAAAACGGGCATTTGTGAATTTGGAGAATTTTCCATACCGGTAGGTGGTTGTTGGGTTTCAAATTGTGAATTTGAGAATGGAGGAAATGGAAATTGGTATGGAGAATTTTGAGGATATGGAAATGGAAATTGAGAAGTTTGAGAATGTGGAAATTGATATTGAGAATTTGGGATTTGAGATTTGAGAATTAAAATTAAAATTTTGTGGGTTTGAAAAATAAGAATTTGGATATGGATATGGAAATTGAGGATTAGGATTTTGAGAATTTGGTGGAGGGGGAGGGGGGGTTTATTTGGATTCATCTTTTGAGAGAGAAAATATTGTAAAATGATAGGGTATGATGAATAACAAGGTTTGGGGATCATGTATATATAGGACTAAAATTATTAACGTTACAAATTTTAATATTATAATATTAATGTTTTATTGATGAATAATTGAACATGATAAGATATGGATGTAGATAAAATGGGACATGGCCATGGACACTTTTATCCATTTGCTTTCAATTATAGATATACATCAATTACAATAAATAATAAAACTAACTAAAAGCCAAAAATGGCCATGGACACCATAGTGGCCATGACCACTTTTATCCATTTGCTTTCAATGGATAGGGCATCAAGTTTTGGTGGACAAGGACACTTCACGCATCCCAAAGTGTCACTTGTCCACCATTGTGGATGCTCTAAAGCTCTGAAAGTGCACAAGGCCGTCATCGCGAGAGTTGAGGCTTTGTGAAGACAGGAGAGTGTTGCGGTGGAGGGCCAAGCCGTGTGTGGTGTTGTGAGCCTCGCTGAGATCCGTGGCGATTACTCCGGAGTCGGAGATTGAGGGCTTTGGTTCTGGCCAACTTCAGGGGAGTTTTATCTTTCTTTGTTGTTGTAGCAAGTAGACTTGAGCGCTTGTTGCTGCTAGAGGTCTTGTAGTCTTGTTATAGCGAATTGGTGATTTTGTGCTTGGTGCCTTCGATAGTGGATTTGAGTTGAATTTCCTCGAACCCGGAGCTCCCCAGACGTAGGGCATATGCCTGAACTGTGTAAACAATATTGTGTCGTGCTTACTTTGTTTTGGTTGTTGTTCTTGACCGGTTAATCGAGTTAGGTTTAATCAGTTAAATTGTTCTTTAGAATTTGGACTAAAACTGAGTTCAGGTTAATATTAGATCGTTTTCATTGTGGTATCAGAGCCGAATTGATTGATTCTTGCATAGATTTATCGCTGCTAGAACATAATCTAAGACTGTTAATAGCATCGGGGATCTTGCTACTCCACCTCTATAGACGTTGAGCGGTCGCAGATTCCTGATCACATTCTCTGTTGCTGTGATCTTCTTGTGAATGTTGTTCTGATTGCTAAGTTAATTGCTAGTATATTACCTATTTAAATTGATAGTTTTATTTGTCATTAACCTGTTGAGAGTCTTATGATCATGGATAGTGTTAGACTCAAACCTTTCGATGGAAATATGGATTTCTCTATGTGGAAGGTTAAAATGAGGGCTATCCTCATAAGAGAGAAATGCTGGAGGGCAGTGGCCCAAGACTGGATAATTCCATCTTCAGATGATGCCAAGAAAGAGATTAGTGAATTGGCTCACTCTGAAATTATGATTAGGCTTGCTGACGATGTGGCCAGACAAGTGGTGCCTAAGCACTTGTGGGAATTTGGATAAAATTTACTTGGTGAAGTCCCTGCCAAATAGAATCTCACTACTCAACATATTGTTTACCTTCAAGATGGACACAAACTCTACTATACAGGAAAACTTGGATAGTTTCCTGAGTTGACTCAAGATTAAAGAGGTGTGGAGATGAAATCAAGGTGGATCTCTTGGCTGTCATACTGCTGAACTCACTATCAAGTCAGTTTGACACTTTGAAAGATGTCGTCCAATTTGGAAGGGATGGACTGACATTGGAAAGAATTACTGAAGCTATTATTTAGAAGAATGAGTCTCTAAAAGCTTACAAAGTGAGGAATGCTCCGAAGAATGACAACATATCTGAGATAATGATGTTTAAAGGCAATGGAAAGCCTAAGGGGAAGTCTAAGAGCTTTAACAAAGAAGACCCTGGAGACCAGCCAAACAAAAAGGAAAATGCATCAGTCAAGTGTTACTATTGCAGCACTCTCGGACATTATCAAAAGGATTGTTACAAGAAGAAAAGAGAGGAGGCCGTTAAAACTGCATCGCAGGATCAAGGAGGATTCTCAAATGTGTGCGAAAATGAGACAAGGGCTTGAAATGAATTGCTTGTAGCTGATGGGGCACAAGGGACTAACTCATGGATTTTGGACTCGGGTTGCACAATGCATGCAACACCCACCAAAAATTTATTCAGTTCTTTTCAACCGGGAAATGGAGGAGAAGTGATGCTGGGAGATCACACAATTAGAATAAGAGAGATGAATATTTTATTAATGGTGTGGAATACATTTACATGATTTGTTTATATACATGTTACAGGTGACACCTATTAATATTCCAAGAATAAATTCTATACTATTATAGGATTGCTTGCTAACATTAGGCAACCTAAATATGACCTGAGTTTATTGTATGTTTGACCATCCAATATGCCACCTCAATCTGAGCCGCAGCTGACTCGGTTCAGATTGTTACTGAATCGAAGAAGCATCTGCCGGGTTGCTGGTTTTGTGAGCACGTCAGCTAGCTGATCTTTAGTGGAGATGAAGCGAACATCAAGGGCTCCCTGAGCAACCATTTCTCGAACGAAGTGGAAGTCTATTTCGATATGTTTCGTGCGCGCATGAAAGATGGGATTTGCTGTCAAGTATGTGGCTCCCAAGTTGTCGCACCACAGAATTGGTGGTTGCTTTTGTTGAATACCCAACTCCTTCAGAATTGATTTACACCATATAGCCTCTGCTGTTCCATTTGCTAATGCTTTGTACTCTGCCTCTGTGCTGGACCTGGATACGGTTGACTGCTTCTTGGCACTCCATGATACTAGATTTGGACCGAGAAAGACAGCAAAGCCACTGGTTGAACGACGATCATCTAGGCAGCCAGCCCAGTCTGCATCAGTGAAGATACTAAGGCGTGTGAGAGATGATCGACGAAACTTTAAGCCAGTATTGGTGCTGCCTTTAACATAACGCAGAATTCGTTTCACGGCCTCCCAATGTACGTGAGTCGGTTTAGATAAGTACTGGCAGACTTTGTTCACTGCGAAAGAAATGTCTGGGCGTGTGAGGGTGAGATACTGCAAACCCCCAACAATGCTTCGATATTTGGAGGTATCCTCCTCATCCTCAGATCTCTACACGACCAGTCTCTTCGCCGAAGTGTCGATCGTCGCCGATCTCGAGTCTCAAATTTGAATAATGTCCGAAGCAACCACAGCAGCGGGTGAATTGCCAAAGGAGGAGGGATCGTCGCCTCATATTGAGTCGTCTGAATCCGAACCTCAACCGAATCCGGAGCCGGAACCGCTGACGGAGGTTCAGCCGGATCCTGTGGAGGTGGCAGATCTCAAGGCCGAAGATGGAATTGAGGGTGAGGTCCAATCAAATGTGGCTGACGGTTTGACTGCTTCGCCGGAACAGACGGTGCAGCCAGAGCTGAAGAAGGACGAGGGGAATCGGACGTTTACGATGAGAGAGTTGCTTACAGAACTGAAGGATGGGGATTCTGGTGAAGGAGAACTGAGGCGTAGTGGGAATTCTGAGGCAATCACTCCTTACAGTCAAGAAAATTCTGGGCAAGCTCACTACAATGAGCAAAATGATATTGCTATGGACTTAATCAATAGTGTCAAAGGTGTGGATGAGGAGGGTCGGTCTCGCCAGCGTATTCTTACATTTGCAGCCAAAAGGTATGCTAGTGCAATAGATAGAAATCCCGATGATTACGATGCGCTTTATAACTGGGCGTTGGTTCTTCAAGAAAGTGCTGATAATGTCGCTCCTGATTCGACTTCGCCCTCCAAAGATGCACTGCTAGAGGAGGCATGTAAGAAGTATGATGAAGCCACACGATTGTGCCCTACACTTCATGATGCTCTGATACCAAATTAGAATAAGAGAGATGAATATTTTATTAATGGTGTGGAATACATTTACATGATTTGTTTATATACATGTTACAGGTGACACCTATTAATATTCCAAGAATAAATTCTATACTATTATAGGATTGCTTGCTAACATTAGGCAACCTAAATATGATCTGAGTTTATTGTATGTTTGACCATCCAATACACACTTCCCTCCAAATTAAGGGAATGGAAAATGTTCCCTTAAGGATGCATGATGGGATAACAAGAATTATACAAAAGGTTCAATGGGTGCCAAATCAGAGGAGGAACTTATTGTCCAAGTCAGAGTTTGATACCGTATAGTTACTCAAAAGGGAATAAAAGAAGTTTGTAAGGATGGAACTGTTCTCATTAAAGGGGTAAACAGAGGAGGACTTTATTATGTGGTCACCTCTTCTGAAATCAATGTTTCTCAGTCAAATGATCAGTTTACTGAGAAGACAAAGATTTGGCATTCTAGACTAGGTCACATTGGGATCAAGGGCTTCACCATCTGTGCAAGTCTGGCTTGATCAAATCTAAGCTAGTTGATTTGGAATTTGTGAGGATTTTGTGATGGGAAAGAAGGTCGCTCACAACTTTAGCAGATCATCTTTTGTGGCCACAAAGCCACTTGAGTATGTGCACTCAGACCTATGGGAGCCAGCCAGTGTACCTAAACTGTTCATTTTTCAAGAAATATATGGATTTACTTACTGAAAAATGAGGATGAGGCCTTCCAAAACTTCAAATTGTGGAAATTGATGGTAGAATCACAGTCTGCGCTTAAATTACATTGTTTAAGAACAGACAATGGTCTGGAGTTTTGCAACAAAGCTTTTGATGACTTTTGTGCCGAAAGTGGAGTCAGACGGCATCGTACAATACCAGGAACTCCTCAGCAAAATGACACGGCCGAGAGGATGAATAGAACGCTTCTTCAGAGGGCAAGGTGTATGTTGATAAGTTCTAGACTCAAGTCGTCTATGTGGGGTGAGGCGGTTTCAAATGCAACATATTTGATTAATAGAAGCCCTTCATCTGCAGTTGGATTCAAGACTCCTCAGGAATTATGGAGTGGAAAAGCTCCAAGCCTGTAGCACATAAGACCCTTTGGTTGCACAACTTATGTGCAAGTCTCGCAAGGAAAGCTTCAACCAAGGGCACTGAAAGGTGTCCTCTTAGGGTATCCTCAGGGTGTGAAAGGTTACAAATTGCTTACAAAACCAGGGAATTATAAAGTAATTACCTCCAGGTCTGTTACTTTCAATGAAATGAATTTTATTTTAAGACTAAACTACTAACATCTATTGAAATCACAAGCACGCCTTCAAGCGTGACCAGTTTTATACCTGCAAGGTATTTTTCAGACAAAGCAGACATGGTTGTGGAGGGAGAATAAATGGATGCAACCTATTCACAAGCTGAAAATTCAACTGCTGCAGATGGAAATGAGGTAACTGATGGAGGCTCAAATAGCCTTTCATGAAAAGGTAACACTCAAACTCATCTATCGGATGAGAGACAAGTAAGCGACCCTCTTGATTTGCCTAATACTACTGCTAGTGATAACATTGGAGTAGAAAATGAAAGTGTGACTCCAATTGATATGTGGGGCAGTGATAACATTGATTTGTCTGATTATCAGTTAGTGAAGGGTAGGCAACCTACGGTGAAAATTCCAAATAGAAAATATTGTGCTAATCTGCTTGAAAAATTTCTTAGCGTTGTTGAATTTGCTTTGGTTGCTGCTGATATTGTTAGATATCAAACTCCTGATACATATAATCAGACAGTTAATAATCCCCAAGCTAATGAGTGGAAATTAGCTATGGCGGAAAAAATTCAGTCCATGTATGAAAATAATACATGGAAACTAGTCCCTAGGCCTAATGATGCTACAATAATTGATTGTAAATGTGTGTATAAAATCAAGGAGGGTAATACCTTGAATGAATCACCTAGGTTTAAGGCTAGGCTAGTTGCTAATGGGTTTACTCAAAGGGAATGGGTAGATTATACTGAAAGTTTTGCACCAGTGGTAAAATATAAAACTTTGAGATTAATGCTTGCTATGGCCGCTGTGTATGACTTAGAAATTTAGCAAATGGATGTAAAAATGGCGTTTATACATGGAGATTTAAATGAGACAATATTTATGAGGCAGCCAGTTGGTTTTATTGGTAAAGACCATTCTGATTCTGTTTGTTTGTTGATAAAATCAATTTATGGACTGAAACAGTCCCCTAGGCAATGGAACAAGAAGTTTGATTCATGTCTTTGAATTTTTTCAGAAGCAAATATGATACATGTCTCTACTTTAAAGGCATAAAATCCAAAAGTCCAATTTATGTCTTGTTGTATGTTGATGCCATTTTGCTGATTAGTATTTCTAAGTCTCACATTGTTGAGATAAAAAATTATTTGAAGTCACACTTTGATATGAAGGATCTTGGTGATGCACAAAAGATCCTTGGTGTGAGCATTTTTAGGGATAGAAAATCCATGAAGGTTTTTCTATCTGAGGCTGAGTATGTGAGTAAAGTTTTAGACAAGTTTTCTATAAAAGGTGCTAAGTCTGCCCCTGTACCTTTAGGAAGTCATTTAGAATTTTCAAACAGTGATTGCCCTACCAGTGATGTTGAGAAAACTAAAATGGTTAATGTTCCATAGGATGTAGTTGTACGATAAGTCATGTATGTTATGCTATGCACAAGGCCAGATTTGGCTTTTGCAAGTAGTGTTTTGAGCAAATACATGTCTAATCCAGGTGAAAAACACTGGTTAGCTATGAGGTATCTGAATATGATTTTGTGCATGATATAATAGGACGTGTTGATTCTGACTATGCTAGTAATAAAGACAACATGAAATTTACTTTTGCCTTTTATTTTACTTGGGCTGGTAATTGTGTTAGTTGGAAGTCCCAACTACAGTCTATAGTGGCTCTGTCCTCTACTGAGGCAGAGTATATTGCTGCCACTGAGGCAATAAAAGAGGCCATTTGGCTTCAGGGTTTGATGAGTGAATTGCGCAGTTTTACTAGTGTTCCTATTGTTTATATGGATAGTCAAAGTGCACTGTATTTGTGCAAAGATCCTGTATATCATGAACGGACTAAACATATTGATGTGAGATTCCATTTTATTAGAGATAAAATTGAATCTGAGGCAATTATAGTTGAGAAAGTACTAGGTGAGTTTGATCCTACTGATTTTGGTACTAAAATTGTGCCAACTGACAAATTTATATTTTGCAGGGACAAACTGCATGTCCTTGATTTATTGTGATGATGATATGAGCTGATGAAGGTATGGTGTGAGGCTTAATCTCAGTTTCTGGTTTCAAATGTATTGTTAAAAGGCTTGATCACCTCTACTAGGTTGGTAGTTTCTGTTTTTCCCAATTTGGATTAGGCGGGCATATTGTTAGAAGTATTCCAAACTTGTGCTGGTTAAAGCATTTGTTTGCAGGGCAATAGGCTCATGGTCTGTTTAGTCTTTAAGAGTAAATGGATTAGATCAAAACGGAAGCGTTTTGGTTAGTTAGGTTATGTTATTTAGCTGAGTGAAACGATGAGTTTTAGGCTAGTATATATAGCTTTTGAGCTTAGTTTTCTAGGGTTAAGAAATCTGGTTTTGAGTGCAAGAAATCGCAAGCAAGAAAAGCTGAGTACTCCTGAGTGATCTTCGCTCCACAGCTCCGAGAGTCCACAAGGCTGTCATCGCAAGAGTTGAGGCTTTGTGAAGATAGGAGAGTGTTGCGGTGGAGGACCAAGCCGTGTGTGGTGTTGTGAGCCTCGCTGAGATCCGTGGCGACTGCTCCGGAATCGGAGATTGAGGGCTTTGGTTCTGGCCAACTTCAGTGGAGTTTTATCTTTCTTTGTTGTTGTAGCAAGTAGACTTGAGCGCTTGTTGCTGCTAGAGGTCTTGTAGTCTTGTTGTATCAAATTAGTGATCTTGTGCTTGGTGCATTCGATAGTGAATTTGAGTTGAGTCTCCTCGGATCCGAGGCTTCGCAGTCGTAGGACGTATGCTTGAGCTGCGTAAACAATCTCGCTGTGTCGTGCTTACTTTGTTTTGGTTTTTGTTCTTGACCGGTTAATTGAGTTAGGTTTAATCAGTTAAATTGTTTTTGAGGAATTAGAATAAAACTGAATTCATGTTAATGTTAGATCGTTTTCAGTTGTAAATTCTAATACATACATTTTATTGGAGACTAGTTAGTTAAAATGGAAAAAAAAAAATTACTTTTGCCCTTCATCCGCAAATTGCTACCTCCTTTTCTGCCATTATTTCTGAAAACATTCTACATTTGCCATCTTTTGGTCAAATCTAGCGGTTTGATCTATTGGATCATAAATGAACAAGTCAGTTGCCATCTGGTATCTGAGTAGGTAAAAATAACAAGTCTCTATTATGACTAGCGCTTAACCTTAAAACCAGGTTAAACCGCTACTCCTATGAGCATCTCCAAAACCGAGCACCCCACCGCTCATATATCCGCCGACGTCTCGAACTCATCATTCATAACTATCTCCAGCGCCATGTACAACGGCGTTCCTCTAATATCGTCTATATTCCTGGCAACTCTGTTTTTCTTTTTAGCCAATCCAAAGTCGGCGATCTTCGCAAAGACTCCGTTTTCGACTTTGAAAGTCGCAGAACAGAGCAAGATGTTCTGCAGCTTGATATCATAGTGAACGAACCCAATCAAAAGAATATTCCTCAGCCTGTTCAACACCAATCACGTATAACTCCTCACCTCAGACTCACTCAACTTGATAATGCAAGTATGGCAGTGTTTGACAAAACCAGCATGAGTGAACAAGGAGCTGCTGCAGCTCAAACAATAAAGCAGACCAGCAGAAGTAAACCAGCAGCAGATGCAGCAGGGGATGCTGCAGCAGGTGCTGGTTCAAGTGCTGATTCAACTGTCCGAGTAGCAGTTTTGTGCTGGGTGCTTTTTGAAGGTATAGCAGCTTTGTGAAAGTGCTTAGAAGAATTTCTAAAATACCGTTGAGCATATTTCAGCAAGGATTGCTAGTCAGAGAAGGAGATGTGCTTAAAGATATGAATCAAATCTAATCTCCTAGATTTTAGGAGATAATTGATCTTGTGGGACTATGGCCTAAACCTGGAAATTGCCTAAAGTGGTGAGGATATTTAAGCAGAAGGTTTGAGGGCTGAAGAGGGTGATCGAAGCTGAGTGATACACGAGAGTAGACACAGAATTCAGAGTGAGGATTTTTCTGGGTGTGCTACGAGAGTTGTTCTTCGATCAACACACACGGGCAGAGCGTTGAGCGCAGAGCTGTGGTGCGTATTGCAGAAGAGAATCAGGTCTTGCAGAGACTGATTCGTGCTTTGATCTGGAAGCCAATTTAGAGCTGTGGAGCTTGTTGGTTGATCAAAGGCAGCCGCGGGAGAATTGACGGGTGGAAGGCTCGGTCGAGGTTCGTGCGGAAGAACTCACTAGTGGCAGGTGGTCACTGAGTGAGGGGGAGTTACTCAGAGTGTGCAGCGCTCTTGGAGAGGTTCGATCGGCTCGGCAAAAGGCCTTGGAGCGACGCGGACAGTGTGCTTCAGCTGTGTGTTACAGCTGTTGCTGCAGCAACCCTGCTGAGTAGTGTAGTATAGAATAGGCTGAGTTCTTTGAGAGGATTGTAGCTATTCTAGACTGACATATTGTAGAGGGTGTGCTGGCACAAATCAGAGCTTGTTCTGATTGTGTTGAGTAGTCCACACGGGGTTAAAGTAGCATAGGTTGCGTGCGTTGTAACCGAGTGTGCTTTGAACCTTTGGTTGAGTGGATTGAGGACTGGAGAATAGTCTTCCCCAGACGTAGGCAGATTGGCCGAACTGGGTGAACAAATCTGTGTCCTATTCATTATCTGTTGTGCCTACATTTAGTGAACAAGAGTGTGCTGCAGCAACTGCTAGTTCACAAATCTGCATAAGTGGAGACACTTGAAATTTCACAACTGATGCTGCACTTCCTCACACGATCGTAAAAGCTTCCGCCAGAAGCATACTCGAGGAAGATATTGTAAATCTGCTCGCCTTTCTCGTAGCTGAAAACATCGCCAAAGCAGCGAATCACGTTTTCCGAATTCGCCAAGAACTCCAGAATTTCCCTTTCGAATTTCAGAGTTTCTATTAGCTAGCAAATTTTTTGTAAATATTTCGTATTAGCAGCATATTTTGTTAGCTTGATTCTAGGACGTAAAATGGATTGTTTTCTATGTTTAAGAGATTGAAATCATTCCTATTTTAGGTTTGACCAAGATTGTATATAATTGACATATTGTGCAATGGAAAAGACAGAACCATAAAACAAATTCTCCATATTTGTGTCTTTTGTTCACTTTATGCTATTAGAGCAGCATGCACACGACCTGGGCCGAGTACGTGATACGTGGGACGTGCATGTGAGCCCCAAGTGCATGACGAGGCACCCGTTTGACGGCGTGGGTTGGACCCATGTAGGGGAGACGTGTGGAGCGCGCCTATATGAAATGCCGTGTTTGTGTAGGTTTGACCCGTGGAGGGGAGAAGCAGTGAGCCCGCCTAGTTTAGCGCTACATGTTAGCTAGTTTAATGGGGAGCTGCCCAATTCCTTAAGTGAGGGGGAGTGTTAGAGATAAATACTTGAAGAACTGTCCCACACCGCTAATTTGAAGGATAGTCTGCTATGATCTATTGGATTCCAAACCGTGACTCTTGAGCTTAAATTTTTGAGTCACATGGGGATGTGGTCCGGTATATCAAGCTTTGATTGATCGTCAGTTTGGAAAAAGAGTCAAAATCATGAGGAATGAAAATGGGACGGAGTTCAATGGTCTAGCTGCTTATTTCCGAGAGCATGGTATTCTCCATCAAACGTCCAATGAGACCTCAACAAAATGCTAGAGTAGAGCGTAAAAATCGTCATATTCTTAATGTTGCTAGAGCTTTACGTTTTCAAGGTCATTTACCTATTGATTTTTGGGGCGAATGCATCTTAGCAGCTGCTCATTCGATTAATTGGACTCCGTCTTGGGTACTTCAAGGTAAAACACCCTTTGAGTTGCTTTTTGGTCGTGCCCCTAACTTTAGCTCACTCCGAATTTTTGGGTGTTTGTGTTACGCAAAAAATCTTCTTCATTTTAGTGATATGTTTGAAAGTTGAAGTCACCGTTGTATTTTTCTTGGGTACCCTTTCGGAAAGAAGGGTTGGCTGCTGTTTGATCTTGAGACGAGGGATTATTTACAGTCCTGCGATGTTCAATTTATGAGGATATTTTTCCACTTGCTAATCCAAAGGAATTAAAGCAATTGCACACTTTGTATCCACCTGAATTTGATCACGTCAATGATGTTGATGAGCTTTATGATATTGGAGATGTTGCAACTGATTCTACCCGTCAAAATGCCTAGCTCCCTTCTGATTTTGGTACAGTATAACAAGAGGTGGAGCAGACCAACAGCGACGACGCACAGTGCACTGGTTTTGCCGTGAGTTTGGACATGGGAATAGCCGAGGTTGTTCATTTGGGTACTATTGAGATTGGAGAAAATTCTGGTACTATATAGACAAAAGAAAATGGGGTAAGGAGTCATGGCGACGAGGTTATGGTAGGTGACATTGAACTTGGTCGAAGGAAACTTGAAAAAATTCTGAATTCCTAATATAAAGAGTTTGTTCGTTGGGCAGAAGGAAGCACGACTAACACGATAACGGTTTCCCACGAAGTTTCACCCATATCAGTCCGCGCCTCAGGTATTCCTTATCCCATAACACATTACGTGAATTGTAATAATTTTTCGATTGCGCATCGTCAATTTCTTGAAACTATTTCCACTGATGTGGAGCCCACTTCGTTCAAAGGAGCAATGATTGATCCTCGTTGGAGAAAGGCAATGACAGAGGAGATTGCGGCTTTAGAGGCCAATGAAACTTGGACTGTCCAAGAATTGCCTCCTGGAAAGACACCGATCGGATGTATATGGTGTTTCATATCAAACGCAAATCCGATGGTACAGTTGAAAGATACAAGGCACAATTAGTTGTTTTGGGCAATATCAAGTTGTGGGCATTAATTTTGGTGCAACCTTTGCTCGTACGATAAAAATGGTCACTGTCCAAACATTCTTTACTGTTGCTGCTATTAAAAAATGGGAATTGCATAAAATTGATGTGCACAATGCCTTTATTAGCTAGCAAATATTTTGTAAATATTTCATATTAGCAGCATATTTTGTTAGCGTGATTCTAAGACGTAAAATAGGTTTTTTTATATGTTTAAGAGATTTGTTGATATCATTCCTATTTTAGGTCTCACCAAGATTGTATATAATTGACATATTGTGCAATGGAAAAGACAGAACCACAAAACAAATTCTCCATATTTGTGTCTTTTGTTCACTTTAGTTTGCGAGTTGTAATTTGGTGCTGACTTCACCGCCATCATTGGCTGAACTCCGATGCCGGCAATTCAAATTTCTAAATCGACCTTAGCAAAGCTGCCACGGCCGATCGTCTCGCCTCTCACCCACTCCATGGATACGAAATTTGCTTCAGTTTTGATGCAGTTTTCTTCTTTGCTTTCTTGTCTCCTTTGTTGCGCCCCTCAGGGTTTTTGTGAAGATGAGAGAATGTGTAGACGAATAGCAGAGCAAACAAGCCGTCACCAGCAGCGCTTGATATGTTAAACGAATTTGATCTGGTTTTTAAGGTCAAACCGATACTGAGAGTAGAGCTTATTATTTTTGCCTATTCGGATGCTAGATGGCATCTGACTCGTCCATTTAGCCAGTACCGGTTTGATCAAAAAATCAGGTCAAACCGCTACTGACAGTAGCGGTTTGTACTATAGATGAAATAATGACAGAAAAGATAATAATACGGGAATGAGTGGCAAAAGTGAAAATTTTTCGTTATAATGTTGAGTTTTGGTTATGTGCTATCTAATCCGTTGATCGGATCAAGTCATGAATCATGATCCAATGGTAAAACTGCTGGCTAAAAAGGAACGATGCAGAGTAAATTAGGTCATCTCTGATTTTCAGAATTTCCTCATATGAAAAACGCAAAGCTTGAGTTTTTGAAGTTTGGTGATGTCTGTGCTCAAGGCGAAGAGTACCTGAGTGTGAGAGATCGTTATAGTGACAATTGAAGGCTGAAGAAGGTTGTTGCAAGGCTGACGAAGGTCTATTTGGCTGTGGAGGATTCCTGCTTTTGTGATTAGGGCAGTGTGAGGTTGAGACGCAACTGTGCTTGGAATTAGCTAATGAATCAGGCAAGTAGTTGAGTCGTTGTACACGTTGTCTTGTCTAGGTTAAGTGGTCCTCAATCTTGAGTATTTGATTGAACTTTTGTAAGATTATCTGAGTTAGTGCATTGTTGTGGCTCAACGTGGATGTAGGCTTGTTTAGAAGATGAACCCTTGTAAAAATCTTGCGTGCTCTTGCACTATTTTCGTTGTCTTTAATTGTTTGAGACAGTTGGATGTTATATGCGTAAACTGAGCAACATGTTACATTCTTGTATCTGAAATTGGCTTTAGAACTTTTCTTAACTTGTAGAATAGGACAGGTGTTGTACAGTTGATTTCAAACATATTCTTGAGTCCATTACCTGTTGTATTGCAATAATAACTTTTTGATTTAATAATCTAGATTGAGTGCAATGATTAAGATGGGCAAGAACTTCATCAGTGTTTGAGGCTTGTTGTTTGACTAGCGGATCTCGATATAGGATGATGACATATTGAGGGGCATCTCTATGCGTCTTTCGAGTTTCTTTCCACCACAATCAACAATTTCAATTCACTGAATAATTACAATACGGATGAAATAACTCCAAATCAGCTACAAAAATCAACTACAAATGAAAATAATTTTATAAACCCCAAAATTTAAGATTTAGAGGTTTGGGGGTTGGATTTCAAACGAAACCACTATTCAAAATAGGGGTTTCACTGATTTAAGTACACAAACACTAAACTTTTGAGTTTACGTACCTTCAAAGCGTCGTCGCCTGGAGAGAAGATCTGCGGAGTTGAGCAGTGCGAAGGAGAAGATAGGAGAAGGAGAAGAAGGGCTCTGCTGCGATTTAATTTCAAAAGAAGTCGTTACTCATTATCGGCTTGCTCCATTTCTGAGTCAAGCCGCCAGTGTCAGTAGCGGTTTGTTATGCTTAACGACTGGTACTACAAGTAGCGACTTGTTATTTTGCACATTCAGATGTCAGGTAGGATCTGACTCGTCTATTTATCGATCTAATAGTTCAAATCACTACTGGCAGTAGCGATTTCAAGAGATTGTAAATGTGGAATATTTTTGAAAAGAATGCCAGAAAAGATAATAAATTTTATAACTATAGAAAAAGTGAAAATTGCTTGTTCATTGAATATTGATTTATGAAAGTCCATTAATATTGATTTCATTGGATATGTGGATTTTGACTTTGCTGTTGACAAAAGTTCAACAAAGTCCACAACTCCATATTATTTTATACTTGGAAATAATTGTGTTTCATGGAAATTTCAATTGTAGTCAATTGTTGCATTATCTATCACTAAATCTGAATATATTGTATTGTGTGATGCTTGTAAAGAAGTTGCGTGGTTAAATGACATGTTATCTGAAGCTGAACTGAATAAAAATGTGCATATAATTTTGTCTGACGGCCAATCTGCTCTGCATCTAAGTAAAAAACCTATTTATCATGAAAGAACCAAACATGTAGATGCTAGGTTTCATTTTATGAGGGATTTAGTTGTTGATGAAAAAGTTAATTTACTGAAAGTTGACACTTGAGAAAATGGTGCTGATATGGGCACTAAAGTTATCTTTAACATTAAGTTCAATCACTGCTTGAATCTTTGTTTATTGAATGACTTGGCAGGTACTCGAGCAGTGAAGAGGTTTTTTTTTTACAAGGTGCATTAAGTTTAGCCGGAAGGGTAAATTTTAATGCATTTTATTGAAGGGTAGTTAGTTAAAACGCTGAGTTTTGGTTATTTGCAATTTGATCCGTTGGTCTCATCAAGTCATGATCCAAACGGTAAAACTGCTAGCTAAAAAAGGAACAATGTATAGGAAATTAGGTCATCTCTGATTTTCAGAATTTGTTCCTCTGAAAAATACGAAGCTTGAGCTTGATGACGTTTGTGGTCAAGGTGAAGAGTACCTGAGTGTGAGAGATGATTGTGGTGACAGGAGAAGGCTATTGCAAGGCTGACAAAGATTTATTTGGTTGTGGAGGATTCCTGCTCTTGTGGCTAAGGCAGTGCGAGGTTGAGTCGTAGCTATGTTTGGAACTAGCCAGTGAATCGAGCAGTCGTTATATAGGTTGAGTGTTCCTCAATCTTGAGTATTGGATTGAACTGTTGTAAGACTTTTACCCATGTAGGCTTTTTTACAAGCTGACCCATGATAAAAATCTTACACTATTTTTATTGTCTTTAACTACTTTGGATGATATGTGGGCAACACATTACATTCTCGTATTTTAAATTGGCTTTGGACAAGCTTTTCTGAACTTGTAGAATAGGACAGGTGTTGTACTTGTACAGCTGATTTCGAACATATTCTTCATTCCATTACTTGCTAAATTAAAACAACAACTTTATGATATATTGATTTAGATTGAGTGCAAGGATTTATTTCAAGTACCTTCAACTTTCTAACGGTTATATTACCCTTAGAGCCAGGCTTGCATTCACTTTTTAACTTTCTTATTCTTGAATTCATCACTTTGACGTCACAAAAACAATACGGACCATGACACACATGACATGAGCTGGTTGAGTTACAAGACTCATCCATGCATTGATGACAAACAATGCATGGTAACAGTCAGCTATAGCTAAGTGTCTCCGAGATTATCATATCATCTAAATTGTTTTCCTACACCAGTCGGCTAACCCAACGGCCGTTTCCTTGTTCCCAGACAAGTAAGGTCTTCAACAATGTCTGCTGAGCTCAAAAGATCTCTCCTTCGGACAAACCTGTGTGCCGAGAGAAGAAATGTAATTAGCTAAGGGATTCATCCACAACAAAACAAAAAACAGGCATTCATATATTGCCCTATTCGTGCCTACCACTTCATTCGACAATTGCATATATTGGCCTCCTACACAGCCAGCCAAGCACATGCGGATAGTGAGAAGTCATTACATATTACATTTATATAACAGCTTAAAGACAAGTGTGACTTGTCGACAAAATATATTTTAAACTTTCCAAGACCATTATGATTGAAAAAACATGCTTTCATTTTGAGCCGTTCTAAATCCAACCAAACTGCCAGCAAGTAGGCAACAATATATGTCAGTCAGCAGCATATAATATACAGTTAGTCATTGACAGGACATTACCTTAATGAACTCAGTTTTCAGCCACACTATCCTCAGCTGCCCCAGCTAACCAAAGAATGTTTAATAATGTTATCCTAAACTAATAGCAAGCAAGAAAACCTATACAAACTGGTGACCAATGGTCACTTCACTTCATTCTCTCTAACTGCAAAAGCTTGGAGTACCTACTGGGGAATCCATTTTTCGAGACAACCTGCACATCACATGTAACAAAAAATGAGACCACAATCCATCCCAAGATCACCGGCTCCTACAAATAAACTAATCCCTCGGCTAGGTGTCAAATGCAGTGACGAAAATACATAATCTACTGAACCGAACTCACAATTGTCTCCTTTCTACCTCGAATATTTGTTTAGTAAAAATCTACTCAGTAATACAATACAATGCATCATAACGAGGAACAAGAACTCCTAATTTGTAGATATGGTCTGCCACCCACTAAAATTCAGACCCTCCATGGAAGCCTCAGCTTGCTGCTATTATTAATTGACTTATTTGATTAACCCCATCAAGCAGCTCCATGAATTGATGCACTGCACAACCTAGTTAATTAATATTCCAATAAGAAAAGCTTACAGCTTCAATGTCGATCTTGTAAACAAGAAGCTTTCGCCTCTCTCGGCTGCTTACTCGGTAAGCCACCACAATGTGGCCCACCGCCATCGCAGCCGAGCAGACAAACAACGCCACCTCCATAGTCCGTCCGAACAAGCCCGCCGCGGGATTAAAAAAGTAAGAAGCTTTGACGGAGATGAATACGAGTGAGAACAAGGAGCAGATGGTCGTCATTCCCAAGTAGGGCCCTCTCGACAGCCTCGGACCATCGCATATGCTGTAAACAACTTCAAAAACCCAAAACCTTAATCAACTGATCAACGGATAAATCTTATAAATCAAATTACCGGATAATAAGTAAACTTACAGACGATGATCGCAGATCGGACGAGGGAGATGACAGGGACGTCGACGATGGAGAGTGTGAAATCGTACGATGATACTAGCGCGTGGTCGTAATTACTATACACGGATATCGCGCATAGAAATGCGGAGGGAAGTAGAGAGTCGACCACGGCGAGGAGGACTGGAGCGGAGAAGATGAGGAAGGAGATGAGCATGGAGAGGAGGAAAAAGAGCGTCTTGACGGCTCTCATTGTCTGCTTCTGCTGCTTCTCGTCCTTACAGATCATCGTCAACACCATCCTCGCTACCATGATTTACGAGAGAGCTCTGCTTCTTCTGCTGCTGCTGGTTGCTGTCGAAAATTTGGGAAGACGGTAGGTGAGATCATATTAGTTATTTAAGAAATTAAATATATATACGAATATGAAAATCAAGTATTCAAGATACGTATACGAAAGACAGTAATTATTGTATTAATCAGAGATTTTTAAAGTTTTTAATATTTATTTTACTTATAAATATAACCAAGAAAGATTTGTACCCTTCCATAATTCCGTAGATTAGATAGTCATAATCATCCAAAATGTATTTGTTAGAAATGGAAAGATGTGGAATTCTTTGTTGGATAAGATAAAAATAATTAGTTGGCTAAGTAATTTTACAAATTTTCTCCTAAATAATCTTCAAAAGTGAACGATTCTTCGGACAAGATGATGACTTTCGGCTAGACTAGTCTATTCTAAGGCAATGTTGCATTTGGTCAAAATATATTGCCTAGATGTGGCTGGGCACCTTGTGTAGTCTTCGAATATTATGTTGGATGATGATAAACGGCTTGGGCGGACTGCTTTTTATAGACAGAAATTTCCCCTGAAGAGGACTGACTGAAAGGGTGTGAGTGTTCCTTGTTTTTCCTTTTGGATTATGGTGCATGGTCCAACGATTTTAGGCCAATATGTTGATTCGTCCATGCCCCTTGATGTTTTATTTCATAGAATATGTCCTCAAATGTGCATGAAGGGCCATTATAAGCCCTATAGTTTTGCTTCAAAGTATGATGTTCTCCCAGATTGTGGATACTTACAGATGCGTTCTGGTTTTTGGCCTTGGCTTGTTGGTACTTCTCGCATGAGATGTCGAGGACTTCCATAACGTCCCTCGAGTGTGCTTCAAGCTTATTGAGCTCGATTGGCTGTGTGATGAACCTCCTGGGCTAGCTAGGCATTCGTATCGGGCCTTGTGAGGGAAATCTCGGATGCTGCTGGGAAGTGCCCTGGTCACTCTGGTCCTCGCCAGAATTTCATTGCAAGGACTTAGGGATTTCTTGGTTTTGCCTTGGCAAGGGTTCGGCTAAGCAGACTTTAGAGAATCTTCAGAACTTTAGCAAGGTCATGGTCGGATTTGCGAAGATCCACTTGAGAGAACTCATCAGGTCCCGCTGCCAAAAGAAAGACTTTGTCCTCAACGTCGAAGTCAATGAATCTTTCATCGATATCTGCCATGATGTCACAACCCAAAAATCCAGGTCGAGACCGGCACTTGACCAACGACCAAGCATGCTTCACCTATGACATATTATACAAAAAATAGGTTTTTCTAATTAATTTTGTCATAAAATTTACAATATTCACGGAAACAAGTTTACTACTAAACTAAGCAAAATGTGCTCCTAGTAACTTGCCCTAGACAACGAAGCGTAACTCTAGCCAAAACGAATCAAAATGGATAGCTGATAACGAGTCTCAAAAAAATATCTGAAGTTGGATGGCACCGTAAGAAATGATAGCTCTCTGGTCGAGGACAACTGAACTCTTGAGCAGCTACCAATTCACTTATCTGTAAAGAAAGGGTAATAAAAGGGGTGAGTCGGAGAGACTCAATGAGGAAATAACTCGCACGTGCTCTAGTAAGCAGTTATACTTTTATGTATCCAATAAATGAGATATGTCATTTACTAATCTTGTATATGTATAATAACACGCTAATAAACAATCAGATAATTCGAGTGCACATATGCAAATGCGTGAATGCTCATAATAGTTACTGCAACTAACAAAAGCATATAGCTGAGCAGTCGTCACTGCTTATCCGGATCATCAAAATGCGAAATTCATCATCGCGTAACAAAATGCGGAATTATCATCGCATAACAAAAGTTGCAGTCTCATGACGCAATATGTATGCATTTGTATGATACTTATCACAAAGTCTCTTCTCAACTTTAACAGAATCCGTTTACGGATGATTATGCAATATGTATAGTAAAACTTATAATTAATACGAAGCGAATACGTGTGAATTATTACTCACTACTGAAACTCGATTGAGAGTGTGTAGTCACCTCGCTCTGCTAACAGTTTCGTTTTCAGAACCTATAACATAATAAAATAATTATATATATATATATATATATATATATATATATATATATATTATCTCGTCACTATATTATCTCGTCATTCAAAACATCATTAACATCTAAACTAATTAAAGCCCAGTTCCACTTTCCCCTGCCAACCTCTCTATTCTTCACCAAATCATCCTCCACCAATTCATCAAATCATCAAGCCTAGTTTAAACTGCAAAGCAGTAAACCAACCTCTCTATTCTTCAACAAATCATCCTCCATCAAAACCCAAAAAAATCCATCCAAACCAACCCGAAACCAACAAACCCTCCAAATAATAGCCACACAAAATCAAACCAAATAAATCACAATCCAAATCCGTAAAACTAACAACCTCATATCCAAATCCAAATGATCCAACATGAATCAAACCCACCAAACTTCTCACATCTTCCAATATCAAAACACTCACAAACTTTCGCAAACACCCACAAAAATCTTCATAAAGAAGTCAAGAATCGCTAATTTATATGCAACATACTTGATCTACTCTACTTCCGAGATCAAAGGCAGCTGCCCTGAGGAGGAACCCTAAAAGAGATGAGGAGAAAAAAGAAAACAGGAAGAGAAAAAAAGATGAGGGGAGAGAAGATGGGAGGAGAGAGAGGAGTTTGATCCAAAATAAAATTTCTAACCATATTGTAAATTTTTAATTAATAAAAAAAGGTTTAATTTATAAATGGGTATTACACGTGAGCTCCCAAGTTGCGTCATGTTCGGGCATCCTGGTCTATTTGATGAGAACTTCTCGCCCATCTAGCCCTTCTCTTACTCCCCGTAGACCTTCGGGTTTATAATTGATTTGATAACCAGGGAACCACCTGAGTTAGCGTGCCTGGTTAGGATCCTTGAGCGTTCCGCTTGCTGGTTTGAGTTGCAAAACGTGAAACACTAGATGACTTGTGCCTTCTCTGGAAGTTTGAGCTATAAGCAACTTCCCCTATGCGCTTTTCTATTTCATACGGTCCATAGTACTTTGGCGCGAGCGTGTAGTTGTCCTTCCTAGTTAAGGTTAACTATCAGCCAGGTTGCATCTTGATGTAAACATAGTTTCCAACATTGTAATTAATGTCCATGTGATGCTTGTTTGCTTGCTCTTTCATCTCGTTGCGAGCTTTGGTTAAGTGCTCCTTAAATTGGTAAGAATCTTGTCGCGATCAATCAGTACTTGCTCCACTCATTAGATTGGAATAGACCCCTCTTCATAAGGTATTAACTTCGATGATCTCGGCCATAAAGAACTTTGTAAGGTGTGGTATGTGCAGATGTGTGAAAAAATGTGTTATACCAATATTCTGCCTAAGGTTGTAACTTAACCCAATTTCTTTGCTTGGTTGCGATAAAACAGTGAAGCTATGTACCAATACTTCGGTTTGTCCGTCTGTTTACGGGTGATAAATTGAACTTCTCCTCAAGTTGGTGCATAGTATAGATGCTGCCAAGATGCTAATGAACACTAGGTCGCGGTCGCTGATCAGAACTTTTGGGATCTCTTTTATGAATACGTCGGCTACAAAAATTATAGTGTAAGGATGCCCCAATGGAATGAAATGTGTGTACTTGCTCAATCTGTCTACTACGACCAGAATCATTAAATAACCTTCAGATTTTGTTAGCCCTTCGATAAAATCCATAGTTACCTCGGACACAACTTGAGCAGGTACTTCTAGAGGTTGCAATAATCCAGCGTGTGCTAAGGGAATGTACTTGGTGTGTTGACCATCCATCTTTTGGATGACCTTCTTCATCCATTCTCAATAAAACTCAGATGCGATTCTCTTGTATGTTTTAAGAACTCCAGATTGTCCTCCAATTGTAGTTCCATAAAACTCTTGGAATAATACTGGAATCTGCAGTAATGTTTGTGGCAATACGACCCTTATAAATAAGCGATTTCCAGCAAAAGCGTACCTTGTGTCGCTTTGCTCCATTGCCCTTCGATGCTTATCTAAAAGTTGGCTTTCGTTATTCTTATTCAACGCTTTCCAATTCAGGACCCTTGGCATAGAAATGGCCATCAACTGCTCTTCATCGGGCTTTGTTTGGTCAACTTCAACTTTCCTCACTTAAGGCTTTTCTGGTCGGATTAAGATAGTAAAATGTCGCCTAATAAGTAAAATATCTTCACATTGTAACTTTTAGCATTGCTTGAGGGAACAAATTTGGAAAAACAAGTTTATTTGTCTTTATCAATTTAATTGAAAATTTTTCACTTCTGAGAAAGTTGTTTCTTTTACTCCTCTTTTCTGAAAACATTCTTGTTATGCCCATTCTCTTAAAGAAGCGATAACAATGCTTTCACTTTAAAATACTGTTTCTAACAACGTCTTATGTTATGATTTTACTTATGTGGTGCTAATGTGTCAAAAAAATTGATATGTCATGGCAATAAGTGCTGTTAGAAACAACGTTTTTTAAAAAAAGACATAAGTATGGAAAATAGGATGAAAAGGAAACAACTTTCTCAAACTATGTCAAATTTGAAAATTTTCATTTAATTGCGTCTTGACACTTGGTTCATTCCAATTGTGTCATTTTGTTTGTACTTAAATTTTGTTCAAAATGTTAATTGTTCATTAATTTTTATTGATTTTAGTTTCTTTTACATGGACAAAATATCAATCATTAACCCCCGGTTTGACCAACTATAACGATTTAATACATAATATCAAATACTGTATTATTATGTTATGTTGGAATGTAGTAAAAATAATCACAAATAAGTTTGATTACGTTAAAATTTAGTAAATAATTTATTTTATACAAAAAATGGTATAAGTGAAAAGTTAATAGTCATTTCTCCTCACACACCCCCCCAACCTCACATACACCTCATGGGTCCCACAACTCTTCTCATTATACCCTCAACATTTACTTACCCGAAACTCATATACATATCTCATTCACCTATAATTCTTTTAATTTTTTATAATAAATATTTCTTTTATTTTTAAAATATAACAATAAAAAAATAAGTATTGATTTAAAACTATTTATAAATTTACATAAATATAATATATATATATATATTATGTAATGAGATATTATCGTCAATTCAAAACAATTCATAAATTAAATATATAACACATATTTTTTACAGCGAGTTATTTATGATTAAACAAAAGCGAAGTTATACTCAACATATATATAATACATAAATTAATATTACTACATTTTATTAAAAATTATGTATAAATTTATTTTACAGTGAGTTGTCTATTTTGTATTTTGTAATGTATTGTCAAATCTATTTTGTGTTTCGTAATGTATTGTCAAATCTATTTTTTGTTTCGTATTGTATTGTCAAATCTATTTTTTTCCACTAACTTTTTGGATAATAAAATTTTTAAATGTATTATATTGTCAAATTTATTTTTGTCTACTAACTTTTTGGATAACAAAATTTTATAATGTATTGTATTGTCAAATCTACTTTTCTCCACTAACTTTTTGGATAACAAAATTTTATAATGTATTGTATTGTCAAATCTATTTTTGTCCACTAACTTTTTGGATAATAAAATTTTTAAACATTTTGTATTGTCAAATCTATTTTTGTCCACTATCTTTTTGGATAACAAAATTTTTAAACGTATATTAATTAGTCTATATAATGGATAAACTTATGAGTAGCAAGTTACTCACTCATACTTCTTTTAGACTACCATATCTCTCTATCATGGATAATGCTCATTTTGTTTCATTTTCAAATAGCTGGTCATACGGGAATGATGTTCGCGGTGAGGAAAGTATATCCAACAAGAATCGGGATTATACATCCGAATTTACCACAAACCAGGTTAGTATCATTATTGTATGCTTATTTAGTATTTAATTTTGAAAGAAAAAAATTATAAAAGTAACCAATTTCATTATAATTGTTCGTCATTTGTGTAGATATTTGAAAATAGAGAAGATATGCTAAATTGGGTGAAGATGATTGGTTTAAAAAATGGCATTGTAGTGGTGATTAAAAAGTCTGTAAAAAAAAAAGGTGGTAAGATGCCGAAGTGTATTCTTGCATGTGAAAGAGAGGGGAAGTACAAACCTCCCTTTCTAGTTGAAGAGACATCCCAAATAAAAAATACCGGAACCAAAAAATGTGAATGTCCATTTGAGCTAAGAGGTCGACCAATACCTCCAGAAGGTGTCATGTGGGATTTGAGGGTAATATGTGGTATTCACAACCATAAGATAGCAGAGTTCATGGATGGCCACGAGTACCCGTCTAGGTTAAAACCAATGGATAAGCAACTTGTGCTGGACATGGCCAATAGTACTGCACCTCGTGAGATTCTTAGTATTCTGAAACAAAAAGATTCATCAAACAGTACAAGGATAAAAAGCCTTTATAATATAATTGGCAGAGACAAATCTGCAAAACGGGATGGTCTAACTCAAGTTCAATATGTACTGGAGCAACTAATCAAAAAAGAATACCTACATGATTATTGCACAAATCCAGATACAAATGAAATTACTAACATCCTTTGGGTCCATCCAAAAAGTCTATCCCTTGCTGTCAATTTTTCATCTGTTTTGATTATTGATGTCACATATAAGACTAATGAGTATCGCTCGCCACTACAGGAGGTTGTGGGTATAACGTCTACAATGCGAACTTATTCGCTTATGTTCGCATATCTTAGTCATGGGAGGGTAGAAAATCTGACATAGGCATTAAGCATTTTGAAGAGAGTGATGGTTTAAAAAGGGGCAACATTACCATTTGTATTTGTTTCAAATCGAGATTTGGCGCTTATAAATGCTATTGGAACATGTTTTCCTTTGTCGCATCACATCCTTTGCATTTGGCACATCAATCAGTGTGTACGGAAGAAATGTAGACCCATGCTTGGTTTGGAGTGGAACCAATTTTTTTCATCATGGCACTCCCTCATAAATTCATCGACGGAGTGGTCTTATAACCAAAAGTGAAAAGTAATGTGCGAGGAGTATCAACGATTTCAGCATGCCCTAAAATACCTATGGGAGACATGGTTGCAGCCTCATCGAGAACAATTTGTGTCAGCATGGATTGATGCATCTATGCACCTTGGAAGCAATTCAAGCCAAAGGTACAACTAAATTATTATTTTGAATGCTATTATATTTTAAATGGTATAGTATATTTGATTGATAAAGAATAATATATATATATATATATTCAGAGCGAAAGGGGCACATGCGAGATTGAAAATGTATTTGGGAGATAATATGTCGTCCCTAGATACAACTCCAAATAGAGGCCGACATAAGAGGGGATCTGGGGTTCATAGTACTACATCAACCAATGATCACTCTAGAGTTCCGGGTACATATGATATCTACATTAATCAATTACCTGCGGTTATGCATCACTATATTTCTGCCATTGTTGACGTTGCACCAGATGGTCATTGTGGATTTAGGGCGATAGCTGCACTAATCGGATTCCGTGAAGAGGGTTGGATGCAAGTACGATCGGATCTTATTGATGAGATTCAGCAAAATAAGGCTCAATATGATGTCATTTTTTCAGATAACAGTACAGCAGGCAATCTACTACTTTTGCTAGATTATTTTGAGAAACCGGTACCTAAGAGGCATTGGATGAAGTCTATGACTTTGGGAATCGTCATCGCATCAAAGTACAACATTGTACTTCATACATTTGGTAGAACTAATTGGAATTGTTTTACCCATTTGCCATTAAGATCCCCTCCGGTTAACTACAACGAGCGCATGAAAATAGCTATCGGACACGTTGGCAATCACTTCGTACAACTTTTTTTACACCCTTATCATCCGGTGCCACCTGTACTAATGTGGTGGTGGAATCATTCATCGTACGAAGCTAAAGGATGGACATCTTCATATAAGATACGTGCTGATTTATGGCGCGAAATCACAACCACGAGGCTTCCAGAAGCACAATTTGGAGGAAATATTGATTAGATATGTTTACTTTTTATGTATTTATTTTTAGCATTGTTGTATGTTTTTTATGAATCCAAATTATTGTTGAACTAACCAATCAAAACATATATAATATAAATTAATAATATATACAATAAACACATTACACAATTTTTCAAATATGAATATATAACATATGATTAATTAAACGAAATAAATTATTATTCCACCTAAATAAAATTAAACTATTTTTTAAATATAAATCATAAATAAAATTATTTTACTACAATGGAAATTTTATTTATTTAGTCCTCACTCACTCCTAATTATAAGTTCTATTAAATTTTAAAAAAATGAAACACAATTTAATTTTTTTAAAAATTGATACATGTTGTATTTTTATTTTTTACTATTAATTATTATAGAATATTTTCTGATTAATAATAATAAATAACTATAGTAAAATTAATTTATAATATTAATTATTATTTAATTGAATTTTAATTATTATATCCTAAACCCTAATCGTGTCTATGGACTTTTCTAATTTCAGCAAATAGATTAGGCAAATCACCATAAATTTTGATTTCCAGTGAACGTTATTACACTCTGGAAGTTCCATAACCCTACTTAAAAGGATATTCTTATACCATCTAAAATCAGTTAATGTTATACACCTCAAATTTTGTAATAGTATATATAATATTTAATTAAATATATAAAATTAATCGAATGTAATTATTAAATGAAAAGAAGATGATATATGGGTAATTTGATACATGAGTTTTTTCTCGTGTGGAGGCGCGATCAGCACCTCCCATTAGAAAAATATAGGAACAATATTTTATATAATTACAAGTCATAAAATTCTCACAGACGACGTCGGCGGCGATTGAGTAGAAAAGCGAGAGAGCGATCAAGTTGTCGTGTCGCTGCAGTCAGTTGACGTCAAAGTATTGTTGGTAGTGAGTTTTGAGAATGACCAGACCGGCGCGGCCGCAGTTTGTACTCTTCGGATCATCGATAGTGCAGCTCAGTTACAGCAATGGCGGATGGGGCGCCACGCTCGCTGACGTCTACGCTCGAAAGGTAAGTGAATCGCCATCTCCTCTTCATTACCTTTCGATCTTTTCCGACGATCGCATCCGTTTCTACGATTGATTATTGTGTGGATTTGCTTTGCTTCAATCCTTTTTGTTGGTGGGACACTTGGAATGTTTGTTACATGGGCCTGGAATACCCTCAGATAGTAATTTTCATTGAATTCATTGTACTATTTTTTGTTAATTTTTGTCCTGTGTTGAATAGATAGATAGCTCTACTTTCAGGTATCTATTTAGTAATGATTCTCTCTCACTTCTATGGAAACATTAAATTTATGATACTTGGTAATCTGTTTCTTAACGCCAATTTTTGTCTTCTGAATTTTGAATTCCCAGCCAGAGAAGGAACTAATGTTGAAAATTATAAGTGATTGATTACATGTTGTAGCTTTAGTTGTCTTTGCTGTTGCTACTAATATAAGGGATGTTCTTTGCTTGTCTATTGTATTTACTTTAGGCAGATATACTGCTGCGAGGTTATAACGGCTGGAATTCAAGGCGTGCTGTACAGGTCCTGGATCAAGTATTTCCAAAGGTAGTACGAGTTTTGAAAACAACAAAAGCTTTGCTCCTCTGCAATGGTAGTGCAATTTCTTGATTAATTATCTCTCAGAAGTTGTTATCCGATTGGTTTCTTATTCTGACCCATCTAAACACATGACATGGATTCGGGCAGAGCATATTTTCTTCATCCAGTACATGTGCCTGAATATCGTGTCATTTCTTGTTATATGTATATTCATTATGTCCCTTACTACTAGAGCTTCATACTAAACAATAAGAATTCAATCAATATACTGGGATTTGGTTGGGGTTCATCAATATAAGTGTGCTTCCCGTCGCTTAACATTATTGAAAGCTAAAACTGTGTTAATCTTTTCCAGGATGCTGTTCTTCAGCCTGCTCTAGTGATTGTCTATTTTGGTGGGAATGATTCAATGGGGCCTCACTCATCTGGCTTAGGTCCTCATGTTCCGCTCCCTGAGTACATCGAAAACATGAGAAAAATTGCGCTTCATTTGAAGGTACTGTGTGATTGTATTTTCAACCAGCATTAACTTATTGTGTAGAGTCATGTTGCCATGTCAGTTTCTGTTAATTAGGTAGTCAAAAAACAGAAGTATTCCTGATGCTAAGATTTCCTTAATAGCTTTCCTTTTCTTAATGCTATTTTTAGTGATTCTGGATGAACTAAAACTCTTAGTTTCTTCAACTGTATTTTTTTGAGCACTACGATGTTACCCGGCAGTGGGAATACGAAAATATCAACACATTGGTGATGCAGTATAGGAACTAGGTGAAGTACTAGTTGTAGGATAATTTTATTCAAATTTGGTCATTGCAATCTTAAAATTACTCATCGAATGATAATCCAACCAGACCATTAGGTTGGACCATTATCAAAATTAGTGGAGAATCCATTTTTCATTTAGCAGAAATTGTTCCTGTCTTATCTAACTCTTCAACTTTGACAACCAGAGTCTTTCAGATACAACAAGGATCATCTTTCTTAGTTCTCCTCCAGTTAACGAGGTTAAAAGACATCAAAACACAAGGTCCTCTAAGTATTTCTCTATTTCATGCTTCATTGTCTAGCAAATGTTTCCTAAAGTTTGGTCCTATGTTCATGCAGTCCATATCATAGTGAGCTGCAACGAACAAATGAGTTATGCAAAATTTACTCTGATGCTTGCATAGCACTTTGCCAAGTGTTGGACATAAAAGTTGTTGATCTTTATAATGCTCTTCAGAAAAGAGATGGTTGGATGGAAGTGTGCTTCACGTAAGTTGCATTATTGACCTATTCATTCCTTCAATTTCTTCTGCAATGAAGCGCTCTTTTTTTTTTTTTTTTTTTTTGGTGATTTCTGCTCGCAACCACTCTTAAAGGAGTTTGTTGATTGATGAACAATTAACATTTGGAAGGCATCGATATAAAGAATAATTAACACTCCAAAAGGAGATTGCTGACTGATAAACAATTAACAAATCAAAGGCATTGAAATATAGAACGTTTTTTTCTCTGCTTGTCTGTTTTTGCTTTATCAATGTTTTTGGTCTCTAGGCAGCTCAACATAAAATGAGCAACAGAATGCTGATCTCCCTGTACCCCAAGGATGGTGTCAGATATTAAACATCATGTGATGTGAAACAGGGACCATAAATTTCGGTAGTTCAAGTCTTTTTGCATTAAAAATTTAGTAATAGGCTAATTGTCTCCAAATATAATTTACCTTGTCGGTCAAATGACTCCATGCTATAAATCCTGTGAGACCAAGCTTAATATGTACCGACACCTTTTGGATTCGATCCTTTAAGAAACGAACTTGTCCTTTTCATTTATAAATTTGATGATGATTCCATATTTATTTTGTCTAGTGATGGTGTCCATTTTACCGAGGAGGGTAGCAATACTGTAGTAGAAGAAATCTTGAAAGTCTTGAAAGATGCAGAGTGGCAGCCATCCCTGCACTGGAAATCCATGCCTACTGAATTCTCCGAGGACTCGCTGTACGATCTGGTCGCGGCTGATGGCAAGAGGACAATCAATCCATCCGAATTCACCTTCCACAGGAAAATCCAATGGGGATAGCTGACCTTTTCAGTTCGGTTCCATCAAATTCGGCCTTTTTTTTTTACAATAATTTTTGGTTTATTTTCGTCGTATTCACTTAAACCCAACACATTTAATACTGGAAAAGGCTCCAATTTTGTAAGCCTTTTTGGTTTCAAAATATTAAGGGCATTTGTTTTATTATCTTGTGTTTGACATTTTTCAAGTGCCGTTTGTTGGTTTGGAAGGCCATGAAAAACGATACCGAAGAAGGCAATTTGGAAGGCCCATTTAAAAGCCCAGTCCACTTTCTTATGAACTACTTCCTGGTCGGAGGATGTGCAAATCATTTTTTTACACATCTTCTGCGGACCATTTTTTTCACCATAAAATTTTGATTTTCCCTCCATTTCCACCGAATTTCTCGGGACGCTGAAATTGGCGACGGCACTAAACAACCACTGGCCTCCCGAGTAGGTAAATCGTGCTTGCCATTGTTGAATTTCTTCATCCAGATCCGCTTGATTTTGAATTCTTCTGATCTATTCTCACTGCGTTTTTTGAAACCCTAATTCAGGGAGAGTGCGAGAGTTCGGTGTAAGTGTGTTGGAGAGGGATTGATATTATTGTCTGCCATATGTTTGGTTTATGCCTACTTGAGACACATATGCCTTCAATTTTGATAAATTTCATTTGCGGAGATTACTGGATTTTGATGTCTTACTGCTAACCAGTGACATCAGCGTGTTTGGATACTGAGTTTTTTGGGAAGGAATAATTTGCATCTTTCAGAAGTGATAACAACTGGAAGGATGGGTGGTTACTATGACATGGATGAGATTATGATGGAGGAAGAGGTTTTCAGTTAACTTTTTTTTTGTCTTTTAATTTTTTAATGTGATCCTCAGTGTCGCTGCTGAATAATACTATAACCTTGTATTGGTTTTTCTCTGCAGCTTGTGTCTGTTGTGTTTCAAAAGGCAGCAAATGGAGTGGTGCAGATCGACCCTAGTGCTGAAACAAATACAGTAAGTTTTTCCATATGGAACCATGAAGGTGAATAGTCTGAAAGGCAGACTCAACACTCTCTCTTGCATTTACAGGTTGAACCAGGCTCAAAGGTGGAGCTACCTTTCTGGCTTGCGCAGGAGCTACACGTGCGACAAGCTGTATCGATGAACGTGCCTACATGTTTTGATCAGAAGTATATCTTTTATCAAGCTTTGATAAAAATTGTTTGCACAAAAGACACTAGCCAATATTCGAGAAATATACAGCTGCTTTTTATTTAAGTTTTGTGTTTGATTCACAAGGGATTTTTTCTACTCTAAAATCATGAAACCTATACTGAATTAGCATTTTACGTCCTTTGCATAATCGCCGATGAAATATGATATTTCCTGGACAATTGTTTCTTTGACTTTACGGTGTGTCCGGAGAAAAACTAGGTTATTTATTGAATTATTATGTCCTGGCTTTTGAATTTCAAGAATATCAAAATTTTATATCGATGTGAAAGAGTGCCTGAATTGAAAATATATGACCCTTATTGTTCATTTTGTTCTTTCTTCCATGACTCAGTTTTATTTTGTGCACTTGCTGTATAAAACTGATGTTTCACTATATATTGTAAAATTTAGAAAAATGAGCAGTTGATTTTGTAAATGGGCCTTAGCTAGTCATATCTACAGTCTGATAGTTTATTTGAAGCTCATATGTATATTTTATTGATATAGAACAAGAAAGGAAATTCAGGCTGATGTTGCATGTGTGGACCTAAGAAATCGTTGCCCCTACTTCTATGAGTTGGGATGCAAGATTGCACCACTGTAAGCTTCTAACCAAAAGTCTTTTTTGGCCCTGTACATAATCAGTTTCCATTGTGTGTATTGCTTTCATCTTTCAATGTCCATCTTAAGTGAGTGCCAATAAAGCATGATGCGAGATACAATCCATCAGTGTCAAAGAGTTAGAAGTGGAACTAGTTGGTGAGTCAGAATTTCCTTGGTATGAAGCAGCAGGTCATTTGTAATCTTGAAAAATTCACTTGATACTGTGCTGAATCATTTATATAAAAGATCATTGAATCTGTTTCTTGGTGCTCTAAAAAGTAATCCTAATTTTGAAGCTTTGTGAGTCAAAGGTTTCATAAAGGTTGTGCAACTGTAGACATCACAATTTTGAAAGAAATGGCTTGTTAACTCTGTCGTTTATTTTCTATGTGTTCTGTAGAAAACCCTCGTTTTTCTATTTGTTTTGGAATTAGTTTGGTTGCACTACTTGCTCCACAAGCTGGTGATATAATTTAATATGCTTAATAGGATTGGCGAAAAAACACTCGGCCCGCTGCTCTTGTATACGTTTAAGTGTCGGTACAAGGATATTCTCATCAAAGGACACAACGCATCCTCCTTAGCTTCGAAATCCTTGTTACTGCTGACCAAAGAAGAATCCAGTTGTGAGTAACATCCTCTTACTGATGTCAATATTTGGCGTTCTTCAACAAATTCATTCTTATTACTACTGATATATAATTAATTTTATATTTCTTGAAGTGTACGAAGCGGCCAGAGCATCAATGACTGGTTTCAAAAAATGGCGGATTGGTGGCTCTAGGTACCAAAGAGCTACCATTCTCGGAAAGAAGAGAAAATCAGATGAGTAGACATCAAAGACAACCCTTGGGAAGACTCCATCACCATTCATTAGTGGTGCTGGAGAGAGGCTAAGCAGATCCAGTCAATTCAATCAATCTTTTATAATAACCGTTTCTTCTTCATAGGTAGCTGAATTGACTGTGGACAACAACACGCAACTCTTATCACTCCCATCAAACCAAACAAATCCAGAAAGCGCGCTGGAGATTTCTTTGATAATGATAAGTGTTTGATTAATTGGGTCACTGGACTTGCTGCAGTGTGTCATGCAGCCATTTTTTTTCTGTTGATTTATGTTAATAGAGCGTTGGGTCGCTATTCTGTGTCATCTATAAATTTGACTTACATTTTGCTGAAAATTAGTAGTTTGGTTGTTAGTACAGTATCCAAGAGCACCTATGTAGACGGGGTTGTAGATAAATGTAATGTACGAGTAAGAAATATTACAAAGGGAGCTCGCCACTGTCTGAAATAACAACTCTGCTCCTGGGCTCTCCACTCTGCTTCCCTTGAGCTTCCATTTTGTGGACAACATCCATACCTGAAAGCACTTTTCCGAACACGACATGTCGCCCATCCAACCTTCAAAAGCCAAAAAAAGGAGCACATTCATTATCAATGGTGAAGTAATACAAATGGTAATGAAGAACCCTTGTAGATATGGTTTAGCCTCGCAACATTTTTGAAGTTCTAGAGGACAGACAGCACAGCTTTCATGTTCACATCTACAGCTCATGTGTTGAAGGTATTCTTACCAACTGGTTACCACAGTCGTGATAAAGAACTGAGACCCATTTGTGTCTGGTCCAGCATTTGCCATTGACAGAATCCCTAGGAGCACAAAATGATTTAAGACTCGTCAGTGTGAGACTTTACTTTCATGCTAAAGTCTACTATATGTCACTTGCTGCACAGTTTTTTAGCTCAAACACATACCCGGGGCAGTGTGCTTCAGTTTGAAATTTTCATCCTTAAACTGTCCATTGTAAATTGACTCGCCTCCTCTACCATCACCAAGTGTAAAATCACCCCCTTGAATCATAAAGCTGGGAATGATCCTGTGAAATGCACTTCCCTTATAATGAAGAGGTTTACCACTCATACCAACTCCTTTCTCGCCTGCCAAAGTAGACCAAATGTTACAGCAATAAAATGAGCAGCGTTCACCCATAATCTTGCAAAGCAATGGCAAATGTACAAAATGAATGTTGAACTTGGTTAGTCATCATGGTGACTGTACAGGTTCTAACTATACCATGAATCCTAACTATAATCATAAAATATGGTTTTGACTCTTGCCATCATTTTTCCAAGATTTTTAAATGACGCTGGTTAAGGAAAATGAAAAGGCAGAACGCTCAAAAGCATTTAAATTAATCACAGGAGGGAACATAAGTTACTTGGTTACCAGTGCAGAGCGCTCGAAAATTTTCTGTACAGAGAAAGAAAGTATATTAGAAAATTGAACATTTTAATGTATCGGACATTTTATGAGATTACACCTCACTAGCACTATTTGAGCAAGATACCTGCTGTTTTAGGAACAATCTTTCCGAATAGACCCATCTCGATACGACCTAGATCATGCATCAAAAGTAAGGGAACATCAGAAGTACATTCTGCAGTTAGAAATTCCTACCCCCTACATATCACCCCTGCCAAGGTGTGTGTTCTTTACTCCCAACTCTTTCATTTAAATGTCCAAACGTCTAATTCACTCAAGATCTAAACATTCAGATTTGAGCTAAGTGTACTAAAATGGAAATCTAATTCCAGACATATAGAGACATGTTAGGATCGAGTTGTTTACAAGATATGATACCCACTCCATCTTTTTCACTACACTTGCAATATACACAGCAGCGACAGATGGAATCAAATACATACTGAACGTCTGAACCTACCTGCAGGTTTCCCACCAATATCCACGTCAAAGTATACTTTGTGAGTTACATCTTTCATATCCTCAGAAGTTTCAATTTCCTAGAGATTAAAACAGCATTATAGAGCAGAAGTAATATCTTGGTATGGAAGCCTTTTGAGTTCAATAAAGTTAGTAACAACCTTCTTGTGCCTACTGGTCACCATCTCTTCTCCCGAAGATTCTCCAAATTTACTGTTAAATACATCCTAAAAATACGCAGCGAACGGCAGCAAGTGAAACCAACAGTAAATCACTACAATTTAAAATCAATAGTGATGACATACAAAAATCTACTAACACCTTCTCCAGCTCATTGGTGACAACTTTAGTCCCCAAAGCTTCTCCAACATCTATGTTCAATCGATACTAACAATGCAGAATAACAAGAGACACATCAGACTCACAACATTATAAGTCACCAAAGTAACTACAAGTCTCAAACAAAAGCATATAGACACAGAATGCAACAAAAGATAATCGATATGTCTCATTCGATGCGATCAAAGCTAGCTCCCAATCAACCATTTCAACATATCAAAATATGAATGAATGGAAAGCACAAAGCCCTAGTGCTACCAGAAACAAAAACTCGATAGCTGAAATTCAAAACTTCGGATTGCTGAGTTTCAATCAAGTAAACAACGATGATAAATTGACCACATCAACTTGACCAATTTCATCCACACGGCTTCGCCCGCTGGCTAAACAAAAAATATTCAACCTAGGGGAGAAATCGAGGGAAGGACCTGAATGAGAGCAATAGTACCGAAGAGCACAACGATCCACATCATCGTGATCCAAGCCATTCTCGAGGCCGATGCCGCCATATCTCACCTCTATTTCTCTCTCCCCCCTCTCTAACTAAAACGCTTCTCTCCAGATTCACCTCGCTCTCCAGGCCTACACTCAGCCGACCAATGAAAATAGGCCACGTGTCAAATTCGAAAGTCAATTTGATTAGTGTTAGTTAATGAATCTCAATAAATAAATTAGTAAATATTATGAATAAAAAAGTGAAGTTATCCAATTTACCCTTTTATTTTTAAGTTTGATATTCTCATATTTGAAATTACTTCTTAAAATGTCCTCTTCTTACTTTTTAGGCGGCTTTTTTTTATTAAACATGCGCCTAAAATTAAATGAATATAAGAGGTAGATTTAATATCGAATTAAAAAAATAGATTGGAAATATTTTCAATAAAAAGCACGTCGAGAGAGAGAGAGGACGAAGAGGAAATAGTCAGGGGACGAAATCCTTCGCATTGCGCGTCGATGAGGAAGAGTTTTAGGAAGCTGAGGAAATCCGACGACGGAAACGAGAAGAAGGACGGAAGCGGCGGCGGCAGTGGAAGTTACAACTACAGGATGTTCATGATGTTCAAACGCAAGTTCAAGATCAACGAAGTGGAGCCGCCTCAGGACGTCAAGGATGTATTTACGAAATTCTCCCAAGGATCCGACTCGATGTCGGCCGATCAGTTCCGGAACTTCCTCGCCGAGTTTCAGGGTGATGAGTGTTGTGCCTTGTCGGATGCGGAGCGCGTCGTTGATCGGGTTCTGTCGCGGAAGCACAAGGAGCAGGACGGAAGCGGCGACGGTGATGGTGGATTCTTGAATTTGGATGACTTTTTTGGTTACTTGTTCTTAGATGATCTCAATGCGCCCATTCAAATGCAGGTTTGTTTCAATCTCTTGACGTAGAGAAAAATGTGGCAGTTGTGTTAGTAAATGCAGCAGTGACCATTGACTGGAAGTATTTAAGAATCTGGTCGATTTTATGATAGATGAAAGCCACGCTGATTGGTAGAGAAAAGTCTTTTATGAGCATATTCATAGATCCATTGTGTTGGATGATTGGTTCCTAATGTTTTCATTTACAGTTTGCCTCATTCACATTGTTCTTTTTCTTCGTCTTTTTTTTTATTTTGCTGTTGCTTGCTATTTTTTCTACAAAATGCTGGTACATCTACTTTTGGTATTTTGAAAAATGTATGATTGCTTCAAGAAGAGAAATTTTCTAAGAAACTGGGTGTGGCCGGACAAATTGCTGTTTTGTAATGTGTTGGCCAAGTGTAAATGATTTTTACAAAAAAAAAAAAAAGCAGGTCAAACAGTTGATGGAGTCTCATGAGGTGGAAGTATTTTACTCCTATTATGTATCTCACTCTAATCGAACATGTTTTGTTCATTTGGTGCCCCTAGTAGTATAAATGATGTTACGTTGGCCATAGTTTAAAAAACAAAATTTGTGATTTACTGTATGACCATGTGATGGAATCCTATAATCAAAGGTTATGAGAAAATAAACTGTAATGTTGTCTGTGAAACATACCTTTCTTCTTACTCTATGATATGAGAATTGCGGTTAATTTATGATTACAAATGAATTTATTGGGGTATTTTGTTTCCAGGTGCACCATGATATGACTGCTCCGTTGCAAGATTACTATATTTTCACGGGACATAACTCCTACTTAACTGGGAACCAACTTAGCAGTGATTGTAGTGATATCCCTATTGTAAAAGCTCTACAAAGAGGTGTTAGGGCTATTGAGTTAGACCTGTGGCCAAATTCTGGAAAAGATGATATTGAAGTTTTTCATGGAAGGTAATTTCAATACCATATTTACATAACCTAACTCTGGGTAGAATTATGATTTAATTAGTAAATTTGGCCATGAAGATCACATAAGGAATGTTTGTGTAGTTATTGATGTCGCAATGCCAATTTTATTCCTGATATCTTATTCGGTGGTTGCTTAGTTCACATTCTTTGTTTTCAATCAAAGATCTAATATTATTAACTGAAGGTGGTAATAAAGGGGTTTAATACTTTCTAAAACTACGATTGTGCTTATGTTAGTAGGAAACATAACTATAAATCTAGCTTGCTTGATAGCCTTATTACTTTCGTTCATAAGGATGATAAGAATATGGCATAAAGTACTTTTTTGATTTATATGTAGTCCTTCATTTCCGTGTTCTGCTTCTCGAACAACAAAATTTTAAGGAACTTTCTCTACTTTTCCATTAACATCAGGACTTTGACCACTCCTGTTTCACTTTCACGATGTTTGAAGTCTATAAGAGAGCATGCATTCGACACTTCTCCATATCCTGTGATAATTACATTAGAAGATCACCTTACTCCTGACCTTCAAGCCAAAGTTGCTGAGGTTGCTATTACTTCACTTCGCAAGCCAAGATTTATTGAAGTAACACATATTTCCATCTGTTGTTTCCCTTTCCTGATGAAGTGTTCATTGCAGATGGTGACAGAGATATTTGGTAAAATGCTTTTCTATCCAGAATCAGTCTGCGTAAAAGACTTTCCTTCACCAGAAGAACTTAAGAAGCGAGTTATACTATCAACAAAACCTCCTAAAGAGTGTATTGATTCCGATGGGTCTAAGGGAAGCAGCAATCAATCACCAAATGGAAAGGATTCATCGGATGATGAAGACCAGACTTTATACGAACCGCTACCTTATGATAAGGTAAGCTTTGAAACACATTCTAATTATCATCAAAATTTCTAATTATGTCAAGGCATTGCATGCTTCATCCAACTGAAACTCCTAGTTTAACGGTCATGATCATTTGTTGTGTTTGGTTTTGCAGTCATGCATATTTGATAAACATCATTGAAACATATTGAAAGACTGACTGTACTCATTTACTTACTGTCATGAAAATAGTGTTCAGGAGGTGAGGTAAAAGATGTTCCAGTTCTCATAACCCAAAAGCAGGAAGTGCGTGATCTTAGCAACCTAAAAGCGCCAAATGCTGATAGGTCTGGACTCATCTTTGTATATTTATACCTGAGAGGTGTTGATCTGTTTAAATACATTACTCACTTAAAGGAAATTACGTACAGTGAAAAGGATGTAGAACTCATTGTCAGTCCTGTTGGTAAGAATAAGTGCCAACAGCCAGAAGTACCTCATTACAAGACTTTGAATGGAATTCAGGCCGGAAAACGAAAAAGTACCTTTAAGGAGACCTTACAGGTTGTTCCCGGTTCTGTTAAACGTCTTAGTTTAAGCGAGGATGCACTTGAAAAAGCAGTAGCTTTGCACGGGGCAGATCTAGTGAGGTATATTTTTACCAGTTTTCTTGACGCCTGCAGATGAAGTACATATTAATTTTGCAAAGTTTCACCTGTTGTGGTTGTTAGGTTTACGCAGAGGAATGTGCTGAGGATATACCCAAAAGGAAGTCGAGTCACTTCCTCAAATTACAATCCAGTTATAGGATGGATGCACGGTGCTCAAATGGTTGCATTTAACATGCAGGTTCGGCTGTCTTTTAACTCGTCATACCACCCAGATCCATTTCTGCCTCATTTACCAAATATTAAAACTGCTCACAAACAATGATTCAAGAGAAGAACTCCTCCATGCATGTTTGTTAAAATTGAAGTAGAGTTGAAATCTGCCTAGGCCTCTAGTTCTTTTTAATCCTTTCAATTTCTCTAGTTCCTTCATACCGGTAGATTTTTTAATCGGAGTCTCTAGTTCCTTCATTCACCATTCAATACAAGTGACGTATTAGAAACAGTGGGTTTACAGAAGATGTCATCTTGGGACAGGGATATGGTAAATCACTTTGGTTGATGCAAGGTATGTTTAGATCCAATGGCGGATGTGGTTATGTTAAAAAGCCAGATCTGTTGATGAGGAAGGGTCCCAATAATGAAGTATTCAATCCAAAGATAGAATTACCAGTGAAAACTAACTTAAACGTGAAGATATATTTGGGTGACGGATGGAGGATGGATTTCAGCCAAACACATTTTGATAAGTACTCGCCACCTGACTTTTACACCAAGGTACGATACATCTCTGAATTCACTATCCACTACATACAAGTGCCGGCTACATAATCTATAGATGGTTATGCATCGCTGCATCTAATTTGCATTTTGATTCATGGCACAGGTGTACATAGTGGGAGTGCCAGCAGATTGTGCCAAGAAGAAGACTAAGATTATCGACGATGACTGGTGTCCTATATGGGACGAGGAGTTTACATTCCCATTAACAGTGCCGAAGCTTGCATTGCTTCGGATAGAGGTGCGAGAATATGACAAGTCGGAAAAGGATGACTTTGGCGGACAAACATGCTTGGCTGTTTCAGAGCTAAAGACAGGAATCAGGTCGATACCTCTTTTCAACAAAAAGGGAGAACAACTGAAGTCAGTGAGACTCCTTATGAGATTCCAATTCGTTTAGTGCTGATGGAACCTCCTCACACACTTCCTCGTCCGTTGCATTACACCTTGTGTTACGGAGTATCAAACATTTATTTTTTTTGTAAGAAATGTAAATGTGGAAAAAGTTTACTATTGTTTGCTACCATGTTTTATACCAAATCTGTTTTTGGTTCTAAATTTAGGATGACAATGTAGCCGATTGTAGATGACAAAGAAGAGAAGGCAAAACAAGAATATATAGGAAAGAGATGCAAGGAAAATGTTCTACATAATATAGAAAGCAACAATATATAGGAAATAATGACAAAGCAAAATTACGAAACTAGCCCTATTATTATTATTATCTCTAATATCCCATCTCAAACTCACGATGCGCTGACATGAAGCAGCTAGAGTTTGTCAATCGGAAAGGGCCTTAGTAAACAAGTTTGCAATCTGCATAGCGGAAGTAACAAACGACAACGTGATAGTCCCAATCTGATAGTGATGACGAGTAAAGTGACTATCAATTTCTATATGCTTCTTACGCTCATGATACACAGAGTTTCGAGTAATCTGAATAGCACTATCGTTGTCACAATACATAGGAGTAGGTTCTGAAAGAGCAACACACATATCAATCAATAACCAACGTATCCACACTATCACAGCAGTAGTAGAGACCATAGCACGATATTCAGCTCTTGTAGACGAACGAGAGACAACTGTTTATTTTTTGCTCCTCCAAGAAATAAGAGAGTCGCCAAGAAATATACATAATCCAGTGACTGATTTATGATCTGAAGGATCACTAGCCCAATCTGCGTCAGAATAAGCCCACAATTCTAAGGAAGAAGTATAAGGAAATAGAAGACTCTGAAACGGTGTCCCACGTAGATACCGAAGGACGCGAAGTACAACTGCGCAATGTACTGTAGTAGAGGAAGAAACAAACTGACTAACAGTATGCACCGCATATGCAATATCTGGTCTGGTGATAGTCAGATACACTAAACAACAAACTATAGTGCGATAAAGAGTAGTGTACCATCAGTGGAAGAATACCCCGAATTAGCCTCAATAGGTGTATCGACAATGCGAGTGTTAGAAAGACTAGCCTGATCAAGAATATCAGCAATATACTTAGACTGAGATAAAAGATAGCCTCGTGGAGAGTATGCAACTTCTATGCTCAGAAAGTATCGTAGAGGTCCGAAATCTTTCATTTCGAATTCCCGAGCCAAATGTTGTTTTAGCTCCGAAATTCCGCCAACATCATCTCCTGTGATAATTATATCTTCAACATACAAAGAAAGTAATGTACGAGCACAAGGAGTACACCTGAAGGAGAGTGCTGAATCATGAGAACTGGGGCAGAAGCCTAGAGAGGAAATTACAATCGAAAGCTTTTCAAAATAGGCTCGTGGTGCTTGTTTCAATTCATAAAGAGCTTTCTTCATTCTGCAAACTGCACTAGAACTATGAGGAACACCCGACGGAGGAGTCATATAAACCTCCTCTTGAAGATCTCCATTCGAAAATGCATTCTTCAAAATCCAACTGAGAAATATACCACTGTTTCACAGAGGCAACAACAATAAGAGTGTGAATCGTGACATGCTTAGAGACGAGTGCGAAGGTTTCCTTGTAATCCATACCATACTGTTGAGCAAAACCCATAGCAACCAAACGAGCTTTGAATCACTCAATAGTCGCATCTAACTTGGTTTTAATCTTATAAACCCAACGCGCACCAATAGCACGCTTTCCCTTCGAAAGAGGAGCAAGATCCCAAGTATCTGTTTTGGACAATGCAGAGAGTTCATCATCCATTGCCTGCTGCCAACGTGGATCGAGAGTTGCCTTTTTATAAGAAGAACGCTCAGATATCTGGTGAATAGAAGCAAAAAAAAAAAAAAAAAGAGTAAAAGAAGTAGATTATGTGGAATATACAAAATCAGGTAACTGAGTGGACTTACGAGGTCTCACTGAAAGCCGAGGGGGATCAAAAGGATTAGAATCCTCAGTCGCATAAGCGTCAACCTGGGAGGCAATAGGAGTAGAGGGAGCTTGTGGAGCATCAGTATGCTGAGGATGAGCATCTATAAGATCAGGAGCATCGCCAACAGAAGACTCAAAAGGATCAATATTAATGAGATCAGACTTAGTTATACTAGGAGTGTCAGCCAAAAAAACCAGAAATATAGAATGTGCTCAAGAAAAAAGACATGACGTGACACGTAAAATTTTCGGCTGACTGGATTATAACAACGATAACCTTTCTGACCTTCACCATAGCCAAGGAAGACACAAAGAGCAGAACGAGAGGCGAGCTTACTATGCTCAACATGAGGCCGAAGCACAAAACAAGCACAACCAAATACTCTCAATGAAGAATAATTAGGAGAATCACCATAAAGTTTTTCAAAGGGAGACAGACCTGAAGTGACAGACGAAGGGATTCTGTTAATAACATGAACAGAAGTAAGGACTGCTTCGCCTCAGAACTGACTTGGAACAGATGCAAATAACAAAAATGAGCGTGTCGTTTCCATAACATGTCTGTGTTTTCTTTCAGCAACACCATTTTGTTCAGGAGTGTCAGTACAAGAGGTTTGAAAAAGAATACTACCATCAGAAGCAAGAAGGTCAGGAAAACGTTTAGACATGTATTCACCTCCCAAATCACAACGAAAGCATTTAATAACGGCATTATGCTGAGTTTTGACAAGAGCACGAAACATCTGATAAATCTCAAAAAATTCAGAGTGGTGTTTCATGAAATATATCCAACAGTAACGAGTATAGTCATCAATGAAAGAGACATAGTATCGGGATCCACCATTTGTAGGAATAGGTGAAGGTCCCCAGACATCTGAATGTATCAAGTCAAATGGTGAAAGAGATATGAAAGAACTTTTATGAAAAGGTTATGCTGAGAATTTAGCTAACTTACACCCGCGACAATCGATAATATCATGACTCTGTAATTGTTCTAATTTTCCTATGGAAACTAAATATTTCAAATGAGAGCCAGAAACACAAATAAAAGGTAGAAGAGGAAGGACTCAAACGAAAAGAAGACAAGTCAACACTAGATGCTGCAACCTCAGGTACTTTCAACTCATCCAAGACGTAAATGCCCCCTTGCCTATGGCCTGTCCCAATCAGCTTCTTTGAATGGGGATCCTACACATAACAAGAAGAGCGAGAAAAGAAAACTAGTAAGCCAACGTCACATAACTAACCAAAAGAAGCAAGATTTAAAGTAAGGCTCGGAACAAGATAGACATTAGAAAAGAACATATTAGGAGTGCAAATAGATACAATTCATGCTACTGGTATGGAAGTACCATCAGCAGCCATGATTGGTTTGGAAGAAGAAGACTGAATGGACAAAAAAGAGTTAGAATCATGAAACATATGTCGTGAAGCACCAGCGTCAAGAATCCATGGAGGAGAAGAGTTACCTGACATGTTACCAGAATGCAAACCTGAAGAAAAAGTAGCAGACATAGCACGTGATTGCGAGGCAATAAACTTCTGAAACCGTTCCGTCAGTGTAGCCAAATCAGTATTGGTTCCAAAATCAATTGGGGGGACAGCAGCTGCTATGGATGGCGGCTTCGGACGTGGGGGATTGTTGCCTGATGACCTCCTTTTATCCTTAACAGCTCAGGACATTGCCCTTTTTTCTTACAATAACTGCACTCGTCAATAGCAGGCCTTGACGTAGACTTTCTAGAATCAGGCATTCGAGGAGATGCTGCTAATACAAAGCTGTCGGCAAGTGGCAGAATGCCCCTTTTGTGAACACGGGATTTCAAGCGCGACTCTTCTACCATCAGCTCGTGATAAACCGAATCAACAGATAGAAGGGACTCCGATGCAAAATAGAACCACGAAGACCTTCAAGGTCATCCCGAAGGGCCATCAAAAATTGAACCAAGCGTTGCTCCTCTCTCCGAGTAATATATGGGGCGCATGCTCTTAGTTCTGCAGACTTCGTCAATGCAAGTTGATCCCATAAACCAAACATAGCCGAATAGAACTCATGAATAGTCATATTATTTTGCTAGAGAACGCAAATTTCATTCTCTAACTGATATTGCTTGGCGAAGTTAGATTGCACAAACAATAGTTCCAAGTGATTCCAAATTTTCTTAGCTGTATCATACTTTGACAATTGAACACCAATCGATTGTTGAACAGAATTATTAATCCAAGTGATGATCTTTGAATTGGTTACTTTCCCCGCGGCCAATTGGATAGCCTCAGTCGGCTTAGCCTTACTCCCGGAGACAACATCCCACACCGGTTTGCCTTTCAAAATTTTTTTCATAACATAACTCCAATACGAATAATTCTTACCATCCAATTGGACATTGATAGTCTGAAACGAGTCATCCTTCGCGGCAGCCATGACGAACAGACAAGACAGAGACCAAGGCCGAAGCGATTCTAGATGCGAGATTCCTAAAAAAAAGGAAACGATGCGAGCTTGACCACCGTGTTATCTAATCCTAGCGCCCTAACTAGGCTCTCGATACTATGTAGAAGACAAAGAAGAGAAGAATAAGTAAACGATGCTAGAGTTTCAATGGATGTAAAAAAAAAGTTCTACATAATATAAAAAGTAAGAATATATAAAAAACGATGATAAAACAAAATTATGAAACTAGTTACTATTATTATTTATAATACCCACATCCGAAGACTGCGTGCTTCGCATATTTTGAATTTCCATAACAATAATTACGTGCCAATCCACACTGCCGACCTCCCTACCGTATATATTTCATACCTTTAAAAAGGTACATAATTATATTATACGTCGTCGTTCAACGCTGGTGTAGGGTCGATGCGGTGAGTTAACCGAAACACGTCACGAAAAGCATAAAGACTGAATTCATTTGGATTTCAAAGCAGCTCTCTCGCTTCTTTAATTGAAGCCAAGCATCACAATAAATACCAGCAAAGCATATGCCTTCCTCTTCTTATCCCTGCCGACACCATAAACTAATTTACAACACACCACCACCACGTCCATTATGATATTAATTACTTATTTGCAAAACAGCAACTAAAATAAGTGGCATTTCGATTTGTTTCCCTAGTAAAAAAGAAGGTAAAAAATGGGTTGTTGAAAAATGGATGCGGTTTAATTAGCAACAAATCATATTATAAATTAAGTAGTTCGTTAATCCGACCCGTATTATAGTTACGGGTAAGCGGTAACCAGCGGTAAATCAAACCTTAATCCGGGTCGGGCCCATTATTATTATAATTATCCAAAACACCGCATCATCATCCTCATCTCGGTCTCTCCATCCTCTTCAGACCCTTCTCTTCTTCGCATCACCAGGCGAGAGATATTTCGCAACTTTTTTCTCTGACCACGATGTCGAAGCAAACCTACAGAGTATGCTTCTGCTTCCGCCGCCGTTTCCGCCTCGCTGCGTCGGAAGCGCCGGCCGATATCAAGGAGCTCTTCGATCGTTACTCTGAGAACAGCGTTATGACGGTCGACCATTTGCATAGGTTTCTTATTGATGTGCAGAAGGAGGTGAACGCCACCAAGGAAGACGCGCAGGCGATTATTGAAAGCTTACACGAGTTCAAGCATTTGAATATCTTCCAACGAAAAGGCTTGCATCTTGAGGCGTTTTTTAAGTACCTCTTCGCGGACTTCAACCCGCCCATCTCACCTTCTCTTGGGGTAATTTCAACCCCACCCCGTCTCTAGATTTTTTTGATTGAATCTTGAAAGTGAGAATCTGTTGTTTGGATCTGTTGATAAATTAGTTTAAAGCTCATTTAGTGGTAATGATGCTTTAGCAGATTGCCACTAGTTATTGCTAAAAATAATACTTCTATGGTTTCCCGGCAAGATTGACTGAATTATTTTCCACCTCATTTGATTTTTTTGAACCACCCTTATGTGTGATTTGTGTTTTAGAACTCAGGTATAAGTTTAATTTTCTTTGTATTTAATTTATAACTAACAAAAATTCCAAGTGACTGTAAATAATGTCCTAATATGTTTGGACCGCATTGATGAACTAGCCTTTTCAAAGGTAGATTTGATATGATATATGTTATGATAGAGAACAATCTAAGTGTTCCCATATGACATGCCTACGTGAGTATTAGATAATAATATTAGATAGTAATATTTCTATATTATGTATTAGATACACTCTTTATGCATATATGACACCTTAGCCTCTCTTTGTTCTTCTATTCTTTTTGCAACTTTAAAATGTTATTAGAGCGCTCATCGCTGAGCTCGTGAGCCACCAATTTTGCAACTTCTTTTGTTCACTTCTTCGCATCTGAATTTGGGATTTTGCAACTTGACCATTTGTTCTCTTCTTTTACAACTTTGCATTCTGCATTGGCTTCGGTTTTGAGGGTTTCACATTTAAATTTGGGATTTTACAACTTAGCATTTGAATTTGAAATTTTGCAATTTCGCTTTCTTTGTTCGTCATAGCTGGTGCAAAGGATGATTTGCTTCAGTGTGCAATTGAATGTCCAGAATTACTCATTCATGTAGAATTTGTAAACTTTTTGTATTGCATTAGATACACTCTTTATGCATCTAGGAAACCCTAGCCTCCCTCTGTTTTTCTTTTTTGCAATTTCAACAAAGAGAACAATCTAAGCCTATGAGTGTTGCTGGTGTCGATTCTGATAAATGATACTGTATAATGCCTGGGCTGGGGGAGCTGTCGTATGCGCTTTTTGTGTGATTAACCGTGGTAAAGAAATTTGTACCGATGCTTGATGTTCTCATTGTGGTTTGTTTCGGTCCTGGTCTCATTTTAATTTTATGCCTTGTGTATGATGGAGGCAATTTAATGAATGATATATTAACATTCAATTACTAACAGTTAATTTTGTTTGTTTTCGCTGCCCTGATTTATTTTTTTCTTAAAATTATCTTTTGCCCAGATGCACCAAGATATGAATGCCCCACTGTCTCATTACTTCATATATACTGGCCACAACTCTTATCTTACCGGAAACCAACTCAGCAGTGACTGCAGTGATGTTCCTATCATTCAAGCACTACTTCGAGGTGTAAGAGTCATTGAACTAGACATTTGGCCTAATTCATCAAATGAGGATATAGAGGTTCTACATGGAAGGTGTATATCTATCCTATTTTACAGAGAAACAAAGATGCGGTCGATAAAATGTTGAATTTATTGCTGTTATCCTCAGACAGTTATAGCTAGTAAAATATGAATGATTAATAGAGCACACCTATATTACCATGACAGTATGAAATTTGAATATCTGTGTACAGGACATTAACGACCCCCGTGGAGCTTATAAAGTGTTTACGTTCCATTAAGGATCATGCTTTTACTGCCTCCGAGTACCCAGTTGTTGTTACTCTTGAAGATCATCTTACTCCAGATCTTCAAGCTAAAGTGGCAGAGGTGAGCATTCCTGCCTCGCCTACAACAATTCTCGGTTAACTGAAACTGGATCATGTGATTTGTCAATTTGTAGATGGTCACTCAAACATTTGGTGATGTACTGTTTGCTCCGGGCTCAGAATGTTTGAAGGAATTTCCTTCCCCAGAATCTCTGAAAAGGCGAATTATCATATCAACAAAGCCACCAAAAGAATACCTTCAAGCCAAAGAAACTACAGAGAAAGATGTAGGTATACAGAACGGGAAGGATTCAGGTGACGAGGAAGCATGGGGCAAGGAAGTTCCCAATCTCAAAAATGACCATAAGGTTTGCAGATCATGATGCTGTACTTGCATTCTATGTTTTCTGTCATGGAATTGTTGAGTTTATATTGAATTTCTTCAATTAACTTTCAAGCAGCCTGATGAAGATGAAAGCGAGGAGGGGGATGATGAAGAAAGTGATGATGAAGATGTAAAGACGCATACTAAGCCGGCTCCTGAATACAAGCGTCTGATTGCTATCCATGCCGGGAAGCCAAAAGGTGGTCTGGTCGAGTGCTTAAAAGTGGATCCAAATAAAGTTAGACGGCTGAGTTTGAGCGAGCCACAACTTGAGAAGGCTGCTTTGACTTATGCAACAGACATTGTGAGGTAATTGTCAAAAGTATCATAATATTAGTATAATACTAGCTCAGTTCAAAATGATATGTTGAAACCTGTTTGTCACTGATCAAAATGTTAGTGTGTTTTAGTATACAATTTTACATTTTTCGTTATTGCTATAAAATTCATGTTCACAGTGCGAACACTTTACTTTCTGCTTAAAATATGCAAGAGTCTCTTGAAGAATTCTTACTCACATGCCTAGATATAAGGTACTGATGCACCTGTATTATGATTGGGTCTTGTCTGAAGTAAATTGCAAATAAGACAATGAGATTGGATGACATCCTGGCAGTTAGCTTGTTTCCTGATGTATCATAATCTTATTTGTAAATTTTCTTTGTTATCTTTTTGTGTTCCACTGTATTTTTGGATATCAGCTGGATGAAGCCATGGATCATAATACTGTTCTGGTGATAATATTGCAGTTGGCAGTTTGTATATGAAAACTTTTTATTTTCAAATATTTCATCAGTGGTTTTTATGTTGGGATCTGATCTCATTATTTTTCTTTTTCATCCATTTGTGGACAGGTTTACTCAGCATAATATCCTGAGAGTGTACCCAAAGGGTACACGTGTTACGTCCTCCAATTACAATCCTCTTATTGGGTGGATGCATGGGGCTCAGATGGTAGCATTCAATATGCAGGTATGGATTTCATCAGCAGATGTATTAATTGTGCGGAAATCTTAAAGTTCAGCTTTATTTCTTGATATTTCATGCATATAATGAAAGGACCGTGATGGAAATTTAGCGGGAAACGATCTTAAATTATATTGATTTATTCCACTTCCATTCTTGTTTCTTCATCACATATTGGTGTATGCTCTATCAAGAAAATTAAAGATTTTACTCATGCAGGGGTATGGGCGATCACTCTGGCTTATGCACGGTATGTTTAAAGCTAATGGTGGATGTGGTTATATTAAAAAACCAGAGTTCTTGTTAAAGGCTGGACCACATAATGAGGTGTTTGATCCCAGAGTACCGCTCCCAGTCAAGAAGACTTTGAAGGTAATATCCTTTTACCATAGATCTAATCGATCTCCCTAAGCTGCTATTGCTTTTGAATAGTTTACACACTTGTGTGATCTGTTGGTGTGCTCTTGCATGTAAACGATTTGTGTCTTTAACTTGCTCTTCAACACAGGTTATCTAATTTTCGATGTTTTTTTTTTCTCAGGTAAAAGTATATATGGGAGAGGGATGGTATTATGATTTCTCTCACACGCATTTTGATGCATATTCTCCTCCAGATTTCTATGCCAGAGTAAGTTCATATCCATAATTTGTACATCACTCGCATAATTTGTTCATATTTGAAACTAGCCTTGTGCTCAACTGTTGCAGACAAATTTTGAAGTATTAACAGATTGACACTCTGGTGCATGCACAGATTGGAATCGCAGGAGTTCCAGCTGACACTGTAATGAAGAAAACAAAAACACTGGAGGACAACTGGATACCCAACTGGAATGAAGAATTTGAGTTCCCACTTACAGTACCAGAACTAGCTCTGCTGCGGATTGAGGTTCATGAGTATGACATGTCCGAAAAAGATGATTTTGGAGGTCAAACAGTCCTGCCAGTCTGGGAACTGAGAAAGGGTATTCGATCAGTTCCCCTGAATAGCCGAAAGGGGGAGAAGTACAGGTCTGTGAAGCTACTCATGCACTTTGACTTCGTTTGACCTTGTTGATTCCGACCTTCGTCTAAAGAGATGTCACACTTGAGAATCTTCTTCGCGGCACAAGGTTGGGATTGTACATAACACGCCTTGCTGTTGTATTCTTCATGCTTCGTGTGTAATGTCAGGCAACCAAAATGATACTTGTGTATATCGACTGTTGTTGTATCTATTAAGGTTGCTGTTTGCATGGGTGAAGTAGACATGCTGTGATCATGCTGTTTTGTAAAGTTGGCTGTTGCCCCGGCCCGGCCCATTTGAGAGACCCGGCCCGGACCGGCCCGGCCCATTAACTTTGACTTGCTAAAACTCATCTCCCAACAATTTCAACTTCCATTTCCCCGAGAAGAAAAAAATGATCTCAGCGACGAGCGAGCGCCGGCGATTCGCGTCCGATTCCGATTCTGATTCCGACGCCGGCAACTCACCGACCAAAACTGAATCCCTCCGCCACACAGACCTCTCGTCATCCATCTTCAAATCCTACATCGAATTCTCAGGCAACTCCTCACCTGATCTCTCTAAGATCCAATCCTTCCTCACCTCCTCCCGCTCAGGCGCCCTCTCATGTCTCATCTGCCTCGAGCGCATCCGCATATCCGATCCTACTTGGTCCTGTTCGTCACGATGCTTCTCCGTCTTCCATTTAATTTGCATCCAGAGCTGGGCGCGCCAATCGCTCGAACTCGCTGCTGCGCGCGCCGCCACGCGATTATCCGCCGATCTCTTTCCCAACGTTGCTGCGGATTTCGTGTGGAGTTGTCCCAAGTGCAGAGTTGAATATTCTAAAACCCTAATTCCCAAATCATATTTCTGTTTTTGCGGCGACGTTCAGGATCCGCCCAGTGATCCGTGGATCTTACCGCATTCGTGTGGCGAGGTGTGTAATCGACCTTTGGCTCATAATTGCGGTCATCGATGTCTGTTGTTATGTCATCCGGGGCCTTGTCCGTCTTGTCCAAAGCTTGTGAAGGCTCGTTGCTTTTGCGGCGTTACGGAGGAGGTAGTGCGATGTGGATTTAAGGAATTTTCGTGCAATAAGGGATGCGCGAAGCTACTGGATTGTAAGACTCACCGTTGCGCTGAGATATGCCATGAGGGGCCTTGTCCTCCTTGTAAAGAACGATCCTTTTATAAATGCCAGTGTGGGAAGACAAAAGAGGAGAAGGAGTGCTGTGCTAGACAATTCCAATGTGAAATTCCATGCGAAAAAATGCTTGGGTGTGCAAAACACATGTGCAGTAAAGGATGTCACTCGGGTGAATGCGGGAAATGCCCACTGCAAGGTAGAAGGAATTGTCCTTGTGGGAAGAAAGTGTATGAAGGGATGTCTTGTGATGTTTCTGTGCCATTATGCGGCTCAAGTTGTGAGAAATTGCTGGGATGCGGTTTTCATAAGTGCCCTGAGAGATGCCACCGTGGTCCATGCATTGAAACTTGCAGAACTGTTGTCTTTAAATCATGTAGGTGTGGAGGCCTTCGAAAAGAGGTATGCGTTTTCTGATTTGCAATTTACTTATATTATGCTCTTGAGTTTTGTCCTTGCTGTTTCGATAAACAAATTCACTACTGATTTTTGTGTAGATTCCTTGCTATCAAGATTTGGCATGTGAGAGGAAGTGTAATAAAGTGCGTGACTGTGGACGGCATGCTTGCAGACGCCGCTGTTGTGACGGGGATTGTCCACCTTGTTCAGAGGTAGGTTTAAGGGCATCATTGTGAAATTCGTGATATCCTCATGCTATTGTCTTAAATTGGTGGTTGCTGGCTTTTAGGTTTGTGGAAAAAGGCTTAGGTGTAAGAATCACAAGTGCCCTTCTCCATGCCACAGGTATTCTGCTGTCCCTGCTTATCAAAAGTTGGCCAACTTGTCCTCTGATAGATAAAAGACTTTATTTATAGATGTTATAATGCTAGCATAACTTAATGTTGGGTTATGGGGAAATTTATTTATTTCTTCCAATCAGATTACTTTTCTATTATCTAAACTCCTAATTTTGTATAAAATTTAAAGGTCTGTTTATAGAGTCTACAAAAACCATTTATTCATACAAAAGTTGTTCAAAAAGTTGTTATTCTTGAACCAATTCCTATACGTCTCACGCGGAGGATATAATTACTGTCCTGGTTATGAGTTGCAGAGGTCCTTGTGCTCCTTGCCCTGTGATGGTGCCGATTTCATGTCAATGCGGGGAGACACGATTCGAGGTAATAAACAATTCTTAGAGTAGTTTCGTAGACGTTTACGACAGTAGAGTACTAGCTAGAATATCAATTTTTTTCTATCTTTATAGGCATGAAGTAAGAAAGCAGGTTACTTATTTAAGTAATTTACGATTATATTTATGTAAAAACTCAAGAGTGTGTTGCTTCGGTCTGTGATGGTACGTTGAAATGTCATGAACCCAGTCATTGTTCATTAAAATACAGAGTTTGGAAGTACTTTGCTCCAAAAAAATATCTTTGTCGTGCCACACCTTGTATCTGTTATAACTTTTTTTTTTATCTCTATGCTATTCTAAGGTCCCTTGTGGTACAGAAATGGAACAAAAGCCTCCAAAATGCCGCAAACTGTGTCATATAGCTCCTTTGTGCAGACACAAGACAATACTCAAGGTTATCTTATAACTACCTATCCTTGTCTTAAACAAGTTACTTTAGATTGTTGAGCATTTCACTCACAAAAAAGGAAAAGGAAAAAAAATTAGAAAAAAAAATAATAGAAAAGGAAAAATTTGTCTTCGAATGTTATACTCTGGTATGTGAAACAGCATACCAGGTCCCACATCATGTATCTCATAGTTCTATATGTTAAACATAACAAGACCACCACTATCCATGTTTAGTGATTTTTGTATAAGAATATGGATTTCAACTGTTAGTTTCATACTTGCCACAAAATGGATATCATATCGGTCTTTAGTGCTTGTCTGAGTGTATGTTGGAAAGAAGTGCTTTGCCGTTGAATCTTGTTGACTTTCTCTTAGCCACACAAATGCCATTACGGAGCTTGCCCACCTTGTCGGCTAATCTGTGAAGAAGCTTATCCATGTGGTCATCTATGCAAGCTAAGGTTGGAACCATATATATCTGGATATTAAGTGTTTTGTTCTCTTGGTTGAAGATGTGACTGTTTATTTTTTGACTTGTGGCTCCAGGTGTCATGGCTCTAAACCTCCTCCTAATTCAGAGTTTACTTTGAAGCCAAAGAAAAAGAAGTCAAACTATGTCAATGAAAGCGTTCCAGGTACTTCATGTCCTCCTTGCCCAGAACTTGTCTGGAGGTCATGTGTTGGTCAACATGTTGGAGCAGAGAGGATGGTCAGTGTAATTCTGTTGAACAATTAAATTAAGAAACCAAAAGATTTCATGGTTAATTACTCATATACTCGTTTCCTTGTTTTCAGATGGTTTGCTCTGATACAACACAATTTTCTTGTGATAATCTTTGTGGAAATCCCATAAAGTGTGGCAACCACTATTGTACTAAAACTTGTCATGCCCTTAAGATTAGTCAACATGAAAAAAGTGAATCGTGTGAAGAATGTCGTCTTTCTTGTCAAAAGGTTTTGATCTCCAGCCTTTTCTCTATTTCAGGTTCATTCTATGTAGTAATCAACCTCTCAATTGGTTAATATTGACCCACCTGTTTTTCAGATTGCAGCTTCTGATTTTTCAAATGTCCTGTAAGCTCTACAGTAAAAAATTGGTTAATATTACTTTGCTCGTATTTTCTACTTCAGGAAAGGAGCCCTATATGTACACACTTGTGCCCACGATCATGTCATCCTGGAGAATGCCCTCCATGCAAAGTGCTCATAAAGCGGTCATGTCACTGTGGTTCGATGGTCCATGTCTTTGAGTGCATATATTTTAATAGCTTATCAGAAGAAGAACAAATAAACGTCCGTTCGTGTCAAGGACCCTGTCATAAGTAAGTAGTTGATACTTTTCACTGTATGGAAAGAGTTAGATCTGAAAAAGTAAAACAATCCATCTCCAGGTTTTTTCATAATCATCTTATTCTCAGTAACGAGATAAATTAGTTGTACGCCTTTATTTAGTGATTCAACAAAAGTAAATGAAAATTTAGTGATTGTGAGTGTACTTTATCTTTTGTAAGCACCGCTTCTGGATTTTATAGATCTTGCAATGTTGGCATGTGCAGGAAGTTGCCATACTGTACACACTTGTGTCCGGTGACATGTCATCCAGGCCAATGCCCGCAACCTGACAAATGTTCGAAAAAGGTACCAGTTCTATGTTAAAGTTCTAGCCTTGTGGTAAGTGGTAACATGCTTCTTCTCTTATGGCAATAACTATGATGATGAAACGATAGCGGTTCTGCAAATTATTGTTTCCCAGTCTTATCCCTTCTTTTAGATGCATGAACATAGAAGCCCTACAATCTGCTCTTTGTTATGCTGATTTTACTTGCGTGCTCATATCCTCTTTTGTTGGAAGGTTACCGTTCGGTGCAAATGTCTAAGTGTAAAAAAGGAATGGCTATGCCAAGAAGTACAAGCAGCCTACTGCAAAGCGGGCAGTAATCTGGAAGATTTACCCAAGACCCAGTTTGGCCTAGGACTTCTTCCATGCAGTTCAGAGTGTAAAAGCAAAATACAGGTTGTTGAGTCTGAGCTGCAGTTGCGCAAACCCAGGCGACTGGAGGTACAAAATCACTTGGTCACTATGTTTAAGATAATGCCATTGCTATGATTATTAAATTGAGATCAATGCAAAAAAGGAATAATTGGTCCTCAATTATATGTAAAGGTGTTGCTGTCACCCGGCAGCCTTGAACTTCCATAATTGAGTATACAACTAATGCTGCATAAATCACACACTCATCTTTTCAACTCACAGACAAAGGAGGTATCTGCTGAAAATAATCAGCCAAAGCGAAGAAAAAGACGGGAGCGCGTGCAAGGAACCCAGGAAGCTTCTAGATTTCAGGTACCTTGATATTAGTACACTGGAGTAGATATATCAAGTAAATCGCATACTCTGCTGCATATTAAAAATAAATTTGTTTTCCTGTTGACAGAGTGTTGCTAATAACATCAAGAGGCTGCTTCTCTTCATCACCCTATTTTTGGCTCTCATAGCAACTGGATACTATTGTCATAAAGGCCTCCTGAAACTCTCTGATTGGATGAATGAAATTGAAGAACAAAGACTAAGAAGACCCCCCAGATTCTAATTTACTTGACATTCAAAGTTGATGTTCGGCAACCCATTCATTTTAGTTTTCGATATATTTATGTAGCCTTGTTCTCTTCCTCTCCGTACTTCAGAATGGTTAGAGTATAGTCTTCATTTTTCAGAATTATAGTTTTTTTTTTCCTTTGACAGATTTATATTTTGGTGCTTATTATTGTGAATTTGTATTTTTAACTTGTGCATAAGCACCATTATAAGGTATTTTAGAAAGACAACCAGTTTTGTTTTTCACTGGTCATGTATCAAACCTTAAAGTTTATTTTGGTTCTTATAGTAGGAAAATATTTTTCATGAAAAATACATTACAAACTTCTCTATGCATACAAGTTTCCATGAGAAAATCATTTTCTATCATATTTTTCTTTCCTATAAATTTTTCACGGAAGAAAGTATTTAACTTTACAAAGGAAGGAGCAACATGAATTGATGAGCAATAAAAAAATTGTGGTGGAAAAGAATGTGATGGATAAAGAATTTTCATAATGAAACGATGGAGTCATTGGAGATGCTGCCGTGGCTATCTTGGCATAAAATCAGACCTCGTTCCAAATTGGCCACAATGTCTGACATTGTTGGCCTGTCTTTGCCTTGTAAGTTCACGCAGTGCATTGCTGTGTATGCCACTAGCTCTACTGCCTCTCCTTCGTTCAGTTCTGGAGTTCCCACTCTTGGGTCCAGGACTTTGGATAACTCACCTGCCATGATTGCTGGCACTGCCAAATCCACTACGCTTACGGGTGCTGCGCTAGAGTCGCCATTTCTGAATATGGCTCTTTTGCCGGTGAGGAGTTCCAGTAACACGACTCCCAGGCCATATACATCACTCTTGGCTGTTAGGACGTTTAGGCTGTAGTACTCTGGATCAATGTACCCAACTGTACCGGCCGCCTTCGTTGGTGGCTGTTCTTGATCAGGATCTGACCTCATAAGTGATAGTCCAAAATCCGACACTCTCGCAGTCCAGTTTCCGTCAAGTAGAATGTTGGAGGATTTGATATCACGGTGGATTACTGGCGGAACTGCGTAGTTGTGGAGGTATTCGATCCCCCTGGCTGCATCCAGAGCAATTTTAATCCTCCCTTTCCATGAGTTCACAACACTACTGCCCTTATCAACATTGTCCTTACTGTGCAGATGGTCATAGAGAGCACCATTCTTCATGTACTCGTACACCAGAAGCCTCTCATCACTCTCTTCGCAATACCCAATTAGCTTTACCAGGTGCTTGTGATGAAGCCTGGACAAAAAAGTTAATTCTGAATCGAAGGCTGTTTCTTTCTCTTGAAATTTCCAGGATTTCGACTTTGTTTCGCCTCTCTTGATGGCAACCTCCCGCCCATCTGCTAACTTGCCCTTGTAAACAACCCCAAAGCTCCCAGACCCAATCTTGTTCTCCAAGCAAAAACCATTGGTTGCAGCAGCGAGCTCGTTCAAGGAAAACTCCTCTTCTCTATCCGCATGCTTTGATGAGGCTCCACTCCTCTGTCGTCTCATTGCTCTTGAAAACTGTCGCCTTATAGTGGATGATCTAGACGGAGGACCGGACCCCCCATTCGAAGATCCTCCAGCTGCAGCAATAGTCGGCTGCACGGAGCTGTGAACTTTCTTGTCCCCGCAACAAATCCCAGTGTACAAACAATAAATTACCGCGCAAATGCCTACAAAAGTCCCAACTGATCCAACTATGGCAAAAGCCAACAAACCCCTCCTCAAGCCTCTGGATGGAGATGTCGGAGGTGGAGTTGCAGCTGGAACAACAACTCCATCACAAGGCGCGGGCTTGCATATACTCCCAGACCCACCGCAGAGATCCTCCGACAAATCATATATACCACATTGCCTACATAAAGACACATCCCTAACACAGGGTCCAGGCAAAATCTTAGGCAGCTGAAGAACGCTCCTGTTTCCTCGTACCCATCCAGGTCCCCAGCAATACACCAAATAGTCAGAACTCTGCAACCCGCAAGTGAAACCAGACGCGGCGACAATCGACTCAAAAGAGCTCCCGACTGAAACATTACTCGAAAACTCTCCTCTTCCACCCCAACAAACCACTGAACCATTGGATCTCCTAACAGCACAAGTGTGATTCAAACCCAATGCCAAGCTCGAGTACTGATCATCCAGACCAGCTGAGAATCCCAGCTGACCTGAGCTATTAGTTCCCCTGCACAACAAATGACCAGTTTGGGTCAATCCACAGACATGAGCTCCACCGGCCATCAACCGAGTGATGCTTGAACTCCCAAACTGCGCCTCAATTTCCCTCGCCATTGGATTATCTCCCCAACACCTCACACGGCTGTTGTTCATCCAAATACCGCAAGTAAACCCTAGGCCAGACGAAAGCGCTGTGAATCTCTCATCCGCAGACGGCGTGTTCTCCCACTGCTTCCCTCCCCTCCAACACCTCGCTTCCTTTGTTCCCACCACCGTCGCGCAAACCTGATCGTCTCCGTACGTCAGATTCTCCAACAGGACCGTGTCGTTGTAGTAAACCCTCCGGACACTCATATTCTGACTCGTTGTGTCCCAGCACAGCAAGCTGTATCCGCCTGACCTGATTCCGCAGAACGCGCCATCTCCACCGGCGATCTCCGAGAACGAAACGTTCGGCGCAATCGCAATGTATTCCCCGCCTCTGTAACACTCGATCCTCCGCGTCGGTTCGAAGGCCACTATCCCGCACACTGTTTCCGATCCATAGCTTATCGTTAGAGTGCCGCCGGAGCCGAGCCCTTCGACGAAGGTCACCAGTAACGTCGCAGCTGCAACAGCGGTTACTATCTGATCGAGTTTAAGCACTGAAAATCGAAATGCGCAACTCGTCCTCGTCATATCGTAGCAGAGCGGCCAGCTTCGGCGTCGAATTGTGGCTCGCTTTTCCTCATCGGCGGCTGCTAGAGAGAGAGAGAGGCAAGCGGAAACCAGTAGAGAGGTTTTCAAAGTTGGAAAGACGAACAAGTCAACGACCACCACAAGTCAGATGAAGAGAAAAGCCGGTCATCGTCGTTTACCTTAAATGCGAATGACCTATTGCAGTTTGACACGTGTTGAGAATCTTCCAATCACATTCGACTTCGCGTTTGTTCAAATTTTAGATTAGGAAAATAAAATCGGTACTTTATTTATTAATACGAATATGGAATGTTCCAATTGATATATAAAGTTCAATTTTGAAATGAAGAATATTTCAATAATTATTATTGGACTGTCAATCACTTTGACAAGTATCAAACATATGAGGTGTAATGTTTCTTTTAGCACACATGGATAAATAAACTTCATTTTTCCTTTAAAGCTGGTGTGCATAAAGTGTCACAGGTGTCTCTTTTATTAAATTACATGTGTAAATAACTTATACAAGTATCTCATTTATTCGGGTGAGAACAAGTCAATGTGAGTTGGGATTTAATTTTGTTGTGTGGTCGGTCCATGTTTATTTAAACACGGCTTGCCTTGGTTGGAATTTATGACGTCTTACAGACCAAGTCAAGATCGTGTAATAATTATGGACTATGTCCCTATTCTCGTTCAAATATTTATAATTCGGTACAATCAAATATAATTTTATTTAAATATTTTAAATTATATTTATTTTGCTGGGTTGCCGTGCGGATCCGATTCGGCATTCATACTTGCTATGCTGCCACGTGTCAGGGTTCACCTTGGTGCATCAGTGATTTCCATGAGCTTCCCCCCCAACGTACGAACGCCACTTGCCATTTCACACGTGGTGGAAACATGACACGCATCACTATACAAATGGGCTTACGTGTCCATTCGGCGGCCCAGAAACTAAGTATGACCCACTTTTACGTCCCTATCTCGGCCCATTATTAAACGCCTAACACTCACGACTCTTATCCTCTCCTCAGTCGTCCATAGTGGAATGATGACGTCACCCGTTAAAGCAGGAGGAAACAACAGCGACAAGCGCGTGAGCCCTTGCAAAACGAATCTCATTTATTGAGTTTCACTCACCAATCAGATATCTCCACGTCATCAAACTCGACCCGGCCCTCTCACCGTCCACCCAATCACTTGGCCATTTCCTTGAAAATTATTTTAAATTCATTTATGTTGTAGATAATGCGCTATTGCTCTTTATCCAACGGGCCCACCAGATTAAAAGCAAATGCAAATGTAATTTCATTTGGAGCGAGTTTGAGTTTCATTCGACAGGAGAAAATTCAACCAGTAGTCCCTACGGAGGTTTGACTTTGACCAGGGAAGAGAAAGCGTGGAGAAGAAAAGTCTCATCTTCCTTCCTCCTTCCTTCGTCCCCCAGATATATAGAGACAACCAGCTCCCCATCATACTTACTCCCTTCCTTCCTCCCTCCCTCCTCCGACACCTACACCATCATCAGCGCCTTCGTCCTTCCACCGCCGCTCTTTCTGCTGCTGCAGATCTTGCCGATTTGCGTGATTCGTTTTGGTGAGTATTGAAGCTCGTCGATTGTCTGCTTCTCTTTTTCCTGTCGTTCTGCCTATTATCTGTTGAGCTTTTTTTATTTCCTCGTGCTTAAGTTAGCTTGATTAGATCTGAGGTTACGAGCTTTCCATGAATTGTGCCGGCGGAGAGAGGCTGCTTACCCTATCTGCTGTCTGGATTATTAATATATTTTAAAATTATTATGAAAGGAAAGATTAAGATTTGTGAGCTGTTTCCAGGTGGGTGCGAGTTCTTATATTAGCTGAGAAGAAATGATACTCGTATTTGAATATTGAGAGTTTGGTGATGAAATTGAGTATGTGTTGTATGATATGGAGTGGGATTAGCAGTCTTTGAATCTATAGAATCTAGCTGACAGCCATCATAAGCTGGCTGGCTGGCTGCCTGCCTGCCTGCTGGCAATTACTGTGTTCATCTACCTTGTGTCCAGATCTGTCAAACTGATTAATTATTCTCACTTTTATTTGCAGTTGTTGGAAGGGCTTGAGCTGTATAAGGATCATACTAAATAATCATCCATGTGTATTTATCCCAAGGCTGAGAACTCTTTTTCGTCCAGTTTTATGAGGGAGGGTAAAGATCAGAAGCAAAACATGGAGGCCTTGATAAAATGTTCAGTTTTGCTTGAATTGTCGGCCTTTGATGATGTTGGCAGCTTTGCCAGGGAAGTAGAGGAGAAGGAGTTGAGTGCTGATGTAGCTGGGTTTTGGTATGGCCGCGGAATTGGTTCGAGGAAGATGGGGATTGAAGAGAGGACTCCGCTGATGATAGCCTCCATGTATGGTAGCATCAAGATTGTGCAGTATATTATTGGTACTGGGAAGGTTGATGTCAACCGGGCTTGTGGATCTGATGGGGTTACAGCTCTTCACTGTGCTGCAGCTGGTGGTTCCTATTTGACTCTTGAGGTCGTTAAGTGCTTGCTTGATGCATCTGCTGATATCAACAGTGTTGATGCTAAGGGAAACCGGCCTGTTGACTTGATTGCCCCTGGTCTGAAAGCTGCTCAGAGTTTGAAAAGAAAGACGTTGGAGATGTTGCTTAAAGGGATTAGTTGTACTGGCGATGAGATTGACCAGGAAGTAGAGCAGCAGGTGATGACGCCTCGAATGTCATCTGAGAAGAAAGAGTACCCAGTTGACATATCATTGCCTGATATCAATGATGGGGTATACGGGACAGATGAATTTAGGATGTACAGCTTTAAGGTGAAACCTTGCTCCAGGGCGTACTCTCATGATTGGACTGAGTGCCCTTTTGTTCACCCCGGTGAGAATGCAAGGAGAAGAGACCCAAAGAAATATCCCTACACTTGTGTGCCATGCCCGGAGTTCCGCAAAGGATCGTGCAGGCAGGGAGATGCGTGTGAGTATGCTCATGGTGTATTTGAGAGCTGGCTTCATCCTGCTCAATACAGAACTCGTCTCTGCAAGGATGAGGTAGGGTGTGCGAGGAAGGTATGCTTCTTTGCTCACAAGCCTGAAGAATTGAGACCTGTTTATGCATCCACTGGTTCTGCCATGCCGTCGCCCAAGTCTCTATCAAGTTCTATGGACATGGGAGCCCTCAGTCCTTCGCCCCATGGGTCATTGAGCTCAATGATGCCTCCCACATCGACCCCGCCCATGTCGCCAGCTGCTGCTATTCCATCTCCGAAGAGTGGGAACCTGTGGCAAAACAAGCTTAACCTTACCCCTCCCATGCTGCAGCTCCCTGGCAGCAGGCTTAAGACTGCTTCTTCTGCTAGAGATTTGGAGTTTGAGATGGGAATGCTTGAGCTTGAGAATCATCATAGACAGCAGCAGCAACATTTGATGGATGAGATTACTCGCCTCTCCTCACCAACTAGCTGGAACAAGCAACAAAACAGGTTTGGAGACCTGAATCCTACCAGCTTGGATGATTCTTTTGGGTCTCAGGATATGTCCTTGTTTTCTCAAATGCAAGGAATCTCAACCCAGATTCAGTCTCCAACCGGTCACCAAATGCGCCAAAGCTTGAACCAGCAACATGGAAACTACCTCAACAATTATTGCTCATCTCCAGTAAGGAAGCAGCCTCCTCCATCCTTTGGATTTGACTCCTCTGCAGCTGTTGCAGCTGCTGTCATGAACTCGAGAACTTCAGCTTTTGCAAAACGAAGCCAGAGTTTTGTTGATCGCAGCGTGGGGAACAATCGCACTGGCCTAACCTTATCCGGCCACTCCATAAATATGACGGCATCAAATGTCTCTGAATGGAACTCTCCCAGTGGTAGATTGGATTGGGGCGTGCAAGGTGAAGACCTGAACAAGCTCAGAAAATCAGCCTCTTTTGGTTTCAGAGGCAACAACAATGCAGCACAAACAACTTTAGCACCCTCAACATTTGACGAGCCAGATGTATCTTGGGTTAATTCCCTAGTGAAGGATGCTCCCACCCTAGGATCCGAGTACTGCACCACCAGTCCAGGGAAGCAGAACCAGTACCACCGCCTCGGCGATGAGATTCTCCTCCCCGCATGGATGGAGCAGATGTACATAGAACAGGAGCAGATGGTGGCTTAAGCCAACATCATCATCATCTACATGCTCATAGTTTACTTATCCTGACAAGTTAACATATTTCCACCAAGGCTGTTGGAGAGAGCCAGAAGCTCAGCATCATCAAGTTACAAGCAGCCTGCCTATTCATTAATTATTCATAATTTTTTTTTTTCCACTTGGATGAACAAGTTTTCGTATATCGGAAGATTATAAGAAACTGCAACTCTTCTTCGTTCTCCATTTTTTGCTTCCTACTCAAATTGACGCATCAATTTTTACTCAAAAGTGGCAACACCCTATTGCCACCATCAAATCAATCTTCAGAAAAAAGAAGGCCCTTTCAAATCTGGGGATTATCAAATCATTGCATTATACAATGCATCTTCTCAATTCTTATCTGCATATCCACACAAGTTGATTTTAATCAATTACAAGTAGGATTGGATTATAAAAACAGAAAGCAAAAACTCATTTTTTTTTTCCTATTCTATCCCTAAACCCCACCAAAACTCACTAAGTGAATTAACGTTACTTATACTACTAAACCATATCAAAATAAAGTCCTTTTTTGATTTCTGCCCGATTTAGAGGCCCAAAATCCCACCTACCACAACTCGTCGTTTTATTCTCGCCCAAAAAGACCCAACACTCGAAACAACGCGTGCAATTCTCAAACAACGATGCTGACGTGTCGAGATCCCACCTCTGTCGGGCTTCGGTCCCGACCGCTCACCGCTACAGCCGGTTCGTCAATCGCCGGTCAGTTCATTTCTGTTCAACCCCATTTCGTGTTTTCCATGAAACCGTGTCTTGCCACTGAGACTGGTGTCTGAATTCGATCGACATCTTTTGATCTTGTATGCCTATGATATGTTTGATGAAATGCCTGACCGAAATCGTGAAGAGGTTCATGGAGACTACAAGGGCTGGTTTTGTTTTTTAGCATTTGGAGATGCACTTTTATTACAAAATTTGTGTTGGATTTATTGTTTTCCTTAATCTAAATTGAGGCTGATGTTTTGGTTTTGTCATTGAGAGTTGCTTTGCTATACATGAAATCAGTTATCATTTGGTTCCTGATGGTATGTTTTTAATGATAATTTTCTTGTTTAGAGACATTTTTGCAGCCGCAGCGAATAAAAGCATGTGCAAAAACTAGTAAACTACACATTGTTGCACAATCAGTTCAGTCATTGCAGAACGACGGTGTGTTGTGTAAAGACAGTAAGCCATTGGTGAAGATGTGTGGAATTATGTCAGCAAAAGATGCTGCCATGGCTGCAGAAGCTGGTGCAGATTTTATAGGGATGATTCTTTGGCCGAATTCCAAACGTTCAGTTTCACTTTCTGTGGCCAAGGAAATATCAAAGGTGGCCAAGGAATATGGAGCCAAGCCTGTGGGGGTGTTTGTGGATGATGATGCCGAGACAATAATGAGAGCTTCTGAGGCGTCTGATATAGAACTAGTCCAAGTAAAGTTCTTAATCCTATTATTGGATGTGCTGTTATCATTACCAACCTACTATTATCGGAAGGGGGGTCTGACTTTAATCACCCCTGGCCATAGCCATTGGATCACTGATGTTTATACATAAATTTTATGGTGGATATGCTTATGCATTATATAATCTGTTTAGTGTTTGGAATGTACAGCTTCACGGGGGACCTTCACGAGCTGCTTTACCAGACTTAGTTCAAGAACATCGTGTAATTTATGTTCTTCACGCCGATGAAGATGGGCAGCTTCTGAACCTAATCTCTAATGAAGAAGCATCTTTCGTTGACTGGATTTTGGTAGATAGCTCCAAAGGCGGCAGGTAGTGACCACAACCAATGCATATTCTCAGCTTTTTCCCTTATTCGAAGGCACGCGGCAGTCATTATTCTGAATATTATTATGGCAGTGGCAAAGGATTCAATTGGGATCAGTTCAAGATGCCACGGGTTCGCAGCAAGTATGGGTGGCTCTTAGCAGGAGGGATCCATCCAGAGAATGTAAGGCAAGCCATTGCCACTCTGAGACCGAGTGGAGTAGATGTTAGCAGTGGCATATGCGGTCCTGATGGTCTGCGCAAAGATCCTCTGCGCATATCACAGTTTATGAGTGCTTTGTTATGATTTTATGGTGGCTGTGTAGCAGTAGCCAAATAAAAGTTGATTATTACATGTGTTCAAATTGAACAGGGAAATATTTGTTTTGTTTGCTTTTTGTAAAAAGTTCAAATTATCCTATCTATATAAACACACATGTACAAATTGCTTCATACAGCAGACCACATACACGGATTCTGCAAAGCTAGTTTGACTGGCAGCTGCGAAGCTTAATCAGAATCCTTTGCTGTAGACTCCAAATTAGAAGCAGGATGGGGAAGTGCTTCTTCAAGCCATGTGCGTGCCAACTCCAACAAAATGCATAACTCTCTGGTTTACACCCAACTTCTCTGCATATGTTTTACAGCTTCCACCACTTGTTGCGTTTTTCCATTCTTCTAGCAAGTTCTTGAGCCATGGACGCGAAGTTTTCAGCACCATTTTGCAGCTCTTCCGTTCTTTTGCTTAAGTTCTGGCATACATGGTTAAGGAGATACACAAACAGCAGCAGATAAGTGGTTGGATGGCATAAAAGTTAGATGGATTTGAAGAATGATATTCAAGAAACACAAACTTCGAGTTTTTCTTGGCGCTGTACGAGCCTTTCCCTTGCACGTGCAGCGGCAGCAGCAGCAGCCTGAAACCAGATGACATATGATTTGTTAAACTGAATACAAAAAATGCTACATGTCAATTGAAAAAAGCACCTCTGGCTTTCTGTATTTAGCTGCAATTTCTTCAACCGTTCTGGCTTTAGGTTTGGTGTCGCTTGCTCCTTCAAATAATTTCTCCCTCTCTGTTTCTTTACCAACAGAGAAAAATTCTTCAAAGATCACGCCTAGACTAACATTCCTAAGACAGCTGAATTTAGTGTATTAGACAGACCTCTTTCAACATTCTTGCTCCCGTGAGATGCTGATGTGGAAGGTATGACAACAAGTTCATCGATTTCAATGTCATCTATAGGACATAAAATATGAGGATGTAACGACATCGATATAGACAAAATTAATCAATAAATCAACTAAATGGAATTTAAAAAAAAAAAAAAGAGAACCAAGTATAAGGAAATCAAATAGCAGAAGAATGAAATACCTATGTGTAGCTCTAGTTCTGTAATTTCTTCATTTGTGATTGTGGGGGGAGTCGTTGTCCCTGGGGGTCTTGAGAATACACTGTCAAACTGTGAAGAAGAAAATTCGGCAATATCTTTAATATTTACACTATGCTCCGTTTTGCCTGCTTTGATGCCTTTCAAGAGACCACCCAGAATGCCAGGCACATCAACCTAAATAAACATGTTTCCGGAAACTTGTATTAGCATTCACGAGACAGATAATTTTGCGAATGAGGAAAGGAAACTGAGAGGGGCTTGATATTGTAAAGAACCTGTTTCTTCTTAGCATTCAAAGAAAACTTAATGGCTGCATCTGTAGCGGCAGCGAGGACTTCATCATGCAGGCTAGGCAATGATTCTGGAATCCTGAAAATCAAATCCATCGAGACAGTGTGATACACTCAGTCTGTGTAGATTAAAATAGGACAGAAGACAATCAAACTGGGCTCAGACACACTAGAAAGAGATATGCAAACCTGAAAATATTGTCAGATGCCAGCAAAGACACAACGGAAAACTCACATCCATTTCCCTACAACATATACAATAAATGAATACTTAGATGATAAAAGATTTCATATCTCTATGCATATAGCTCTTGTCTTTTTAAGTTACTAAGAAAATTTTGTGCACAACAAGGGTTTAAGATATATAGAGATGTAAATAGACTATGAGGTTCCAAGTAAAATCAGTTATTTATTTAAAAAAAACCGACCAGTGCTAATTGCCCACTAGGGGTGCAAGTCAATGATTTTTCCATGTTCTTTCTGAAGTTCCACCTAAGAATGGACATTAAAGAGCAGTCTTTTACGATCTCAAGTTCGGGGAACGACCTGTGCAGATGATGGCAGGGTCTTTATTAGCGCCAAAAATCAAAGTGATAGAAAATAGTTACAGAACCATAAGTTTGGTTCTTTGAGAAGAAACAAGGAACACATACCTTATTTCAATGACCCCAGTTTGATATAGTAAAACAATTCCACGTTTTTCATAGTTTTCCTCGAAGACCATGGTCCAACAACAAGGATTTACCAGATTAATCTTCTGAATGTAGTTAGTCTTTGCCTACATCCAGGAGATAGGCACAAGCACAATTAAATGGTACATTAGACATCAGCAAAAGACAATGATGGAATGAGAAGCACCTGAAATAGAGAATCGATACCGCTTAAGATCAACGAGTTGACACAACTGAATAAAACAAGCGAATTATTTATCTTCTTTTCAGTAACTTCTGTGTCTGATGATTTTCGGTCATTAGGTTGACATTCCTGGTCCAGATGTTGATGCTCAGATTTAACGATTTTGGATGAGCTGACATCTCCAGAAATTGTGCTCCCTGTGCGAAATTAACTAGCATAACACAAGTGATCCATAGAATATAGATCTAGTGATTACTCACTGGTTGAGACACTTGCCTAAAAAATGCATAGAAATGGCTGTCGAAATTCCTTCTGGATCCATACACCAAGTGTTGTTAACACTTCCGTTAGAAGAGTCTAGAACAACTACATTAGCATTCTTGGTTAAAAGGATGATCTTTTCCTCTTCAACCTCATTTGAATTTTCTGATTCAGAACCCTCCAAACTGTCTCCTTTGTTATTACCCTTTGGAAGGAAACTCAAATGAATTGAAATTACTGGAGAACCTGGACTTGATATAATGTCTGTCAGTAATAAGACTGTGAAGGACCTCAAATCAAGCAGTGCAACCTGAGATAGAATGTGGAAATATTCTTAAATCCATGCAATTCACTGGGTGTTATTCGGAGTGTGAGGACATACAATTAATAAGTGCAACTTACCCGACCACATTCGTATCCTACAGCAGCTTTTGCACCACAACTCAAAAACTTCAGCGTTCTCACAGGTGACTTGAGGATGTTAAACACAGCCATACATTTAGGAGCTCCTTGTTGATGACTGATAACTGTGAACAGTGCATTTTTTAAAAGCGTAATCAATCATCAAAGGTTACATCAGTCATCATATACAAATTTGATCAGCAGTCAAAATTGATAATACAGATTGCTCATGAAATTAACAACTGCACAACATATGCACACAAACCGGAAAAAAAACTGGAGAATTTTCTAGTTCATTCCGTGTCTGGAATTATTCACATCCTTTTTCACACATCCTAGAGCAATTGCCAGAAAGTATCTATTTATTAGAAAGGAAAAAAGTTTGAATTGGAATCCAGAAACAGCTAAGCTCCAAAATATCTTGGAAGTCTCACCTTCATGTTTGTCTTCAAGGATGAGATGTACAATATTTTCATCCGAACAGTCTACAAGCTTGTACAACCATATCTAGATAATATCGAAGATGAAAAGAGAGTGATCCTTAACGGAAATGCAAAAACATCGAAAGTACAACAAGAGAAAAATGCCTCTTACCAAACCATTTTCGTTACCAACTATTAAACTTGAGCTTGTGGAGCAAAAGTCCAATGCTGACACTGGGGCAGTTAAACCTTCAACTTGGGCATCCCCTAGCTGCACATCATGCATAGTCAACAATCAACAATCTTGATAAAAATCAAAGTTATCCTTATAATTCAATTTAAGACAAGATCATAAACCTTCAGTTGTAACATATGAATAAGAATCAGTGATGGGTATGTTGCATCCCAGACTCGAACAGACCCATCAAGATAACCTCCTATGTATATCATCTTGATCTGATGATCATCTACAGAGAGTTGACTGGGTACGCCGCCTGTCAACGGCCACTTAGTGCTTCCAATATTTGAATTTTGTACTGCCTGAAGGTTGATAGCTGAGACAGCCTATATATACGAAGGTTAGTCACACTCGGAACAATTTAGCAATCTACTGTTTTGTCAAAGTGGGAGGTACCTCAGCTAAGGAAGCTGACAACTTCTCAACAGCATAAACAGAATGCAATTGTCCAACAGTCATAAGCGGTTCCATGGTCGGCACGACTGTACAAAATGGTACGGAATGTACCAAACCTTTATTGTCTCCTTCAGATATAGCATTAGATGAACAGATGTCATCATAGATATGCAACTGCCCAGGGCTGGTCAGTACACAGAGAGTGCACGCACTATTTTCACCTACCCCGGCCTTTGACATTAATCTCATATCCGCAAATGAACCATGAAGTGTAAGATCCATGCGGCCAATGCATTTCAGGGAGTCTAAGCCAGAAGACCAATCAAGTCGTAATATCTGTTCAGCACAGAAATCATTTTATAATACATAAATAATAGATTGTCAAGCAGTAATTTGTACTTCTAACTCTAAATATCTCAAAATCCATACACTCGTCTAGAAGACATTCAGAGTGACTGTCAATTCTCTGACATTTACCGAAGATACATGCTTAAGTAAGTAGTTATCTAAGGAACTAAAAGCCACCAATGGGGAAAAGATTTATGCATCTACTACATATCATTCGTACAATACGCATATTCGTGTTACCCATTTATTATATACCTTGCATGGAAATAAACATGTAAGATATCCATCATTAGCCGTGATACTGGAAGGGGGAGAATCTATCTAATTCAACTCGATCGACATATGATTTACAATTCAAGTAGACTAAGGGACAAAATAATTGATGTTTTATGAGAAGGAAAGAAATATTATTGTCAGCAGCTAAACAACTTAGATTCTAATTAGGTGCACTAAATAGTTCTTGTAAGTTATTATAGGTAAGAACCCCAAGAGCATTCTAGCTTACATTGAATATAATATAAATGTAATGTCAAACCCAAGTCTTCTTAGGAAACCTGCAAGATCGCAAGGATTGTTTTTTCCTTTTCAGCAAGAAGCATTGATTTTGAACCCTCTCTAGGAAAATATAATTATCTTGATTATTTGTGTATCACTGTTAATTAAATACCAGGTCAGAGCTTACCGTTAGAACTTCATCGGATCCAATTTCATCACCACCGTACACAAAAAGTAATCCACCGCCATCATTAATGGTCATATCAGCAGACCAATATAAAACAATGACCGGAAGTCGTCTATCGCCAGATGCTAACTGTAGCTTGACAACTTTGTTAGAGGACTTCACACTTTGCTGATCTTTATTATGCGCAGAACTAGATAGATTCCACAACATAATATCACCATCTACATAACCCACTGCAAGAACTGACCCACTTAAAGATGCCCAACAAAGTGAGCTAATCTCTTTTTCTACTTGCTCTTGATATGACGGAACATCAGGACTAGTAGGTTTCTTCTTATTTATGTTAACCACAGACTCATCCATCAATTGAAGATCCTTATTTCCTCTAACAATAACTACTTGAGCTGCGAGAGTATCCCAAAGTACTATAACTCCATTGTCATATGCAACCAGCAGCCTGAAATAATGGCAGCCTATTAGCTATGTAAGCACAAATGTAAGGGCATCATATAAGAAACATTGATTTGCGTTGGCAATTTGTCCACAGTTCACACAAGGACATGTAAACGGAACAAATAGCAGTGGCGCCAAAAGATGAGTTGTATAGCTGTTGTTGGCCAAATAAAAACCAATTTACAGTTCATGTGAGTACGTATTGGCAAAATTTTGAATAGGCAAATATAATACCTATTCCCATATGAACCAGGTGACAACAGTAGTCCAACTACCGAATTATGGTCTGGTAATTGAATTTCAGCTTTCTCTGAAAAGTTGAGTAAACCAAATTTTGGATGTTGCAGTGCATATAAAAAAGGATAGAGTAAATGAAAATATAGCATTCACCCAGATATCACTTTACCAGCAACAAAATCTGCAGGAAGACGGTAAGGAAGTTGCAAAACATTTCCTTCCAGAACGTCAAACTTAATCACGGACACCACTCCTTGCTCATCGCCTATGTAACTTCACAAGAAACAAGTAAAACATACAAGCCCGGTACAGTTGCAGCAAATAGATGATGCAAATCAAAGACGAGTTAGTAACTTACATGAATTGAGTGCCAAACATCACCGAGAAAGCAGTCACATTGCATTTCCACTGCAACGTAGAAGCAATCTCTCTGTGTTTCAAGTCCCAGACCTGAAAAGAACAGCCTAGATAAATAATCATAACATGTCACAGATGAGGTTAGATAAAAGAATAACGAATGAGGAATTTAGAACATCTATGAAGTGTAAAAAAATAAACACAGTACCTGAATGTCATTTTCATTTGAGACACTGATCATAAAACCTTGGTTCTGTAAGAACTGAAATAATACAAATGATGAGTCTAAACAGTAAGAGAACAATGTTCAGAGCCCATATACAGTACTATATGATAAAATTTAAAGTCGTCGTTATTCAAAGCCCACAAATGGAAAACAAAGTGTCAATAAGGTTTTGGCCCAGAATGTGGTAAATCACATAGCTGATAAACACACTAATAAGCAATATATATAACAAAGTATCCCATAATCTAGATAAAGGGGCATCGATGGTAAACTCAAGTCTGTAATTTGTAGTGAAAGCCCTCACATACAACATATATTAACAATGACTGATTCACACGTCAAAGCTAGTAATGAGGTTATTTGTCAAAGTAAGCCAAGTTTGTGCATACTAAAAAAATGACAGACACAAAAGTGTTAAGAAAAATGGGCTTATATGTAAAAGACAGTAAGCCAAAGTTTGAGATGAAGGACAGCCCGAGCTTTATTTGAATTAACTTATTGAGCCTTCATAGTTCATTCGTTTTATACAAATGGGCATCTATTGTTCTATCTTGTTTTGTGCAGGCTTGGGTTATTGCCGATTAGGTTCTTTTTTAAGTGTTATGTGCAGATTCTAGACTTCTAGTGCCTTGTGGGCAAATTTTTTGGTATTCCTGGGAGCTAAATTCATGCATTCACTACTTTCAAAAGAAATGAAAAAAAGGGAAATAAGGAAAACATGCCGCTCCAAATCATGAGTGAAGTTTATGATAGAAGACTAAGCAAATATGGATGCCATCCTAATGTTAGCACCTTCACAGTTGGCTAGATTCGCATAGAGAAGTAACAAAACCATAGATAAAGAAAAAAAAGCTCTTCAAATTTATTTTTGAAATCCAAGCGCACCTCAAGATACTTGAAAGGAAGTTGCTTCGGAGATACTAATAGAACTTCAATGTTATCACCACCAATAATTTTTATTCTTCCATCCCTGCAGTATCAAAGATCCATATGCTGTTAGCCTTTGCTGAGTAATGATGTTTAATCCCCATGAAAGTTAGATTTTTTATGGAATCAACTGTGTTTATCTGTATATGATTAAACAGAACTCAACATGCACGAAATATCACATATATGATTAAAAAGAGGTTATGCACACAACCAAAATAAGTGAAATTTGTAAACTTACAGTGTCGCCACGGCCAAGAGCCGCTGTATAGGATCAAATGCTAGAATAGATGCAGTTGACGGAATCCCGTAGTGAACCACAACACGTGGATCAAGGTCAGCTGCAGTCAACTTGTTTTTTGGCATATTACCCTATATTAATCGACCAATCTGATGATTAATCGCAACGCACAACAGATAGCAGAAGCAGACAATGCACAGAGAGGTAAACTGCGATCCTAAAATGCACAAAATGGTCTGCACAAAACCTTTGCCTGTGGACCAATGAGGGATGATCATTAAAAAAGCCTTCTTCTTATATCATAACACTGACAATCAACCACGATATTAAAGTCAAATCCCTCTCAAGGACGACAAATGTAACCTAAACGTCTCTCCATAAAGCCGGGCATCCCCACAATTTTCAATCTCATTGTGAGAAAACGTCAACACCACACCCATAATTGATCATCCCCAGACGCAATCTCAACCAAGCCACACAATCGCTTCCGTCCACCTCACGGATCATCGATTTATTAATATAAATAAAATATTTTTATACAATTAGTTTCAAAGTGATGCAGACCTCTCCAGGCGGAGATTGCTCCGCCGCGTGCTTTTGGAACAGCTTCTTGAACATGGCGAATCACGGCCAACTCACTGCTCCTCCCGATTTGATTTTCGTCGACTCGACGTTTGTTGTGTTGACGTCCGATGCGAATTGAAAATGAAATCACAAGTTCGAATCAGTCTAAATACAATCGACCCGATATCGAACCAACCCGAGTTTGTTCGGGTCGGACCGAGTAAGCCGGATATCTCGGTTGGTCCGACCGCTGACTATCTCTTTTTCGGTTCAGATGCCTCCTGGCGCCAACTCTCTCTCGCAGCTCGAAAAGATGAAAACGGCTTCTTCAGCTCAGTATGGCGGCACAATCACTTCGCCTCAGCAGACCCGGGGACTTGCCCAAACGTTTTTTGGGCTGCTTCAAGTTGATCGGCATGTTGCTGGCTGCTCCAAGCTGATCAACATGCTGCTGGCTACTCCAAGTCTTTATGGTATGCTATAACATCTTCTGGTGTCTTCAAAAAGCTTGCTCCAGCTTCTGCTGCAACAGACTGCTATAGCATCTTACTAGATCACCTTCAACGGAGTTTGTCAATGATGTCACATACCTTAACAATATCCCCTTGGCATTTTTGACAAAATTCAAGGACCCTTCTAATCTTAGGCAATCCTTATCTCGTCTTTAGACTTCTTCTCTAGCAGCTTCCTCAGCTTCTTCTTCATTCAAGGACTCTGCTGTCTCATGCTATCCCTAGCTTGTCTTCTGGCTTCTTCTCAAGTGATGACTTCAGATAGCTTCTGCTATCATCTGATGGTGTACCAACTTCTTGCTCTTTGTTATTTTGTCAATCTTTGGAAGAAGCTCCAGCTTTAATCTTCACGGGACGCTGTAGCAACTTCTTGCGCTGGTTTTGTTGAGGATGCCACATACCTTAACAATCTCCCCTTTGGCATTTTTGACAAAACCTGAGCATCTTCTGCAGGGGCTCCTCTTCTCCCTCTGGGGTCGACTGGCAAAACCTGCCACATTATGCAAACAGCAGAACACATCTCGCAGAACACATCTTCTCCTTCTTTTTGTCACAAATGATAAAGGGGTGGGGGCCTCAAGCTAAACTCAGCGAATAGGCGAACACCTTTTCTCCACCCATACTTGTACTGGTTTTCGAACCCACTTCCGAGCTCTGTTGTGTGCAGCAACTCTTTCTTTCCGGCATTGTTTCGTTGTCTCCCCCGATCTGTGCCAGTGTCCTTGGCAATCTTCATTCTCCAGTTTGTCCCTCCAACGTATCTGATGTTTCCGCGTAACACTGGATACTTACTTTCCTTCATCGGCTTTGATGAGCTGGAGGTCACCTGCGTGCCACGTCTGATCCTTGGCTTCATCCGGCGTTGTCCGTCTGTGGGTGGTCTCTGAGGTCTCCAATACTTTTTCAGGATCGGGCATCTCCTCTGAATGTGTCCTTTCTGATCACAAAAAAAATATCTGCGGCCATCGCTTCTGGGCTTCTTTTCTGCTACAGGTGGTTGATACAGCGGTTGTTGTTGCAGCCTCTTGTTCACTCTTCTAGGCACCTTCTTCTGTACTGATTTCTGGGACAGGACCGGTTTCTCGACGGCATTCCCAGCATCTTCTGGCTCCGTAGCTTTGACAAATACCATCATCCCAGTAGTTTCTTCACCCGTGTATCCAAGACCAGAGTAGCATCCTCCATATCTTTGGCATGCTAGAATATCTTCAAGAGAGCTTGAGCCACTGTTAAGCATCTTTGCGGTCTTCCTGTACAGGTTGAGCTCTTCCTTCTCTGCAACAAACTTCTCTTCTTGCTGGGCAGCCTGATCCGTAAGAGAAGTGACAATCTTCAGCAGCTCCTCTCGTTCTTCTTCGAGTCCCGATACCTTGGCAGTCAATCCTTTGTTGATCTCGATGACTTGCAGCCACTCTTCATACAACAGGGCAAAGTTTCTTGCAATGGACTCCTCAGTGATTTCCTCATCATCACCACTGTCTGACTCCTCAACACCATGAACAATTTCTGGCTTTGTTGAAACAGTGTTCTCCATATCAGTTGCAGATATCAGAGCAACATCGCTCATTTGTTCAGAGTCTTCTTCACTGTCTTCATCTCTCCAGTTTGCAGTAGGAGTCTTGTTCCTTTCATGAGCCGTCTGAAGGATCTCCCATGCTTGCTTGGCAACTTCACAGTCAGAGATAAGCCTGAAATTATTTGCGTCAACAGCGGCAAATATTGCGTTCAAGGCTTTGGAGTTACTGGTTGCTACAGCTTTCTCTTCAGCTGTCCATGTCTCCTCTGGTTTCTCCCGTGCAACTCCTTTGTCATCGATTGTCAGTGGGTGTGACCACCTAGGCACTACTGCTCTCCAAATCTTTTCATCCATCGCCTTTATGAAAGCCTTCATTCTCGCCTTCCAACAACTATAATTTCCTTCTTCTAGTAGGGGCGGCAGACTTGTGCTTTGTCTCTCTTTCATCTTCGCTCGAAAACTCAGCAAGGCGCTCAGGATCTTCACTCTGTGTGTCGAGTTCCCGCTCTGATACCAATTGAAATTCCGCAGCGCCTCTGAGTTGCAGATTGTGTACCAGCAGTTGCTATAGCACACTCTTGTACCGACGGATCTTTTACAGCAAGATGAAATAGTGCACAATGATTTGTTCACCCAGTTCGACCAACTGCCTACGTCTGGGAAGGGCTGAACGCCAACCCTTAATCCATTAGTTTCTCAGGTCCACAATACAACACGGTTCGACGCACGACACCTATGCTACCTAACATAAACTAGTCACACAATCAGAACAAGCTCTGACTTGTGTAATCCACACCTACACACTTGAAATAATTCAGAATAGCTACAACTCTGATCACACAGACTCAGCTTATTCTAATTAATTCAATGTTACCTGCAGGTTGCTATAGCACTTGCTGTAGCACACAACTGGTACCGAAACTGTCCGCGTCGCTCCAAGCCTTCTGCTGAGCCGATCGAACCTCTCCACGAGTGCTGCACACTCTAGAATACTCCCCCTCACTCAGTGACCACCTGTCACTAGCGAGTTTAGCCGTCCAGTCACTTGACCGAGTTCGTCCACTCGTCAATTCCTCCACGGCCTCCCTTGATCAACCAATAAAAAATCTTCTTTGAATTGGCTCCAATCAAGCCTTGATCAGACTCTGCAAGTCTATGATCAGCCTCTGCACTTAACCACTTAGCTCTGCTCACGGTGGTGATCTAATCTCTCCGCACGTCTCTCTGATTTTTCTCTGCAATCTCAGGTGCTTGGATTCTCTCTTAGATGGATACTTTGCTGCTCTGCCCAGCCTCCTTTAAATAGGAATTCCATGCTCCATCAATATCAAATTTAGGAAGCCTTCTAAAAAGCTCTCCTAGATTTTTGCAAGTTTGTTGAGATTTGATTTCTTAAAACCAACTTTAGAAATCTCATCTTTACCTTGAGCTTGCTGAGTTGTTTGTTGTTGCTGGAATTTCCTAAGTCCATCAGGAAACCTTCCAAAACTCCATGCTCCATCAATATCAAATTTAGAAAAATTCCTTAAAGATCTCAACAAGATCTTATTTCCTAATTCGTAGGAGATTAGATTTGTTTGGAGAAACAAATCTTTCCAATCAAATCTTCTCCTGGATACGGGAATCTCCACTGGAATATTCTCTCTGAATATTTAGAAGCTCCTCCGAGATCTCAACAAGATCATATCTGGGCAGATTGTTCTTCGCGCCAATACTGCTGCTACAGCTCCTGCTGTAGCAACTGCATGTTCACTAAGCTTGTTCACTCTGGCTGAATTTGCACAAGTTACTGTCTTCACACGGGCAGCTGCATCATCTTGCTTTCAATCTTCACGATACTCTACCGGCCTATTGGGATACTGGCAGCAACCCTCCAAACGTTCTTTGGGCTGGTCCAAGTTGATCGGCATGCTGCTGGCTCCTCCAAGCTGATCAGCATGCTGCTGGCTGCTCCAAGTCTTTATGGTATGCTATAACATCTTCTGGTGTCTTCAGAAATCTTGCTCTAGCTTCTGCTGCAACGGACTGCTATAGCATCTTGCTAGATCACCTTCAACGAAGTTTGTCAATGATGCCACATACCTTAACAATTCTGTTATTTTATAAGTTGTTTGATGCTTTCTTTTTCCGTTTCAGGTTAAGAATGTGTATTACATGATATGAAATGGCTCGAAGAAAATCCGGATGAATTCCGGTAGATCAAGAGCAAAAACGAGCAAAATTAAGCAAAAGGCAGATATGATATGACCAAGGCATATTTGATTCGTCCAAGGGGTGCACGAATCACATGTGATTCGACCAACCTTGGTCGAATCAACCTCTCAGCTTCCCCGATCAGAAATGACTCGAGGAGAATTTGCTCGTAGACCAAATCTGCTTAGATTGACCTGTTCGTCATCGAAGGCTTGCCAAGCATATGTGATTGACTCGACAAAATTTTTGTGTAAGCGACGCTTTTCTTCATACTACTTGCATATGAAATTGAGTGGTAATTTGAATTAGACGAATGCTAGTTTTGATATTGATTCTATGAATATGTGTTGTCGCAATGAATTGAATGATTCTTAGAGTTTGCGTGAAGTGAAAGATTTGCACAACTTTATTATTTTGTGAATGGATAAAGAACTACTTGCCTAGGAACTATATTAGGATTTTGAACTCTTATGGATGATTGCGAATGGGATTTGTGAGTATTCCGATTCTGAAAATTCTCACGGGACTATGACTCGTCCACTAGGGTAGCCTAGGGGTTTAAAGGCTTGATGCATACACTAAATGCATCCGTGATTCCTACGACAGTGAGTTAGGAGTAGATTAATTTTCTTTGTTTAGTTAATTTTATGTTATGTTAAATGAGTAGGAGATCGATGTTTTTTGTGTGCGTAAGATTTGCTACATGCTTTGATGCTGTCATATATGATTTAACATCTTACTCTCCGCTTGACTTGTGCATAGACTTGTTCAGGACAAACAAGACTTAAGTGTGGCTATTTTGATGTACGAACAAATAACCTTATATTTTTCCCTTACTTCTTATTTGTTCCGTTATTTTATAAAATCGTTTGATGCTTTCTTTTTCCATTTCAGGTTAAAAAATGTGTATTACATGATATGAAATGGTCGGAAGGAAATCCGGATGAATTTCGGTCGATCGAGAGCAAAGATAAGCAAAGGCAGACTTGATTCGACCAAGGCAGATTTGATTCGCCTAGGGGCAGCCCGAATCACATGTGATTCAACCAACCTTTGTCAAATCAACCTCTCAGCTGCCCGGATCAGCAATGACTCGAGGAAAATTCACCCGTAGACCAAATCTGGGCAGATTGACCTGTTCGTCATCGAATGCTTGCCGATCATATGATTCTTATTTGATTGAGGAGTTCCACATCTTGTTGGAAAGCTAATTCAAAGGGCTACAACTTCTTAGTTTACATCAAGACGTATTTCGAAGGTTTAAAGGCTCAAACAAGACTGCAAAGTTGATTTGTCCAAGAGGAATTCAGGCCAGGGTGAATTAAAAGTGATTCGCCCAAGAAGAAGTGATTTGGCCAGCCCCGAAACATACTGAGACTTTGATTCGACCATCCCTAGGCAAATCAACTTACTAAGTACCCCGAATCAAAAGTGATTCGGGCACGACAACAGGATCAAAAATCAAGGTTATAAAAAGAAGATGGGAAAAATCAGATTGTGCCGGGTGCCCTCTCTTCCAAAGAACGAAACCCTAGAAGAGAGCTCTTGGAAAACTTGAAGAATTGTTGAGAATTCGGAGAAGACATCAACAATTGAAGATTCCATTACATCCCTCTACTCAATTCCTACTACTCTACTACTTTAGTTTTGCTTGTTGAGCAATTTTCTTATGTTTTGTTTCAAACTCATCATGAGTGAGTAGTTGCATAGTAGTAGGGATCCCTTAGGTTAGATTGTAACGCAAAACATGCATTTTGTTATTATGAATTAGGTTTTTGGTTTGAAAATTCTCATGCTTTATCTTCATGTTAATTTTATGCACACCAAGTGTTTGACGTAACACATGAATGAGTATGAATTGATAAAACACCTAAGGATGGAATGAGAATTGAACTTAGGTTGTTTAGAGGATCAAACATGTTTGTTTTAGATAGCGTTTGTGCCCGAGAGTGACATTCACATTCTATTAGGCTAAGTATAGAGCGAACTTGAGTTATCGATCAATAGACCGAGAGGTTGAGATTATGAGACTTTTGTTCTACACGGTTTAATAGAGTTTGAGAATTGTGTCCCTGAAATCATTCTCATTCTAGAGAAGGAGCGAGAGTTGAATCTAGAGTGTGTGATACTTTAGCTTTGAACTATCAATCAAATGACCTTATGCATGCATTGTTGTTTTGTGTTGCTAATCGCATGACCTAAGGGTGAAGTAGGATTCCAACTACGTTTTCTTTATTGCTTTACTTTAAACCAAATTTGAACTTGTCTTTAGTATTTACTGGAGATACCTTGCATAGAGGAAAAACCCCAGCTTTTAATTAGTAGACCCGCATTAAGCATTACTAGCTAGCTTTAGACTAATCTAGGCTTTTCTCTTGGGTTCGACCCGAGATCACTTGGATTATAAATATTGTTTGTGTACCGTGATCGAGACTAAACTTGTCTCCTTTAGCGACAGGGGTGTCCAATGGTCTACAGTTCTACATGCCGAATCTTACGACAACTTTCTCAATATAATTCCTCTATGATAATCCTAAGATACCCTTCGAACAGTCTCTGAGTATTTGGATCCCCAAATCAAAGGATGCATCACCAAGGTCTTTCATCTCAAAATGCTTTAATCAAAATTACTTAGTGTCGCGCAAAGTCCTCATATCATTAGCAGCTGGTTAGTGCACAATTCTTTAAGGGCCTGAGTATATTTTGGGATCTGTTTTATCGCGTCAAGGAGTGGGATTGTGATCTCGACCTTGCTAAACAACTCCACTAATTTTTGATACGGTGTTGGATCCTTCTTGGGTCTCGATACTTGCATAGGAAATGGAAATGGGAGATCAGCACAAATTTTTTCAAAAGACTCTACGGAAGGTTCAGAATTCTCTTTGTTTTCAGCTTCCACAATGCTCGTTGGACTGCTCTCCCTCGGGCTTCTTTCCACTTGTCATGGTCAATGCACTAAGATTTACATTTTGGGTTAGGAATTGTCTGCGAGGGCAGCTTTCCTTGATCAGTCTTGAGCTCGGACACGGTGGCTGCCAATTGAGACATATGCTTTGACAACTCGGCTAATGCACCATCGGTCTTCGCTTGATTATTCTGCACACTCGTCTCTAAATACTTAACCACTTCTTCTAATGACTTGCCTGAACTTACATTGCTTGGGCCAGCTTGGTTGTAATTCCGCTTATGTTGATGCTTACCATTAGCATTACCGTTGTACCTTTCTTGTTGCTGAAATGGAGGGTGGTACGGCTACGCTTGTTGTTGGTTCTGCTGGTTTTGCCTTTGGTGCTGTTGGAATCCTCCTTCGTTTCTCTAACTGAAATCATTCGCAGCAAGTCCAAATTGTCTCGGGGCCTGCCTGTTGTTGAAGTTCTGGAATCCACCCATGGCATTGACATCAAATACCTCATCCTTGCGAAGAGTATGGCACTCATCTGTCTTGTGGCTCGCAGCGCTACAAAACTCACAAGGCTTGACTCCATTCACATGCCCAACCATCATCCTCTGCATCATTTCCTTGAGCTCTTTGATTTCGGTGGTCATATGATTGGTGTTGGAATCCACCTATGAAACATTCCTCGTTCTGCTGGTGTCATCCCTTGGACTGGTCTCATCCCTATACCGAGCACTCTCAGCGGTCTCATTAATCAAATCACGTACCACAGTCAGTGTCCAGTTCAACACTGTGCCACCTGCTGCGGCATCGAATAACATACGTTCGAGAGGTCTCAATCCATCCAATAAATACTCCACCAGCATCCTTTCTGGAACACCCAAGTTACATCAACTTTGTTCCAACGCGTTAAATCTCCATGTAGTACATGGACTCGTTGGGTCCTTGTCTCATAGTGGACAGCTCTCTCCTCACTTGAGTCGCTTTAGCCAGAGGGTAATATTTTTCGAGGAATTTTCTTTGCATTTGATTTCATGTGCGAATGCTACCTACAGGCAAAGATAAAAACCAAGTTTTTGCAAGGTTAGTTAAACTCAATGGAAATACTTTTAATTTGAACCTTTCCTCCGAAGCTGTGTATGGCCTCAATGTTTGGCAGATTCCGGTGAACTCTTGTGTCTTGTTGCGACCTCTCCCGGTAATCCTCCAAACTTTGGTAGATGATGCACCACCGCGGTTTTGATCTCAAAAATATCTTCTTCCAGGTCGGTGTTGATGCACCACGGCTGATTGTTAAATGTTGGGGCTGATAGCTCCCTCATGGTTGGCTCATGATGGCCCGGTTGTCTATATTGACGTGCATATGGTGGAGGTGGAGCATAACCATCAAACTCTTCCATCCTTGCACCTCTATTGTGTTGTTCATTGAATGCCATTCTTTGACATCTTTGTCTTTGATTGAATATTCGCTCAGGCTCTTCATAGAATGGTGATGTGACATGTGGAGGAACTTCATCTTGGATGTGATCATGTCCATGGCCCTAGTGGCCATTGTCATTGACGCTCCCTGCATTCGACATACCAAGAAAAGCAGCAAAATACAAATAAATGAAAATAAAATAGGAAACGGGACCTCCGATTGGCAAAAAACAAGCTATTTTATGAGTGAAGCTCTTTATTTATGACCGTAGGCTCATTCCGCTTAAATGTTCGTCGTAGTATAGTGGTAAGTATTTCTGCCTGTCACGCGGGTGACCCGGATTCGATCCTCGGCAACGGCACCAAAATTTGACGGCACGTCGTTGTGTTCGCCAAAACTAAATTTATAATCTCCTGCTATATTAGCAAGCAGTAAGCAGGATCTAATCCAAAAAGAGCAATCAGTTATAAAGTTTTACTAATAATTATCACACTAAAAGGGGGGGTTTGTTTTTAAAGAAAATGTATCAAATTCAGAATGAATCAATTCAGAGATATGCATTGCAACTTGTAGTCATCGATCGTACAAGCATCAGCTAGTAAAACTACTGTTCTAGTCTAACAATCCCGCTAGGGTAATGTCGACTTCAATGTTCTACCTACTCTTAACCGTTAAGTTCTCGAATAGGTTAACGATTACTTGACTAACAACACCAATTAGGTTCTACCGCTAGGCTTAGCTAATAGGAAAATTAACCTATTATCACGCAATAGATATCAATTCAGTTTCACCGCTAGGCTGTGCTAACTTGATAATCAGAGTATGCAATTCATACGAAAAATTGCAATTCATTAAATTGAATGATGAAACATAAGTATCTCAAACGTACGTTGCAATACACATCTAATAACAACGAAAATAAAAAAGTTCAGAAAAATACTAAAGACCATTCTGCGATGCTGCTGCTCACTTCTCCTCTCTAAGTTCTTCCTAGAATGACGGGCAAAAAACTGTCCAAAGAAAAAGGCTTCTAGGGTTTTCTTCTTTCTATTTATTCCCTTCGACTTGGGCCGGGCCGACTTTCCTTGCATGAATCATATTTGATTCGTGCAAGGCTTAGCAAGTGATTCGCCCAGGGCTGGGAGAATCAAAATGGTAGTGTCGTTCCCCTGCTGGGCTTTAAGCATGTTTATTTTAGATAGCATTTGTGTGCTAGAGTGACATTCGCATTCTATTAGGCTAAATATAGAGCGGACTTGAGTTACCAATCAATAGACCGAGAGGTTGAGATTAGGAGACTATGTTCTACACGGGTCAATAGAGCGAGAGTTTGAGAATTATGTCCCTTAGGTATCATTCCCATTTTAGAGAAGGAGCGAGAGTTGAATCTAGAGTGCGTGTTACTTTAGCCTAGAACTATCAATCAAATAACCTTATGCATGTATTGGTGTTTTGTGTTTCTAATTGCACGACCTAGGGGTGGAGTAGGATTCCGATACGTTTTCTTTATTGCTTTACTTTAAATCAAATTCGAACTTGTGTTTAGTATTTACTAGAGATACCTCGCATGAAGGAAAAACCCCAGCTTTTATTTAGTAGACTAGCATTAAACATTACTAGCTAGCTTTTGACTAATCTAAGTTTTTCTCTTGGATTCAATCCGAGGTCACTCGGATTATAAATATTGTTTGCGTATCGTGATTGGACTAGTATCTTTACTATCATAATTTCTATAACGTTCAAAATGGCGCAGTTGCCTGGGATTAGCCATTAGACTAGTTTGCTTTTTAGTATTGTTTTAGTTAGTCTACTTCATTTTTTTTTATTTTGTTGATCGTGATTGCGTGCTATTCTTGCCTACTTTGATTTAAGTTCACACTTATTGACGCTTTCTTCGATTGCTTGGTAAATGTTTGAATAAAAACCAGAGAATCAAAGTGGCAGAGCTGTTCCCCTGTTGGGCGAATCAAGTTGATTCGGGCAAGCTCAAAGGTGACTCGTGCAGAGCTTGGGAGAATCAATAGTGATTCGGGCTCCAAAGTGATTTGTGCAAGACTTAGGCGAATCAAAGACTCAGTGGTGTTTGAGCTGGACGAATCACATTCCTCTGGATGAATCACTTTTGATACGTGCACTGGTCTGGGCGAATCACTTTTGTAGTACTATAATCTTGCTCGTTTGACCCTTCAAACTTTTGAATTACATCTTAATGTAAACTAAAAAGTTGTAGCCCTTTGAACTAGCTTTCCAACAAGATATGGCACATTTCAATCGGATAAGAATCATTTGCCCGGAAAGCCTTCAACTACTAACAGGTCAAACTGCCAAGATTTGGTCATCCATTCAAATGCGCAATAAAGTTCTAAAGCGGTCTTGATATCCCTGCGATGCGAAACACTACAAAGAAGTAATCTATCACACTCAAAATAGAACTAAACGATGGGAATAAACAACTCGATGTATCGTATAAATATGCTCCATCAGTAGCCAGCAGTATGTTATCGACATATAAAACCAAGACAATATGCATACTCCCACTGAACTTGCGGTACACATTCATCCATCGGATTTGTCTTAAAGCTATACGAGACAACAAAATCGTTTACTTATACAAAATTTCAAATCGTTTTATGTACACACTCAACTATCGGTTTATGTACAACCTTGTTTGTATGTTATTCTTGATTTAAGGTTTAGATGGGTTGATACCCTTCCATCAAAAAGTGTTCGCATTTCGATTGTTTAATTCTTTTACATAATTTCGCTAATCGATCAAAATTAACTTTGTTTTTCATCAACATCACCTCATTCACAGACAAATTTAGCCCATCTCAGCATTACAACTAATTTGACCGACCAAAAGCATCGATGGTCAAGTCAATGACTATGGTGCTCAGCATTCCCATGCATGATAGCAAATCTGAAAATGAAAAAGGCAGACAAGGATAAGCACAACATTAACAGTGACGCATGAATGGTCAACATTGTTCTAGCAAAGAGAACATAGTTAGTGACACCTTGCAATTTTTTACTGCATTTTTATATTTAACGATGATCTTTCTAGAATACAATAGTTAGGAATCTTTCTGAATGTGTCTCGACAACTATCTCCTCATTATAAATATAGATCAACTCAAGTGGCGTACTAGGATATATAGTCAATGAAGTTAATCACGTCAATACAATCGATACACAGGTAGACAAATCATACCTTTGGTCATCATACCAGTTTTGAAGTAAAGGTTTAGCAGTCATCTATTGTGATGTTATCATTTGACTTCTATTTTGCATTAGTAACATCTGATGTTTTAATTATTCTAAATAAATAAGTCATCATTGTTGATTTAACATTTAATATTAGAGAATTCGTTAAAAAACCATTAATTTCCATTAATTATTAAGTGCAAACGATATTGAAATTTTGAACAAGTAAATAGAATTCTATGAAGTTTGAAAATATGGATTAATTTTTTAATTTTTTTGATGCTGCGATGCTGCTGACTTTATGTGATTATATGATGCCGCTACATGCTGTGATGATGCTGATTTCATGTGATTATATGCTACGATGGAGGTTATGATTTTATGAGATGATGTTCGATTCTATGAGGTTTTGATGTGTATGCTTTGCATGATTTCTGCAATATTGTGATGCTAGTGACTTGATGTTATATGCTCTTTTGAGTTGAGATATTACATGATGTAGAGTTGATAGAAAATGTTCTAGAGGGACTTGACACACATTCGAAGGTTCGAGGGATTAGTCGTGTAGCACGCTGAGTTTGTAGAGGTTGGCACTCCGAGTTATGAGGAGTGAGACTTTCACTTCACTTTACAGCGTTTATGCAATGCTGGGACGGGAAAACTAACGGTCTTATCTCTAGTCTTAGTAACCAGGAAAGGGTGGGTAACCCCTATCCTGCCTCGCGATGAAAAGATAATGATGAGAAAGAGCGGGACGCTCTCCATATGCTATTTCCAAAGGCTATGATTGGAACGATTCAAAGAGCAAAAATGCAAAAGGACAAGCAATTCACATTGGAGAGCAAACTCGAAAAGAAAATTTAGACAAATGTGAAAGAAAAAAATCAGAAAAACAATAGAGTTAAGTGAAGTCTTCATACTAAACAAAACAAGAAAGTTTCAAGAGTTGTCCTACAAAAAAGAAGAAGAAAAAGTTGAGTTCCTCATGACTTAGATTTATCACATTCCAGAGAAAGCAAATTCAGCGTAGACAAGTGACTATGACCTCGAGCTGAAGAATGGAGTCAGGAGTCTAAAGTGGACAAGCTCCCAGTCATCCATTGAAATTTCATCTCTACCTCACAGGTAACATGTATCATTTTAGTTTCTTCCTGATCATTATTAAAGAATGAGTGTGAACATATGTTGATGAACTGATTAGTAAGAACATCTCGAGTAAATTCAGTATTTAGCCATTGCATGATAGAAGTGATTTGAGTGTTGCGAGTCTTGATTTTGTTCTTGTTCGGGGACAAACGAAGATAAGTGTGTGATAGTTTGATGGAGCGTATTTATACGATCATCGAGTTGTTTATTCTCATCGTTTAGTTGCATTTTGAGTGTGAGGTGTTTCACATCGTAAGTGTATCAAGACCGCTTTGGAACTTTATTGAACATATGGACGAATATAAACCAAATTTGAGCAGATTGACCTATTCATCGTCGAAGGCTTGCCAAACACATGATTCTTATCCGATTGAGGCGTACCATATCTTGAGCTCTCTAATCGCACTATGCCTCACACCCAAGTGTCGAGACTTGCCATTGTATACATGAGTATATACCTTAGCCAAAGTTACAGCGCTATCACAATGTATCATCAATGGTGATATTGGCTTTTTTCCTACAATGAAATCTCATACAACATGTTTCGAAGCCATTCGGCTTTTTTTTTGCCACAGCAGGTAGTGCCACAAAGTCAGACTCCCTAGTCGAACTTATGGTACAAGTTTGCTTCTTGGAACCACAAGATGGCACCTTCCTCAAATAGAAAATTTCATCCACTTGTTGAGGAGTGATCTTCCTTGTTTGAGATCCAACTTGCATCCGAATCCATACAATTATCGAAGGAAAGTTAGAGTATATATTTGTTGTTGAAAACACACACAGAATTCATCTTAACAATATTCAGGTACATGGTCTTTATTATAATGACACTTTTAGCCCAGTTATCAAAGATATAACTGTTCGTGTCGTACTCTCTCTTATTATCCCAAATAAAATAGTCCCTCCAATAATTTGATGTCAAAAATGTATTCTGAATGGCACATTAAAAAGCACGGAACTACCCCAGGATACGTTGACCCACGTTTTTCTACTCATGTTTGTCTATTGAAGAAAGCTCTATTTCGCAAGCACCGCCGCCTGGTTTCAGGGGTGATTTCTCATCAAATTTGGATTTTCTTACAGTAGTGCCGCCACCTCTCTTTTTCTTTCATCAACAGTATAACCTTATATATTTACTTATTTATATTATTGTTACTGAAACAACTCATCTCTTAGTGACAGCTTTACTCATCGGCTCCACTCTTTGCTATCAAGGATTTGGGCTCCCTTGGTTATATTCTTGGGCTTGAATCTCGTGCCACTCATGATGGTTTATTTTTCAGTCAATTGAAATATGCTCGAGACATCCTAACTCGTCCGCCCCTGTTGACAGCAAATCTGTTTCCAAATCCTTGGCTGTCATTTCTCATATCCTACTCTTTATCGCTCTCTTATTGGACAGTGGGACTTACCATTATAGGTCTGACATTCCCCGTGCTGTCAACTCTGTGACAATTACTATAAATAGACGTCCGCGACCTTCTCAAATATGTTGATGGTACAGATTGAACTCATGGCCGGAGTATTAAACTGCATTTGACTTAAGATTGTCGTGTTATTGAATCAGCCTACGTTTTAAACATCATAGAGTTAAGTAACAAAGGAACGTTGACACAGATTATATGACACAAACTGCCGAGACACCACTAAATTGGGAGGTGTAAATGTTTGGTGGTGGTTAGCTCGAGCTCCACCACAACGGTAGTATCTTCAAAAGACGTGCTTGTCGCACTCCCGAAGTGATGGTTGCTAAAGCTGATTCATCAGTTAATGACTTGATTAATTTCTTAGGAAAAAAAAAATCTAATCAAAAGACAAGGCATGTTTTAAATTAGGGCTCGTGAGTGGCGCACCCAAGTCGAGGATTCCAACACAGAGTGTGGGCCGTCATTTGATTATGCGGCTCGGCTCGGCTCTTGTGAATATTTGGAGACATGGGGGTGTTGTATATTTTGGCGCAATCCATTTCAAATTTGTGAATATTTCCATGAGATATTTTTGTTGAGCAAGTGTCTCGTCGTAGTCAATTCCCTCTTGTTGATTGTATCCCTCGACTACTAGTCATGCTTTATTTCAACATTCCCTTGTCATCCATCTTGTTTCGAAATATCCATTTGTTCCTATGATGTTTCAACCCTCAGGATTGGGAACCAGTCTCCAAACTTTGTTTCTTTCAAACTAATGTAGCTCCTCTTGCATTGCGTTTACCCAATCTGGATCCTTCAGAGCTTCGAGCACTGTTTTGGGTTCTTGAAGGATGTAACAACATAGTAGGAGGATAAAACACTGATAGTCTATCAGCTGAAGTGGTGGCTGAACCACTCTTCCACTGTGTGTTACTCTAGGTTCAGACTGTTGCGTATTCGATGTGTTGTCCTGAGTCTGTTCCTCACGGGGTACGGGTGATTCTGTTCCTTCCTCCGGAGATAATGCATCTTCAGTTTCCTCTTTGGGCTCCGGAGCAGTGCTTACTTGATCTGTGAATTTTCAAGAATTATCTCTGTTAGTGATGTCGGAATAGGTTTCACTTCATGTTCAGACTGAAATGTAATTTGAAGTTTTTCCTTCCTCAGCAGGGGTGATGAACTTGATTCTTGCCCTTGATCACCGGTCATTACATTTTCAATAAAAATTTTGTCAATCATACTTACCTTCCCCATACCTGAAATTTTACCTTTACTCTTATTTTCGAAGAGTATGTACCCTTCGGAGTGTTGTTGGAGTGAGTTGAACCATCCTTGGTTTCCGGTCATGTGTTTTGAACAGCGCTATCAATATACCAGGGATGAGACCTCACTCTTACCTGCAAGGAAATGTCGCTATAGGATTTCCATATTTGATTTATGAAGTCATGGTCAGCCAACATAAGGAACTGACAGCTGCCCCTGAAGGTCTGTCTGGAGCTCCACGATTATTTTTGCTCGACCACAAAGTCTTCAAAGGTAGACATGTGGTGGATGTATCTGAAGGATAGCCTGCATAGGTATTAGCCCAAGAAGATCCAGAGACTATTGAAAGACTTCCTAGGTCTCATGCTCCTACAGTAGATGCTACAATGCATGAAAGAATAATTAGTCACTTGTGATCGGAGCAAGCAATGATAATAGCAGTGTCCAAAAAGATCTCTACACAACGAGTGGAGATCGACGTTCTTCTCCAAGACTTTGAGTACTTAGGTGCCAGCAGTTCAGCCCCTTCTCAGCCGTAAGACAGATTAAAGCCCCCAGCTGCATCGCTTTAACCTTCTTCCATAACCTTTCACCAAATAGAGCCAAAAACAGTGAAATGACATCTCTAAGGTACGACTCTTGTAGGTTTTCTAACCCTTTGAAATTTTGGTGTCGCCAAGGATCGCACCAATCAATCCATTTGGATAACTGAAGATAACACACACATGAGTCACTTCCAAACTCTTAACTTAACATTGACTCTTAATGGCCCTTGAGTTTATATCAATTCATGAACGTATAGAAATTGACCCACAATTTCGTTGAAGCGACCATAAACTTCATGGTCACGTAGGCTAGATCATGCTCCTACAATTAGCACTTTATCAAATAATCTATTAAGAGGAGTTCATCCTCAACCTCTCGCTTGTATGTCATGAGCACTTGCTTGGGGATAATCAAAAGTGCTCATCATTCTTTTAGGTGTGGGCTTTTCACGTTGAATTCGTACCCATCGCTAGTTGGATAGGAAATGGATGTCTCGCCACTAGAAAAATTTATGGGGCTTAAGTCTCATCCCCGTTATAGATTTAGAGACCAAGTCTCTAGCTAATCCCTTCGTCAAGTGATCGGCTAAATTTTGTTGTGACTTTACAAAGTCAACCGAAATCACTCCATGCAATATGAGCTCTCTAATTGCACTATGGCTCACACCCAAGTGTCGAGACTTACAATTATATACATGAGTATATACCTTTGTCAAAGTTGCAGCGCTATCACAATGTATCATCAATGGTGATATTGGTTTTTCCTAATATGAAATCTCATACAACATGTTTCTAAGCCATTCGGCTTCCTTAGCCGCAGCAGGTAGTGCCACAAACTCAGATTCCCTAGTCGAACTTGTGATAAAAGTTTGCTTCTTGGAAGCCCACGAGATGACACCTTCCCTAGGTAGAAAATTTCATCCACTTGTTGAGGAGTGATCTTCCTAGTTTGAGATCCAACTTGCATCAGAATACCCTTCAATTATCGAAGAAAAGTTAGAGTATATGTTTGCCGTTTGGCATGCGATGAATACACACACAGAATTCATCTTAACAATATTCAGGTACGTGGTCTTTATTATAATGACACTTGTAGCCGAGTTATCAAAGATATAACTGTTCGTGTCGTACGCTCTCTTATTATCTCAAATAAAATGGTCTATTCAATAATTTGATGTCAAAAATGTATTTCTCAATTGCATACTGAAAAAGCACGTCTATGCGGACCGCCCTGGGATACATTGACCCACGTTTTTGTACTCATGTATGTTTATTGAAGAAAGCTCTATATGGCAAGCTCCACCCCCTGGTTTCAGGGGTGATTTCCCATCAAATTTGGATTTTTTTGCAATAGTGCCGCCACCTCTCTTTTATCTTTCATCAACAGTATAACCTTATATATTTACTTACTTATATTATTGTTACTGAAACAATTCATCTCTTAGTGACAGCTTTAGTCATAGGCTCCACTCTGCCCGTGCTGTCAACTCTGTGACAATTACTATAAATAAGACTCCACCGCCTTCTCAAATATGGTGATTTTAGTACACATTCTCAGCTGGTACACATTGAACTCATGACCGGAATATTCAACTGCATTTGTCGTGTTATTGAATCAGCCTACGTTTTAACAACATAGAGTTAAGTAACAAAGGAACGTTGACACAGATTATATGACACAAACGGCCGAGACACCACTAAATTGGGAGGTGTAAATGTTTGGCGATGGTTAGCTCGAGCTCCACCACTACGGTAGTATCTTCAAAAGACGCGCTTGTCGCACTCCCGAAGTTATGGCTGCTAAAGCTGATTCATCCGTTAAGGACTTGATTAGTTTCTTAGGAAAAAAAAATCTAATCAAAAGACAAGGCATGTTTTAAATTAGGGCTTGTGAGAGTTGCACACCCAAGTCAAAGATTCCAACACAGTTTGGGCCGTCATTTGATTATGCTGCTCGGCTCGGCTCTTGTGACAACCGTAGGAACTATCTCATCCTGCAAAAATAGTAACAGATATCATTATTGCTGAACACTATATATAATGAGCTGATAATATTCCACAAGTACCTGGCGGAAGTTCCATTAAAAAAACTTAATGGCAACTATTTTTTCTTTTTTGAAACATTAAAACAAGTGGAGCCGAAGTTTATTAAATAGGGAGAAGAAGTTTATTAAATAGGAAGAAGAAGATGCATGAGAGATTACCAGAAATTTTCCTCTCAAATATTTGGCTTCCCTCACACAAACGCCCGTCAAGTCTCTGAAGTTTGCCCCCTGAGACGAACAATTGTGAGAAAATTCAATTTAAAACATGGTAGCTTGGGGGTTGTATCATTCATTTAGCACATCTGGGAGGGAAACCCTTCTCCCGTATTGTCAACACCCTATCTTGTTATGGCCTGAATTTATGTGGTGAGGTAGCTGTATACCTCTGGCTTCAATCCGCATTCTTTGAGGTGAATCATCAACTTGGCTGCGTCTTTGTAGCACCCATCCAACCTGGAAACTAACACGTATTTTCAATGACTGAAAAACTATCTCAAGGTAAATTCTTAAACACATCTTCAGATGATCAAATTCATCACCCAAAGAACGTCTAAGATTCAAGCAAACCATGACAATCAATCAGGGCATTTAACATTAGCATTGATTTTCATCTAATGAGACTCGTAGTGATTCATATATTTTCAAACATACCATCATTTTCCAAGCAAGATACCCTGCCCGACCACCTTTCTGCCCCTCCTTATCATCCCCCAGTAATCAATATTCTCGTCCATACCCTCCAACAAATCGGACTTCTTTGGAGGCTGCAGTATTCCCTATATTGACATGAGCTCCTGCTCGGGGATAGCTTAAGTGCATCAATAGTAGACTTATGCCCACCGAAAGTACATGCCCAGGGAAAAGCTGGCAGATATGGTTGCGCTGCAACTCGCTTGCCCGAACTGGAATCATTTTTATCCGTCACATATAATAAGGATGTCAAAGCACCAGATAGCAGAGACTCTAAATCCTCCGCAGCCTGTAGTCTCAACTCAAGCGCTCCAGAATGACATGAGGATGGCACAAAGAGATGTTGAGTGTGTTGGCAGGACTCTCAGAGCAGCTACAAGATTCCTACACATGAAACTAAGGCACCTGAGTACACGGAAACACATTAAAATGGTACAGAATATACCCTTACAAGAAATTATCCAAAACTAAAAATCATCAGTTTGACAACTGAGCTGCTAACCAATATATGAATGTCCAAGTTCATGTTAATTGCAGCGATAGAGATATCATTCGAGGAAGGACGAAATATTTTGGATTTCATCTATGACGTCCATGATTGCTGTAACACAAATTTTTAAGGGGCGGAGAAAGACCTCTTAAATTCAAAATATTTTGCTAACTAGTGAAATGTTTTCTTAAGCTCGGAGAACAATCATGTACTTGGTCACAGCATCATGTAGCTCACCAGCAAAACAAACACAAAATGGTTAACTGCTTACCTTAATTAGAGGAAATTGGATCACTCTGCTCTGCCTTTTATCGTCTACATAACTGCTGGGCACGCAAGAAGCAGATGAAGTGCCGGGTGACACTTTCTTGACAAAATTACTATTTAACACACAAGAAGCTTGGAGTTCTGATGGCCTCCATGGCAAAAGGATTGAGCAAACTGTTTTGATCTACTGCATAATTTTTTCATTTTTATTTTGTGTTGTTTCCCCCGTCTTTGCTCACATCTTCACATGAAGAGGTGTTATCAAGGAGCTACAACAGTGAATGCTCTGTCAAAGGGAGCTCATTTACTTGGTTATCAATATCATGAAGATCCAACTTGAGACCATAATACCCTGTTAATCATCCCCCAGTGAGAACCACAATATACATATAACATGGATTCACAAAACTGGAATAATGGTATTCTAAAACATAAATTGAAAGGTAAACAGTCATATGAAATCACGGGATCTACTTCTCTAGATCCCAGACAACACCCAGCTAATTACTATGGACGCACATGTTTTCCAAGTTTAAAGTCAAGCAGCTAACATTAGAGAGGGGCATTCTGGGAGTCTAACAGAAGCTCAGGCTTTGTCTGAAGTAAGACAATACAGGATCAGGCCAGAAAGCCATTTCACAGGTTGTGGTGCCACGACGCAGGTGAGAAAGGAAGGGCAATTTACACCTTATCAGTCTGATAACCCATGATACCCAAATTTTCTTGCTCAATATCAAGTGACAACCAGTGTTTAACTAACAAAATAAAATAACTCAAGGAAGATAACACAACCAGAACAAAGTGTTTAATACATACTTTGCTTTTTATGACTGAGATTTATGCGCAGCAGTGTACTCACACTGGATGCAACAAAGATAAACTAAATGGAACACTTGGTCCACATGTTTGGAACTTCGCTTAAATGCAACTTACCAAGCATATTATGTCCTCCAGAGCAAGAATTGAAGATTGGTGCACCATTCTTCAAGTAGAATGAATCAGATTTTGTCCTTGCCGAAACTTTTGCATCCCTTTTATCACTCTTGGCACCACAATTTTCTCTTTGCTTAAATCATCAGAGGGATGGAGATGACATACCAGGGCAGGCCGCGAACCAGTAATCAGCACCTGATGGAGAACTCTCTCGATTCACCATCCGCACCCAAAACCCTAGTAAATTTGGGCTTTATTGGGCCTGCCCCAAAGCCACATCTTCTACAAATCCTATAAATGTAAAATCAAATACACAGCTCAAAATATTATAATACGCGTTAAACATGGAGGGCGCCGGAGAGGAGCGAAACCCGCCGGAGGTATCATCGACTCCCTATCTGATTATGATCCTCTTTTATCTCTCTATGCTTAAACTTTTTTTTCAGCGCCGTCTTGCTGATGAGAGCTTCATCCTCCGTTTCTTGAATTGCTTGAATCAACTGAACGATGAAGAGTTGGCTAGTCTCTTCCGTCACGGTTTGCGAATGATGAATGACTATGATGCAGTCCGGCCTGTGTGTGCTGACGGACTAGATTCCCTGCTTGTGGCTATGGTTCTGCTTTTAGTATGTGTTGTTCTAATATTGATCACATATCAGATTTGCACGTAGAGAAAGATACTTTGAATGATATAGTTGATCATGTGCTTTCGGTAGAACTCTTATATAAATAAGCCTACATGAATCAAAATAATATTTCCCTTTCTGTTGAAATCAATTGTGTATATACATTCTGCGTTTCAGAATTTGTTCTGGTCTTCATGGCTAAACAATGTTCATTTATTTTCATGCCGAGGATTATAGCGATCTATCTGAAGTGAGGTTAAGTGTCGATGATAGTGTAACAGGCGGGACACTCCTCGATGCTTTGGAATTCTTTATCCAAGTTCTTCTTCCAAATCGATAATGCTTCAGCCAATGCACCATTCTGGCCGTATAGAAGAGCTCTTATGGGAGTGAAGATCAGTTAAACAAGCAATGTGAGTATACCTAATTACGAACGAAGGTTACCATATACAATAACCATTTTCTTTGCAGCACCTCACTGATGCCAGAGACTTCCAACGCAATCAACATCTACAAGCTTAATGGATATCATGCAGGGAGGAGAATTACCAGACCCAATCCCAATGAGGTGGATTATATCCTAATAAGGTGGGGAGTCGCAAATACAGAGCTCGCCTACGAACCTAGCTAGTATTAATTAAGGGAAACACGCACAATTTCCCCAAGAGGGAGATGTTAGGATATGCACTAAAATTGTCATGATTGCAGTGCAAGATGCGGTAGTTTAATCTTACAGTTCTGTCATGCAAAGTGCATGACATGAAACTGCAGTTTTTTGTCTGATGATCATGATTAGAGCCTTTATGAAATGGGGTGTCTGGAAGTTGATGATAGTCGGGCTTCCTCCAGTGGGGTGCTTACCGATTCAAATGACACTCGATCTGGGCAGCACAGAGTGCTTGCAGGAGCAGAATGATGATACTCAGATGTATAACGAGAAGCTCAACAGACAGATCTCGAACATGGAGAGACAGTTTCCAGGAATCAAAGTCAGCTACGCAGACATATATTCCCCATTGCCCTAGTAAATACGGTAACAAACTTGATCCAAACGCCAAGTGGGACGATGATCATTTTTTCAATAGCTTGTTCCTTGTTTGATGATGAAACAGGTTTTGAAGTGACGAATTCTGGCTGCTGTGGGACTGGATTGCTGGAGGCTGGACCTCTGTGTAACATGTTGTTTACTGCATGCGCAGATTCTAGCAAGTATGTGTTCTGGAATGCCATTCATCCTACTGAGGCAGCTTATGCTTAAATCACTCAGTCCATTATGCGGCAATCTCTTGCTCAGTTCACCTGAGATATATGGCATCATGGACTCTTTATCAGACAATGGCATCTCTCTAGTTCCTCATACTCCAATAACCGGACCGCATCAATTGGTGCTTTTATTAAAAGTAAAAATCATTTTAAGAATAGATTATCACAACTTCTACTACAATAAATTCCTAACCGATACCATTCAAAGCTCTAAAACTCACATTTCAAACTCTTGTTCTGATTTTTCTTTACTATTTGATTCCTATGGTTTTGATAATAATAAATACTTAACTAATAAATTCAATTAGTGTGCAGGAAAAGAACTTGAGTTACATAAAATGCAAGAAGATAAAGACAGATTCTCTAGCAGGATATTCGGGTGAATCTTAAAGAATATTTTGAGAAGATCCGAAGATATTCATGGCAACTTTATGGAAAGTTGTCATCAAATCTAAAATATATTATGAGATATATTTTGGATATAACGAATATATCTCTCTAATAAATATAAAAACAAATCTAATTATATTAGATAAACTTTCTTATTTAAATAAAAGAGATTAATATTCGGATAGTGGAAATATTTGATTTTGATTGAAAAGTTTTAATCAAATAAACCTAGGCAGATATCCATGATGCTACAAGAAGCTATAAATAGACGAGCTAGAGCGTTGGATCAAGTGTGCGAAAAAGAGAGAAAGAGAAAGAGCGTGCAAAAGAGAGAAGAGCTTCTTGTGAGCATCAAAACAACATCAATGTTTTTGAGGGGAGCATCCACTTTGACTAACTTCATCTCAAACTGTTTGAGCAATCCAATTAATTCTTCCAGCCTCATGTGTCTGACATTTTGAGCTTCTTCAATGGCGGTCACTTTCATGTCAAATCTTGTGGGCAACGATCTGAGTACCTTCCTAATCAGCTTCTCTTCAGGAATAGGTTCTCCAAGAGCATGGGCTTCATTTGCCAGGTCGCACAATTTCACATTGAACTCAGTGATCATCTCCTCTTCTAGCATTCTCAAATTTTCAAACTGCGTAGCAATAATCTGTAATCTTGACAGCTTTACTTTATCAGTTCCTTCATGGGCAGTTTGCAGGATTTCCCAAGCTTGCTTGGCCATATCACAGTTTGATATCAACCTGAAATTGTTAGCATCAACCGCAGCAAAGATAGCATTCAGAGCCTTTGAATTACCAGTTGCTGCAGCTCCCTCTTCAGCAGTCCATTGTTCTTCAGGTTTTATCCGAGTAACTCCCTGTTCATCCATGGTGATCGGAGGAGACCACTAGACCACGATAGCTCTCCAGGTCTTCTCATCAATGGCTTTGAGAAAGGCCTTCATCCTAGCCTTCCAATATCCATAGTTGCTTTCTTCCAACAATGGAGATCTGCTCGTGCTCTGTCCTTCCTTCATTGTTCCTTGACTTCTTCAGAGGCGATGTAGGATCTTTTACTCTGTATGTTGAGCTCCGGCTCTGATACCAATTGAAATTCACAGCGCCTCTGATAAACAGATTTGTGAACAAGCAGTTGCTACAGCACACTCTTGTTCACCCGAAAACTGTTTCAGCAGGAAAGAACAAGGACAAAGATTTGTTCACCCAGTTCAGCCAAATTGCCTACATCTGGGGAAGACTCTTCTCAGTCCTCAATCCACTAATCTCAAGGTTTCCAAGTACACACGGTTACAACCAACGCAACCTATGCTACTCAACCACAAGTGGATCCACGTACATAATCAGAACAGGCTCTGACTTGTGTCTGCACACCATCTACTGATATCTATCTAGAATAGCTACTGTCTCCTCGAAACTCAGCCTATTCTAAACAATACTCAGATTCTGCAGGGTTGCTTTAGCATCTGCTGTAGCACACAGCTAATGCACAAACTGTCTGCGTCGCTCCGAAGCCTTCCGCTGAGCCGTTCGAACGATTCCACGAGCGCTGCACACTCTGGAATACTCCCCTTCACTCAGTGACCTCCTATCACTAGCAAGAGCTGGCCTTCGATCGATTGCCTGAGTTCCTCCACTCGACAATCCCTTCGTGGCCCTCCTTGATCCACCAACAAGCACTGCTGCTCTGAATTGGTCTTCCGATCAAACTATGATCATACTCTGCAAGTCCTGACCACCCACTGTCTCAATCACCTCAGTTCTGCGCTCACGCTCTGCTCTCGGTGATGATCGAAGATTCGCCCGCACAGATTCACTCTATGTTGAACTTTTGTGTAACTCTCGTGTTTTCTCTCTTAGCTTCGATCCCCCTCCATAGGTCTGAGGAGTCTCCATTATAGGTGCGTCCACTGCCATCATTATCAGGATTTAGCAATTCCCTTAGCAAGATCAATATCTCCCAATATTTAGGAGATTAGATTTGATTTGAGATTCAAATCTTCCACAATCAAATCTTCTACTTCAGCTAGGAAACTCCACTGGAATATTCTCTGCAGCAACTTAGAAATTCCTCTGATGCTCTTAGAAGGACTGCCACGCGCTCTTTCCAAAGATCCAGAAAGTTACTACTCGGACAGACGCTACAGCCCTTCTGAACAAGCTCCTGCTATAGCTTTCTCCTGCTACAGCTGCTCCTTGTTCACTAGTCTTGTTCACAAACACTGGACACGAGCTATAGCAGCAACTTGTTCACTTGCTTATTCACTTGTGCTGGTTTTGTCAAACACTGCCATACGGCAACATCAAATTCAGTAAATTCCTGTTCTTCTTTTGAATTGCATGCTCTGATTACCGAGTTAGCATAGCCTAGCGGTGAAACTGAATTGGTATTTATTGCATGATATTGGATTGACTTCCCTATTAGCTAAGCCTAGTGGTGTAACCTAATCGGTGTTGTTAATCGAGTAATCGTTAACCCTATTCGAGAACTTAGCGGTTGAGATTAGGTAGAACACTGGAGTCGACATTACCTTAGCAGGATTGTTAGACTAGAAATAGTAGTTTGCTGGTTGATGCATGTTACAGTCGATGATTACCAGTTGCAATGCATACCTTTGAACTGACCGTTTCTCTGATCTTGATAAACAATAAACATTATTCCTGCAACTCCCTTTTAGTGTGACAATTACTCGTAGAACTTTATCGCTGATTGCTCTCTCGTGGGTTCGACCCTGTTTACCGCTTGCTAAGTGTTAACAGGAGATTATAAGTATAAATTTGAGGCGCACGACGACGCGCCGTCAGTGTACGCTCGTCCTCTCTCTATTTGGCTCTCGTGTATTTTGTCGTCTCTTCTAGCTGCCCTCCACCTGCCTTATCAAGCTCACTAGCACACCAAAAGCGCCAAGTATCATTATCAAAATCTTCTCCTAGATTCTAGCAAGGTGGTTGAGGAGATTCTGTTGCCAAATTTGAATGTTTGCATCTTTATCTTTTTTGGCAATTGGTGAGCTCTCGATGATGTCTGCATACCTCTATGAGCATCCCCGATGCTAGCTGTATCAAGCCGGAGCCTCACCGTGCAACGCCAGGTTGAACGAACATTCTGCTCTAGCTCTGGATCATCACAGAGGGCTGAAGCAGACTCTGTCTCTTCATAGCTAAATCTTGCCGATTCTTCAAATAGTGTCTCACCTTCAGATCTTCAGGGATTGCTGAAGTAAACTCTGGATCTTTATTGTTGTTGTTTTGTCAGTCTTCAGATTGTGCTCCAGCCACCCCTCTTCAGGGAGTACTTCAGTAGTCTCTTGAGCAGTTTTTTTTTCAAGGATGTCATATCCTCAACAAATAGATTTTCAACATAGATTCTCAGAGAGGATTGATAGAGGCTATTTGTACGCATTATTTAGATCATAACCCTATGCTTGTTTGCAATATTTTATGAGCAAGATTACTCGTTTCTAGTGTTTTTGTATTACAGGGCAAAACGAGTCTGTGAGTCGGATACGCGCTAACAGGCAGCGTTCTAGGAGTGAAAGATCCGCCTGCGGAGCTAGCAGCACAAACAGGAGAGAAGTTGGCGAGAGTCAGCAGAGGTGCGCTAGCCGATGCCGTGCGCCAAGCGCAAAGTCCAGCACTGCCTAATCTTGACGTGACCAGATTTGGAAGTTGCCAAAAGTGAGCTTCCCAAGCAGTAAATAAACAAGAGGAAGGCTAGGGCAACAGGAGGAAAAAAATAAGAGACCTTCTGGAGACGCATCAGAGATCACCTAGAGGCACTGCGCAGCAGAACTGGAAAACACACGGACGTGTTGAGAGGATTTGCGCCAGACCTACTGCGCCAGCCGAGAAGACAAGCTGCACGCACTGTTTGCTACTGTTTTCTCAGACACATTAGTCATTATTTACTATTCTATGATGTTTATCACTAGCATGTCTAGCTAAACTCTTAGTGTTGGTTGGGCATGAATCTATGATGTATTTTCTTTGAGACTTGAGCTTAATGCATAGTTTACTTACTTGTATTAATCCTGTGCATACGGAGACAGCCAGTTGCATGAGTAGGGGAAGCCTTGAACCGCAATCTTACTTGTGTTGCTTGCTTGTCATATGTTAAACTAGTTGATAGCTTTACGGTGACAACTAGGAGTAACGAGCTAGGGTGATCAGTTGCTACTTTGAACGGATTCGCAGCTGTTTTAGTCTATGTTCTAAGGATTAATAGCACATGAACTTTGAACGGAACATGCGCACGTGTTAGAAAGCCTTGACCGGACACTAACCCAAGTAAACCGAAAACTATAGACGTTTAGAGTCGATGATAAGGAATGCACTCATAGAGGATTGTCTGACCAATGCTTCTCATAATCATAGTATTTAATCTCTACTGCTTGCGCACGTCTAGTGCAAATTTCCTGAGTTACACTAGTTACTGTTCACTTGCGCATCGCGCATTTCAATTACTCACACAACCCCCATTGTCGTAAGTGTAGGTTGCTAGCTAGAACTGAACTACTTGCTCCCTGTGGAGATCGACCTTTACTTAACCGCTGTACTAAGTTGAAGAGGAAGGATTATATTTGACGCGCACAACGACGCGCGATCAAGGATTCAAAGAGGAAAAATCAGATACAAGTCAGAGGCGCGAAATCAGAGAGACGGATCAGAGATCGGAACAGCGCGCGGTGAACATTGATCGGTGAACAACGCACAACAATTTCGTATTCTCTAAACTCTGTTTTTCATTATTGTTAGATGGATTGTATTAGTAGCTAAACCCTAACTTTGTTTGGAGATTCACATTGCAACGTTTGGTTTGAGATTTATGTTTCATAATTCGATCTAGTGAATTATTGTTCTTCGTATGAGTTGCATGCTTTGATCATCAAGTTAGCATAGCGTAGCGGTGAAACTAGATTGATATCTATTGCGTGATACTTGATTGAACTGCCTTATTAGCGAAACCTAGCGGTAGAACTAAATTGGTATTGTTAGACAAGTAATCATTAACCTATTCGAGAACTTAGCGATTAAGAGTAGGTAGAACATTGGAGTCGACACTACCTTAGCAGAATTATTAGACTAGAACAATAGTTTACTAGTTGATGCATGTTCGATCGATGATTATTAGTTGCAATGCATATCCCTGAACCGATTCTTTCTGAATTTGATAAACATCATTCTTTTTGAGAACAAACCCCCATTTATTATTAGTAGAACTCTAGAACTACTTGTTCTCTTTAGGTTCGGCCTTACTTATCACTTGCTAGTATAGTAGGTCATTATAAATTCAAACTTGGCGCACACAACGACGTGCCGTCAAACTTTGGCGTCGTTACCGGGGAGAGCAACACTTAGTATAGAGTTCTAAGCTCTTATTAGCTGTTTTCTTGTTTGGCAGCGCATGTAGTGCGGTTCGGGCTACTGGTGTCCGATTAGCTATTAACAGGTGTTTTGCCCATTGGAGGTCGTTTACTATTTTATTTTCAAATTTTTGTGTTTTACTATGCTTTTCGATATGTCTAATATAAGGAGCATCAATGACGATGGCCGCCAGAACCATGAGCATGATCAGATGAACAATGAAATACCACCACAAGTTATACCACCATTCTATGACAAGACGGAACAAGTGTTCAATCAAAGACAAAGAGTAGCTCGCCAAAGGATGGAGTTCCAAGGAGGACACAACGGTAAAGGTGAAAGGATGGATGAGTTTAATGATAATGCTCCACCCCAACTACAACCTCAACTATATGCACGTCAACGGAATAGGCAGCCCACGATGAGGGAGCTCTCAGCTCCAACTTTTCACAGTCAGTCGTGGTGCACAAACACTGACCCAGAGGAAGATGATTTTGAGGTGAAGACTGCAGTGGTTCACCATCTTCTGAAATTTGGAGGGCTGCCAGGAGAGGTAGCAGCCAAACAACTGCAGAAGTTCAATGGCATTTGTCAAACATTAAGACCATATGCCGCCCAAGAAGAAAGGTTCAAACTTAAAGTCTTTCCATTAAGTTTACTAACCTTGCAACAACTTGGCTTCTGTCATTACCTTTAGGTAGCATTATTGGCATCACATGCAGAGGAAGTTCCTTGATAAATATTACCCCCCTGCGAAGATTGCCCAAATGAGAAGAGAGCAAGTACCGATTTCACTTCTCTCTATAACTTTTCAATGTGTTTTTACCACTTTACTACCTTTTCATGGCAAATCTTATTAAACTACAGCTTTGTGACCCATTTGGACAAAATAAAGAAAAACACAAAATTAGGATAAATACGGACCAAAGAATGGGCATATTTGTCTATTTTTCATCGACGACTTACTGAGCACATAATTCTTATTCGATTGAAGCGTGTCATATATTGTTGGATAGATAACTCGAAGGGCTGAAACTCTTTAGTTTACACTAAGACTAAATTCAACGGTTTAGAGGACCAAACAAGAGGTCAAAGTCAGATCCTCCGTTCTAAGTGAACAGTAGCCGGTTCACAGACCAAACCGCCAGTTCACAGACCGACCCCGCGGTTGGATCTGAACCGGCCCAAAAACCTAATTCCTAAAAATCAGCCGTGATTTTAAATATAAAAATACAAGCCCAGAACTCAGATTTAAAAGAAGAGAATTTTTCGAGGAAGCTATTGAAGAAGACAAGAGCTCGAAGTGAAGATCAACGTCACGGTTTCTTCATTCTCTATTCTTGTATTGGTGGTAATCACCATGAGTAGCGATTAGTCTTTTAATTCCAGGATCCTACGGATCACGTGCCTGTGCTCAGAAATTCATGTTATCTTAGTAACTTTCGATTACATTAACGAAGTTCTTTAATTCTACTTTTTAATTTATCGTTCCTGCATGTTTGTCATTGATTGAGATGCATTCTTGTTGGAACAAAATTAGGTTAAGAACCAAAAACACGGTTTCCTTGTTCTTACATTTCTCTCATCTTGTATTTGTGGTAATTATCACGAGTAGTGAGTAGTACTTTAATTTTGGGATCTTACGGATCCAATGTTGGTACTCGACAATTCATATGATCTTAATAAAACCTTTCATTTATGTTAATAAAGTTATTTAATTATATTATTCTGAAGTCACCGTTCTTGCATGTTTGATAATGATTTGGATGCTTTCTTATTAAAATAAATAAAAACTAAAAAGTTGATTTGGTCTGAGGCAATTAATCGGATTAAGTAGGATTAATATCGAAGCATGGTAGTTATACTGTTAGTACATGAATCGATAAGAAAGTTGACATTATTTGTATGAAAACCCTAGGCTTAATGAGTTGAATTTGTTGATAATCCACGATTGGGCGGCATTCAACAGTCTAGATTAATTAAGGCAATGATTCGTGATTTGATAGCTTGTCTGATGTTATTAGGTTATTTTCAAGACTCCATAATATAATTGAATTGTTTGAATTATTGCATGAGTTGTGTGGTAGGCATGGGTAAAGTTTGATATTAGAACTCTTTCTCTGATTAAATTAACCTCTTACTTTTAGCATCATTAGGATAATTAGCATAACTTACCGCCAATTTTTATTAGGAACAATTAAACACGTTATTTGCTAGCTAATATACACACACCTATTCCTTGGATCGACCTTTGCCTTACTAAAGTTTATAAATTATTTTTTACTGCAACTTGACCCCTAAAACATACACTTGACAACTATAAATGGTTCGAAATACGTCTGTTAGTTTTCACAAGGAATATGAAAGTAGATGGGTCTAAAGATAAGTACAATTCAAGGCTTGTCGTGGAACGATATAGACTGAAATCATGTGTGTGTGATTAATCTTGTTTTAGTTAATACGTAGTGTTACTTTTTACGACAAGTTTTGACTGGAACAAAATTAGTGCAGAATGCAAAAACAGAACACACGATATGTTATTCAGATCGGCACAACAGCCTACATCCAGGGGACTTGTCCAAAATTCTAAGGAGAGCAATTTACTATATGAGTTCAGTGTACAAAGTACAGTGCTTATCGAGACACACCTAAGCTCAAGCAATCTTACTTTTACACCTCTAGTGATCGCACACTAACCACCGAGTTTACTATCGACTCTCATCTACCATCAAAGATCTTCTTCCACAAGATTTGAGCTTTCCACTTGAAAGCTTCCTAGTGACTATCGCAGCATTGTTGGTGTTGTACGTCTGGATAGTTGAACAACTTCGGTTTATGCAACGATTCCTATGAGAACTCTGCTACAATGAAGACTGGCGCGGGATGATGGAGTTATGTGGTCGACATATTCTATGAATGTTCTCACTGTGTATTATGGTCGAAGTGCATGTCGATTTCAAACCCTATGCACACAATTTATAGCCCAGGTTGCTTATCCAAATTTGGTAATCAAATCTCACCACCAAGATTTGATTCTATCTTTTCAAATATTTGATATTTTCCTTGCTTTTCCATTCAATCCCTAGAAGATCTCCATTAACCGACTTGAATATTCCATCAATATCTTATCAATACTCCTCGAATATCTCGGATCTGGATGTGCAGGGCCATATATGGAAAGTCGGTTATACGTCTACCAGGGCATCTTGTTCCAAGCCATCTTGTTCCACAACATTCCTAGTCCGAACTGATTTTGTTCCACTTGACGACGGGTTGAACAACATACAGTAGTTTTGGCAAAAACACATGCCACACATAATCTACTTACAACATAGACAAAAGTAAGGTCTAGGCTACTTTGACACATATTCTCCAGTGACGAGAATAGCGTCCATTAGAATGATTATAGCCATTGCAGCCTCACGTAATTTGAAAATTCATCACATGGACCAATCTATGGGTTATATAGTGTCGGGTCAAGAGAGAAAAGTTTGTTAACTTGCGAAATCTCTCTGTTAAGGTGTGTGGCATCCTTGACAAAATCTAGCGAGATGCTACAGCAGCTGGAGCATCATGAAGACAGTCCAGATTCGATGTCCGAAAAAGTTCCAAACCATTTTAGGAATTTCCCACAGCAACAGATTGCCTAAATCAGCACTCAAAGCTTTATATGGTTTCAAAAAGGGTTTTTGGAAAGAATGTTGTTACAACCATATCTCAACAAACTCCTAAGATCTTGGGATAGATCTTGGATTTCTAAAAGGAGTTTGGAAAAAGGTCTAAATCCTAGTGGAATTAGTACTTCTATATTACTCCATGGGCTGGCAGTATATAAGGGCAGCGCCTCTAACACATACACACAAAGAAAGAGCAATAAGCAAGGAGCGAAGACCTAGAGTATGCTGTCATGGCTAAAGCAGAGAGAGAGATCAGGACTATGAGAGTCTGATCGAAGCTTGATCAACAAGTTCAACTGGAGCAGAGCCTCGTTGAAGATCAAGTACATAAGCCGTTGAAGAATAATCACGGGTGAGGAAAGCACGGACGATCGAAGAGGAAAGCAAAGTTCCCGGAAGCTGAGTGGAGGTCACTAATCGAAGGGGAGCTTCCCAGAGTAATGTGAACTTGTGGAAGTCATTAAGCTGAGAGAGCTCGGAGAATCTGAGGTAGATGCTGAGGAAGAGAAACTTGGTTCAGAAGTTGTTATAGCATCCTATCATAAAAAACAACCACAGAGAGATATATGCAGAAGCAAAGAGCGAACGCTAAAGGCTAGAGCATAGTGTTATGAGAGCTTAAGGAAAATCAGGACTTGCTAAGTCTGATCTAGTCTTGATCCACGGAATTCAACTGGATCGCAATCTCGTTGAAGGATCAAGTACTACTTTGAAGCATACTCGCAGAGAGGAGTTGTCACAGACTATCGGAGAGCAAAGCGAGTTCCCAGATATTGACAGGAGGTCATTAATCAAGGGGGAGCATAGCTAGAGTCAGGAGAACTTGAGAAAGTCCGACTGTTCAGCAAGGAGTGCGTAGGAGAATCGTGGACAGAAGCTACAACGACTTAATGAAAGAAGTTGCTATAGCATCCGGCTTTTACACATTATTTTGGTATAGGTTGAGTCTGTGTGATTAGTACTGTAGCTATCTATTACTGGAGTGTGTAGACAGTGCGAGCAAACCTGTGTGATCAGATTGTGTTGCTAATTTATGTGATCAGATTGAGCATATATTTGTGCTAAGTTAGAAGTAAAGATTGAACTAGCAAAGGCTGAGTTCAGAGAGTCTTATACTTTAACCGTGATAGTAAAATCTTGGGGATTAAGAGTAGTCCTCCTCAGACGTAGGCTGTTGCTGAACTGGGTGAACAAATTTTTTGTGTCGGCTGAAGAAAATAAATTCCACAAAGTGACCCAAAGGTTGCTATAGCAACCTGCTGATACAAGTCATGAGCAACACGTCGTAATTACACTCTATGGCTTAAAACAAGTGCCAAAGTAGTGGCATGAAAAGTTTGACAATGTGATGGTGTCAAACGGTTTTAAGAGCAATGAGTGTGACAAATGTGTATACTTTAAGAACACTAAACAAATGTATGTGATTCTGTATTTATATGTTGATGACATGCTCATTGTGGGAAGCAATGATGCATGGTTAAGTCTACAAAGTCTTTATTGAAATCAAAGTTCGATATGAAAGATTTGGGACTGGCCCATGTAATTTTGGGTATCAAAATTACACTGAAACTAAGGGACTTGTCTTATGTTAGTCGCACTACGTTGACAAAATCGTAGGAAAGTTTGGAAAAGATAATTCTGGTTTATCTAGAAGTCTAATTAACATAAATCAACACTTTTCTAAGAACAAGGCGGAGTTTATCTCCAAGGGGAAAATGTCAGAGTGATAGGCAGTCTAATGTATTTAATGAATATTACTAGACCCGATATTGGTTATATTATAAGTAGACTTGTAAGATTTACGAGTAATCCAGGATCAGGACACTGTAAAGAATCGTGAGAATACTGAGATATCTATGATTCACTCGTGAGTATGGTCTACATTGTATAAGATATCCTGAAGTCATCGAGAGATTCACTGTTGCAAGTTAGATATTTGATATATAAGACTCCAAAGCCACCAGCGTATATGTATTCACATTAGGAGGTGCGACCGTGTTTTGAAAATCCTCCAAATAAACCTTAGTAACCAGATCCACTATGGAAGCTGAGTTCGTTGCATTAGATAAATGTGGCGAGAAAGCTGAGTGATTAAGGAATTTTATGGAGGATATTACAAATTGGACAAAACATGTTCCACCAATATGTTCATATTGTGGTAACTAATCTGCAATTGATCGGGCACAAAGTGTACTATATAATGATAATTCAAGATATATACATCGACGGCATAATACCATTAGACAACTTCTCTCCAAAGAAGTTATGAGTATTGACTATGTGAGGTCCAATGATAACATTGGTGGATCCATTAACCGAAGGATTAAATAGGGACCAAGTAGAAAAGACGTCCAAAGGAATGAGACTAAAGCCCTTAGAAAATTAGAGTCAAGGCTAAGGAAAATCCCACCATGTTGACAAGAGATCCCAAGATCTTGGTTCAAAAAGGATAACCTAACTGCTAAGACTGAGTGTGGTCACTGTGAGGGGTTACTCCCTGTCCCATTCTTTGTTTAAATAGTGACTAATGCACGAGGTTAAGCTTGTAACTTTTAATGATATTAAGAATTTGAATGTTGAGATTCCGACAAGTAATGTGAGACTAGTTGATATTAAAAGAATCACTTATGTGAGAAAGAAGTGAGACCGCTTCAAATGAGAATTAAAGGAACTTAATTATTTATAAACTCTCGCAGATCCAGGGAGGGGTGTCATGGCCAGAAACATACCCAACCATACGAACTGAGTTTGTGTAAAGAAATATTTGTGGGAGATATGTATATCTTTTACACTATACGACGAATAGTTCAAGGACATCGCTTCTCTTGTATACTTAATAAAGAAGACATGTCTTTCCTAGGGAAGGTTCAAAGTTGTTTTCTACCTATCATATACTGATATAGACCGTAGAAACTATCACCATATTGAGTCGAGTCTTGATTTTTTTTTTTCATTTATTGATTTTCATCAAGTAAGATTATTGGAAAAATATCTATTAAATTTGAAGAAAATGGTGGTGCGACCTCATTTTGTGAGCCAAAATTAAGGATGGAGTACACATCGAATTAAGATGAATTAATCGTAGTTAAATACCTTAAGATGAGAGGTATATAATTGATTATTCATAAGTCGAAATTAAAATTGAATGAGGTATTGATGTTCAAAGATGGTCTAGAATTAAAAAATGTGAGTCCACTAAGAATAAAATATTTACCTTTATGGAGTAGAAATACAAGCATTGTGCAAGTATCACACAATGCTTTAAGAATGTAAGTTTATATATAAGTTCATTCTACCTACTTGGTAAGATAGTAACCAAAGTGGCTCTCTATACGCATGTGTTCCAAAAGAGGTGCAAATCACGAGCCAATTCGGGTTCGAAACATGGGTCATATGGGTGCATCTGCGACGTACGAGATGCAAATGGTGGATCGATTTAGTCACATGTGGACAGACCTCTTTTGTATTTTTTTCTACTCAAATCATTAGTTTGAACATGCAATTTGAGACGACACCTCAACATAATTTGGATGCAGCGCATGAAGGTCCAGGTGTTGCCTGGGTTTGGACTTAAGCGAGGCATCGCTTGGAGCTTAAATGTTGAGGCGACGCTTGAGTGACATTAATGCATTTAAATGTCATTCAGTGTTGAAACGTCGTCTTGAGCGTAAATGTCGAGGCAACACCTGAGCGACCATTAATACATTTAATGTCATTTATGGTCAAGGCGTCGCCTAGAGGCTCTATGATGAGGCAACGACTAGGTGGATTAATAGCTTTTAAGAGCATTAACGAGCACCGAGTCGTCACCGATACCAAATGAATGAAGCGTCACCTCGTTTAGAAGTGAAGCGACTCGTGGGAAGTTACTTTCCAAATACTATAGAATGTGAAGTTTCCCTTCATTTGTAAACACACCAAAAATGAATATACCTCTCCAGCAGTCCTCAGGGAAGTAGAGCCGGCTGATTTTGAGTCTCTCTCCTCCTTTACTTTTTCAAGAAGTGGTGATAGCTAAAGACACAAGATAGTTCAACAAGTAATTCTTTGGTACAAGAAGAAAGCTCAATGAGCCGTTGTGTGCCGGAAAGCGGTTGACCAAAGAATCCGAGTACTGAAGGGAAACCAATAACGCTTTAAGAAGATCATCAAAAGAGCTTCGACTCCTCCTACTCTAGTTTTATACAGTATTATTAATTTCTTTATTATCGGACACAAATTATCGAATTATGTGGTTAAAACACAAAGACTCTTTACCTTAACAATTTCCCCTTTGCCATTTTGACAAAACCTGATGTCCACTGTTATCGTGAGCTCCTGTGATAAATCTTCCATGATGGCTAAACACTCTCCCTTGTCTCCACCTTGTCTCCCCGGGCGGGGGGTCCTTGAGAGAACTAGGTGGTTAAAACACAAAGACCTAGTGCGGAACTCAGTGTTTCAAATCTAGCTCCATCCAGTGGCGTTGTGAAGATGTCTACCAGCTGCTTATCTGTCACAACATGCTCAAGAACCATCATCTTCTTCTCCACAAGATCTCTGATGAAGTGATGCCGAATGTCAATGTGCTTGGTTCGTGATTGTTGCACTGGATTCTTGGAAATGCTCATGACACTAATGTTGTCAAAGTAGAAGGGCATAACACTTTGCTTCATCCCATATTCTGTCAGCATTTGTTTCATCAAGACCATTTGCGTAGTTGTGTCCTACCAAATCTGCACTTGTGTCCTTAGTATACCATAGACCATAGTTCACTGTACCTCCAACATATACGATGATTCATTTGACAAACTTCAGATGGCTTTCCTTTGGGCAAGCTTGGTATCTTGCACAAACTCCTACTGAGTAAGAAATATGAGGACGGCTGGCCGTGAGGTACATGAGACTCGCAATCATGCTTCGTTATGTAGATTGGTCTACTTTTACTCCTGCTTCATCCTTGGTTACTTTGAGGTGTGTAGCTGCTGGTGCTCTCTTGTGACTGGCTTTGTCCAGCTGGAACATCTTCACCAGGTTCTTGCTATACTTGCTCTAAGAAACAAAGATGTCGTCATCTTTTTGAGATAGTTGTAGTCCAAGGAAGTATGTTAACTCTCCGACCCTGCTCATTTTGAATTCATTCTTCATATGGTCCACGAACTATGAAATTGCAGCGCCTTTGTTTGTTGAGAGTGTACAAGCAGTTTGCTCTAACAGATTGCTATAACAACCTCTTGTACCATTATGCGGAATTAAGCTTTTGTAGCGAATGAAAGAGAGCACACACGAATTTGGTCACCCAGCTTCCTACGTCTGGGGAGGACTACTCTGGAGTCTTCAGTAATTCTACTATCTTTTGGTTTCCCTTACACAGACTTGACTCTACTCCTACGCTAGATCAATCTATGAAGCCTAACCAGATCAGTACAAATTATTCTTGATCTGAACAGCCTCATATCAGCTGCACTCACCTACTCACTTGAGATAATAAAATAGCTACAGCACTGCCCACAGTCTTAGCCTATTCTAAATAAAACAGTGATTACCGTAGGTTGCTATAGTACACTCTTGTGCGGTGTAGCTTATGCCGAATTCATCCGTGCTACTCCGAGTCTTCCACTGAGCCGAACGATCTCTACCACGAGTGCTCCACACTCCGGAATACTACCCCTCACTCTGTGACCACCCATCACTGATGGGAGTGAGTCTTCTGCCGTCTATGAGTTCCTCAGGCACTCACGTCGCTCTCTCGACACACCATGATCAGTCAATAGCACACAGCTTCAATTGACCTTCTTCGATCAGGCACTGATCAGACTCTCCAAGTCTCGGTCAGTCTTTTCTCCACTCGGCTATGAGCGCACGCTTTGCACTGAGTGATGATCAATTGAGTAGAGCACTCTTTGCTCTACTTAATTGATTAATTGATTGATCAATAATCTATTGCTCTGTCCAGTTGTCTTCAAATAGCAATCTCCAGGCTCCATCCCAAAACAAAATATTCTTTCAGGTTAAAGATAAGGACACTCACCTTCCAAAAGAAACATTATCTTGAAGCTGACTTGTTGCGGCAGGTAGGAGACTCTGGGAATATTCTATATTGGATTTAGAAAGCTTCCGCTGCTCTTCTCTTCAATACTGGGTCGCTTGTTCTCCGCATGGAATCTGCTGCTCAGAATGCTACAACTCTTCTGCTACACAGGGTGCTGTAGCGACCCCTTGTGCAACCCCATGTGCACTCTGCTTGTTCACTCTGGTAGGTTTTGTCAAACGAATAACAATCTCACCCTTGGCATTTTTGACAAAACCTGATGTCCACTGATGCCGTTGGCTGACATTCTCCCTTGTCTCCACTTTGTCTCCCCCTTTTTGTTACAAATGATCGGGGGGGAGGGGGTCTTGAGAGGACTAGGCGGTTAAAACATAGAGACACACTGCGGATCTTAGTGTTTCAAATCTAGCTCCATCCAACGGCTTTGTGAAGATGTCTACAGTTGCTTGTCTTTCATAACATGCTCAAGAACTATGATCTTCTTCACCACAAGGTCTCTGATAAAGTGATGCCGGATATCAATGTGCTTGGTTCGTGAGTGTTGCACTAGATTCTTGAAAATGCTGATGGCACTCATGTTGTCACAGTAGAGGGGCATGGCACTTTTCTTCATCCCATATTCTGCTAGCATTTTCTTTATCCAACCATCTGCGCACATCAACTCCCTGCTGCAATGTACTCTGCCTCTGCAGTGGACATGGAGATGCTGTTTTGCTTCTTGCTGAACCAGGACGCCAAGTTGTTTCCGAGAAAGAAGCAGCCTCCTGAAGTGCTCTTTCTGTCTTCTGCGCATCCTGTCAAGTCTGCATCGCTATATCCTACCAAATTTGCACTCTTGACCTTAGTATACCATAGACTGTAGTTCACCATGCCTCCAACATATCTGATGATTTGCTTGACAAGCTTCAAATGGCTTTTCCTTGGGCATGCTTGGTATCTTGCATATACACCTACTGAGTAGGAAATATCAGGACGGATGGCCATGAGGTACAGGAGACTCACAATCATGCTTCAGAATGTTGAGTGATCTACTTCTGCTCCTGCTTCATCCTTGGTTAGTTTGAGGTGCGTGGCTGCTGGTGTTCTCTTGTGACTGGCTTTATCGAGCTGGAACTTCTTCACCAGGTTCTTGATATACTTGCTCTGAGAGATAAAGATGTCGTCATCTTTTTGTGATACTTGTAGTCCAAGGAAGTAGGTTAACTCTCCGACCATGCTCATTTTGAACTCGTTCTTCATATGATCCACGAACTGCTTCACCAATTGCAGTGAACTAGAACCATACACAATATCATCTACATATATCTGAGCAATCACAAAGTCTGACCAGGTTCTTTTGAAGAAGAGTGTATTGTCAGCTCCTCCTCTTTCATAGCCGTGCTCTTCTAGAAAGATGGTCAGCTTCTCATACCATGCTCTGGAGACCTGCTTTAACCGTACAGGGCCTTCTTAAATCTGTAAACATGTCCTTGTTGGTGAGGGTCTTCAAAACCTTTTGGTTAAGCGACATATACCTCTTCTGACAGTACACCATTAAAGTAAGCGCTCTTGACATCCATCTGGTATAGCTTGAACTTGAGATGGCAGCAAATAGCCAGGAGGAGTTTGATGGCTTTCAGGCGAGCCATTAGTACAAAGGTTTCATCAATGTCTATCCCTTTAATCTGAGTGTACCCTTGAGCCACCAATCTGGCCTTGTTCCTCATGATGTTTCCCTTCTCATCAGTTTTATTTTTGAAGATCCACTTGGTTCCTATGATGTTTACCCCTTAAAGTCTGGCCACCAAGTCCCATACATCATGTCTCTCGAATTCTGCCAGCTCTTCTTGCATAGCCATTATCTAGTACTCATCACCCATAGCTTCCTTGAAGTTCTTTGGTTCGACACTGGACATAAAACAAGAGTTGTAGATAGATGCCCATGCGTCGAAATGAGATGATCGTCTAGTCTATCTCCCCTCTGTTGGATCTCCAATAACATTTGTTAAGGGGTGGTTCCTTTGAATTCTCTTGGGTGGTTACCGAGTGGAACTTGGTGCAGCTCGTGATTTATGGTGTTGTTCATCAGTACTTAGTTCTGAGGCAGTATTTTCAGCAAGTTGATCCAGGGAGTCTGCTATAGCATCCTCTTGTACTACTGCTTGTTCAACCCCATTCTGCTTCAATAAGCTGATTTATGTGTTCGAGTCTTCATCTTCATTGCGTGATTTGACCTCTGCTTCGACATCAATTATGACCACATTTATGGATTCCATTACAGTCTCGGTTTGCTTGTTGTAGACATGATATGCTCGGCTGTTGATAGAGTACCCAAAAACATTCTTGCATCGGTTTTTGGATCAAACTTCTTTATGTACTCCCGATCTCGCAGAATGTAGTATTCACTCTCAAATTATGAGATACTAATTGTGTACAAGCAGTTGCTATAGCAACTCCTTGTTCAGCCGAATCTGGTGCATGTAACGAAAACAACAAAGAGAAATTTGTTTCCCAGTTCGGCCAATCTGCCTACGTCTAGGGAGGACTATACTCCAATCCTCAATCCACTAGTCTCCAAGGTATTCCGTACAACACAGACTCGATAATCTATGCTACCCAACCTCAACTAGCTTTATGCACACAATCAGAACACCCTCTGACTTGTGTCTCACACACACCTATGCACTTGAATTAATTCAGAATAGCTATACCACTGATCCACAGACTCAGCCTATTCTAATGAAAGCAGTGTCTCCATAGATTGCTATAGCACACCCTTGTGCAGATAGCTTGTGCAGGTTCTATCCGCATCGCTTCACAGCCTTCCGATGAGCCGCTTGAACTCAGTGAGTGCTCCTCACTCTGGGATGCTCCCCCTTCACTCCGTGACCGCCTGTCACTAGCGAGAACAAGGCCTTCTGCAAATTTTCCGAGTTCCTCCACTCGACAACTCTCCTGTTGCCTTCCTTGATCAGCCAACAAGCAAGGACTGCTCTGAATTGGCCTTCTCCAATCAAGCTTTGATCAGACTCTGCAAGTCTTCGATCAGCGTCTGCTCAACCACTCAGCTCTGCGCTCACGCTCTATTCTCGGTGATTATGTGATCCTCCGCTTAGCACTCTGAATATATCACTTGGTCTATTGCTCTCCTCTGTGTATGTTGAATCGGTTAATTCTCTATCTCTCCTTTGCCTCTCTACCCAGTCTCCTTTTAAATGAGCTCTAGCTTTCAGCGTAGATTTTCTCCGGAAATTGGCCGATTGGATTTGATTGTGAAGAAGATGTTGCAGTCGTAAGATTTTGATGATTACAAACACTCAACTAGTACGAAGGAAACACGAATAACACTTTAAATTACATTGAATGCAAGAAAGCAAAGAAGTATAGATTCTCTATCATAATTTCGGGTGAATCATTGAGAATATTTTTTTAAAATCCGAAATATACCGAGGGTCACTTTATGGGAAATTGTTAATAAAACCATAATATATCAACGAATATATCTCTTTAATGAATTTGTAAACAAATCTAATTTAATTAGATAAGTTTCCCCATTTAAAGAAGAAAAAAAATTAGATTTTCGACTATTGGAGATATTTGATTATGATTGAAAAATCTTAACCAAATATATTATTGGCAATCAAGATATCCATGGACTCACAAAAACTACAAATATGCGCGCTAGAGTGTCGGATCAAGCACGACCTTGAGAGAGAAAAAGAAAGAGCGTGGTTGCATAGAGAAGCTTCCTGTGAACTTCAAAAGATCGGACAGTCAAGTTCGAGAGTGAAAGAAATCTGTTCGATGGTTGGGTTGAGCCGAAGTATCAAATATAAGTTAGACTTTATACTAAGTGTACTGGTGAGTAACTTAGTCGTTTCTATTCAGCAAGCATATCATAAATACAACAACAAATCATTTAACAAATCCTTCCAGGGAATACTGAAAGATAGTAGTTTTACACAACTACTTGATTAGTACTAAGGTTTCCACTCTAAATCGCTAAGTAGTCTATGTTACCTCGAAAGGACAGATAACTAACGATTCAACAATTGGTATCAGAGCCAAGGCTCTACATTTATCAAGTTAGCTTTGCTGGAAAAATGGTACTAAGTAACTCAATCAATGACTCCTTCTGAAAATCACCAATGCGGAACCCATGAGAGTTCGTTTAGTGGCTTAGCAAATTGAGGCTCACATCTGTTCATTGGATGGACAACTATAAAGATATTGAACAAGGACCAATACCCATCAAGGATAGCACATATCCCTCTAAAGATAAAAAGAAAGAGGACTATAAGGATGCGGATTATAGAGCTTTTGACGAGCAAAGGAAGTGTTATATGCAGCTCTCAACCCCGGAGATTTGAAGAAAAAAAATTTGAAGTACAAAACCACTCAAGACATCTGGAATATACTCCTTAGGCTGTATGAGGGAATGAAGACATCAAAAGGAACAGAATACTCGCAGCCTCGAAAGACTATGAGAATGCTTTACAATGAAAGAACGAATCACTGGAAGACGGATATCTTTGCTTGATTGCCAAAAATATATTTGGTGGAGAGTTTTCAATCAAATCAAATATTTCCAACAACCGAAAATTTAATTATCTCTTGTTTATTGGGAAACTTATCTATTTAGAATAGCTTTACTTCCAAACTCATCAAGGAGATATATTCATTGTTATCCATAATATATCTCATAATATCTTTCGGATATGATAACAAATTCCTATAAAGTTGGTACGACTATATATTTCGAATATTTTTTAAATATTTTTGATGATCCATCCGAATATTCCGTCAGAGAATCTTTCTTGCACACTTATTGAAATCATTAGTCGAGTGTTTGTGATCATCAAAACCCTAGAAATCTAACATAATGTTCTCATAATATGTGATGTTTGGAATGCTAGAGTTGGCGCTTCGTGTAGACTCCAAATGAGAAATGATATGTAATATTCTCCATGTTATGATTTTATAGAAAGGTTTTGTAGTACAGAAGTAAATTAGTAGAGAGTACGGTGTAAACGCGTGTTTGATAGGGAAGGTGTAAGAACCTGAAATTATATTGTATTTCATTTTAGGCTTGTTGATATTATAAAATAAATACAAAACAAAAAAACACAATTTACTTGGTGAAGACAAGTTGCAGCCACTTGTCTTCACCCAAGCATACCACCTATATGCATGCAAACTAATGTCTTTAGTATAATGACTTGGAAAGAAATTATTTTGTCTTCAAGAAAGAAGAGAGAGAGGCTAAAAGCTTCAATAGAAATCTAGACAGCAAGCTTTGGCCAGAGAAATCAAGTAGGATTCTTCATTTCTTCGTTTAGTTCTTATGTTTTATGTTCATGTATATTATGATTATGTATTGGTTGATTACTTGGGTGAATTTGAATGGTTTAAGACTTCTTTTAGAGCTATATTCAATTATTTTTGTGATGTGCATGTGTTGGAATTAAGCTTATCAAGCTCTAAAATGTTGAAAGCATGATTTTGATGCTAATGAATGTCATGGACAGATTTGGAGTATTATTATATGGATGTGCATGTCTCATTACATTAATAAAATAGTTAAGAATGCATAAATAGTAGACATGCATGTCCTATATTCATATAGATAATACCTAGAATGGAAAGATAAGTTAGAAACTCATTTACGAAAAATCTGACTTTTAGTTAGTTGTGGAAATATGTGATAACAAATCTGAAATTCTGAATTTTTAATCTTAAATTGTCTAGTATACTAGTTTAGAGAGTAGTTTATTGAAGTTTATGTTTTCTAAGGCTTAAGGGGGATCAATGTATACAAGAGGGATTACTTTTAGATGATTTAGTTAATTAGAGAATGTCAGTGGAGAAGTATTCCTAATTAAATGATATTGCTTCTAATTACGAATTTCAAGTTAAACGATTTGCTTTACCATTCAATCTATGATATTAACATTGTTAATATTTTGTATGGACCTTGTTCATTAGTTATATTTCTTACTTCATAATTCATGCTTTATTGTCATACATATGCCTATCATCACACGACATAAACATTCATGTAATGATATTCACGAAATTATAAGAAAAGCGTTAGGAGAGAAAGGATGGGAATCGGGATACGAGTTATCCTTGGGGTAAGTCCCTAAACTTAACAGGAAGATCCCGCGAAAGGGATGGATGATGGTTGGGGTCAGGCCGGTGGGAAACGTGGCGGATATTTTTAGAAAGTCTATCAATAGTTAATATTGTGGGTTGCATAGAGTATCATGTATGTGCATATATCACGATCATTGCATATGCATATTTGTGTGAACATAAATATATGATACTAACAGTTGAAATTAAATCTACCTACTGAGTTGAGATAAACTCACTCCTAAATATTTTACAGGAAATTTCGAGAATTGAATTGAAGTTCTAAAGGGCGGATACTTTTGGTGTTAGGACTTCTTAAATGTAATATAATATTATGTATGACTTTAGTTGTTAGTTGTTAGTAATTTCTTACGTAATCTCTGTTTGTGTAAAAAAAAATGGGAGGTCAATAATAAATGATTATAAAAATTTAAAATTACTAACGTTTTTGGGATTTCGGAACCTGACAGAAGGAATCGTGGAGTTGGGTTTACTTGGTCAACTACACTCTTAGCTCTTCCTCAAAAATTACGGAAGTTTATAATAATGCAAAAATGTTTAACTGGTGTGAGAAGCAGCAAGTCTGGATCTTTTTTAATATTGCAATAATTTTGAATTAGTGGGTGTATGACGTTATTTATGCAGCTCAAATATTTCTGCCCTCGCTCTACTTTCATTTGACTGGGATTGTTTCAAAAAAGTATTCAGATAAGGAACTAAGATATTGTGTTTGACAAAACTTGAAATTATTCAAGACGATTTCTGTTACAAGTGCAACGCTTCCCTCTTTTGAAATTGTTAATACATGAGAAACATGTCTAGTTCATATTGATTATTGCATCAGGTTGGGTGATAAAAGATTGAAGAAACAATATGAGAGAAAACTTTTCTTGTTTTATTCTCAACAATCATCATCGAAATATATACATTCGAAGACACTAAAAATAGATGAAAACTGAAAGAGCACGAAGATGAAATGAAGGGCTTCAGAAGTTTAACAGACAATGCTTATCGCCTAATACTCCCCCTCAAGTTGGAGCATGAAGATCTCGAATGCCCAACTTGCAAAGAAGATGATTAAATTTTTGTTTTCCAAGAGCTTTTGTGAATATATCTGCCAACTGATCGCAAGAACGGACATTGGAAGTAGCAACTATGCCTTCACGAAGAAGATCTTGTACAATGTGGCAATCAATTTATATATGTTTGGTGCGTTCATGAAATGCTGGGTTAGAAGCAATGTGTAAAGCTGATTGAGCAATCGCATTGGTTTAGAGGGAGACACACCTAAAGAACGAAAAAGCAACTTGAGCCAAATTATCTCAAAACATGCATTAGCCATGGAACGATACTCGGCCTTTGCAGAAGAACGAGAAACAGTTTGCTGCTTTTTCGTTTTCCAAGACACTAGAGAAGTAGCTAACATTATAAAAAAGCCTGATAGAGAACGTCGAGAGATAGGACATGCAACCTAGTCAGAATCACAATAAGTTGTCAAATGTAGTGAGATAGTACAAGACAAAATGATGCCTTGACCTAGATGATTCTTGATTTATCGAAGAACCCGTAAAGCAGCTTGCCAATGTTTATCTCGAGAATTTTGCATAAATTAAGAGAGGATATGAATCGAGTAACATAAATCTGGTCGAGTAATTGTAAGATAAATTAATCGACGGTAACGCTCTGGATGAGCAAACAAAACTCCTGAATTACTCCCCAGCTCATGGTTCTGGGGTATAGGAAATTCAACCGGTCGAGCAGCAAGGAGCCCAGCTTCTGAAAGAATATCTAAACCATATTTCCGTTGTGAAATGAATAAACCATCAGGACCGTGAGCGATTTCAAGACCCAAAAAATATTTCAAGGAACCAAGATCCTTCATGTGAAAACAAGCATGAAGATAATCTTTGAAAGCACGAATAACTTTAGAGCAGATTCCCGCAATGACCAAATCATCAACATAAACTAGAATATGAAGCTGAATATCTTCTTTAATCATACTAAATAACGAATAGTCAGCATATGATTGAGTGAAGCCAAATGCTTCAAGAGAAGAAGCAAGTTTAGCAAACCAATTGCGTGGCGCTTGTCGAAGACCGTAAAGAGACTTTCTTAGTCTTTACAAGAGGGCAATACCAACCCAGGAGGAGGACGCATATACACTTCTTCATTCAAATCTACATGTAGAAAGGCATTGTGAACATCCATTTGATGAAGTTCCCAACCTTTTACTGTCGCAGCTCCTAGAAACACTCGTATAAATGACATTTTCTCTACGGGTGCAAATGTCTCATTATAATCGATACCCTCAACTTGTTTATTGCTTAGGACAACAAGATGAGCTTTATACCTTTCAAGAGAACCATCAGATTGTGTTTGATGCGATAAATCCACTTACATCCGATCGGAACTTTACTTGGTGGTAGGTCCGAAAGCTCCCATGTGCCATTCTTATTTAGGTCATCAAGTTCCAGTGCTATGGCATCACGCCACTCGGCATGTTGAGCAGCTTCAGAGAAATGTTGGGGTGTAATGTCAGCGGTAATGGCTACTAAAAAATGTACATGAGACATGGAAAAGTTATCATACTTCACAAAATCTGAAATAGAGTATAAAGCTTCTGAAGGTGTGGATGATGCAGGAGCTAATGTGGTTAAGCGTGTTTTTGCAGGAACAAAGTTTACGTGTCACCCAAAATCACGAAGAGGAACAGATGGTTTTCTAATCCGAGTACTGTGGCGAGTATCAAGCACCTCTGGGGGAGGAATTACATTTGATGAATCACAACTTGCACTGAGAATTTCATGTGGGTGTTCTTCACCTGGAAAAGTCCATTTGATTCTCACTAACATCCAAGGTAGAGGAGAGTGAAGACGGAGGTGATGAAACATCTTTTTCTAGACCTACTTCTGTAGGCACATCCTCAGAAGCAGAAGGTGATACAAGAACAGGCAGGGAATATGATCGGAAGAGAATAGAAGATTGAAGTGGAAAGAAGAAGAAGAAGGAACCGGAGAGTGTGGAGAGGAGGATAGAGAATTTGTTATGATTTCATATCTTCGTCCCATTGTACCTACACAATACAAATAGAATTTCTGTTATGGATCCTCTACTCTCAGCCGAACACGTGGCTTATGGATCAGTCACTACCTTGGCACACATCAGATAACCTTCTCTCTCATCTCTAATCGGTTTCCTTCTCTGCCTTTCACCCCTACCCAGCCTCTGTTGTACCTTCAATACCGCAACATTGCCGCCCTCCTGAAATTCTACCTCGTCCTCGAGGTTAAAATCTGGAAATTGAGATTGGACCAGAGCTGCATCTTCCCATGTAGCATCAGACTCAGGTTGGTTTTGCCAGTGGACTAACAATTGCGGAATCCACTGATTCAATCGCTTAATGGTTCGCACAGCCAAGATGTGAGCCGGAATATCCCTCTGTTGAGCATCAGAGAAGCAAGCTGGCCACGACACTTGAGTGGCATCACCTGGGGTGGTTGATTTCTTAAGAACAGCCACATGAAAAACATCATGAATGCGGGAGTGTTGTGGCAGCTGTACGCGATAAGCAACCGGACCAATGCGTTCCACAATTTTAAAAGGCCCATAATAGCGTTTTGCCAACTTCGAACTGAGCTGCTTCCGTACGGAGTTCTGACGATAGGGATTTAGTTTGACATATACCCAATCTCCTTCAGTAAAAGACACATCTGTGCGATGCTTGTTAGCTTGTTGCACCATCCGATGACGAGCCCGCTCCAAATTAAGTTGAAGTTTAGCTATAATTTCAGTACGCTTGGTGAGCAACTGATCGACCGAAGCAACTACTGAGCTACCTGGTTCGTAGTGTTTCAAGGCCAAGGGAGCTTGCCCGTAAACAACCTCAAAAGGGGTCATCCGCGCCGCTGACTGCCAGGCGGTGTTGTAGTGTAACTCAGCCCATGGTAGCAATTCCGGCCAATTAGTTTGATTGTCCAGCACAAAACACCTTAGGTAATCTTCGAGGATTCTATTAAGTACTTCCGTTTGTCCATCCGATTGAGGATGATAAGCGCTACTATGAGACAGCCGTGTTCCCTGTAGTTTAAATAACTCCCTCCAAAAACGACTCATAAAAATAGGGTCTCTGTCCGAAACTATACTGCTGGGGATACCGTGAAGCCGACAAATGTCCCGGACAAAAATCCTAGCAACACTTTCAGCAGTAAAACCTGACTTCATGGGGCTGAAATGACCATATTTCGAAAACCTATCAACCACTACTAGGATCACCGAAAGTCCTTTTGAATTCGGAAGATGAGTTATAAAATCCATAGCTATGTCCGTCCAAACACCAATTGGAATCGGAAGCGGCTGTAACAGCCCTTGCGGAGCCTTGTTTAGAGCCTTCACTTGTTGGCATACTGTACAACGTTGAATGTACTGCTTGATGTCATTGGTCATGCCCCTCCAGTAGAAGTGATTTCGAATGCGGACGAGTGTACGTTGGACGCCGGAATGTCCACCAGTGAAAGAGTCGTGATACTCTTGTAGGATTAAATCTTTTATAGTCTGATCATCCGGAATCAATAGCTTGTCCCGAAATAATACCAATCCGTCGCGGATCACGTAGTCCGGAAATTGTTGAGGGTCATCTCGGATGGACTCGAATAACTGCTTGGCTTCTGTGTTCCTGATAAACAATTGTCTAAGAATATTTAAAATGCCATAAACCGGTTGAGAATGACCATGCATTGCAGCAAGTGAGAAATCCGGTTTGCGTGACAAAGCATCAGCTGGTGTGTTCTCACGACCTGGCTTGTAGTGAATATCAAATTCGAATCCCATCAACTTGACAATCCATTTCTGTTGCTCAGGGGTATGAATCGTTTGGGATAAAATGGTGCGCAATGGTTGATGGTCTGTTTCGATAACAAAACGCCGACCAAGCAAATACTGACGCCATCGCTGAACCGCAGTGACAACGGCACACAACTCTCGGTTATACGTAGAAGATTGTTGCATCCGATCCGTAAACTTTTTACTGAAGAATGCTAATGGTCTGCTGCCTTGAAGAAGAACGGCACCCATTCCTTGGCCAGAGGCATCAGTTTGAATGACAAAAACTTTGTCAAAATCAGGCAATGCGAGAATTGGAGTACTTGTGAGAGCTAACTTTAGACTTGCAAAAGCAGATTGTGCTTCCGAAGACCAGACAAACGCAACTTTTCTCAGCAAATCGGTAAGTGGGGCTGATATCACTGCATAACTTTTAACAAAACGGCGATAATAGCCGGCTAGACCCAAGAAGCTGCGAAGTTGCTTGACATTAGTGGGTGTAGGCCATTCTTGAATTGCCATAATCTTGCTCGGATCAACTTCAACCCCAGAATGAGAGATGATATGTCCCAAGTACTGGATACGAGACCTGCCAATGTCACACTTACTAGGTTTAGCAAAGTATGAGTTGATGGAAAGTGTATAGAGTACCTTCCTCAGGTGCAACAGATGCTCCTCCCAACATTTGCTATATATTAAAATATCATCGAAGAAAACGAGCACAAATTGTCGGAGCATTGGTCGAAACAGGTCGTTCATAGCTGCCTGGAAGGTTGATGGAGCATTTGTAAGCCCAAATGGCATGACAAGGAACTCAAAATGTCCATCGTGGGTGCGGAAAGCCGTCTTGTAAACATCCTCCTCTTTCATACGAATTTGATGATACCCCGCGCGCAAGTCTAATTTAGAGAAAATGCTAGCTCCATGTAGTTCATCGAAGAGTTCATCAATGGTCGGAATGGGATAACGGTCCTTGACGGTGATCGAATTGAGGCCACGATAATCCACACAAAACCTCCAAGTGCCATCTTTCTTTTTGACGAGCAGAACGGATGATGAAAATGGAGACGTGCTAGGCTGAATGATACCTTCGGAGGCCATCTCTTGTATGAGTTTCTCCACTTCAACTTTCTGATGACGGGGATAGCGAAACGGTCGAGACTTTACTGGTGCAGTTCCTGGGACTAATGGAATTTGATGGTCTACGGTACGTGGGGGTGGCAATCCACGGGGAGGTGAGAAAACAGCCAAATACTCTTGTAATAATGTCATTAATCTATTGCGATGATCTGTGTGCAAGTTTTCTGGTAAGGTCGGTACAAGAACTTGATTGATAACCTCAAGGGAGTCCACCACAACTAGCTGATAACAGGAAGCAATGCCATGCATCCGATTTAACTTCTTAATTTGTCCCAAAGTCATTTGGTTGAATTGACCCTGTAACTGCATGCCGATCAACTTGATTTGTTCTCCTTTGTAAGTGAAGCTCATCCAAAGTCCGCGATAATCAAACAAGATGGGTCCCAGCTCAGCCAACCACTGTGCTCCTAAAACAGCCTCTGCCCCATAAATTGGTAATAGGTAAAAATCAACAATGAATGAAAATGATCCAAAACTTATCTCAACGCCACGGCAAACACCTTCACAGTGTAGCTCATCTCCGTTACCAATGGTGACATTGAGATGGTGCGAAGGTTCAATGGTAAGTCCTGCCCGACGAGCAACTCGAGCCTGCAAAAAGTTATGCGTAGAACCGCTATCAATCAATACATGAATGTTCATTTGCTTGAGCTTCCCTTCTAATCGAAGGGTGCTCGGAACAAACCTCCCATCCAAGGCGTGACAAGAAATATTCGGGGTGTCGTCCTTAGAAACAGTAAGCAACTCATTCAATGCAGCCGGATTCAAAGCACCAGTAATGTTACGATCCCACATCGGCTAGATGGGAAACCATCTAGTGGGATATAATATCAAGGGGTTCTCTCCCACATCAGACTAGTCTTTTGTGGTGAGCTCTTCCCTTGAGCTTGTATCCCTAACATTTGGTGCTTTCATTGAGAGCCAACACGAAGGGGGCGACTTAGGAGAGGGCTACCTGATTGCCCAACGTGGCCAGAGTGAAGCCACCTAAAGTGGGCCGTCGTGGGCGTTCTCGGGAGGGGCGACCTGGGAAAGGGCTACCTGATTGCCGAAAAGGCCAGAGTGAAAGCCGTCCAGAGTGGGCCAACGAGGACGTTGGTTCTCAAAGGGGTGGGTAATGTTACGATCCCACATCGGCTAGATGGGAAACCATCTAGTGGGATATAATATCAAGGGGTTCTCTCCCACATCAGACTAGTCTTTTGTGGTGAGCTCTTCCCTTGAGCTTGTATCCCTAACAGAAGGAGATGGCATGTTTTGATTTTTAAAGGTTTGATCCTCTATAACATTTTGTAATGCATAAGGAAATATTTCCTCATGAAATACGACGTCTCCTGAGTAGAAAAATTGGTGTGTATCAATATCATAAATACGCCAAGCTTTACTTCCCCATTGGATATCCAACGTCTACTTCTAGCACTAAATTTATCACTAATTCGGGGAATCACTGAGGCAAAACAAAAACAACCAAAAACTTTGAGATGCTTGAAATCAGGAGAATTCCCATATAAGAGTTCAAATGGCGTTTTTCCCTATAAGAGAGGTGTTGGCGTACGATTAATTAAATACACTGCTGTTAGAACACATTCACCCCACAAGAAGATAGGTAATGAGGCTTGAAAGCGTAAAGCAAGAGCAACATTAAGAATATGCCGATATTTCCGCTCGACATGTCCATTTTGTTGAGGTGTATCAACAACAGAAGTTTCGAAAATGATTCATATTTCTGAAAAATAAGATGTCAATGGACGAAACTCAGTTCCGTTGCCGTTGCGTAAACGTTTAACTTTCGCACCAAATTGGGTTTGCTCGAAAGCACAAAAATTACGAATCAATTGTAGTATTGTACCACTTCAGTTTTTGAAACCATAAGAAAGACCCATGTTGAGCGTGAATCTTCATCAACAATCGTTAGAAAATATGAGGTACCACTTTCATACTAAATGGACCCCAAACATCGCAATCTATTAATTCAAATATTTCAAGAGCTTTATTTGAACTAACAATGAAACATTCGCGAGTTTTCTTCGATTGTGAACAAACCAAGTATGGAGAAGTCATATGTTCCTTAGCAGTAGGAATGATAAATAAAAGTGCTCTTGATGAAGGGTGCCCAAATCTGTCGTGCCATAATTTATATGAAGATGAGACCATAACATGACAACTGTGACTTTGCTTCTTATTAGGCTGCAACCAATAAACGCCACCTCTCTGTTCATAGACCCCAATCACCATCTTCGACGCTCGGTCCTGGATGACAGCCAATTTTGCAGTCATAGTCACGGTACAAGAAAGATCATGAATCAATTTCGCAAAGTTGCTTAAATTGCAATGCAGTTTAAGAACCAATAAGACATCAAAAATGCACAAGTGATCTCCCAGAAAAATGCTGCCGGCTTGAGCAATCAGGCAAAATTACAGTAGAAGTAGGCACGTCATGAATGTTGATTGAAAAATATTTATAACCGGTCATATGATATGACGCTCCCGTATCAAGAATTCATTGCAAAGAAGACTTACCCATGACTTTTTCAGAAGAAGCCGGTTTTGCATTAAGTGATTGAAACATCTGATAAATATTATTCCACTAATCAGTGGTTAAAGTATGCGAGAAAGCATCACGATCCTGATTAGTCAAACTTGGATTAGATGTAGCTTGAGAAACATTTGCAACACCGTGAGAGCCACGACCCCTTCCGGTTGGTGGCTGACTAGTAGAATTTGGCTTGGATGTGCCATTTCGACGACCCGAAGAGATATGCCAATCAGGTGGATATCCAATAATCTTATAACATGAGGCCACTTCATGATCCGGACGAGTACAATTAGTGCAAAAAAAAAAAACGTAAGAGTACTCATATTGATGAAGTGGTTCCAGAACCACTGAGAATGCCATGGCATCAGAGGAGCGCAACTCTTTTTCCTTGGACAATGAATGGTGCCGCTCTTCTTGAATGACAAGTGCATAAATCCGGTTTAAAGATGGAATCGGCTTGTACGCAAGTATATTAGAGCGAATATTATTATATAAATCATTATTCAAATCCATAAGAAATTGACGGATCCTCTCTGTTTCATGCTCAACTTGAAGCTGATGTGCCCAATCATAAGTGCAGAGTTTGCAAGAACATGTAAGCATTGGTTGATAATTGTTCAGTTCATCCCATAACACCTTCAACCGACCAAAATACATAGCCACAGTTTACCCTCCTTGTTCACAACGAGCAAGTTCAGTTCGTAATTGATGGCGCGTTTCCGATTGAGAAACGTTGTTTTAAATCATCCCACAAATCCTTGACTTTGTCGAAATATGTGACAGTAGATCGAAGAGACGGCTCGATCGATTGTAATATCCAAGCAACAGGCATGGCCAATCTTTGATTTTATCAGGGTTATCTGCAGGTCGAGAAATTTGACCATCTAAGAAGTGAAGTTTACGTTTGGCACGGAAAGCATTACGTATGCCTCTTTTCCATTCCTGAAAATTATCACCATTCAACGTAACAGTACCTATATTCATCCCGGGATGATCCGATGGATGAAGATAATATGGTGAATTTGGAGCGATAGCTCCTTTTGTGGCAGAGTTAACATCACCGGTGGTTGACATAATCAAAGTCACCAACTGTATGAGTAGTACTGTTAAACATCTATGTACAAAGCATAGAGAGAAAGAAAAAAATAATCACAACTTTGATGATTTTGGCCCTGATAATATGATAAATGATTGAAGAAACAACATGAGAGAAAACTGAAATTCACAGCGTCTCAGTTAGGCAGAATTGTGAACAAGCAGTTGCTGCAGCACACTCTTGTTCACTCGGAAATTGTCTCAGCAAACAATGAACAAGACAGAAATTTGTTCACCCAGTTCGGCCAACTGCCTACGTCTGGGGAGGACTATTCTCCAGTTCTCAATCCACTAAACACGAAGGTCTCCAAGTACACTCGGTTACAACTCCACGCAACCTATGCTACTCAACCTTGTGTGGATCACTGGACACAATCAGAACAGGCTCTGACTTGTGTCTGCACACCCTCTACAAATGTCAGTCTAGAATAGCTACAGACTTCTCAAGACTCAGCCTATTCTAAACTACACTCACTCAGCAGGGTTGCTGTAGCAACTGCTGTAACACACAGCTGAAGCACAATTGTCAGCGTTGCTCCAAAGCCTTCTGCCGAGCCGATCGAACGATTCCACGAGCGCTGCACACTCTAGAATATTCCCCCTCACTCAGTGACCACCTGCCACTAGCGAGTACCACCGCTTAGACACTCGACCGAGCCACACACCCGTCAGTTCTTTCGCGGTTGCCCTTGATCAACCAACAAGCACCACTGCTCTGAATTGGCTTCCAGATCAAGTTCGAATCAGACTCTGCAAGTCCTGTTTCCCTTCTGCTTCTGTCACCACAGCTCTGCGCTCACGCTCTGCTCTCGGGTGATGATCGAAGAAATCGTCCGTCACACACCAAAATTGCTCTCTCTGAATTCTGTATATGCACTCGTGTATCCCTCAGCTTCGATCAACCTCTCAGCTCTGAACTCCTCTCACTTAAAAAGCAGCACCAGCTTTAAGCAAGACCAGTTTTAAGCAATGTCCCAAAAAGAGCAATTATCTCCTAAAATCTAGGAGATTAGATTTGATCTTTATCTTCAATACAAATCTCCTTCTCTGGCTAGGAAACCTCACTGGAAAATTCTCCACAGCATTTTAGAAATTCTTCTGATGATCTCCGTAGCGATCCCAGCTCTTCTGGACAAGCCCAGGACGCTGCTGCTTCTTCGTCAGATGATGCAGCCACTTGAACAAGCTCCTGCTGCAGCTGCTGCTTGTTCACTTGTGCTGGTTTGCTTGTTCACTTGTGCTGTAGCAGCTCCTTGTTCACTTGTGCTGTAGCAGCTCCTTGTTCACTTGTGCTGTAGCAGCTCCTTGTTCACTTGTGTTGGTTTTGTCAAACACTGCCATATTACATTATCAATCTCCCCCTTGGCATTTTGACAAAACCTAGAACACTTATGCACACTTCCATGAACCAAAAAATACTCTAAATGAAAGAAATTCAACAAAAGAGTAAGAAAGTAAGAGGTGGCCACACTCGGCCGTAGCACGACCACGCAGGGTCAAAAAAAAAATCAGTTCATCAGCCTACAACTATACTCCCCCTTTTTGTCACAGATGCTCAAGGGGCCTGCTCCTCATCTGCCGGGAACTCAAGGTCTCTGAGCAAACTTCTGATCTGTCCGCGCCTAGCATCCCTCCTTTTGGCTTCAGCTTCAAGGATGACCAGCTCAGATCTGAGATGGCTCACAATTCTGGCACGGAGGGCTGATTGAATTGTTGCAGCAGGGGGAAGAGAATCCTCCAGGGGAGCTGGGGCTGAATCACCAACCAGAAGCGGATCCTCATAAGCTATGTCCACTGCATGCTTCCCTTTGAACAACTTGTGGTCTACTGTGAAGACCTGCAGCTCCTCAGATAAACCTTCAGAAATCTCACCAAGCTCCGGATGCTGTGAGACCATCATCCCATAGATGAGGGAGGGGAGCACAATGGGCTTGCTGGAGGAAGCGTTGCCGGCATGAGTAGCCAGCTGGGGAAACATCACACTGCCCAGGCTGATTCGCCTCCTCTTCCCATTGGAGTAGAGAAGGTTAGCAAAGGCTCTGCTAACCTTCCCCCTGTGAGAGCTGGGGATCCAGTTTCTAATGCCCAGATGATACAGCAGGGCATTCTTGGAGGTTAGTTCGGCAGAACTCAGGTTTGGACCGCCCCAAGACAGGCACACTCCCCCTGTCAGAACCTTAGCCAGCATCTCTGGCTGAACATCAGTGGGAGCTCTGGCATTCTCATGGATCTCAAGAAATTCATCAATTTGTTCAGGGGTAATAAGAACTGTCTTACCCCGTACCCAACTCTTTCCAAACTCATCCGCTCCTTCCTCGCCAAACTTCTCTTCCATATTCACAATAAATTCCCTAACCAGAGCTATATTGAATCTGAATGGAAAGGTTAGGGACTTGAGAAGGTTTACCTCAGTGAGAAGCTGGATAATTGCTGCTAATTTGTACTTGTCAATGTCCAGCCTCTTTTCTGACACAATATGCTTCCTCTCAACAGCACTCCAGGATTGAGAAGCACTCCTATTTCTGAACCAAATACCTCCCACTGTGATTGCAGTTGTGTCTGCCAATGTAGATCTTCTCTCAGAAGGTGCACCAGCTGTACGTTCATCATCTTCACTTGATTCCTCTTCTTCACTGCTGGAGACTGAAATTAGGATAGGGGCTTTTCCTTTGTGTGAGAGAGAAGGAGGATGTGCTGCAGCAGGTTCTTGTTCAGGAGACTCAGCTTCTATCTCCTCCCCTTCACCCACAATGCCTGGGGACATAACAAGTGTTCTGCACCTCTCTTCTGCAGAACCTGCTACAGCATCCTCTGTAGCTTGTTCTTCTCCCAAGACTTTCTCAGTCACAGCCTCTTCAGTTAGCACAGCTACACTGGAAACAGGTTCCCCGTCACGTACCAGGCGCCTCCGTTTCTGCAAAGTTTCTTCTTGTAGAGAAGGCTCACTGTGCGACACAGGGAGAGGAGCTGGTTCCCACACCACCACATCCAGACGCTGAGCAGGGGCTTCATTGCGCGACTTGGTCCTCCTTTCAGACCTGCCTTGTCGGTCTGCTGCCAGATTCTTCTTCAAACCACGAGTCTTCACCATTGTTGCAGGGTTGAGAAGGTTTGAGGAACGCGCAGTGGGGATGATCAGCACCGATTTTTGGGAAGCGCCTTCAACTTGCCTTTGCCCTAGAAATTGATTTACCCGTTATCTCCTTTCTGAATTTGAAGCTTCTGGGTCACGTGCCCCACATGTGCCTTCTCCCAGCTTTAGCAACCAAAACATGTGAACAAGCTTATTTTGACCAGGTTTCTATAGCAGACGTGAGCTAGTTCACCTATTCATTCCGGAAGACAACTTTGCTCGGCGGATCCTTGAGAGGTTCTGATGGTGACTTCTTTACCCATACCTGGGTTTGTCTAGAGTTTCTCTTCTTCCGACCCTCAAGGCTCCTATCTTTTCGTATGTCATGTTTGGGTTTCCACACCTGTATAACTTATGGTTTCCTCCTATCTTTAGCAATCCAGTGCCCTGGTGCAGCAGTCCTATAGATCCTTCTCTGTGATTCTATCCAGCAACGAGCCTTTCTAGAAACAACTGGGTACGGAGTCTCTATGCAGCATGTGTTGGTTCTGGATTTTGCTCCCCCTTTTTCAACTGAGGTGGTTCTGTGATGCTGCTTCAGGTTGAAGGTAGTCTTCTGATTCCCAATACTTGTGTAAGAACTCCTTTTATTCTGACCCTTTTGCTTTGTTTTAGAAGGATGATGTGCCAGGTGCTGCAGCATCCTTTTGTTCACCTGTCTAGTTTCATCTTTCCCTGCAGGTTTCGGAGGCTCACCTGAATTATTCTTTTCGTCTATCATGGCATCTGAGGCTTTAATGAAAACTGTTTCTCTAGAGCTTTCTTCACCAGTATACCCAAGCCCCATTCTCCCTTTTCCAAGTCTTTGATAAGACAGAATTTCATCCAAGATATTTTTCTGAGAATCAGCTACCTTGGCTGTTGTTGGTGAGGGACTGATGTCAGTGCCTTGTCTTCCTATGTCTTCCCTTTTCAGAATGGTGACTTGACTGTTGGATGTGAGGAGAAATTTTCTTCGTTCTTCTTCCAGAACCTTGACTCTGTCAGTCAATGCTTGATTTGTCTGAAGAGCTGCCTCACACTGTTTAAGGATCTTCCCCAGATACTCAATCAGACTGTCAGATGAGCCCTCTTCATCTTCACTTTCAGATACCTCAATCCCATAGTGAAATTCATCCATCTTTAGTTCTTTGAGGTTGAAATCTGACACACTGGTTAGCACAACACAGTTTTCTTCATCACTTTCCTCAGAGTCACTCCATTTTGCTGTCAGGGACTTGCTGTTCTTTTTCTCTGAATTTTTGAAGGTTTTGCTCGGACAGTCAGCCTCAATATGTCCATATCCTTCACAGTTCTAGCATTGGACTCCCTTTTTCATTTCTTTCTTCTCATCTTCATCCTGAGCCGGTTCCTTCCCTTTCCTTTTATTTTCACCACCCCTTCTGACTTGTCTTCGCGAGGAAGAGCTTTTCCCAGTTCTTGAGTCCATGTTCTTCAAGAGCTTTCCAAGGTTCTTGACAAGCATACTTAGCTGATCATCTGGAACTGGCTTCTGCTTCAGCTTTTAGTCCAACATTCTTTTCCTTGGAAGTGGTGTCTTCTTTAACCAGCTTCATCTCAAATTGTTTGAGGGACCCCATCAAATCTTCAAGCCTCATGAATCTGACATTTTGAGCTTCTTCAATGGCCGTCACTTTCATGTCAAATCTTGTGGGCAGCGATCTGAGAACCTTTCTGATCAGCTTTTCTTCAGGAATGGGTTCACCAAGAGCATGGGCTTCATTTGCAAGATCACAGAGTTTAGCATTAAACTCAGTGACAGTCTCCTCTTCCACCATTCTCAAATTCTCAAACTAGGTAGCAATGATCTAGAGTCTTGACAACTTCACTCTATCAGTTCCTTCATGTGCAGTTTGCAGAATTTCCCACGCTTGTTTGGCCATGTCACAATTTGATATCAATCTGAAATTGTTAGCATCAACTGCAGCAAAAATCGCATTCAGGGCCTTTGAATTACCAGTTGCTGCAGCTCCCTCTTCAGCAGTCCATTGTTCTTTAGGCTTAATCCGTGTGACTCCCTGTTCATCCATAGTAATTGGGGGAGACCACTGGACCATGATTGCTCTCCAGGTCTTTTCATCAATGGCCTTGAGAAAGGCTTTCATCCTAGCCTTCCAATATCCATAGTTGCTTTCTTCCAACAATGGAGGTCTGCTTGTACTCTGTCCTTCCTTCTTTGTCGTGAATACTTCAGAGACACTGTAGGATCTTTTACTCTGTGTGTCGAGCTCCCGCTCTGATACCAATTGAAATTCACAGCGTCTCAGTTAGGCAGAATTATGAACAAGCAGTTGCTGCAGCACACTCTTGTTCGCTCGGAAATTGTCTCAGCAAACAATGAACAAGACAGAAATTTGTTCACCCAGTTCGGCCAACTGTCTACATCTGGGGAGGACTATTCTCCAGTCCTCAATCCACTAAACACTCGGTTACAACTCCACGCAACCTATGCTACTCAACCTTGTGTGGATCACTGGACACAATTAGAACAGGCTCTGACTTGTGTCTGCACACCCTCTACAAATGTCAGTCTAGAATAGCTACAGACCTCTCAAGACTCAGCCTATTCTAAACTACACTCACTCAGCAGGGTTGCTGTAGCAACTGTTGTAACACACAGCTGAAGCACAATTGTCCGCGTCGCTCTAAAGCCTTCTACCGAGCCGATCGAACAATTCCACGAGCGCTGCACACTCTAGAATACTCCCCCTCACTCAGTGACCACCTGCCACTAGCGAGTACCATCGCTTAGACACTCGACCAAGCCACACACCCGTCAATTCTTCCGCGGTTGCCCTTGATCAACCAACAAGCACCACTGCTCTGAATTGGCTTCCAGATCAAGTTCTAATCAGACTCTGCAAGTCCTGATTCCCTTCTGCTTCTGTCACCACAGCTCTGCGCTCACGCTCTGCTCTCGGGTGATGATCGAAGAAATCGTCCGTCACACACCAAAATTGCTCTCTCTGAATTCTGTATATGCACTCGTGTATCCCTCAGCTTCGATCAACCTCTCAGCTCTGAACTCCTCTCACTTAAAAAGCAGCACCAGCTTTAAGCAAGACCAGTTTTAAGCAATGTCCCAAAAAGAGCAATTATCTCCTAAAATCTAGGAGATTAGATTTGATCTTTATCTTCAATACAAATCTCCTTCTCTGGCTAGGAAACCTCACTGGAAAATTCTCCACAGCATTTTAGAAATTCTTCTGATGATCTCCGTAGCGATCCCAGCCCTTCTGGATAAGCCCAGGACGTTGCTGCTTCTTCGTCAGATGATGCAGCCACTTGAACAAGCTCCTGCTGCAGCTGCTGCTTGTTCACTTGTGCCGGTCTGCTTGTTCACTTGTGCTGTAGCAGCTCCTTGTTCACTTGTGCTGTAGCAGCTCCTTGTTCACTTGTGTTGGTTTTGTCAAACACTGCCATATTACATTATCAAAAACTTTTCTTGTTTTATTCTCAACAATCATCATCGAAATATATACATTGGAAGACACTAAAAATAGATGAAAACTGAAAGAGCACGAAGATGAAATGAAGGGTGTTAGAAGTTTAACAGACAATGCTTATCGCCTTATATTGGGAAACAAGTCTAATAGGTTGCGGCAGCGAGCTTCGATCCCCACCAACGCACCTGGAGCTGAATCTCGGCAACAACGGCGAAGAAAGACCCGGCTGAAGTCGTGGTGAAGCACAAAGCTCGACTCGTAGCCAAAGACTATGCATAAAGATCAGGAATTGACTTTGATGAAGTATATGCGCCGCTTGCCTGACTTGAAATGATTCGACGCTTGTTTGCCCTAGTTGCTTATAGTGGTTGGAAAGTTCATCACATGGACGTTAAATCAGCTTTCCTGAATGGACCTTTGGTCGAGAAAGTTTATGTAGACCAGCTGCTAGGATATGTGTGCAAAAATAGACTTTATTCAGTGTTGAGGGTACATAAAACCTTGTACGGTCTTTGACAAGCGCCGCGTGCATGGAATATGAAGTTGGATCGATCACTTATTGAACTTGGTTTCCTACGCTGCCCCCTCGAACATGCTATGTAGATGATTTCATAATCATAGGCTCAAGTCTGGAGTTCATAATTGAGTTCAAGAATGAACTGATGAAAACATTTAGCATGACTGGTCTTGGAGCACTGAGTTATTACTTGGGCATGGAGGTGAAGCAAACAAGTGAGTTCAATACAATGAGTCAAAGTAGCTATGCTAAGAAGATATTGAACCTTGCTGGAATGTCAGAATGTAACTCTTGCACAACACCTTTAGAAACTAGGATCAAGCTGATGGAGAATGATGGTGGCACACTTGTGGATGCCACTGAGTATAGGCTCATAGTCGGCTGCCTACGGTATTTGGTTAATACTAGGCCGGATATAGCTTACTCTGTTGGTTTGATTAGCCGGTTTATGCAATCGCCGAGCAATCTACATATGACTGCAAAAAAGCACATCTTGAGGTATGTGAAAGGAACGACCAATTTTGGTTGTTGTTATAGACGTGGAGCTACAAATAAGACAGAACTTGTAAGCTACAGTGACGATGATTATGCTGGGGACATGGATGAGAGAAAGAGCACTTTTGGTGTATTCTATCTAGGAGGAAATGTACTTACATGGTCCTCGCATAAGCAAAAGGTGGTGACATTGTCAAGCTGCAAAGGAGAATATATTGCCGCATCTTTAGCGTCATGTCAAGCAACTTGGCTTAGTAGACTTTTGCATGACATCATAGGATGGCAAGGCAAGACTTCTCTTGGACAACAAATCAGCCATAACACTGAGTAAGAACCCAGTGTTCCATGAAAGAAGCAAGCACATCGAAACTAGATATCATTTTGTGCGCGAATGTGTTGAGGCAGGCAAGATTCAAGTAGACTATGTGAGGACGGATGAACAAGTAGCAGACATTCTCACCAAATCACTTGGAAAACATAAGTTTCAAGAACTCAGAGATAAGCTGGGTGTCACTAAAGCTGAAGACAAGGCAATTTTAGAGGGGAGATTGAAGACTAAACATGCCTTAGTTTGTTATCCTGCATGATAGATGCATACTAGATAATAAGGGGTCATTCTCCTCACACCTCCCACACCCCCACCTGACATACACCCCTCCGTGGGTTCCACGACTCTTTTCCATTATACACAAACTCATATACATACCACATACACTTTAATTCTTTTATTTTTTTATAATAAATATTTTTTTTATTTTTAAAACATAACAATAAAAAAATAAGTATTGATTTAAAACGATTTATAAATTAACATTAATATATATATTATATTTAATGAGATATAATCGTCAATTCAAAACAATCTATAAATTAAATATATAACACATATTTTTTTAAGTATGAATACATTATTAATTAAACAAAAACTAAGTTATACTCAACATATATATAATACATAAATTAATATTACTACCTTTTATTAAAAATTATGTATGAATCTATTTTACAGTGAGTTGTCTATTTTGTGTTTATTCATTAGATATACTAATTAATATACGTTTAAAAAATTTTGTTATCCAAAAAGTAAGTTGACAAAAATAGATTTGAAAATACATTACGAACCACAAAATAGATATGACAATACATTACGAATGGTCATTCTCCAAAAAGTAAGTGGACAAAAATAGATTTGACAAAAATAAAGAGATATGGTAGTTTAAAATGTATTGTCAAATCTATTTTGTGTTTCGTAATGTATTGTCAAATCTATTTTTGTCCACTTACTTTTTGGATAATAAAATTTTTAAACGTATATTAATAAGTATTGATTTAAAACTATTTATAAATTAAAATTAATATATATATTATATTTAATGAGATATTATCGTCAATTCAAAACAATCTATAAATTAAATATATAACACATATTTTTTAAATATGAATACATTATTGATTAAACAAAAACTAAATTATACTCAACATATATTAATACATAAATTAATATTACTAGCTTTTATTAAAAATTATGTATCAATCTATTTTACTATGAGTTGTCTATTTTGTGTTTATCCATTATATAGACTAATTAATATACGTTTAAAAATTTTTGTTATCATAAAAGTAAGTGGCCAAAAATAGATTTGATAATACATTACGAACCATAAAATAGATTTGACAATACATTACGAATGGTCATTCTCCAAAAAGTAAGTGGATAAAAATAGATTTGACAAAAATAGAGAGATATGGTAGTCTAAGTCAAATCTATTTTGTGTTTCGTAATGTATTGTCAAATTTATTTCTGTCCACTTACTTTTTGGATAACAAAATTTTTAAACATATACTAATTATTCTATATAATGGATAAACTTATGAGTAGCAAGTTACTCACTCACACTTCTTTTAGACTACCATATCTCTCTATCATGGATAATGATCATTTTGCTTCATTTTCAAATAGCTAGTCATACGGGAATGATATTCGCAGTGAGGAAAGTATATCCAACAAGAATCAGGATTATACATCCGAATTTACCACAAACCAGGTTAGTATCATTATTGTATGCTTATTTAGTATTTAATGTTGAAAGAAAAAAAGTATAAGAGTAGCAAATTTCATCATAATTGTTCGTCATTTGTGTACATATTTGAAAATAGAGAAGATATGCTAAATTGGATGAAAATGGTTGGTTTAGAAAATGACATTGTAGTGGTGATTAAAAATTCTGCAAAAAAAAAAGTGGTAAGATGCCGAAGTGTATTCTTGCATGTGAAAGAGGAGGGAAGTACAAACCTCCCTTTCTAGTTGAAGAGACATCCCAAATAAAAAAATACCGGAACCAAAAAATGTGAATGTCCATTTGAGTAAGAGTCGACCAATACCTCCAGAAGGTGTCATGTGGGGTTTGAGGGTAATATGTGGTATTCACAATCATAAGGCAGCAGAGTTCATGGATGGCCACGAGTACCCGTCTAGGTTAAAACCAATGGAGAAACAACTTGTGCTGGACATGGCCAATAGTATTGCACCTCGTGAGATTCTTAGTATTCTGAAACAAAAAGATTCGTCAAACAGTACAGGGATAAAAAGTCGTTACAATATAATTGGCAGAAACAAATATGCAAAACGAGGTGGTCTAACTCAAGTTCAATATGTATTGGAGCAAGTAATCAAAAAAGAGTACCTACATGATTGTTGCACAAATCCAGATACAAATGAAATTACTAACATCCTTTGGGTCCATCCAAAAAGTCTATCCTTTGCTGTCAATTATTCATCTGTTTTGATTATTGATGCCACATATAAGACTAATGAGTATCGCTCGCCACTACTGGAGGTTGTGGGTATAACGTCCACAATGCGAACTTATTTGCTTATGTTCGGATATCTTAGTCATGAGAGGGTAGAAAATCTGACATGGGCATTTTTCATCAAGGATTGATGCATGCTTGGTCTGAAGTGGAACAAATTTTTTTCATCATGGCACTCCCTCATAAATTCATCGACGAAGTGGTCTTATAACCAAAAGTGGAAAGTAATGTGCAAGGAGTATCAACGATTTCAGCGTGCCCTAAAATACCTATGAGAGACATGATTGCACCCTCATCGAGAACAGTTTGTGCAGCATGGATTGATGCATCTATGCACCTTGGAAGCAATTCAAGCCAAAGGTACAAGTAAATTATTATTTTGAATGTTATTTTATTTTAAATGGTATAGTATATTTGATTGATAAAGAATAATATATATATTCAGGGCGGAAGGGGCACATGCGAGATTGAAAATGTATTTGGGAGATACTATGTCGTCCCTAGATACTTCATTTGATAAAATACACAAGATGTTGACAAATCAATTCGGAGATATTCAAAAGTCATTTGAGAGATCTCTCCACATTTCGCGCCATGCACATTTACATGACAATATTTTCAATGAAATGAGATGTCAGATTTCGCTAGAGGCAATGGAAATGATTTCTGCCGAGCTAAAATGTGTTGATGATACGTCATACCAATCAGTGTGCAAATGCAGCTGTGCAATTAGAAAAATATATGGACTGCCGCGCAAGTACGATCTTGCACATTATCGTCACTTTTCTATTCTAATTCCTATAATAAGTATCCATGCTCATTGGACGAGGTTATCAATGCACGTATATGAGCAACCTAATGAGGAATCACGGCGAAATAGGACATCTCACGTTGTTGAGATATTAGATAAGATGAATCCAGAATTGCAGGACCATATGATAGATCGGTTTCTTGATATGGCAGATCCATCTCAAAGCACAGTTGTACGAAGTAGAGGTCGACCTAGTGACAAAGACGAGCGAAACAAACGTCGCATGCCTTCTTTTGTGGATATGTTCAATTCAGGATCTGGGGTCAATCAGAAAAATATAACATCTCCAAAGAGAGGCCGGCATAAGAGGGGATCTTATTGATGAGATTCAGCAAAATAAGGCTCAATATGATGTCATTTTTCCAGATAACAATACAGCAGACAATCTACTATTTTTGCTAGATTATTTTGAGAAACCGGCACTTGAGAGGCATTGGATGGAGTCTATGACTTTGGGAATCGTCATCGCATCAAAGTACAACATTGTATTTCATACATTTGGTAGAACTAATTAGAGTTGTTTTACCCATTTGCCATTAAGATCCCCTCCGGTTAAAGATAACGAGCGCATGGAAATAGCTATTTGACACGTTGGCAATCACTTCGTGCAACTTTTTTTACACCCTTATCATCCGGTGCCACCTGTACCAATGTGGTGGTGGGATCATTCATCGTACGAAGCTAAAGGATGGACATTTTCATATAAGATACGTGCTGATTAATGGCGCGAAATCACAAGCACGGGGCCTCCAGGATCACAATTTGGAGAAAATATTGATTATATATGTTTACTTTTTATGTATTTATTTTTAGCATTGTTGTCTGTTTTTTTATGAATCTCAATTAATGTTGGGCTAACCAATCAAAACATATATAATATATACAATAAACATATAACATATATTATGAATTGAGGAGGACATATGAGTAAATGTGTCTGGTGGATTTTGTCTTTGTGGGTGGGAAGAGCACTTTCATGTAGTTATGAATGATGGACGAACATGTGTAAGTATAGTCTTAGTGGAGTTTTGTTGCGGATGTAAAATTAGTAACAATTATAAATGAAAGGGGTGAGAAAACGGTAAGCATATCGCAAGCACAACATCTTGTACTCTCCACAATCATCCATAAAACATCTTCAGTAATGCGTGGAGACTCGCCCTCGCTCGTCGAGGAAGGTCTGAACCACCTGGGTCGGATTGGAGCGTTGCATAGCTATAGCCCTGTTCACAACGTCTTCTCTTATGCAGGGCAAGTGTTTGTGGAAATTGGTGCGGGCAATGTCCGAGCAGAAATGAGGTCATTTGGTTATTCCTTTTCAGTTTGTTTTGGTTTAGGATAGATGTAAAGTGTGTGAGAAAGATGTCATATTATTATTCTACAATGCTGCCCTGCAACTAACCTGACCTGATGGGGTATTTATGGGCCCAACAAGAACACATTTGAGGGAAGCCAACTAATGTGGCCTTTCTTTTTAGGACCTGTAATGTAGATTAATATTCTTCTCGCGTCAACATTATGATACCCCTTTTCGTTGACCACCTTTTGACCCAACCCACTCTAATTATAAACTTCTTCATTTTTGTTAGCATAAAGAGTTGATTTGACTGACTACCAAGTCAAATATTCCTCATCCCCGCGTGACTCGTTCACCACAATACGCCGTCGTTTACCGCATCAGAGTCAAACCTTCTCTCCGAACTCCAATCCATTCATACACAAAACCTCTCGCTATATCATAACGTTACAGAAATCGCACTAGAATCAATTTCTCTCTCTTCAACGGGAATCAATCAAGCCGTGATCGGAAAAAATGAACTGCGGACTCGCCGTAGCGAACTCGCCTTCGTTCTCCCACTCGCGAGTCTCATCTCCGTTCAGCAGATCGTCGTCGCTGTGCTCACCTTCGTCCCTGTCATTTCCGTCGTCGCCTCTGGCGCTTCGGCTGCGGAACAGCAACCGCAGTCCGTTTAGGGATAATGAAAATGAGGTTTCTGATTCGGGAAATTCGCCGGTTTTTAAGAGGAAGAGGCCGCTCAAGATTGATATTCCAGTGGATTCGTTGAGTTTTGCGGCTGTGGCGCCGCTGTGGCAGGAGGAGGACAGGTTGAACGAGGTGGTGGAGGAAGGAGACGGCTATGCTGTGTATTGTAAGAGAGGTAGACGGAATTCCATGGAGGATCGATTCTCCGCCGTTGTTGAGGATTATGGAAAATCGAAAAAGGTAATTGTTCGATTATTTCGGCTGTTGAGTCGTTTCCTTCCTTATGCGTTCGATTGATGAATTTGATGTGAATTAAAGGATCATATTGGTGCGTTTCTCTGAGAATCAGATGATAGCCAGTCTGAATTTTGATTTGAGCTTGAAATGTCGTTTCTGTATATTGCTGAGGTTAGGGTTTACTTTTATGAACTCGATGTTATAAGTAGTGAGGATGATGTGGATTTTTGCTCACTGGCTCTCATATTCATATGCTACAGGGTTTTTTTGGTGTATTTGATGGACATGGAGGGGCGAAAGCTGCAGAATTCGCTGCTAAGAACCTAAGAAAGAACATATTGGCTGCTGCAGAGAAAATATGTGAAAATGAGATGGAGGAGGCAGTTAAAGATGGTTATATAATCACTGATGAGGAGTTTTTGAAGGAAGATGTCAGTGGCGGTACTTGTTGCGTTACTGCCATTATTCAGAATGGTGATTTAATTGTATCAAATGCTGGGGATTGTAGAGCTGTCCTGAGCCGAGGAGGAGTTGCTGAAGCCCTTACATCTGATCACAAGCCTTCAAGAGAAGATGAACGGAATCGGATTGAATCACTGGTAAGTGGAAGCTACTGCATGAAGGCCCAAAAAATTAGATTGAAATTTACATGCTTATATGTCCACGACAAGTTATTGAAGGTGGCCTTCTTAATTTTCAGGGTGGTTATGTGGATCTATGTCGTGGTGTTTGGAGGATACAGGGGTCTCTGGCTGTATCCAGGGGAATAGGCGACGGGTCTCTCAAGCAATGGGTTCTGTCTTTACCAGAGACCAGAGTTCTCAAGATCAAACCTGATTGCGAGTTTTTAATCCTAGCATCCGACGGTCTTTGGGACAAGGTATAAGATCAAAGTTAATTTCGTCACAGTAGTTTTTTTTTTTTTTAAACTCTGCCTTGGTTTGGAGCTTTTATATTATTGAACAACCTCTAAAGTTCATGTCATCATCTTTTTGAAGGTTGACAATCAGGAGGCTGTGGACACAGTTAAACAGTTGATTGCCGGGACTGATAAGCCCGACCTAACTTCTTATTGCAAAAAGCTTGTGGAACTGTCCACCAGCAGAGGCTCTAAAGACGACACTAGTGTGCTGATTATTCAGCTTGGCAGCTATACTGCGTGATCTAATCAAGTTATCCACATTTTACAATACGCACCAGGACATTCATGCTTCATCAAATCATCGTGGATAAAAATTAACAAGAGCTTCCAATTTTGCAAATAGGATGCTGATGCTGAGTTTAACGCAGGCGAGTCTCCGAGTTGATACCTTGTTATACAGCAATACTTTGTCCTTACTTAACTGAACGTAGTTGGATATTTGTATATGCAAAACCTAATCAACAAAACAGGCTGATCACTGATGATGAGAGAGTGTTGACTTTTTCATCTATATATTCGGCATGTTTTATGGTATGTCGAGACCAAAAACTGGTCTTAAATGCCAGCTAGGTAGGTTTATAAGATTTGAGAGTCATCAAACCATATATTCTATGCATATACCTAGTCAACATCATTAAAGTGTGCTACTTCCGACCAAATCTCCTCTCTAATATTCATAAATGTAACGGTTCGAGTCAATGGAGGGGTGGTTAGGAGCTTGCATTCGGTTCAATTGAATTTTTATGTGATTCGAACATATATCATGTTATGTTACTAGAAGAATTCAATGTATTATATTGTATCATGCTGAAGCTCAACCCTACCTCCAAACTTGTGTCTATATGCTCCAATGTATTATATTATAAGCTGTTGCAGAGAACTTAGCAGGATACAATCATTTTCAACAAAAGTCTGACAATTGCTTACCTGTCCTTGTAGACTTTTCATTTATTTCATAAGATCATTCTGTAGCCTAGCCTAGCCCAGCCCAGCCCCAGAGAAACAACGCTCATCCAGATTTGTTCCCTTGCCGACGCTTTCTACTTCCCACAATCTCCTCCTACTTCTTTCTGGTGTTAAAAACCCTACACCGACGGATACAAAAACCCTCCTCAAAGTAGCTCTTTGCTATTTTCGAGACTGACTCAGCAGTAATTTTGAAGGGCAGGTGGGGTTTTATCAAGGAGCGAGTCCTTAATGGATTAGGCTTTTGTCAGTGTCAAAAAGTCATATCTTGATTTTGGAAGCGCCCACACATTTGAAAACCCGAGCTTGCCCTCTTGTCTTCATATCCTCCTCATCCAAGCCTTGTGCAACTGAATCTCTTGCTTGGATTTCCTCTGTCCCACTCCAAACATCATCCTCCCTTTGTCCTCATCCTCTACAATAACGAACAACCCACTACTAGATTACGATGCAATAACTGAGTTAGCTTCTAACAACTGGGGATTAGGGTTTAACTGAGTGTTGAGTGTAAGATTTATACGTCATCAATAGATCCAAGAAAAGGCGAAAGCTGCAGATAAACCCAAATCAGATTTTTAAGCTGATCCTAATGAAGATACCCCACCGGTCATCATCATGCACTATATATTCAATCAGCAGCGTTAGCGAAACCCATGTGCAGCTGAAGTTTAGATTTGTCGTCATCAATGGAGAATTTGGAGTGCTGTGGGAGGTATGAAGATGCAGAATTTGCGCACTGCCAGTCACAGATTACTGATGTGAGCATGGACATGTTCAGCTCATTCCAGCTCCCAGTCTTTGCACGCAATTGGCCTAGCTTTGAGGAAGGATTCGGAGATGATGGAACTGCCGCAGCGTCCAGCTCCAAGAGTCACAGCGAGGCTGAGAAGCGCCGCAGGGACAGGATCAACGGGCAGCTGCAGACTTTAAAGAAGCTGATTCCCAAGTCTGAAAAGGTAAAACAATAAAAAGTTTGCAAATATTTTATCAATGATGTTTTGATACCAAGTTTACTAACCTCTGCAGATGGATAAAGCCGCATTGCTAGCGAGTGTGATAGAGCATGTGAAAGACCTAAAGAGTAAAGCTGCACAAGTGAGCAAAGTTCATCCAGTCCCGAATGAAGTAGATGAAGTAAGAATAAGTACATATGTTTCGGAAGAAGACGCAAGCAGTTGCCAAACAAACATTTTCATTGAAGCCTCCCTGTGCTGCGAGGATAGGCCTGAGCTGTTTGCAGAACTTGACAAAGCTCTCCAGAGTCTAAACTTGTCCATAGTCCGGGCACAAATAGCCAGCTTGAGTTGCAGGATACAAATCAAATTACTGCTTTCCAGCACTGGCATAAGCAGCACAAAAAACGGGGACTCAGGATTAACCAACCTCAAAACAACTCTTAGGGGAATTTTGAACAGGGTTGTGAATTCTACACAGTCAGTTACGAGCTATCGAGTTGCTAGCAAGAGGCATAGGTTTTTCATGCCCAGGGCTAATAATTGATGTTTTTCATTAGAGATGGAAAACAGAATCCAAGGCTATAACTTATAATTGGAGAAACTGGAAGTGTAAAACACCTTTCAAAGGCGCATTGCAACTGCATGTTCACAGAAGTTCAAGCCCAGCAAGTAGACAAAGAGCTTTTCAACCCAGCAAAGGTTGTGTCGCGTCCATCTTAATCTCTAGTTCCACTGTCAATTCTACTGAAACAACGGAGAAGGAAGTCAGTGTTCCAAACTAATAGATAAGAACTTTTCTATGACCCAATCCATGATCAAACATGAATGAATGAGTAACAATTATTGGATTTGAGCTCGACGATTAGAAGGCAATGTTGGATATGACTACGAAATACCTAAGAAATAGGGCCAAAGACATGACACTGTCTTACTAATCATAGTACTCGGTAATATATGCGAAAGGCAAGGGTCAGAATCCTAGGTAATATAAGAAACATGTTCAATAAGACTAACACAAAAGAAACTCCAGTCCATGTAAAAGTAAAACGATGTAGCAACCCATCAAGCCATGTAAGTACCTTGTCATACCCGCTTCACTCAAACTAAAACCTTTGACCCAAGGACCCCCTTGTCAGCTCCAACATTATTGGTTGCACCATGGAGCCCCCCATATGGGTAACTAAATAATGTAGTCTTACTCCAACTCATAATTAACCATGAACAACATAAATTCTGAAAGCAATTCTAAACGTAATTAACTGACCAAGAACACAAGCACGTAATTATCTTCCTAGTTAACCAAAAGTAATATTCGAATTTGCATGCTATCATCAATAGTCAATAGTTATCAGCCAGTCAGCAGCCTCCTGTGGTAAATTTTAGGATTATGATATCTACACAAACAACCCTATCTACCTAAACTTAAATTTAAAACACAAAACTAAAAATGGCATTGCATCAATGAGACCATTCCATAATGATCCGAAACTGAGCAATAACACAAACCAATAAAACTAAGAAAAACGAAGTTCAATAGCCATAAATCAAACGCGGTCCAGGTTAGGTTCTCTACTTGGATCTCTGTCTCATCTTTAGTCGCTTCCTCTTCAATCTCCTCATGCGTTTCTTCTTCCAGTGATCAACCAACAAAGCATAACAACGTTAATCTATACAAGATCCACAGCAATCGGGATCGTAACGAGGAATGAAGATCGGTACCTTGGCTCTCATCGCGACCGACTTGGCGCTGAGCCCTATCCAGCTATCCGGTATTTATACGGAGCCCTAGTGTGTCGTATCGTTTTGATCCAGTTCTCGACTACAAGACCAACTTAGTCGGCTCAATTGTTTTCGGCTCAATTTTAATCGGCCCATCAAGTAGATTAGTCCATTATAAATACCAACATCACACTTCTTCACCATCTATCTATTAATAATTATTTTCTTCAGAAAAATGAAACACACATTCTTCTTCTTCCTCTTCGTTTCATCAACAATAGCCTTCGCCTCATCGTCGTCCCCAGATCGCTACCACTCCAATCTCCGCCGCCGCAGCAGCAGCAGCGGCTCAGCTCCTCCGCGTCAGAAGTACATTGAGCTCACCCAACCCCTCCCCTCCGACCGGCTCAACCCATCATGCTCCCACCCCGTCCTCCTCAACCACTCCTTCGCCGACACCTACGGCAGCCCTCCCACCTCCGTCCCATACTATCCTCCCCGATCCTGCCCGCCGCCGTGGAACTACGTCGTCTTGGACATGCAGGTCGCGGTCCGGGGCGAGCAGTATGATCGGATTGCTGGGTTGTGGTTCGGAGGCGTGGAGGTGCTGCGGACCAGCACGGCTGAGCCGAGTGAAGAAGGGATACAATGGAGTGTCAGGAAGGATGTGACTAAGTACGCATCTCTGCTTGCGCGGTCGGATTTGAATTTTAGTATGATGCTTGAGAATTTGGTCAACGATGTGTTTACTGGGGTTTATCGTGTGAATGTGACGCTTCTGTTCTTTAGTGTGGATGAGATTAGTCCGGCTGTGGCGCCGAGCGTCGCGGAGGGAGAGGTGGTGGATTTTGGGGTGGGTGAGTTGGAGATGGTGTTGGACAGGGCTGTTAAGGGTGGTGGTGCTGCTGGTCTTGGTAGTCTAGGGTTTGGTTTGGGGAGTTTTGTGAATGGAGCACAAATGCCGGCTGATTTGGTTATTCCGGTTTCGGATGATGGTGGGGAGAGAGGGTTTTGGTTTAGGATTGAAGGCGCAGGGGATTTACATTCCAAGAACATCAAGATTCCGATGAATGCGCAAAGTGCTGTGCTGGAAATTTATGTGTCATATCATGGAAATGATGAGTTTTGGTACTCGAACCCGCCGAATTCATATATAAAGACAAACAATCTGACGACTGGTCGTGGGAATGGTGCGTTTCGGGAGGTCTATTTGGCTATTGATGGTCAAGTTGTGGGATCAGTAGTGCCATTTCCGGTCATTTTCACCGGTGGAATCAACCCTTTATTCTGGGAGCCAGTGGTGGCGATAGGTGCGTTCAATCTTCCTACGTATGAGATTGACGTCACTCCGTTTTTAGGGGTTCTGTTGGATGGGGAGAATCATAATTTTAGAATTGGAGTCTCCGATGGTATTTCGTTCTGGCTGGTGAACGCGAATTTGCACTTGTGGCTGGATCATAACGTATTTGGAGTGCAGGCAAAGTCTGCTGCTTATGAGGGACCTTCAAATTCTATCCAAAGGAAATCACAGTTTAAAAAGCTCGATGGGTCATTTGACATTGAAGTGAAGAGGAAGTCCAAGTCTGAGGGATGGGTTATGACTCGGGATCAGGGTAATCTGACTACTAGATTTGAACAGCAAATCAAGTTCAAGAGCTCAATTAAGTTCAAGCATAATGGGAAATATAAAACCATTCAGCAAAGTGTTTCCTCCAAGACAGATGTGAAAATTATAAATGTTGTGGGTGATGTTGTGGCTCGTGCTTCTCTGAAAAGGAAGTACCCACTTAATGTCCTCACTTCGACTCAAGATAGGGGTAACGATACTTATCTCCTTGTTACACAAGTGGCGCACTCCCTGAAGGAGAAGTTTCAATCAGGAAATATCTCTAGCTCCATATCCAATAGCCAGACATCAGATGGATGGATTTTAGTACGAGATCACAATGTACTTACCGGTGAAGCAAACAGCAACCAAAGTTTTGTTTACATTGACAACTACAGTTGCTACACACGAAATGTCGCAGCAGTCAATGGGCGGCTTACCAAAGACAATACAACATTTATCTGCCCATCTTACTGGTAATTTCTTAAGTTATTGGAAAGACAAAGACATCCGTGGATGCAGCTTCCTTGTAGTTTCGTTTCTTTCAGGAGTTGGAGGGACAATAAATCAGTTGCACGTGCAACTTGCTGGTAGTTTCATCAGTTACTTGGAATATAGCAAATTATTTCTTTTGAAGCTCCCTCGTTTGTAATTTTGTTCTCATTTTCGGCTGGTGGAAATTCCTATCTGAATTCCGCGTGGTGAAATTTAAAGAGTGGCTTGCAGTATGGAACATTTTTGTTTCCAAGGTATCCTTTGTAACTGTACTTGATGGTTCTGTTCATTTTTTGTGGTACAATCTTGATTTGAGTAGTTTTTTTTTTCAGCTTCCTCACAAGTCATATATACATGTTTTTTTCCACGCAGGGGAGGTGTTTGATCATTGTGGCTTATGAAGAATAGGGCATGAACGTGGTTTTTTCAGGGAAGGTTCCCTCGTCTGTGTAGCACATAAACAAGTTAATATAAGACAATTTCAGAGGGAGGTATGGCTAGCACGTCAAAGATATTCAACTAGTTCAATAGAGAGATGGAGATCATGATCGTTTGAGATGATTGATGCTTAATAAATACATCCCCATCCTCCATTAATGATGCATTCACTCCCTGTCGTGCCAACAACATGTCTCTGCAACGTGCAAATGGGGGCCATTATCCGTATGGTAATGCTGATGGACAACAGCTTGGAAATCAGTAGTGAACAGAAGACCTTTTTGTTTGTGTTGCAAGGAGAAAGCTGGTGGGTTGCAACATATGTAAATAATATGAAGCTAAGCTTTTACATTGACAAATGATTGACTGTATTAATGGCTACAAAGAAACATCAATGGGGTTGATCACAGGCCTAGCTTTTTAACCATCCCAAGCGGGTTTTTGGGTCCTGGTCTTCTTATACCTCAATTATCATTCTACAGTTCAAAACTGTGGGAATGTTTATGGTCATTATTCTCTTGAAACAGCAGCCATCTCAAAAACAGTGATATCTTACTTGGTACAGGCTTGGGAGCTGACTTGACCTTGCAGACACTCTCATAATCGTGCTTCGTATGAGGAGCAACTATCTTTTCCTGTTGACATAATAAAATTAACTGAATGAAATCTTAGTGGTTGAAGACTCTCAAATTAAAAACTGAACAACTGTGTGTACCTTAAATACTTCAAATGGACAGAAGTCGGAGTTTTCACAACCCTGGTCACCAAAAAAAAAAGGGGCGGTTAAAAAAAGTTGTCATTGTAATATGAAAATTACTTAACAATTTACGGCTCTGGAAAATATTTTTACCGGCATTGGAATGGGATGTTCATTGTGCAGGACCTGAATAAAGTATTTATTAGCAGGGCAACTGTACAGAATCAGCATATTGTTCCCACCAAAAGGCGCCACCATACTACCCCTCCAGTTTCTTTTCTGAGGAGGCCTCGGAGGAAGCTGGAGAGGTTCTTCCTTTTGTATTTTATCAAATTCTGGAGCCATCCACACAAAATGCAAACAGTTTGAGAACTATCATGGTGATGCTAGCAATGGGACTTGGTAGAAATAATTGCATCCCATAACTACTGTCAGTCACTGAGGTGACCAAAAGGAAACATGTAAGCTCAACGCACGGCTCCAACTCACATGTTTTATTGGTGGATTATTGCTACAAATTCTGTAACAAAAAAACAAAAAGGGTAGAGTACTCACCAGATCCTTCAAGGAACAGACCAAGGAGGCAAGAGAATGGAACCACTGTTTCGGCGTGAGCGAACCGAAGTCTAGCCTTCTCATAACTGCCTGAAGGAAGGCCATCTAAAGAATAAATGTAAATTATTAACATGTTAGCAGCATGTGCCCAAATATTTATATTCTGAGAAATAGGTCATCTTCGGAAAATTAGGTGTTTATTGCTTACTCCTGATGATTACAAGAAAATAATATCTAATTATCTCAGATGATAGACAAAAGGGTAGCCATAAAAAGACATATTTGGTTCTTCACATAGATCATTGAAGAATTGGATTATAAAGGTAAAACAAATCGTAACCTTGGACATTTAGGCCCAAATATGAAGAAAAGATACCTTCTTTCGCCTTAATAGCTTGTTCCATGGAATTCACGACATCTTCAAGTAGTGGAACTCCCATGCGGTAGTTTATTGATTTACCATATCCTTTTAAGACAAACATCTCCAGATCATCTGTCCACTCCAGCAAAGAAGCCTAAATAGAAGCACAATTTTGAAAATTCATAAGGGATGCGGAGAACACTACTAAGATTAGCAGCAGATACAGCATTGGCCTATAATGGTACCACATTAGCACTGAACTTCAGAGATTGGAGTTTAATTTTTGGCCCTATAAATTCCAGAAATTTTTTTGCCACAAGTTTTCTTAACACATTTGGAAAGATTTATGTGCTTTCAGAAGACACGATTCCAATGTGTGAAGCATACTTACCCATGTGGAATGATGAATAGATATCAATAGATATCAGGTGGTCTTTACCAGAAAATCAACACAAAATTTACAAAGATGACAAGTTAAACACAAAAATACCTCATGAGGGCTAAAGAGGCCACAAGCACGATCAGTGATATTTAACAAGGATGCTTCCTGCAGAGTGAAATGAGGAGACAGCAAATTACCATATATTAATGATAACCTAAGCTTATGGAGTTACAACAATCCAAGGTAATCGCCAATTACAATTTGAGTTAATTTTATATTTAAGGTAAGAGTAATCATATTGAAGACCAAATGAATTCAGTAAGTGAATTTCGAGGCAAACGGCATGAAGTCACAATTCTCATGTCGTATCAAAAACGAATATGACAATATACTACCTGCTTGCACAGAAACCAGATAGATGCTGTATCTTGTTTGGTGAAGTTCAGCTTGTATCGAGAAGATATCGCAGAGGTAACCTCTTCCAAAATCGGCTGCTTAAGCTTGTCGACAGTAGGTCCATGACTTTTCCTAAAATCCTTCATAGATACATAGAGAATAAGCAAAGTTTACACCAAAATACACAATTATCCTTTCATATGGAAATTTTATAAATCAGAGACAGCGGTAAAAAGCTGAATGATCTAGTTTATTCAAGAAGACAAACTATTAACTTGTTTTTTCCAGGATATTAAGCAGAAAAACAACACTTTGTTTATGACACTTCTTTCCTTTAAAATTTAATTTGTTAAACATCCCAGTTGGGTTATAGAAATCAATTATATGTAGTGCCTAAACACATGCCGGTAAGGAGATAGTTTCTAAATACCTTCTGGATGTTGATATGTTTATTTTATTTTTTTATCTTCTAACCATTCAATTTCATTGATAACCCAAAAGGAACTAAACTCCGTATATAAAACAATTGAGACACAGTAATAAGAGAACAAGATCTGGAAGGTAATGATTAAATACCTTGTAGTTGTCACAGCAATCATGGAATCTCAACACAATATCGCTTGCACGACTTTCACTTGTAACGGAAAAGGAACGATGTTTCCCCGGCCCCAGATTTCCTTTACCGCTAAACAACCCCATTCCAAATGCCACTGCACTAGCGGACGCCCGCGGAACCTGTCTTGTGAAGAAGAACAAACATTAATTATGAAATCTCTGAAGACAGAGACATAAACAAGAAATTTGAGCAATGATTTACACGCTGGTTTTTAGTATAGAAGGTGGTTATTGGTGTATAGCTACCGTAAACATTATAGTGATCAAACACAAGAAACAAAACAGATTTATGACTATGACCAACCTGACTTGATCGGATGTTATACACGTCAGGGTGGTAATCCTCGTCGAAGAGACTTGGAAATCTCTCTCTAATTCTAAGACCAAGCTGATAAAGTTCATCTTCTCCTTCTTTCACCAATTCTCCACCCGTCAGTTTTCCTTTCCAAGGAGAATGCCAACCAGAAAACCAGGAAGGGGCTTTCGACGAAGCCCCTCCTGCACCCCTCAGAAGTTCTTCTAATCGCCCGCCCAATTTATTCAACTCCTTGATCCTTTTCTTTGTAGGGGAGCGTGTTCCATGCCTAGTCTAAGAGGAAATAATTAAAATCAAGTCTGGAACTTCAATCTGGCCAATTGTCTTAATTTTTCAGACATGGGCTTTCCACCCAGCTGGTGGTTTGCCTAATCATGAACAAAATATGGTAGGTAGTATTCAACCTACTTATTAGCTCCAAAACGGATAAGCATCACTAGTAAGCTCACCAATTCATGGTCAATCGATGACTAAGTCGATGAGATAGGTATATTACCACAAGGTTTAAGTGGATTGGAATGCATCCTTGGGGTATATTAGAAGCCACAAAGGATTTGTCAGATACATCCAGCACCATACCATACCTGCAACATGAAAGTTAAAATCTAATTCCTGAATTCAGTCAACAACATGTCTATAAAATGTACCACGCTGTTCATTCCTAATGAGACTAGACTCGATGTCAAAAGACTGAAGAATATACAAAATTATACAGAAAACCCTAAAGTTACAATCTGACCTCGTGACGGTAGAGAGATGCCTCCGGACGTCGAATTCGCGTTCCAACACCTCGGCTGTGGAAGTGGAGAATGAGCATAATAGGATCAACAGAAGCGGTGTGATTGTTGCTCGTGCCATGGATCTCTTTTCTGAGTATCGATGGAAAATTTGTAGACTCGCCCTTTTTAGCCATAAGTCTGATTTCATTTTTTCAACTGACCGCTCTTGTACACTGGGGTGTTGGAAAATAAAATGGCTGGTCTTCTAAAGAGGGGTTGGTTGGAAAAATTAAATGGGCGGTCTTTGTAAGATGGAATGGTTGAGAAATTAAGATTTAGTTTAGTTTTTTAGACCGATCGGTTTTTCTTGCAACCGACCGATCTGATTATTAAGCGGCCGGTCTTACACACGGCCAGTTTCTTCTTCTCCTCTCCTTTTCCTCTTCCTTCTTTCTACACTTCTTCCTCCCTGCCGACATCCTCTCTGGCCGTGGGTTGAACCTTCAACCGGTGTGTAAGGCTGCAGGTAAAAATTCTTCGAAATTAGTGAATGTATGGTATGTTTGTTCTTCATATGTGATAATTTGATGTGTGAACCTAAAATTGTATGTAAATGTGTGCCTGATGCACTGGATCTGAAAGTGTGTGAGTATATTATCGATGATGTGAAGAGAGTGCACATTAAATGGTTGATTTGTTAATTTTTACGTTGATGTTATTTGGAGAAGTGAAATTATCTATCTAATTTTTCAGGAAAGGTAACATATAATGATAATATGGATTCAGATCCAATGGTTATGTCCAGCTATGCGACACTTGAAATGTCAGTGATAGAGGAGTATGACCGAGATGAAATGGAGCATCTTGAAGAATTAGACGCAGAGGGGGTTTTTCCGATTTCCGAACCGCAACGTGTATGGGATATTCCTGCATTCAGTGATATATCAGCCTGGGACGCTCATAATCCTATTGATGAATATTTGGGTTGTAACTATGGAGGTACGCCGACACTTGGTGTCGGAGCAACATTTAGTTGCAAAGCTGAAGCAATTTACGCCGTCCAGAAATTTTCTATACTGAACCGTGTCGAATATTTGACGAAGGAATCAGAACCACGATTCTTGGTACTTCATTGTCGAGAAGGTGAGAACAATTGTCCTTGGCGGATAAGGATTGCAATGAAAAAAATTATTCATACTGGGAGGTTCGTAAATACAGAGGGGATCATACTTGTGTTCACGATCAAATGACAAGCTCAAATGTGCACCTAACCCGACATTTTATAGCAATCGATATTGGCGATGTCATTAGTGAAAGGTTGAGATTATCTCCTGGGGAAATAAGAGCCAGAATATTCAAAGATTATGGATATGAAATTAAGTATTTGCAGGCTTGGCAGGCAAGGCAACAAGCTCTCAAAAATCTATTCGGCGATTGGGATGAATCGTTTGAAAGATTGCCCGGATTCATGGACGCATTGCAGGACACAAATCCTGGCACGGTGGTTAAATGAGTTCGATATGTGGATGAGCAGAGTGGTCAGATGATCGTACATCGTGTATTTTGGGCTTTTGGTCCAACAATTGAAGGTTTTTGACATTGTCGTCCTGTGTTATGCATTGATGGTACTCATCTTTATGGGAAGTATAATGGTAAATTACTTGTCGCCGTAAGCCTTGACGCGAAGAACCATATTTTTCCTGTTGCCTTCGCTTTGGTTGAGAGCGAAAACAATTTCAGTTGGAAATGGTTTATGCAGTGCATACGTGAGGGCGTAACTGACCGGCATGGGTTGTGCGTCATTTCTGATAGACACAAAGGCATCATTGCGGCGATGCAGGATCCAGATTGGTCAGCTCCTCGGGCTCATCATAGGGTATGTATCCGACATCTTCAAAGTAACTTCAACATCAAAGTGAAGGACCGCAGTTTGAAGAAGAAATTCGGTCACATTGCTCATCAGCGGCAGAAGATAAAGTTTGACAAAGAGTATGAAGAACTGCGTGTCTTGCTGCGTGATAGACCAATGGTTTGGGAATGGTTAGATGGCATTCCGTTTTCAAAGTGGTCATTAGCTTATGATGAGGGTGGCAGTAGATGGGGATCGATGACAACCAATGCTAGTGAATGTTTTAATAATATTCTGAAGGGTTGTCGTGATCTTCCGATATGTGCTCTTGTCCAGTTTACTTACATGCAATGTAACAGATACTTCTGCAAGCGGCGAGATGAGTATCAGAATGTGGCCGGAAGTTTCTTGCCTAAAATAGAGCTGAAGTTACGGGAGATTATGGATAAAGCACAGTACCACCGAGTACAGGTGTTTGACAGAACTAGAGGTGTATTCCAAGTGACAACATTCCGGAAACATCACAGACATGCGGTTACACTAGAAGAGGGTACGTGCACTTGTGGAAAATGGGATGCATTCCATTATCCATGTTCTCACTCATGGCAGTGTGTAAAAGTCAGAATATGTCATACCATGGATTCGTCAATCACCACTATACGATAGATGCGTACAATGCGACTTGGGCGTCCACCTTTTATGTTATTCCAGACGAACAACATTGGATTCAAATTGATAGGATAACGCACATCCCCGCCCCCGCCTTCAGACGAGACAAAGTTGGACGCCAACCATCGAGGCGAAGACATAACGAGATGGACCAAGGGGAATCCAGCAGCCAAGGCCAGGCACGTGGGCATAAATGCGGTCTTTGTCATGCAACAGGGCATAACAGAAGATCATGTCCATCCAGACAAGTTTGATATAAGAAGGGAGTGTAATATGTATTTGTAACCGTGTGTTTTTTAATTTGGAGCTTGTAATGTGATGTATGTTAAAGAGTGGTAAAATGTAATAGATAGTGTTTCAAGTGATCATTTTCTTGCAATGCATATTTGAAGTGTGATAAAGTGTGCTAAAGTGTTACTAGACTTGTAATATGCACGTCATAAAGAGTGATAATGCAAATCAAAATGTAAGTCGTACAAGATCATCATTTGAATCTACTATAAGACAAACGTTACCCGTGATCACAGACGTTACCTCTTGGCCAATGAAGGCTGCCTCGGACACTCCGGGTATGCGCCCAGTAAACTTATGCTTAATTCCCTCCAATCCTTGTCTACATTACCCGTGATCACATTGCCTTCAATAGGCAGGCCAGTAAGGAGTCCCACATCCTGGAGGCCAATAGTAGCCTCTCCGGTCTTGAGATGAAATGTGTGGGTCTCCTGCCTCCAACGCTCAACTAATGCAGTCAGCAAAGCCCAGTCGGCCTCCCTATTTTGGACTTGGGTCCAAGGTAGAAATCCAGCTCTAACTATGTACGGGAGAATACGATGGTCCATCTCCCACATTCTACGATGTACTATCTTTAAAACTTTACCAGCCTGCAATGATTTCAAACAAGTACAAATCATTACAAATCACAAACTTTAACTATTGAATAAATTCATTTTCTGAACAATGATTACTAACCTGATTGTTCCAAACTCCCTCCGATCGATGTATACGTTGTTGTGTAAGGACCGAATGGTTTATTGGTCCAGGCTGATCAATATCATCAATATCCATCTATACGATATGTAAAAGTAACAATTGCAAAATATCATCATTAATCTTCAAATAAGTACAATGTCACAGTCAAAAAAAACAAAACATAAACTACACATAAATTGTGAATCCAAACTAACTTAAAACTGACAACAATTCAATAATTCTAAAACGGACAATACAACATATATAAGAAAATTTCCCATAATCCTAATCTCAAACGGACAATAAAACTAGCCTAAAACAACAATTCTAATCATATAAAATTAATCATATACAATTCTAAAACAACATATAGAATTAATCTCAAACGGACAATAAAACTAGAATTAATCATATAAAAACAACAATTCTAATCATATAGAATTACTCATATAAAACAACAATTCTCAAACAGAATTCTAACAAGTACAACAAATACAACAAAATGCAAACTCATAATCAATCCAAATTAATCAAATACAAATCTGACCAACCCTAAACCGTAAATTAATCAAAAACATATACCGTAAATTAATCAAATACAAATCAAATCAAAACCTAAAACTGCATATATACCCTTAACCCTAATCTTCACATAATCCTAACCCTAAACCGTAAATTAATCAACACATATACTAACATATCCCTAAACTAACATCAATCTGCAACAGATTGGGAATGCCTTGCTTCAACCAAAAATCTCTAAAACCCTAAATAACAAATCGGATATACCCAAAATTCAAACTCTAAATTTAAAAATCACCCCACTTACCTCCAAATTGGACGATTCGGCTGATGAAGACCAGGGAAGCAACAAGACAACTCAGCAAAGCCGTTCGCCCTGACAAGATTCGCTGCAGGGGAGAAGGAATTTCGGGGAGGAGGGAGGAGGAGAAGAGAAGAGAAAGAAGACCGGCCGCGATTTGTATTTAACAAGCGTCCGATCTTAATAAGATCAGCTGCTTAATAATCAGACCGGTCGGTTGCTAGAAAGACCGGCCGGTCTAAAAAACTAAACTAAATCTTAATTTCTCAACCGGCCGGTCTTATAAAGACCGGTCGGTTTGATTTTCCAACCAGCCGCTCTTGATAGGACCGGCCGGTTGAGAAAATGGAACCGACCGGTTTTATTAAAATCGGCCGGTTAAAAAACAGGGCAAAACAAAAATGTTTTCAGATAGTAGGGCAAATCAAAAACACTTATGGCTAAAAAGGGCAAGTCTAAAAATTTTCCAGTATCGCGAGAAAAGGGTTCTGAAACAGAAATGTTTGATTTGAAAGATTATAATCGTCATTTGTGTTACAAGTTTTGAGTTTCTCGAATTTCCCAAGCTTCTTTTTCTTCTTCTTCATACTTATATAGTCTTCTCTTCATGAAAAAAAAAAAACAGGTTTGATTTTGACTGTGTTTGAACGAGCACACTCATCTATAACATATCAATTCTAGAGGGACATTTCCCTCACAAAATGTTAGCTGCCCACTTTCTCACCAAGTCAAACTGTGTTTTTAAGAGCTTGAGGTTCTCGCTTAGGGCATATGTAGTGGTCGATTGCCTCAATTTGTGCGTAGTGGCGACTGTTCGGTGGGAAAGATTGTTTGAGGAGGAAGAACTTTCTCGGAGGATTGTTCGTCGAGGAAGCGTGGGAAAACTTTCTGGGCGCGGATGCTCTTATTCTTCTTATTCTCGTACGAAATTGCTCCTTGAGAATTGCTCGTTGAGAAAGCGAGGGAGAAATTGCTCCTGCAGAACTTTCTCGAGAATGATGCTCTTATCGTGCCAAGTTGCGCTATCGTACAAATTCGAAAAATTCAAATATGTTTATTTAACAATGTATTAAAATGTGTTATTTGAAACTTTATATTAACTATTTATCATTCATATTGTAATATGTGATATATAAGGTGACACATCTAATAATTTATAATTTGATGAGATATCTTCAATTCTTCACTCATATCTATCAGACACTTCGTTATTGACATTACAGACTAAACATCGATCTACCGTTGTATGGGATAGTGACGTAATGTTTTATATGCTTTTATTTTGAGACTAGACGAATAACATTAAAAAAAATTATATTTTCATAATGATGATGTGTAAGATGTACGTCGCGCTAACATATGATCCATGGATGTTCGGATAGCCCCTTAAATCGTTAGAACTAGCTTATTTACATGGACATTGGTTCAAAACAAAGTGAATCATGACTTGGTGACATTCTTGTTAGAGAGATGGCGTTCCGAGACACACATCTTCGATCTTAAAACTGAAAAAACGATGATAACCTTTATAACTATGGCAAAAGTTGAAAATTTTGAAAGACACAATTATTATGAGCTAGGTGTACGTGAAAAAACGATGATAACCTTTATAACTATGGCAAAAGTTAAAAATTTTGAAAGACACTTATCATATGAGTAGCTGATGTATACTGTCTGCATCAGACCAGCTATTGGCAAACAAGTTGGCCCTAAATATTGCATGAAACCCTCGGGCTGTCAACATCATATAATGTTCCCGGACGTGAGTGAAATAGTGTTAATTAAAGAAGCATATACAGCTTTCATACACATACCAGCAAAAAACAAACAGCAGAATTGAAATAGTAAAGAAACCAGATTTGAAATGAACATGGAAATTGTATATGACATGTTTTCAAAAAACTATACAAGAAGTTGTTCAAGCGCCGAAGCTGAACAACCTCATGTGACGATCCCCTCAAATACGGGAGCGCGAAATCCGTGACTAAACCCGAAGATATGGGCTTAAAGATAATGTTGATTCCTAAAGATAACATTGGAAAGATATCAAATAACAACGGGATCGCAACAAATATTCAAAGGAGTATAAGGATATTCAAAGAAATAAATCTTAACAAATTGACTGGATTTGTGGGGTGCATCTCAGTATATATACAAGCAACACACAACCTATGAAGACATGCTTTGAGGAGAAAGTCGTGAGCTGATATTGAGAGATTACACAAGCATCAAGGAAAATTTGGAAAAAATCCAAGCTTGAGCGATTAGTAACATTCAGGGGGAGCCTGAGTGCACAGTGGGTAGAGACGGAGGTCTCACATTCAGGGAGAGCCTGAGTGCCAATCGCTATTAGATGAGTAGAGGTTAGAATAGAGAGGGAGTCTGTTGTTCTGTAATGTCCTTGTACTCGATCTTGATATAGTGAATTGGTTCCCACTGGCTTGGGATAAGCCCTCCACACGTAGGCTAGTTACAGCCGAACTGGGTCACCATTCTCCTGTCCTTAGCAGTAGCTTTCATTCCTGTCGTATTTACTTTACTGCATAACTTGTTCAAAATAAAAGTCCCAACATCACGTTGGACAAGTTCTTGCCATCCAGTCTTCAGCATTTTTAATTGGTATCAGATCGGCGTGCTCAACACAGAGTAAAAGATCTTGGTAAAAAAGGCTGAAGGAAGATGAGTATGAGAGAATGGCAGAGCATAGTGCGACCTCCATTGTTGAACAGGAAAGTGGTGGGAAGAATGTCTAGTACAATTCCCAGTACAAGTCCAAAGGAAATTTTCAAACTAGAAACCAGCAGTCTGATCTTAGAGAGCATAATCGTTTCAATCGATCTAAAAGGATGCAATGCAAAGAATACGAGGGATACGGACACATTCAAGCAGAGTGTGCAAATACTCGCAAAAGGAACAACAAGTCCTTGATAGCTACATGGAGTGATGGAGATTCTGAAGAGAATGTGCCTGAGGAGAACAACAATAATATTGTGGCTCTGACTTCTACAATTTCAAAAATCTGTACCAGAAGTTGTTCAAGTGAAGAGTCGGACATTGAAAATAGTGAAGATGATAAACCCAACAAAGAATGCATCATCAGAAAATTCTCCCTCTTGTACACAAAGTGGACTGAAGTAATAAGCATCAAAACCAAGCTCAACACCACCATCAACGATTTAAAAGAGAAGAACACTCAGCTACAAAAGCATAACAGTATCCTTGACAAAGAAAAAGCTGAGCACTACGGAATCATTAATCGGCTGCAACAAGAACTTGCTGAAGTCACAGAAGAACTGAGTTCTCTCAAGAAATTTCAGAGAATGCTCAACTCTGGAACCGAGAAGCTGGACTCTATCCTATCCATGCAAAGACCAAGTAAAGACATGAGAGGCATTGAATTCACTAGATCCAAGACAACTAACAAGATGGTATTTGTCAGGGAAGCAGAGAAGACCTCTCCAGTCACATCCAGACGAGCAAAAAAATCAGCAGCATGGAAGGAGAAAAGAAGGTGTTATTACTGCCACAGACCTGGACACATCAGAAGAAACTGCCATATCAGAAGGATGGACTCAAGCACAAGGCGCAATAACAAGTGGATCTGGAGAGCAAAGGAGAGGAGAGACACCTGCCTCGTTGCCTACAACATGACCACACGCACAGAAAAGGAGAATGAGTCTCAGGAGCCAGCAGAGGAAGAGACTCAGAATGTACAAGAAACTGTTCGAACAGATGATCTAGTACAGATGGAAGAAATGACCGAGGAGGAAGAACAACAAGAAGAAGGCAACCCAGAGCCAAACTCCAAATCAACAATTGGTTTATTGGGCGCCACATCAATAAGCTCCAAGGGGTTACTGCAAATGCCCCGGATGATGTTCCAGCAGCTGCGATACCAGAACAAGAGGCCATCTGTGCCTAGAAAATCCACCAGCTGGAGACTACAGCCAACCCTCTTACTGCGGAGATTAAACGACTCATATTGCAGTGGGCACAGATTACCAATCTCATCAGGGATATGAAGTACCCAGCACAGCCTCCTCCAGACGCTTAAAAGCCTGTGGCATTTACACCAAAAATGAGGAGAAAGGTACGGACAGCTGCATGAATGACATTATGTGTTTTGACTATGATGCTATGTTGTTGCATTAATAATGGTGTGTCCAAGATGGAGTCACGGAAACAAATATGGAGTTTTGATGCAAATACCAAGGGGGAGATTGTGGATGCATATGACATGCTTGCACAAAACTGTAAAAGAAATTGTCCAGGCGCTGAACTGAACAACCTCGTGCGACGATCCCCTCAAATACGGGAGCGCGAAATCCGTGACTAAATCCGAAGATATGGGCTTAAAGATAATGTTGATTCTTAAAGATAACATTGGAAAGATATCAAGTAACAACGGGATCGCAACAAATATTCAAAGGAGTCAACAAACAAATCTCAGAAGATAAGGATATTCAAAGGAATAAATCTTAATAAATTGGCTGGATTTGTGGGGTGCATCTCAGTATATATACAAGCAACACACAACCTATGAAGGCATGCTTTGAGGAGAAAGTCGTGAGCTGATATTGAGAGATTACACAAGCATCAGGGAAAATTTAGAAAACATCCAAGCTTGAGCGATCAGTAACATTCAGGGGGAGCCTAAGTGTCAATCGCTATTAGATGAGCAGAGGAGTCTGTTGTTCTGTAACGTTCTTGCACTCGATCTTGATATAGTGAATTGGTTCCAACGGGCTTGGGATAAACCCCCCAGACGTAGGCTGGTTACAGCCGAACTGGGTCACCATTCTCCTATCCTTAGCAGTAGCTTTCATTCCTGTCGTATTTACTTTACTGCATAACTTGTTCAAGATAGATTCCCAACGTCAAGTTGGACAAATTCCTGTCATCCAACCTTCAGCATTTTCACAAATGTTATATTTATGCACACTAGTACATTACATGTGGGGCAAGATTAACTACTAATATGACAATCTGAAGCATCAGAGATGATTTTACTTAAAGAATCAAATTGTGACTGCAAGCATCATGAAGCATTTTGCATGATTAAGAAGCTGCAAGAGGAAGCTAGAAGAAATAGCTATACCTGCAAGGCAAAGTGGTGATTACTTATGTTGTACTTGCTATAATTATTTTTGTGATGGATAAGGTTTTGGAGTTGTATGTGGTTGTGGAAGAGTAATCATGAATCTGAAAACTGCATCGCAAATTTTATGCAACAAAGGAGGAAAAGTAATAATCTGACCTCTTGCTTTAAAACATCCTCCTCATTCATTTAGGTAAGGTAAGAAAGACGAACTAGTAATCTTACACTTAGCAGGTAAGTTGCTCTACTACAATAATGCTGCTTCTGAAACATTTCAAGATGAGAGGATCGACAAAGAACTAAAACATGAGCACATTGCCTCCAGCCAGCCAGCCCAACACACCAAAATATCTAAGCCAGCAAAGTCTGGTCAAAGTGCCACACACCTACAAAAGGAGAGGTATTTGAAATAAACAAACAATTCAACAGGATATTTTGAAGAACAAATGTAGGATGACATGAAATAATCTGAGTGCCTTACCATGTCCCTTGCCAACTCTTCTCAGTTGAGCAACATATTCTGAGATCTTCTTTATAGCTTCCACCTATACAGCCAATGGAAGTTTATGTCAGTGGAAGAACTACAAAAGCAAGCTCTACTTTGACATTTTAGTTAGTTCACCTGTTCAGTCAGAAACTCCCCTTCAACAAAATCTGTAAGATGTACATCATTGTTGCGCTCAGCCACCTGTCCCATTAAAGTAATTTGAAATAGAATTAAAAGCTTCCCGTGTCACTTGAAACACTAACACATCAAGTATCAAGTGCAACCGCTCATGTATGAACAGATGCCTTACACTGTGAAGATGCAACAGTTTCTCATTGACTAACTTTTCAAGAGACAGAGCAAGCTCCATAGCTACAAACATGAGTGCCAATAATTAGTTTCAGTGAAGTACACAAAACATTTCACAACATCTTTAGCACTGCATGATGAGTGCCTTGCACTACAATAGATAACATCAATTTCTGAGTACTGCTTCTTGGACGGCCGATCAAAAGAACAAGCCACGCATAGGATACAAATGTATTTAAGTGCATAAACACAACAAAAAAAACAAAATCAAGCTGACTATAAGTGTATAATAATCAGCAAGTTTTCTAGTTCCAGTGATCTAACTAGGCACCATTATGCCACCATACATTCAAAGAGCATGAGTCCCCATACATTTCAAAATGGACGTTATTCATGTAAAGTATACTAGATACATAACTCGGAATCTCATAGGCTTTGACTCACAACTCTAATATTCACTTTCATTTACCATTCTAGATGAGCAGTATATCTATTCTCAGCTGTATTATAAGCCATTCATATGTTATAAATGTGGCTGCTTTATAATACATGGTCTGCTAAAGTTGTACGGACTAATCGAAGTTTGCCACAAGTTCATAATTGGCAACCCTTTAATGCTTATAGCCCTGATAAAATAAGTTATGCAATATATATGCTGAGTAGCTAATTGACCCTAATTTTCTTGTAGCAAAACAGAGACAGTTTGGACATTATTCTACTTTTACAGATAGAAGTGCACTAAAAAGATGGAGATCACATACCATATAAGGCATCCCCTTTCTCAGGGTGATCAAACTCTGAGAGTGGCATCACTATTGACTGCAACTTGACCTTCCCTCCTCTCTTGTTCTGCCATTTAACATATAAGCATATCTATGACAGAATTCAATCTAAATGAATCTTACATCACATTCAGGCTGTAATCATCAAATCAAGTACCTGATACTCCATCAACTTCTCAGCATGTTCTCTTTCCTCAACACTTGAATCCTTGAAAAACCTGCTTATCAGAATTTCAATTTCAGTTCGAATTGACCACAAGAAAAATTGTCGCAATCAAGTAGATTTATGAAAAGAATTTTACTTAGCAAGGCCCTTCAACGCTACATTATCTCTGTCGAAGTAGGCATAGAGAGCATGATAAACATAAGAGACGTTGTACTCCACGCTGCAAATCCAAACAATAAAAGACGCAACAATCAGCCAAAATCACCATTCAGATCAACTTTGAAAAGAAAAAAAAATACGGAAAACTGACTTAATCTGTTCGTTTATCGCAGCCTCAGACTCATCCTTAAACTTCTGACGAGCGAGAGACTCTTGAGGACTAGCAGTAACGAGCATCAGCTCCTTCACCTCCTCAAATGGTTCGAACACCACACCAGTAATCGGACGGTGATTCGCGCTCTTAGAAACCGCGGAAACCATTCCATTTTCTCCCTTCACGGCCTTCACGGCGCGACAGATCGGAGAAACAGCACCAGGAGAGGAGTAGGTCGCAGAGGACGAGAAATGGGCGAGATTCTCACCGTTGGATTTCAACGCAGAGAGAGAAGAGGCCGCTCTGAGCATCATTTTCGATGGAGCTAGAAAGATCGGAGGGGTGGAAGGCTTGAATCGGATGATAGGAGAAGAGAATCGACGGATTGAGAGGATGAGGAAGATTGATGCGAGCGTCTGTGGTGAGGAAGCACAAGCAGGTGTTTATATACTGCGATCTCTTCGATGGAGGTTCGTCGGATGAGTCACACGTGGACGGTCCAGATTGAATTTAGGAATAGGGCTTGTGGAGGGCTCGTGGCTACCACAAGCACTTATCCGATGCGATCCGGATATTATTTTTTCCTCAGATTTTATAATACTAGAAAATTCAACTCAAAATTATTTTGAGTTCTTGTCGTAGACACGTGGAGCATAATGATTGGTCCGAAGGATGTAACGGGCTGGCCCAATTAGAAATTGATTGATGCTGGGCCCAGTTGTGGTATGAACGGAATCAATTCGACCCACGTGTCGTGTTTTGGCAGCGACGATTAAAAGAGATATGGCCCGCATTGATTAGGTGGGATCGTGGACTCAACTTTTCCTGTGTGTGTAAGATCTCATGGAGAATATAAGTAATTTATCAAACTTATGGGCCGAGCTATTGGGCTGGGCCCAATAGGGCATCGTACTTTGGTTGACACAGATGTGTTGTCCCACAAGAAACCCTAGTTAGGGTTGCATGGATGAGGACAGTCATGCATGTAGAGAGAAGATGAAAGCACGTGGGAAGCAGTTAATGCTAGTTGGGGTAGGGCTAATTATCGCAATTTTTCTTAAGTTTTAGTTTCATTTGAGTATAGCTAATTCAAAGAACAAACTGCATTTACCAAAGACATTCTATCTCTATTCAAATAAGATGTTCAACATGCTTCATTTGATTTCAAGAACAAGCCACAAAATGACCTAGCTGCATTTTACAGGGAGAGATAGATGCCACATAAACACTGATTTGATATTAAAAAAAATGATTAATCCGGAAAATAAAAATTTAGAAAGATGATTTATTGAAACAAGATTTTAAATTCATAACATATTCAATTATTTCATGCTCATCATTATTTAAAAAAAAAAGACAAGTATCATGGCTAGGGTTTTCTTCAACTCTCTCTCTCTAGAGTCGTGTCACCAGTTTATGCTATAAATATATGAGAAGCTTGCGACTTCATTTCTCTACTTTCACTTCAGAATCATCTCATCTTCCAAATTACTCTCTCCTTTTGGTTTCATCAAGGATCAAGAAATGGGTAGTGGCAGCTCTCCATGCGCTTCCTGCAAGCTCCTCCGTCGCCGCTGCGCAAAGGACTGCATCTTTGCACCTTACTTCCCCTCCGACCAGCCACATAAATTCGCTATAGTCCATAAAGTATTTGGTGCTAGCAACGTTAGCAAAATGTTACAGGTATCAATACATCCAATCATCACGTAGCCAGCTTGGTCTATTTCAGTCCTGAAAAAAACTGTTTCATCATATATCTTTGTAGGACATCCCTGTGCAACAAAGAGGGGACACGGTGAGCAGTTTAGTATATGAAGCGAATGCAAGGCTGAGAGATCCGGTGTATGGCTGCGTTGGGGCCATTTCGTACCTGCAAAACCAGGTTTCTCAGTTACAGATGCAGCTGGCTGTGGCGCAGGCCGAGATTCTCTGCATTCAGATGCAGCAAGATAATCACACAGTTCCACAGCCGCTAACATCCTTGCCATCCCAGCAGCAACTACTGGTGGATGATAAGTCCTTTATTTTCAGCAATACTAATCTGTCTCAGCTGCTGAACTACTCATCTTCAGCAAGCAGCAATGTAACCACCACCCACCACCATGGCTACTCTGCTCCCGCTCTTAATAAAGAGCCAGAGTCTCTGTGGGCATGAGCCGCTGTAGCTAGCTAGTTTTTTCTTCCATCTTCACCAGAGAAAATACTTGGTTAACTTTTCATATCTAACTCCATAGCTCATAATTACACATGACACAACTTTTAATAATTTCCCAACTCAGTTTAAGCTGGTTTTCAAGAACTTCATCTAATTTCAGCACAGAAAGAAAACAAGCGTTTGTAAGTAATTTTACGAGTTTGAAAGAAGAAAGATCTCAGGAAATTCCCAGCAAAAAAAATGAAGAGAAGAAGCTCTGGAAATGAAGAAAATTCCATGATAAGAAACATGACTACCTCTACATGTGATTGTGAGTTGCCATTCCATTGTTAAGGATTAGATTCTTCAGAATGGTGACAGACAATTCTTTTTGTAAAGAAAGAAATACCTTAGAGAGGTCAACTGTAGCATGTGAGTAATTAATACAGCTACTCATAAACAATACAACACGTCACAAACACAGCTTGTACTGCAAAAAAATACTGCTAGTAGATTTTAATTAATGTGCTAACACCAAGCAATCAACCGGTGCATAACTTGATCTCATCTCTTGCAGCAGTTTCTAAGAAAAATACACAACTTAAAGGACTGATATACATAGTGTTTTCCATCTGCTATGTCGAGAACAGATCAAACCGAAGGAAGTTCAATTAGCAGAATTTTCATTTCAAATTAATGACAGTTCCCCATATGCAAACATGGAGGCAATTTGTGAATTTCAGAGTTTAAACACTTGATGATCACGTGATGGACAGAGCGTCTAAGTACATATTACCAAGACTTCAATTTTGGTAATACATATTATATAACTCTACAAGTTGAGGGATGCCTATGTATCTCTGTGCAATTAATGTGTCAGAATATATTTCTAATTTTGTTCTATGTGCACAACCATAAAGAATTGCAGAAAACAAAGAGATGAAGATTCCTGATTCAGTAGCTACACCCAATTTGTTTATTAAACAGGAAGCATATTTCCCAAGTAAGTGTTTTCAGAAACTCTTACTTGGAGTTGTTTAATGGAGACGAGCTTCTTGTCTTTTCCACGATTTCTGTTGTCTTGTTTTGTTTCATTAGATGCGTCTTGTTGAACATTTGATGTGTGTTTTAAACGAGGCTCTTGAGCTTTGCTGATGTCTGTTCTTGGCTTTTTGCGAAACCTGTTCCAGACCAGATAAGATTGAAAAGTAAAATATTCTGTACAGGAAAGGGAAATTAGCCGCACCTACTCAGTGTTCATTTCTGTTAAAAGGAGTATATCAAGTTTGACTGTAACATTATAATTTTCTCTCCTGTCGCAAAAATATTGACAGCCAAAAGGGGAACGACAATTATAAAAGCTTAATGCTTCTCATGTTTTCTGCAAATTTAGGTAGTAACCAGTACTATACATGTTACATAGGAAAAACAGGACACAAAGAAACAAAATAGCAATCAGAGCCAGTAGAACAACTGGGAAATATATTGTGAGCATTGTGAAGTGTGAACAACAGACAAAACACAATACTTCCTTTCTTGACCTATAGAATTGACACTTTGAATTCTGGTGAACCATAAATATTAGCAGATGAAAGGCTGTTTCAGTTCGAGGGCTCGAGAATGCTACAAGTAAAAAGTACCAATATTGCCGACTATTGATTTAGTCATGTCTGTTCGTTTTTAGTTTCATCAACTTCCTTCTTCTGCCTTTATCTGACCCTAACCATTTTCTGTAGACCTACAAAGTTATGACACCGGTTGCTTATCAGATAACCATTACATTAACCACACGCCCTCCCCCCTAAAAAATACAAATGAAAAACTGGTGACTGCAACAATATCAAGATCACTCTCATGTAAAAAAGATGATCAAGTTATTATTTATATGAACTAATTGTACTCCATGCTACTGGCCCTAAGCATATTAGTTCAATACATGAAATTTGGGAACTGGAATTTGAAGGCAGTGTAGGCTAACCTTCAACATCCAGCAAAAATTTAGGAGAATCCTCTAGACTTTGGAATGTTCCATCTAAGTGAGACACTTGGATAATAAATTCGAGACCAAGTGTCCCAGGCAGAATGACAAGGTCTGAGACATAAAAGGCTTTTGTATGAGCAGCTCCAAGAAACTCTGGCACGGAATGGTGAGGTGCTTCATTTGAGTCTTCATTTGCCAATTTTTGTATTTGTACAAAGAAAATATTGAAGTATGAGAACACACGGTCAGCGTCAGCTTTCAATTTCCAGACAATCTTGAGGCTGAGAGATCTCAATCTTGCAGAGTCCTTGGCCAGAGTAATGAATTGGCCCTCAACTTGCCACGAAGCTTGTGGTGGGAAGGTTGAGTTGAGCTGTTCAGATTTTGCCATGATGTGGCCAAGCACGGCATGGAATCCTGATGGATTTTCTGATGTCATACCTTGGCGTTCTGATGTGTAATCCAATCGCTTTAGTACTAAACCAGGACTGGATTTGTAGCAAACAGCATTTATACTGGTTAATATATATCCTTTCATGGAAAGGCTACTCTCCTGTATAATCCAACCTGGGGCATCTGCTGCCCTTGTGACCCTACGCGGCGGAATGATTTTACTAAACTTCTTAGCAAACTGGCTGGTCGTGATCAGATTGTCCCCCCAAGAAGCAAGAAAAATTGATGCCTTTTTGTTTGATTTAGCTACGAGGTCGACAGAGATACCAACTCGTGAGCTCCCATTTGATTTGACCTGCAATAGAAATAAAATCAGGCACCTGATCACTGTTTCAAAAAATTAGTTAATTTTCCAAAATGTATACTTATGGTTGATAGCAGAACCTACAGATACAAAATCATTACATTCGAGGAAGCCGCAAATGACAGAGGATACCATGGTACACCCCATTGGCCTGAAGCTTACAACTGACAATGTAACCTTTGCTGATAGTTGGATTACTAACTTTCTACACCATCCCCTTAAAAACTCTTTTATAGTTCTACCTCAGAAATTCTGAAAATGAGCCTGTTGTTTGTTGAAAATACCCATGGTGGGTAGGTACCAAAAATATTGCCTTGAATGTGTTTAATTTAATTCAATTTGTATTATTTCTCAACTTATGTGTTGTTTCCGGTGATAGAAAAATTAGCGTGTTTTCTTCCACCCAATTCCACTAAAATTAGTGTTGCGTATTTATATTGATAACGAGAGATAATATTTTTCCTACATTTGGCTTCAAAGCTAACGTTTGACACAAAATATTAGGAGCGATAATTTTTGCGGATCAATCATGTCTAACACTATTCCACTGCAAATAACGAAATTCAATGGCCAAAATTGTAAAAACTGATCTATCCAATTAAAGGTGTTTCTTCGGTTCCAAGATTTCTGGAATTTGATCGAGACGGGCCACACCGAAATAACCGCAAAGCTTTTCGCGTGCTTAAAAAGGAAGAAAAGGTTTCTTGACGAAAATCCTTAAGAAAGATTATAAACCATTATTTGTGATCTATAAAGTTATGGAAGAACCGTTTTTTGAAAAAATATCATGGGCAGAAGCATCACATGATGCGTAGACTATCTTGCAAAAGTCGTACAAATGTAATGAGAGAGCCATGCAGAGATGCGCTTGCAGACACTGAAGGGAGATTTCGAGTCATTGCGGATGACAGACTCGAAAAGCGTATCGACATATTGTGATCAGGTCCAGACAATCGTCAACAATTTGAGGGTTAACGGCGAGACGATGGAGAAAAGCGTGGTTGAAAAGGTACTATACTCGTTACCAGATAAGATCTTTGTGGTCTGGTGGAGGTTGAATCTTTAGGTGGAAAGAGATATATGATGGCATTTGTTGATGATTTCTTGAGAAAGAACTGGGTCTATTCTTGAAAGAGAGGTCGGAGGTTTCCGGACATTCGGAGAGTTCAAGATCTTCGTTGAAAAACAAAGTGGTTTCACTTTGAAGATGTTGAGATCAGATGAGGAGAATTCACTTCTAATGATTCTCTAATTATTACAGAGCAAAATACACTCTACAACAAATGGCATAACTGAGAATAAGAATCAAATAGTCTTTGAGATGGCCAGAAGCATGATGAAGGCTATGGAGCTTCCGAAGCCGTATCGAGCAAAAGCAGTAGTTAGTACAGTATTCTTGTTGAACCGATGTCCCACAAAGACGGTTCATGAAAAGACACCACATGAAGATTCGTGTGGTGTGAAGCCAGATGTATCTTGTCTGCGAGTATTTGAATGTGTCACGTGTTCTCATATACCACATCAGCAGCAACAAAGGAAACTGGATGAAAGGTTCAGACGATGTATCTTCATTGGATACAGTGCCGATACAAAAAGATTAGAGATAAAAGTGGGTTGGACAACCCGTGGGCCAGTCGGGTGGGTCGTCGGCTGGCCCAACCCAGCCTGGTCCGGACACATCAATCCGTAGGTCGAGTGGGCTGTGTTACAACTCGCGGGTCGGGCAAGGTCTGTAAAAATTTTTCGAGCCAGCCTAACCTAGCTCCCCCGACCCACGGGTTCGACCCACGAGCTCAACCCACGGGCTAAAATTCAAGATATAGCCGTTCGAAGTTCAAAAATTCAAAATTTTGATCTCATTCCTAAATTCTATAAATACCGCATCCTTATATCATATTTTACACACCAAGGATTCTCTAAAACCTCTCTTCTTCTCAAGTACTCAAGTCTCAATTTTGCAAGCAATGACCAATGGGCTTCTCAAATCTTAAAGCTCAAATCTTCATTTTGGTGTATTCTATTTTGCTATTTAAATATTAATTATTATTGTATTTGTTGATTTGTTTACCATGTAAAATTTTAATGTCTATAATTTTGAATATTTTTTTTCCAACGATGAGAATGAGGTGGAAAACAGTGAACGTGTGGATAATGTTCCGAGGATGGACGAAGGTCCAAACTCATTATCGAATACTCACACCGTCATACCGTCATCCACCTCTACCTCTAGAAGAAATGAACACATGTATAAATCTTCTATTTGGGTTTATTTTGAAATCATTTGGAAAAATAACGTAAGATTTGCTAAATGTAAAAAATATAAACAATAGTATAAAATTTCAGTGGGAGGGGGTACATGTACGTTTTCAAGACATTGCTAAAAAGCATCCGGATTGGGTTATTGATTCCAATCAAACTACTTTAGTTGGTGAGTCCGTCAGAACTGATAGTGTACAACCTTGTGAACAACCAAGACCAACATGACGTTACTTAGAAGCTATGTACAAGTACAAGTTCTCTAAATCCTAAACCCTATACTCCAAACCCCTAAACCCTTATACAATAACCCTAAACTTGTGCTCCAACCCGTGAGCTCAATTCGTGGGTACACTCCGTGGGCTCAATTCGTGGGTCCAACTCGTGGGTCAGCTCGACTCAGCTCGTTTGTGGCGAGCTCACTAGAAGGACTCGGTTTTATTACTTCACCCAGCTCGTGGGCCAGCTCGGTTTTTTTTAATCCATCCCGACTCAGTTCTAGCTCGCGTGGGTTATGAAATTTCGACATAGTTCGACCCGTGGCTCGACCCACTTCCATCTCTAGAAGGGATACAAGCTGTATGATCCTTACAGTTGTGGTGTGCAATTTGCATAAGTCGAGGCCTGAGATTGGTCAAAAGGATACTAGGCAGTCTAGTATTGTGATTGAGTAGTCTGTGAAAAACATACATACACGCACTAGCTGATTCACTTGACAAATAAGCTGAATCGAAGTTCAGTATTTGTCAAGCACGACGAAGATTGCCACCAGTTCGATTTCAAGATTATGTTGTCACTCGAGATGATAAGATTGGTACTACTTATGAAACTATGGTGAACTATGATGAAAGGAGTCCTGAAAGATATTGGAAGACATAAAAACCCAAGCAGGAGGGCCCCACGTGAATTATGTTTGATAATAAGTTCGGCTATTAAATTAGCTAAGAATTCAGTATTTCACGGCAAGAGCAAGCATATTCGGATCATGTATCATTATATTTGAAAGCTCGTAAAAGATAATGAAGTTGAATTAGATTTCTACAGAACCAAGGGACTCTCTAGTATCAAGTTCGAAGTGTTTTGACAAATGTTTGGAGTTTGTGAGATTGCTGATCAAGGAGTGTCAAAAATACTGATCAAGATCCCCGACCGAAAAGGTCGATAAAGTTGTTATAAGCTTAGTATATGTGTTACATACTCTCCCACTTAAATTCTCTTAACGTCCACATTAGAACACACAGAACAGATCACAGGATCCTCCATCCATTCGGCAATCTCTAAACCTACTATAAAGGGTAGACTCTGATATCCGAGCCATTATATAAGCTTAGTTCGTTCCAACAGTCTCTCGTCACTATCATCCCTTAGGTCACCTCAACTTAGGATTCATCTTAAAAACCATGGAATGCTGGTGAGAAAATAGTTAGTAGCCTTACTTATTAACCATTCACAAACACATTTCTCAGGCGATGTGGGATACATTAAGGTGTTACACCTATGTTGGATCTCGCATGCCTTTGGTTGGCCATATACGACAACCTTCAGAGCAAATTGATTTTGCTCAATTGACATACACAAGCTTTTTGAAAGATTAATAAGATAGTGATGGGAGTATGCTTAGGCAATACATTTTCCTTGCAGTATAAATTGGACCTTCAGTCGTAGAGAGTTGCATCACTTCACAACCTCTTGCGTCAATCCCTCTATCCTTTCTCTCTATCCTACAACAAGCTTCGTCTAAGTGTGCTTTATATTTTTTAGTTGATTTGAGTGTATTTAATTCAGTTCACTTCGAACTATTTCTCAACTTGTGTACGAGTGTTTTTCAGTTCAGATAATAAATCAATGTGCTTTTTTCCACCCAACTCCACCAAAATTGGTGTTGCGTGTTTATATTGATCCTGGGAGATTATGTTTTTCTTACACTGTTTCATTAAATATGCAATTGTAATTTCAATTCTTTCTAATATGTTAAATAAATCTGAATGGGCACAAAAACAAGAGGCGTGTATTGACCTGATATTCAAAATGATAACATTAATAACATAATACTATTAACAATAACACCACTAATAGTAATCCAAAATAGTAGGGAATCGAACTTACAGAATATGTGAAGGTCACCGGTGAATCTCCTAAGCAAAGCTCTCCTTGAAATAGCCTTGTGAAGGAATAGGCTTCATCTTCAAGAGTACCATTAAATGTAATGCTTCCTCCTCCGCTGTACGATGCTTCCTTCAAACTATGATTTCAATTAGATATTTCCCACAGTATCATGAATATCAAATTCCAAAAAAACATCCAAATTAAATAAGATGACGAGTAGACAACAACAGCTGATGTCTCTCTAAAATAGTGATTGGCTGCTTAGGACCCGATCAGAACAGTTTTATGTTTTAAATTTGAAGAGTCCGGCCTCAATTTTTGAAACCTTACAAATGCATCCAAATACACAGGTTAGTCATCCAGATTACCTGAATTTACCCACAAGACTTTCACGTGCCAACATGTACATGAACACATATATAGCACATGCATAACATATGCACAAAGAATGTAAAGCTTACTTGACTGAAGCCTCCACATTAAGAGCGAAGTCTTCAGAGAATGTGTGAAGAGGCTGCAAAACTTAATTTATTCAGTTAACAACATACCCTGTCGTCGATAACTCAATAATTGACAATACAACATCATAAATTGATGATTTTCCAACTGAAAACAAACGTCACAACTTCTTTGCTTAGTACTTAAGCTAAGAAAAAGCAATATCACATCTCTATACTATAACAGTTACCAACACTTTGGCAAAGTTAGTAAGATGCAGTGATGATCAAGAAGAAAATAATATTAATTTTTTTCTCTTGTTTATATTTAAGTTTTATGCATAATATGGCACTGTACAGTAATTATATTAGCCATACCACTGTACTTTAATTATATTGTTTCAACTTCATCGCTCAACATCAAACAAAGTTGTCTTTCTGCTAAAGATCAAAGATGCTACCACCTAGTAATTCTTCTAATACATTTCCCTTTTACTATCATACAGCCATTAACAACAACTCGTTAGGTACCTGAAGGCTCTGCAATGAAATGTTACACCACTGTTTGTCCGATAGTCGCATACCATCAGCAGAAAAGTGAAAACCACGACCCTGATAAATACCAGGGACAAGATTTAAGTTGTTAATTATTTTTGTATTTTTGAAAGTTATAATCAAATGTGAACTGATAGTTCCTCGTCAGTGTAAACATTTTCATCATCGAAATCTCCTATCTGATCGGTCAGTTCCAACACCGTGCTAATAATAAATGTCCCTACAAAATAAAAGTATTTGAACAAACCAGATGCAGGCACTGAGTTCAAGTTAACTTGACCTGTAATCCACATTCCCACCTGATCAAAATTCATGCAGAATGGTAGCTCGACAGGATATGCTCTAATGATTCCCCAGGCTTTCTCAATAAGGGACCACCAACTGCAAAACAAAATTAGCCCGTTACATTCACTGGAAAGATAATCAAAACAAGATGGATTAAAGTCATGTGCAGAAGTTATATTTGGACAACTAATGGTACCAAACATATTACCATCAATAGAGCTTTTGCCAATCATTAATGAATAGACATCCGAGTATATTAATAATGGAATAGAGGGCGTATGGAAAGCAAGGGGATACAAAAATGGTAGTTATGTTTAAGAAATGTGGAAACTAATAATAACAAAAACCGGAGTTTGATGCATATTTCAATCTGAATGTGCCAGAGCAACATACATGATCCAAGAAAACAATTTCTTACCGATTTTGAGCTGTTTGAAAATCAGGTGGTTGATTTGTTTCATAAACCCATCCAGGAGCAAAAATAGCAGCAGATATTCGTTCTTGTTTCAAAATCTCAAGTGCAGCATTAATCTGATGAGGAAATAAAATATATGTTGGGGACAAATTCCAGCAAACAAAATTCTTATCCATAAAATTCAAAATGCCTCCTCACATCAAACTTGATTGATTAGTTAGTTTGTGAGGTTTATACTATACAAATGAGCACATTACACCAGACAAGTATTCATAACTCAAACTTTCTGGACAATGAAGACTAAACGAGTGACTCTACTGCATTTCTTAAGTAAAGATGAATATGAAACCATAAATTACAACCTGTTCTCTTTTTCTATTTCCTTTTGAATATTTTTAATTTTACTGATGGCTTTTAAGAAGAAAGACAAAATGTACAGGTATAATTATGCCATCACTCTAGATACTGGCCATTATGCAACTTGCTTCAGATATAATGACTCTGTTCTACATTATAGAAAACATATCATTAAAAATCGAGTATAATTTTATACTAGAAATAAGGAAGCATTGTTTCCAATATCCTAGCACAAGTGGAACATTTTTACCAATGCATTTCTTGTTAAAAAAACTGCTCCATATATTCGAATCAAATTAATAAACCTTAATGCAATATCAAAATCAGTGCAGTCAAAGGTTTACAATTAACGCACATTCCACTGCCCACCACCAAAAGAACCCCTTCCAAACGCATCAATACCCATGTAAACATCAAATTTCCTATCACCTGCATTTAATCCTGAAAGTTTCGGATAGGTTTCCTGCAATATTGACAGGTTAAGTCATATACTCCAAATGGTGAGAGCCTTCAAACAAAAAGAAAGAGTGCACTTGATATGTCATATTAAGTAAACCATAATAGTAAACCTTCCAAGTGTAATTAACAAATATGCCATCACATATGTCAAAGAAAGGCTTATTTTTGTCATTCAATTGATCTTGCCAGCTGAGTTTACCGTCGATGGTTACACTATCGTACCTGCAATGCCAACGGTTATCAGACAGGACAATTTACAACCAGGGCTGTGATAAATACTAGGTACAAAACTGCACTTGAAGAGGGAAGAGATGGGTAGTGTAACTGACCATATGACTAAAGAATTTGCAACTCCTGCATGCATTTTCTCTGCTAAGTGGCTGACAAATTCTTTCAGGTTGGGGATCTGCTCTTTATCCAGCTGAACTTCCATATTTATCTGAATGCAGCAATTTCATTCTATTGATATTTTAGCACAAAAGTGCCTGAAATTTTGGCACTGGGAATAAGAACCGCTTTCCTTATACACACAAAAGACGTCAAGCTTCAGTTTTGGAGATTTATTGAATGAGTATCTTATATTCAAAACAACTCAACAAACCATAGTCTTGCTTGATTCTTGAGAAAGAAACACTGTGTATCTATGATATTCAGAAATATCTTCAATATATGCACACATACTCAACAAATCTGAGTGCAGCACAAAGCAAAACTAATAATTCTAGAAAGAATTCTATAACGCTCATCACGAAAAAGAGATACCAGCCAGCCATCAAAACCGAGAGCAACTGCTATCTCTGCCAAGCGATCAGCATACATGTGAGCAGACTCTCTTGTCGCCAGAAGCTTATTGCTAATAGCTCTTCCTTCATCCCACTCAGTGATAAACGTCCCCAACACCTAATGTTTCATCACCATCAGTACCACAGAAAATTTAATATGATCACAACAGATCATCATCAAGCGTAAATGTAGATACAATTAACCACTCACTTACGATTGACAACTCAAGATTTCAAACAAAAGCTTACTTAAATTACTCTAAAGATAAATAATTCCTGCTAAGAAGGAAAAAAGTGGCAAAAGGCAAGTACCTTGACACCATGGCGGTGAGCAGTGTTGACCCAACCAGGAGGCGGAAGAGTGACCAAATTATGTGAAAAGTAAACAAACACATCAATCAAATACCAATGCCATATGGTATAAGCATCGCCATTTTCTCCTCCCTGAACCCACTTATCATCTCCGTACCCACCCGCCATATCATGGCACACCAGCATCCTCGGCCGATCAGGCAACTCACGGGACCTGAGACACACCGAGGCTCTATTAAACGGATAATGAAAGGAGTCGAAGTAAGCTCGGGATTCCAACTCCTCTAGGGTTTTGAGCGGGTACGAAATCGGCGTAGCAGGTTGTAGCGGGTCAAACTGCGGAGGCTCGCCGCTAGTAGTTGATCGGTATCCGTCTTGCTGCGACGATGCCTCGGACTCGGACATCGTTGGTATCGGAGTGAATCGGGCTTGGATTGATCGGAGGAAGTTTCGGATTGCGATAAGAGCTCGGCGGTCTACGTGGGAGCGAAGGGAGGCGAGCATCGAGAGTGGGAATTGGAGAGGAGTTGACGAAGAACGTGGACGGAGGAGGAGCTGCACATGGAAAAATTCCTCGTAAATTTTGTCCGTACGTAAACAATTTACCGATGCGGACAAAGTAAAAAATACGTGTCGATAATGGTCAACGAATAGTGACAATGCGTTGACTTTGAAACATTTGTAACTCCTGCGTGGCATAAAACATTAACGACGTTAAATTTATTTAACAGAGAAGATGAAAATGCATATTTTTAAAACTACATGGACTAAAATGTGAATTCTAAAGTATGCAGGGGGCTAAATTAGCATTTAGGTAAAATTAGAGGGTCAAAAATAATGTCAGCCGAAATAAACAACAAATTTTTGCTCTATTTGGCTGCACCGCTTCAATGGTTAATTGTTTAAATTATCAATAAATAACTTATATTAAAATCTTAACGTGCATGTGTGTGCATGTGTGGTGTTTCAAATCGTTTTTGCATGTGTGGAACATTAGACAAAATATGTATCTAATATTTCAAATTGTATAACGTTGGGTGAATCAAGAGTTTCCAGCGACGACTTTGTGGCGTGGTTATTATTGTCTGGGCTTGTTGCTAAATGGGTTGGGCTTCATCCGAAGACTGAAATTGAAGATGCCAAATAAGCGGTTGAGATGCTCCCACAAGAAGTCAATACTATGTCGTTTTCATCTAAAGGCTTGAGCTGTAATCTAGGGTTAGAACATTCCACATCGAAAATCTGATTTCTTGCTTTCTCTCTCTCCCGAAAACGAGCTCTGCGAAGCTTTGTGTTCATTTCATTCTTTCGTGTGTTGTAACTTCCGATCCTGTTGAGGTTGAGGGCTGCGTCCCTGATTAGCTTCGTGTTGAGAGTTGTAAGAACTAGCGGAGAGAAGTGAGGATATATTGAATGGCTTTTAACCAAGTTTCCGTGGATTAGTGCAGATTGAGCTCTGTTAACGAGTTTAACGTGGATGTAGGATCATCTGAATAAAATCACAGAAAAAAAATCTTAGGTGTACATTTTTTGTTTTTGTTTTTGTTTCTACGATTTGTTAGATATGTTAGTTTAAGGTTAGGGGTAAGGATAACCACCGGTAAAAAATACTATAGTGGTATCAGAGTCATTCTTGCTCAAATCAAGACTGAATTTGAGCGCGTCGATTTTGTCAATAGCAAAATATCAGATTAGGACATTTGGCCGGTCCTCCACCAGTAAGGAGTTGTACCTAAGGAGATTAGGACATTTGGACGTTTGACCATATCTGTGTGTTTTGCTTATTTTCTTGTTGCTATTAAACCTGAATTCCATATTGACTTCTTGTTGTTTTCTTTATTCTGTTGTGGATTAAATTTTCAGCTGAGACACCATGACTGACGGACGTGTGGAAATAGTTGTGTTCGATGGTAAATCTGACTTGTCGTCAGGTGCCTCAAAATGAGAGCCCTGTCGCACCAGAAGGTGTTGGTGGCGCTGGAGGCTCAGGATGAAAAGTGGAATGAGGAACAGAAGAAAAGAGCAAAAAAAATCAATGAGGAAGCCTTCAACATTATAATCTTGAGCCTCTCAGATAATGTTATCAGAAAGGTATGTGACTGCACGAACCCCCTTCAATTATCAGATATGTTAAAATCGTTATTTGCAATCTTAGATGTCCCTAATTTAGTTTATTTGAAGGCTTCTCTGTTTTCATATAAAATGAATAGTGCTAAGTCCATAGATGATAATCTTGATTAGTTTCTTAAAAGAACTTTAATGTTGAAAGGAACCCCGCATGCTGTAGATGACACTAGCATTGTAACGATCTTGATAAATGTTATGTCTGAAAATTACTATGTTGTTAAAAGTTGCTTTTTAGTATTCATGAACTGTGCGTAGCTATGATGTGATGTGTACTACTTTAAGGACTAGAGAACTAGAATTAAAGAATCAGAAAATTAAATCTGGTGTGAATATATTAGTTAAAGGCAGAGTTAGAAATAATGGGTCCTCTAGACCTAAGTCTACTGGTAATGACAAACAGACAAATAATAAGAGTGACACTAAAAATCAAATTAAATTGAGGAAATATTTTTTCTGTGGTAAGTCGGGTCATTTGAGGAAAATTTGTTATAAGTGGTTACTAAAAATAAGTCAAACACTAATTCAGAAACTAATTCTATTTTTGTGCCTGAAAATGATTGTGACTTGCCTGAAGTGTTAAATGTTTCAGATTAAACTTTGGTTGCTCTTTTCATATGTGCCCTAGGAAAGAATGGTTTGAATCTATGCATGAGTTACAAATGAAAGAGTGTATATGGCAAATAATCATGTATGCGATATTGTTGGTATTGGTTCTGTTAGTTTGAAAAATAAAAATGGAAAATCGCTCACTTTGTTTAATATAAGATATGTCCCTGGCCTGAAAAGAAATTTAATATCATTGGGTGCATTAGAAGAGAATGGGTGTAGATACTGTGTTGATAATGGTAAGTTGACAGTGTATAAAGATGATAGGCTGATTTTAACTGGTACTAGAATGTATGCCCTGTATATTTTATATGGCTATCATTGCAATGTGTCTTTGTACTCTGCCACTAACATTTCAGATACCCATGTATGGCACTTGAGGCTTGGGCATGCAAGTCAGCGAGGCTTCACTGAGCTTGGTAAGCAATGTCTGTTAGGTAAGTCAATAATTGAATTACCTTTCTGTGAATGATGTGTGTTAGCTAAGCAACATAAGAAATTTTTTCTAGAGGTATGCATGTTGCTAAGGAAATTCTAGAGTATGTGCATGCTGATTTATGGGGTCCGGAAAGTTTTGAATCACATGGGGGGAAATAACTATTTCTTGAGCATTGTTGATGATTTTTCTAAAATGGTTTGAACTTTTTTGCTTAAGTCTAAAAATGATGCTTTCTTGAAATTTAGAGAGTGGAAAATACTAGAGGAAAATCATATTAGTAAATTTGTTAAGGTGCTTAGGATTTATAATGGATTAGAGTTTTGTAATACTGATTTTGATGATTTCTATAAAGAGTATGCTATTTTGAGGCATAAGACTGTTGGGCCACCCCTCAGTAAAATGGGGTTGCTGAGAGGTTAATAGGACATTGCTTGAGAAGGTTAGGGCTTTATTATTTACCTCAGGGCTTCTCAATGCTTTTTGGGGGAAAGTCTGTCTACTGCATGTTATTTGATAAATAGGAGCTCAAATAGAAATTTAGCCTTTTAAGTGCCATATAGAAATATGGGGTAAGAAGCTTGACTTAGGACATCTTAGAATCTTTAGTTGTGCAGCATATGCCCACACTAGGGATGGTAAGTTAGATCTTATGTCAATTACGTGTGTATTCCTAGGATACCAACAGCAGCAACGGGTCAAAGGGTATAGGTTATGATCGGTTGATTTCTTACCGATTATTCGCTTCATTCGATGATGAATTTCGCTCCTCTCCCGAACTTGTCGTTGTGTTTTCACCACTCTACTCTCATTTCAGGTCAAATTATATTAAATTGAGGATTTGTAGTTCGTTTGGAGCAAAATAAGGCAAAACACAAAGATTCAAACGAATATAGAACAAATCTGGGCAGATTGACCTATTTGTCATCAAAGGCCTGCCGAGAACATGATTCTTATCCGATTCAGGCGTGCTATATCTTGTTGGAAAGCTAACTCAAAGGCCTACAACATTGTAGTTTACAGTAAGACGTAATTCGACGGTTCAGATTGTCAAAAATGCAAGACAAGTCAGATTTACAGTGCTGAGTGAACAGTAGCTCAGTTCAAGTAAGAACCGCCGGTTCACTGGTCAAACCGGCCCCAAAGGCAAAATTTCGTTTTTCTTTGAAAGGGGCCGGTTCAACGTAGAACCGGTGGTTTATAAGTTAAACCGGCGGTTTGAACATTGAAACCGCCGGTTTGGCAACAAACCGGGCCGCAAATCAATTTTGAAAATAAGCCCAATTGATTTTCATATAAATAGAAATCGAGGGCTAGTTCAGCAGGGGGGACGATTTTGGAGAACGTACGCAAGAGAGAAGAGGATAGCTTGGAGTGAAGATCGTCGTCATGGGTTCTTCGTTCTTATTCTCTTCCTTCTTGTATTGGTAGTAATCCCGATGAGTAGCGAGTAGTTTATTTAGTTCTAGGATCCTACGGATCCCATGCCTGTAACCTGATTTCATATGATTTGTACAAACATCAGTTTTAGTCTAATGCAAGTTTATGTTTTCAATTCTATTATGCTTCATTCTATCGTTTTACCATTGTTGATCATTGATTGGGATGACTGCATGTTAGAATGAAACTAGGTTAGATGCCAAAAAGATGAATGGGTCTAAGGCAGTTAACTGGAACAAATAGGATTGATGTCGAGACATGGTAGCTATATTGTTAGTACATGAATCGATAGGAGAGTTGACATATTTTGTCTGGAAACCTTTGTGTCTAATAAATCGAAACTGTTGATAATCCGTGATTGGGAGGCGTTCAATAGTGTAGATTAATTCAGGTGATGATCCGTGAATGGGCGGCTCATCTGATGTCAATTTAGGTTATTTCCAAAGCTATTTTGCATGACTATATGGTGTGACTGATTGCATGAATTATGTTGCGAGCATGGGTGAAGTTCGATCTTGGAATTGCTTTCTCTGATCTAATCAACCGTTAGTTATATTAATTAGGATAACAAACCCAGAATTTTCATTAGGAGTAGTTGACAATATTGAGTGCTAGCTAGTATATACACGCGCCTGTTCCTAGGATCGACCCTTGACTTACTAAGGTCTATAAATTATTTTTGACTACAATTTGACCACTGAAACTTATATTTGACAACTATAAAGGGTTAACAATACGCATTGTGAAGTTACTAGATAGATAAGCTAGAGAGGTAAAGATTATCATAAGTAGAGTTGTTATCTTTGATGAGAAGTCTTTCCCATTTAAGTCCCAGTTTGGTATAGATCAGAATAGGTGCATTGACACTATCCCTGCCCAAACTATAGCTAAGGCGAAGTCTGACCTTCCCCACCTTTCCCCTTTATCTGAGAGCCTTCCCAGTGACCTACCTGATCCCATCCCAGAGGCTATCCCTGCTGAACATAACCCTGAACCCAGTCCTGAGTCAGCCATACCTGATCCTGACCCTAGCGATGCAGTAAAGGTCCTACAAGAGTCTTCCTAGGGAGAGTTACATACTTACAAGCTAGCTAGAGATATAGCTATGAGAGAAATTAGAGCCCCAACGAGGTTCTCTGAGACTGACTTAGTCTATAGTGCCCTCCTAGCTGCCGATAATGTAAATCAAAATCATGTTCTCACATCCAATGAACATGAACACAGCGGAAGACATAATCTGTTAGGATCGAAATACCTCCTGCCATTGATGTTTCTTCGTTGTTGAAATTTGGATCTTAGGCTTCCAAAACCCTCCTGCTCACTTACCGATGGTGTATTTTGAATGAAAAGTGGGAATAGTGAACCTTTCACGATCGCTCTGATGATTCTTAAATCAGTATTCTCATCGAAAACTGCCGCAACAGCTTTTTATGTGGGTGGTTTACGGTGGTTTCCTCAAAACAAGGGAAGGATAATGATAATTATTTTTATGTAGTCCCGATTTAATCTTTTAAATGGACCACATAAATAATCTTTATATTTTCAATTATTAAAGATATTCCAACATTCTCCAACTTGGTCAATTTAATAAGATATATAATATATGAATCATAGCGACGAATCGTACAGCGGGAATTAATCTTCCATGTATCACAATATATTACATTTCTTAAACCACCGCACCTTAACTTAATGAGTAAACCTTATGTTTGCTCTAGGTTCAAACTTAATGATATTTCTCCAAAATAGTAACTTTATTGCGCAAAAGATAAATGGAGAAATTATCTAACTGAATAAAAGTCTTTGTAAACATAAATGACGTTCTACATACATGAATCAAGTCCCATTCTAGCTATATGATCTTTGAAATTCTTTGAACACGTTCTTTTACAGCCAAGAATTTTATGTCGATGTGCTTACTTCGACTTCGACTTTTATTATTCTTGGCCATAAATACCGCAGCTCAATTATCGTAGTACATTCTTATCGGCCGACAAATAGAGTCAACAACTCTCAGCCCGATATGAAACTTTTCAACCATACACCTTGTGAGGTCGCCTCAAAATACGAAACTAGTTCTGCTTCCATCGTTGAAGTGGCTGTCAAGGTTTGCTTTGCACTTCTCCAAGACACGGCTCCATTAGCTAGCATGAACATATATCCAGATGTGGATTTTCGTGAATCAATGCAGCCACCGTAATCGGAGTCAGAATAACCCACTACTTCAAGATTATCAGTCTGTCTGTACATAAGCATATAGTCTTTTGTACCCTGAAGACACCTCACCACTTTCTTTGCAGCTTTCCAACAATGCCTAAATTAGTCTGATATCTTTTTAATACTCCAACTGCATATGCAATGTCAGGTCTTGTACAGACCTGAGCATACATAATGCTTCCAACAGCTGAAGCATAGGGAACATTTTTCATTCTTTCCCTTTCAATGTCATTCTTGGGGCACTGGTCCAAACTTAACCTGTCACATTTCACAATGAGTGCTGCACTCGGTGAGCAATTTTTCATACCGAATCTTCCTAGAACTTTATTGATATAGGCCTCTTGAGACAAACCCAAAATACATCGAGATCTATCTCTATGGATCTTAATGCCAATGACATAAGATGCCTCTCCCATATCCTTCATATCAAAGTTCTTTGAAAGAATTGTTTCACCTCAAATAGCAAACCGAAATCATTGGTTGCTAGCAATATATCATCCACGTACAAAATAAGAAAACAAAGCTCACTCCCATTGGCCGTAAGGTATATGCACTGATCCATTGGATTTTCTTCAAAACCAAATGAAGTAATCACATTATGAAATTTCATATACTATTATCAGGAAGCTTGTTTCAAACCATAAATGGATTTCTTAAGCTTGCAAACCAAATGATCACCGTCTTCAGAGGAAAATCCTTCAGGTTGTTTCATATAAACCTCTTCCTCTAAGACACCATTAAGAAATGATGTTTTCACATCCATCTGATGTAGCTTATAATCAAAGTGAGCTACTAATGACATGATAATTTGAAGAGAATCTTTCTTTGATACAGGAGAAAAAGTATCTGTGTAGTCGATTCCTTCTCTTTGAGTAAACCCTTTGTCAACAAGTCTGGCTTTATGCCTCTCGATGTTGCCTTGTGAGTTTTTCTTTGTCTTAAAGACCCACTTACATCCGATGAGTTTTACCCCATCTGCCAACTCGATGAGATCCCAAACTTGATTAGAGCCATTGAGTTCATCTCATCATTTATGGCATTCAGCCATAAGCGTGATTGCAAAGAGCTCATAGCTTGTGAGATAAGGGATCATTTTCGGGTCCAACATTATGATCCAAATCTTGCAGATACACTAGATAATCATCAAGAACATCTGATCATCTATTTCTAGTAGATCTTCTTAATGGATTTTGCTCATCCTCATGAAGAATATTTTGTTCCTCATGCACATCATGATCTACATTTAGTACAACATCTATGTGTACATACGCCATCATTATAGACACCGTGCTCAGATTAATATATGCAGATCTCCGGCCATTGCCAGCATATTTCAAAAAGCCATAAACAACATGCCAAAAACAGTAAATTTAGTATGACATGTTATGCAATTTGAGAAAGCATAATTGATATATTCTACAAGCAAGGCAGAGGACTAACATGTTCTGATACCAAATGTAAATCAAAATCATGTTCTCACATCCAATGAATATGAAAACAGCGGAAGACATAATTTGTTAGGATCGAAATACCTCCTGTCATTGTTGTTTCTTCATTGTTGAAATTTGGATCTTAGGCTTCCTAAACCCTCCTGCTCACTTACTGCACCTTCCTCTCCACCACCTGCCCCAGCCCCTCCTCAGCCGGCACCTCCAGCCTTCCCGGAGCCTGTGGACTTTGGTCCCAATGCTGGGGCGACTGACCTCTACAGGTATTATCTACAAGAACAAAAATTTGTGCAAGCTACTGCACATGCACCTCCCTATGTCTTAGAGGAATTGCATATATATGATGAGGTCTCTGCCTTGCTTAGAGTTGCTGGTTTACAATTGTTGATTAACTGTCACTGGCGTACTATTCCGCGCCTTGTTCTAGAATTCTTGGCCTCCTTTACGTGCTTCCCCGCCAGAGGAACTATGCAACATTGGAATTTCCGGCTGGGCAACCGGGACTGGACCCTCTCGCGGGAGCGTGTCTGCGAAATATTTGGATTTCCGGTTCATGGCACTCTCCCCGTGTTCAATGAGCTGGATCGGAATGATTTTTGGCGAGAGATTTCCGTTGCGGATTGCCCATATTTCCCCACCATCCCATCGACCTGCATCAAAGTCCCGGTGTATAAGTATTTACATCGTCTCATCGCCATGAGTATCTACGATCGGAATGAGGGCGGCACCAAAGTACCCACCCACGACCTTGACATGCTTTGTGCTATGCACCGCCGGATCCCGCTCGACACCGCTTCACTCCTTGGTCACCGCCTCGCCGAATGGGCCGCCAAGTCGAGAGCCCGGATCCTTGGGGGCGGCGCATTCATTACTGGGATTGCCCTCCGCCTTAGCCTCGACCTCACCGGCCTCGACCCCGGCTATGTCCGCCCGCTCGACCTTCCCTTGTTGATCTCTCAGCATATGATTTCCCCCGACGACCGCCACACGTGGCTTTATAGGACTACACCACCTAGTGTTGCGAATGCACCACGCCGCCGACGTGCCGCCCGGACTAGAGAGCCACAGCCTGACCTTGTGGAGGATGCGCCGCCTGCCCCCTTCGATGAGACTTCTGAGCACCCACGCCCTTCGCAGAGCCACCACCTCGACAGCTCGGATGAGTTACTCGAGAGGCTCACTCGTATTGAGTCGACCCTCACAGCTGAGCGAGATTACCGTCGGGCCTCCCACAGATGGATACATGGTGCCCTTCAGACCTTATTACATGCCGGCTCTCATTCCTATCCCGACCCCCCAGCCTCCCCATATGCCGCCGAAGATGCCGACCCACCTCACACAGTCCCCACTGATCAGCCTGGCCCTTCCGGCACGGCCCTGGAGAGTGACACCGATGGGGCCGAGCACACAGACTCTTAGTTGCACTCTTGTCTGTTTTACTTCTTTATTTTGGATGTTGTTCTGTCACTGATCATTACTCATGAACTTTTGCCGAATATTTTGTGATCATGGATATTAGTGCATGTCGTCCTTACTTATGATATTTACTTTTGACATGCTTCCATACATGTGATGTGCAATGTTCTTGCTATACCTCTTCCTTCGATTTTTTGTTTATGCAGACTCGAGCGCTTTCTATGTATGTTCACTTCTGCAGCCCATCCGCTCCATCAGGAAAGTTCCATGCACTATTATCTTTTCTAACTACCTCGTGTCGCTTAGGGACTAAGCTAGATTTTCAGTGTGGAGTGGGTTAGTGCATCATCACTTTCAATCATGTCATGACATGTCATGTATTTGCACTTTAGTTTTGTTAGATATTGCATCGTAGTTGTTTAGAACCAATCATGTTGCTCATGTTTTGTCCCGCATTGCGTCGTGCTCAATTCTCTATCAGTCTTGCCTGTCAGTATCTCAAGTCATTTGATGAATAATTTAGAGCCTGATGTTGTTTTCTTGAATGTGTATTCCTATGATCTCAGTACCTCCACTATTTTTTTTGTCTGTCACGCACTCCAAATGACCTCACAAGCATGCTAGAGCAGGATTTTAGTAGGCACCGGTTCATAATGTTCAATAACCTAGACTAGCTTTGTGATTCGAGGTGACTTTAGCAATCTTACGGACTTCTCATGCATGTTGTTACTCACACACACCCGCCTCCATCATTAGCACACTTTGTCAGGTCTTAAGTGTGGAGTCCTTCAAATGAGGAGAACAAAAAGAAAAGTCAAAAGAGGGCGCAAAATAAGCTCCAACGAAAGGAAAAAAAAACTCCATTTCCGGAATAAAAATACAACAACTTACAGGAAATGAGATGCAAAGGAAAGGAAGAAAAGTTCCCCTTATGCATGGCAAGGCCGAAGGCCATTATATACTCCTACTTAAGCTTGACATCGTGTATTATACCATTTGTTCATTGTGTGTGAGTGCATCTTGTTTGGGAAGTCTTGTAGGATGAGATAAGGAATGACCCTTGTGCTTGCACCGTATCATTAAGAGAGTCTTTGCATTTTTCAAAAAAAAAAATTCTCTAAGCCAGGCTCCTCTTCTCTTACGGGTCACTAGCCTAGACTTTGACACTTGAGAACGAGCTTTGCGCCAAGAGCCCGTGGACTATCCCTAGATAGCATAGGTAAATGGCGAGCATGTTTTGTGTAACTATAATCTTGGTTTCGATGCGTTGCTGGGAGGTTAATTAGAGTAAATGATTAGGCAGTTAATAGCCTTGTGTGCTGATTTTCGTTTGAATGCATTATTCTTGTAAGCTTCGATGGCTCGAAAGTTTTTCGGACAGTGTTTTGAATTATAGACTAAGCAAGCATGAGTTTGAGATTGCGCAGAGGGATGCGCTTGAGCAACACTTAACTCATGCATTCATATAGATTTAGTTGCATTCGGGATTTGTAGGTATTCCCTCTTCTGAAAACCTTCACGAGACCAAAACTCGTCCACTAGGGTAGCCTAGGGGTTTAAAGGCTTGATGCATGCGCTAAATGCATCCGTGATTCCTACGACAGTGAGTTAGGATTTTTTTTTGTTCTAGCTAGTATACGTCGCATGATCTCAAGGGTTACTTACATTATGCTGCTCCGCTATTCGTTATGTGCTTTATGTTTGTTCGGGACGAACAAATTCTAGTGTGGAGTGTTTTGATCGGTTGATTTACTTACTGATTATTCATCCGCTCGATGATGAATTTCGCTTCTTTCCCGAACATTTCTTTATGTTTTTACCACTTCACTCTCATTTCAGGACAAATCACGCCAAGCTACAGCCTTACAGCATTGTCAGAGCAAAACGGAGAGAATCTCAAGATTCCGATAGATATGATCGAAGAATGTGCAGATTTACCTGTCCTTGGTCTTGGGCTCGCTGAGCGCGCAATTCTTACCGATTGAGGCGTGCTATGGCTTTCTGGATAGCTAACTCGAAGAGCTACAACATTGTAGTTTGCACTGAGATGTGATTCGAAGGTTTGAATGGTCCAAAAGCGCGAACAAAGTCAGGATCAGAGTCTGAGTGGACAAGCAGCCCGGTTCTGTGAAGAACCGGCGGTCCATAACATGAACCGCCGGTTTTGGTCCTGAACCGGCCCCGAAGGCAAAATATCGAGATTCACTGAAACTGGCCGGTTCGATGAGAAACCGGCGGTTTGGTTTCTAAACCGGCGGTTTTAACATTGGAACCGCCGGTTTGAAACCAAACCGGGCTGCAAGTCAGTTTTGGAAATCAGCCCGATTACTTTCAGTATAAATAGGAATCGAGGGCTAGTTCACTGAGGTTGGACGATTTTGGAGAACGAACGTAAGATAAAAGAGGATAGCTTGGAGTGAAGATCGTCGTCACGGGTTCTTCGTTTTTTATTCTCTTCATTCTTGTATTGGTAGTAATCCCGATGAGTAGCGAGTAGTTTATTTAGTTCTGGGATCCTACGGATCCCATGCCTGTAACTTGATCTCATGTGATTTGTACAAACACCAATTTTAGTCTAATGCAATTTTATGTTTTCAATTCTATTATGCTTCATTCTATCGTTTTATCATTATTGATCATTGATTGGGATGACTGCATGTTAGAACGAAACTAGGTTAGATGCCAAAAAGATGAATGGGTCTGAGGCAGTTAACTGGAACAAATAGGATTGATGTCGAGACATGGTAGCTATATTGTTAGTACATGAATCGATAGGAGAGTTGACATATTTTGTCTGGAAACCTTTGTGTCTAATAAATCGAAACTGTTGATAATCCGTGATTGGGCGGCGTTCAATAGTGTAGGTTAATTCAGGTGATGACCCGTGAATGGGCGGCTCATCTGATGTCAATTTAGGTTATTTCCAAATCTATTTTGCATGACTATATTGTGTGACTGATTGCATGAATTGTGTTGCGAGCATGGGTGAAGTTCGATCTTGGAATTGCTTCCTCTGATCGAATCAACCGTTGTAGTTAGGATAATTAGGACAATTAGGAATATTTAGAACTAAACTCATAATTTTCATTAGGAGTAGCTGAACATATTGTTTGCTAGCTAGTATATACATGCGCCTGTTCCTAGGATCGACCCTTGGCTTCCCAAGGTCTATAAATTATTTTTGACTACAATTTGACCCTGAAACTTATATCTGACATCTATAAAGGGTTAAAAATACGATTGTCAGAGAGTGGGAATGGTGAACCTTTCACGATCGCTCTGATGATTCTTAAATCAGTCTTCTCATCGAAAACTGGCGCAACATCTTTTTACGAGGGTGGTTTACGATGGTTTCCTCAAAACAAGGAAGGATAGTGATAATTATCTTTATGTAGTCCCGATTTAATTTTTTTAATGGACCACATAAATAATCTTTATATTTTCAATTATTAAAGATATTCCAATAGATAAGACAATCTCCTCAGAACCAGAAACCTTCTTAGAAGCCATAAACTCCAGTGATAGTGAAAAATGGCTTGAGGCCATGAGGGATGAGATGAATTCTCTTAAGGTGAATAAGACTTGTACCCTAGTCGAGAAGCCTAGTTCACAGAAAGTGGTGGAGTGTAGGTGGTTATTTAAGCTGAAAGAGAGCCTGAGTGAATCTGATCCCCCTAGGTATAAAGCCAGGTTAGTGGCTAAGGGTTATACCCAGCGGGAAGGGGTAGATTACAATGAAATTTTCTCTCCGGTTGTTAACTTTAAAACCATTAGAATGCTGCTGTCTTTTGTTGCTTGCCATAACTTACAGCTAGAGTAATTAAATGTTAAGACAACTTTTCTCCATGGTGAATTAGATGAGAATTTTTATATGAGACAGCCAGAAAGTTTTGTGAGTGATAAATTCCTGAGCATGCTTATTTTTTGAAAAATCTATGAATGACTTAAAACAAAGCCCTAGGCAGTGGCTCAATGTTCTAAGTATTGGTTTTATTAGAAGCAATTTTGACAATTATTTTTACTTTTCTGTTGTTAATGACATCCCTGTTTTTATCTTGATGTATGTCGATGATATGTTATTAACAGCAAGTATGTTTCTTTATTAAGTAGGTTAAAGTCTGATTTAAATTCAGCTTTTGACATAAAAGATTTAGGACATGCAAAGAAAATATTGGATATCATCATTGATAGAGATAGAAGTAGGAAGTTTCTAAAACTTCATTAGAAACCATACTTAGAAAAGGTAGTCAGGAAATTTGGAAATATGTCATGTAAACCTGTTGCCATACCTTTATCTCCTCATTTTATTCTTAGCAGGTCTCGATGCCCCAGCTCCAGGTCTGATGTATTAAAAATGGAAGGTATTCCTTATGCTAATGCAATTAGTTCATTAATGTATGCTATGTTTTGTACTAGGCCTGATATGTCATTTGTCATTTCTTTGCTTAGTCGATATATGTCAAATCTTGGTATGGAACATTGGCATGCATTAAAATGTGTGGTTGCATATGTTGCTGGAACTGTGAGCACTGGATTGTGTTGTGAGAATAGGAAAAATGAGTGTGAATTGATTTGTTATGTAGATGCTGATTTTGCTAGTGATAGGGATTCTAGAAAATTATAACTGGTTATTGATTTACTTTAGGCTCTAATTATATTGCATGAAAATTTCAGCTTCAACCTATAGTTGTGTTATCAACTACTGAATTTGAATATGCAGCACTGTGTGATGCTGTTAAATAAGCTTTTTTAGTTAAAAGGATTGTTAAAAGAGGTTTGTCTACTTGATAAACATGTTCTGATATTTTCAGATAGTCAATTTGTAATTCATTTAAGTTAGAACCCTGTTTACCATGAAAGAACTAAACATATAGATGTTAAGTTTCATTATATAAGGGAGTTGATTGCTGCTAGAACTGTTAAACTATTGGAAGGAGATACCTCGGATAATCCTACTGATTTTAGCACAAATATTGTGACTAACGTCAAATCAAGCACTGCTTGGATTTATTGTGCATTGAGTGATTTGTGGTGCAGGTGGAGTGATATTGCTGAGTGCGGTTTGCACTAGCTTCCCCAGAAGGTTGGTTGCTGCTCCTGCCATGATTCAGGTGGAGAATGTTGGGTGAATCAAGGCTTTCAGCGACGACTTTGTGGCGTGGCTATTGCTGCCTGGGCCTGTCGCTAAATGGGTTGGGCTTCATCCGTCGGGTGAAGATGAAGATGCCACATGAGCAGCTGAGATGCTCCCACAAAAAGTCAAGACTACATTGTTTTCATCTAAAGGCTTGAGCTGCGTCGTTTTTTCATCTAAAGGCTAGAACATTCCAGATCGAAAATCCGATTTCTTGCTTTCTCTCTTTACCGAAACCGAGCTCTGTGAAGCTTTGTGTTCGTTTCATTCTTCCGTGCGTTGTAGCTTCTGATCCTGTTGAGGTTGAGGCCGAGGGTTGTGTCCCTGATTAGCTCCGTGTTGAGAGTGTAATAACTAGCGGAGAGAAGGAGAGAAGTGAGGCTGTATTGAATGGTTTTCGGCCGAGTTTCCGAGTACTAATGCAGACCGAGCTCCGGCAATAAGCTCAACGTGGATGTATGTTCATCTAAACAGAACCACGGGAAAAATCTCAGATTTACATGTTCTTTGTTTTTTTTTTTCTACAATTAGTTTGATATGTTAGATTGGGGTTAAGGGTAAGAATAGCAACCAGGAAAAAATACTACATATAAATAAAAAGGTTATCCAATTAACATATATATAATTTTATGTCCTTTTTGTTATAATGAATATTAAATGCTATCTTATCCTCACCGCTATATTTAGGCACATCTTTAACTTTAAGCCAACATTGTAAAAGTATTTATTCCCAAAGTAGAAAACCAATACAAAATTTGAGAAACCTAAATTATCTTCTTTCCCCTCACCTCATACCGAGTTTTTATCTCCTCTTTCTTCGTCTTCAGCATACTTTGCACCATTAACACCGCACGCAACCTCCTCGGCATAAGATCCACTCTTTGCTAAAACCTACACATTGGACAGACTTCTCTACCTTTCCCATAAAAATATCGTTTTGAAGTGTTAGGCGGCCCGCATCATCCGGTATATGCAACGTGTTCCTTGCATTATAAGTTTTAGATTTTAGAATAAAGGGTTGGATGCGCGCATTTATAAAATCATGTCATGTCCGAGATTAACGGGTATCTAGAGAAAAGTTAGATGAAGTAATCTTAGGCACCTAGGCCAAAGGAAAGAGCCTTATTCATAAAACTAGTTTGATGAGTGGGAAAATGGACCGGCATACTCTAAATTCTCCATTCTGAATGGTTTTTCACTTTGATTTGGAGATCGATCCAATAGCGTCCATGACGACCTATTCTGAACGGCTATCTTTCAAATACCTCTTTTTCAGATCGTGCCGGGTTCTTAATGAAATGCCTCAAATGTTAGGTGTAGAGAAAGAGATGAATCAAGAATACTAGGGTGATGAGTGGGAATTCCTATCATTACACAATTTCTTATGCCGCCAACAAGGTGAGATTATAACAAATGCAGCGGCTTGTGCTTTACCCAAAGTATAACTTGAAAGCAAGAAATTATGCTGCCGTGTGCAGCGAGCGATGATTACGAGCTAAGAAGAATTCGGTCTGCGCGAGGGGTCCTAGAGAATATCTAAGCATCCACTTTGCATTTTACTTGCTCTAAAAATATTCGAGAACAAAACTCTCAAGTACCTACTTTATTCTCCCTCCCGGCACTCACAAAATCCACCTTAGATTTCATGGCCGACTTTATAGCCAGCCCCCACTACTGCATTTCCAGTCTCTCTCTACAAAATCGAAACAGGTTTCGAAGCTCTGATGGCGCTTTGTCAGTGTTGCGATATCTGGGACTGGATTCACAACCTTCCACCAATACCAGAATGGAAAACAAACTCCATGTCCATGCCACTCTGCTCTTCAAATTCATCGAACCAGCCATCTTTGAATCTTTCAGTGGCCAGAAGCCCAGATGCACCCAGTTTCTACTTCTCCATCTTGGCCAATTTCAGCCTCCCCATATTTCTCTGGACCTCTAAGCCATTCAACCTCGACACAAAGTCCAGGAAACTTGTCGATGAAGGAACCGTCCCCAAGCTGATGACGAACCTCGTAGAAGATGTGATTAAATATGGGTCCAGTAACAGAAGGGTGTCATTCAGAATCCCCAAGCTGGACTCCATTGCAACATTCAAGGACATCTTCAACTTCATCTTCCTCTCACTCACATTCCTAGTCGCCATCTACGAGGCTCCCACCGACATCCGCTGCGCGTGCTTGGCCACGCTTAAAGACCAGTTGTCAAGCTCGCAGGCAAGGCAAGCGTCCAAGCTGCTGATGAGGCACTTGGGGTCCAATCTCGAGGAGCTATGGGTTCGGTCCATTAATGTCGCTTTCACTAACTGGATTGTCGAGCTCAAGGAGGAAAACTGTCCCTTGAAAACCCCATCACCTCTGTTTTCATACGCGCTTTCGACCATCGGGTTGTGGAAAGTCCAGCTGTACTGTCCTGTCATTGCCATGGACGTTGTCAGCTCCAGCAGCTCCTCAACCGACCCAAGGCTGCAATTCTCTCTGAACTATCATCAGCTGGAGGGTGTCATCCAGTTCAATTACAAGGTCACTCCTCGGGAGAGGTGGATCGACGTGTCCATGAGCATCGACAACTTGAGGTACTTAAACTTATAACTAATCTCATCACTAGAGTGTCTGTTGAAAAACCTCACTCACCGGCCATTCTTTCCGGCAGGCTGGACGTCATCCGGCTGGTGAACGAGACGTTAATAAGAGAGCGAGGAGTTGGGTCGTCGGAGAAGCACTTCCCGTCTCAAATATCGCTCCAGCTGACCCCGGTTTTCCAAACGGACGTGATCAGCGTCTCGGTCAGCAAATCCTCGGAGAACCCCATACGAGAAATCGGCACAGAGAGAAGCATAGAAGGGTCGATCGACCTCCCGACCTCGGTCGGCATCCGAGTCTCAGCTGGCGAAAGCTCCACCATGAGCTTAAAGCCATGGAAATTCGAAGAATCAGTTTACGGAAACACAGCAATCTTAAACTGGTTTCTTCACGACACGATGAGCGGGCGAGAGGTGTCGAGCAGCAAGCCATCTCTGCTCTCGTTGTTGCACCCCAAAGCTTGGTTTAAGAACCGATACTCGAGCGCGTACAGGCCTTTCACCAGGCAGGGTGGGATCGTGTTCGCCAAGGATGAGTATGGCGACGGGGTGTGGTGGAAGGTGGACAAGAAAGCGATGGGGAGGACGATGGAGTGGGAGATCAAAGGAATGATCTGGTTGACTTACTGGCCCAACAGACATAGAACACTGTACAATGAAACCAGAAGGTTAGAGTTTAAGGAAACCATCTTTATCACTCTTGTCTAATCTCATCCAATTGCTTATAATACTTTTTAAATAATTATTGGACAATATGTTTCCCATTGTAAAGCATGTGGAACACGTTAGAGTTTGGGATTAAAAATTCCATTTCAAACTGCAACTTCATTCAAAAACATATTACGGTTTCAATTCTAATTTTACAAGTTTAGAGTGTGTTAAAAGAAATAGCCCTTTCAAATTAATTTTTTCTTTGAATTTACGATTCATCTGTAAAATAATTTCACGTCAACGATGATGGGAATAGATGTCTCCCGTGATAATATTCGATCTCTACAAAAAGCTCTAACGCTCAAATAGCCAATGTCCAGCTCCAGACAGTCGACTTTTCGAATCCCTGTTCGGTTAATCCTGACCCGAATGTAGTTCGACTGATTAAATTCGATCCGAAAGATTTAGGCTCTCTCCTGTTCGTTCCGAAGTATGCTAAATGCTTGGCAAACATGTACTTTTGTTATATAAAATTGTTGTAATAATTTATTTTAAAAAAAAAATTACACTAGGGCTAATCCGAACCAGCAATGTGCTTTGATAAAAGTCGGGGACATGGACAACCGTCAAGTCAAAAATATTCCAAGACCATTGGCCAGCCTCCTCGAATTATTATTTTAAGGGACCGATTTGAATTTGATCAAATCCTACCTTCGAAGGCTTATGTATGCGTTATTATTGTGGTGTACGCAAATAATCAAGTTGAGTAATCCATCGAAAATGTATGGAAATTGTAATGTACACCGTAAGATTTTTCAGAATTTTTTTTTGGTAAATGAAACATATTTTTGATTAAAAGTAAATAATTTATAAAATTCCTCCCATTTTTTCAATTTTTTTTTTTGCCTTTTGCATACATAAAAGAAGATATTTAGGCCCGGCTCGTTTATCGAGGGCCCAATCAACCCATGGGCCTGCCTTTTACTTTGGGCCATGTGAAGAGCGATTGAGCTTCGAAAGCAGTGTGATGATAACAACGAATGGGGGCGAGAAGCTGATGGAGAAAGGAAAGGGTCGAAGATTTCAATGACGGAGAGTCTCATTTCTCGTTAGCTGGCCGGCACTTCTCGCTATCTCTTCATACGGACGTTTACTGCACCAACTACTTCTCTCTCCGCCTTTCGCCTCCGGCATTTTGATTTCTGCTCTCTCTGTCTTCCTCGCCGATGGAGTCCGTTGCCGCTCTCCGATCCTTCCAATGTAAGTTCTGACGCGATCGCGCTCTTCGAATATGTGCCCGCGCTTTCAAGTTTCTTGTTTTTGTCTCGGTTTCTTTTTGTCTTGCTGTTGTTGTTGTTGCTAGATCTGATGCGAGGCGAGATCAGTTGTTTTGCTCGAGCAGTTCGCTTGTGTCGGTGTGAGACGTAGTATGGCTTAGAGAGGCGAACCTGATTTTAGTAGGACCATGTGTAGTGAAACAGGGAGCAGTGTGATAACATTTCCGTTCTTCATATGCATTTGATCTGGTTGTCATACCACATTTGATCAAACTGTAGTAGCTCGCTCAACTTGCATAGTTGCATATATATATATATATATTCACTTGTAGGAATAGGATAGTAATGAGATACATTGTGGCATTGTGCAATGAAATTGACTTTTGGTGTCATTCTATGTTAATATAACATTGAGTGTTATCAACTATTTGAAGTTGTAAACACTATGTAGAAGGATGTGTATAGTTGAGGATCATGATGTAGTATTGGCGTCAAATTGTGCATCCTTTTCACTACATTAATGCATACATTGTCTCTTTTTTTTTTTTTCCCAGATACTGTAGGAGCTGTGAGTTCAAAATCAGTTTTGGGGAGACCTGGAATGTTTTCCTTTTGTAATGTCACGACTTCCACCTCTAGTAAATTGCTCGGTAGTGGGCCCACACTCAATGGCAGAGCACCCTTAGTATCTTGCGTTAAGACTTCTGTGACCACTGCAACAGAGAAGGCTAATGGTGAGTACCCTTTGGGCTTCGAGATTCTAACATTTATCTCCTATAGGCTAGAGCATACACTATTAAAGCATTATGTTCTTATTAAAACAATGGGTAGAAGCTAACTCACAAACAGGAGATAGGGATAATCATAAACATATATTCCTCCATTCTGCTTGCACTTGAACTAAGGGCCTAAGGCCACACAACTGAAGATTAAAAAAATTGGATTCTTAGTGGTGTTCAGGTAGTGATTTTAGAACCGAGTATACCACATACAAATTTCATATATTTACCGAAACATTTTAACTTACTGGTTAATTACTATTCTCATAAGATTTTTGGTATCTTTCAGATGTTGGCCCCTCAGCTGTAAAAGCCCTGTCAAATCCAACCTTTCCCAAAGGATTTGAGGTTTGTATTTCATCATATTGTCTTTTTTGTTGGTAGATGAAATCCAATTGATGTCAATTTTTCCATACATAATATTCAAAGAAATCAACAACAAAAAAAAGTCACCCATGGATGATAAACATTGAATTGCAAAATATATTACTTTTAGAATATTTTATTAAATAATGGTAGTTAATACCATCCTTACGCTTTCCCTAATTATTTACTTTTGAAATACATGATGCAGTACTGTCATTTTGTTATTTGTATCAGGATATAATTTTGGAGGTTTGTGATGAGACAGAAATCGCTGAACTGAAGCTGAAGGTAAAACCCGATGCTCATTAAAACTGCAGTCTGTTCTTTTTTATTGCTCGACGGCTCATTTATGCTGTATTTACTAATTGATCTTGTAGTGTGTGTATCTATGTTTTAACTCCTGCAACAACATTTAGTGTTTTTGTATGAGAGTTTTCTAAGCTAATGCAATTTCATGTTTGAAATTGATATGGTTGAATTTTGTATGCGATAAAAGATTGGAGACTTCCAAATGCAACTTAAGCGAAAACTTGCACCTGCGGAAGCCCCTGCTCTAGTAGTTGCACCTGCAGCCTCACTACCACCTGCTGCAGCTGAGCCTAAGACTGCCCCACCATCTCCACCACCCAAAACCTCATCCGTGAAACCCAGTTCATTTGTGAATATACCCAAAGAGAAGTCAGCAAAGTTGATGGCCCTGGAATCTTCTGGTGCTTCGGGATATGTTCTAGTTGCATCTCCAACAGTATGTGTCACCTACATTTACTTTAAAAACGAATTTCATCTTTAATGTGGAGAATGGAGACATGTATCTGACTTGCTGTCTTTTCATATATCCAGGTCGGTACCTTCCACAGGGGAAGAACATTAAAAGGAAAGAAGCAACCTCCAGTTTGCAAAGAGGTAAACAAATGCAAGCGACTATGCATGAATCCTGAATTTGCCTCCTTCCTATAGTTAACTGACTAAACTAAACACTGAATGACGAACCTAGTTTTGAAATCTAACTGTCTCTGGCGTAGTGCGCAAGCATAACTTAGGACCCAAGGCGTCAGCTAGTTGTTCTTGCAATTAATTTCTTAACATATCTGATATGAAAAACAGGGAATTGTAATAAAAGAAGGGCAAATCATCGGATATGTGGATCAGTTTGGCACTGAACTTCCCATAAAGGTTAGTGTACACAGCTACTAGGGCGAACCATTTTTTTATCATTCTGTATTTCAGCAGGCTGTCAACTCCGAACTCTTTACTATTTTGTGCAGTCTGATGTAGCTGGAGAGGTATTGAACCTCCTCCTGGAGGAAGGAGGTAAGAATATGGCAGTGCTAGACTATAAGGCTATCTGTGTCCAAATATCTGTTAGTATGAATTCTGACCTGTCTGCACAATCTTGTTTATGTTTCTTGCAGATGGTGTTGGTTATGGGGATCCATTAATTGCTGTCTTGCCATCATTCCACGGTAATTAACCAATGAGAAGATGAAACCTTAGCTCTATTTGTTTCTCCTAGCAACACATGTCAAAGTTTAAGGAAAGCGTTTGACCTATTTTTTTTTTTTAATAACAACAAGTTCTCCTAGTTACCTCTATGATGGAATGTGCTTTTTATCTCAAACACACATGTAACATGAAATGTTTGACCCAACACAACATCACGTCTCTCTACCCTCATTAGCACCAAACATGGCTACAATATGCTCTCTATTCCTACCATCCCTTTCCCCTCCCGGTGGCGTCTCCGGCACAACCTGTTGGTCCTCAACATGTCTCCTACAGTTACCGATCACATCACCCTCAACTCTATGCTGCTGCACCACCAAAACCGAGGCCGTGCTCCCAAAATCCATCGACGTCAGCATGTCTCCCACCACTCCCAGCTCCGGACACTCACTCCAATCCTCCAGCCCCGACAAGATCTCCCACTCCGGATGATGTTTCCCGACCAGTATCAAATCAAACGTATCCTCATCAAGTATTTCTCTTATCAAGCCAGCTAACCCTACTCCATCTGCAACCTCTTCTTCATAGTAAGCAAACCTCTCTTTCCCAGCATTCTCTCTCCGCACCATGTTCACATAATCAGACTCCACCTTCGAACCTCTCTTCTCCTGCTTCGAACCCGGCAAAAGAAACCTCACGATGGTGAAAACCACTCTCTCATGGCTCGCCATCCGAGCGCCATACGTCAGCGACTCCATGTCATCATCTCCACCAAAAAACAGCACCACGACATGATAGTCCGACCGAGCATTGATGATCGACAGCGAGCCCTTTAAAATGCCCCGGTCGATCAGGATCCCGACCGAGCACGGGGCCTTGGACAATACATTGATGTTCACATTCTGAATCTGCCTACTCACGGATCCAACCGACCCGTCTATCGCCCATTGTTTATGGAACGGCATGATCACAACCGTGACGCGCCGTTCCCCGATCACCTGCACGATATCATCGTGCATGGTATCGAAATGGGTAATCGTAGTGAAGAATTTCAGCTTGGTGCAATCCTCGTGTAAAAGCTCGTAGTGGCGGAGAGCGTTGATGATGTGGCTGGACTTGGATAAATTCGGCTCTAGAGTCCGAGACGCAGTGGCTTGCTCTCCATGAGCCATGAGGATCGGCATTGAGCGACCTACTAGCTCCACTAGCTGCATGGCTAGGACCACAATAGGACTCTCTCTCGTCGGGTTGGAAACTTCTAGAATATTCAATAAGGTCGGGATGTTGTCCTGGTTGTGGATGCAGACCATCACGCGCAGCTCCGAGTCGCCCTTCGAGTGGTACAACGTGTTCCGCTCGATCGCCATGTACATCTCCTCTGGGTCGTAGATCAGCCTGATCAGCTTAGGCACTACCGCTGTTGCCACTATCACTGATATCACCAGCATGCTAAACTCCTGCTCTCCCAATATCTGTATGTAACATTCAAAGATTAGTCCGTAAAACGACAGCGTTTTCACTTGTCAAAACTACAAGTGCTGTACCTCGACGTCCTTCCATAAATTGTAGAGGGCAAGCTCGCTGACTCCCTTAGCATTCATGACAAGGCCAAGAACAATGGCCTCTTTTCGAGGTATGTTGAAGTAAAGGGCAGGGAAGACAACAGCTCCAGTCTTCACAACACATTCAAAAGTTAGAAGCAAAGTCATGATGACAAAGGTCTTGAAATGGATACTCAAAATGTTGGTCTTCAATCCACTGCATCCTAAGAAAACCGGGTACAGGACTTCGCATATGAGAGTATCAAGTTTGGACACAATGGCGGATCCCAAAGGAGGACCATCCGGCACGGCCAGGCCGAAGATCATGGGGCCAAACACATAATGTTGTCCGATGAGCTCGCTAAGTAACCCTGAGGCCAAGACTACTAGCAAAATGATGCAAATGTGGCCGCTCTGGACCGGCTTCCCAGGAGGCGTCTGGTCCACTATCCATAAAACTAGTGGTCTGAACACGAAGGAAGCAATTGCTATTAAGGCTGCTGCTGCTCCTATGGAGGCCACTATGTTTAAAACGCTGCCGTTTTTGTTATCGGAGATGGAGAATATGATGGAGATGACGGAGACCCCTAGGATGTCGCAGAAGATGGTGGTGGCTAAGGCTAGACGGCCTAGATCGGTGTTGATGATTTTGAGCTCCATGAGTAGGCAAGCAATGACTGGTAAGGTGGTGATGGATTGGGAGATGGTGGCTAGTGGGAGAGAGACGGAGAGAGATGGATCGACATGGACTGTCTTGACTATGATGATGGCTAAGGCTGTTGGAATTGATATGGTGAAGAAGAAGACTGAAAACCCTAATGTCATCGCCTTCTTGTCCGGTCTCAGCATCATGATTACATCGGACTTCACTCCGATGAGGAAGAACACAAACATCATCCCGAATGTTCCTAGGGTTTCAAGTATCAAGTTCCCTCTTAGCGGGAACAGCGTCTCTGAGAAAACCTCAATTTGACCTAGCAGCGACGGACCTAGCACAACTCCGCCCTGCAACAATAAAAATGTCATCAGAGTCGCTCTCAGGCATATTCTCAGCCATGCATTGTTACCAGAATCTGAGATACGATGACGGACTGGCCCAGGGGCTTCAAGCAGATGTTGATGAGATGCGAAGTGATGGATATGACGATGATCTGAAGCATCAGAAGCGGGCTTGTGAAATGCAGAGGATTGTCTCCGAACCATAATCCGTCCGATTCTGTCCTCTCGTACTCATGACAAAATAATCTTCCTGCTCCTGTTCCTGTCGCATTTGCCATGCCCGATGGACGTCGATCGATCGTCCTTGTTCTGGTTGTGATCTGAAACCCAGTTTTTTGTGCGGGTATGATCGATCAGGTGGAAGTGGAGGAGCTGCTTTAATTTGACCTAAACGTGAAATGAACAGAGCGAGGAAATTGCATGGTGAGATTTCTGTGAATGGTGCGCTTAGCCACCATATGGTGTATCCACCCCTTTTTCCGGATATATACATGATTCAACAAAACCTCCATGGACGCGCTGCAGCAAGCCACAATACGGGTCGCTCCGGACCGATTCGTATAATAACCTAGTGGCATGTCCGTAACTATATCGCATTTTTCGTCTTTCCTTGTAACTCTCTCTATATAAAGAAAAGCTGCTCCGTTGGTTTCTCATGTGTATCGCACGGTTGAGGATTTGTCCGACGACTGGTCCAGACCTTGCCCTGGTTTGTGTGATACTCGATGAGCGAGCGCTTCCAGAAGCCTCTTCGGAATGACTCCGATTCCAAGTGTTTCTGCCGGAGATCGACGCGATCTTCCACGAGTGTTTCGTTAAACGTGAGTTGTGCTGCTGGCAATGTTCGGGTAAGTCTAGTTAAAAGCAAATATAATGCTTCGGTTAGAAAATAATGACAGGATCGGTCATATTTACATAAAACAATGCAGTAACTAACAGATGCATCAACGATGTCCAATAATAAAATTAAGAAAATTGAAAGAAGAGAAACAAAATCGAATTAGGGTTGAGGCTTGCTAGGCAATTTCCTTAAAGTCAAATTGCCCCTATCTGGTGCTGGATGTGAACCTGCAATAGACCTCCCAGGATACAACAACCGTACCTTCTTTCACTTACACCGATATGAAGAAGGCGAAAGGCAGGCTGACTTCGCTATCATCACTTACTCACACAAATCGAACTCACAGAAAATAGAGAAGGGGAGTGTTGTAGTCGTTGTCTCGGTGATTTCATCAGAAGGAAGCAACATTCTTTTATAAAGATGATCTTCAAACGTCCTCCCATGATTAGAGAACCACCAACTTTCATCGGTTGGAACTGCCTTCAACGGCAGGAACTGATTCCCCACTTAGGTTCAAGATAAGAACGACGAAAACGAATGTAGGGCTTCTAGAAGCCCAACTTCGTTTTCCACAAAACTACGTCATTTTGTGTTATTATAAGTTCAACTTAAATTGTCACAAAACTACGTCGTATTGGACCATTATTTTCTTCACCAACAATCAATACAATTTTTCCAACAATCCCCCCACGAAGAAAATCGAGCGGTATTAAAATTAAAACAAAACCCGACTCAACATGGTAATAGTTTCTACAGTCTATACATGCATATGATAGGTAGGCAACACCTTTGAACCTTCCCTTTGAAAGATATGCATTATTGACTGACTCTTCAGTAGACGCGTTGTCTTTGAACTGTTCGTCATTTTATGCCGACAAATACATATCTCCTACAGATATATTCCTGACAGCCTTCCACTTCTCATTGGTGGGCTCATTTCGGCCATGAAACTCCTGCTTGGTTCAGCGAAAGTTGTTAAAGAATTAAGCCCTTAATTAATTCTTCTTGAAGCGGCCATACTTCTCTCTCACATAGATGATTCTTTTCAAGATAATCTCGTATTACTAGTGTCTGGTTTCCAAACCACAGAATCATTAAAAGCTAATAGCTTAATCTTGTACGAGAATCACTGTTTGATAAGGAATGGGTTGGCGTGACCCCCTCAATGACTTCACTTCGTCTTAGCAATTAGGTTGTCTCATTGAACCAAGTTCTTAGGATCTCCAGTCATCTTCGTTGGGTTTTCCTTCGGCTCAGCATACAATACTCTAGGGCTTTAACCTCATTCCTTGTGTCATTTTCTCTACTTGGACCCTATTTAACCCTTTGGTTAGCCGATCCGCAATATTATCTTTGGACATTACATAGTCAATGCTTATGACTCTTATAGAGAGAAGTCTAATGGTTTTATGTCTTCGACGTATATGTCTAGATTTAGCATTATACAGCACACTCTGTGCTCTACCAATAGCCGATTGATTATCACAATGTATCCATATTGGTGGCACAGGTTTTGTCCATTTAGGAATATCCTCAACAAAGTTTCTCAACCATTCAGCTTCTTCGCCACACTTATCTAATGCAACGAATTCTGCTTCCATCGTGGATCTGGATATCGCAGTTTGCTTTGAAGATTTCCAGGACACAGCAGCTCCTGCCAAGGCAAACACGTAACCACTAGTGGCTTTTAAATCTTGTATGTCAGATATCCAACTAGCATCACTGAATCCCTCAATGACTTCTGGATACTTGGTATAATTCAAACCATATTCACGTGTATATCGTAAATATTTCAACAGTTTAACAATTGTGTTCCAGTGTTCTATTACTGGATTACTCGTGGGCCTTGCAAGTCTGCTCAATGAGTAGGCCAAGTCTGGTATTGTATAATTCATTAAGTACATCAGACTGCCTATTAGTCTCGCATACTCTAACTGATTGATGCAGCCATTTTTGTTCTTAGACAAGATTTGTCCAACTTCGATTGAAGTTCTAAAAGTACCAGAACTATCTTTTCCAAACTTGTCTAAGATTTTATCAACATAATGTGACTGAGTCAATTTAAGTCCACTTGCCGTACGTCTAATTTTTATTCCTAAAATCACATCGGCTAGTCCTAAATCTTTCATATCAAACCTAGAGTTCAATATTAATTTTGTGGACTTTATCAAGCTATCATTGCTTCCTACAATGAGCATGTCATCAACATATAAACATAAAGATCACATATCCTTGATCCGTATTGTTAAGATATGTGGCATCATTGACAAACTCCTACAAGGTGCACAAGAGTCTGCTACATCAAGCATGTGAAGACAACAGCTGGTGCAGAGCGTTCCAGAGTGCACAGGCGTTGCTACAGCAACCTGTGTAGTAGAGAGCTGTAGCATCCCAAATAGCAGATTTTCATGTGAAGAACAAGCTTCCCAGAATTGAAGAGAAGAGCAACGAAAGCTTTCTAAATGCAATTTAGAAGATTCCAAGAGTCAATAGCATGCCGATCAACTTGGAGCAGCCCAAAGAATGTACGAAGGGTTGCTGCCGGCATTGCAACAGGTCGGTAGAGTATCGTGAAGATTGAAAGCAAGATGATATAGCTACCCGTGTGAAGACAGCAGCTGGTGCAAAACCAGCCAGAGTGAACAAGCTTAGTGTACAAGCAGTTGCTACAGCAGGAGCTGTAGCAGCAGAGCAGCAGTTTTGGCACGAAGAATAATCTGCCCAGATATAAAGTAGCAGTGCACCGGGAGGCTTCTAAATATTCTCAGAATATTCCCAGAGAAGATTTCGTGCCATAACTTGCAGATTTGATTGGGAAATCAAATCTCCTAAAAAGTAGAAGATACGAATCTTGTTGAGATCTTTTAGGAACTTCCTAAATTTGATATTGATGGAGCATGAAGTTCCTATTTAAAGAAGGTTGGGCAGAGCAGCAAAGTATCCATCCATCCAACATAGAATCCAAGCACCTCAGATATTGAAAGAGAGCTGGACAATATTCAGAGTGCTAGAGAGAAGGGATCGGATCACCACCGTGAGCAGAGCGTGAGCGCATAGCTGAGTGGTTCGAGCAAAGGCTGATCAAGGACTTGCAGAGTCTGATCAGAGAAGACCAATTCAGAATAGGAATTGCTTGTTGGTTGATCAAGGCAGGCGGCGGCAGAATTGTCGAGTGGAGGAACTCGGACAATCTGCGGAGGCCCGACTCTTGCTAGTGACAGGTGGTCACTGAGTAAGGGGAAGCATCACGGAGAAGGACAGCTGAGGGCGATCGGCTCGGCAAGGCTTTGGAGCGACGTGGACAGAACCTGCACCAGCTGGTTGCTACGGCGGGTGCTACAGCAAAGCTACGGAGACTTTGTGTTAATTAGAATAGGTTGAGTCTGCTGGGATAGAAGGTTAGCTATTATGAATTGATACAAGTGTAGATGTGTGAGAGACAAATCAGAGGTTGTTCCGATTGTGTGTGAAAGTTTCTAGTTGAGATCGAGTAGCATAGAGAGTCACGGAGTTGAGTCTGTGTTATATAAGAATCTCTTGAGAACTAGTGGATTGAGGACAGGAGCAAGGTCCTCCCCAGACGTAGGCAGTTGGCCAAACTGGGTGAACATTGTTCAGTGTTTTGTTCTGCTGCACAAGATCTGAGTGTACAAGAGTTTGCTATAACAACTGCTTGTACACATTTAGTAACTTAGAGGCGCTAAAAATTTCAGTATTCTTAATGTATACACACTTGTCACATTCGTTGATTTTGAAACCATTTGACAACATTACATTGTCAAATTTTTCATGCCACTGTTTTGGTGCTTGTTTCAAGCCGTAAAGAGATTTGACAAACTTACAAACTTTTCTCTCTTGACCTAGCACAACACAACCCTCAGGTTGTTCCATATATGATTTCTTCTTCTGGTTCTCCATTGAAAAATGCAGTCTTCACATCCATTTGATGAATTTCTAAATTGCGCAGAGCTGCAATTGCTATTATCATCCTGATGGAAGTGATTCTCGTCACTGGAGAATAAGTATCAAAGTAGTCTTGACCTTCCTTTTGTCTATATCCTTTGATTACAAGTCTCGCCTTATATTTTTCTATTGTGCCATCCACTTTCATCTTCCTTGTAAATACACATCTTGAACCAAGGGGTTTATTTCCTGGGGGAAGATCTACTAACTCCCATGTATGATTTTGTATGATGGAGTAAATTTCACTTTGAATGGCCTGTTTCCACGAGGGACCCTCTACCGAGCTCACTGCTTCTCTGTAAGTTCGGGGCTCAGACTCAAGCATATATGTTAAGAAGTCAGGGTCCAACGATCTTTCCGTTCTAGCCCGTTTACTTCTTGCGAGTCAGTTTCAATTACAAGCTCATTTTCTTGATTTTGAGATGACTCCTCAACCTCTTGGATTAACTCATGATGTTGATAATCCATTTCTTTGTAAGGAAACATACATTCAAAGAATGATGCATTCTTAGATTCTATGATGGTATTTTCCTCTACATTTGGATTCTTTGATTCATACACCAAGAATCTATATGCATTGCTATTCCACGAATAGCCAATGAAAACACAGTCAACCATTTTTGGTCCTATTTTCATTCGTTTAGGGCCTTGTGCCACTACTTTAGCTAGGCACCCCCACACTTGCAAGTGTTTATAGGATGATTTATGTCCCCTAAATAATTCATAAGGAGAATTATCCTTCTGCTTACGAGATATCCTATTTAATAGATAATTTGCTGATAAAATGGTTTCCCCCCACATTGACTGGGGTAGGCCACAGCTTAACAACATTGCGTTCATTATCTCCTTTAGTGTCCTATTTTTCCTTTCTGCAACACCATTAGATTGAGGCGAGTATGGTGGAGTAACTTCATGAATAATACCATATTGTGCACAAAAGGCCCCAAATGGTTCTACATATTCTCCACCACGGTCACTCCTCACTTTTTTAATTTTCTCGTTGAGTTGGTTCTCAACTTCTAGTTTATAGATGACAAACTTATCAATAGCTTCATCTTTGCTCTTAAGCAAATACACATGACAATACTTTGTACTATCATCAACGAAAGTAACAAAATATTTATTGTCAGCTATTGTTGACATGAACTTTAAATCACATAGATCACTATGTATTAATTCAAGGGGTTCTGTTTTCCTTTATACAGTATGAAAGGATGTCCTCGTTATTTTTGCTTCGACACATGTTTCACATTTGTGTTTAGAATCAAATTGAAATTTGGGTATACACTCCAAATTCATTAACTTTCTCATTGATTCATTATTCACGTGTCCTAGTCTTTCATGCCATAAAGTAGAAGACTCAAGCAAATAAACAGAAAAATCATTCTTATTCATCTTTTTCAGAGCCATTACATTCATTTTCCATAACCCCTTATGAACATAACCCCTCCCCACATATATGACATTCTTAGTGAGGACAACTTTCTGGGACTCAAACACCATTCTAAAACCATGGTTAACCAGCAACGTCCCGGAGATGAGATTCTTCTTTATGTCTGGTACATAGAGGACATTAGTGAGCTTCAGCTCCTTCTCAGTGGTGAACTTCAAAACCACAGTGCTTTTTCCGACTTCAGAAGTCGCCGAGTTACCCATATAGACTTTCTCTCCAGACACAGAACGCTCCAAGGTAGAGAAAGCACTCTCATTTGAGCAGATGTGGCGGGTTGCTCCAGTATCTACAAACCATGCCTTCCTGATAGTGTCCACCAGGTTCAATAGCCACCAAGTCTTCATCGACATCAGCTATGTTGACTTCCCTCCTCTTCTTTAGGCAGACAGTGGCTTTGTGACCTTCTTTGTTACAGTTGAAGCATTTCCTTTGAAACTTTGGTTGTTGCTTCTTCTTAAAGAGTTTACCCTTTGGAGCCAGCTTTAGAGTAAATTTATTCTTCTTTGAGCTATCCCCATGCTCCACCACATTAGCCCTCTCAGTTGTCACCTTCAACCTTTTGTCGGAACCGTGGTTTTCTTCCTCAATCCGGAGCTTAACATATATCTCTTCAAGGTTCATCTCCTTGCTTTTATGCTTGAGATAATGTTTGAATTCTCTCCAACCTGGAGGCAGCTTCTCAATCACAGAGGCAACTTGAAATGAGTCACTTAGCATCATTCCTTTGCAGCAATCTCATGAAAGATGAGTTGTAGCTCTTGCATCTGATGCACCGCAGTCTTAGTATCAACCATCTTGAATTCAAGAAATCGTCCCACTATGTACTTCTTGGAGCCAGCATCCTCCCTTCGGTACTTATGGTCTAAGGACTGCCACAACTCTTTAGCCATTTTCACTGATGTGTACACATTGTACAAATTATCAGCTAGTCCATTCATGACATAGTTGTGACACATATAGTCAGACTCCATCCACATGGCACATGCTATGCGCTTCTGAGTATCTGGATCAGCCTCACTGATCACAGGAGAATCCTCAGTAAGAATACAAGCCAATCCCAGAGTGGTCAGATAGAAAAGCACATTTTGCTGTCATCTCTTGAAATTCAAACCACTGAACTTCTCAGGCTTCTCTGCCGGCATAATTGCAGGGGGCACTCGTGCCACAGTCCCGCTCGGAATATGACCCACGGGTGCATTCCCAACAACCAAAACAGGTGCATGCTGCACTATAGCAACAACAGGTGTTTGCTGCATTCCCACAGTCTGCACTCCGGCAGCCACATCAACATGGGTTTGGTGCAACCCGGCTGTCACATCAGCAACAGTTGGAACCACTCCAATTGTCACATCAGCCAGTTGCGCTGCCTCACTGGCAGTAGCAATTCCATCAACATTCAGTTTTTGATTTTCAGAAGTCATGTCTACACAAACCAGATCAAGTTAATACAATAATTTAATAATGCCTAAAATATTAACCTTTAAGCTTGAAAAGAAACAATTAGATTGGAATATATATTATATTATGGAGCAATGATTAAGAAATATATTAAATTAAGTGCATTAATTTAAAATTTAAATATTATCATGTCTACAATTCTAATTAAAGAACACAGGCTAGATTTTGGTAACATCCCATGTTACTTACTCATCAGATATAATAATCAGGAACCATGCTCAAGATTTGAAACCAAAGAAGTATATACAGAGTTACAGACTGATTTTAAATTCCGAAGATTTGTTAAATCCTCACATGATTAAAAAAATAAAATTAAAGGACAAGCACCAGAGAAGAATGGACAGCATAAAAGCTACTGACAGATTACAACATTTCACTTTGAATCCTACTGCAGAACGGGCAAATCTGATTCTCTCACAAAGTGATTGATGGAAGTGTCATGAAACTATTTATTAATAGATCACTTTGAAATGACACATATATCTTACATTTCGGATCAAGTAAAGACTCTTGGTTTTCAGCAAGCCACACTACATCTATTTTATTTAAAAATTAATAAATTATTTCAAACCTTATGTTTCTCATGCATGAAATAAAAACACACACTATAAAACAATATGACTTTAAACTTGTTAGCAGTTCTTTAGTCAGACACACGGAAGAGAACCTGACATTTACAAGACAGTAAGTGGCCTTCTTCTATCATTTAAAGTACTAAACCAGTAGAGTACCTGACATCTCTTCATCAAATTGAAAGACGCTAATTAGAGCATCCACAATGGTTGTGGACATTTGACACTTCTTTTGGGGTCCACTTCATGCCATATAAGCATCAAGTGTCCACTATAAGAAAATGGGCAAGCTTCTTCAATGATCAAGCGCATTTGACACATTTTGTAGGACCCATTTTATTTTTATTATATTGTATTTCTAGTAAAAAGATGTATTATATTTTAATTTTAATTTAACTTAATAATGTAAACGGATATATGCTAAAACAAACAGTAGCCTCCAACGGCTAGATTACACACAGACGGGAAAACGAATATAAGCTAAAACAAACACTAGCCTCCAACGGCTAGATTACAAACAAATAGAGACAAACTAGTTTCTTGCCATAATTTTCTCAAGCAATTTTGAATGAGCCCTCTTCTGAGCATCATTCATTTTAGTAATATTTGCCAAAATGACTTGTAAATCCATCTCGGTTTGCTTAGCCTCAATTTCTTTTTGTCGAGTCTCGATTTCTTTTTGATGGGTTTCATTTAGAGCTTCCATTAGGTTCAACTTTCTGCATGTAGTAGCTCGTAATTTTTCATACTCTTCAGATGCTTCTACTGTTCTTGCCTTCCCTTTTCCCTTCCTTTTAGCCGCTTTTGTACCTTTAGGACGAATCGGGGATTCACCATCATTCTCATTTTTTGGTGTATCGTTATTCCCCGAGGATGAGTAAGCTCCAGAGTCGCTTAATTTAGTTCTTTTTCGAACTTTCACTAGTTGAAGGAGTTCTCCACTTAGGCTGCCTACGAAGCTCAAGCCAATGCTTTTCAAAGCTTGACTTCTTTTTGTATTTAGCGGAATGAAGTTCATGAGCTCTCTCATATATGTCTTCCATGTTTGAACCGCTCCCGACTGTCTTTTGAGCTGCTTCATAACACGATCCAATTTTCTGAGCGCCTTCATTTATTCGTTGCCACCTTTTTCTCATCGCCGCAGCTCCTCTCTTGATGACACCGAGATTATCTTCTTTGCAATATTGATGAATTCGTTCCCAAAATGCTTCGGCTTTTTGATCAGTACCGACCAGTGGATCAATTGACACATTCAACCATGCACTTATTAAGAGTTTATCTTCAACCCACTTCCACTTACCAGTAACTTCTCGTACATCTTCACTTTCCTCAAAATCATCGTTTAGATCAATAAAATTTGGGTTACTAAAAGAGGGCACTTGTGAATGTGGAGAATTTTCCATACCATTAGGTGATTGTTGAGTTTCAAATTGTGAATTTGAAAAGGTAGGAAATGGAAATTGATATGGAGAATTTTGAGGCTATGGAAATGGAAATTGAGAAGTTTGAGAATGTGGAAATGGGTATTGGGAATTCGGGGTTTGAGAATTAAAATTATAATTTGGTGGGTTTGGAAAATAAGAATTAGGATATGGATATGGAAATTGAGGGTTTGGGTTTTGAGAATTTGGAGGATGAGGATTATTTGGATTCAACCTTTGAAGACAAAAATAAAATTTGTAAAATGCAATGGTATGAATAACAAGACCCAAAAATTATTTATATATAGTGAATTCAAAAATGTTAACGTTACTAAAATACCGTTACAATATTAACGTTACAAAAGCTAACTCTTCACATGCACTTACAAAAGCATGAGATTCCATATTCAATAACTAATAAAATAGTAGAAAAAATGATTAAAGAAGCATAAAATGGGAAGTGGCCGGTGGACACCATAGTGGGCATGCCCACCTTATTGTGTCTTCATCCAATGGAAAAAACTCACTTTTAAATTAGTTCTGACACTTGCATGTGCCCCAATGCCTCAATTGTCCACCATTTGGATGGTCTTAATGACACCTTTTATTTTGTCTAGATAAAAGAGCAATCTATAAACGGTAAAATGACTACTTTATGCAGAATGATACTACCACATTGCATCATTTGATAAGACTATTAGACAGGTACTTTACTTTACATTAATTACATACTAAACAACAGAAAATTAAATTTGAATATCATTATTTTGATTTGACAGGTATTCTACTGCGCAAATTATCATCATAACTTCCTTCCTACTTTAATATGGAATCAAACATATAGGTGGATATTGAACTAACAGGAAATTAAATATCAAGACGATGCATTATCAATGAAATTCCGATGAATCCTCGAGAGCTCCACGGATTATTTTTCCAAGAAATCAATTTAACTTTAAGATTGTTAGAAAATAATGACAGGACCGTTCATATTTACAGAAAATAATCCAGTAAAATATCATCAAAATAAAATACTGTACTTATAAATTTATAACTAACAGATGCATCAACAATGCCCAATAATAAAATTAAGAAAATTGAGAGAAGACAAACAAAACCGAATTAGAGTTGAGGCTTGCTAGGCAATTTCCGTAAATTCAAATTGCTCTCTTCTGGTGCTGGGTGTGAACCTACAATCGACCTCCCAAGATACAACAATCGTATCTTCTTTCACTTGCACCGATATGAAGAAGGCGAAAGGCAGGCTGACTTCGCTATCATCACTTACTCACACAAATCGAACTCACAGAAAACAGAGAAGTAGAGTGTTGTAGTCGTTCTCTCTTTCATCAGAAGGAAACAACATTTTTTTATAAAGATAATCTTCAATCGTCGTCCCATGATTAGAGAACGACCCACCTTTATCGTGGTTGGAACTATTTAGAAAACTGATTCTCCACTTAGGTCAAGATAAGAACGACGTAAATGAATGTAGGATTTCTAGAAGCCCAACTTCAGTTTTCATAAAATTACGTCATTTTGTATTATTAGAAGTTCAATTTAATTATCACAAAACTACGTCGTATTGGACTATTATTTTCTTCAAACCAATCGATACAATTTTCATTGTGGCTAACTTTGAGATCAGATGTTGTGCGAGGCTGATGATGGATGATATATAGTTATTGTGTAGAGGATGAGGATGAGGATGAGAAGAAGCGGTGTTGTCACTAGAGCTGGCGGTCTCTGGAGAAGCTAAGAAATGGAGGAAGAACTGAGCTGAATCGCCGAGGTTTATGGAGAAAGCGCCCGAGATTTTGAATGTGAAAATGAGTCCCAAGCCGATTCAGCAGCCTAGGTAAATCTACATAACTGATTCAGCCTATATCTAAATTAGTACTGTTTTCACTTTTCAGTACATTAACAAACAACCAACGAATTCCTACTCTGTTGTCTTTTCAGTTTTCTGTAGAATCTGACGTTTTAGGTTTTGAGTGTGTGGACCATCTCATGTGTAAGATTTTTTGGAGTCTCTACTTGTAGGCTTGTGTAAAACATAAATTAAGAAATCATGCCTTTCTTCTTCTTCAGCCTGGTCTTCTTGGAACTTGCAACTATAGATTTGTGCTACATGAAAATCAAACCAATGACATGCTGCTGTTATTTCATATTTTTAACTGTTACAATAATATGAGTAAGATGACCTATCAGTGCTGGAGTTAATTTTTCTTCTAACAAGTTTATGTCATGCTACTAACGTTATTGTGGATCTGAACTGGGGTATCATCAGTTGGTGTAGACTGCAGCATCCCAGCTGGTGGCTGCCTTGCCTATCTTGTGAAGCACTTTGACGATCTCTTCTGAGGTAACATTTCCAGTAACTATGACCTTGTTAAGCTTGATGTCAACATTGTAGGTTTCCACATCTGTTTCAATGATGAATACTCCCCCAAAGTTAATATGAATTTAAAACAAATATATAGTTATGAAGCTAGCATGATAGGGTTTGTGTTTGAGTACCGTCCAGCTTCTTGATAGCCTTCAGAATCTTCTTGATGCATTCATCACAGTGCAAGCCCACTTTCAATTCAACCACCTAATCCGCATAGAAACAAAAGCTCAGAACATATGCATGTGATATAATTGCAAATGGGGTTGTATGTATCAGGTTCTTCATCTTACATTTGCTGTCATCTTGATAATCAACTGAGAGTGTTTTGGCAATCAAAGAGACCCTTTCCAGCTTTTGAGTTGATAAAATGACCTGCTTTGCCTGTGCTTAAGTATACATATAAGGATCCAACCTACTGCTGGCTAGACATGGAGTAGTTTCTTTAAGGAAATCATTCTTATGCTTTATTGACTTTAAAACTAGGTGACAGTTCTCTACCACTATGCTCATCATCATCATATGAACGGTGGTAGTGATCTATGCGCATCATATGCTCAAACTTTAATCATCTGATGCTTGTTCGGTTCTTTCCTCTTGGATTCCGCTGAGCTGTGGTGTGGTGTCAGATGGGCTTCGAATGTGATACGTGGCTAAACAGGATTCATCCGTTGCTATCATATCAATATCAAAATTATGTCGACCTAGTTTTTATTTGAAGATTTAAAATTATATTGTATTATAGTAAATTATTTCCTGAGAATGTCACGAATTGAGATATATTAGGGTGAACCTTGTACTAGACGTAAGTGGAATCAAATATTTGACATTGCTAGTACCAAATTAATCACATGGTAAAATTCAAGATTACGAATATTAAAATAAACTAAGTAGTTGATTAGAAGAATAGTCTTGGTTACAGACAAGTCATAAATGATTTAATAACTCCACATTGATTAACCGCATCTCAGGCTCAGTCCTAAATGCGTCAACGCCTTTACACGGCTTAAACGAGCTTCCTTATACGACAATCATATCAGAAGACAAAAGTAGGATGTCTGTCATGATTTTTACCTCATATTGTGTCTATTTAAATATTCGTGACTCTTTTATCTACTATTTGATTAATATAAACTACTCCGATCGCGTTATAAATGTCTGACACGTCCCGTATGTATTTTCTAAGTATCATCGTAGTGTATAACGTTATCAACAATGATTCATCACACATAGTTGCTTTGCCTATAAGGCTGTGTGCTATATTGAGACAAAAAAAGAGAGGATAAAAAGTAGAAGTATGCAATACTAAAATTAATAAATTAGGAATACTTACAAATTACTTCAAGATTTTGTTATTTTTTTAAACTTTTAACAATGGAGAGTACATCAAAATAGAGAGATGGATACATCCCCTCATTTTACAACTAGATAATACATTAAATAAGAAAGAGAATGAGAGAGGGAATATCTAAAAGAGAAAAGAGGGTCCCAAATTTATTAAAAGTTGGAGACTAAAAATAATGCCAGTTTTTTTTAGAAAACTGTGTGCCGATTTTTACCAAATTTTTTGATAAGCATAACGTTGTGTTATCCCTGTCAATCCCTCGACTTATTCTTTTGTTGATTATAACTCGCCTTTGTTCTAAACATTTCAAGAAAAATCTCCTGGATGGCACTGAAGATGCGGAAATCAGACCCAGAAACCAAGTTACTTCGTTGTCATAATACCATTAGTTTTATTAATAACAACATTCTTTGGTATGAGGAACAATTCAAAGGAAAGAAGAATGCATCTTCCCGATTCATAACTGAGAAAATTAAGAAACAAACTCATAGTTTGTTAAAAGAAGAGCCTATAACAGTTTATATTAATGAAATAAAGAAAGATTTATCCCGATTTGATGATGAGAGAATCATAAATCTGATACATCAATGATGACTCAAGTTATCCTGAACTCCAATGACGACTCAATTATCCTGAACTCCAATTTGCTCAAGATCCAAATGACGTATTAAGAAGACTCTCCTTACAAGCTTCAACGAGAAGTGCGAGTTATCATTAACTAAAGAACAAGTCAAGAGATTGACAGGGACCACACAACATTCTGCTTACCCAAAGATTTAGTAAAAATTAGCTCATGATTTTGATAAAGTCGGCACATGGTTTTCTAAAAATTCGACATTGTTCTTAGACTCCATCTTTTATAAAAGTTGCGCATTCTCTTCGAAGAAATAAACAAAGTTTTGAGGTAACTTGTAAGTGTTCATACTTTACTAATTTCAGTACTGCATACTTTTACTGTCAGGCCCCGAAATCCCAAGAGTGTGAGTAGTAAACTTTTTATAAATATTTTGTTTCTTTTACTACTATGACAACTTTACATATTTATAATCATTTATCCCACAAAAAGGGGTTACATAAGAAATTACTAATAACTAAAGTCATACATCACTATATTACATCCAAAAATCCTAACCCCAAAAATATTCCACGTCTTTTTGGAATTTCAATTCAGCTATCGAAATTCTCTATAAAATATTTAGGATTGAGTTTTTCCAACTCAGTAGGTAGACTTAATTCCAACTGTTAGTTTCATATGTTTTATATTTACCCAAAAATGCATATGCAATGATCGTGATAAATGCACATTTATGATACTCTATGCAACCCATAATATTAACTACTGTTAGACTTTCCAACTCGGAAAGCTACCGGCAACGTTTCCCACCGGCCTGGCCCCAACCATCATCCCTTCTGCGGGATCTTCCTGCGGGGTTTAGGGATTTAACCGAAGGATAACTTGTATCTCGATTTACATCCTTTCTTTCCTAATACATTTCTTGTAATTTCGTAAATATCATATTTTAGTGTTATGTCATATGATGTTATGCACGTGTATGACAATAGAGCATGAATTAAGAAATAAGCAATATAAATAATGCACAAACTTCATACAAAATATTATCAAGGTTAACATCATAGTATGAATGATAAAGCAAATCATTAACGTGAGGTTCATGAAAAGAAGCAATATCATTTGATTAGAAAGACTTCTCCATCTACATTCTCTAACTAAATAAATCATCTAAGATTAATCTTCTCTTGTATACATTGATCCACCCTTAGGCCTTAGAAAACATAACTTTGGTAATGTACTGTTTACACTAGTACACAAGACTCTTTAGGATTCAAATTAAGAATTTTAGATTTAATGTCACATACATCAACAACTAACAAAATTCAGATTTTTTCTAATGAGTTTTTAACTTTTCTTTCCATTCTATGTATTATCTATGTGAATATAGTACATGCATGTCCACAATATATCCATTTTTAGTTATCTTATTGAGGTAATGAGACATGCACGTCTATATAACAAACTCAAACTCTGTCTGTGACATTTCCAAGCATAAAAATCATGCTTTCAACAATCTAGAGCTTTATAAGCTTAATTCCAGAACTTGTACAGCTAAGTAGCACGGAAACGAAAACGGCAGGAAGCGTGGAAGCGCCAAATTTAAAAATTAGAAAAATTAAAAACCGGAACAAAACAAAACCACAACAAGAGTTAAAGACTCATGGTGCATCTTCATGATTATCTTCAAAAAACATATTCTTCAATTCCGGCTCATCAAGGGAGAGATGAGCAAATTGATGAGTGTCAATATCCTCTAAAGATCCAAATATATCAATGCCACTGCCACCAACATTCCACATTTTAGTCATTTCATCAAGATATTCTGGTTTGTTCTTAATAAAAGGCGAAGGTTATTATGAATAAACACAAGATCTTCAGCACGCTTTGGATTCAACTTATTCCTTTTCAGAGAATGAATGAAAGCATAAGTGCTCCAATTTCTTTCACAACATGACGAAGAAGTAGGTCGTCCAATTAAGCGAATGGCTAATTTTTCAAGAAAAGGCGTTGTCGCTCCAAAGTTAGCCCATCAATTTCTTGGACCCATTGCGTACATTATTTCAATAACATCTGGATCACCAAAATACCCTCCTCCAAGAGAAAAACTAGCATATTCGTTCATAACATTGTTGTAATCAGCTTGACTTGGAAAAAGTCTTTTAAAACACTTTCTTCGTTGCATAGAAATCTCATTATCCCTGTGTGGAGGTACTCTAGTAGCATCTTCTGCAAGTCATTCATGAATGTAATATCTACACAAAAATACAAGCAATCTCACTATCAAATAAATGTGTCATGTTAAAATTAATAACTTTAATATAAATTCTTTACGTGAGATTCAAAGAATGAGCTAAGCAATGAAGGGGTGTGTTACTTTTGGCTCAGCGAGTGACATTATAAACCACATCATAGAAACGGGATACTTCTAACTCATCAATGTGCTCGTGCTCATAGATAACCTTCTTGACCTTCTCAAGCATCACATCTCGCATCACATCCCACATCTCATATACCAAATGAAGACAAGGTTTACCAGTGTCACAAACTCTAATCATATCGTATATTGGACCTGTGAAACCAATAATGTAATCCAATTTTTCCCACCAATATTCATTCAGTATCTTCTCCCTCACCAATCTAGCCTTAGCTTGATCATCTTCACGATATGACAACCATTGCTCACACACAACCATGGCTTCCAAAGCACGCTTAACTAATTTAAATCTTTTGAGCATGATTACTATTGAAGAAAAACATGTTTCAGCAACTGAAAGCAACTTAAGAGGAACGAAGCACATATAAATAGACAACCTCATCCCATGATTCATAATGAAGTTCTTAATTTGGACAACAGCATTGTGAATTTCAGTGATCCAGTGACATTCAACGTATATTTCTTCATTATTGTTCACATTCTTTGCCTCACAAATGTTCTTCGATACAAGATTGAGAGTGTGAATAACATAAGGAGTCCAATATATGTGAGGATAAATACCTTCATTGATTTCTCAAGCAGCTTTGCAATTACTAGCATTATCCGTGATCACCTGAACAATATTCTGATGGTCAACCTCATCAATTACTTCCTTCAGCAGATTATCAATGAAGTCTTTATCTTTTACCTCACCAACACAATTCACAGCTTTGATGAACATTGGACCACTTTCACAACAAGCTATAAAATTAATTAAAGGTCTCCGTTGCAGATCACTCCAACCATCCGTCATAATAGTCACTCCTTTGGATACCCAAGTACTTTTAATAGTAACTAACGACATATCAACATGCTGCTTCTCTTGTTCGAGCAATGTGGTTCTTAGGTGATTGTACCCTGGAGGTACATAACCACCCAAATTATGATTAGCTGCATAAGTATAAGAGCTCTGATAGTAAGGATTCATTGCAAGTATGAAAGGCAAGCCACCGGTGTAAAACATTCTAGCAATTATACAATCTAGTTCCTTTCGAGTTTGAATGTCGAAAGCTTTAAGAATACCAGTATCACTTTTTCGATTCTTTGTTGTACCAAAATCAGAACCACTCATTTGAAGTGAGCGAGTGTATGTCGAAAGTCCGGAAGGTAGAGGAACTAATTTAGGCATCATAGAAAGCAAATTAATTTCGTAATCCTCCTCTAATTCGTCATTTTAGTAACTTGTTGCATTAACGCCTTTACGCAAATTGAAATTCCTTAATTTTTGATCCTCAAAAGGTGAGCCTTAATTCTTATATCAATTTCTTGTTTTTCTTCATGACAAATCTTGCATCTCCATTTCCAATTTCCTCCTCCTCCGGTTTTGGAACTTCTTTCAATAAAATTCCAAAAAGGTTTTTCATCATCTTGTATTGGCGAAGAAATACTTTTGCTACTTCTGCTATCGTTTGAAGGAAATTATGTCTGATTTTCCATCTGTAAAATTGACAACCCAACTTAATTTTTGGAACCAAAAATCAAAAGCAAAAGATTATATTGTAGTTTATTGGTGAGTAGGGGTGTGCACAGGACGGGTTAGGACGGATTTGGTCCGATCCGTACCCAACCAAAAAAATTAACGGGTCATTATTTTATATTCCGACCCGACCCGAAAAAAATATGATAGACCCAAACCCGTCCCAAAAATATTTGACGAAAATATTTTTAATAAAATAAGACAAATATTATAAAATATAATTATATTCAAATAGACTTGTATTTACACAAAGTTTGAGGAATGTGAGTGGAGCTTTCACATGTAACTGCCAATCTCTAGAATGGTTTTTTGTTTTGAGTGAGTTAATCTTCAAAAAAGTGAATGCATATTTTGGAATACAAAGTTTGAAGCACTAGTTGCTCTCCAGTCTTCATCATCAAACTGCAAGACAAATTAGAACAAAAAGAAAGCAAGTCATAAATAAATAAGAAAAGTTATCCATTTTTGGGATATGGAAAAAGTACAAAAAATGTAATCGTTGTGAAGTTAGTCTCCAAAGCTCAGTTTCCAAACATAGAAAATGGATAATATAAGGGAATCAAAATGGAATGTGAAGGAGGATAAGAAGAGAAGATCAGTGAAGATGTTTAATGTAAATAGAAGTACAAAGAAGAGAGCATTCATTGCGAGTAGAAGTATTAAAAACTTATAAGAAAAAGTTAATGCAAATGCATATAAAGTGTTAAATTACAATTAGAATGGGTAGAAAGAATATATTAAAATAATTTAAATGTAAATAGATGTAATAGAATGGACAGAAAGAATATACAATGCAAATGCATATAAATGTAAATAGAATGTGCATGGGACGGGTTGGGTAACCCGAGGGTTAACCCAAACCCGTCCCAAAATGTATGGGTTACTTTAATTTGGACCCAAAGCCGACCCGAAGCCCTCGGGTTGGGACGGATCAACGGGATGGGCGGGTCCTGCACACCCCTATTGGTGAGCGAAGAAAAAGACAAAAGTAGAGAAGGACAAAACAATTAACTATTGCTGGATAACCATGTTGAACTGATGGTTGCTGGATAAGCACGCTTCATCTCATATCAAGATAAACATGTTTATCCCGTTCACATGTTTCTAAGAAAAGTAGGGTGTAGAAAAGGCCAGAAAGGGATGTTACCTGGAGGCTAGAGCTGGAGAGAACTCAGAAAAGGAGAAGGTTGGGTGAAGGTGAGTCGGTGATATACTGAGATTTCTAAGGGCTGCGTGTGGTTGGGTGGCTGCGGGCAGCGTGACTGCGGACAGTGTGGCTGGCCAAAGAGCGATCCGACGATGTGGCTGCTGCGTGACAGGGTAGGGCAAATTTTTAGATTTTTTTTAAAATTTTAATATATGTATATATATTATTTGAAATCCGAAGTTTCCAGCCGCTTCCCCACGCTTCTCCCCGCTTCCCCGTTTTCGTGCTTCTTAGTTGCACAACACATAAACCATTGAATATAGCTCTAAAAGTCTTTAACCATTCAAATTCACCCAAGTAAGCAACCAATGGATCATACACTACATACATTCACACAAAAACATAAGAACTAAAAGAAAGAATTAAGAATTCTACTTGTTTTTCTTCTAGCCAAAGCTGATGTCCATATTTCTCTTGAAGCTTTTAGTCTCTCTCTCTCCTTCTTTGAAAACAAAATGACTTCTCTCAAAGTCTTTGGACTAAAGTCATTAATTTGCAATGTTTAGGTGGTGAGTTTGGGTGACTTTTATCAAAGACTTTGGACTAAAGTCATTAATTTACAATGCTTAGGTGAGTTTGAGTAACTTCTATCAAAGACTTTGAAGTAAAGTTATTAATTAGCATGCATGAGTGGTGAGTTTGGGTGAAGACAAGTGGCTGCCACTTGTCTTCTCCAAGTAAATTGTGTTATTATTATTAATTTTATTTAGTTTAGTATAGCTTAAATTTTATTTTTATTTTACAAAATCAACAAGCCTAACATGAATATATAATAAAACTTCAGGTTCTTACACCTACCTTTTTTATTTTCCCTTTTTACCTTAATACGACACACATCTCTATGGCTAAGTAACTCTGTGTAATGAATCATTGATGATATCAATATACATATCTCAATAATGTATTGATCGTAACACTTAGCAGACATTTATAACGGTCAAATCATTTTATTAATCAAAGTAGTAGATAAAGTTCATGTGTATTAGAATAGACATAGTAGATAAAGAGTTAATAAAATCATGGAAAACTTCTTGATTTTGTCTTCACATATGATTGATGTATAAGGAAGCTCGTTTAGCTGTGTAAGGCGTTTAGGGCTAAATTTGGAATGGATTAATCAGTCTGGAGTGATTAAATTAGAATTATGTGACTTGTTTGTTATCAGAGTTTGAAGACTCTATCCCTTTTGATCAACTGTTTTTTTATTTATAATCCTGGATTGTTCAATCTATGGTATTAAAATTTACATTATGTTGTATTATAATTACATAACACATAACCACTGTATTTTGATATCATTGTAACACTGAGTATAAATGTTAAAGGCTCATGAATTGATCTCTTTTTTCACTATCTTTCTTCCTCTCCCGACCACACTTATTCCTTTTTGAGAAGCGCAGCTATTGAAATAAGGTTCCATGTAGGGCAAGTGGGATCGAGTTAGGACTCTACCGTAGGAAGTGATATGTTTGAGAGTATGTCAACGATTAGGGTTGATTGATATGGTACGTATGTAAATAGCACTGGTGTTTGCAGCATTTTGTAATTAAAGTTGCAAGACATAACTCACCGCAAGTCGATTTGGTTGACTGGTGTTGCACGGGTGGTAGGAAGTGATGCTAAAGAACAGGCCTGAGATTAGGGCCGCCAGCTCGAGAATGAATGCCGTATAACCTAACACCACATTCTACTATTACTGCTAATCATAAGCTTCATCCATAAATTCTGCAGAAGTGTTGGCTTACACGATTCCTCAAACCTGGAGAAGCCATGGGAATGGAGAAAAAAGGATAACGAAGAACCGTATTACCAAAGACAAACACTGGACAAGGAAAGGCAAAGCAAATCATAAGGTCAGTTGAGTTAGATATGGTGATGTGAGAATTGAAATACCACACAGCCTTTTATGTTTATACAACAATCTTGTTCATAAATTTCAGTGAACTGCTGCGTTGAACTTGCTTCTTATTTCCTGCTTGCTTGAGAGTAAATGTTATTATAAAGTTGGAATCGCCTTAAAGCACAAAAAAAGCTTCCATTGGAAATTAGGAACAAAAAAGTGCAACTCACATTTTATATTTTGCCATAGGATGAAACGAGCAAAGATCTCACTCTGCATCAACTTCTGTATCTTCTGAATCAGAGTCACTTGCATTATATCCTAAAACACAAATACTGATATCAGCAAAAGTACTAGCGCATAGGTAGACAATCTGTACAACCTATCTACAAGTAGCTATTAAATGGATGGACTACCCGGGCGCTTTTCGCTGACTTTCCAGACTGAAGAACGAACTTTTGACGCTTTATTAATCCAAGCTCTTCCCTATATAAGGTAAGGAACAAACATCACCATCTTCTCCATGGTATTTCAAATTAAATACTACCTGCTCCAACCCCAAGGGCATGTCGGTATACAACTTAAAGCTAAACATGAAATACTGACGCCAACAACTTGATCAGAGCACAACTGACATAACATCTTCTTCTCAAGCATTTATCAGTAGTAACAGAGGCGATACTCTACTAATGAATTTCGATTACTAAGATGAGTTATTAACCCACCCACACTGTATAAGTGGTATAGCCAATTGGTGTAATGAAATCATGAAACCATCACACGTCCACAGTGATCAAGAGTGCAATTAGGATGTATGCTCATTCCCTCCCACCTATGTAACAAACATCAAACTCTTACCCCAATACAATCAATCAAACTGGATTTTGGGATCACCCAATTGCGCCAAACATTGCTAATCACATAAATTACAACCAGTCCCAAAATATATATGCTATCCTTCCTACTCCTCAATCCACCATCACAATGAGGAAGCAGATAAGTAGCCTGCAAACCCAATACCTACGCACAATAATCTATAAGAAAATCAGTAGCAGTAGCTGACCTTGTGGACGTCTTTATTAATACCATAACCATTGTAATACATCTGTCCAATCAAAACCTGCATAGCACTGTCTCCAGCCTTAGCCTCCTTGAGCGTATCCTGAAACCACCTCTTGACGCAATCCGAAACCACTTCCGACAACGGCACCCGGCTACTCCTCTTCCCGGGTCCGCCCGACCCCGAAGCCTCCTCCATCCTGTTCGCCTTCAATTCAGCCCGCACAGCGATCCGCCTGCGCGATTCAGGCGGCGATTTGACTTGGCTCTTCGATGCTGTTGGCTTCAGATACGATGAACGTTTGAGCAGCGCCGAGGAGAGTGTCCGCGCGAGCTTGGGTGGGAACTGCAGGCCCGTCGCTGCTCCCATAAACACAAACTCGGTTAGGCTTGGATGCGGTGATTAGGGTTAGGTTAGGAAACTCTGAAGCGAATCCGCTCCATCGTTATCTGAATTTCATAGTGAGAGAAAGAGACACACGCACTAGTTGAAGCGTACCTGGGTGTGGAGGTGGAGACGACGACTAAGGGTTTCTTTATAGTTTGTTTGGGCTTTTTTCTCGGCCCATTAAGAGTTGGGCCGATTAAGGATGTAACCAGGCCATTTGTCTAGATGCCGCTCGTACCTGGTGCAGCTTTACGTCCAGGTACATCCGCTTCCCCCTTTGACTTTATTTCCACGATGATTCATCATTTTCGATAATTCCACACCACATAGCTCAATTATAAGGATTAGCTGGTGCAAATGAATGAGCTAAATTATTTACAACAACATCGACTCGCCTACGTCTCTCGTTGTTGCCGAAATGTCGCCATTGTTACCGGCGTCAAAGCTCCAGTCCAGCTCACAAGAACCTCTCCTCCAGCAGAAAGGCGGCGCCAGAGTCTCCGGCGCTGTCTTCAATGTCACCACGAGCATCATTGGCGCTGGAATCATGTCGATTCCCGCCACCGTCAAAGTCCTCGGCGTCATCCCTGCTTTAACAATCATCATAACCGTCGCGACGCTCGCCGACATCTCGGTCGAGTTTTTAATGAGATTTACGTATCACTCCAGTGAGGCGACGACGACGTACGCAGGTGTGATGCGGGAGTCGTTCGGACCAGTCGGAGCTTTCGCTGTACAGATTTCCGTCTTGTGTACCAACCTCGGGTGCCTCATCATCTACCTCATCATAATCGGTAAGCAAAACGAAATTCCGAAATTTCTACCTCCAAATTGAATTAGGGCTTATTCGATTCCGATTCCGTTTTGATCAGCTGATGTGATGTCGGCGAGTCAATCGACCGGGTCCGGACACTTAGGAGTGCTGCAGGAATGGCTGGGAATCCACTGGTGGAGTTCTCGGGAGTTTTCGCTCCTGGTCGTTCTCCTCGTCGTTCTGCTTCCTCTGGTTCTGCTCAGGCGTGTTGGTCAGTAGACTCAGTTCAGTCCTTTCTTCTTATTTTTCTTCCAGTTTAGCAGGAGATACGAAACGACGGGGTTAGTGCTAAATTTGATGTCGTTTTGCCTGTTCATATGCAGACTCCTTGAAGTTCAGCTCTGCAATATCTTTCCTTCTAGCTGTGGTGTTTGTCGGCATCAGCTCAGTGATGGCCATTTATGCTATAGTCGAAGGCAAGACACGGAGTCCAAGGTTGGTGCCTGAGCTCGACAATGAAGCTTCCTTCTTCGACCTGTTCACCGCCGTGCCTGTCATCGTCACAGCCTTCACATTCCACTTCAATGGTACGTACAACCTCGTACTTCAAAAAACAATCAGGTATTGTTTCATGTGTAGCTCAGCTAATGTTGTGTTTTTCTGCAGTGCACCCAATTGGATTTGAGCTTGAGAAGCACACTGACATGAGGAAAGCAGTGAGAATCTCGCTAATAATCTGTTCCATAATTTACTTGACAATTGGCATATTCGGGTACCTTCTGTTCGGCGAGTCACTCATGGCAGATATCCTAATCAACTTCGACAGAAGCTCAGATTCCGCAACGGGTGCTTTGCTAAATGACGTGGTGCGGCTCAGCTACGCACTTCATCTCATGCTGGTGTTCCCTCTGTTGAACTATTCGTTAAGATTCAACATTGATGAACTCATGTTCCCCAACAAGGGTCCTCTTGTGAAAGATGATTGCAGATTCATGTCCCTCACTTTTGCTCTCCTGGCACTCTCTTACTTGGCTTCTATAGCCATTCCCAATATATGGTATTTCTTTCAGTTTGTGGGGTCTACGGCAGCTGTCTGTCTCGCCTTCATCTTCCCTGGCGCCATTGTGTTAAGGTAAAATCCGACCATCCTCGTATAAATATTTGTATGGAGTGGAATCTGAATGGTGGTTTGCAGGGACAAGCAAGGGATAGCGACAAGGAATGATAGGATAGTGTCGGTGGTGATGATAGCACTGGCAGTGGTTACAAGCGCCATCGCCATATATTCAAATGTTTATAACCTCTTGGTTGGTAGTTCATAGGCTGCTGCCTGCCAGCCGCTAGTGCGTGCATATGATCTTCAATCCTCGTATGAGTCTGCTGTGGTAATGTGTGGTGACATAAATTTTTCAGTGTAGATGAACATCTTATATTACACTACAGAGTAGGCTATACCTCGTCATACATACATACATGTGCATAAGATATTAAATGGGTGATGGGTTGGGCATTGTTTTCTTCCTTCAGTAGCTGTGGTTAGGTCTTTTGAGTCTGTCTATATACCACAATGGAGTTGCAGCCAACGGTGGACCTGGACCTGTCATCGGGTACTTTGGCAAGGGAACGATACTGCAATTTCACACTCTCTGCAGTGTCCGAAGTTTTCACTACGTACCTATACACAATAACAGGGAAGCAGCCAATGAGACAAAACAACTACAACTTCTTCTGATACAATACACAAATAGGACGGGAACCATGTTTATGCACACCAATATAGGTTTGTGTTCGCTTTGCCATCAACATACTACAAGGGAGAAAGCAAGCAGAGTTGTAACTCACCATCCATTTAAGCATTGTGCCGTTATAATAGCCTCACATCCAACAAACCGTTGTGGTGTCCTTTTGTTTCCCTGCACGATTTCCTGTTATTTGATATGCATCAAGTGCAAAACGATAAATGAAATAGAACTCCATATGAAACACACCACAATCATAACTCTGTCCGCCACAGAAAATGAAACGCCTCTACTCCTCGGTGAAGGTGAACCCAGGTGGTCTGAATCATTAAAATCAGCCTTTTCCTACATTGACACAAAATTTCACTTAACATCAGGGAACGTCATGAAGAAGCGAAACACAGTTGAGTAAATATATCTCCCCCTAAATTAATTTACAAAACAGCTCCAAGAAAAACAACGTTTAACACTAGAAAACAATAACCTATGATCGTTTTTATTCATGCATATGCTACGACAATACAACTTCTCTAGAGCAGCCTTGTGATTGCACTTCACGCAATGCATGGATCGAAGAAGACAAACCTCAAACCTATCTCTTCTTCTCTTCAATGAGCTATTAACAGTTTCCTCTCTTCGGAATGCTGCAACAGCTGCTCGAAGAGCTGCATAGAGAGAAATGAGCTCAATGAAATACATATGCAGAGACAGAAGCTACGCTACTGGGGTCTTGATAAAAATCTTGTACGCTTGCATACAAAAGAACGAGAGAAGACAACTAGATTACTTTCTCCATCTGGATTTATTTGTGGTTTAAAGTAGATTAAGAAGTAAAATAACTTAAACTTAAACTTAAACTGACAAAGTTATTAGCATATGAGTCTGAAAGAACCCATACATCCATCGCATCAGTCATCTTTTGTAAGTGTATATATGGAAATATCTTTATGTTTTTGTCTCGTTTTGTTGAGTGAAAGATTTTACTGGACAAATGAATATAACTCAAGTGACAGGTATTGTTGGACGGAGGGAGTACACCTGAAACTGAAATGGATGAACTGCAGTTGTCATTAATAATACGCATATAGTTTGACTGAAAGAAGCCTCTTAAGAATTATGATTATACTTGATTCAATCTCCAAGTCCAAATGGCTACAAATGTATTCCCTGATAACGAACGCTATGCATCCAGCATAAATGCAATACACTGTTATTGATGTATGAGTATATTTTCTTACTGAGATTTCTATGCTTCGAGTCTTCAGTAATAGGACGTGAGCAAATATAGCAAGCCTTCTGAAAATAAGTTGCACAAAATTAATAAAGATTTCTCAAAGACAATTTGCTAGAACGTAATATCTAGTGGTACGGTCTGTAATACTAATCACAATCAGTGGAATTACAGTGACATATATGCAAACCATGGCTTTTAGGATTCTAATTAAGTCAGACAATCAAACTAGGAGCAAATAAAATTGCCATCGTGAATATATTTCAAAGCATGACCACCATCATGTCAAATTTCAAAGATAACTTGACAATTTTTTCTCCGCGAAACATAGAAATGAAGTGGAGAGGCCCAAATCTTTTGTTTTTCTTCCTCTGTGATCAGATTGAAAAACTAAATGTATTCCACCATTTGACGCCTTGACAGTCATAACAGCAGAATGCTACACACAAATTGTAGCTATGCGCAAAACAGAAGATATAGCAAGCAACAATTCATGTCAACCACTTTCAGTAAAAAGGATTAGCTTGAGTATTTTGTTGTGACTGAAACATTGTTCCCTAGAAAACAAACCTTTTGAAGGCTATGCTGCAACCCACCAGATCCAAAGGAATGTCCACAAGGGAATATTATAGCATCATCCATGAGTTCTCCTCTGTAAAATGAGAATCCGATGAAAATCAAGTATAATCAGGGAAATAATTAGATTAGCACGCAATTCCAAGATTACTCCAGAGGCATAAATGAGGGAGGAGATGAAAATTACCAGCAACAAGAAAATTTTATGAAGTATGGAAGGTAAAACAGCACCCAAAACTATGGATCAGATGACTCTCTTAAAACTAATTCGCTCAGACTTGAACAAATATAGATCTGCTAGCATTAGGAAAAATAATGTATGTCATCAAGAACAAAAAGCAGCTAAAGACATCAACATAGTTATTGAGTGCTGAATAAGAAAGTAAATAAGACTGCTTGCAGAACTACACATGACATATCATGCAACTTTAGTTTGAAACTATGCGTCTATGCCGTTCTATCCCAAATTCTACAAGTGATCCCATACATGACAGTACATAAGTGTATACCTAAAAAAACACAAAAATATTTAATTTAGTAAAACTTACGTAAAAGGATCGGACAGAATGGACCTCACCGACTCACATAGGCGTGCCTCCTTCCGTAGAGTACTGCCAGGCCCATTTCCTGTCGTAGCAGTATCCATTCTCTGCTGAGCTGATAATTCTGAAACATTAACAACCCTGAGCATAGTAAGCATCTCAGACGAGGGCAGTAATGAGAAACACGTTTTGAAATTGATTAGCTTTCCTTTGATGAAAATCCACATTCGGCTTTCCTCCTGAAATACTTATTTGGGCAACATTTACAGCCTTTCTAACACTTGACACTTACCAGTTGAATCACAAAAGACAGCTTGACCAAAATTACAGTATACAACACTAACCAGAAGCTGCATGCTGTTTCAATCTCTCAACATCAATATGATCAGCATTATAGGGATGGTCGCTACTCCTAAACCTGTTAGCACTGATGATGCAATCTCCTTGACCGTCAAAAACATCTTCATCATCCTCGACATCTTCAAAATCTTCTTCTCCCTGTAAACCCCCACTTTTTCTCCCATTTCCACTCTCTCTCCAATTTCGCCTCTCCGCACAGTTCCTCTTCTGCAGAACCGCATTTTCATACACACCCCGTCGATTCTCGATCGCCTGCACCTGAAAGAATCTCTCTCGATCAACCAGAAACATCTTGCCATCGATGAAACCACTCAGTTCCCGCGTCTTCGGGCTCGGATCACCTACCACCTGACGCTGCTCCACAGGAAAGGAACCGAACCGCAAACCCTCTCCCTGAAACACCGTTTGCAACGAGCTTATCCTCCTCTCAAGCCTCTGCTCTGGCGCGATGGTTGTGTTCTCCGATGCCATTGCTGGACTGAGCCACACAAACCCTAATTTGCTGAAACTGAAGTTGACTCGGCTCAGAGAAACGCTTGATGCGGCGTCTTTCATCTTTTTTATTTTTTAATATTAATTATTCTCCATAATCAAACTCTTTGTGCGTCGGGTAAATCATGAGATGAAACGACACCGTCGATCTTTTAATTGCGTAAATGCAAATATGCAATGCTACTCTCGTTCTCTTTTTTCTTCTTATCCTCGCACGAAACGAGAACAAGCTGCGAAAATCTCGGCTCGGAACTGACGCGCTCAATGGCGTCGTCGTCGTCGCTGCTGCTTGAGCCGGCGTCCTTCATTCAGAACGCAAACGCTACTACTCCGAACTTCTTCCCCAGCAATAGTCAATCTGCAAGTATGATCTTGTTCCAGAAAACCTCATCATTTCGTCGTCTACGCGCAGCAGCAGCGGCTGATACGCCTCCAACGGATGCAGCTGAAGCCGGCAACGCTAGTGGCGTCGATTTCAGCACTGACGGAACCACCAAGGATCGTCGGAAAGTCGTGAAGCTTGCTTGGGAGAAATTGCTGCGGTGGTCTAGGTCGTGGAGGTCCAAGGCCATGACTGATGTCCTTTACAGGACTAACAAGGTTCGTTTCCTCGCAAAAAATTTTAGTTTTACTGCTTTTTCTTCTGTTTGTTGAAGTAAATATGAATTTGAACACTTACAAGATTTTTTTTAAGTTTACTTTTTTTGATGCGATGCAGGTGGTGGTGTTGGGAGGAGGCTCATTCGGCACTGCAATGGCTGCTCATGTTGCTGAGAAGAAAGCAAAGCTTGAAGTTAATATACTTGTTCGTGATCCTCAAGTCTGCCAATCTATTAACGAGAGACACCTTAATTTGTGAGTCAGTCACTGATGAGCAGGGTCAGAAAGATAGTTTAATGCACTGCTTAATTAAGTTAAGCTGTAATGTGTTGATGGTTTGTTTTTTTGAAGTAAATACTTCCCGGTGCATAAGCTACCTGAAAATGTGATTGCCACGACTGATGCTAAAGCTGCTTTGTCCGGAGCCGACTATTGCTTCCATGCTGTACCTGTGCAGGTAGCTTTGGTTTTCTTTTATCTCTTTTTACAGTATATTTATTTCCTAGTGAAATGTTTTGTCTGATCTTGAATATTGGTTCCTCTCTAAATCATTCCTTCTCACCGCAGTTCAGCACATCATTTCTTGAGGGAGTAGCTGCCTTTGTGGACCCTGGCTTGCCATTTATTTCTCTAAGCAAGGGTTTGGAACTAAATACATTAAGGATGATGTCTCAGATAATTCCTCAAGCACTGAAGAACCCCAGACAACCTTTTGTTGCACTCTCAGGGCCCTCTTTTGCATTGGAATTGATGAATAAATTACCAACAGGTCAGTTTAACATGTCTAAATGAAACCATTTTGCATGCTTTTGTAGATTCCACACTTACACTAATTCAACTTTCCACTTCTGTTACGTGTACTTTCAGCAATGGTGGTGGCATCTAAAGACAAAAAACTTGTTAATGCAGCCCAACAGTTACTGACTTCCAATCACCTTAGAATCAGTACATCCAGGTCAGAGACTGAACTCGTGCATGTTTTGTTCACATACCTCCAAGCATAACTCGAGTGTAGCTATTTTTATCGCTAGATTTGGTGCTCTTTGTCTGCTCGAGGTTCTTCACCCCCATCTACAAGAATGATCAAATTCTTTTAGTTGATAAGACTGTTGAAGTCATTAGCTATAATGTTGTATATGTTAATTGGATTGACTTGTCTATGGAACTTGGAGGTCCACTGCGGTACATGTGTGGTTGTAGTTCCATCACACACTCGTGCATATGTGGCCAGGAATTTGGCTAAGAAAGTTATGTAACCTCATATTATCATCTAAAACTGAGAATAAGAGATTGCTTTACTTTTTTTCATATCTGCGCTTGAGGCAATGATAAGTCTAATGAGGTTTTAACCTTGTCAAATGCTGATTGAAAACTATTTCTGAACCCCTTCTGGGACTTGACTTTTCCTTGACCCTAGAGAATTTATGGACGGGCTCTGTAAATGATCATGTTTTGATGTCCTCGATAGAAGTACTTTGAAGTTTTTCCAGGTTTTCTTGTGAATCATACATTAAACTTGATGAATTGTGTATCCATATCTTGAACCTCTGAAAAAGTACAGTTGTTGAACTCACATCCTCACAACCTCTGATAACTCCAGCGATGTCACAGGGGTGGAAATTGCAGGTGCACTCAAGAATGTACTTGCCATAGCCGCAGGAATTGTAGTTGGCATGGATCTGGGTAATAATTGCATGGCTGCTCTTGTTGCACAAGGCTGCTCTGAGATACGTTGGCTAGCGACCAAGGTTAGTAATGTTTCTTCTTGCAGTGATAAACCCATATACTTTCTATTTCAGAGAGGTTTAACAAGCATTTGGATAGTATATTTATTTTGCAACCAACATATGATCTTTGATGGTATTTGCCTTTATATATAAATTGTCATTTCTCAATAGGATATCATCGAATCGTTTTCTTTCCGAGGAACTTCATTTTACTTAGTGTTAGTTGCTACACCGTTATCAGGTTTCAGTCTTTTACTGAAGACATTTTGTTTGTTTTTTCCCGCAAAATTTGTCACTACATCATGTATTCTACTTTTCTCATAAACAGATGGGTGCAAAGCCGACAACAATTACGGGTCTATCTGGAACTGGAGACATCATGCTCACGTGTTTTGTGAATCTTTCAAGAAATAGAACAGTTGGAATCCGTCTCGGTTCAGGGGAGAAGCTTGATGATATTTTGGGAACTATGAATCAGGTGCTCAAATTTCTTAGAATTCGCGTAGAGGTTATTCCTTCTATATCAGTTAGTTAATACTTGTAAAGGTAAATAATTTAGTTTCTCCACACACCATCATATATTTAGGTAGCAGAGGGTATTTCCACTGCTGGAGCGGTGATAGCATTGGCTCAGAAGTACAAGGTCAAAATGCCTGTTTTGACTGCCGTTGCTCGAATTATTGACAATGAACTGACCCCAAGAGCAGCTGTCCTCGAGTTGATGAGCCTACCTCAGGTATCTCATTATGTTTGGCATTCATATAAAAATGGGTAGTTTGGCAACCTGCATGAGCCATAGAATGACTCCCTCCCTGTCATTCTTTTTACGCATCATATAATCACTCTTGCCGTTTTCTTTATGCAGGTTGAAGAAGTCTAAACAGCATATACACTTCCAAGATAATCTCCTAAACAGTTTTGTCATCGTTGCTACTCGCTGTAACATCAATCCTCAAGCAGGCTTAGATGGTTCCAAGAATTACTATGTTTGTAAAATACTTAAGATTTTATTTTTTTGCAAAGACAAATATATGTTCAGATAATGAGAGTTGGAACCAACAAAACGAGCATGATCAAGAGAATAAGGCAGTTTGAAAAAACCAGCCAGAACAGAGAACTTGTACCGAAGGTGAGGAATTGCTTGAGAGAGGAAATTGGGCCTGGAGAATTTAATTGTTCTTCCCTATTTTTTTTTGCTGTGATCCATACGTAATAAACACGTTATGACTTAAAGAGTAAACCAACTTCTTTGTGAAAGAATAATATCAGCACAAAGCCCATCGTAAAAAACGGGCATGTCACGCAAGCTGTTATATTTTCATTAATATCTGCAATATGCACATGAAAGCTGCTGGTCATTTTGGAGAGGCCGCTGAGCTCACTCACCCCCTTCCCATTTCTTCATCAGTTTACATTCCCGTTGAGGATGTCCTGTTTATTCTTTGGGCACCTAACCTAGGAGCAGTTGTTTTAGCTCCTCTGCCTCGTGTAGCCGAAAGCGGCTTGGCCCTGGTTGTAGGTGGTGGAGCAGCAATTGCAGCCCACGGGTCATCATCGTCAGCTACTGATGCAGTACTTGGTTTTGTACCAGCAGGCTTCTGCGTTTTGGGCGCTGGAGCTGCAATAGAGCCCCATACATCTTCGTCTTCATCTTTTACAGTCTTGACAGGATTATGTAGTCGAGTTGCTGCAGTAATAAGGTTCATTAGAATGGATAGTTCAAGATGAAAGCTGGCAAAGCATTAATCTTGACGAAAAGTGTGACACCTTGTGGTTTACTCTGGGCAACCGGCCTTTTTTGGGCAGCTTGAATACTTGCAAGGGCTGGAGGAGGCTTCGTGCTTTCAAGGGGTTCAATATCATCCCAGCCATCCTTCTCATTGTCATCCTCACCAATTCCGTTTTCAAGTTCACCCCAACCATCTGTTGATGTCGGGGATGGTGGAGCTTTATAGTTAGCCAAATCTGAGCTAGAATTTACACGCAGTGGAGGTGGACCAAGTGAATCCATAGCTGACATAGCAACAATTGATCAGTACATGCCAAAACTTAATGATAATGGGGAAAAAAAAAAATTCCTTGTTGCAAACTGAAGTGAACATATTTAATGTGTACCCATGCCACCTGAGCCTACAGAAGCAAGAGGGCTGCTAGAATTTGTAGCAAGTGGCGAAACATGTTCCAAAGCTTTTCCTTTTGTGGTTAACGAGCTCATGGCCCATCTGAGAGTTTTAAAATACACCAAATCATTTCCATAACAATTCGCAGAGACATGAAGAAAGGTTTCTATGTAGATACGGAGTGTCAATAAAAAGAAATTATTATTTTAAGCCAAAGGGTGATATATGTAGAGGTACACAGGAGGCCTAGAAACTGACCCAAGTAAACCTGCAGTCCCTGGTGCTGATGCTGCAGAGCTCTCACCACCGCCCGTTCCTCCAGAACCAGCCTACAAAGAAACATTAAGTTAAAAATGCAAGGATTGACCAAATAGAATATTAACGTTAAGACTGGGGACCACACCTTCTCGTAATGATTCTTCACAATTTGCAAAAACTGTTCAACTGAATCAAATGCCTTCGACCGGACATCACTGCTCATATAGAAGAGTACAATATTGTGCGACTTGAGAAACTTTTTCTGAATGACTATGATAGTTGGTTACATCTAAAATGATAAGGCATATCCGTTAAGTATATCAACATGTCAGATACAATCGTCTGCCGCTCCTTGAAGTCAACAAGTAAGCTCAAGGATTTTTTTCCATTTCACCAGATTGCTGCAACCGTGTGAGCAATTGTGGACAAAGGTTAAGAAAAACATTGTTATATTCTAATTAACAAGTTATTATTTCTTCCTTAGAACCGGCAGAGACAATGCAAGTATTGAGTTATGCTGCCTGTCCATCTTGCGACCACATGTCACACATCAGGATAAAAAATGGATGGAAAAAGTAGAGACACACCTATCAGGATCAACAGTAAGAACAACAAGGGTTGGCAAAACACGTGTAGCGATCTCAGTGATATCATAGTAAGAACTAGTCGCGCATAAAGCCATCACTCCTACAGAAATAATCCAGAGTTGGTGAAAGTAATCAAGACTGATGAGAATGCTGTTCACCAGAAAAGATACAGTCTGTACAGAACGATGAACAAGATAGGAAAGAAAAAGACCTGCAGCTCTTGCTGGTGGAAAGGTATCACGCAAAGCACGGACAGTAAATGCGTTGATCAAGACTCTTTTTCTTGTCTGCATTGTGCACTTGATCAGGTCATCTTAATTGAGCGCACATATACCTGTAAAATGATAGCAAGGGAAGGGTATACATATGGCTAAACAACACTAACCCCGTCATTAAGATGACTTGCAATGTTCCCAAGTAAGATGGTGGTATTCGTTCGAATTGCAGGCTCTTCATCAACCTGCATGAGTTTGATCACAGGTAAATAGAAAGTACAAAATGCAAAACACAAGGTTAAGCAGATATAATATAACAAAAAAATAGTTGGATTTCGCAAGTTGTAACAGTACCTGTAGCTTGGAGAGATACTTCAATAAAGATCCTGAAATTGTTCGTTGAGAAAGCTGCAATCAATGGCAAAAAGAGAACTGTTTTTAGAAGGAAAGCTACCAGCATGCAGTTCACCAATATACCTGTATTCATTTTGATTACTATAATAAACAAACAGTACTAAAATACAAATCCTGACCAGTATCATTTTAATAAGAACAGAAACACATACCTTGGGAGCCAACACGAGCATGGATTTAAGAGTTAATTCACGGAGAAAGGCAGATGTGTCATTGAACCCGGTCGCAACATGAGGATAAACCTAAGATAGTGTATTTTACAACTATTGGAATCAGCATCCGTAAAACCAATACAATTATTTGGAACTATAAATGTTTCAACATTGACAGCATACTTGTTCATCAACCACATTTGCAGCTAAAGATTCTCCATATTGGTCAATGTGCTGTAAAAGGCCAACACGAATTGCTCTATCGTTGGTTGCAAAGAGTTTCACTATAGTTGGAAGCACCTGCAGACACCAATAACTAAATAAACACTGACCATATGCAAGTATAGAACTGTACACAAAATGCAACATCAAGGAGCATTAAAGGACCTTGACAGTAAACTCATCGGTTGAGAGCCAGGAACCCATTTTCAACAGCGCAGTTAATGCTGGGGCAACAGCTGAGCCAAACTCTAATGCAGAAGCTAGCATAGGAAGCAACTGTGGGATGAAATAAAATAATATCAGTTAAGCAAAAAATGCACATCCCCTTAAAATATTAAGGAAATACACCTTTTTAAGAACAATCTGCCGAGGAAGCTGCTCTGCCAAGTTTGGAAGTTTACGGAAAAATGTATCCTTTTCTACACTGTCTTTCAAATTCAGAACGTCCATGAAATGTATAGTATCCACTAACTTGTTTTGAAAATATTCTGCATCACAAAACATTTATGATTAATGCAGCCAAGAAGCAAATTTCTCTAGATTTCAACATGTAAATGATAATATTACAAGTCGGATTGAGGTTAGTGGTAGTAAAACAAGCATTTGATTGTCCGAGCATATTTACTGCAAGTACGTGACAGAATCCACTTATGCATATATCTAACTATCTAATTAGAGAACCCACCGCTATTTTCTACAAGCTTTGATGTGTTCAGCCTGCGAGAAGGTGTAGAACTCAGGAGACGCTGATAATCTGGAAGTAGAGACTGTGAGACAAAAGAGTAGAGTATGAAAGTGAAGATACAACAATGGATTACTCAAATCAACTTTGGTAAAGGATAGAAAACTCAGTAATAGATATACCTTTGGTATGGACGCTGTGTTACGCAGCTCCTCAGTTTTCCCCAGCTTGACTCCAGAGAAAAGTTCATAAATTAAACAGCCTAGTCATCAAAACAATATAAAACTAGATCAAGCACAACCCATAAAAAATGTGAATATGAACTGAAAATTATCATAGACGAGAGAAAGCAATGCCATTGGATGTGCATGCAAAAGAAACAAGTGTATTGATCAATAGATCCACAGCCAGCCTATAAAGACTTGCATTCTGAAATGTTTGACCGATGGTATATTTGTGTTTATGGATGATGTCTCGAGCAGCCAATGATAAATGTGAAGATATCATCCATGATGCAAATGCGTGCACGAAAGGATTAGCGGTTTGCATACCCATGCCCCAGGAATCAATGGACCACGGTGGAGACTTTCTAATAGCTGCCCAATCCGACTTCAGTAGCTCCAGTGGCTTGTACTGTGCACTAATCAACCATTCATACTGCTGTTTTCAGTTGAACAAAAGTAAAATAAATCAGAACACTGAAGCATAATGTATACAAAATAACTCAATACAAGTTATGTATTATAGGATTGGCAAACATTTATCTACTAAATAACACGAATATAATTAATTAATCAATATTGCATAGCCAGCGACCGAAGAGTAAACATAAGTCTAAACAATGTACCAGCATTGGTCCACTTGAAGCTGCGGCATTGCCATCAAACTCTGATAACACATCAAAAGCGTGAAGCTTCCAGTCTAAAGTTTGGGTGACAACTACACTGGCAAGGCACACATTACTGTGAACCTGTAACACAGAAGCAATGAGAAAAGGCCATTTAACATCAATGTCCATCGTCTGGTAATATATGATGACTCTAGCATCTAAATGAACAATTGAACATAAGTCAGATCATTCTCTGAGTGCTTACAAGTTTACAGTCGTTATTTAGAAAGCTCACAGCTTTAGCAACTTGTTGCAGTCCCCACGAGTAATATTCATCCCTTCAAACGACAACAATGAAAAAAAAAAAACAGCAATCAGAAACCACAAATACATGCCTAAACAGAAACCAATGGTAACAGATCTGTTAACTTTGTTAAAGCAAGTAAGTTAAAAGATAAATAAAGTGAGAATGATGGGTGGTCGTCAGATACATTAACTGATACAGCCAGGCAAGGATTTGATAGAAAGTGAAGTATGAGGAAAGATACGGATATCAATATTCTTAACCATCACATTCTATTATAATAGGAAATAGCTAGAAAGACTCACTGACAGATTCAACAGACAAATTTTCAGAATATGAACCATGCTTCAATATGTACATCGTATAAACATTTTGAATTATAAAAAATATCATTCCATGATCAATAAACAAACTTATGTAAAGATGAAACAAAAAAGGATGGAATGGTCCTAAATCACTAAAAGAGGTTGAATAGCGATACCTTTGCGTTCCTTCTAAACCTAACTCCTTGATCTTTTCAGAAAGTGGCATCACAGGCTCAGTCACCATATACATGGTAACCTTCGAAATAGAGCCTTCAAGAGTCTCTACCTCAGTACTGTGGAGAAAAGATAAAATATTTGGATGCCTAACCTGAAAATAGATGCACACTTCAAACTGATTTGAATTGTGTGAGTAAAAAAAAAGGAGACTACAAGTTTGGCTAATGCCCTTAATATCACTTCTGAAATGGCCGTTTAAAAAACATTTTGAGATGTATCCATGTCAATATAAGTTCATGACTCAACTCAGATTCACCAGAAAAGAATTAGTAACCAAAAAGATAGAAAAAACAACTTGATGCTGGAACATGACCGTAGTTGGTAACATAACGGGTAGATTATGCAGACAAATATATAAGTGTAAGTCCTGATGGCAAACATGGTTAGAACAATACCTCCATATAAGTTCTCTAGGACGGGAAACCAGATAGAATAAACATGGGAAAACACACATCTCATCATTTCTATAGAGATGCCAGGCTCAATGCTTCTACTCTAACTACTCATCAATCTGCTTTTGTAGGATATTTCAAAACCTAGTATTAGTTTCCTTTTTCCTTTTTTTTCACAGATGAAAGGAAAAAACAGAGGCATATATACCACATAAGATTTTGCTGATAAGTGCACAAAAATGCTGTACCACCAGTACTGAAAAAATAAGTCATTTTACAGTTATTCTGATTAGCTACGCCAAAATGATATAAAGTGAAGACCCTAGAGTTAGTTCAGACATACCAACTAAAACTTGTCATCACTCAATTATGGGAAGCCTACTTTGTATAATAGTCTGGCAGCAAACTGGAATAACTCAGGGGAACATTGAAGTAAGAGAAACCTAACAATGCCAAGTTCACACTCTATGCGACTGATGTGTTTATCAAACAGGCAAGTCTCATTTCCTCAGGAAATAAATGCATACTTGGGAATTAACAGCTTGGGGGGATATAATAGAGAACCAAACTATCTATATTTCTACTAGCGAAGGAAATTGGTCGGTAGCTTACCGTGCGGAGACGCTTTACCCCATTTCGTCCGGCAGCTAAATGTCCATCCTGCAGATTACTTCCTGAAAGAGCAAAAATTGACACAGCTGCACCATCATCCTGAAAAAAAAAGCAATCAAAAAAAATAAAATTATTTACTTCTCAGTTAAACACACCGCCTTAAATGAAAACAATACACTGGACGCACCAGAACCAATTATATTAAAAAAACCTTCTCTTAACGAGATTAACCACACACCACAATATGTAAGTTTCATCACTGAGATGAGAGTCATAACAAACTTGTATAATTGGCTCCCAAACAATCTCCTAACAAAACCTTGCTTGAAGAATATAAAATGCAATTCCACCCAGGGGAAGCATCTATAAACAAATCACTGACAGAAACATGGAATCCGAAAATCAATCAACAAACTTTAATTAAAGTAAATACGGGCAAGTTTGTGGATGGACATAGACCTTGGATGTGCCGCGATAATGAACCCATGAGCCCCAAGCAGCCGAGTAGGGCTCGCCAATGTTATAAGGCAAATCCTTGAGTCCAGTTCCGGATCCAGCAACGACTCCTTTCAGGAATTTAAACATGACGATGATGATGATTCCACAACGCTACGCGACGCGCGATCTCACTCTTTCTTTCTCCAAGTATCTCTCTACACGAATCGATCAAGCCCGAAATGAAGAAGGCCTTCGCACTTGGCAGCAGTTCAATTATTCGCACCGCTCCGTCACGACAGAGCCGAACAGAGAAGCAAAAATCAGCGATGCCATCTAATTGACCGTCGCCCTCGTCGTAGACAGGATTCAGAGCTTTGATCGTCTGCAAGCAGGCTATCCGAATGAACGCTGCGACGCAGACTCTAATGGGCCTGCGTCCGAAGCCCAAATAATCACGGCCCATTAAAATATTGACCAGGCCGTTTCAGCTGGCCCACAATGGATACCTTGAGAAATACGGCAGCGAGGACCTGTTTTGGATTCTTTGACCAAGAATCTTAATCGCAAAAAGACCAAGAACACAGCTGGGCGCTTCGTGACATCTTACAATGTCCATGGAATGGTCTACAAATCAATGATCATGTATATGAGTTTTAACCTACCCGCACAATTAATTTATGCATGGCCAAGTCTTAACTCACTCAATAATACTCTAAATTGAAGCGCTTGTGGCCATGACTTAGTCCTATCCTCTTTAGGTTTCTACAAAACGTGTAAAAGATCCACACAATATGGCTGTGGATGATCAAATTAGAAAACGTTTGAAACAAACTAGACTTATAAGGATTGATGGGGCAGATTAAATCAAAAGTGTGATCAACTTGTAAGACCGTGGAATTATGACCAGAGAGGAAGTAGACTTCATGGTCATTTTGAATGACAAGATGTGCATTTTCATAGGTAGATGCGACAAAGAAAAAACAGATGATGTCTTATTTATAGTCAGCTGAGTATTTAATTTACTTATTAAACTCCCACCATACATACATGCGTGCTTCTGAGTTCTGTCTGTGAACACAGAATCAGAAGGTTGTTTATATATGGACGAGAACATCGTCATCTCCATGATTTTACACGGCTGTGAGCTAGCCCGTAGGCTAGAAGCCAACCTCCCAAGCATGGTGATGAACCAGTCAAATTCGGTATCGGATTCGTGTACTGAGATTATCGGAGCCTTCATGGCTGCTCTGGAGAAGCTTCAAATGGCCAATGGCGCATTGAGCGTGGAGGAGTGGTTGAGGTCGTCTATTATGCTTTTTGGGGAGAATCAGCCTGCAGCTTGCGTGGAAATGGCAGCTCGAGGAGTTGCTGATCAAATCATTGACCCTTCTATCTCTAGGACTCTCCGAGGATCAGGAGCCTTTCAGACGGGTCAATCCTCAGAGTCTAGTAGGCCGGAGTCTTCTACCAGGCCAAGACAAAGGTACGAGGAGAGGAAGATAATGTAAACTGTAACCCTAATCCATATGTGGCTTTCCTTTGGTTGCATTGTTAATCGTTATACCCTCTCTTAGGAACCAGAGAGACGGCCGGCGGACGGTTAGAATGGCTGCTCCGAGAATGGGGAACACTGAGATTCCACCTGAGGATGGTTTCACCTGGAGAAAATACGGTCAGAAAGAGATCCTTGGCTCAAGATTCCCTCGGTATGCACCAACCCTACTTTAACATCAAATGATAGTTATGCCCTTAATTAAGAGGGTATGTACCAATTGGTTTCCCAATAAGTGGCAAGAGGGTACCCCTAGGCTTCTCATATTGCAATTTTCTTTGTGCCCACAGAAATTTTTAGTTAAGCATATATTCATGGTAAAGACATCAAACATCTGAGTAACTATGTTTCAATTGCCGATGGATTAGACATCATTTTACTTGGGCATAGATAAAATTTAGCATCATATCGTGGTCTGGTTAGTTGATAGATTAGTATAGTTGTTAGGGGTTTGGTTGGTGATTATTGACTTAGTCATCAAGTTTAAAGCATGTCTTTGTCTAGCATATGTTACAATCACTCTGCACTTTGGTACTAAATAGGTAAAAATTGATTTATGTGGCTCTAGTCACATGTTGACTCATTCATTGTAGGGATTCGGAAACCCTGAGATGGGGTCCAATACTAATTCCACGTTGAATTTTTCCAGGAGTAAACGCAACATCAAAATGGTCAAACCATGCATCCATCATCAATTAATCATAGGTTGAATAATCATGTCTTGACGTCATCCTCGTTACATGTCTGCAATTATGTCTAGGGTTTCATATCATCCCTTGCATGTGTCCTGCTGCAGGGCTTATTTCAGATGCACCCATCAGAGGCTCTATCATTGTCCAGCCAAGAAGCAAGTCCAACGCCTCGACCAGGATCCGGACATATTTGAAGTAACTTACAGAAACGACCATACTTGCCACTTGTCAGCCACCGCACCAGGACCGTCCGCTATCAGACCAAAGCTGATACCGGACGAGCCGACCACAACCGGAGGAGTAGGAAATTGCTTAGTCCCGGCCATGTCCCAGCAATTCTCAACATCTACAACCTATGCAGGGACGACATGGCTGTCCATGGGCATTGGGTGTCCTAGAACATCCTCGGACCCCAACCCTTTCATGGACCCGAGAAGACTTTCATACGAGGAGCCGGTGATGGATATGGCGGACACAATGTTCAACTCCGGGAGCAGTAGTAACAATAGCATGGATCAGATATTTTCTTCCATTGCAGAAGAGAAATGGGATCAATCAGGTAGTGACGTGAGTGGCAAGAAACACATTTAACCTGTTATTTTTTATTCAAATTAACCTAAAAGTTTAGCCTTGTGCTAATTTTATTCCTTAAGTGTATCATTTTTTCATCGATTGTAATCAAGAGCAGTCTGTGATTGCATGTGCCCGTGCTCAATAAATTTAGTTGGTTTCTATGTTCATTTAAATTAATAACTCCAGCAATTTTATGTGTTGTTCCTATCCGGCTGCCTCACTAGCCCGCCAATTTTTCATAAGTTTTATATTTTTGTGCTAAAATGGACATTTCTTACCTAAATTTTGTATTTATTTTTTTTCAAAATGATCCTTTTTTTAATGTGTATTTTATAAAATTGATGCGAGACTTAAAAACTTGACTTTATTGGCCTCATGGATGAGTCGTTTCGTGGGTGATTGATGAGTCGTTTTTGAATTGCATCCAAATGCAAATTTAGAGGGTAAGGTGAAAAGAAGTGGTAGTTCGAAACCTAATCTTACTTTTCTCCTGTATTTAATAATTGAAAAGTTCATTCACATGCACGTTACTGTGGTAAGCCCTCTATAATAATACACCTCATTTACCTTAACTTTCATACATAATGCGTTAAACATTTATAATACATCGTGAGAGAGATTTGCTCTAGTTAATGCTGGACGGAATTGCACAAAATTATTATTAATAATGTATAATTAAATTGTAGAAATATGTGTATAGACAGATTGTACAAAATAAGCACATATAATTGTTATAAATCAAATCAGAATGTGCACAGTTCAAGATGACTTGATGATTTGGTTAAAGCATTATTATAAAGAGATCTGCTCACGATAATTTGCCGAAGTTTCTTGTTAGGGTTGAGAAAGCTACATGACTACTCCATGCTCGCACCAGCAGGCTTTAACATCAAGTTTTGACCATTGTAAGTACAGATAGAACATACACATGCCCCCTTTTGTTTTTTCATCTCGAGAAGAGTATTCACTTTATTTTTGATTACTTATCAAAACTGATAATTTAGTTAGAATTTTACTTACATTTTATCCCTTCTCATCTCGAAAAACAAACACGAGTCCATGCCTATGTAAATGTTCAAACTGTCCGCTATCATGCGATGACTATCGAAGAGCTGATTGATATCATTCACATTTCATATTTGAAATCATTACAGAATTAGTATGTTTGTTTAACCGCAAATAACATCATGCCCTTGCGAAAACTACAAATCGACTCTCATTACATAAGCATCTAATGATAATCATCTTTAGTAAAGTTGTGCTACCATTTGATTAAGAAGTATATTTTGTAAATGAAATGAGACACTATTTTGTATAAGTTAATAAATATCGACCGTTCTACACTGTTTTTGTGATAAATTTTAGAAGGATACGAAACTTTTGAGTGCAAAATATACACAAAATCAATACAGTGCTTAAAGAAAATCAATAGTCAATTTTATTGGAATCATATCGATAATAATAAATGAAACAAAAAAAGCGTACCAAAACATAAGCACATTTTATTTATCCAATATTAAATGAAGAGAAAAAACAAGACAAAGATCCAGAGACATGGGAAACTGCGCCACGTGTCTCCATCCGATCCGTTGAATTGTTGTTATCCATCGGAAATCAACGGTGAGATTCTCACCTTATAAATAGTCAGATGCCTGTTTCTTGGCCCATCAAAAATCACACACACCTTTCTGTTTCACTCTCCGAATCAACGAAGCGGCAGACAGGCAGAGGCCGCGACACTCGACGAGTCAGATACTCGTCGATAGGTAAGCCGGGGCATTCATCATCTTCTTCTTCATCCTTCCTAGGGTTTCGTTGCTCAACGGTTTAATTAAGTCTACCTGTCATCGATTCCGCATTCATTCCTACATTTATACTCCATGCTTGTTCCATCGTTTTATCATGTTTTGATTGTAATTTATATGGTTCTTCTTGTGTTATGAGTCGTGTGTGGTTGCACATTGGCATGTTGAATAAAATTGTACAAACTGGATGTACAAGATGTTGTACAAAGCGATCAAAGAAGACTCCGTCAAAACACAAGTGCAAAATTAGCAAATATGATCTTAAAGATATTGTTGACTGGATTCTGAGAAACAAACAAACTGCACCAAACTTTTCAAAGGGGTCAACGAACAATCTCAAATGATCATCTCCAATAAACTATTTAAAAAAAAATATCTCAACAAACTGCGTGAATATCTCAACATCTCAGGGTGCAACTGACGCAGTAGGAAGTTATGTTTGTTGCAACTCACGAATGGCATCCACCACAGGATTAGCAACATCATTGTTTCCTTTACCAGCCATGGGTCCTGAATTAGGGATTGACTTCTGATACCACTTGACGCAGTAGGAAGCTAGATGAAAACAACTAACTCTGCCGAAGCTAGGGTTAGGGATGAAAATGAAATTTTATTTGATTTGAAAGTAAGTTTTGTAATGATCTTACAAAGAGAGTAACTTCTCTATTTATACAGAAGAGTAGAATATTCTAGACTACTCATTTATTGAAAATAAAATTAATGCGAGAAATTTTTATTTCTAGATTCTGCTTCTGGAAACTTCTATTCTCCTACATCAACAACTTAATATATATATGAGCAACACACAACCTATGAAGGCATGCTTTGTGGAGAGAACCATGAGCTGATCTTGGAGATTATGCAAGCATCAAAGATAATTCGGAAAGCATCTGATCCTCAGCTATCAACAACACCAGACGGAAGAGAGTCTCTCGAGAGAAGGACTCTTATGTTAGGGCACATAAAACAGATTACATGATCGTCCCTCCATTTGGTGACCTCTGTCACCTACTGCGGAGGATCGTCTCTGATACCAACTTTGTCAACACCCAAAATCCTAAGTCGCGACCGGCGCTTGACCATTTACAAGCAAGCTTTTATGTCGACGATTTATCAATATATAAAATAGTGAAATCAAATTAAAAAATGAATTCAACCATTTAAATTACTAGAATCCTACTCAAGTACAACGGAGCAACAACCTAACTGAGTAAAAGAAATAACTAACGAGACTTCAGTAAAATGACTAGCTGGATGACACCATATGTAAACATTGCATTCTTGCAACAATAAATTCCAGCTCTCGATCTAGCAGCTCACTGATCTGAAATTGGTTAAGAAAAAGACGAGGTGGGTAAAATTACTCAGTGAGTAAATAACATACTTTAGTGATTTGATTTACTTAACATACTCATTTGCATGAATTCGTATATCGGTGGTCACATTAATATATAACATGTGACATAGTACATAATATATACATGTATGCATGTAAGTATGATAATGCACATCTCGATGAATGCTAACGGTGTCTGTGGACAGTCGTCACTGCCGGTCCGGACCATCATATCGCAATTTAAGCTGAGCCTCATCATATCAAAGTGCGGTACATGCCTCGCACATCATATCATATCAGTGTCTATGCATGACGTGTATGCAATGATACATGTGGTGATTAAGTTGTCTTAACTTGATAATGGATGATCGGGTTGTCACAGCCCTTGTTAAATTGGGAGTTGCAAAATTCAATATGTATTTGATCATTGTTATGCATTACATTTTAATTTAAGAGTTACAGAAGTAGACGCCTAGCGAGATAGCTCCGTTATTTCATTGGCTTAAGCATACCTTATATGCGTAATGATTAATTATTGTATGAATTGTGATAGGTTCTCGAGGTGGTAGGTGAAATAGTACGAGTTAAATATTGTTGACGGACTTACTTTGGTTTGAAGTAAAAGGTGAGTAAATAATATGCTTTTATTTATTTCGTACCGTTCATATTATATGTAATTAATATTACGTATATTAATGTACTAGTTATTTGGGTAATAGCGAAATGGTTTAAAAATTAACCCCCCCCCCCCCCCTCCGTCTATATAAGACGCTAAAGTTATAACGTGTGATATATGAACGTATTTATACGTATTAAAAAATATGTGAGGACAATTTGACATTTATGTATCATTGCATACACGACATGCATAGACACTGATATGATATATGATGTGCGAGGCATGTACGACACTTTGATATGATGAGGCTCAGCCTACATTGCTATATAATGGTTCGAACCGGCAGTGACGACTGCCTACAGGCACCGTTAGCATTCATCGAGATGTGCATTATCATACTTACACGCATATATGTATACATTATTTACTATGTCACATATTATATATTAATGTGACCACCGATATACGAATGCATGCAAAAGAATATGTTAAGTAAATCAAATCACTAAAGTACGTTATTTACTCACTGAGTCATTTTGACTCACCTCTTTTTTTTCCTAACCAATTTCAGATCAGTGAGCTGCTAGATCGAGAGCTGTCATCTATCGTTGCAAGAATTCGTTGCTTCATGTATGGTGTCATCCAGCTAGTCATTTTACAGAAGTCTATTAGCCTTTTCTTTGACTCAGTTAGGTTGTTGCTCCGTTGTACATGAGTAGGATTCTGATAATTTAAATGGTCGAATTCACTTTTTAATTTGATTTCACTATTTTATATATTGATAAATCGTCGACATAGAGGCTTGCTTGTAAATGGTCAAGCGCCGGTCTCGACCTAGGATTTTGGGTCTTGACAAAGTTGGTATCAGAGCCGATCCTCCGCAATAGGTGACAGAGGTCACCGAATGAAGGGACGATCGTGTCATCAGTTTCATATGCCCTAACGAAAACATTAAGAGGATTTAAGTGGTGGTGTATGATAACTTCCCAATGTGCCCCATATCGATTGTGAGAGGTGTTTGTAATTAGTTAATAAGTAAGCCTACTAATTATCTTGTCACCAACATACCATGATTTTTTAGATGGACCCTATGTTATGGTGACCTAGGAGATGGTGGTGACAAACGATAGTTGGGACGGTCTTATTTATAACGATCCGATCAGAAAGGCCGATCCGAGCCGTACATTGGCATGGGAAACAGGTAAAGTTTTGCTGCAAATGCCAATAGGGAGATTGTGGCTGCACATTGGCATGTTGAACAAAACTGTACAAACTGGATGTACAAGATGTTGTACAAAGCGACCAATGCGGTACAAACTTAAAAAGAGACTCTGTCAAAACACAAGCGCAAAATCAGCAGATATCTTAAAGATAACGTTGACTAGATTTTGAGAAACAAATAAATCGCAACAAATTTTTCAAACGGGTCAACGAACAATCTCAAAGGATCATCTCCAACAAACTATTCAAAAAATATATTTCAAAAATGCGTGGATATCTCATCATCTCAAGGTGCAAGTCAGTATATATACGAGAAACACACAGCTTATGAAGGCATGCTTTGTGGAGAGAACCGTGAGCTGATATTGAGAGATTACACAAGTATTAAAGACAATTTCGAAAGCATCTGATCCTGAGCTATCAACAACACCAGACGGAAGAGAGTCTCTCGGGAGAAGGACTCTAACAGTGGAAAGAGACGGAAGGTCTCACATTCGGAGGGAGCCTGAGTGCTGATCACTTTGGATGAGTGAAGTTAGAATAAAGATGGAGTCTGCTATTTTATAATATTCTTATACTCGATCTTGATATAGTGAATTGATTCTCACAGATTTGGAATAAGCCCCAGATCCAGGTTAGTTTTTAGATAATTTTTCTTATACTCAATCTTGATATATTGAATTGATTTCCACAAACATGGAATTAGCCCCAGACATAAATTAATATAGCTAAACTGAATAATACTTAAAATTGATTATCGTCCGTTCTCTCATCATACTATGGGGAGAGGTTGAGAAGTGAGGAGCCAAGCGGGTTTCTGTTGCAAGGGGTTTCGTTGAAGTGAGCTGAAAAGGAACCAAAACTAGGGCACGTAGAGGTTGAAGTGAGGAGCCAAGCGGGGGACGAGGGTGGCCCACTGCCACATTGTGTTGGCGTCGAAGCCATGGATTAGGAGGAGGTTGGGTTTTGTGGGGGATGGGGTTTTGGGCGTCCAGATGTGGATGACTGTGCTGCCATCTTGGAGGTCGGTTGTGGTGGATTTGAGGCCAGATTTGGTGAATGCCCAGCAGAGGTAGCGGGAGCGGAACTCTGGGTTGCTGATGTGGAAGCACTTGCACATGGTTTTTTTTCATTTGTATGTTGGACATCAAAATCAGTTGGTAGTTTAAGAAAGCTGTGGAGTGAGATGGAGTCTCAAGATAGTGGTCTTGTTAATGACGTATTGGGCGGTTTGGGCCTGGGTTGGAAGTGTCCCTTTTCGTTTTGTCCTAGATTTGGCGTGAATATGAGGAGCAGTAGTGCTTTGCGGGATCATGTATCTTGTCACTTGAGAAGGTCGCGGAGTGAATGCCTGTCGGGAAGGGGGCTGGTGGAGTTAGTTCAGCACCTTCGTGGGCATGGGAGGTGGTTGTGCGGGCGGTGCAGTAAGACGTACAGGGTGGGGACTCGGTGTCGGGGTTGCGGTTGTGAGGCCACCTTCGTTGGTTCCGAGGAGTTACCGATTAGCATGCCGGCTGGATCGGCGGTGCCGGTTTTGAGGGAGGTGATAGATGTGCAGCAGGACCTGACGGTCCTTGGGGAGGATCCCGATGTTTTTGACCCTGTTGACGAAGATCCGGAGGTTCTCAAGAAATTGAGGTGTGCTGCGATTCCAACCCTGAACTTCATTCCAAGAGCTTGTAGGAGAGGGGTGGCTAAGTGTTATGTCGAAGCAGTTAGAGCGGTTAATGAGGTTCCTGATGACCTTAACCGGTGGGGGATCATGCAGATTTTTGTTGTATCAGTTATTCGTTCGGTGAAAAAAGAAGAAAGGGATGGAGTCTCCTTGGCTGAGTTGGTGGCTCGTAGGTTAGAGGTGTGGGGAGGGGGAGGGGACGGTCAGCGTCGTCTTTGGCAGGAGGCTTTGGGGTTCGGGGCGTCTGGGAGGCGGGTGCCAGTTTTTTCTGAGGAGGATCAGAGGAAGGTTAATGTGAAGCGCTGCAGGAAGTTGGCGACGATGGGTCGTCTCGGTGATGCGACGGGTGCTTTAGTTAGTGGAGGGATATTGCCGTGGTCTCAAGAGGTGTTGGATGAGCTCGCCCGTAAGCACCCGCAAGCTCTACCTCCAGGGATTCCCACGGGACCGTCTCCTGATTCGGTTGTGCCTTCTTGGGAGGAGGTGTCGCGGGCTCTTCATTCTTTTCCGAGCGGTTCTGCCAGGGGGCGGGATGGGCTAAAGCCGCAGCTGTTGTTGGATATGGTTCAGGGGGCGCAGGTCGGGGGGAGGAGGTTCTGTTGTAGAGAGTTTTGGCAGCCCATGTCGCGCTTTTGCTCAGTGGGAGAGCGCCTCTTAGTTTGGCTCCCCTTCTTATGAGTGCTCCAGTTATTCCTCTTGCGAAACCTGGAGGAGGGGTTAGGCCGGTCGCAGTGGGAGAGGTTTCGTGGCGTCTTACGTCGAGGGTGGCTCTGAGTGCTGTTAGAGCTTCATCGACGACTTATTTATTGCCTTTTCAGTTGGGGGTGGGAGTGAGAGGGACAGCAGAGGCTATTACACACTCTTTAAACCACTTGATGGGGAAGCATTCAGCCGATGAGGGGCTAGGGGTTTTGAAGGTGGATCTCACAAATGCTTTTAATCTGGTGAGTAGAGAGGTTTTCTTGGAAGGAGTGCAGCTGCATTTCCCATCGCTGAGCGCTTGGGTTGAGTATTGTTATGGGTCTCAAGCTTTGCTCTTTTTTGGAGAGTCGACCTTTCTTAGTTGTCGGGGGGGCAGCAAGGCGATCCTTTGGGGCCTTTGCTATTTGTCGTCGCTTTGCAGCCTTTGCTTCGTCGGATTGGAGAGTTGTGTCCTCGTTCGATGCTCAACGCTTGGTACATGGACGATGGTATATTGATGGGACATAGAGAGGATTTGTCGGTGGCGTTTGGGGTCATTCGGGATTCGGGGCCACGGCTTGGATTGGTGGTGAACCGTAGCAAATCCTTGTGTTGGTGGCCAGGGGGTGGTAGGAACCGGCCTCCGGAGGTGCCTGACGGGGTTGTGGTCTCGGACTCCTCGGGGTTATCTGTTTTGGGTAATCCTATTTCAGCGGATGGGAGAGGGGCTGATGAGGTGGTGGGGAAGAGAGTTCTAGGCATTCAGGCCATTCTAACTGAGGTGTCTAAGTTGGATAATCCGCAGCTGGAGTTGTTGCTTTTGCGCGCCTGCGTAGGCATGCCGAAGATGATGTATAATTTGCGGTGTTCACCGCCCGATTGGATTGAGGGGTCGATTCGCTCTTTCGACACAGCGGTGCATCAGAGTTTGGTGCATATCTGGAATACGGGTTTCACGATGGAGCAAAGAAGATTGGTGGGTTTACCTCTTAAGTTTGGTGGGCTTGGAATTCCGGTGGGGAGCGATGTGGCTCTCTCAGCTGCAGTGGCCTCCTTGGTGCAGGCCGGAGGTTTATGGGAGATGCTTACGAAGGATTCGTTCTCTTCGTCCAGGTGCGGAGTCTTGCTTGAGAGGTGGAATTTGAGATTTCGTCCTACCTCCCCAGTTGGATTGGAGGAGCTTAGGTCGAAGGCTAAGCCACAACAGTGGCTTACCTTCCTGGCTTCAGAAGTCATCAGGGTAGATATCAAGGGGCAGGGAGGGGTCCGGGTGAGTACTCTGGTGGATGCTGTTTCCCGGGCTTGTACGGCCTGTAGAGGGTTTCACACGTCCGACGCGGCGGGAGATCACGATTTCCATTTTCCGAGGGGTGGGGGAGGATTCGAAGGCATAACACGGTGAGAGATGCGTTATACGCCTTTTTTAGGGAGGCTAATTTGGGGCCTAGGCTGGAGGTGGCTGGCCTTCTCAATGGGGGAGAGAAGCCAGCGGATATTTTAGTAACGGCTTGGGATGCAGGGAGGGATCTTTGTGTGGACGTGTCCATTATCTCTCCTTTTGTGGGAGGAGGGGCAGGGCGGGGGTCAGGGGAGGCTGCTAGGAGATCAGAGGAGAGGAAGATCTCTAAGTATGCGGCTTTTTGTTCAGCCAATGGTCTTATGTTCGAACCTTTCATCATGGAATCTGTAGGAGGTTTTGGAGCGAGGGCGGATCAGCTGATCAGAACAGTGGCGGCGAGGTGGGCGGAGGCTAAGGGTATGGAGCCGCCGGCAGCGCTCTCCATTTTGAGACAGAAATTGTCCTTTGTCGGAGAAGGCATTGACAGACGAATTTTTGTTGAGAAAGGATTTTGATTAGTTCTGTCTTTCCCTTTTGATTTTGAACTCTTATTTGTAACTGTCCCTCTTTAAATTATAAGAATGAATATATAGTATGCTACTTATGTGAGAAGTTGTAGTACTGAAAAATTGAACAAATTCCTGCCATCCATGGTAGATTCTTCTTCTCGGATTTGATGTATATATGTTTGTTTTGTTGTGTGCAGCAGATTTTCGAACATGGGAGGCAGCAACAGTGAGAAGGATATTGTGGGGCTATTTCAGGTGGCCAAAAAGGCGGCTGATGGCGCCGCGGCACTGTCCGATGGAGCCGAGGAAAGCCGCTGCTTGGAAGACCTCAAACAGCTCAAGGATTTTATCAGATTCAGGTCTCTACTCAGGTAACAATTACTCCTCTCTTCCCCATTGCATTCTTCTTTCTTTATGCTTGTTTTGAAATCTTCCTCGCCATTAGGTTACAACATGCTCTACCAATTGATAGAGGTGATTCAGGAACAAACTATGCTTCTAACTTACCAGCACCATAGTTAAGCTTTAAAATGTCTCATCCTTTTTTTTGTCAGTGTCAGTATTGAAGGAGAGAGCCTTTGCTTCTGTAGCATGTTTCTTTTATGCGGAATCTTTAGGATGGACCTCCACAAATTGTTGTCGAGGCTTTAAATGTGGAAGCAGAATGGTGTGTTATTGCAGTCTAAAAGTTAAATGACACACTGTACTTTGTTTGTAAGGAGATTACTTAGGAATTTGTCTTCTTTTCTCCACGGATCATGGAAAAATGCTGAAACAGGAAGTTAGTTAGTGTCTTTCGAATTAGGTAGCCTAGTTTTTTTGGATCTCCAACGCGTATGCCGATCTATCTGGCATATGAAAAAAGGGTTCGGTGCTGTGTTTATCAAGGAGCCCTTCTTGGATTTGAACTTTAGCTACTTGGTTTTTCCCTCTTTCGCATTGCTTATTTATTTCTTCGCTTTGCTGTAGCTGAATCTATAAATTTGTTATGGTAGGTTGTAGCAGGCCATGCATTCTCAAGATATGAAATTGATCGACTTGACAAAGAAATTGAGTCTTATTTTTATGTTACTTGGTGATGGAAACAGCTACGATATTGCATCCTAGCGAGAGGATCAGAGTCTTCACTTCAGAACTGATTGATTTGTGGAAAAAGCTACTTGCTAGGGAAACAGAGAATGCTCGGAACAGCATGGACAAAGCACCAGAACATGCCAAACTGGGTAATAAGAAGATACAGGGAGCTCAATCCACTGCTTCATTAAATCTTGCCAAGACTCCAGTTTCTGAGGTTGTCACAGTTCAAATGGCTGATCACAACACATCATGGAAGAAATCTCTGAAGTCAGAAACCTACATGGGTGTCAACAATGTTGCCCCGCCAAATCTTGGTTCTCTCTTTAAATGTCATGATGATCTGAGGGACAGAGTGAGGCCCTGTCAAAAGTGGCTAGGGAGCAGCGGTGACGGTGGAATCTGCAACGTTTGGAAAATGGGGGCGGGCAAATGAAAGCCAAAGGGCCAAATATCGCTCTGTAATGTTTAACATCAATGACTCGAAGAATCCTGACTTCAGGAGGGAGGAAGGTTGTTCTTTGGCCGGATCCCTCCAGAAAACTTCCAACTCTCACTGCAGAAGACATGGCGAGCGACGAAAGAAGATTCAAAAATGATGAGATAAAAAGGAAGGCTCTAATGGAGTGTGAGCGGGAGGCAGATCCAAAGAGCACCACAGATGAGTTCAACTGTGGTAGGTGTGGCCTGCGCAAAACAACATACAACCAGATGCAGACAAGGAGTGCTGATGAGCCCATGACAACATTTGTAACTTGTGTCAATTGCAACAAAACACTGGAGGTTCTGCTAGAGACTCCTGGCGCGCATTGTGTTGTTTATAATGCAGTTAAGCCAGAGGTTTTAAGCAGTTAGAAGTACCCCTTTGGTGCAGCCTACCACGCCTCATTATTGACTTTTAGAGGGAGCCTGGTAATTCCTACTCAGAAGATTCTAAGATCATTCTGTAATCAGCAAAAATGAATTTCTATTTACAACACTCATTGGGAAACGAAAAAGGCTGGTTCACACAGCCAAATGAAATAAAAGCTCTGAATATCAGTCCTGTTGAAAACTGAAAAGCCTACCACATTTACAGACATTATATTCCAATTGGCCACAAATATTCAAACTTGCTAACCCAAGTCGAAAGAACATCAATTCTGGGCTTGTCGACTCACAGGACTTGCAGCAGGAGTTTGTTGTTGCATTTAGTTATCTTTGTCCTTGGGTAAACCTCCAGGGATTCGACCCATAACATTGTCATCAACCACCTTAAAGTGCTTTGAAAATTGGCCGTGCAACATGGCACAACACTTGTCAATAGGCTCCCGAAAATTGCTGTACAAAGCAGGAACTGTGATTGATATGATGGTCCCTGCAACAAATTTAAGATTCAAGGATAATAATTAGATAAAGCAACTACCGACATGGTAGCACGTCATATTCTATTGAACCTTTAGACAAAAATCTTGGATGCTTCCATAACAATCAGTGATTAGAAGATTCTGAATGGGTTTACTATTACGTAACACAGAATATGAAAGACTGTAAAAGAAAGAACAACCAAAAAAACTGATCAACACACAAAGGGCTTATTAGGCACTTGAAAGCAGGATGGTCTATAAGAAGTTATTCATATTAAATTGTGTGATGACTTAACGTTATATGATATAAAACATGGTAAACTTTCAAGTAGAGTATTTTCTTTTTCCTTCAGTTTTACCTTCTACTTGGATTTTTCGAAAAAATGTCATTGAAGCAAGATGTTGCCGATAAATGAAATCTAACATTATTTAAGACAATATGAGGAAAAGAAAGTTGAATAGAGAATTTGAGAGAAAACTTTACATTGTATATTTATTGTTTTCTTCTATACTATGCATAAAAACTGAACAAATAACATGGATTTCTGACAATTTTTATAATAACTTTCCCACAAATTTTCTTTCTGCAGGATATCTAACATCCGAACAGGTGTAAGCAAAATGCTTATATCCAGTAACCATTTTTATAATGTATTCTAGTTTGCAAAAGTGCATCAGCTACTTGACGATTTGTTAATATACCCAGATAACCATACATAACTACACAATCAGCTTCAGACAAACACAAAGGTAAAATAAATTGGTGAATACCAAGATAACCTTTGTTACATGAGGACATACCAACATATGCTACTGTGAAGAATGAGAGGTAGCTTCCCACGACGGAAAAGAGCCACAGACAAACAACCACCTGTGATTGTGCCAAAACTGACTGTGTAAAAGATTTCAAACAAGCTTGATCGAGACACTAATAGTGATATTACCAATAAAGCTGGTAGTCAAATTATCAGCAGACCTTATTCCAGTCCCATACTATTCACAGCTAAGAAACTCTTAGTTACTTATGCATGGAAAATGAGAACTAAATCGAACAAGTTGCCACATTTTGAACATCAACCAAGGAATTGGCTAGATCATATATGTCATACTGTAGACAATATTCTCCTCCATTTCCAGGTTTCTTGTTTGGGATTGATCAGTTTTTCACTGACCTTGAAGAAAAGCCGGAAATCTTTCCCAAGAGTAATATCATGGGCCAAAAGCAGCACATAATTTATCTTCACACGAAGTGATGCTGCAGTACTATTGACCATTTCTTCTGACAACACCAGCTCTGGAATCACTTGTGGCTGCCTGCCAAACAAGTACATTCACAACTTCACATCACGTGAAATGTTCAACACATGATTTACAAAACAAATATTCAAACATCAATAAACAAGAGAAAAAACAAGGTCAGGAGGTCATACCTATTTCTATATGATGCATAGTTGGCTCGAAGAAACGACACTACTATAACTATAAGCAAAATATCGGAGGAAACAGTTAAGAATGATATTCCGGACCGCTCAAAGGCTATCCAAGCAACTGTAGATACAATGACAAGTCCAAACGAAACATGCTGCTTCCTCCACAGCAAAACATCAGCAGCTAGTAAGGAGAAAAGACATTAAGCATCAGTAAACAACAGCATACAATAAATTTTTAACATGAAATATACATCTGATTACAAAATTTTCTCATCTATGATTAGGTATCATAACCAGGCAAAGGTTAACGATTGAAAATACCAGCAAAAGTAGATAGTAATTGTCAGTGCCCAGATATTTGAAGTAAGAGGATAAAACAACTCAAAAAGACAAAAACAAGCCGGATCGCTATACTTCTAAATGTTTTATTTTTGAAAGAGATGCTTCTATTCAAAAAGAACTAATGAACAAGACTAGGACACTAGACCACAAAACCAACAGCAGCACTCTAAGCTGATCAGACTCTAAGATACTACCCTGCTAAAACAAGGCCCCCCCAAGAAAACGTGCTCCTGCAAATACAAGCCCCTCATAACAAACAAATCAAAAACCTTAATAAATACAGATTCTGCAGCACTGGTCCCAACTCAAACAAAAAACATGGAAATTGAGTTTAGCATTTCACATTTATAATCGACTTCAAATGGCACCCTTTAGGTTTCAGACTTCATAAGCCTGTAGATGCGCATAATTTTTCAATGACCTCCATTTCCTTGAATCTTTTAGAATCTCCGAATGTTAAGCTTAGGGTGCTGTTTCAAGCCTCTATACTTCTAAATGTTATCCTCTCCTTATAAGATGAATGAATTAACTAAACTTCAAGAAACTTAATGATATTACTAAAAAGATTATGCTTCAAAAAGAACTTTGTATTTGCATAGCACTAGTCCCGCCCTGTTTCATACCTAAAACAACCCAAGCGCATGAACTATCACTAAGTGAGAGCCATGTGGATGGGCAGTGGAGTCTCTCATCATTCTATGTTCTGACAATTACAAATGTGTAGCACCCCTCTTTAATTGTTTAGAGCTTTATCATTGTGAATCTCATCCCTCACGATTCAGTTTAGACCTGTACCATGCTTAAGAATGGATGAAAACTTCGACTCATCAAGAAGTGATTATGAAACTCTCCCGCGGTGACAACTTCATATCTGAACAAGTCGACTCTTGGTCAAATGCAAAACAACCAGGCATATTCACTCAAAACATGCTTATACATAAATGAAATCAAACCCGCTCACTACACTAACTGAATTCACAATACATACATATAACAATTGCAACAGCTAAAATTTCTGTATCTTAAAATTCACCTAACAACATGTCACAATAATGTAAACAATTCCAACCCCAAGAAAATAGTCCACTGTGAGGAATGACTCTACAGTATCCATCACTAACAGCAGATTACAGTTCAATATTGTTTAGTTATCCATTCAAAAGAATCACTTATTCTGATGAAAATTTGACCTTTTCCTCCTCCGATAATCTGATGGATCGAAAACCGACCATCCAGCAACCCGTAACCATCCTGAGTGGAAGAAGAACTGCTCGCCTCTCTCCCTCCGCCTCTTTCGTCACATGCATCCTCCGCAACTTGATCCATCTGATCCAACTCGCCAGCAACAACAACCATTTCCGCTGACCTAAATTCTAATTAATATTTTCATTCGTAAATTTAAAATATTTAATTCAATAAATGTTAAGGAATTATTCATTCTATTATATTATAATTTAATCAACAGATATCATATATATATATATATATATACACGACGGCACGCGCAGCTCGCTCAGCCAAGTACCTGGGCTGTCTAATCCTAAGGTAGGGGTGTTCCTTAGGAATCTCTCAAAAAGAAGCACGCTCAGAACAAATATGGGGGCGACTACAGTGTCAGCAATTACCTTGGTCCGTCAGACTGTCACTAAAATCATAAGAGTCCGAAAGGAACTGAGATCAAGCCGCACGAAAACATCCTAAAACGCCAACCTCGGCTCAGACGGGCAACAAACAGCGGAGAATCCAGTTCTAAATTCATCTTATGTTTAGGCCTGTCCTAAAACCAATTAACCCAATAATCTAAACATGCATCTTTTTCATGAATTCCCGAGGTAACAAATCCTACCTAAAACTAAACAACAAAGTAGCATAGGTCACGAGCCACCAGCACCATTCAGGATCACAACAACACCAATAGAGACATAGAAATTTCCTACGATTATCCAGAATTTTCACACACCACAGAAGTCTAGCCTATAAGGCTAGCCATGCAACCATACACAGAGATTAAAACAGAAACAAATTAAACTTACAGATTCTCTGATGATTCTTCAAAATAGAAAACCAAATATTATACAGGCTTCAAATATTACAGAGAGAGTTGGCCGAGAGAGTTTTAGAGTGAGAATGCTCCCAAAAGCTCCCTCAAACAGACACAACACTCACTTAAATACACACCTTAGACTAACATATGGGCCACATCACACTATCATACAGACTCGATTATGTTACAGCTGGATGGACAATATAATTGTCCTCTGGCTTTATCTAGCCACTAAGCAAGGAGACACAAAAGGAGATATTCTCCTGTTCTTCATTTTGTCAATTATTACGGCTGGGACTTACCTTCTCTTCTTTGGGCCATGTAGGCTCTTGTCGCTTTTTTGATGTAATCTTCAAGAAACTTATCCAGAATAGTATGGCGAACATCTTCGAAAAAGGAATCAAGCTCTTCCTTGTTGCCACTTGTCTGGGATTCTTGATCATCATCCAGCTTTGCAGTCCACATTGACTCATCAGACTTATTGTCTGCCACATTGAAGATATCCTTTTTCAACGAAGACAAATAAGCATCAATAATTTCCTCTTTAGAGAGGTCCGGAGCTTTGCCAGCGGTTTTAAAACCAAGACTGCTATAAGCTTTCCCTTTCTCAGCTTTGTCAATATCTTGGTAGGCCTTAATCGTTCTTGAATCTGGCACATTGTGCTATCACCATAAGGCTTTTTGGTCTCTAGATCAATCCTGGCCATCTTGTCCCAAAATCTGGTATATGCAATTCTTTTAAGACAAGGCATACATTCTTCCGAATAGCTGAAAATGGGTTCCCACTTCCAAATCCATGGGATCGAGAACTCCATAAAAAATATGAGGGAATATAATTCTTTAGGGCAGAAGCCTGCATTGCCTTCTTTATTACGAAGATCTTTTGCTTTAGGAGAATATTTCTCCCACAGAATATATTGCTCCAGATAATCCTTCGGAAGAATATCTTCCTTGGTGCCATAGAATTGCCACCAATGGACGAACAAGACAGGTATTTCTGTCTTTACTACCTCAGCACAAATCTTGATGAACCAAGAGTGCTTATGACTCGGATTTTCATATAAGAATGCATTATCAAAAGCATCCATATAATCCCAGTAGTTATATTTGACTGACGGCTTTCCAGGACCAAATGAGAATTCTCTGGTCTTCTGCGAAAATCTCCAATCATTGAGAGATATAACTCTCTTGATCACAATCTTGCTGAAATTATAAATTTCAGATGGGGCTGTAGTAAAATGTCGAATCTCACAGCCATTATAAGTCAGGATTCATAGAATTTCCTGGACTTATATGTCCGGCTTGGGAACGATTCTTCCTCAAGATATTTCGATATCAATCTCCACGGCTCATCTAGCCATAAATAATATTTTTCTTCAAGGAGAATTATAATTCTCTGGGTATTACCCAATAGAAAACCGGCATTGCTAGATTCAGCTTCATCATTTGCAACTATATTTGCAAAACTGGGGTATATATGCTCCTGGGTCGGTATAACCGAAGAGGAAGATTCTCCTCGTTGTTGTTGCCTTTTATAGGCCAGGAATTCTTGATATTTTCTGTCATGTGACAGATTAGCGGCTATAACCTTTGATTTTCATGCTGAGCCAGAATATTTTCTAACTGTCTACCACGACCTCTGCTTCCTCTATAAGTGGAAGAGTAACGACTTCTCCTATAAGAGGAAGAAACGTCCTGCCAGGACATCTCTGCAAAATCCAAAGAACTCATATTAGTCCTATATAAATTCTCGAGTTAAAAAATCTGGAAGACAATTTTCTTCTTCTTTCTTATAAATGATTTCAAAATCAAAAGGGACTAAGTGGGCCTGCCAGCGAGCAAACATTTGCTTCGACACATCATGTTTGAAATCCTTTTGAAACATAAACTTTGCAGCTCTGCAATCAGTCTTAACCACAAACTTTTGGTTATACAAATCATCTTGAAATTTCAATATACATTTAACCATAGAAAGTATTTCTTTTGCAACAGTAGCATAATTTTGTTGTGCATTATTCAATTTTCCAGAATGAAATCTAACAAGATATTCTTGTTTTGTAGCAGGGTCTATCTACTTTAAAATTCCTCCATAGCCAATATCAGATGCATCAGTCTCAACAATTTTAGTCCAACTAGAATTGGCAAGCATCAAGCAGGGTAAATATTTAACCTTTTCTTTAATCTTTTTCACTGCATTAGTATGAATGTCTGTCCAGGCTTTAGGATTTTTCTTAAGTCTATCATACAAAGGGGCCACATCTTCTGCTAAATTCTTATAATGTGCTGAGATATAATTTAAACTTCCAAGAAACCTTTGTAACTGAGTTTTATCAGTCATAATATCAGGAAATTTACTTGCAAACTCAATACAACAATTAATAAGAATAATTTTCCCTTTATCAATATTATGACCTAAAAATCTGACAACAGTATGAAATAAAGACATTTTAGGTTTAAATATAACCAAACCATTTTTGATAACAATTTGTTTAAAAATCCTTAAATGTTTAAAGTGCAACTCCAAAGTCTTAGAACAAACTAAGATATCATCAATATAGATAATTATAAAATCACTATATGGATTAAAAATATCATTCATAATTTTCTGAAATTCAGAAGGGGCATTCTTCAAACCAAACGGCATTACATTCCATTCATATTGTCCAAATGGTACATTAAAAGCTGTTTTATAAACATCTTTTTTATCAATTTGAATTTGCCAATATTCAGACTTTAAATCAAATTTACAAAATATTATTGCATCAAACAATCTATCAAGAAGATTCTTTTTATTTGGGATTGGGTATCTTATCCATTTCAAAGCAGTATTGAGAGGTTTATAATTTATTACTAGTCTGGGTCCACCTCTTTCCTGTTCACTATGTTTATTAACATAGAAAGCAGTACATGACCATGGAGATTTCGAGGATCTTATCAATCCTTTCTCAACAAGCTCACTAATCTCCTGTTTACAAAGATCAAGATATTCTTTATTCATTTGACAGGGTCTAGCTTTTGTAGGGATTTTATCTTCAATAAAATCATCTTCATAGGGAAGAGCAACAATATGTCTCTTTCTATCCCATAAAGCATTGGGCAAGTCACTACAAATGTCAGTAATAAACTCATTCTTAAGAATATCTATTTTATCCTGTAATTTAGGATTCCTCAGCTTATCCTCAATAGTAAGCACTTGAAGTTCCTGCTTCAGAAAATTCAATTGATTCTATTTCGCTATAACCGAATCATAAACTTGATGAAGTGCCTTAGTCAGAGGCTCCGTCCTCAATTTAAGGAAAATATCTTTATGCTCAAGGTTCCTATAATTCCTTCTGTGTCCACTTTCTTCAGAGGGTATAACTTGGTGAGAAATGGTGTTCCAAGTATAACTTGGTTGGTAATATTCTTTGCTAATAGAAAGCTGGTTGGAATACAGATTCCATTAACACAAACTTTTGCTTTGGGTATCTTGTAACTAATATCTAACTAATTTAAGTTAAACATATAATTTAACTTAACTTTTAAATTAAGTACTTAAATTACTATTCATCACCACACCACCACGACAACACATTCACACCACCAACACCATACTACGTTAACATCACAATCACAATATCACTACCACCACACCCACTACCTTAATGTCACAACCACCACACAACCACATTATCACCTCCACAGTACTACCATCACCCTCGTAACAACACATCCACCACCACAACAACCAAATCACACAAAAACACCACCACCACCACCACCACAACCCAACAACAACCCACCACCCCACAACAACACACCACCACCACAACATCACCACTCCACTTCCACTACCACCACCATCACTCCACTACCTTAACATCACAACCAACACACAACCATATTATGACCACCATCACGACCACCACCCCACTACTCAGGCTGCAAACGAGCCGAGTCGAACCGAGTATCATAGTGTTCAAGCTCGGCTTGTTAACTTTTTTACGAGTTCGAGCTCGAGCCGAGTAGTCACGAGCTTAAAAAACATATGTTCGAGCTTGACTCTTTAATTCGAGCCGAGTTCGAGCTTTAAACGAGTTGTTTACTTCATTATAGTTGAAGTGGATTTTCTGGCAACGAACTTTAAAACGGGACAATGTCTAGGAGACGAATCGTTTGGATCAATCGTTTTTTGCATCATCTTCAACCTTCGTCATCATAGCAACAAAAATGACTAGGATACGAATCATTTGGATGACTAAAAAAATAGGCATTCTTCAACTTATAATTCAATTGGATGACTAATCGAATTTAAATGAATAAATAACAGTATACATACGAGCTTTAATCGAGTTTATAAACGGGCTTTAATCGAACAAATAAACGAGTTGTTCGTTAGTCTATACGAGCCGAGTACCACTTTGTTCAAGCTTGACTCGTTTAATAAACGAGCATAAGTATCATGTTCGTACTTGACTCGCTTAAAATCGAGCCGAGCTTTGAACGAATTTTGACCGAACTTGTTCGCGAGTTGTTCACAGTGTATCGACTCGCTTGCAGCCCTACCCACTACCTTAACATCACAACCACAATATCACCACCACAGGCCCGTTCCTGACTTTTTCAGGGCTCCTGGGCAAAGCATATATGTAGGCCCCTTCCGCGAACATCAACCTTCCAACAACCTCCAAAAAATCTGCAAATGAAACACAAAACTATCATATAAAGTGACTTCTTCGAGCATTTTTAGATGTAAAGTCATCAATAATGATATCATAATCAATATTTTCTAGCATATCTTTTTCAATGCATAATAGCAAGATCATTCAATCTATCTTGAGACATTGAAGATCTCATGCAATTTTTTAACAATTTCAACTTTGAAAAGCTTCTTTCCGCTGATGCTACAAATACCGGCAATGTTAATAAAATTCGATAAGCAATTGAAACATTAGGATAACAATCTGTCGATTTAATAAATTCAAGTATCTCATCTACCGACATAAACTTACTTGGTAACGTCACTTGAAGTATTTTGGATTCAGAATAAAGATCTTTCAAGTCAAAATCCGATGCATCATCATGTGACAAATCATTTGAAAGCTTCTCACAACATTCTTTCAAAGTTTTATCATCTAACGACTTCAACATCTCGGAATTAAATAGAAAATCAAATATGCTATCAAACATGCTTAGTTGCTCAAATCTATTTTTCAAAGATGCAACATCAATATCAACAATAACCAAAAAATAATTAATTCTAAAAGACTCCTTTGGTGATTGCACTTCAACATTATAATCATTATCATCCAATGTTTTCTAGGAATCTTAATATGTTTCTCGGAAAACTTTAGCTCTACACCCCATTTCTAATGCAATATCATTCACTATGCTTAAACTAGAGGCAAATCCTTTCATTCTAAACTTTTGAAAATACAACATAATGCTTTCTAATTGTTTAATGGCAACACTGATGCACATATCAGAAGATTGCAATTTCTTACTCACTATATTAATTGCAAAAAAAATTTCATCCCCAATAACCATGCCAAGTAAAAATTTAAAATTTTCAATCGCAGATGCCAAACTTTCAGCTTCACTTTTGGACTTCGCATCATCACAAACATCATACAAACTAAGTAAAGCATTTCTTATTTGTGGAGCATGAAACCTTATAGCTTTCACACTTTTAATGCGGCTCTCCCAACGAATATTCGATAAAGATTTTACTGTCAAACCAGAAATATTATCAAGTAACACATTCCATCATTTTGTAGAACTATAAAATAATACAAATACGCGTTGCACAATTCCAAGAAATGAAACAACTTTCACACATGAATTAGCCATATCACATAAAGAAAGATTGAGATTATGACAAGCGCAAGGCATATACAAAGCTCTTGGATTTATATCAAGTAATCGTTTTTGAACTCCTTGGTGTTTCCCCTTCATATTAGAACCGTTGTCATACCCTTGATCTCTAACATCATTGATATCTAAGTCCAAAGATTTAAGGGCAGCGACTAATTTGTTAAAAAGCCCCAACCCTTGAAGTGTCATCAACCTTTAAAAATTTTAAAGAAAAACTCTTCTATTTTAATTTTGGTGCTTGTCATATTTACACACCTTACCGACAATGTCATTTGCTCTTGATGACTAGCATCCGGAGAAGAATTACAGAAAAATATTTTGCCTCTTTAATAATTTGTACCATAGAATCTCGTACGCTCTTAGCCAACATAAAAACCAACTCATTTTGAATCTTATGACTAAGATAATGATAATGTATTTCATTATTTTGAGCACGCCTAACATGATCTTGCATTATCACATCAAATTCAGCAATCATCTAAATTACTCCTAAAAAATTACCATTACAATCCTGATTAAGTTTTTCTTTAGAACCATGAAAAACTAAATTATTTTTTGCAAGACATTTAAGAACAACAACTATTCTAATCAACACTTGCCTCCATCATTCGCGTTCTTTTTTAAATTCTTGTTGAAATTCTTTATCAATTGTCTCGTTTTTATTTAATCTTCTCTTTAAGTCATACAAAGTCTCCATATTTTTATAACGTTCAACACTACGTTCATGTTCCTCAAGTTTACCACTAAGATGCTTGCAATCTCTATAACCATCGTTAGCTAGAGAGCTTATGTTATGATTTGATTTAAATAACTTACAGCAAAAGCAATACATTTTGTCCAAACACTTTAAATAAACTAACCATTTTCTATCTTTAACCTCCCTGTTACTCAACTTTTTAGAATAATATGAATAAGTAAAATGTCTAGAGATGTTGTCCTTAGGAAAAATAAGATTTAAATCCAGCTTTGGCCCTGTTTCAATTAGTAAGGCCCTGTTCTTTAGATCTTAAATTTTCAGCACTTAGGTTAAGTTTAGTTAAATTAAGTTAAGTTCACTTAAGTTAAATTAAATTCAGTTAAGTTAAGCAAGTTAAGTTAAGTTAAGTAAGTTAAGTTAAGTACTGAAAAAGTAAACCCACCACCTCAACTCACCACAACATCACCCCAACCACCACCACCACCCCAACCCACCACCACCACCCTAACCACATCATCACCACCACCACCACCCCCACCACCACAACCCCAACCCACCACCACCCCCCAACCACACCACCACCCCCACACCACCACCACCACACCACCACCATCACAACCCACCACCACAACCCCAACCCACCACCACCAACCCACCACCCCAACCACACCACCACCCTCACACCATCACCACCACCAGTGGCGAAGCCAGAAATTGTTTTAACGGGGGGCAAATTTTTTTTTTTCAAAATGATAATAATAATATAAATACGTTACAATTGTTCCTTGCGAGCTTTCATTTTCATGAAACGCTCAATCACATCATCGTTACGAATGGTACGAAAAATATCTTTTTCAATGTAACAGATAAGTGATTCGCTCAAAAAAGAATCTCCCATACGGTTGCGCAAATCTGTCTTCACAATCTTCATTGCTGAAAAACTTCTCTCAACGGTTGCAGTGGCGACTGGCAATGTCAAAGCTAGCCTCAAAAGTCGATATATTAATGGAAATGCAAGGTGTTTTCTAGTTTCAACCATCAATCTACTCAAAACACCAAGATCCTTCAAGTTAGAAAATCTCACATCTTCTCGAACATTGTCTATATAGATGCTCAAGAGTCATTCGATCTCCAAAATCAAAGTCATTCGGATAAAGTGTGGCCAGTCTCATCAACTTCGAATGATCAAAATAACGAAATGATTCCGTTGGACTCTATGAAGCCATACAAATAAGAAGTTCATAATTAACGTCATTAAAGCAATCATTGAACTCTTGCATCACACAATCCACCACTGTATAGAAATAATTCACTTGAAGATGTTGAAGGTTAGTGGTATTAGATTTTTTTTCTAGGCCGGCGTGGATCAACAAACTCATCCTCCATATTTAAACTTAGAAGGTCATGATCCTTGCAAAATGATGATACCTTCAACAGAAGAGAATTCCATTCCACATCTCTAATTGATTGTAATTGTTGTTTCGTTGATGTTACCATCGACATGGCATTCAAAATGTCTTGATCTTTTCTTTGAAGTACCTCTGATAAAGATTCTGTGAGGCCCAAAATAAGAAGCATGAGTTGCAAATAAAATGCAAAATTAAATGATTGCAAATATTTGAGAAGACCGTATGCCTGGCGCCTTTTCCCGCTGTCTGACCCTTGTTCCTCAATATACTCGAGCACTTTCAGAATCACAGGAAATAACTCCATCAAACGCAAAAGCGTCCGGTAATGAGAGCCCCAACGTGTATTTCCCGGCCTCGACAAAGTGATTTCTTGATTTAATCCAGTTCCTGTTCTGATTTCATGATTACATATGGCTTTTTTCACTTGTTCTCTATTGAGTTCTAGCATAGTATCCTTTCTTTTGCATGATGCCCCAACCACATTCACCAATAGAGATACTTGTTCAAAAAAGTCACCAACTTCAAAATGTTTCTTCGAAATTGCTACAACAACTAGTTGCAGCTGATGAGCAAAGCAATGCACGTAATAAGCTGAGCTATTTTCTTGTGAAATCAAAGCTCTTAATCCATTAAACTCACCCCTCATGTTACTTGCTCCATCATAACCCTGTCCTCTAATACTTTGCAAACTAAGCCCAAGTTCACTGAACAGTGAATCGATCGCACTTTTGAGGCTTGCTGTTGATGTATCTTTTACATGAATAACACCAATGAATCTCTCTTTAATAATTCCAAATTCGTCAACAAATCGCAAAATCACCGACATTTGCTCCTTATAAGAAACATCACTGGACTCATCCACTAACAAAGCGAATACACCATCGTCAATTTCTTTAAGTATAGAAGAAAGTACCTCTTGAGAAAAGCAATGAACAATGTCCTTCTGAATATCTGGAGACCTCATTTGGTTATTCCCGGGAGCATTCTTCAAGACAACTTTGTTAATGCTCTCATTTTGTGTAGCGGTGTACTTTATCAATTCTATAAAATTTCCTTGATTCTTTGACTTCTCAGACTCATCATGTCCACGAAATGCCAATCCTTGATGCAATAAAAATCTAGAAGCATCAATGGAAGCATTTAACCGAATACGATGTTCAGCCTTCATAATATCATCTTGTTTACGAAGGGCAACTGCAATCGACTGATCATGTCGCATCAAATCATCACATTTTTTCAGTGCTTTATTATGGGAGCTATTGACATCCCCCACGTGCAAAGAAAATCTTTCAGTCTTGTTCCAACAATCAAAACCTTCTGTCACAAACGTATCATTACCGGGCTCCCTGAATAAATAGCAACACAAGCAATACGCTTTATCCTTCTTCATGCTATACTCTATCCATTTACCATACTGAATAAACCAATCAGGATTAAATCGCCTCAACGAATTTCCTATCTTTCTTTTCTGAAACTTATGAGCATGAGGTTGGCAAGGTCCTCTCACCAAATATCTCCGTCGCACTTCGTCTCTTTGATTTGGATGATAGTCAGTTATCTTTTTTCTATCGGCAGGATCATAAGGAAGATCATTTATATCAATGTGCTCCGGACCGGAATAAGTATCTGCACGAATTGATTTTGATGCATTTGTATTTGAGCTGCTATCACCGCCATCTATATTTGGATTCTTTCGTTTCAAGAGGAAGTCTATCTTTGATTCTGTTAATATAGAAATTCATAACTAAAAATGAATTGCATATATAAATCAACATGTCCATAATTATAAACACAAAATAAAAGATAGACACAAAATAAAAACTTGTATACAAACTTACGGAGCATGTTGAGTTCTATACGCAGTTCGTTTAAATGAACTTGAGAAATATTGCCGTCTCTTGTTCCTGTAAAATAAAATTTAAACTAATTTGAACTTGAGAATCATTTTGAGCTTAATTTTAATAGTTCCCAACTAATCAGAAAAACACAAACTATATAAAACAGCAAAAATCCCCTCTCCAAACATCCACTGCAAGTCTGCAACTCCACATCACAATTCGCAACCAATCCATAAACAATCAATCAACTAGCTATCAAAGTTTATAATCGGAGAACTTCAAATGACACTATAACTTCAAATCAAAGCCAAGAAACTAAATTATCCAATTTATGATTTCAAAAATTCGAATCCTTACAAGGTTGACAACCTAATCCTTCATATTCAAATTTCAACTACAAAATACTAATATCCAGTTATCCACAGACCACAATCACCTACCATGGGGGCCTAATCACACCTGAATTGAAGATTGGAAGACCCGGAAGAGTAGATGAAGATCGAAGACCGGCAACCAGGGGCGGAGGCTGCTGCCCTATTTGCTGTGGATGAGGGCGCTGGAGGCTGCCTTATTTGCTGTGGATGAGACCCAGAAGAGTAGATGACGAGAGGCTGGACCGGGTGTGGAGGCTCGATGTGGATGAGGATGAGGGCGCTGGAGGCTGGCGCCTGGCAGGCTGGAGCGTGGAGCGGATGTCTGAGACTCTGAGTGTCGGATGAACAATTGAACAAAGTTTTAGGTTTCTTTTAATATTTTAATTTTAAATTTAAAAAACCTGCCCTGATGCTTGCCCGGGCTGCGCGAAGTCATTTTTATATACATATTTGAACTAATTATACTAAGTCATTGTTTATTTGTATTTAAAATGAGAAAAAACCGAAAGATCTTTACTCTATTAATTTGAGTTTGTATTCATTTCGAAATAATGGGGGGCGGACATTTAAAATTACGGGCGGGCGATTTGTTACAAATTTCAAAAAATTCAAACTAATCATACGAATATATAGTAACATTTTAAAATTGACCGGGGGCGGCTGCACCCCCTCTCAACTACATGCCTCCGCCCCTGACCACCACCCCAACAACAACACCACCCTAACCCACCACCACCACCCCAACCATACCACCACCATCCCAACCCACCACCACCACAACTCCAACCACACCACCACCACCCCAACCCACAACCACCACTCTAACCACATCACCACCACCACCCCAACCACATCACCACCACCACCCCAACCACCATATACTTGTTTAATTCCCAGATACTTAAGGTTAAAAATATATTTGTAAAAGTACTTAAGTTAAGTTAAGTTAAGTTAATTTCAGTTAAGGTAAGTTAAGTTAAGTATAAGTTCAGCTCTAAAGAATAGACCCTAAGTCTCTAGTTTTGTTATCAAGATTGTCCCAATTCGCAGGATCATAAAAATCAACGAGAGGTTTATCCACAAGAGATGTTGAATAACGCACTCTTAAACTATCATGCTCACAAACATCATTCTCTTCCTCACTAACTATATTCTTATAACCTAAATTTTGATTAGAATTTTCAACATTACTCATTTCAGATTCAATGTTAGCTAAATTCTCGGAAGTACTTAATTTTTTAATAAATTTGTCAAGCGCAACTTTCTGAGATTCAATATATTGCTCATCTAGTTTCCGTTTATTACATTTTTGAGCACCCGATAAATACTTTTTAGGCATAACTAACACAAAAACACAAACAAAAAATAGAATGGAGTAGACTAACAATTACGAAAAGAAAAATCACTCCCTTGTCCCTACTATCCAAAGCATAAGAAATTGAGCAATAGCAAACAGCAAAGCTGAAGTCTTTATAATTGGAAAAAAGCAAACAACAAACAGCAAATCCTGACCTAAGGTCCTAGGTAGTAATCGAAAAAAGAAAACAAGAACAACCAAACAATGAAACAACACAAATTGAAATTGAAAACTCCACTGTCCGCTTTCCCCTGAATAAAAAAAAAAATCACATTTCAGTCTTCAGCTCGGAGCCTCGGAGAAAACTGGAAACTTAATTATACATTCATACCTGATTGCAATCTGATTGAGAAGTGGAACTGAAGAACTGGAAGCTGGAACTGTAGAAGTGGAAGAATTTGGAAGATTGAAGCGAAAGAATGATGGAAGAATACTGCGACTTAGGGTTTGTTGCGTTTGTCTACTGCCTTTTTTTTTTTTTAAATGAGGGTTGAACCACCAGTAAAAATTTGCCTTTAATTTTTTTTTAAAAAAAAAATTAGGCCTCCTGAGAGGGTGGGCCCTAAGCCATTGCCCACGCCTGTCATCCCTCAAGGCCAAGCCTGCACCACCACCACCACCATTACCACAACACTTCCAAAATCATAATAATCCACCACCACAAAAATAATACACCGCCAATAAAAAATAATAATTATCGTATTATTTTGTAATTAAATTTTAAGTAATTAAGTTAAATTAAATTAAATTAAGTTAAATACATTAATTATTATTTTTAATTGGTGGTGTGTTATTTTTTTGGTGGTGGGTTGTTGTGGTTTTGGAAGTATTGTGATAATGTGGTGGGTTGTTGTGGTGGTGTTGGTGATATTGTGGTTTTGATATTAAAGTAGTGGGGTGGTGGTGGTGGTAGTGAGTGGTGGCGTGGTTGGTGGTGGTGGTGTTAATGTGTTTGTGATGTTGTGGTGGTGTGGATGTTTTGTTGCGGGGGTGGTGGTAATGTTGTGGTGGTGGTGATAATATGGTTGTGTGGTGGTTGGTAGTGGAGTAATGGTGGTGGTAGTGGTAGTGGAGTGATGATGTAGTGGCTGTGGTGAGTTGTGGTGGTGGTGGTTGTGTTGTTACGGGGGTGGTGGTATTGTGGTGATGAATAGTAATTTAAGTGGCGCTTGAGTGTACTTAACTTAAGTTATTTATTTAAAATTTAAGTGCAAAAGAACAGGGCCTAACTCTTCGAAAAACAAAATACTGAGGCCAAATGATTAGAAAAAGAAGCAAGCTGCTAATGAGCTATTATTCGAGAAGGCAGTTCGAGAATAACGGATAGCACAGGAGGTGCTTAGTGATTGATCGTGCGACTGCTGTGCTGCTTTCGGTGATAGCTCAGAGCTTTGAAACAAATTTGTGTTCGAAAGAAGAACAGATTGAAGGTGGGAAAAGAGAGGTGTCTCATATTTAAGGGGAGCTTAGATATCAATCACTCGAGTGTTAGGGCGAAGGGAAGCTTAAGAAAGGGAAGTTCAGTAAACGTAAGACCTTATAACCTAAACTCTAGTATAGTGAATTGTTCTCCACCGGATCATGTATAGTGGTGTGGATGTTTTGTTGCGGGGGTGGTGGTAATGTTGTGGTGGTGGTGATAATATGGTTGTGTGGTGGTTGGTAGTGGAGTAATGGTGGTGGTAGTGGTAGTGGAGTGATGATGTAGTGGCTGTGGTGAGTTGTGGTGGTGGTGGTTGTGTTGTTACGGGGGTGGTGGTATTGTGGTGATGAATAGTAATTTAAGTGGCGCTTGAGTGTACTTAACTTAAGTTATTTATTTAAAATTTAAGTGCAAAAGAACAGGGCCTAACTCTTCGAAAAACAAAATACTGAGGCCAAATGATTAGAAAAAGAAGCAAGCTGCTAATGAGCTATTATTCGAGAAGGCAGTTCGAGAATAACGGATAGCACAGGAGGTGCTTAGTGATTGATCGTGCGACTGCTGTGCTGCTTTCGGTGATAGCTCAGAGCTTTGAAACAAATTTGTGTTCGAAAGAAGAACAGATTGAAGGTGGGAAAAGAGAGGTGTCTCATATTTAAGGGGAGCTTAGATATCAATCACTCGAGTGTTAGGGCGAAGGGAAGCTTAAGAAAGGGAAGTTCAGTAAACGTAAGACCTTATAACCTAAACTCTAGTATAGTGAATTGTTCTCCACCGGATCATGTATAGTGGTGTGGATGTTTTGTTGCGGGGGTGGTGGTAATGTTGTGGTGGTGGTGATAATATGGTTGTGTGGTGGTTGGTAGTGGAGTAATGGTGGTGGTAGTGGTAGTGGAGTGATGATGTAGTGGCTGTGGTGAGTTGTGGTGGTGGTGGTTGTGTTGTTACGGGGGTGGTGGTATTGTGGTGATGAATAGTAATTTAAGTGGCGCTTGAGTGTACTTAACTTAAGTTATTTATTTAAAATTTAAGTGCAAAAGAACAGGGCCTAACTCTTCGAAAAACAAAATACTGAGGCCAAATGATTAGAAAAAGAAGCAAGCTGCTAATGAGCTATTATTCGAGAAGGCAGTTCGAGAATAACGGATAGCACAGGAGGTGCTTAGTGATTGATCGTGCGACTGCTGTGCTGCTTTCGGTGATAGCTCAGAGCTTTGAAACAAATTTGTGTTCGAAAGAAGAACAGATTGAAGGTGGGAAAAGAGAGGTGTCTCATATTTAAGGGGAGCTTAGATATCAATCACTCGAGTGTTAGGGCGAAGGGAAGCTTAAGAAAGGGAAGTTCAGTAAACGTAAGACCTTATAACCTAAACTCTAGTATAGTGAATTGTTCTCCACCGGATCATGTATAACCCCCCCCCCCCCCCCCCCAGACGTAGGCACGTTCGCCAAACTGGATAACAAACTCTGTGTCTTTACTTTACTGCAATTACTTGTTTTAGGATAGTTCCAATATTTGTTTGAACGAGACACAGTGAGCTAATCGTCGAACTAATCATACGCATCAGAATGTCATAAATAATTGACACATACCTGTAGCCCAAGAAAGACATACTGAAGGGACCGAGAGCTAAGTCGGTTGTTGTTACAAGGATAGTAAGCGGCTTGGGTCTACGGTCTACCAATGTACATATGTCCCACGTCCACAACTACAACAAATATGCACCCTGTCAATTTAGTGTAGCCTATCTCATATGATGTGCACAACTGTTTAAACATGTAAGCTAATACGGTATTTTCCCAACTCTAACCACTTCAGATCAATATCGACCAAGAGCTGCAGATAGTGCAATGAAATATCTATATCTGTAGAATCTGGCATTAAAGAGGAGCCGAACATGCATAAGATATATGCGTATGAATATCTCTGTAAATCCTCCTCCGTCGCATGATCTAAGATAACCCTCATATGATTTTTAAATCATATACGGTGCACCGACGTACACGTCTTGCCAGTCAGAGGAATGACTCTTAGTGCAGCTATGCACATCTCATCCCAATTCGAGACATCCTCTCTTTTAGTTAATGTCTTTTCATCAGTAATGTTGTAATAATCCTCACGTTGTATAGGGTTGCCGTCATTTCCCCAGTTCTTAGATGGAAAGTTTGTGTGCCTCGACATGCCATCTTTCTATCAAGCAGCATGTCAAATCAACTTTCATGTTCTGAACCAATGTTCATGGGAATAAGCCAACTCTAACGATGTAAGGGGATATCTAAGCATCCAAATGCCACATGTTGGCGCGACTTACATCTAATGCATTATCATTTTGAAAATATAAAAAGTTCAATTTTATCTGACCACATGAAGTATTCTCAAAATAAGCATATAAAACATTACCTCACTATCTCATACAACAGTGGATCGATGTTTAATCCGCAATATCAATAGTGAAGTGTCCAATAGACTTAAGTGTAGAATTATGGCATAAAATCAAACTGTGAATCATCATATGTTTGACATATCAGTGTAAGACATGACTACAATGGTCATCGTATATATCATAAGTGTCAAATGTATCCAATGTCGATTTCGACTCCATGATATACCATTCAAATTGAACTCCTGTCAATAATCCTAGATAACATATATGAAAAAAAATTCTCATTATCCTATAATCGCAATCAACAACTTCAATACACAACAACTGTAATACGCATAATCAAATTATACAAAATAAGCTGCAGATAATCAACTACAAATAAAATTAATTTTGCAAACCCTAGAATTCCAGATTTAGGGGTTTATGGGTCGGATTTCAAACGAAACCTCTACTCAAAGTCAGTTTCACTAACTTAACAACCCAAATTAAAATTTTGAGATTATTCACCTTTAGAGTGTCATCGCATAGAGAGAAGATGTGCAGACTTGAGCAGCAGGAAGGAGAAGAGAAGCGATTTGTTATGTTTTAACCGATTCAGTAGACTCTGATGCTTTATTAGGCCACCTTATTTTTTTTGGTGTGACCGCTAGTCAATAACAGCTTATTATTTTTGTTTCATTGGATGCATGTAAGATTTGAATCATCAAGTAATCGATCTGGTAAATCAAATTACTAACCCAAGCAGCCATAGTAAACTCTCTAAGTCTAAAAAAAAAAATAGGGTGAAATTGATAATATATATAACTTCTTATAATTTAATATAAAATAATTATAATTGATAGGTCGAAAAAAAGAAAAGGACAAGTGATAGACTCCAGACAAGGAACAGAAAAATAGTCACTTCTACTACCATGGCAAAATTGAAAATAATATATCGGTAATTGTGGTAAACGCACGCTCTAAACTTCAAGAGACAAGACTCCGGACTCCAGCAAATCGGAAGAGGCTTGATCTTCGTTCTTCGCTTGCCGTAACCTAAAGTCGAGATCGTCGATTCCGGGCTTCGTTGCATTTCGTATTCGTCGTTCTGTGGAAGGTAATCTCCCGATCCAATTTGCTCTGTGGCGTTTTTGTGGTGATAAATATATTCCGCCTTCAGATTGATGTACAAGTGACTCTCTGGTAATTGAATGGGATTAGTTAGTAGTTAGAATTTGTTTGCATTGATAGATTAATGTCGTGAGTGTTCTTGTTGCTCGTTTGGAGGAAATAGTATTCTTCAGTGAGAAATAGTTTTGATCGTAAGTTGAGATTACGGTGTCGAACGTCTTCGAGTTTGATGCATAATTGAATTGGATATCTGTTTCCAACATACAGTTTGACTAAAAGTTTTTTTTTTGTAGTTTATTGTTGGTTACCAGCATTTCATTCAGATGTGCTGGTGTTTTAATGTTCATCCGGATTCTATCAGCCTGGTCTGGTAGAATAAGGCCCGAATGAAGTGTCCATCTGTAGCAAGTATATGGCCATCAAATTCACCTATTTATCAGAAAGTTACAGCCACTTTAGTTCTGAACAATCCACCAACACTCTACACTGGTGGATCCGATGGCTCCATCATCTGGTGGAATATCTCCGACCAGGTGACATATCTCCCTCTCCTTTTATGTCATTAACCTATTTTCTCGTACCCTTATGTTTACAAATAATTTTCTCGTTCAAATTTCTCCAACACTCCCAAAGAAAATATAGTCCTCTTGATTTTTACAGGAAGTTAGACCTGTGGCTATGTTATGTGGGCATGCTGCACGTATAACAGACCTCGAGGTATGCTCTCCAGTAGCCTATTGTGGTTTAGATGAGTCCAATAATAAAGTAGCGGTATCATCTTCTGCTGGCTTTGGAGCAGTTATAAGTGCAAGTAAAGATGGTGTTATGTGTGTATGGAGCAGAAGCAGTGGACATTGTAGATGTAGACGAAGTTTACCTCCATCCTCTGGGATTCCCTCTGTGGTTCGGGTAGCACCATGGGACCACAGATTTATATGCGTTGCTTGTCATTTTGTCGACACGTATGTAGTGCAAGAGCACAAATTCTATGAATCCAGCAAGGGTGATGTGTCAGTTTCAAGGGAACAAAGTCTATCTCATCAATCCTCAAAGTGCACTATACTAGTTGTTGATTCATGTACTCTTACAATTGTTCAAACCATTTTTAATGGGGATTTGTCTGTTGGTCTGTTTAGATTCATGGTAGTTGTCACCTCTGATCAAGAAAATGGAAATCATTCTGCAGTTGTCATAGATACATTTGGCAATGCTCAGTCTCTTCCAATATTCTTGGACTCCCAGTCCCAACCCGAGGGGGAAGAAAGCAAGGGTTTTCTTGCCAGCTATGGGACGAATGTGAATCTATGGACTGATGGCTCGATTAAAGAAAGACAAGTAGTGTCAGTCACTACCAGTGGACCAGTTTTAGGTATGATTTTTAATGATCGTTGCATATTTGGGACGGTGGACACTGGTATCATATTGGGACAAGTTTGCTTCATGGATGAGTTCCTTCATCTTGGAGGTGTGTGTGATCAACCACACATCGTAGGGGGCATGTTTCTTGAAAATGAAATGCTGTCAGGTAGAGTTCGAACAACTTGTAAAGTCTTGGACTTGAAACTATGTGTATGGAACAACAGAGGGTTGGCTGTTGTTTATATTATAACCATCTCGGACGATCAACTCAAGTTTAAGCCTCTATATCATATTCCTGCCGTTCCTCAGAATGAAGACCTTCAGTGTTGGCTTAATCAGTTAAACCATTGTCTTCTTCGTGTGGAATCATTTTGTGTTCAATCTGAAGGAATGTCACTTGGGCTTCCCCATATTACACTCTGGTCTGTGTCTCAGCAAGAAGCTTACAATGAGGTGTTGTGTCCACCTTGCAAAAATATTGGAGAGGGCACTTTATGCCATACCGAGGAGAATCTCAGCGAAGGCTCATGCAGTATTGCTAGTTTAGAATCAACTAGTAATCTTCATTGGTCATCCTCTCAGAAGACATCTAGTTCGGTTCCAGACGTTCATGACAACTGTTTCACACATAATAAGCGGGCTATTTCCTCTACAATAGTTGTTTCTGGAAGCCTGCACACTCCTTATGCTGTTGTATATGGGCTGTATACTGGTGACATAGAGGTCATAACTCTTGGTTTTCCCATTCCAGAACATGGCGATCTTTGTAAATGTTCTCAACAGGAACTAAATTCATTTAGCCATTCAAAGTTGCTCTCCGGCCATTCTGGTGCTGTATTGTGTTTAGCAGCTCATACAAAGGAATCAACTTCAGCAGGACAGAGCCCTTATCGAGTTTTAGTATCCGGAGGTATGGATTGTATTGTCCGTATATGGAATCTTGATGCTGGTTATCTCCTTAGTGTAATGCACCACCATGTAACATCAGTTCGTCAAATAGTCCTTCCACCACTTCAGACTCCGCACCCTTGGGGTGACTGCTTTTTAACTGTGGCAGAAGACAACTGTATTGCCTTTGTCTCTCTTGAGACTCTTCAAGTGGAAAGAATATTTCACGGACACCATAGCTATCCTTCAAAAGTCATATGGGATGGTTCAAAAGGTTATGTCGCTTGTTTATGCCAGATTAATGCAGGAGTAACTGATCAGCAAGATCTTTTATTCATCTGGGACGTAATTACTGGTAGCAAAGACCGAGTACTTCGTGGGGCAGCTTCACAAGCTATGTTTGATCATTTAAGTAAAAGTATACACTATGGCTGTGGTAGTTCAACAGCTGGCAATACCTCAGTCTTGTCTTTGCATTTAAAAAATTTGTCAAATGGGGTCAATGCATCAGTTACCGCTACCGATGCAAAAAACATGAAAGAACTCAATGCTCCATTTGAGAACTCGGAAACATTACCTGCAAATGAACAGTTAAACAGTCTAAGCAGAGTGCAGTTGTTTAAATCCTTTAGCCCATATCCAGGAATTGCTAGCATTATCTTCGATTTTACACCATTATTGTCATGTTCTATGCCTGAATTCATTGGTGACCTAAGTCATAAACACAAAAATATTCAAATGGAACATGGCAGTGTTCAACCAATTCCTGATGATGGATCTGCTTGTGAGTCAACATCTGGCTATTCTGTAGAAAAAGACAGCTGCTCTGCACATTTCCAAATCGGAATTTGCAGATTTGGTTTATCCCTTTTGCACCTTTGGGATGTCGATGAGGAACTTGATGCATTTCTTATTAACGAAATGAAACTAGAGAGACCCAAGAAGTTTTGCATTGCCTCTGGCTTGGAAGGAGACATGGGTTCGTTAACTTTGACATTCCCGGGAGTATATGCTAACCTTGAGGTACTTTACTTAAATGTTACTAGCACATACCTTTGTGATTTATTTTTCTTTGTAAAGTAACTGCAATTCTTATCAGCTGTGGAAAACATCTTCAGAGTTCAGTGCAATTAGATCTCTAACAATGGTGTCCATTGCACTGTTCATGACAGCGTTGTCGCATTCTAGTTCAGCTTCGTGCAGGTATAGGATTGTTTGTTTTCCTTTTCATGAGTTACAAACAAAATGCATTTGCTGCGGTCTATAGCTGCTTCATACTTTCATCCAAGAAAATAATGTTTTATTATAAAATAAGCCATTTTATATTAAAATCTTTATCAGAGAGAGTAATTTGGGGATGTTCTTCTTTGTCATTTTTATTCATAAGTACAGACACTCAATAGTTTTTATTTTTTTACACTCAAAAGTAACATGCTTATACTTTTTTTTTCCAGCACATTAGCAGCATTCTACACTCGGAATTTAATGGATAAAATACCAGCAGTAAGACCACCTTTACTCCAGGTCAGATACAATGGTATTGGTCCCAGTATCTCTGTTTTACCCGTAGCATTTGTATTACTCTCTCATGTAGCTCTGGGCACAACTATTTTTATGTTTCCAATCAAGTTATCTCTCTCAAATTTTGTTAAGTTGTACCTTGCTGATTCACTGTTTTATCATTTAAACTCCCATTCCCATACTTTGCATAATGCTTCCAAGGAAATTGCTTTTTTTAATGTTATCACATGTGGTGTGCCATTGGATGGTGAACAAACCTTGCCATCGTTTAGTTATGTTTGTTATCAATTGGCAGTGTTGAGGAGATACTCTGTGTATCAATCAAAAGACACTTTTGGGTCCAAACTTATTACTTACGATGTTATTTGTTTGCCGCTTGATTTCTAATTGCAGCTACTTGTCACGTTCTGGCAAGACAAAAGTCAGCATGTTAGAATGGCTGCCCGTACCCTGTTTCACTGTGCTGCTTCCCGGGCTATTCCACTTCCTTTCTGCATGAAGCGTATCTCTCAGAAAGCACCAAATATGAATATCGACAACACAACAGGAGACACTCTACTTGCTCTTCTGAATTCCAAGGAGAAATCAAACACGCTAACTTCTGACCAGGCCCCAGGGAGTACATGCTTATCCGATGTTGAGGAGTCTTATATCCTCAAATGGATAGAATCATTTGAAGTTGAAGACTGGATTACTTGTGTCGGGGGAACAAGCCAAGATGACATGAATTCTCGTATCATCGTCGCCGCAGCATTAGCGATTTGGTATCCCAGTATGGTAAAGCCAAGTCTCGCAAAGCTAGTTGTTCACCCACTGATGAAGGTTGTCATGGCAATGAATGTTAAATATAGCTCTACAGCAGCAGAACTCCTTGCTGAAGGTATGGAGACTACATGGAAGCATTGCATAGTTTCTGAGATACCTAACTTAATTGAGGATATATTCGTCCAGATTGAATGTGTGCATGATGCATCTGCTTGCTCGTTAGCTGAGCCTCGAACAGAATCAGTTACCTTTAAAGAGACTTTGGTGGAAGTTCTTCTTCCATGTGTGGCTGTCGCTGATGTAACTGGGTTTCTAACAGTGATCGAAAGTCAAATATGGTCCACCTCATCTGATTCACCTGTCCATTCAGTGTCCTTAATGACTCTGGTCAGGGCTATGCGGGCTTCTCCAAGAAGTTTCATTATGCACCTTGATAAGGTTTGTATTAATGATCAATTGAGCAAGAGTATCTCATTAAAATCACGTATATATAGCTCTGTTCAAATCTTGGATGCCATGGCATAAAGCTCATTTATGTTATTTTAAGGCGTTCATCATTTGAACTATTCAAGTCCGTTCATTAATTCAAGTCCTTTATGATTACAATGGACTTTAAATGACGAAGATGGATTTTAACATAACACAAGTCGACTTTATGTCATGGATTTAGGTTTGCCGAACCATTATGCGCTGATGTTAAGTAAGGGGTGTCATGTATGTTATTTTTTGTGAGCTAAGGGTTCTTTCTAAGATTTCAAAATACCATGAAGCTGGTCACACTTTTTTAATTTAAATATCTGTATAGTAAACATTGGAAAGTCATCGACATATAGCATGTTTGCATTCACGACTTTAAATGTTGTGCATTGTCAATTGGACGGATACCTGTAGCCTCTTTTAAAAAAAAACATTATGTCCATCCAAGAAGCTACTGCTCATGGAATATGTATTCACTCCGTGTGAGGGTTATTGGTAGTTTTTTTGTTAGTATATATCTTCAGACTCTTCACACCTAAATGCTCATGTTGATCGTCAATGTCGATGTGTTTCATTTTGGGTAGTTTTGCAGGTGGTGAACTTCATATTACAAACTATGGACCCGGGCAATTTGGTCATGCGGAAAACTTGCCTTCAAAGTTCAATGACAGCTTTGAAAGAAGTTGCTCATGTGTTTCCTATGATTACTTTAAATGAAACAACAACCCGACTGGCCATAGGAGATGCAGTTGGAAATATTAACAGTGCTAAAATACACGTGTATGACTTGCAGAGGTACTCCTATAACTTACTTTTAGATGATAGTTGTGTTAAATTATAATGTGCTTGGTTCCTGCTGGCTAAGAGTTTTAATTAGTTTACAGACTCTGATGGCAAGTCATGTTTATGACTAAGCCAATGTTTTCAAGAGCACAAATCATATGCATATTAACCATTCTTTCAATTTTCCCTTTTCAATTCTCTTCAAAAACTTTTCGTATCTCACAACTAAAATTTTATGGCATACAAATCAGAAACTAATTTTGGATGCATATCTTATTTTCATATGATGATGACAAGGATGGTTATGTGCTTATATTGTCTAGCTAGAATCACCACGTGCTGTCTTTTGCCAATGTGAAGATTCTCTAATAAACTGGCACATTGCAGCTTGGTGAAAGTGAAAGTTTTAGATGCGAGTGGACCTCCGGGATTCCCAAATATGCTAGCAGCGGCCTCAGAAATGATGCACACAACTGCGATTTCAGCTTTGAGTTTCTCGCCTGATGGAGAGGTATTGCTGGCTCCCCATACGTTTTTATTTTGTTTACAGTGCACATTTTTGTGAACTCATGACAACATCCTGCCTGAATAAACCTGTAAAGTTTGTTTGCTTGATTGAGCTTCGAGGTGTAGAGAAGTCTCATGCATGCCATGTTGAATGAAAGACCATGACCGTCCTATTATTCCGCAAGTCTAGTGAGCTCACTCTGCAGTTAGGTTGCAGCTATTCGGTACTGTTATCATGAATTTGTCAAAATCATAACATGTGCCATGGAAAACATTACTAATCATAAAGATGAAAGGAAAAGGGACAAAAGAAAATCCGGAGAATGTGTACATGGTTGTATGACTCATGGACTCACACTGACACACGTAGTAAAGTTTAATCCAGTTATGAACTTCCTGAAATCTTTCCCATCACTGTGCACCTCAAAGACATAGCAAATATAATTTTCTTACTCTTGAAGCTTGTAGTGCCAATGTGTTTGTCTTTCTTCTCCGAGCACATACCCAAAATGCATTTTTATATACCAATACCTTTTGCTGGTGAATGAGAAACCTTTTTTAATCTTGGCTGCGCTGATCTGCTTGCACCTTTTGATGGTTGAACAAAATTGATGAGTATGTAAATTGATGCACGCATTACTGCCATTATGTAGTGAGCGTTCAAATTTTCACTATTGACATCCGCCGATTTTTTTATTGTCCGTCCCTTCTGCAGTGTGCTGGGGTTTCCTTTTTGGTATCTGAATTCAAATTGGAAATTAATGGTTGCAGGGTTTGATTGCATTTTCTGAGAAGGGACTGATGATCAGATGGTGGTCTTTAGGATCTGCTTGGTGGGAGAAGCTCAGTAGAAATATCACCCCTGTTCAGTGCACTAAACTAATTTTTGTCCCACCTTGGGAAGGATTTTCTGCAAATTCTTCTCGATCAAGCATTATGGCTAGCGTGATGGGACATGAAAATCCATCCAGTTCCGAGGTAAGTTAAACAGTGCCACTCAACCTATGGTATTTCTTTCACAATGAGATGGTTAAATTTATTATTTGAACCTGTAAGGATCTATTCCACCTGATGTATGCTGCTTTTATCCTTACAAGTGATCTTGTCTATCATGCAGGAGAATTATAAGAACTCTAGTGACGCGGACAGCATAAAGTTGTTAATAAATAATATCGATCTTTTTTATCGGATTGAGTGGGTTGGTGAGAGGACCATTTTACTCGCAAGACATCTCCAAGAGTTGGGCACTTTCCAGGTGTGATTTATCTTTCAGGAATGCTGTTTATCCGCAAGGATAAATTTCTATCACATCAGTTTATTAGTAATGACCCTGCTGTGCTCGAGAAAATTATTTGCCTTTGGATGGGGGGCTGCGTATACAGGGGACTATAGAGCTCAACTTGCAGATCCCTAACTGCTTTTAAAAAGTTCCAGACATTATAAATTATTCCAGATAGTTTCAAAAATCCTAATATCCTCATTTGGCTACTCATATATCGGCCATGCCAGATCAAGCTTATTAGACACTCCAAGCCAGTAGGTGTGGTATAATTTGAGCTTGCAGAGTAGTTGAGATCCGTGAAAGTACATGGTGTGTTTTAGCTTTTTTAGTCATTTAAAAGAAAAGGTTATACATTGTAATCTCAAAAAAAAAAATGTTGAGATTCTGGAAGCACATCTATACTTTTTTTTTTTTTTTTTTTTTGTATTGGTTAGTGATATGAATGTAAAAAGTATTTGTAAGAGGTAAAGCCGCAGTTCTCACTGTATTTGAATGTGCTGATAGATGAGAATACAAAAACCAGACTTATGAATCACAAGTTGCAGAAATCCAAAATAGTCCTTGCAAAATTTTCATGTTTATTCATCATAAGTCCGTGTCATAGAAAGGAAAAAACTGAACAGGCAAGTGCTCTACTTGCAATGTTTTATCATTAGTCAGCGTCTCCTTTCCCTTGAGAGAATCCGCGAAATATGTTGCTGCATCCAATCAAATTTGAGGCAGCTTGAGTGGATATCAAAATATGGGAGGGCCAAGCTGGGAGAAAATCCACAGAACAGTTCAGTGTTTAGGCTTTTTTGGTGGAGGCATCTCACCATGCTCAGGCCTACTTTTAATTCCCAAAAAATGCTCAACCTGGAAAACAAGCAGTCCAAAAACTTAGATCAATAAAAATGAGAAAAACTTGTCCATAGCGGAAAATAAAATGGTGGAACAGAGATTTTTTTCCCCCTTTTGCGGAAGTCTCTCTAATAAACTCCTTCAGTTTCCCATTTTTCAAATCACACTTTTTTAAGAAAAAATGTCAAATTTTGTAGAAACCACGGGCACAAAAAATGATGGCAGTGACTCATTGCACTAGGCAATAATTAAGATAGCAATCTGTGAGGTACACAACTTTGGTATGATGAGTAACTAAATTATTGTCAGTGTGATCGAATCTTATTACTGACCTTTCTATCTCCAAGCATGGGTGTCAAACTCCCAGGGAATCCCTTCTCAACAGTAGCAAAACCACTTCTCGGATCACTAGTTTGCCTGAAGAAGCAAAAATGAACTGAGAAATTTTGTTTATACATATGCACTGAGAATGTTATAGCATACAGCCACATACGTTACTTAATGAAACTGGTATTTATATTATTGTAAAACAAAAGAAGATAATATTCAATTCATAAATACGATCTTTTATTAATCCACATTAAGTTCTTAGGTTGAATTCATGACAACAGTCTTCATGCAGCAAAGCTCAAAAAAGGCATTTGGCAATTATGTCCGGTTTGTATTTGTTAAGAAAATATCTCTTTAATTCATGACAAAATCTTCATTTGTTTTGAGATGTTAAAGATGTATTGCAAGTGCGCTGGAGAAACAAAAAAGTAGATATTTGAGTATACATACCCAGGTTTAACATGGCCACTGAGAACAAGATAAGGTGTATGAAGTCGAGCCTGCGCTTCCCTCATCCTCTCAACAGAATGTGATGGTGTGTCTGAATTTTTCATCTTCTTCATTTTCAATTCTTCCTGGGCTTGTTTAATGCGCTTCTCCTTCTTCATTTTCCCAGGTTCTTTTCCATGAAATGCATGAGAAAGTTGACGAAATGCCTCTTTCGGAGTCATCTAAAGGAAACAAAGAGAGATTATGAGAAACTACTGAACAGCAAACACAATATGCAGTTAACAGTCCACAGTATGCCAAATTGATAACTTCTCATGAGAGTTTGCAAGGACTCAAGACATTGACTTCACTGAATCCAATAAATGAAGCTCCCGCTCACACACACACGCATACAAATGTTATATGTGTGTGTGTGCATACAATATGCATATAAATCACATACTGGAAACACATATGCCTCCTACATTCGCATTTGTAGCTTTCCTATATGACTGGGCATATTCTAAAGGAAACCATACGTCGATTATAGGCGCAACTTATACATAGAAAAGAAGTCAACAGTGTGTCACTTACAATGCGTCCAAACTCATCAACTCTTTCAATGCGGATCTCTTTTGCTTCATTTGTATCATTGATGCCAACAAGCTTGCTTTTCTTCTTGTCTGTGTTACGGCCACCCCATTCTACACTTTCTTTGAGCGACCCACGGTCTTTCAAAAGTTTAAGCGCACCAGATAATCCTCTCCCAACTGGAACTTCATGAATTGTTTCATCCATCACTATATCCTCCTTGTTATCATCAGCAATACTCTCATCCTTAGCCGTATCTTTAATGTCAGCCCAATCACCAGCCTCCACTTTGTTTTCTATATTTAATGTAGGGCGTTCTTCATCCTCGTCCATAAATACATCCTTGTCTTCATTTTTATGTCCTCCTGCAAGAAAAAAAGAAGAAGATGAAGCTCAGGGTTAGTATATCAAGGTCCTTTGTTAAACATCATGAGACAGCTAAATTCGCTTTTTCTTTTTTAGTGCCTCGTGAAGTATTTGCCTTGTGTTTATCAAGACATTCACCCAATTACTAAATGTGTTGGTATAATCACCAAATATTTAACTATTTAACTACGACGATCCTGAGCAAACACGACAGTGGCATCAAATCACAATTAATAAATTGTGGAGCTTCCTAAATATGATTTACTATAATACTTTCAGATACGGGTTTGAAAAAAAAATTACCCTCGTCAAGCTGTAGACTAGTGACAAACTCTTCCATCTCTGTGAATACAACCTTGTTGGCCTCAGAGTCGATAGTTGAAGAGTCTTTCTCTTCTGACACGTGGTTCTCAATTCTGGACTGTGCAAGTAACGCAACAGCTTGAGCACCAGTAACAATATTTTGCTTTCGAAGCGCCCAATTCCTTGCCGTTTTCAATGATTTCTGTAGATCTTCATCTTCTTCGATAAAAACAGCACTATCATCATCTTGTTTGGAAGTAGAAGCTTGTTTGAGTTTGAGTGCTTTAGATGCCTCTTCTGCTTTAGCATATGCTGATTGGTAAGCACTGCTTCTCAGTTCAGCTTCAGATTTCTCTTGTTCATTTCGTCGATCATGTCCTCTTTTACTTTTCCTTGATCCAAGATCTTCCTCTCCCAGCCCAGCAACAACAGCTTCTGCCTCGAGTGCTTCTATATTGAGTTTTTCTTTTTTACGCAATGCTTTCTTTTTTTTAGGTTTCTTGAACTGGAGCATTTCTTCTTGAGTGTAATAATCTGATGACATCTTGGAAGAGGTACTGAGATCTTCAAAATGATTGTTAGTAGAGCTTCCTTGTAACCTTTTACGAAGCTGGAAAAAAAGATAGCAAATACTTGAGCAAGTGTTGCAAATTGCATTTGACATTTATTCATTAACTGAAATACGAAAAACACCTCTTCAAGTTTCTTCTCCGCCTGACCGCTGAAGCGTCCACGCTCATCTAAAGTGACCCCCTGCAAAATATAAAAGACTAGCTCAGACTTGAACATACAGCATACCTGACCAAATCTTGGTTCAAACCTAACCTCATCCAAAACCACATCATCGTATTGTGGAAGAATTTTCCTTTCCATACCAGGATCTCCGTTAAACCTGATTGAATCAAAGGGGACAAAGATCACAGTGTTGAAACTAGAAATATGTGTAAACTCATAAGATCGCAATGCAGTTGTTTTAACTCACTTGTCTTCATAAAAACTAGTTTTCTTATTTGCAGCCTTGTAAGCCTCATCACGCATCTTTTGCTCACCAATTTCGATGTTTTCCAACATATCAGCATCTACAAGGACAGCAACATGAGCTTCAACAACGGCAACCAAAAGATGGTACCAAGAAGAAACAATCTACGGAGTGACATACCTTCATTGATATCACCATCTGCGAGAATATTCTGGTCCTTGAGGGTCAAGACTACTGCCCCACCTTCAATTACTTTGTCAAGGCCATGAAGAATTTTGACTCCAGCAAGATCTTCTAATGACACGAATACAAGAAACCAAATCAATTAAAGAGCCGGTCTGTGCTAGTTGTAGTTATACCTAAACTAAGTAAATCAAGAGGTTCTTTGAAAATTATAGCTTTAAAAGTAAAATTCAACTCAAATCATGATGTGTTCAGCTAAATATGCCAAAATCAACTAATACGCTACCTTATAAAAGAGTCAAACAGCCAATATCATTAGTTAAAAAAAAATAAAGCTCTATAACATGCGAGCAATAACATTGCAAGTGATAACAGAAGTGACAAAAGATAGAGCTAGTACATGCCATAATGTATTGAATTGTCACGTTACATTTCTTTCTTTCATTGGATGATAAGTTATCAACCAGAATGTAAAATACTCATTAAGAATAGAGACATGACGCCAGACTCACAATACTTGGTCATTGACATCATGATTCTGATAGTCAAAACTACTCTTGTCCCTTTTAGACTAATCCAAACAATAAATCTAGTGTTATGTTAAATAAATTTTGGTTTTATCCCTAGTTTCCTATCCATGTACACAAAAATTCCATCTGAATTCGATATTTTCTGTTCAGAAGACACAAACAGTTATAAAGGGTTAGAAGCAGGGAGCTCAAACATTTTCTGAAATAAGACAGTATTTTTCCCAAGTAATTTTCAAAGTACTTCTATAAATCTATTCTCTTTTCTCACCGACTAACCTATTCTAGTCATCATGATAACTTTACACACTCATTTCCCAAGAGCACATGAGAATAAAAACGTTACTAATATGTTTCAGTGCTCTTCTTCTGGAAAATGCTTTTTCATCTTTTTACTTGACACAAAAAAACCTATTGGTGTTTAAGTGATAGTTCCAACTAAGAGCAAAGCATGCTCTGAATAAATATGTCACAGTCGTCCGCCTAGAGAAAATAGAAAAAGTTATCAGTTGATACACATTAATGTAACTCATTTGGGTCAGGAAGACAACACCTAGATAATTCAAAGCCATAAAAGTGTGAACATAGATGACCCTTTACACGTACTGGATGAGTGTTGCACATCTTCTTCATAATTGTCCTGCAAAAACGACAACACACCTTTATCAAAATAAAAATAATAACATTAGAAAGAAAAAAAGGGGAAGGTGAAGTTGAAGAATCGAAGAAACTACTCGCTCTTCGAGAAGTTGAGAACGCTGGCGAGCTTTCTCCTTCTGAGAATCCTTGTGCTTATCGAGCTTGCGGCTCTTTGTCACCCAAGACAACACCTCCGATGGAACTTGCTTGCTGCTTTGTCTTTCCTCTTTCATTCCTCCTGACGAACAAGAGCATTTCCAGGCGATTATCAATGCACGGAAAGCTACCAACTAGAGACTGCAGACTGCAGTCTAGATAGAGAAACATTTTAGGGCTTCCTATTTACCTGCTGTCGAGGGCGAAGCCCGTCTATCGTTATCGAGCTGGACTGAGAAGGAGGTTGCAGGTCCGATCGGAGGAAGTGGATTTTAGGTTTCGAGGATTGGGAGGAGAAAAACGCTTTGCAGAACGGAGGTGAAAATGCCGACTCGGAACCTAACCGAATACAACAAAGATTATTGTGGTCGATTCGGTTCACTCACAAATCCAAAACCGAAAGAGTCGGATTGATTTAAATCGAATCTGGGTTGGCCCGATAGATTGAAAGATTTTTAGATTTGACCTGTGATTAAAATCGAAATCATTCAAATTGTATGACTTCGATCTTATTAAAACTTAATTCATTGAAATTATATGAATTCGATCTTTCAAAGACCGAATTCATATCAAACCGAACTCAAATAATTCGAATGAATGCGCTCTTTGTAAGACTGAATTCATATAATTTCAATGATTTTGGTTTTATTAAGACCGAAATCGAATATTTTTTGAGATTTCATATTTATTAAGACCGAATTGAAAACGAAACGGAACATTTGAGAAATAATTTTTAAAAGGGACGTATTTGAGACACTTTTGTTTCGAAACGAGGTAAATCTAAAAAAATTTCAGAAATCTGATAACAGCCTTGCAAAACGCAGCAAACGACGTAGTGTTATTAACTAACCTTCGTCGTTTTGAGGTGCTAAATTTTTTGAATCAAATATTTCATTCAAAATTTACTTTATTTATTTACTGAAATGGTAAAAGATAAAAAGAAGAAAAAAAGCGGGAGGTAAATAAAGGGTTCACATGATAGCTAGCTCATTAGAACTTGCAAGAGAATAAAGGCAGTGTATCTGTTTGAACTACCTGACTGGTACAGCCATACATCACATAATGCATGCAAGTCCCAAAAAGCTACTTGGTATTTACATAAGTAGGAAGTGAGAGGAGGAGGAACTATCCTGCCAAGGAAAACCACAGACAGTACAAGGGCATCCCAACATTATTCACCAACACAGTTTATTGGAACTCCGAAATAGAGGAACCAGATGACATATCATGGTGGCGTGGTGGTGTCACATTGCCTAGTAACCACCTTGTATATATGCATTCAGTCGGTCCAACTCCTCCCTGTGCTCGCTCACAACTGCACGAACCACATCACCGATGGACACCATTCCAATCATTCCCGAGTCCCCAACCACAGGGATGTGTCTAATACGATTATCTGCCATTTAAACAAGGGTATATGATGCTAACGACCATGGAACATCATTATAAGGTGAAGCCATCAACAAAAGTGGATAGATACCTGTCATAAGTTGCATCGCACGCAGAACCTTTGTATCCGGAGTTACAGTGATCAATTTGTTCTGTAAATGCCAAAAAAATTGGTTTAAGAAAAATAACATCCCATGCCAATAATTTGACAAACAGATGTGGTTTACCTCTTCTGTCATAATGTCCCCCACTTTAGTTGACTTAGATGATCTACCTTGAACTATGATCTTCCTGAGATAATCTAGCCGAGGCTCCACAAGCAACCACAAATACCAATTACAATTATTACAAGCAAAGCAGCCCAGAAATCACGTTAACAAAGTAAGTTAACGACTGGAAAAATGTCATTTGTCAAGTCACTTCTACATGATACTCGATTGTAAAAAGGAATCACAATGCTTCTGGTAATTTACATCATGCAATTCACCAGTTCAGAGTAGATAAATATTTACCTGAATATGGCTCGTTCACTAGAACTCAACATTTTGAATAGTGATATGGTATTTACTAAATGTCTGAGCTGGAATAATTTTGAAACTGCTGTGCATGGAAGGCTACTGCCTATGCAAATAGGGCATACAAAAAAAACCAAGGAAAAAGAAAAAGTTCATCCTCCGCCACAGAGAAGTAACACCCTTTGTAATATTTCATTTTGAGAAAGAAGAAAATGAGACGGAATAGAAATAATAAGAATGCTTATCCCCCAAACTAGCTTTTCTTTCAACAACTCAAAAGCATAAGGATGACATATGCCATCTTCAACTATATAAGTATGAATGCTGTACAAAATTAAGCTACAGAAGTTTGACTGTGACTTTCATTACCTCTTTCAGTTATAATCCCAGCAATTGAATCTTTCTCCCCAGGCTTCACAACGACCAATGCTCCAACATTGTGTTGCGTCATCTGACATGTAAATCAGTAATTTTTGCATAAGGGTAAGATTTGATTCATTGATCAGAAAATGCAAAAAACTATACACAATAACAAGCCACTAAGACATACAGATTTGACAGCATCATAAACACTGTCATCAGTGGTGCACCAAAGCCAGGATCCATCTGCACTTTTTCCCTTAGCTGTCAGAATGTCTGCAATGCGGGTGCTTTCAAAACCATGTTCTTCAATGGTAGCTGATGTATTATAGCGTGCAAAATCAGTCAACCGCATCACCGGGCTAGCTAAACTGACTCGATTAAGGATTGCTGCTTTGAGGATACGACCCCCAAAAGTAACTGCTTGAACTGCTCTCTGCATCTTGCCTGCTCAAACAAAAGATATTTATACCCACTTGGTCATATTAAAAGTAAACTAACCGGATTTATAAATCGAAAACATCAAAGTTTAAGGACTTGGTCTTTCTAAGAGGTCGGTGGGTGATAGATACAATTGTACGATACTCTTTGGCATCGACAATGATTCCTCATCAACACTATTGGCAAATAACCCATTATATTCTTTTCACTTGTACATTTTGCTGTAAAATCAAACTTCCTACCTTCACAAATTCACGAAATCATGATCGATCTCTACATAAAGTTTTAAAACCTCGCCAGTAGTCAAACATCGATCTCTCAACTTGGATCACAGCTAGAAAAATATGTATACTGACCCTCATCATCAATCACGACAAATGGAAAAATCAAAGAATGTCCGAATTACAAAATGCGTAAGAATACTATCAATAATAAACAGCATCCGCTACTCGGCTCTGCAGTTTCATTCAAAGATCTCCCCAAACAGAAATTAACAAACACCGTTGCCAAAGTTAAGACCTAGAAACACGATCTAACAACCCAACTAGTCAACGATGGATCAGAAACACAATCCAAAGACCAAAGTACATGTACACACGAAGTCAAAAATGGTTTGAAAATCCAACTCTAAATCAAAGTTGACCTGCACTTGTCGAAACTTGCTGCTGCTGCTGGTTAGATCGTTCTCCTCGGTCCCGTGGCTGCTGCTTTCAGATTGACTAAGCTGAGTGAACCTAGCAGTATATATATACAGAGAGAGAAATGAGCAGAAGAATGAGGAGGGCTGTAATGTAATTGTCACTGAATCAAAGAAACCTTATCCTTCGAGTCAAATCAGCTCGCCTGTGATCATGCCACGTGGATATATCCATGTTCCTTTTTTAGAAAATAACTTTAATTCTGTGTAAAAAGCAATCGTTACATAAAAACACATTTAGTTGATAAACAAAATTAGAAAAAAGTACATTTTTTAGTCCAAACTATCAGCCATTTCACCCTCTTAACTATCAAAAATTTCAATGATCAGTAAATAAAAAAATTGACTACTAGCAATTTCTTCATAAATTGTAGTTGTGCTAAATCGATCTCTGATCTGTAAAAGTTTAATATTTTTTTATTTAACCGGTCATCATCTGTCATGACCTTAGAAATATAACTCTAATGGAGTTTGATGTTCCATCTTCATTTCATTAGACCAATCATTATGGAGGTCTGGAACTTTTTTTTTTTACATATTCTATCCCTTAACCCCATCATAACTTTTTGATGTATGGAAGCTAACTCGATTTACTAAAAGTTTATTTAGGGCCTGGTCGTTAGAATTTAAAATTTTAGTATTTAAATTAAATTAAGTATATTTGTGTCAATGTAAAGTAGGGTCTCACTACCTTATCTCAATGCACCACTTCAATTATACGCACTAATAATGTAGTTCAAATGAATTAGAATGAAAATGAAAATTATGGATATGCATTCCCAAATTGGTATTCTCTACATTTTTATTGTTTCACTAATGTATCTAACAATTTGAGGGCACGCATTCTGTTTTACTAATCAAATGTATTTCCTTAAATAAAACTAAAACAGAAATGTTATGGTGTACCATGTCTACCAAATGACCAAATTAACCATAACTTAATCCTACTGTAAGCAGCTTACGCATGTATGGTTCTGTAATAAAGCGTATAAACGAAGAGTAATATCGTCATAAAAGTTGATTAAACTAAGGATTAATTTGGTTTAGCGTAAGATCGAAGTCAAAGAAGAGGACAAAACAAAGGGCACAATTTGTGCGAAGCCTATTCAAATCCGAAGCTCGCTCGCTATCTCCGCTTCAATGTCGTCGCTTTGAATTCTCCACCGTTGACGAGATTGAGATTTCTTCTCGAGTGAGGAAGATGTTGGTGGAGAGGAGGCTAATGAGCTGGCGGAGAGTCGGCAAGTCGCTTCAGTATGTTGTGGCGCATGGCTTGCTGGTTCTGTTCACGCTACTGCTCGTTCTGAAGCTCAATCATTATCAGGCGAATTCGCTGATCAGCCCAATTCAGATCAGCACACAACATCAAAGATACAAAAGCGTAATTCTGAAATCAATCCGGAGAAGAGACATGCTTTAAGTTTGCTAACCTGAAGATCGATGTCATGGTTGGGGACCTGAAGCTTCGACGGAGACTTGCAGCTTCTTCGGATGCGGATGCGTTGAAGAGTGTCGGTGAAGGAATTGGTTTAGGGAAGGAGTGTCGGCACCAATTATTGAAGATAATGGATTGTTTTATGGTTCAATTGAAATAGAAAGAATCAGACCAACCTTGTTCAATCAATTGAACCAAAAATAATGAAATGGTCCGAACCAAAATACAATCCTTCTTCAATCAAATTTTAAATTAATTCTTCTTGTATGCTTTGTGTTGCAAATTTCATTTACGTGAACACCTCCAAAATTATAATATTTAAGTAAATTAAATTCGATTAAGTTAAATAAAGTTAAGTTAAGAGAGACGGTTAGTATACTAAAAGAATTGATCCCTAAAAATTCAATGTATTAGTCTCATACTTAAATATTTTTACTAGTTTGAACAGGGTTTCATAAAAATGCAAGCTGTAAAAAATTGATTGGAAAAAGGACAATTTAGAAAATTTTGAGAGATGGGATGATGATAAGGTTTGTCGTTGGCCTGTTTGATTAACTTCTTTGAGCATTTTGGTGGGTTTTTGAAAATCAAGATGTTGGGATCGGCGATTGTAACGATGGGAGGAGCAACACCAGCAGGTGGATTCCTGAAGCAGAATCGCACTGATAATCCGGCGCCGGTCAAAGCCGCAAGTAGAGGCAGGGTTTGGCTACCTGGTCCACCGACGATGCTTCCGCTCCCGAGCAGGCCCGGTTCATACTCTCCCAACACACTTGTTTCTGCTGCAACGGACGCTAGTCAGCAGCAGCTCACTGCTCCGGAGAAGGAGGTATGACTTCACTCTACTGTCGTATATATGCCTCGGATTTGGACTGATGATAATGTCTTGCTGGCTGTTGTTGCAGGAAGGGCGCAAGAGGTATTATTTCGTAGTGGCTAATGCGAGGTTTATGCTGGACCAAGAGGAGCATTTCCAGGAGCAGTTGTTTGAGAGGCGTAGGCATTATCAGGATTTGAAATTGGAGAGGGACTTCTGGCTTGTAATTGAGCCAAAGTTCTTGGACAAGTTTCCTAACATTACTCGCAGATTGGCTAGGCCAGCTGTTGCTCTTGTTTCAACTAATTCTCCATGGATCACGTACGCCCATTTCTCTTATCTTCTTTTATCATATCCATGTTCATCCATTCTCTATGTTTTTATGCATTTACAAAGCATGTTGTTGACCACATTAAGAATGAAGCAAGTGAAGTTCATCGTCATTCTCATTTTGCAATGACGGGGATGGTCTGGAATGAGACTTCATTTGCCCTCATTGTTACAACTGCTCACATTTTGTTTTCTATACTTTGGGTTTTCCACGTATTGGTCCTTTCTGCAGCTGGGAGCATCTGAGTAACATGTTTCATCAATTGCAACACCCTAAATTTACCTTCTGCTACATTTCCTTTATTGGTCGCTCAGTGCAGTATTTAGGCAGTTGATATGTGTTAGCTCTTCCATTCTGGATATGTTATGTTCTCAAAAATCAATGAGCTAAAATAAGGGTAGATACTTGTGATAGATAGGATCATCGGATTGTCTTGATTGTAAGATATGTTGATCTCTTGCTAATGCTTTCTTTAATCCGACCAAAATGCTTTGGGGGCTGTGTAATCGACAAAAAAATTAGGGTAGGTCTCTTCACAGTGGCTTGACAATCTTATGGGCCAATACACTTGATGAAACATGCTACTGTTTCCCTATTTTTAGCTGGTGTTTCCAGGAACATATATTCTGTTTGGATAGAAATTATGACCATCGCTAAAATCTCCACATATTTGAACCTCTATCTATCCATTTCCAACGTTATCAATCTCGAGTGTTATTACTTGATAGGTTTATGAAACTGAGGTTGGATAGAGTTCTGGCAGAAAGCTACGAAGCTGACACAGTGGACGAAGCTTTGGCTTCGAGTTCAGCGACTCCGGAGTTGGAGTTCGAGAAGCCAGAAAACTGGGTTGCACCCTATCCAAAGTATGAATCTGGGTGGTGGGAGTCTTTTTTGCCCTCCGGATCATTTTAGTCATTCTAGCAGGCAATTGTGTATTGATGTTGAGCATGTAGGATACATATTCGCCTGTTTTGGTTAAGTTATTTTGAGGGTTTGATGAGAATTGTAGTCTTGTTTTCGGAAGAATAATTTTGTTAAGCTTTGAGGCATTTATATACCATACCTGTTGAGAGTAACTAAGAATTGATCTTACATTAAAATCAAAGCATGAGAATTGAAGCAAACTTGTTTTATCACAGGAATGGATATCTTAAGACCAGTACATCTGACTGACAATGGTGCTTACATCTGAATAAAGAGACTAACATGCTACATGGGGAAGGAAACTTTGATATATCCCATATCTTATTTACCTTGGGATTATAGCAGGCATTATCCCACTAACCAGGTCGCTACCGGACACATCCATGGATGCATATGGGTGACTATCTGTATGAGATGAAGATGAAAGGGTCACTTGTTTTTCTGATATTCCTTTTCTCTGCGTCTTGGCTATTGTTCTGCCTGGCATAGGCATAGGTACCAGATGCCATACGTTCTCGAGCTGGCGCACCACGTGCGCCATGGAGGGGCGGTCGTTTGGGTTATCTTGGCAGCAACTGAGTGCTAAGTCTATAAACTTGTCCAGACATTCAGAAGGATAAGAGCCCATTCGCTGGTCAACAATTGTCAAGACCATACCAGATTGGAATGCGGAATTCACCTGTTGTTATCAATTTCAACGAGCAAGGTGACACGTATTAGATCCTGATTACGAGATACCAGCAGAATAAATGAGATAATTTTTTTTTTACATGATCTATAGACAGAAATGGGTATTAGTTACGACTAGAGAACTTGTTTACCTCTCTAACAATGTTTTTCCCATGTGAAATCGGTTGCATCCCTGTCATCAGCTCTAAGAACACAACCCCAAGACTGTAAACATCACTCTTGTCCGTCAACTTGTTAGTCAATAAATACTCAGGATCAAGGTACCCCTACAGGTAAAATGAGTGGACAATTTAATGTTTCCATATTGTATATTGTGAGCACTTGACAAGGAACAACCCATAGTTAAGTCTTTAACTACAGAAGTCGCCCACGATGAAGATAGTAATAATGAAAATGGACAAACGAAAATTACAGTATAACAAAACACCATGTAATGATGAAGATCAACTTCAAATCTTACTAGAGTTCCTTTCACAATAGTTGAAATATGGGCTGGCACAATCCCGTCCTTATCTGCAACTGGGGCAAGTCTTGACAATCCAAAATCAGCAACCTTAGCAGTAAATTTATCATCTAGCAGTATATTACTAGCCTTCACATCTCTATGGATTACAGGAGGATCAGCCTCATTGTGCAGGTACACAAGTCCTCTGGCTGAGCCAAGTGCAATCATTAGTCTCATCTCGAAACTCAAAGGTGCTTCTGATCTGACTGCAATGATGAGAAAATCTTTAACTCATTAGCAATTTCGTATTAGAGAGCCATGATAGGATTTAATTTGTAAGAAATAACAAGATCAATAAAAGGCTGGAGAGTTTTGTTTTGGTGTCTAATAATCATATTCAGTATATTGGTTCATAACTGAATAAACATTTAATGCTACTTTAAGTAAAGAACTCACCAGAGAGATGATCTCGTAGAGTTCCATTAGGCATGAACTCATAAACCAGCATCTAAATTATGCAGATCATAATCAGAAGATTCAATGAGAGAGAACCAACAAGAATAAAAGCATAATCATCTGAATTATCCGCTCTCAAATAAAAGAGACTAACACTAGATCTTCTTATTGTTATTTTTTTAACCAGCATATTATGACATAACTAAATTGTGGCAGTTGATAAGCATCATTCTCTCTTTTTAATCAGCATGGTACTCAGCACATTCAGATGAGAACATTGTAGTCTTTTTAGGAAAAAAAACAGACCCCTATCACTGTCTCACCCATCCTCAAAAGCACCTTTGTATATATCTTATAACATCCCACTGAAGTTGAGCAATGCAGATTTGGTAAAGCTATGAAAAATATCAACATTATAAAAAAATAATTTATGAAACTTCTCAGCCAAAGCATTTGCAGTTACAGTTACCTGTTCACCTTCTTCATCACAATATCCAACCAAGGTGACAAGGTTACGATGATGTAATCTTGACAATAAATGAATTTCTGTTAAGAACTCTCTCTCGCCTTGCAATGATCCCTCCTCTGCACGCTTAATGGCCACAACAGTGCCATTGCTGAGAGCACCTCTATAAACCTTTCCATATCCACCTTGCCCAACATGTGTGGACCCATCGAAATTATTGGTAGCTAACGCCATCTCTGGAAATGTGAAAGCCTTAACGCCATCAATTTTCATGTGGATCCTGGACACTGTCAAACACGCAAATGTGATTACCAAAGTGGACCCAATTATCATGTTGAAAACAAAATTATTCAATTCAAATTAAAAAGATCATATAATTGTAATGCTGAAAAAATTTGTTGATTAAGCAAGTATTTACAAGATTCATATCTTGCCTAATTTCTAGCCACATCCTAAATTTCAGGAACTCACAATTACCGCACAGGAACTGCAAGTTCAGTTACTATGCAGAAGTAATTTAAGAACATCGGGTTCAGAAGCGAATGTATTTTGCGATCCTCGTACGGACTTAAATTGTACTGTTCATGACCTGTACAATTTTAAACAATACTCACTCTCACGCTTTCTCGAAACTGCAGGAAGATTCTTGCGATGTAACCTCATTATGAAGAGTGAAACAAGTGCAGATAGTATAACCGCGACAGTAATCGCTCCAACTATGATGCCAACCACCGCACCCTTTCGTAAGCCAGATTTGGGACCAGAGCCAATAATAACTACTAGTGAACATTAAGAACAAAAGGAAGGATGTTTTGAATCAAATAAAGGTTAGATAATAGCAAACAACATTAAAGAATAACTTTGCAGGTTACATGCAGCTTTAGAAGGTTCTAAACAAGAATCCATGGAAAAACATGTCTGGATGCTACGTCTCTAAATGTATGGATATCAGGAAAGATGAACATAAATTTCTCCAACTTAAAGATGTTATATGCCCTCATATGTTAACACATGCCTCTGAGTGCTTTAAAAAAATTATTTGACTAATGAAAGGTCTGTCCCCATAAGTTACTATTTCACTTTCAGAAAAGGCAGCTATATTGGGTAGACCTCATTCTCTTACAAGTTGCACACTCCTTGAGCATGTACAACAAAAAGGCAATGGTAGAGCTATTTTTATCAATGGAATTTCCCAAGACCAGGATTTCTGGTAGATTATGCATATACCAGTTCTTACTCAAATAAATAAAATATAGTAAAAGATTAGATTCCAACCGTCTTTATATGGACCCAAAAGCGTGATGTTGAGAAGTTCGTAAGGTCCAAAAATATCACTATCCGGGATTGTCCACCCAGTGAAATTGCTGATTATTCGAAGCACCTCACTTGTATTGAAGATGAAAGGATTGCTGCTAGCAGCGTTATAAACAGGAAATATTTTCAGCTGCATGTTCAGCCGAGGTCCTTTTTCCCAGCGAACAGAATCAATTTCAAGCTGATAAGAATTTATATTTAGGCCAGAAGATAAGTACTCCTGGAAAGTCTCCCGATATGGAACAAAAGCTGAAATTCCAGGACTCTTTAGCCTGTAACCAATCAATAAAGGGGCAGCACAATAGCAGTACGTTGGATTCTCTGGAGCATATTCAAATGGATATGGGCACGATTGTTTTCTGCACTCAGTAGTGTTCAAATAGGTCTGAATGTGTTCCTCGTCTGGAGTAGAGTTCCCACAGAACTTGACTAAGTTGGACGTTGAGCACAATGGATTCTTTTCAAGCCTTGCTTGTACAAAGGTGAAACTTAGCATAATCAGCAATGCATAACAATTAGCTGACATATTATACTTAGATATCTATCAGCAGGTGAAAGAATTCATAATGAGGTTATTTAGATGTAACCAGATACGAACCGGATGGTAACATTTGGTGAGTAGCTCTGATCACCAGAAATATTTGAAAGAAGGTTGTTTCGAAGATCTCTGCAATATAAAGATATAAACAAAAACAGTCAGCTTCCTAATCAATGGATTTATCACTGATTACACCATTCAGTTTGGTAGGTTGGTAAATGTTTGAGTTGATATACGGCCAACACATTATATCACAAATAATGCCGACCTGCATAATGACTTAAGCTACAAATACGTTTAGTTACGAAATTAAAGATCACTTATAATAAGAACAATGAGTTCAAGAGATGAAAGATCTTACATGACCAGAGTTTCAGTAGTAGTATTGAAAGTTCTATTCTGCCATATAAGGGACGGCACAGAACCACTCAATAAATTGTTTGCAAGTACCCTGAAGCAATACCAAGCAGACAGAGTGAATTCTGTCTTGTGTTTACTATTATGCAGAATCAACTTATCTGAGCAGCATATGGAAACTGTGAGAAAAAAGTGACCCAGAATGACGCTTACAATTGCTGGAGACGTTTAAGGCCAGAAAAGGTGGTTGGAATAGTTCCTTGCAATCTGTTACTGGACAGGTTTCTGTAGAAAATACTAGATGTCAAATGTTTGTTTGGAAAATATTGCTTCTCATTAAACTAGCAAAAATATGTGAAGAGTTAATATGCTAGACAACATACTTTCAGAGACGCAATAATATCAGCATTTTTATGCATCCATATTTGCCTTAGATCACGTGATGTTCAACAAAATTGCCTCAAGGTTCATGGGAACTTTCAAATTAGTATTAACAGTCAATTAAGTCATTCGCCATCAACACCATTATAAACATAGAAACGAGCAACTAGTCACAACAGATAAATATGAAGACTGATGCAAGCAAGAAAACTGACTCTCCTGCATATAACTAAATAGGCTACTTCCATTTGACCTTCCTCCGTTGCACACAGAAGGGAAAGCATCCCTGTACATAGTTTGTCTAATCCAAAACTAACGGTGATATCTTACTAAGTAACCACTTCAACACTTCTATACAGATTGGGACTTTCGTATCACATGATGATCAAATTAGTTAAAAACCAGGCCAACCAACAACTCTTTGCAATTTCAAACATGCTTAAATCAATTTTCTGTCTTACCAATGACCCAAAGCATTATCGTACAGTAACACTAAAAGCAAATGAAACTTAAGTATCTATGTACTAGCAAGTGGCGCCTTACATAGTTGTGATGTTCTCACTAAACCTATCTGTCGGTATTGATCCATTTAGTTGATTCGAACTCAAGTCCCTGAAATAAAGAGGTCATCGATAAATAGCAGACTGGAACCAACAATAACAATGAAGTTAACGCTTACAGTTTTCCATCAAATGCACAACTTGATTCTTAGATTTGTAACATAAATATGTAATTAACTTGAGCTAGTATCAGATAGTGAACAGTAAAAGTCATCAGACAGTAGAACTGGTGTACTTACAGGTATCCCAGCTGTGGTATTCTGCTCAGGTTGGGTATATGTCCTTGCAATTTACAGTTCCTCAGGCTCCTGAAAAAAGTAAGCACATCTGGTACATGTCAAGAACACTACTACTTTATTTGGGAATTTATCAGGGTACAAAGCATGAGAGGTAGTTTCAATGGGAAAAATAATTTTTCTGATGGCAAGGTTTGGGTAAAAATTAAGGTCAAAGGAAAACCTCATTGACTGTGTTGGACTTCAAAATAAAGTTTGATAGACTTCAGTTGGTCAAGTGCATAACATATGTTTAGCATGTATGTGTATTGACAATAAAATAAACTGCACTAAACATATAATCCATAATAACCGCCGGTTTTGGGTTTTATAATATTGAAACTCAGCTTTTTGTTCAAACAACTGGCTTCATTTTATGATATACTAAGGTGAGAAGTGATTAATAAATATAATCTCAAGCACCCAGTGTAAAAATGTTATATATATACTTTGTTATTCTTTTTCAGAAATAGTTAAACAGAAGGGAGCACTTCCATGTAGATTCACATGGATCTTCACTCAGATACAATATATGCTCCCAACTAGCGCACACTCTTATTTTAAAATAAAATAAAAAGCTAGAACATAATCCTAATATGACAAAGAGGGGTGGAGCTCTTACAATTTCAACAAATTGGTCATGTTCCCATAAGATTCTGGTATCGTACCCCCATCAAAGTTGTTGTTGTCAAGTTGGCTTTTCCAGTCAGACAATAATTAGTGAATTCCAGATATAAATTGATTGAAAACCTAAGAAAAGGTGAAGAACTAGAACTGAAGGGGAAAAGGTATACAGTATCAGGAGTTTTGGCATTTCTGAGAACTCAGGTGGAAGATATCCTGATAAGTTATTATTGTCAAGCAAACTGCAAAAATGCATTAGCAGTTAACTAATTAATTTATAGATTGAATTGAGAAAGATAGAAATTTGACTAATAGTTTTGCAAAATAGAACATCATGCTAAATGGATCAGTTCAGTTAGCCTTAGGTGTCTTGGTGTACGCAAATACCTGTATTCAACTTACATGTGTACAAGCGCTGGTAATTTAGACAGCTCAGGTGGAAGTTGCCCACTGATGGAATTATTGTTCATGTGACTGTCACAGGATCATACAAGATAGTTACTAAGGTGTGGCTCAACATTAAAGTGCATACAGGAAAAATCAGTTTAAGGAAATTCAATACAAATTGATACTCACAAGTGCTTTACTTTAGTCAGGTTTGCAAATGATGAAGGAATTGGTCCTGAAATTTGGTTCTGATCTATTTGTATTCGTGTTAACTTTGGGAGATACCCAATAGCTTGAGGCAAGGATCCAGTCAGCTGATTCCCATTCACAAGCCTAATAGATCAAACAACAAATGAGTGGAGACTTAATATTATGGCATTGCCATGCACAAAACTGAATCATGAATAATCTTGTGATCTATCATCCATCAAACTGAACTTTTGTTTAGAAACAACAAAAACGCCTCCACTTACAAACAATTTAATAGTATGACAAAGCAAAGAAAGCAAGAAAACGTTAGCTTTGCCCCTTCCAATGAAGGATCGAGCTCACTTACAATAGTTCCAATGCTGAAATATTGCCTATCTCCATAGGTAAGCTTCCACTTATATTGTTCCACATGAAATTCCTGTGTCATCTCATCAAAGCCAGTAGTATAAACACAATTTTCTAAAAAAGGTTATGTTAATACTCCTTAAAGTGAAGCAGATGAATTCTTATACAGCTCCAAGATAATTTATATATGCGCACAACTCACATTCTTTTCATGTATGATAAGCGGCCAAGCTCTGGTGATAAAGCTCCAGAGAGATTCATATTCAGCAATTGCCTACCAAGATAACAGCATGCTTGCTTAATGAACAACATTTTTGGCAGCAAAAATAGAACTACGGGGCAAAAAAACATTAATCCAAACAAAATAACTTCTTATTATTCTCCCCAGTACTAAGTTTCCTTTGGCGCGGACAGGTATACAAAAAAGAAGCACAAGATACTCAAATTTTATGCTCAGCCTTCAATTTCTCATTCACCACTGTTAACACATATAGCTACCAAGAGTCATATTGGTATTTTAACTCGAAGAAAACATAATGTACACATATGACATAACCACAAAAGAAATATATACAAGGAACTTAAAGCAAAGAATAGTAAAAATACATAGAAGCAAAGTATGGAAGTAGGATTTTTTTCAAAGCCAATGCACAGTTGCCAACCCATCAACTGGAAATCTGAATTTTGAATGACTATGGTAGACTTCACATAGTTAAGATAGTATCCCCGGATTGGGATGATGATCACAGTGAGTGGCGAAATACATACAACTCTATAACATGCAGATAACCATCCTCCAAGACTGAATCGTAGCAGAGCACCCCTGTCCAATTAGATGAGCATGGATCACCAAGAGCCCAGTTGCTGATATTACCCATGGGATCGATCAAGCTTCTTCTAATAGAACGCAGTGCTGCCTCTGCAAGCCAAAACCAGCCGTACCATCACAATGGGAGACAAGAAGAGTAAAACTAATAAGTAAGAAAATCAACTGAATACAAAAAACTACCTTCGGTTGGGTCAGTGATGTCCTGAGCTCCAACAAACCATACGGAGCAAATTAAAACAGCCATGAGCACCAAGCTGACCAAGAAAATTGGGGGTTTCAGAGACATGGCCAGGACAGGGATCAGGTATATCTTCTTATTTTTGCAGGGTCAAAACCTGAAAAGAGTGTTGTGTTTCAGTATTGTAAAACACATGTATCCTTCATTTGCAAGTACATATCAACCGGAGTTAGAAAATCATTCCTTGTATATAATTACATGTAAGAGTTGAAAGAAGAGAGGGAAAAGCTCAAAACCTGCTGCCCGCGCTTGATAATGATACATTCGTGTATCAAGGGATTAAGATTGTAAATGGAGAAGAAGGCCGAGCAACATGCAGGAGCAGTGCAGCAGCGCAGACCAAGTCGGAAAGAGTAGTTGATGATGAATAATGATTCGCCATAGTCGATGATCATTAAAAAAATTGAGTTGAAAGGGAAGGCAAGCGCAAATACTACTACATTACACTACTGGTCGTCGTCGCGGAGTTGGAAGCTGTTGTTGTTACTGGAAGGTATCTCTGTTGACCTGGCTGGGAGAGGTTAGGGTTTTAGGGTTAGGTTAACTTTCATTTTCAAATTTTCAACTCGTCATTGCCTCCACTTTGAATTTTTCTTTGTTTTTTTTTTTTTTATACAATTGCATTTACGACCAAGGCCTTATCTTATTTCAAATCAGCCATTTTTTGTTCCGTTTTTCTTGCATTCTTTTACACAACATTCCCCTTATATTTTTTAGTGTGCACTACATAAATACAAACTAACATATATTATCAATACAAATTTGATATTTATGATAAAGATGACATAATTAAAATATTTAGAAAAATAAAATCCAAAAAAGTGTCTGAATTGAAACAATTGTCGACTTTTTTGAACCAATTCTGCATAATGAATTATTCTTTAGTTTATGATTCTTAATTATAATTATTTCAAATTGAATTATTGCGCCAGTAAATTTAATATATTAATAAAGAACAGTATATATTAATAAAGAACAGTTTTAATTAATTTTAGATATTATTCTTTAGTTAACCAATCCTCTTCGGTTCAATTTTGAATCTCGCCGGTCTATTGTGATCCGAACCAATTCAATTTCGATCCATTACTGCAACCTCAAGAAAATGATTTTTTATTAAAATAATAATAATAATAAATGTGGGGTGTGAAAGACAGACAAGAGATGTGCAGGTGTTCGATGCAACTGCAATCATGATTGATGGGGGATGTTAATGGCGGGATGGATCTTTGACTTTGCGCTGGATCGAAACAGCACATCACCACCACGTTACTTCATTTCACATCTGGCTTTCACACTCTTCTCCCTCTGTCTCGCTGATGATCGCTTTGTTTACTCTACTTCCCTATCTCCCAGTTTCTCGCTGCATCAGGCCATCGTTTGTCTCGGGAGGAGCTCTTCCTCTACTTTGATTATAGGTTTGTCCTCCGGTATGTTTGTGTTGTATATAGTTATTATCATTCGCGTGTTTCGAGATTCAGATTTGTCTGCGTCCGGACCTCCGGTAATGTGTATGTATAGTCTCTCGTGTTGCTGTAAGAGTCTGCAGATTAGTAGAATGTGTAAAAGTTACAAGGATTGTAGTTTTTGGGATGGACTAGGATTCACTCTTAGGATGCTTTCAATATTTATATAGAACTCTAACACTCCAGATCTAACTAGTACTTGACAGGAGTTTAGTAACAGGATTTAAGAGTCCATCAAGATTTTCTGATAGAATTCAATTGGATCGAAGTCTAACATTGATAGGAGAGTCATGATTTGTCCGGACCTTGTGATGTGTCAACAGTACGTATGAGAGCTGAAATAGAACTCAATTCGCTGAAACGTGAATTGGTTATGCTGGGGCATTTCTGTTGAATCCAATTGTGGGTGGATGGAAATGACTTTTAAGGATCCATACACAGCACACAGCCAGTCTTATGAGATGAAAGTATCTTGTATGCTTGGTTCTGAAACAAGATGTTTTTTATGTAGACAGTTTCTAATTCTCCTTCTTTATATGTGTAGCAGATTAAGTACCTTTACGACCAGCGTCTCAATTGAAACTGATATAGCATGTCTTCTGCTATGGTAAGTTGGACGGAGTCAGTTGTTTCTCACAACTTAAATGTATGACCAGCATCCAATGCACTTTGGAGCAGACTACAGATGGTCATGCATTCAGCAAAATGTATTTTGCTGGCACAAATATCTAATGCTTACTCCCTCCTGTTTCAGGTCAACACCAAGAAGCTCTTGAGAAGAATGGAGTCGAAGAAGTCTCACTCCTGGTGGTGGGATAGTCACATAAGTCCCAAAAACTCCAAGTGGCTGGCAGAAAACCTCGAGGGTAAGCAAGTCTAGTTAAACCTTTTTCTCTACAGTTAATTCATATATAGTAGGCGTGCTGCTTCTGCCTCTGTACTGCTATCTGTTCATTTCTCATACAAATGAAGCTAAGGTGGCTTTAAACTTAATAAAACGCCTGACCAAGGGCTAAATGTGCATACACAAAACTGTGTTACATGGCCTGAACTTTGATTGGTTTTTCATTATTCTCTATTAGCCTAAGCACATCAAGATTAATTTATTAGTTATCTTCCACATTGAATTGACCCTCTTCTGTCACAGTTCTTGCCATTTGTGTCATTCCAGTTGTGCCTTGCATACATTTAACTATTTGAAAGACTTTTGCAGAAATTTCTACACTGCACAGAAAATAGTCATAAATTACTAATTGAACACTGGAATGGCTAATGCTTTAACAAAAATAAGGAAGTTCTTAAAAGTTAAAACCCGACCCTACTGTTATCAATATTCTTCACTTTTAACTTTCCAACCTTTGTTGGCTTTTATATGAGCACTTTTATGATTTATAAATTATAACCACAAGCTGAATTTTACTGGTTCCTTGATCTTTGGGGCATGATAAAAGTTGTATCTTCTCTTATAGAACTTTCTATGAAGGACCCTTCTTTTTTCTGTATGTGATAAGCTGTTTCTTTATTCAACAAGTCGTCAGTTTTAATCATATTTTTCTCAAGTTAGTTCAAAATGACGAATTGTTTTGTGCGTTCTCAGAGATGGATCAGAGCGTGAAGCGGATGTTAAAGCTAATCGATGAAGATGGAGACTCTTTTGCCAAAAAAGCCGAGATGTACTACAAAAAAAGGCCTGAATTAGTTGCTCATGTCGAGGAGTTCTACAGAATGTACAGAGCCTTGGCCGAGCGTTATGATCAGGTGACAGGAGAATTGAGAAATAGTATTCCGAGTGATCTCAGGTCCCAAGGTTCAGGCATCTCTGAAGTTGGATCTGAATCTGCCTTAACCTTCCCCTCTCCTGAAAGGAAGAAGCGCCGTCCAAAGTCTGGCCAAAGAGCTGCAGGGTTTGATTTCTTTCTTGGCTCCGGTGGTACCAATTCTGAGCATCAAAGCAAAGAAGATGATAGTACATCATCCTCTTCTGAATCGGAGTCCGAAGGGTCCTCCATCAACAATTACTCAGGTTCATTGGTGGAGGGAGATGACAATGAGCTACGCAGGAAGATTACTGATTTAGAAAACGAGCTTCATGACTTAAAACAGAAGCTTAGTATATACCAGGCGGACAACATGGAAGGCTGCCACCCTAACTGTAAGACTGACAGTCTCATGAGCAAGATTGCAGAATATGAGCAACTACTGAGACAGTCGAAACTAAAAATACAAGTTTCTGAACAAGAAATAGGCAGGCTGAGAATGCATCTTCAAAAGTATGGCGATCTGGAGAACACACATGGACCTCAGGTAAGCGAACTAGAACTGCTGTCACAAGATAATGTAGAAGCCATTTTTGGTTCCGAGTCAGATGTGCAATCTCCAGAACCAGAGCTTAGAATAACATCACCAGAAGACGAATTGAGGTTGGCAAAACAAAGGCTGCACGGAATTGAGAGAGTAAATTCTGATACAAGACACGAAGAACTTGATGCCATTCATTCCTCCCAAGATTTGAGTTACTGGGAAGATCGCCTTCAATTGGCTCAAAAAGACATCGCCGAGTGGAAATCAAAATTTAACTTGGAGAACCGAGAGGTCTCAAAGTTACAGGAAAGAATTGCTAGGTACAAGGCTAGTTTATCCGAACGTGAACAAGAAATAAGGGAGCTGAGGAACTCAATATCTGACATGGACCGAAAGACTACTCTTGAAAAGTTGGAGTCAGAGACTAAGATAGCCGAACTGGTCAAGGAACAAATGCATGTTGAGGAGAAGCTCAATCAATGCGAAACAGGTTGCCAGAATCTCAAAGATGAGATCAAGGAAGCTGAGAACAAGAAGACAGAACTGATAATCCTATATGAAGTCAAAGAAAAGACACAAACAGGTGAGATTGAAAACTTGATACTAGAGATGGCTGATCGTGATGAGCAGATAAAGGACTTGAATGGGTGCCTTGATATATTGAAACTGAAGCACGACCAGCTCATAGCAGAAAAAGATCAGCTTCATTCAAAGCTAGCTACACTTGCTGCGGAGGTGAGCTCCAAAGCTGACCAAATCGAGCAGATGGACAAGCATCTGTGCATGCTACACTTGGAACACGTAGATCTGATTGCCAAAGCTGACGGGGCTAAAAGAGTTGCAGAAGAAATGAAAGCGAGAGTAACAGAGCTTGAAGATGTAGTTGAGCGCCAGAAGAAGTTGGTATCAGAAGGAGCAGAGCAGAAGCGGGAGGCTATCAGACAACTCTGTTTGTCAATTGAACATTACAGGGACAGTTATCATACACTTCGAGAAGCCTTGGCTGGTTCCAAACACAAGGCACGTCCCACACTTATAGCAGCCTAGACCTGCAAACCACGCATATGCAAATGGATCCAGAACTTGTGATTTCATGTGTTTGTAATATCCTCGTTATCGTCTGATATTCATTGTTTCTGGTGAATCAAATCAACAGGCCTACTTACGTGTTTTCTAGTATATGAAGATAACATGTTTATCAGTTCATATACCATTCGGGTTTACTGTTATCTTAATTGTTTCTGGTGAATCAAATCAACAGGCCTACTTATGTGATTACAGGTTTGACAGTACATATCCCATTAGGGTTTTCAGTTCTGTCCAGTGTCCATCGAGGGATGTAATAGCTGATTGGTGGGTTGGAATACATAAGCCCCAGAACAGTGATCGAGTTCATTGTGGCAAGCTTGGCTGGCAAAACTAAACATCAACAAAGAAGAGAGAAAGAGGAGAGGAGTGTGGGTTTAATCCAGGCCCCCAAATCATATAAGATTATTCAGAGGGAGCAGACATGACGACCCTTTAATTCAATCTCCGTGTACATTACCATGCTTCCTTCCTTGTTTTATCCAGAGCATCGGCTTATTGTACACGGTACAAAATTCACTCACAAAAACTACCACAGAAACACCACAACAAACCAAAAACTGCTGTGAAAGAAATAACCCACAACTTCACTCGGAACCAGCAATATGAGAGACTGAGGCAACGGCGCTTATCGGATCGCTACCGACTCTGGAACTCGAGTACTTTTTTATAGGCAAGGCAGATGTGCCCTAGCTAGGGTTTGGTCTTTCTTGGACTCTTGGCATGCTCGTGTGGGTGATAGCCCATTGCTTATTGGGCCGGCCCATCTAACTTTTCGACCTGCTCTTGAAAGGACGGATCAATCGCCATTTTCGTCGGCCATCTGCCTCCTTCCTTTCTCCCGCGCAACTCAAGATGCTTCAATGGATGGGTGGATCAAGGCGGAAGGTCACAACTGTATGTTCAACTCCATCTCGCTGCGAACGCACTTTTCTCTTCTTTCCCGATCATCGCGTAACATCCAGCATCGTGTCTTTGGCTCTCTATGATTTCTTCAGTTCCGATTGCAAGCATCTACGCGCTTGTTTTATCGGATTATCTTTATTTTTCCGCTCATTTTCCTAGTTTTGACCTCTGTTATGGCTGATGAGTTTGTTATTTGGATGCATGATATCTCTTGTAATTCAGTCAAGAGGTTCTACACAGAAAAGGTACATTATTTCTATGGTCTTGACTCTTGTTTGTGTATATTCTTAAGATTTCACTTTCCATTATTGGCTTCTTATATAACAACAGTGGCATACATTATATCAGATGTTGTAGAATTTTAGATCTTAAAAGTTTAAGTTGTGCATTCAGTTACTTACTGTTTTATCCATCTTTAATATTGTAAGGCAAAGGCAATATTTTGAACAGCGAAGACGTCAACTGCAGCAACAGACAACTGGTACAGATAACTATTTGGAAGAAAATATATGCAGTACATCCAATAATGAAAGGAGGTCACTGGATGTGTTAAGTTTGAAGACCTTGTCAACTGTAGCTCAAGAGTGCAACTCGCGCTGCCTAAATGGTGAGGAAGCTTTTGTAAACCGACTAGTGACCTTTCAATTCTTCTTCACTGCCTTTTTTCGTATATATTTTTATTTCAGGTATTTCCTTCAGTTGACTTGTATTCATCTCACCTCTAGCATTAGGCTGGCTTTATATCATTTTCTGGAAAATCAAACCTCAATTACTATTGCCACTATTGGGAAATAACTTTGATTCAGCATTTCAGTCACAGGGATGTTAACTGCTCGTTTTGCAGGACCGGAAGCCGTGGAGGTTAATGTTGCAGGGAATAAATTTGAGATCAATGCATCTCAACCAACAATCCTCGCCCTCTCAGGTGCCACTTCCCACTTCTAATCCAATTTCTTTTTGGAAATAATCTCCATCAAATTATCTGCTGGCATATATATTTCATTTGAGCACTCACATGAAAAATATGGCAAAACTCATTAGAAATGACAGTTGATTACTGTTTGTTTTCATACTTTAACCATAAAACAGGAAACCCCGGTAAAGACCCAATGGAATCTGTCTCCAAAGAAGAGTAAGTTATCAAAATTTATTCCTCATACTTCTAATATTTTTTTCTATAAAAAAATTTATTAATTTTTTATTACATGTTCTACCCAAACCGCCACCGGAGAACCTTAGTCGCTTAGGTGTTTGACGTTCTTTTGATACTAGAGCACACCCTGATGGCCTCATAATTCTAATACAATAGACTATTCTACATACTTTTTGAGGATCGATGCATGATGAGGGTAAAAACTTTGATTTTTTTTTCTTACATTGACTTTGGACCCGAGCAAGGCTAGTTCCCAAATTAGTAGTGAACCAACCAATACCCCGACAACACACGAGCTTTTAATTGATATCAGTTATTATCACTTTTGGGGCTTGTTTTTGTCGCAGGACTGTCTGCGATCCTCCTTGTAGCAATGACAAAATTTTGAAAAGTAGTACAGCTAATCATGATCCGTGGAAGAATGGTAAGAACCTTGAACACTAAAGTCCACTGAATAATTCCTGATCACCTTGAACGCATCGGCTAATATCAGAATTGTTCTTCTTCTCTCGGGCAAATCTGTCCTGGGCATACAGAGATTACTGTCTTGGACATACTTGAAGATGATTGTTTAAAATCCAATTTCAGAGAGAATTCCATGCATGAAGATCATGTGTCTTTTTCAGTTGCAGGTAATTTATAAATGTTATATTCAAATAAGTTTAATGCAAGAGCAATTGAGTGAGGGTGAAATGTCATAGATTTATAGTCCTGATAATATATATTCAGATGGTTACACTATGTGGATCTTGGAGAGATCAAAAGTTAGCTCATGGTTTAGATCAAATGAATTGGCTATAGATTTTTCTTTGGTCTTCATTGTTTAAGCAAACATGATATTTTGTTTTGCTCTGTTGTCTTGTCAGGCTTGGGTAAAGTTGGTACAGAAACACCATTAAACTCCCCTCCTCACAGGTACTGCAGTGCTCTTGGATTGATATATCTCTCATTTCTAAGCAAGGAAAGTTTCTCCTTTTTTGTAGTGGATCCTTTTATGTAGTTGAGCTCAGGATGGATAAACCGCGCCCGTTTGCCTTAGATAACCCAAACATTTTAGTATCAATTGTGGGTATACTAGGCTATCAATTCTGGAAAGTTCTTGTCAGGCATGTTAATAAAATTTACCATGAGTATACCATTTCCTCATTGTAGAATGGTTCCCCATGGTGGCTTCTCGTGTCTTAATTCTTCTAGGGATGTTGAGATGTCCAAAAACCTTCTCAATGATCTTGAACTAGAAGTGGTGAGTACAGGATTTATACAACAGGCTTACAATTGCTGCATGTGCAAGTCTCTGAGTTCAAACTGCAAAGTCAGAATAGACCTTCGAGATTATTCCTAATCATCTCAATGCTTTTTAAACGCCATGTAGGCACATCTTTTTCAAAAGCTTTTATGATTAGAATATCGGTACAAAACATATTTGATGTCGAATTTATGTTAATTGTAGTATCAACGATATTCTGATCCTACACTCTTTAGGTTGCCATTTGACTTAGGTTCTTACTAGTTTAACTTGTAAAGAGTTTACTGTAACTAGTTGTGGTGGAAACAGTTGTATTGTGCCGTAGTTCTAAATGGCTATTTTTGTACTGGCTGCTGATAGACATAATATTTCAAACTTTATATGTTACATAATTATAAAATTTGTGGATTTTTCTTTCTGTTGCGTTGAAGATATTTTAATAATGCAGGATGCTGTGTTGCAAGATATTGATACATCTCTGACCAGTAAATCTTCTAAGTTTCGTTCATACGCAAGTGGCCAAGTCGAACCATTTGAAAATGAAAAGCCAAAAATGTGCTTTCCTGACGACATGCAATTTGATAAGTTCGATAGTAGATTTTGTGGTGCAATTTGTGGCAAAAGAGCTCATCGAGTCAATGAAGATTACAAGAAGAACAGATACTTTGGTATTGCTTAATATGATGTGTTTTCCAAAGATGAAACTAATTATTTGTATCATATTGTGTCTTTTGAAGTTCGTTATACTTGGAAATTGTTAAGAATTCTTTGCTATGCATTTTGATTGAGGATGAACGTAACTGGGTCTATTCTGATCTAGCAGCTCATCCTAACTTCATTGTTGACGATTTCTTATATGATACGCAACACAATCTGCAATGGGAAGATGCACCCCAGAAAGAGTACATGACTGAAGATTGCTGGAAATCCCAGAATCTACTTGATGAATCCTTCAAGAAGCCCCAGTTTTTCTGTGAAAGGTTCAAAAGTAGACCGAGTCTCTTGCTTTGGAGTAATAAAAATTACTGAACCCATACTGATTTGCAGGGATATGGAAAGACCAATTGACAGTTTCAACTTAACAGGTAGAGTGCAATGTCTATGACAGAAGCTGCTGGTCCAACATAATTTTTATGTAAATTTATACGTGTGCACAAGTGGAGTCCTATAGAGTCTAGTTGGCGTATGGTGTCGTAAATATTAGTTGGTGTTAAATGCTTATATGATGCACTCGTGTTGATCAGAGTCAATGGCTCCTGTGTTTCCCACTTTTCACGCATCAGAGAGAAATATCTACTTTGAAGAAGATTTACTGAGGTATATTTTGTTTGTTCATGCAGTAAGTTTCTTTCAGAGAGCTAATAATCTGAGCTTCCATAATGCCAGGAATCCAGCAGAAAGAAAGAATATTGAGTCGGTAGATATGGCCCTCAATCCATATCGCTTTCATGTAGAGGATCCAAAGGACGGTTTGATGTCTTCAAGGTAATTGCCAAAAGCGTTTTCCTCTACTGTCATACGAAATTGAATTGACTTCTGCTCTTTTCAATTTTATTCTTTGACAGCGAAGAGTCATGCTCGTCCAGTGCAGGTTGTTTAGAAATCTTTGATGATCTCCCCTTTGTCTTATATTCAACTAACATCCAGTTAATATTTGGAATTTATTAAGCCGAGGCATGCAATGAATCTTGCATTTTATGTCAGTCAGGAAAGACATAATGGATTCAGTAGTAAAAAAGAGTGACAGCAAAACATCTGACAAAATATCAAGTCCAAAGGGTGATGTGAGGCACTTCCCTAGAGAAGAAACATCATGCGGACACAGAAACTATGAACAACAAGGGAAAAATGGTGGGGAAAAAGCAGACACTGTTAAATTTGATACGTCAAGCTTACTTTCAGACCAGCCCTCAAATTTTACCATTGACAATAATCTGAAAGCAAAGGATGGTTGGTTTTTTGCAAGAGAGAAGTCCCAAAGTGATGTAGATTCCTGTTTGACTTCTTTCTACAAACATTCAAAGATGAAATTATCAGCATATAGGAATGAGCAACGGGGTGAAGGATCTATGAGTGCTTTTGCTGACTCCAAGTTGGATGACAGACCTAAATTAAATGTTCGGAATTCCAGATATGCTGCTCATGAGTGTTCTCCATTCACCCCCTTCATCACGGAATCTCATGACTCTCCATGGAAGGCAGATTTATCTCTGAACTCTGATGTGAAATCCATGGCTGCAAATTCTTTTGGCGTTATTGAATCTCCTGAAAATTATAAACTGCCTCTATCCATGAGTGGATATGCAAGAAAAGATTGGGAATTAAAGTCGGAAAACCATTTAGCTGATCTTTTAGACTGCAAGCCAAGTAAGCAAAAGATGGATTATTTTGATATGGGCGTAGTCCAATTTGGAGATGAAGAAGAGGGGTGCAAAAGCAACAACAAAAATCTACAAGTTCCTGGGCAAGTAGAATCTCCTGAATTCGGAGAGGCCATGGAGTTATCGTCAGCGACAAACTATGAGAAATCTCGGATTAGTAACAATGAAAATGAGTATGTCCAACTCACCCAAATATATTGACCTGGTGTGTGTCCACCCTAAACTGATTAAGATAACAATTTGTCTTATAATTTGAACAGGTACCAATATGAAGCTCTAGGTTTGCATGGTAACGGGAGTAAAGGTAGGAAGCCATATAACCATTAGTTATATATAATTCAACATTTGGTACTTTACACGTAGCCCCTAGTCCTAAAATGTTAATAGTGGTGTTTCAGAGGCTGAAACAGCAGTTGCTGATCCCAAAGAAGAGAGAACCGGTGTGCGTAAAAACATAAGAAGCTCCCTAGAAGGCGTTTTGATGCGTCAGAGTTATGTCATTCAGTTTATGTGTGTTCAACAGGCTGCTTCCATAGAGAAGGCTAAAGAGGAGATATGATAGGACATGCTTAATTTTCAAGGAAACTTTGCTTAACTTCCAATGGATGGTTACCTTAGCTACGAGTGTGTCAGGTCTCTTTCCATGGAACAAGGATGCTTACCTTATAATATTTTCATTCAGCAAATACTTAATATTCTGATTCCGAAATACCCTTGTGCATAAATGGCCAGCCAGCTTTGAGGACACCAAAAAAAAATGGAAATGTGTTTTCTGGACTTAAAAATGTGCATTTTTTTATAATGATGAATTGTAGGAGATATAATTCGTATTTATTGATAACTCGAGTTCATTGAAAATCGATTAGATTAGATTGTTTTGTGACAAAACAGATTATCATCAGACATGAACACAAAACAAACATGATCCCCATTAACTCCACTTATTACCCGTACAAATTAGAATTAGGAGAGAGAGAGGCCTTTGACTCCTTCCCCCTCTCCGTTGACTCCAACCCTCTTCTTGTTCTTCTTTACAATCTTCTCTCCTTCCGTCGAGCATCTCGTTTCATTTCCTCTGCTGTTCCCCGTCCTCCTCGCACGTTACGAGGTTCCTTCCGATTAGCCCCAATTCCACATCCCATCTTATCTCTAGGGTTTTTGATTGATAGTTTTGTTCTTGTCGTGGTTGCAGTTGATCTCAATGGGGACTGCGATTTGCATGAACAAGGCATGCCGAGCTTCTTCCTCCCCCGACTGGAAGTCTGGATGGCCGCTGCGATCTGGCGGATTCGCAACTCTGTGCTTCGTATGCGGGTATCCGCCTTCTTCTGCATGTGCATTTCTTGCTGCTCCCTTTTCCTTTTCCTCTCCTTTTTACCCGAGTTAATCGCTTGCTATATTTAGTTAGGACATCCCGAGATTCTCTCTCTCTGGATTGATTCTGATCCATTTTGACATGCCTGCCGCTGCTCTAGATCTGGTCTTAACAACGTCAATGCATTTCTGGCCTAATTAGATTTCATCTTTCCATAATTTATCGTGTAAGTTATGCATGTATGATGAAAATGAAACTCAAACGCTAGCCGTGCGCTCATTCCTGTTTTCTGTTTCAAACATCCCTACAAAACCACTGCCTCTTCTGGGCTGACAATTCGTCTTTGTAACATAACTCAACTTTTCCCAGATCTGCTTTTGAGAACCTTGTTTACTGCGAAACATTTCATCGCGAAGAGTCTGGCTGGAGGGAATGTGATTCTTGTAAAAAGGCAAGTGTTATTGTTTGTTTTCTCCCTCTCTTTCTTATTTGAGATTTTGCAACATGGTAACCTTTTTAAGTATCCCATTTTATTCGCATGATAGCCAATCCACTGCGGGTGCGCTTGTTCAAAGCCTTTTATTGAGTTCCTGGATCTTGGGGGTGTATGCTGTATTACCTGTGCAAAAAAATCTGGGCAGCATTCTGTAAGTTTATTCGAACACTATTTTCTGCATATTGGTGAATATAATAAAAAACTATTCAATTCATCCAAAACAATTTTTGTTTAAGAGTCACTTTTTTCTTAAACGAATGCGCCTTTCTTAAAATAAAAAACTTTTGTCAAGTAAACCCTTGTAGGCTATATTTCTTGTTGCAATTTTATTCTTTGCATTATTTTAGGAAATTGAATGTTAGATTGGGAGAAACCTTATATATGACTTAGATGCTAATGGAACACAACCATTTCAATTTTACCATTTTCAATAATGGTTATATGGTCGGTAATATCATTCTTCGGTTGCTCTTGCTACTTTCTTAATTTCTCAGTACCTTTCATAAAAAGACTGGTTAACACATAGAATAGTCATGCTATGTGCTATCCAGTCATCTTAATATTCAAGCACTTTGAATAGCCATAAAAGACTTAGTAGTTTGTATGGTTGTATTTTCCCACCATTACAGTTCTATTTTCTGTGCTTTCCTTTGTAATTTTGCGACCCATATTTTTCAAATCCAGAATCAGTTCTTATTCTACTACCAACTTTTGTGAATTCCGTTCTCCAGATTCGGAGAGATGAAGTTTCAAATGATTTTAGTACTCAAGTGCTCAGCAATGTTGGTGGTTTACAACATACTATGAGCGATTCAAGGATTAATGAAGACATCGTTGGCAAGGGGAAGAACTTTCAGTTGGGTAAAATTAAAATGGATGGTGATCCCAGTCTTTTGCCTCGAATCCAAAAAGGAGAGGCAAATTTATCATTGGGGACGATGAATGGAGAGGATATGATCCCATCATATGGGGAACTGAGTTCAACTTTTTGGAACCTGAATTCTGTTGTTTCATCTCATTTTCCCATAACAGGGAGTAATGTAACGTTGGGAGTTCAGGATGGCTACGAAGCAATCCCTCCAACTTCACTAAACATCGGTTTGAGTACTCCTTCGGACACTTCTAATTTTTCTGCTAAATATTCCAGTGGAGTCTTGGAAGGGAGAGATTCTATCAAACTACCTTCACCTAGTCAACATGGTCAAAGATCGCGAGCCATTTTACCTAAGCCTTCCAAAAGTGGGCTCAGTTTAAGCATAGATGCATCTAAAGGTGTGGTTCAACAGCCACGTGTTGCTAGGCCGCCTGCTGAAGGACGAGGTCGCAATCAGTTACTTCCCCGTTACTGGCCACGAATAACGGACCAGGAGTTGCAGCAATTATCTGGAGAGTATCCTTTGTTGCTTTTTCTATACTAGTTTTGGTCATAGGTTTTCATTATGTTGTTTCATATATTTGTTATCATGTGTTTACCCTTAATGTTTTGGCCAAGTTTGAATTCTCCTGTTGTTCCGCTTTTCGAGAAAGTCTTGAGTGCCAGTGATGCGGGTCGAATAGGTCGTTTGGTTCTTCCTAAAGCTTGTGCCGAAGTAAGTTTCTTTTTAGGGTAGCGCCTATTCACGCTACATTTTTTGTTAATTTCCTTTCGCATGGCTGATCTATGTAAATGCATTTGAATGCAGGCATATTTCCCTCCAATTTCACAGTCAGAGGGCACTCCAATAAGAATTCAGGATGCAAAGGGAAAGGAATGGACATTTCAATTTAGATTTTGGCCGAATAATAACAGCAGGATGTATGTATTAGAGGGAGTTACCCCTTGTATACAATCCATGCAGTTGCAAGCTGGTGATACTGGTTCGTTCACCTTTCATTTCTTCTCTTGGTTATTAGTTGATCTTAATTTTGTGCCTTCCAGTTGTGTGATTCTATATTTCATCATTCACTGTTTTTTTTTTTTTGGGCCTGACGCCATGTATTTATAAGAGTTTGGCTGTGATACGGCTTTATCTTTATTTCAATTAGAGGAGGACATGTTTTAGGTAGAGGGGAATCTCACATCCGATAGGTGTGTTTATCTCAAGGATTTTGAAAGAGACGGCTGAGACTTAAATTTTATAGGTGCATCAAGAAAACCATTATGTACCAAACAACATTCTCATTTAGAACTGAGACCTCTTTAGTGAGGGTGTTTAGAAGATGGTGATATTTTATGGCGTATTACCTTCACGTGATACTGAATTGAGTAATGTCCAATTTTCAAATGATCGTGTGGAGGTTCATATCAATATTGATAGCTCATTATGTATACTATCTACTTCAGTTTATGACTTTACTAGGGTTTACACCAAAGAGAGTTATGTCTATAAAAAAAATTCCACAATTCATCAAGAATATTCATACATGTTCAGCTGGTGGATTCTCTTTGTTTGCATGCTTCATAATTTGATGATGCCAAGACATCAATTTCAGGCGATTGCTTAGCACGTGGTCTTCCACAACTCATGATGCATTCGATTTATACACTAGGATGTTATTGTATTACAATTATTAAAGTTAGCACTTAGTTGAGTTCATTTCTTCTACCTCTGGCATCCGCTCTCTGTTTTTCACATGCAACATACCATATATCTATACTTATCGATCCTGTTTCTCATTTTATATTTTTATCTTCTGGCCAGTAATCTTTAGTCGGAGGGATCCCGGAGGAAAACTTGTCATTGGTTCTCGAAAAGCATCAGTTTCTTCCGATACACAGGTTAGTCTGTGGACTTGAGTTATATATGAATAATGTATATATCTATGGGTTTAAATTTCTAGTATTGTATACTGGGCAGACTAACGTGCATTATCCTTCTAGGATGGTGATACTGCTGCACTAGCTAATGGTACAAATGGCGAATCATCTTTTTCTGGTGTGTCAACTGCTAGTGGTTACTCTGGCACATTCCAGTCAATGGCAGAAAACAGAGATATGCACCTGCATGCTTTGTCCGAGCATATGACTGTAGCTGACAGTAACGTAGGATGGAGTAAAAGCGACAGGAATCGAGGTAGGCTTATTGAAACTCCACTACTGCCATCGATGGTGAAAAGGCCAAAAAACATTAGTTCAAAAACTAGAAGGCTACTCATGCATAATGAGGATGTTCTGGAGCTTAAACTTACATGGGATGAGGCACAAGATCTACTTCGTGCTCCACCGAGCATCAAACCAAGCATCGTAACTGTTGAAGACCACGAAATTGAAGAGTTTGAAGTATGTACATTAGCCAGCCTCCTTTTCATCCTCAAACTGAAACATTTTTTTTTTCGTTTCTAGTCCATGTGTTCTATTGTCATTTTTTATTTATTAACATTATTCTACTGCAAAAAATAAATAACAAACTAGCTCTTTCCAGCAACCGGGCATTCAATGTTTTTTATCTTTTTTTATCTTTTTTTCAGGAACCTCCTGTTCTTGCAAAGAAGACAATCTTCACAGTCGGCCCATCTGGGTAAGGGTTTAAATCCTTAAAATTTTGGTTTAATGCGTCTCTATTATACTGCGTAGATTTCCTGGTTTATTTAGTTAGTATGTACTGGAAAATGAGGGTTAATCCGTGATCATTGTTGTTGAGTTTTAATGGCACAACCATTGCATGATATGGCCGTGCTAATGCTTATTAACCCCTACTATTGTTGATTTTCTCTTTATTTGTTTCTTGGATCTATAGTTGTCTGGGTATATTTTAAAATCGAATGTAGGTTTACTGGGGACGAAGGTCTTGGAATGGACAAGATGTGTTTATTACTCAAACAAAAGGACAATGATGAAAATAGCAAGCTTTTTTTAAATTACGATCATCATGTCATTAGGAAAACGACTGAAGTTAGATGGAGAAGAGGAGGATATGCGGTGTAAAGTATTATCTTCATTAGTATCATCATCAATCCTGATGTGTGACCTTAAGTTAAATTATCATATTTTAATTTTGAACTGGGTGACATGAGTATTAAAATTGACAGAGATACGCAAAATACATGTAGGTGCACCTTATACATGAGTATAGATGATGTGCAGAAGTTTGTGGCTGACAGTTCACGCAACCGATTGTATCACAAAGTCCCGTAAATAATCTTTGTTCTATAAAACATAAATAAAGGTAACTCAGACCAACACTCATTGCTAGTTTTGTTGTATAACTATGAAAAGGGCATTTGAGTACATGTTGATGGGCATAGTGTTTCTATCCATACAGCCTAACCCGCTTAGGCGCTGACGGCCTATTTCTAGAATCCGATCCATTTTTATCCAAATCGGTTGATAAATCAGTCACCCGATTTTAGACTGTCTAGTTCATGAAATCGACCGCCCATGCGTGGGCGGCGCCTAGGCGTGGGCGGCGCCTAGGCGTTCAATTTCTCGAACACTGACATATGTAGAAAAAATTTGATTTTTGAATTTTTTTTTTAAATATTAGAAATAAGGATTTGTTTTAACATTATTAGCAAAATGTCGATGTTGGTTTGATTTTTAAGAATTATATATTTACTTTTTGTAGATGGTATAATACCATATATATGTATTTTTAATAATATATATAATTTTTTATTCAAAAATTCAAAAATAGAAAACTAATTAATCTCCGACAAATCCCTTATTAATCCTCGAGGACCCTTTTCGCCTGAATAGCGTCTAGCTTTTTTTATAACCCATGGTTTCTACTAATTATCAAGTCATTTAAATGCATAAATATGAATATTCAAATTAATACATGCATATAATGCCTTTTTTATCTGGTACATCCAGGGGACAGGAGCAATGGGCTCAGTGTGACATGTGCTCTAAATGGCGAAGGTTGCCGGTTGATGTTCTTTTGCCGCTGAGATGGACCTGTGCCGAGAATTTTTGGGACTCTGGCAGGTGCAAAAAAAATTTTTACATGCTTTTCATAGAATGAAAGTAATCTTTATACTCATGAAGCAAGCTATAGGGTGAAATTTTGTATGACAAGTGATGTGGTATGTTATTCACTTTTAGGTGTTCGTGCTCTGTGCCGGATGAAGTTGGAGCAAAGGAGTTGGAAAATCTTCTGAAACTTGGAAAGGGTACGAGAGTTATCTTCTGAACCGTCATGTGATCGTGCATTTCTGCTGTATGTTTATATTGGTAGCTTCACTTTCAGTAATAGGTGTTCCATGAGTTAAGGTGAGGTTGCCAACTTTAGCCATTTGCATAATTTTGTAAGTTAAAGTTTACTCTAGTCCCGACTGTTGTCATATTGCTATTTACGGGTTGGGTAATTGGGTTTAGGTAGGAATCATGTGTACATAGGCACAGCTACATCAGTACATGTGCTATTAATTATTGATCAAGATGATTCATAATTTGCCACTGAATGCACAAACCAAGCTGGTCCGGTCTGTTATGTGTTGATATCGAATGTTGCTATCTTCGCATACAAGCAGTGTATGTAACCTTGCAGGACCTTTTGTACTAGTATGATCAATTCCTCTATTAACCTAACCAAACACGGTTCTATTGTTTACCGCAGATCTCAAGAGGCGAAGAACTTTGGAGAATCATAGAGCAGTCCAAGATCATGAACCTTCAGGCTTGGATGCTTTGGCAAGTGCGGCAGTTCTTGGGGACAATGCAGGGGAATCGGGTGAGACATCAGTTGGAGCCACGACAAAACATCCTAGGCATCGTCCTGGATGCACTTGCATTGTGTGCATTCAGCCGCCAAGTGGTAAAGGGAAACACCACCCTACATGCACGTGCAATGTTTGTATGACGGTCAAGCGTCGATTCAAAACACTCATGTTACGCAAGAGGATGCGGCAGTCAGGACGAGAAGCAGAAATAGCACAAAGAGACCCGGTCCCGCCCAAAGAGAATTATGAGTTGACGAATCTAAAAGTTGACTCAGGAGGGCATGAAATGGCTCAGTCCCAGCATGTAGAGGTGGAAGCAGATGCAGAGGTAGACAGGACGCCTCAGAACCTAGTCCAAGTAGATCAAGTGAGTGAGAATAGTGATGGGCAGCTGGATCTGAACTGTCATCCGGATCGCAGCAACGAGCACATGGAACAGGAAATGAGTGCAGCAGTGAGCATGACGAGGCTCGTCCACGAAGCTGCACTTCCTTTGGAGAGTTACCTGAAACAAAATGGTCTGGCAACCTTAACATCGGATCCCCCTGAGACTGTCGAAGAAGAAAGTGATGATGTTGATATAGTGGTGGAATCTGAAGGCATACCGGAGTCGGAAAACAAAGACGAGGAGGAGGAGAAATCCAGCCAAGCCAACCAGGAGCAGAATGTCCAAGACAAGTCGTCATAAAATGGTTTTCATACTTTTTTTGCTCCCTTAATTTTCGGGCTTGAAATCCAGCCAAGCGCACCTCACATGCATGTTGGGAGCTGCTGCTTAAAGTTTGCCGATTGGGTTTGCATTTTGGCATGAGTTGAAAAAAAGGTTGCTGAGAGGATTTATGTGGCTGTTTCTAGTTTTATACATATACCTTGAGGAATTTCCTCCCTAGAATCTTGTACGAGAAATGTGTTTGGCTTGTTGTGAATAAGTAAGTGTACTTATCAAGATTCATTCCAGGCACGAGATTCTTAGAACAAGACAAGATTTGAATATGGATACGGCAAAACAGCATGAACTAAAGTGGGCAGAGGAAGGTCCCAGAATTAGTTAGTAGCCTACCTAAGAACATGGAGGAAGCCACACGTGCGTCCTACCAAAAACGCCAGTCCTCGCAACCAACAACCTTAATCTTCAAAATTCAACAGCGTCATTTTCGTTTCAATCTCTGAATCTCAACCTCAATTCAAAGGAGAGGGACCAGTAGGGTTCCGCCGGTGGAGGACACGGCTAGCCAGCTAGACGCAGATGGGGGAGTTGTTGTCCTCCTCCCCGCCCTCTCACCACCACCTTAACAACATTTGCAACAATGATAATGACATCATCATGGCTGCTGGCTGCTGCTTTCAGGAGCAGGACGGTTCTGCTGATGATCTCTTTGCCACCTACATTGATCTCGACAAGCTACCTACGCTTGAAACACCTGAAGAATACAACCATCAGCATCCACATTGCCATTCAGGGCCCAACAATGTCTGTTCATCTGCACCAGCTGGTTCGGGCAGGGGCCGTGCCGAGCTAGTCCTGGAGGCCAAAAAGGCTATGCCTCCTGATAAGTTAGCCGAGCTCTGGACCGTTGATCCAAAAAGAGCCAAGAGGCATAATTTTCTGATTTTCTCTCAAACATAATTTTCTTCTTGATGTTGGTTGAATTTTCCTCTTTACCCATTATTATACATATATATTAATTCTTATAACTCAACGTGATGAGCAGAATCGTGGCAAACAGGCAATCTGCAGCGAGGTCGAAGGAAAGGAAGGCCCGTTATATGGCGGAATTGGAGCTTAAACTGGGCGCTCTTCAAACTGAGGCTACAACGCTCTCCGCCCAACTCACACTCTTACAGGTATCTATGCTTTGCTGCACTCTTCCTTATATAATTTTGACATACTGTCTAATTTGTGGCCTCGAACAGCGAGATACGGCAGGATTGTGTAGTGAAAACAATGAGCTAAAGCTTCAGTTACAGGCCATGGAGCAGCAGGCTCAATTACAGGATGGTTACTTCACTTCTCTCAATTTTTCATACATACATTCTCTCTTTTTGTTTTCTTCTGCCATTTTAAAACTCTTCTGCACAGCTTTCAATGAAGCTCTGATGCAACAAGTCGAGAGGCTAAAGATGGCCACCGGGGAATCATGCAGCACCATGAGCCTACCGGATTCGCTGCGCGCCACTTGTAACCCTAAACCAGCCTCGCAACCAAGAAATAACTCTCAGCAGCTGCATGCGATCTTGTTGGAGGAGTCAAACCAAAGTAATTGCTCTGGATTAAAGGCATGACACAAATAGAGGATGCACCAAATATAGAATAGGGAGTATACATGAATTAGAATAAGTATAGCATTAAATAGGAATTTTCTGTACCTCTATATAAGCCTGTAAATCTAATGTAATATCATTCAATTCAATATACAAATCATTACCTTCTATCTTGGTATCAGGCCACTCTATATTTCGATCCCTTTCATTTTCCAATCGAAAATATGAGTGCTTCAGTAGCTGCTAAATCCGACACTGTCGATGCCATTGTTTCATCCTCCTCAACTACACTCTATGCCTCACCCATACCACAGCCCTCGATCAGACTCGATGGGACAAACTTCCTCCTATGGAAAACTCTGGTTCTAACAAACTTTTCCGGGCTAAACCTCCATGGCTACCTCGACGGCTCTGTCCAAGCACCCGAGAAGATACTGACCAAAGGAGCAGGCGATGCAGCCCAAGCTGTACCAAATCCGGCGTACCACACATGGTGGCAGCAAGACCAACGGGTTCTTGGCGCCCTGTTAACCTCCATGACCCCTGAAATAGCCACCCAAATGGTTGGCCTCCCCACCGCTTCCCAGGTGTGGACTGCCGTGCACGGCATGTTTGCTGCACAGAACCGTGCCACAATTCGACAGACGAGACTACAGCTGCAAACCCTACGCAAGAGAGATTCACCAGCTGCCGAATACTTCCAGAAGATGAAATCCCTGGCAGATACGATGGCCACGATTGGCAGTCCTCTGACTGATGACGAATTAATCGACTACATCCTTGCCGGACTCGGGCCGCAATACGGCCCCTTAGCAGCCTCGCTCACAGTCGCCAACAAATCGGTAACACTCACCGACTTTTATGCATACCTTCTATCCTATGAATCGATGCAGGAACAACACCATCAATTAGGAGAATGGGCCGTCTCCGCAAATTCAGTTGCTCGAGTATCCGATTCCGAGAACCGCTCCGGCCGTCGTTCACAATCCGGCCGCGACAGACGCAATCAACAGCCCAGATCCGGTGAAGAAGGAAAGCCGAACAACAGAGGCGGAGGATCTCGCTCCCGCAATGGAAACGGCCGATATCGTCCCAAGTGCCAGATCTGTCGCCTTTTCGATCATGAAGCATTCAATTGCCAGAACAGGTTCAATGAATCCTACCACCCGGATGACGCCCGATATGCCAATTCCATTGACCGCCGTTCCTTTTCCGACCCAAATTGGTATATGGATACCGGAGCCACCGACCATTTAACAAGTGATCTTGAACGCCTAACAAATCAGGAACGTTACAATGGAAGGGACCAAGTTCAGGCAGCCAATGGTACAGGTATGTTTATTTCGCATGTTGGTAATTCCTGTCTAACCGGTTCACAAAACTCTTTGGTCCTTAAAAACGTTTTACATGTTCCTTCCATTAACAAGCATCTTGTTTCTGTAAACCGTCTTGTGTGTGATAATAATGCATTTATCGAATTCCATCCTGACCATTTTGTGATAAAGGACAAGGACACGAAGATCATCCGACTCCGAGGTAATGCACACAATGGTCTCTATCCAATTCCACAGGCTCCGGCGTCCCTCATTAAATTTACAGCTTCAAGTGTGAAAGTCTCACCTCAAATCTGGCATCACAGACTTGGACACCCTTCCTACAAGATTGTTCGTGACATTGTCACGAAACATTCTATTCCTTGTTCACTTGATACCACAAAACCTTCTGTTTGTGATTCCTGCCAACGTGCCAAAAGCCATAAATTACCATATACCAGTTCACATCGTACTACTTCTTCTCCTCTTATTCTAATACATACAGATGTTTGGGGTCCAGCATTACCTTCCTCCGGAGGCTATCGCTACTACGTTAGCTTCATCGATGACTATAGTAGGTTCTGTTGGATTTATCTCATAAAATCCAAGTCTGATGTCGAGTCTGTCTTCTATTCTTTCAAAACCCATGTCGAACGCCAGCTAAACACAAAAATTCGAGCCGTGCAATCCGATGGTGGAGGCGAATATGCACGCCTACATCAATATTTCATCCGCGAAGGTATTACTCATCGGGTGTCTTGTCCCTATACGTCTCAACAAAATGGTGTCGCCGAACGCAAACATCGACATCTTGCTGAAACCGGCCTAGCCCTCCTTGCCCATTCTTCATTACCTACTCGTTTTTGGGATGAAGCTTTTACCACAGCTTGCTATCTTATAAACAGAATGCCAAGTCCAGTCCTAAACAATGATACATCATTCACTCGTCTCTTCCAGATTGAACCAAACTACTCTTTCCTACGGACTTTTGGTTGTGCTTGCTGGCCAAACTTGCGCAAATATAATTCCCACAAACTCGATTTCCGTTCCACAATGGGTGTCTTTTTGGGCTACAGTACATACCATAAAGGATACAAATGTTTGGACAAACGTTCGGGCCGCATATACATCTCCAGAGATGTTGTATTTGATGAGACCTTGTTTCCTTTCTCCTCCGAATATTCATCTCAGAAACCCACTTTGAGTTCTCTAACTTCCTATCCAGATAGTGAACCGGTTACTCAGGAGTCTTCCATGCGAAATTATACTCTGTTACCTATGGCTACTAACGGATTTTCTGAGTGTTATGTTCCTTTACAGGCTGGACTAAATCCTACAAGTAACGGGTCCATAACCAACGCTGCTGCAGCTCCAACATTGGAGAATTCTTCACCGGCCCACTCATCAGGTGCATCACCTCATGCCTCATCCGAGGCCCAGCACCCAGCTCCCAACCCAAACATTTTATCTGATGCAATACCAACAATAGAGGACTCCCCACCGGCCCATTCAGCAAACGCATCTCCTGTGGATATTCCAAGTAGGCCTACAGATCCGGCCCGGTCCATTCCCGACACTCAACCCTCAACATCAACCGCTTCACCGCAGGCTGCCATCCAGACGCGAGCTCGGGCAGGAATCCATCGCCCAAAGCAATTCACCGACGGGACGATTCGCTACAATCCGACGAGACGAGCCTTCTTAGCCACTCCGGTCTCGTTCCGCTCCGCTCTATCTGATCCGGCGTGGCGCACAGCTATGAAATCAGAGTACTCTGCTCTCTGCAAAAACAAAACCTGGGTTTTGGTTCCGAGACCGTCAAATACAAACGTCGTGGGAAGCAAATGGGTGTTCAAGCTCAAGCTTCGTCCTGATGGGTCAATCGAAAAACACAAAGCACGCCTGGTAGCTCGTGGTTTCACCCAGAAGTCAGGTATCGACTATGACGAAACTTTTAGTCCGGTTGTTAAGACGGTAACAATCCGAATCATCTTATCAATTGCGGTGAGCCGTAGCTGGACGCTTCGGCAGATCGACGTCAACAACGCCTTTCTCCATGGTCACCTGACACAAGAGGTCTACATGAAGCAGCCTCCCGGTTTTGAACATCCTCGCTATCCGGGATATGTTTGCAAACTCCAGAGATCGATATACGGGCTCAAGCAATCTCCTAGGGCCTGGTATGCTCGACTGAGCACAAGACTTCAGCAACTTGGCTTTCACCCATCCCGAGCAGACACTTCCCTGTTCATTTTTCAGCGCCGAGGTATTACACTTTACATCCTTGTCTATGTGGACGACATTTTGATTGCAGGTTCGGATGATGCCGCAGTGTCCCAATTAGTTGAGTCCCTCTCTGCCTCCTTTCCGGTCAAAGACCTTGGCCGTCTCTCATATTTCCTTGGATTGGAGGTAGCGTACAATTCAGGGAGAGTCACACTATCCCAGAAACGATATGCTCTAGAACTCTTGCACTAGTCGTGTATGGAGAATTGTAAGCCTTCCTCCACTCCAATGTCCGCCACTGACAAACTTGCTAAGGATAGCGGTCGGTTACTCACAAGTGAAGATGCCTCCAGATATCGCAGCATAGTTGGAGGGCTTCAGTACCTCACCCTCACGCGTCCAGACATCTCCTTTGCCGTTAATAAAGTTTGCCAATACTTATCTGAGCCTACGGATATTCACTGGGAAGCAGTTAAACGGATATTGCGCTATATTAAAGGTACTACAGATTTTGGATTAACCTTTCGAAGCTCACCACTTACCCGGATCAGTATTTTCACCGATGTCGATTGGGCTGGATGCCCTGATGATAGACGTTCTACCAGTGGTTTCACAGTCTATCTTGGACCTAACTTGATCTCTTGGAGTGCCAAGAAACAGCCTACAGTGTCCAGGTCGAGCACCGAAGCTGAATACAAAGCCCTAGCTAATGGAACCGCTGAAGCTATTTGGGTACAAAGTGTCTTAAAGGAACTCGGCGTTCAATCAAAGAAACCACCAATATTATGGTGTGACAACCTAGGAGCTACTTACCTAACTGCAAATCCGGTGTTTCATGCGCGCACCAAACACATTGAGGTTGATTTTCATTTTGTCCGAGAAATGGTATCAAGAGGTGCTCTAAATGTCAGATTCATTGCATCTGGTGATCAGCTGGCCGATGTTTTCACAAAGCCAGTGACACGCCAATTACTCAAACGTTTTCAAAACGATCTAAACCTCATTACATGTGGCTCAGATCGAGGGGGAGTGTTGGAGGAGTCAAACCAAAGTAATTGCCCTGGATTAAAGGCATGACACAAATAGAGGATGCACCAAATATAGAATACGCAGTATACATGAATTAGAATAAGTATAGCATTAAATAGGAATTTTCTGTACCTCTATATAAGCCTGTAAATCTAATGTAATATCATTCAATTCAATATACAAATCATTACCTTTTATCTGACCTGACGATGGTCGGTTACAGCATGGAGTTGGTTTAAGTAGTGTAGGAGCAACTCATTTTATGAAGCCTCAAGCCAACTCTAGCAGTCCGTGCACCCGCAGCCGGGACTTAATTTAACCAAACTTTAATTTATTTAGTGATGATTTAACTGCATACGACTCAACTCTTACCGTAAACCTGAAATTGAAAATGGATGGTTTTAAATATTATAAAAAAAAACAATTAGAATTTAAAGTAATTGCGGATTATTTATTTATTTAATTTAATATTAACTCACGGCGCCCTAGATAGCTAGCGATAGCAAGAAGGAACGCAGTAGCCTCCCAGCCCGACCATCTCCAACTCGATCAGTCGCTGTCTTGTAACCAATGGATCGCTGCGTTTTCTCGTCAGACGACCTCGTCAAGAAGTCCCCCAACGATGGCAGATTTTACAGACTTATTGAACTCGAAAATGGCCTTTCAGCACTTTTGGTCCACGATCCACAGATTGTTCTTGACCAGCCATCTATCGCTGCCCATGAAGAAGAAGACGATGATGATGACGAGCAGGAGGACGGCATGAACTCACGCGAAGAAGAAGAAGACGAGGAGGAGGAGGAGGAGGATGGGGAAGAAGATGACAATGAAGACGGTGTTGACAAGTCGGCTGCTTCTCAAACTAAGAAAGCAAGCCATTTATTTTATTTTGATTTCTTCTTCACCTGTGTTGAGCACTAGTTTACTACTTTGATGTCTAATTGGGCATCTCAAGGAAAAGAGCTTCAATACTTTCCTCTATTATTTTTGCAGGCTGCTGCGGCAATGTGTGTAGGAATGGGAAGCTTTCTTGACCCGGAGGAGGCACAAGGACTTGCCCATTTCCTTGGTTAGAACTAAATTTGTCATCTGTTGCTTCTGTTTGGCTTTCTATTTTAGCAATGCAACTCAATTGCTAGCACTAGAAAAAAGAACATATATTTTGAATGTGCCTCCTGAACATAATTTGTGCATGGTATGCATTTACAATGTATTTTGATTGATATACGCTTTTTTCAGAGCACATGCTTTTCATGGGAAGTAGTGGCTTCCCAGACGAAAATGAGGTTCATTTCTTTCGTTTACCTGTAATACTGCTCCCGTTTTACCTGAAATGTAAAGTATAGAAAAATAAGAATCGAAACAACTTCTTGTAATATTCAAAGAAAATACATATCAATGTTATGTAATCAAAAGACTATCCTGTTTATCTCCATGGTTGCTTAATAGTTTATGCATATTTTTCTGCTCGACTCTAACCAACTCATGAACAGTATGATGGCTACCTGTCGAAGCATGGAGGCTTCGCAAATGCCTACACTGAAACAGAACGCACATGTTACCATTTTGAAGTGAAGCCGGAGTACCTTGAAGGTGCACTGAGGAGGTAACAACAATCTGATACTTCATCACCCTTTCTTTAGAAAATATTATTGTTCACAGAGTTGCTGGATTAGCTTAGTTAAAATGTTTACTTCAGATTTTCCCAGTTCTTTGTTGCACCTTTAGTGAAAACTGATGCTATGGAGCGAGAACTGCTTGCAGTTGATTCAGGTCTGCTTTTGTTCTATTACATTCCTTTTTTTTTTCAGTTCTAATAACTGTTTTTCTGACAGTTATTATTTTATATGTCCCAATAAATCCATAGAATTCAACCAGATTTTACAAAGTGATTCTTGTCGCCTTCAACAACTTCAGTGTCATACATCTGCACCTGGACATCCTTTTAATAGGTTCTTTTGGGGTAAGCAGCGAATACAATCATGACCAGACTGGTAGTAAAAACTAATATGCAATAATGTATAGGCAAGTAGCTGATTGTTAATGGTGGCTTGTAAATTTTGTCCTTTTTCTTTGTTTAGATGCTTGTGACTGCATGTGCACTTCTACTGCGTTATGAAGGCATGCGTGAGTAATTATAAACAACAACAATAAATCGGGCTTGGTGATCGTTTCTTTGATTTTTAACTAACAAGGAGGAGCACCTTTGTATTGTGTATTTGCTTGCTTATGCGAGAATAAGTCAAATTTTGTTCTTATATGTTTCTATATTTAAGGGAATAAGAAGAGCCTGATAGATGCAATGGAGATTGGTATTGATCTGCGGGAGCAGATTTTTCGGCTATATGACGAATTTTATCATGCTGGATTGATGAAGCTGGTTGTCATTGGAGGAGGTACATGTAAACAGGATATGCCACTTATCGCATTTCTTTATCCATTTTTAAGATGAAAAGATGTCTATAGTGTTTACAAACTGTCAATGTACCAGTTCCGTCTAATATATGCTTGCAGTATTCATAGGACCTTAGGTGGGACTTGCATCTAGGGGTTTCTGACAACTGTTCTATTGAATACGGCAGACTCCCTTGATGTGCTGCAGAAATGGGTTGTAGAGATGTTTGGAGATGTCAAAAAGGGTGGTAAAAAACCAGAGTTCATAGAGGGAATTCCAATTTGGAAAGCCGGCAAACTATACAGGCTGGAGGCAGTTAAAGATGTGCATGTCCTTGACTTATCATGGACATTGCCTTGTCTACGAGCAGACTATCTAAAGAAATCTGAAGATTACTTGGCTCATCTTCTTGGGCATGGTAATCCATTTTGCTTATTTAGTGAGAACTTTCATATATTAATATTTATCTCTATAATACTCATATCGTCCACCCTTCTGTTAAAAGTCCTGCTGTATCCGGCCAGAAAGTGATTTCTCTAACCGGGGACATCTTTTGAGGTTATTATATATGTAAAATTTGAAAATTATTCTTTTGGCAAGGATTTGTGGACAAATTGTTTAATATCTTAGCAAGTTGTTTACTTGTTTGGAGGTACATGTTGTCACACTTAGTTCATTTGGGCTTAAAAGAATAAAGACCAGATCGTGTCAAAGAAGGACAATTTTAGTTTAGCCTCCTAGCTGACTGAGTTGCGGCTTACTTTGCTTAAAACTTCTTTGGCAAACCAAACCTTTGGAACTAATGTGCTATTGCCAATTTCATTTTGATCTATTTGGATGTCAGAGCAGAAAAGTGGTATAAAGTTTTCTTTTGCCGATTTCTCTCCATTCATCCTCTGTGTTACACTTATATATAATTATAAATTGGTTATACTTCAATGGATGACCACGGAATATGAAGCACATCCATGCCTAAAAAATAGAGTGCACTAATGCAGTTTTGACCTTTGATTTCTCTTTCTTTTTCTTATGTGTGGTGGTATTGGTTCTTTAGCTGAGCACTATTTATTTGCTGCCATGTTTTCTATTATTATTTTAGCATTGTTGCATCTTCATATTCTTTTCCAGAGGGTGGAGGCAGCTTGTATTACTCTCTTAAAGCTAAAGGGTGGATAACATCCATATCTGCTGGGGTTGGAGATGAAGGAATGAATCGGTCGTCGTTAAATTATATTTTCACAATGTCCATAAAATTAACTGACTCTGGATTGGAACAGGTAGTTGACCGTGCTCATAGAAGTAATAGAGTCTAGCTAATATTTTGTTTACTTATTTGTTATTTTTGACATGATGAATTAAACTGCAGATTTTTGATATCATAACCCTCGTTTATCAATACTTCAAATTACTACGCCATGTTGCACCACAAGAATGGATATTTGAAGAGCTTCGGGATATTGCCAAGATGGAATTTAAGTTCACAGAGGAGAAACCTCAGGATGATTACGCTGCAGAACTGGCAGGTTTGTTGCATTCATCATACAATCATCATTCTGATTCTTATAGAGAATGATTGTATCATGTTTAACAATTGGTGCATCAAATTTGTGAAAAACCATTTTTATCAATTGCGGATTATTTGGAATATATTATTTGGTTAATGTCACTGCACGTTGGAAGATTAAAATCATGATAAAAAGCTTTTGATAGCCATCTAGTTTACATATATGTATGAATGTGTAGCAAACACATAGTTCAACATTATAACGTACCCGCACAAAGTTAGGCTAAACTTTAGGTTTCTGCTTCCCGGCGGCGGTTGTGATTGATTCAAGCGATTATGGTTAGAAACTAAAACGACATAGTTTAGGTTATAATAATTAAAATTGTTAATTTCATTTCAGTTTTCTTTAAAATTTGAGGTTTCCGGAAGTTTCTCAAAGTTTCCGTGAAGTTTTCCGATTCGTTGACCGTTTCTTGAGGTTTCTTGAAGTTTCCTGAAGTTTCTGAAACGGAAACGCTTACCAATTTGAGGCTTCCGTGCTACATAGCATATTCAATAAAACTATGTTTTGTCAAAAACTTGCACTTTTTCCATATGTAGTGGAAGGGTGAATAATTAACCCATGGCACACTAGTTTTGCATTGATACTTCAAATACTAGAGTTCCTGGTGTTAAATTGGAGATTTATTCGAAAACCTTGCGCCGGACTATTTAATCAAACTGTAAAAGCAATGATCAATTTGTGCTCCTGTGTGTATAAACTGTCATGAGAATGAATGTTGACAATGTCGTACCTAACTTTTGCAAAGAATCATCTCTATTTTTCATTTTTCCATGATATGAGTGGCCTCCGTTTATATATATGTGTAGCCCAGAAATACTAGTTTATGACCAAAAATATAGTCGTACAAATCAAACTCATCTAAATTTTGTCAAGTTTATTGGTTCTTTCCTGCAATTTGGTTGACTTTTGATGAGTATTATGACAGAAAACATGTTCGTATATCCATCGGAGAATATTATATTTGGAGAATATGCATATGATGTGTGGGATGAAGAACACATAAAGTACATATTGGATTTCTTCAAACCAGAAAGCATGAGAATCGATGTTTTGTCGAAGTCACTCCCTATGAATCAAGGTAAAGTTAGTGTTCTTTCTACTTGACCCTTGAAGTACCTGCCCATATGGAAAGTTGTCCAAATAAGAATCATATGACAGCTTATACCTGACTGACTACATAGCTACCACATTAGAGTTGCTGTACTGTTGCAAGAAATATGACTCTATCTCAAAAGTTCTTTGATTTTTTTTTTATGCCACCCTGAACTCTTTGCCTGTTGTGCTACTGTTTCGTATGTGCGAGATTGAGTCTCAAAGCCATGATCTAAAGTTTGCCAAACCATTTATGTAACGTGTTTATGCTAAACATGTTATTAGTATTTAATAATGCAACAATTTCATGTATTTTTTTCTCTTCTCCAAGTTTGACCTATATAATTTCTTGCCAGCTTTTGTGAGTGAAAGATGCAGATTTATTTGAGAAGCAATGTGATGCCTTCCATTTTAGATATTATTTTCATTTCCATAATGATATGTTTGTCGGCTTTTCTGGTTTGGATGTACATGTAAAAGCTGTGGGAATGTTATCTACCCGCCTGATCCTGCATTTATGAGTTTCAGTGTAATTTATGCCTATTCTGGTACAGATTTCATATATGAGCCGTGGTTCGGGTCAAAGTATGCTGAGGAAGATGTTCCTCTATCTTTGATGGAGTTGTGGAAAGATCCTCCAAGCATTGATTCGTCCTTACATCTCCCTATGAAAAATGAATTCATACCATGTGATTTTTCACTTCGAGCTTCTGATGGTTCAGAAGGCAACTCCTTGCCAGTATGCTTACTGGATGATCCAATGATGAAACTTTGGTACAAGCAAGATACAACATTCAAATGTCCACGTGCCAATGTTTACTTCCACATAACTTTGAATGGAGTAGCCGAAAGTGTTCGAGGTTGTGTCTTGACTGAATTATATATTAACCTTCTCAAGGACGAGCTAAATGACATAATCTACCAGGTAGTTATATTCTAGTTCATACCAAATGAACATTATCACAAATAAAGTCATTCTTCATTATAAGTGCATGCTCCTCAACACATTGCCATTAGAATTTTTTTAGTAGACGTTCTTTGTATGTCCACAGGCCAGTGTAGCCAAATTGGAGACTTCCTTATCCATTGTTGGGGACAAGTTAGAGCTGAAGGTGTATGGCTTCAACGACAAGCTTTCAGTGCTGTTAACTAAAATCCTCGCAGTCGCGTCATGCTTTATACCTACTGAGGATCGTTTTCAGGTATATATATTGGCTAGCATTCTCATTCTTATTATTTTAGCAGCAATTGTTTTCCTTTGATGGCTTTCTATCAAAAGATTTTCCTATGCATTCTCATTTTATTTAAAATCTTGCTCGTATATGATGTCATCTGTTGACGCTTTTGTTTGTTAAGGTCATCAAAGAGGATATGGAGAGGAGCTTAAAAAACACAAATATGAAGCCTCTGCGTCACTCATCTTACTTGAGACTCCAAATTTTGTGCCAGCATTTTTGGGATGTAGAGGATAAACTTCAGACCCTCCATGGGTCGTCGTTGGATGATTTGAAGGCTTTTGTTCCCAGTCTTCTTTCCCAGGTAGGTTAACACTTAACGCTTACCAAGCCAGTTGTAATTCTGTTGAGCCTCTATGGCCTAAGCAAAGTAACAGAAAGTTTGATATTTGATAGTAAAAGAGAGAACTACCAACGGTAACTGCATAAAACACACTTAAAAACATGAGTTGTTATGGTCTGAGATATTTCAGGAGGAGTTCATATGTTGGGGTGTACCATCCATTTTCAATTTCAGTTTTCTCATATCGGAATTCAGAACTTCATTTTAAAGTACATGTAGAGGACAGATAGCTAACTGCTATTTATTCAGCTGTGCTTATCTGTTATTATACATTAATTATTTCTTGATGTGGTTTGTCATGGTAACAATAAGCTTCTGGAATTTCCCTATTCCAAAACGGGATGGCATTCAACACATTACTTAAACATGATAGTTTTCTGTAAGAATTTGACATATTTTGGCAGCCGCATGTTGAAACCCCTTGGCATTCCCTGCAGCTATATTTAGAGGGACTTTGCCATGGAAACATGCTAAAATCAGAAGCTTTAGACATTGCCAACATATTTAGGATCTACCTCACTGGGAAACCACTTCCGATTGAAATGAGGCATGGAGAGCATGTCATATGTCTTCCCCCTGGGGCTAGCCTTGCCAGAGATGCTAGTGTCAAGAATAAGTTGGATCCAAATTCCGTTCTTGAGGTACCTGATGCCGTGGGCGTACATTTGATTACTTCACGTTGCTATATATTGAGCTCTTTCTGACTTGATTTATGTACATTTCAGCTGTATTTCCAAATTGAGTCGGAATCTGAAACTGAGATTGTCAAATTGAAGGCCTTTGCTGACCTCTTTGATGAAATTGTGGGCGAGCCATGTTTCAATCTGTTAAGGTGATGCTAGTAAAAACTATTAGAGTAGCCCATTGTCTATGAGAAGAAAAGTGGATTGGCAACAATTTTGTCCACATTACATGAATGGTGGCCGTCAATTATACCTTGTGTGGTCCATCTTTAGATATAATATGATTTGGAAAATGTCTTTCATCAGTATGACCTTGAAACAACTGAGTATATCGGACATACAGCTAGTATACAGGCGTCAGTTGGCACATTTTTCTTGTTTTTTTTTTATGAAGCACATTTTAAAATAAATTTAAATATCGACTATAGATTAACAAAACATTTTAATCATGTTGTCATGCAGGACAAAGGAGCAGCTCGGTTATATAGTCCAAAGTGGCCCCAGAACAACATACCGAGTGCACGGGTTTTGTTTTTGTGTACAGTCCTCCAAATACAATCCTCTCTACTTGCAAGGAAGAGTGGAGAGTTTTTTGAAAGGGTTGGACGAACTTTTGGTATGTCTTGAGGATTTAACATCTTATCATTTAACTGGCTTTGAAATACAAGGTAGTTGTCCATTATCTGGCATGAGTCTTTGGGTCAGCCCTCTGAGCTTGGTTGTATTTGAGTGATGTTGATTCTATTGTTTAGTCGGATTAAAGGCTCAAATCTCAAATGCATAATGGCGTAGGCGTACATTGTCCTCGAAGATGTTGACTTACAAGCTGTCAGTGCAGTGTCATTGACTTAGGAATCGAACTGATGGCTTTTACAAGTGATCATGATCAATCAATAATTACATTGTGTTTCTCGAGTAGGGATCTAGGGCATACATATATTATGAATTCATCATCTATTATTTGATTTTGCAGGATGCCCTTGATGATGCATCTCTGGAGAACTACAAGAGTGGATTGATTACAAAATTGTTGGAAAAAGATCCTTCCCTCTCTTATGAAACCAACAGGTTTTGGGGCCAAATTACAGATAAGAGGTGAATATTTCTCTCCTTTTTTTTCCAATGACACGGGCAAGATTATTTGTTTCCTACAAATCAAAATTTTGGGAATCATATTTTTTCTGATTTATTTATTTACCTGTTTGCTCTAGAAAATATGAAAAGTGATTTCTTATTGTATATGGAAAATATGTGACTATATAACTCATAACAGCCATTGGTGACAATAAATCCTTGTCTTGGATTCATGCAGATACATGTTTAACATGTCTGCAAGGGAAGCGGAGGAAGTGAAAAGCATCTGCAAGAGTGAGTTAAAGGAATGGTACAAGACATATCTTTGTGATTCATCTCCCAAGTGCAGGAGACTAGCCGTCAGGGTTTGGGGGTGCGAAACTGAAATGCTGTTGGCCACGGCTGCATCTCAGGCGCAAGCCATCGACGACCCTGTAACTTTCAAGATCTCGTCCCAGTTCTACAAGAGTCTTTGTTGAGATTTTTCATGTTGCAGTTTTGGTGTTATACAGGCAGGCTCTGCTGCCAGCTGTTCACAATAACAATACACATTCCTACTTATTATTTTGATTTTTTTAATACGCACGACACTAATTAAAACTTACATTTATTATATTTTAATCATTTCTCGAGTAGTGGATGACATGAGTATTTTAGTAAGCTTATTTATGTTACGTAACAGATATTTTGACATGGCGTGATGGGCTGAGTTGGGCCGGGCCGGGCCGAGTCGAGTCGAGTCAAAGCCGTTCCTTTGTTTCTGTTGTTACCTTTTTCATATATTTTATTTTGTCGATTAAATTTATCTCCTAGTCAGTAAAATACCCATACGCAAGCAGCGGTAACAAAAACAGCGTTCCCTCACGCAAAAAGAAACCCTCGTTTCGGTGTGTCTGATGGCCTGATCGCAGGTCATCATCGCATCGCAACATCCTCCGCTGTCATAGATTCCCAGGTTTGATTGAATTGGCAACATTCGGCTTACCGTCCTTGGAAAAAAAGGGGAGCTGGTCGGTGACGGTGGGTGTTCGGAAGGAAGATGAGCCATCTTCATTACGTTGGCACTAATCGTGGCCCCAACGATTACGACGATGACTCCTGTTATCATCCTCATCGCAATCAGAGCTACAATCCCAATCCCAATCACTACTACTACTTCTACAACAGCAACATCATGCCTTCCCTTTCCTCCTACACTTATTCCTCCTCCTCATCTTCCTCCTCTTACTCATCCTCCTCCCCCGCATCGCTGTTGCCTTTTTTCAACCCCGATCCGTATTGCGTTCCTCCTTCCACCTGGGCCATCGCAGAGGACGCCGCCCATCAAATTCTCGCCCGCGTTCACCCTACTCTCGACGCTGATCAGAAGAGGAAGGATGTCACCGACTACCTTCAGACTCTCATCGGATCCGCCACTGGCGCTGAGGTCCCCCCCTTCTCTCTGTTGCTTTCATTATATACAATTATTTTTACTTTAATGTCTTATTCTACTCGGTCCTTAAATTAATGTTAATTGGCACACGTTCTGATTGCTTATACATCTAAATTTCATTGCTGCAGGTACATATGTTTTTTTAGATCTTGATAGGATCTGTGGCGGATTTGTACAAAAATAATAGAGAATCGTTTATCAGGAACTCACACTTGGAATGCAATTGCATACCATGACTGGAATGTAAAATCTGTTATATGAGGATTCTATTGTTCAAATTAAATGACTGTTATTTGTATCCGAATCAAAACTTCCTGCCATTTCATAGTTTTAAGTTGTCAACCCTAAGCGCAGGCAAAACGACAAAGCAAAGTATCGTTGTGAGCTATTAGTAATCCATACCTTCTAGATATTTTCCGATGATTATAGTTTCCTCATTTGCTTCTCTTTGCCTACGTGACTAGTAATGATCATCTAAAAAATTCTTGCAGGGTCTACATCAGAATTTTTTTTCACCGTTATTAACGATTCTCCTTTCGTGTATTCAGGTATTCCCTTACGGTTCGGTGCCCTTAAAAACTTACCTACCGGACGGTGATATCGATTTGACAGCCCTTAGTTCTACAAAATCTGGTGATGCTCTCGCTTCTGATATTCGAGCTATTTTGGAGAAACTGCAGCAAGAAAATTCTGGACATTATGAGATCCACGATGTCCAATTCATCGATGCCGAGGTTAATACATGTGATTTTTCCTACAGTTATATCATCAATCATTGTGTATGCATGCAGTTTTTTCTGTTATTAGTACTGCTCCATGTCTCGTATCAATGCCTCGTAGTAATTTCAGCTGGCAACCTTTAATCCCTTGGCTGATTGAGATCCCTCTTTGGGCCCCAAACTTCAACTAATTTTGTGGTGTAAACAGAAATGTATCGAATTGAGAAGGTCACGAACATCTCGGTGCAATTTCTTTTGCGGCGGTGAACTCCTGTTTGGTGTGAATTTATTTTTTTACCTTTATTTCATTTGAAAGTCGCTGACCTTGCATTCTAAGGTTACTGCATCCAAGGTTGTGATTTTAGAAATCTACAGCTGATTTGTTTTTTGCAAGTGTTTACTGGCAACTTGTGCCATGATACACGTATGTGATCAATACACTATGTGTCTGAAGTTCTATGAGACTTTTTGCTCCTTTTTTCGTTGCGTTATTTGTGCAACATCATAATTTAGGAGCAAGTGGTATGCACTTTTTCCTCTAATGCTTTTTTGGTGCACTCGTCATCGAGATTAGTTTTTTCTTCATTTGCCAGGATTCAAAAGACACCATATGACTGTTTAGTTTAAATAAAAGCAATAAAATTTTGGATACTTGTGAAATCTGTGTTAACTAGGGTTTGTTTCTTGTTCTATCACTGTAATTATATAGAATATGCTATTCCTATGCATTTATGAGTGAATTATAAAGTTTATCTTATATTTAAGGACAATTCTTTATTGTCCTCGTACTTTAAATAGTTATATCTGTTGATTGGTATGGCAGGTTAAGCTTGTAAAATGCCTGATACAAAATATCGTCGTGGATATCTCCTTCAATCAACTTGGAGGAATAAGCACCTTATGTTTTCTAGAGCAGGTATTGCACATGAATCTTCAACACCCAGGAATCTTTTTTGTATCCTAATTGTGTAATTTGTCTTTAGACTTATAGTTATGTACTGTTCTGTCAAGAGAATCGACCACTCATGCTGACCAATTTATTACGAAAATTCAGTTTTATGTTCTTTCACTCTTATGTGAGCTTTTATTTACTGCCTCTCTTACTGTTGCTTTCTTATATGACATTGTATATGTAAGGTAATTACCGAATTGGAAAAGTTACAGTAGAATTTTCTGCTGCCTACTCAGGTTGATCGTTTCATAGGCAAAGACCATCTTTTTAAGCGGAGTATAATTCTTATTAAAGCGTGGTGTTATTATGAGAGCCGAATTCTTGGAGCTCACCATGGACTGATATCAACATATGCACTAGAAACATTGGTACTATACATCTTCAATATTTTCCATTCATCGATTGATGGGCCTATTGCGGTAAGTTCAAGTGAGTCTGATTCATCTATGGTACTACGCATGTTCATATTTATAATAGCTAATTATCCTTCACTTGAACAGGTTCTATACAGATTCTTGGATTACTTCAGTAAATTCGACTGGGACAACTACTGTATCAGTTTAAATGGTCCAGTTTCAAGAGCTGCTTTGCCTGATGTATTAAGTGAGCAACACTTCTTTCCCTTTTTAGTTAATGGTTTTCAATATATTTATGAAAGAAGCACTTCTATTCTTAAAGACTGGTACTTTTTGCAGTGGATTTTCCTGATGATGGATGGAATGATGTGCTTCTTAGTGCTGAATTTCTCAAGAACTGTGTAGAAATGTTTTCAGTTCCTTCGAAGGATCCAGAGACAACTATGCGGGCATTTACCCTCAAGCATCTAAATATAATTGATCCTCTCAAAGTTAACAACAACCTTGGTCGTAGTGTTCACAGGGGTACAAATCAAATATATCTGTGTATTTTATCATTCAAGTACTGATAATCTGTAGATGTGTGACTGGAACCTTAATCCTGGAAGTTGTGTTTTTTTAGTTATTTTATTATTATTACTAGTATTATTCTTTGGACTATCACACTTTTGCCTCTCATTTTGTTGCAGGCAATTTCTACAGAATACGAAGTGCTCTGAGATATGGGGCCCGTGAACTTGGCTGGATTCTCTCATTACCAGGAGATAGACTATCTGATGAACTCAAAAGGTTTTTCTCAAACTCATTGGAAATGCATGGAAGTAAATATTGGGATGGCATACCGCTGTCTTTGTTTTCCTTGGATGTTGAAGAGCCTGGCACATCACCATTTGCCACAACATCTTCTGAAGAGAACTCCAATGTTGATTTCGGTGAAAATGAGTATCCTTTAACAGGCGACGAAGCTTTTGCAAGCAAGAAAAACTTGGACTGCTACTCAATAAAAGTTGCAGACTGTCATGCAGATAATTGTGATTTAGAGGATGAATTCAACAAGACATACTCCGACTCTGTGACAGCAGGAGGTGCATACAGCATATCTGATTGTTCCATTGCAACCTGCGATACTGACTCTTCATCTCTCTCCCCCGATCATTGCTACTCTCCTAAAGAAACTGATACTACTGATAACCCTGCGGTTATGAAAAAAGATAGATATATTTTGCCTAAAGAAGATATTCTAGCATTTATCTGTAGTAATCCTGAAGATAGGCTTGCTGTCGACTATGAGGATTCCAATTCATTATTGGATCTCACTGGTGACTATGAATGTCATATAAGGAGTTTATTGTACGGTCTGAATTGCCACGGGTATGCATTGTCTGCGACCCCAGCGGCTGTTCCTTTTAGGCCTCTTTCACGGGCGAAGAGCAGATATCAGTGTGAGAGCATTAATCATTCTTCACAGTTTAAGCAAAGTGGTCGGTCTCAACGAAAAGGTTCCAGTTTTACCTTGACTAGACTGCCACATCAGTCTTCACATTATGGTGCCTCTTCTTATTGCGGAGCACGCTCAGCAGATAAACCAAAATTTCGAGGGACTGGAACTTACTTACCTAACATTGTACGTGATCTCTTCCTGAAACTTTTCTTGATTATTATAAGAAAGTGTGATTCGTGATTTATTGTTCTGCTGTTCGAGATTCTCTTAAGTTATATCAATCCTCTTGTTTTTTTTGCAAATCATTGGGTTTATGTTAAGGCTGTGAGAACAATGCCCAAAAGTTTAGTACTGCAAATGGCAGCTTCGTCCAATAGTTGTATTGTAGATAATTGTAGGTACAACATATTCAGACTTACAGTTTCTTTTTGACATTGTAGAATCATCCCAGGGCACATGAAACTTTGCAGTCTAACTCTCCTAGCTGTGGCAATGATTCTACTACCCTGGACATCATGGCACCTGATGAAACTGACATTTTCCTTTCCGAAGCACACTTTCCTGCATTGCATGATGTGAAGTTAGGATTTCGCCCTTCTTCAGAATCTTCTGTTGGGAATCCTTTTTGCCTTTCTCCTGATAAACTAGAATTTGGATCTTTTAAGGGCTGGCAATCATCGGGGTCATTATCAGAAAAGAACAAGCATAAACCATCTGATCCTGTTCAAGCAAGTGGTCATGGTAAGCCGTATTAGATGCTGTATTTGATTTGGCAATCCATTAGCTGCATGAGCTCTTAGTTTCTACAATGGCAACTTATAATTTATAACTAAAGAATGCAATTGACAGTTAATATGTTGAATCAGTTTGGTTTATGTCCGTACTGATCACATAATGGAGCCATTAATATAATGACTCTTGGGGATACATTGTTATACAACACTAGCGTGCTTTGTAATTATTATTTTTTATTTTCTGGACCTGTTGGTTATTGTAAATGAGTCTAAAGTCCATTTGTTGTGCTCTTTTTGTTGAAGAATCTTCTCCAGATGTTGTGGAGGGTGCTGCAGTTGGTAGTTGCAAATCAGTTTCTAATGCTAAGTTAACTAGGTAAGCAACGCCAAAAAAACCCAGTTTTTGCATGCTGAAGTTGTTGAAATCTCTTGTTTTATATTTGGTGACTTGATTTAAGGATGTTCCCATATTCATGTTTTTTTGTTGTTGTTGTTGTCAGTGCGGCAGGGCAGGCACTTGAGCTGGAAGATGCTCTTGAGTTCCCGCCATTGTCCATGTAACTACAGTTGGGGAGGATTCGAGGCTTAACCACATTGTGTATAGACAAATGGAGTGTGGGAGATGCTAACATATTGGATGAGTTTCATGGCGGGTGCCTAAATCTTTACCTTCAGACATTGTCTTTTACCCTCCTTTTTTAGCATTTACAACGGAGTAAAAAGAAAAGAAAAAAAGATACATAGATATATGAGGACCAAATTGTGATAGAGGATTTTAAAAAGAAAAAAATAGAAAAATAGCGTGGAGTTTAGTCTTTTAAAAGTGGGGTAGTCATCTCATTAGTTTTGTTGGCTGGAGCTGATCATAAGCCTCAGAGAAAGGTACTCTGTGAGTATGTTTGATTTTCTGTTCCTTACAAAATGATACTAGCTTAATTGGTTAATTAGATGTTATTGTACAATGTTTCCTGTGTGTTATTTTTCTTTTAGATTTTCCGTTTCGATATCTTGGCCTCCTTGCATCATCGGAGGAGCAAGGTGTGCCTGCAGGAATTAGATGGCCAAAATGAGAAATGACGACCAGATAAACAGAGTTTGGAACATGCATGGATGGTGAAAATAGTGAGAATGGAGGGATAGATAAGTGGTAAGAGACTTGAGCGACTGGAATCTACTTTTATAGCACGCAAGTGCGTCATGGTGAAGGTTGAGCTGAGCTGGGTTGAATCAGCTTACTGAAATGAAACATTTTGATGGTGCACCACTCATCACTTTTTTCTTCTTGATGAAAGCAGACGTGGCCAGCATAACCACCTACTTGCTGCTCATTCATTATATACACAAGTTTGGATGCAGCAGAAGTGGGCAAAGCAAAGGCTGAGATCATCCCTTGAACAACACTACTGACCGGAGGATATGAAAGCAAAAGCCTTGGTTGCCTTCAAAACCAAGCTATCCGCCCCATATAGGAAATTGCTTGTACTCCTCAGCCTCAAAAAGCCTCGACCTCAGCCATCCCATGTCTCGGAAAAGCCTCTGGGATGTGCCTTGTTTCCAGCGTTTAGGAAATCCAAGGAGAGGAACAGAGTTAGGGAACTGAGAAGCGCGTCTGAATCAGGGCGTGAAAAGCTGATATCCCCACCAGCAAAGAGTGGCATGAAAACCAACGATGTGGTTGAAGAAGCTTGCAGAAGCTTTGAGAATTATTTGGTGGAGATGATTGTGGAGGAGGGAAATGTGAGGGATCTCATGGACGTGGAAGAGCTGCTTTATTGTTGGAAGAACCTTAAATCCCCTGTTTTTGCTGAGTTGATCTGTCGGTTCTATGGGGAGCTGTGCAAAGACTTGTTTTCACCTGAAGAGTAGACATCAAATCTGAATAAGCATGGAAGATATGATGATTGTCTGATAACCTTTTCAATACATTTGATGCCTTCTTCTGCTTATGCAAGCCACTGCCTCTATATCGTGGACTGAGTTTTTGCCCATGCCAATCAACGCGTCTTCAATCCTAATCGCTTCTAATCCCCCCTGCTCTATTACTCAAACCTTAAAATTCCGTCAGTTATGACAAAAAAAAAATGTCAAATCATTTTATTTCTCAACATTAATCGCACGTCACAAATCCTTAAAAAAAAAAAAAAAAAAAAAACTTGACAGAGAAGATATATATATATATATACTACTCGACTCAAAAACATGGAAGATATATATATAATATATTACTCGACTGAAACATGATGGCTTCAACATTTAGTTGGAGAGCAGATTTAGATTTCAACCCAGTCACGTCTTCTTTTAGCCATAAAACAAAGATTTTGCGTTATAAACACTGAGGGAATAATTAGCATCATTCGACCCTCGAAACCCTAAATCACCAAAAAACAATCCCCAATCTTCCAACCCCAACAACATCAAACCCAGGATCAAACCGCTCTTCCATGGCCACCGACGTCACCTCCAAGTTCCAGAATCCCGATTTCCTACCCATCAACCCGCCGCAGGACTTCCGTCCGCAGATCCTCGAATCGCCGGCGCACGATGGACTTCACTTCTGGCAGTTCATGGTCGCCGGATCAATCGCAGGATCCATCGAGCACATGGCCATGTTTCCAGTCGACACGGTCAAGACGCAGATGCAGGCTTTGGGTTCCTGCCCGATTAAGTCGGTTAGTATTCGAGAAGCGGTCAGATCCATTATGAAGACGGAAGGCGCCAAGGGGCTGTATCGCGGGATTGGAGCGATGGGGCTCGGCGCTGGTCCGGCGCACGCGGTGTATTTCTCTGTTTACGAGACGTCGAAGAAGTTTCTGTCGCGTGGGAATCCGAATAATCCGATGGCGCACGCCGCGTCGGGGGTGTTGGCTACTGTGGCGAGCGATGCGGTGTTTACGCCGATGGATATGGTGAAGCAGAGATTGCAGTTGAGTAGCAGTCCGTATAAGGGGGTTGGGGATTGTGTTAGGAGGGTTTTCAAGGAGGAAGGATTCAGGGCTTTTTATGCTTCCTATAGAACAACTGTTTTGATGAATGCTCCGTTCACTGCTGTACATTTTTCTACTTATGAGGCCGCGAAGAAGGGCTTGATGGAGGTTTCGCCTGAGAACGCCAGTGATGAGAGTTGGGTTGTTCATGCTACTGCTGGAGCTGCGGCCGGAGCTTTGGCAGCTGCACTTACAACTCCACTGGATGTCGTAAAGACTCAGTTGCAGTGTCAAGTAGGTTTCTGTTTCAATGTCATCTTATTGCCGATCTCACTTTTGATACCAAGTTTTTGTTTATCCTTGCTTCTTTAGCTATGTTTTTACCTTTTTAGACTTTTTAACTGAACAATCTCTTTTTTTTTTTTTTTTTTTGCTGGGAAAGATTAAAGGGTTCACATTTAAAAACAGAATCATAGAGTTGTATCATGACGTAGATGAATACAAATCAATTGAACAACTATTCATTCATACTGCAAATGATAATATCTCCCTCCTGTTTCTAACCCTTTATGCCGGTAATTTGATTATGGATAATGCTTAGTACTTTTGATACTGCGAGGACATCTCTAAGCTGCTTAACTGATTTTTATGCTGTAGATGAGTGTTTAATGTTCATGCTTTACCTTTATATAGAATCTGAACAAGTTCGTTATACAAGGAACTGGTAACACTATGTGAAGAACCATGTATCTCAACTCATTGTAGATTGCGTTAAATTTGATGATTAGTGTTTCGTATTTTGACCTTTCAACTCTATTTACTTGTGCAGGGAGTTTGTGGATGTGATAGATTCAAAAGTGGATCAATAGGAGATGTTCTTAAAACTATAATCTCAAAGGATGGCTATAGGGGGCTGATGAGAGGATGGCTTCCCAGGATGCTTTTTCATGCCCCTGCTGCGGCTATTTGTTGGTCCACATATGAAGCAGCAAAAGGCTTTTTCCAAGACCTCAATGATGGCAGAGATGAAACTATTTCTAATTAACATCTTATATTTTCTATTCAAGAACTTTCCACGTCGGAGGGGTGCGTAAGCTGAGCTGAGCGACCAGTCTGTGTGGTTAACCAGGACCAGAGAGTTTATGTTGATCAATAGGTAAATGATTTGTACCATTCAATACAATTATATGACTTCCAATAGGTTGTAGTGTCATTTTTGCTGAAGATTGTTCACCTGATCCGTCTGGCTGTACTCAGTTTTGTATCTGGCCACCTGAGTGTTTATTTTTATTTTTCCTGGTAGCTCGTAAGAAAAATTTCCTTTTAGAATTTATGTGAAAATGAAGCAAAAAGAGATTCATACATTTGTATTGGGCACAAAGAGCTCTGAATTACAATGAGTAGCAATTGCTAAAAGCAAAGTATTCCTTGTACGCTGGATAAATAAAAACTGAATGCTGCTTAGCTTCGAGGTAAAAAGCTTTATCACATATCCAGCTAGTACAGATATGGACCTCGAGAAATGCTTGAAAATTTTCTCTAAGTTACAATCAAGGTTACTTATCAGACTTTAAATAGAATTAATGAAAAAGCCGTCCTTGGTGATCCGTTCAGCCATCAGTTTTACGCACCAATGTTCTCAATCTCTGCCGTCTTGTTCATTCTCTTCACAATTCCGGCTATCACCTGATGCATGCACACATTGATTGGAGACGATCAGTTTGAGTGTCTGGACAACAAGGAATTGAAATAATCCGCATGCCTCGAATTTACCTTCCCAGGACCCAACTCGTAGCTCTTTTGAAGCCCCTTGTCCAGCAGAGTCTTCACTGTTGATTCCCATTGAACAGGGGAAGTCACCTTCAGTTATAACAATACTAGCCATGTTTAGGATCTTTAAGTATTGTTTCTTCTACGACCATTTTGAGGATTGCATCAGTTTGTTCTTACCTGACGGGCCAATATCTTCTTTATTGTTTCGGGGTCTGAATGCGGCTGAGCGTCAACATTTGATATCACAGGTATTCTTGGAGTTCTGATGTTTGTTGCTGCCAGTGCAGCCTCCAATCTTGATACGGCTGGTTCCATGAATCTGGTATGGAAAGCACCAGCAACAGCTAGACGGACCTTGAGAAGATTGTTGATGTTGTTCTTGAGAGTGATGGCGGAGAAAGTGGAATTGAAGATAAATATGGAAAAAGGATACATACTGTCATGCGAGCCTTGAATGATTTTGCCTTGGCTTCAACAGCTTCTATTCCCTTTACACCTCCTGAAACTGCATAATTACCCTGCAAATTCAATCAATCACGTCCTAATATATAAAATGACGACAAATGCAAATTTAATTTAACACGAGGATCCCAACGAATGCTTACAGTGCATAGGTAATTTGCAATTTGAACTCTATTAGCCTCATCAACTTCTTCATTGGCTGCATCACATAAGAGTTGGACCTTTTCTGAATCTAGCCCAATAACACTAACCATGGCACTTTGGGCAGCATCTGAAGCATCCTAAAAAAGAGAAGTAGACACAGAGTGCTGTTATCATTACATATGGAATGGAATATGTCTAGTGTGGATCAATACCTGCATGGCTTCTCCTCTCAACTTGACGAGCTTGAGTCCATCTTCGAAGCTGCCATATGAAATCAATATCGTGAGCTCCTTGACTAAGTTCCATAGAGTAAATAAAATAAAGAAAGAAAACCAACCAATAGATAGTTTGCAAGGTTTACAATATTTTCTATCTACTAATCAGCAAATAAGAAGAACATTATTATGGCGCAGACTTACCTAAATGCTTCAGCAAAAGCAAGCGCAGTATATTCTCCCAAGCTTAAACCACAAGTTACATCTACAGAGTCGATGATACTCTGACCATCTTCACGAGCTCGGAGTAACTCTACAGCAGCAAGGCTAGTGACATAGATAGCTGGCTGTAGAAAACATATATTGAATTCTAGCATCTTAATCGAGTGGCATGGAGGTCTTTCTCCTATAACTGTAACATACTAGGCGAATTACAAAGCAAAGGTATGTATGGAATCCCAAGATTTCTACCTGGCTGATTACTGTTGAATTTAACTTGTCTTTGGGTCCATTTAAGCACACATCCAAGAGATCAAACCTACATTCAATAACAAGTTTATAGCGATATCAAAGGAAACCAGTGGTTCAGAACATGAATGACGTCCATAGTTCAACTCTAACCAATATTATGAACCTCACTCTCACAAAAAGGCAATTTAATTAAAAGACTTGGAAATTTTAGAATATGGACTATACCCTAAGATATCATTAGCCTTTTTGAACAATTCTGCAGCAGCTGGTACAGTCTTGGCCTCACTGCCCATCCCAACAGCTTGTGCACCCTGAATCATAAAAACAAGCACCATATTAAACTGCCCTTGTACAGAATAACATGATCCACACACAGCATAGGTTTTCCGACCACTCTTCCTGAAATATTGTTCCTATTGCCATGTATTTACTACATAAGCATTGCTACCCTGATGACTGATAAAACTGTGGAATGAAAAGTTGAATTGTTAGTACAAACTAACAACCCACCATATTCATAAATGTTCTCATCTCACACATGAATGAGTTAATCAATCAAGTGCTGCAGGTCGTAAAATCCCTGGCTCCATCAAAGTGAACCATTTCAATTCCGGAAAAACTAATTGAGATTCACAGAATTCAACTCGGTGAAATGCAAACCTGTCCGGGGAACAAAAAGGCGATATTGGGCTTGTAATCAGCGAACAAAGCATCACCGCCAAGGGAAGAGGAGGAAGCGCGAGATCCAACGGAGAGGCTCATAGAAGCCCTAGATCGGTCGACATTTGGTCCGGCAAAGAAGAGGCTAGCTCGATTGGAAGAGCTGGAGCTGAACTTGAGGGAGCCGGTAGGCAAGAGGAGGAACGAGGAAGCAGCCATTGCGATGGAGGAGCTACGGAGATGATCGCCGGCTACTGAGCGCCAACTAGTATTCGAGGGTTTTCCAGAGAAGGATAAGCAGCGAGGAAGGCGAGCGAGCATCCACGAGGGAGCGGAGGTTTCGAAGCTGGAAAATGGCGATGAAACACGAAATTGGTGCGATGACCGGTCAGCTATATTGTTTCTTGGGCCAAAAGCCCAATAAACACAATGGGCTATATCATGAATAGAGAGGCCGGCCTATTAAGAAAGCCCACCCGTGAAGGTAGTTGGGTGGCCTGAATTATAAATATATGTTTCTAGTGATGGATCATAGTAAGTAAAGGTGCACGTGGGCTGTCGACACCTATTTACTCCTTTCGCAGCGGATGGCAGGCAGAGGCAGTGTATTGAATTGAATGCGTGAGAAGGAAGAATGATGGTATCTTATTTTGAAACCTGCAACAGTCACGAGGCAGAGCTAAGCTATAGATTAAATATTTACCTTACCTGCAAATGGAAAAACGAGGAGCCAGAAGAGGGTCTATGGTGCCCTAAAAAAAGCCCAAAATTTATTTATAACCCCACCCACCCCAACTCATTTTCTTCTATTCTTTATTGCTGATGTGATATTGACATAAATCATACATAGGTATTACGTATTTTATTTCTCTGAAAACCTGTCGGTAGAGGGAGGGCCTAGTCTGATCGAGTGATCATTTGATATTATATTACAAGTTGGCTGGTTTCTCTCTCTCACCTCAGTCTGGGTGGCTGGCTTATAAATACTCCTCATGTATCTTCCGCACCAGGCACCACCATTTGCTTTCTCTCCTCACAAGCTCTCCTCTTTGTTAAGAGTGAGTTGCTTTTCAATACTCTTCTTATTTTTTACAGGCCTCACCATGCATCAACGAGTAGAGGAGAATCTGTAAAGCTCAGGAGGGATAGCGCCAAAATCTGAATCTTGTTATATGATTAGTTGGCATGGGAGAGCAAAAGCATTCATTTTATATGCTTTCTTTCTTTCTGCTTCTAAAGCATGATTCAATTTGTGGCGCTATCCATCCTGAGTTTCATGGTTTCTTCTTACTGAAAAAGAAACCACCATCATTACATATAATCTATATATTTGGATCCTCTCTCACCCATTAAACACTTGAACTACATATGCTTTACTATATTGTTGTTAATGATTATTATAAAAAAACGACATCCCATTCCCATGTGCATACAACTGGGTCATCTTCCTACTTCATTGCCTGTTCTTTGTAAATCTGGGTCATTTATAACAACCATCTTCATATGTTTATCAACTTGCAGAGAGTTTATGGTGGGATGCATAATTCAGACTCTATTCTAGTCTGGGGGCAGCTGGGCGCTCTTTAATGACCCTTGTCGTGAACAATGCATTCAACACCGTCGTCATAATGATTCTGGTGCAGAAAGAGATGGACCTTTAACCAGTCATCATCATGATCTGAGAAAAGCAAATCATTTTCAAGTATTTGAATTTAAGTTGGTGCTCTTATCCAGGCATCTGCACCTACAACTTGTGCATCTCAATTTGAGGAATTGTCTCTCTGCTGCTGGCTCTTGGCTTGGGTTAGGGAGTCCTATGAACGGTTGTTTAGGGTCTTTGCCAGTGCATGTTGACTTCAAAATCAAATCATAAAGAGAGATGCATGTATTGCGTTACTTGGTTGTACTTTAAGGAACAAAGCAACAGTCTTAACTTACGGGCACCCAGACCAAAAAGTACCCTACAGTCCAGGTTACCTGTAAAAACACCAATTTTTATTACTGTATCAAGATCACATCTCAAGTGTAATAAGCAATCTCCATCAAACTAACATTTCGATCATCTCAACAGCCATTAGCATACGCGGCTCATGAAACAGACAAATGATTTTGAACTTGAAATGAGCCTTCACTTTTTACACAAGAAACGGTAGATTGGTGCTCAGAAAATAGGGCGTATCAGGTTTGAACTATCTGTTGATACAAGGCTTGAAGTAACTTGGATTTGGACTCGCATATGCTGAGAAACTTGGACGCTGAGTAGCTCTCTCCATTTACAGCTTTTCTCAGCACGTCTACTGAACTCCAGTTTTGCAAGACTTGGGTGAATTTTACGCCAAGTTCTGGGTCATTCATGGATGAACAACGAAAGGAGTCAAGAAACTTGAAAATCTTACCAGGCCCTTCATGTACTTGTCCAGTTAATTGGACATGGGAATGTAGAATGCCAACCCTTTCATTCTCGGGCTTGTTGATATGTTCTCGCAACCATTTTGTCACCTCGTCTACTGTGCTGCTCATAACCTGTATAGATTTTTGCAGTCCTTCAATCAATTGAGTATTCCGCTGATCAGCTGGACTAGTTTTCTTCTTCTTTTTATTGGAAGGAATGGATGATCGAACACATGATTGGATGACCAGACAATGCAATGCCAATGGCTCTGTAATCAGCTGAACCAGAGAGGCAAGATCATTTCCCATGGCGAGCGAAGAGGGTGCCATGAAATTGACTTTTTCGTGTATGTACTTGGTAAGCAATGAATTGACAATATCCAAAGTACACACAACTGGGCCATCTCCTGTGAGCAGCTTGACTTCATGACAGTTCAAGTCCCATGCATTCAGAAATACAGCGAAGTTCAACCAGTCAACCATGTTGGAAGCAACACCCTGAAAATAAATTCAACCAATATAGTTACTAATCTCACCAAGAAACCATATTGAAGTCCTAGGAAGCTGCACTGCAGCCCATGAGATTCATACCTCAGTAAAACTTTCATCACATGAAAGTTTTGAAACAAATAAGACTGCATTACTGAAGGTATATCCCAGAGCTGTTGCATAGCGCTCAAGCAAGGATCTAAGCTCTGCGGAAGCCTCTAAATGGGAAAGAGACCCATTTGCTTCAGATTTTTCCTTCAACAGTGACGAATTGCACTTAACTGCCAAATAGATCATTCGAGGGATAACAGATCTTTTTCTAATAGTCCCTTTTATCTCATCTTCCCTTTCTCTAATCTGGTAGGATGGAAAATGTGAGTAAAAGAAAAGACAAGAAGACTTCAGTTACAGATATCCATTAGCCATAATTTCAAGCAGGCAGTAGCAAATATTATGGTAAAAGGAGGCAGCAGAGTTTGATAATAGCATAATATTACAAATAGATGAAACATTCTTTGGTAAGTCAGACTGATTCATAGTGCAGTACAACTGAATTTGACACTCGACAGCCTATCCTACAATAGCAAGACTACTGATTATGTAAAAAATTACCAGATTTTCTTTTGAAAGACAGGGCAATGCATTGGACGTCCCTGCAAGTAATCACATTCAATTATTAAGCACTGGAACTGAAAAAAAATGAACAAGCAGCACTTATCAAAATCATAATATTGGATATTTAGAGAAAATATAGATTGCTTGCAATAATAACCAGAAAGGTAATTTTTGTCAGCCGATGGCGTCCACCAAGGTCGTAGCTGCAGATCCTCATTGAAAGTGAAAGATAGACCTCCAGTCTCATCAGAGAACTCCAATACCTCATCAAACTCGCATTTTGAACTACCGAAAAGGCTCTGCAAGACAGTAAATGATGACTACATTCTCAAAAATATAAAGCCAAAATCATACACATAAGAGAACATTAGTATCTTTTGGCACCTCTATCTTTCCAATACTATCAGCATTCTGCTTCAGCTGTAATATACGCGACTCGATCTTTGTCAATATATACTGACTAGAATGCTGCAACCGTTCTTTAAATTGAACAAATTCAATTGCCTGCAAGACATTAAATCTACGATGTCAATTCTAAACAAGAAGAGTAAATGTTCTACGTAGCTGAACAACGAGTTACTTATATATTTAGAAATTCATTCATCATATGCAGGTTTAAATAAAACTCTGCGATAATTCTCATGAACCCAAAGCCCAGATATTCTTAGTAGCATGAATATTTGTGATTTATAGTTTGAACCAGTAAAGGTGTTGTTGCATACTTTAGAGTAATTTCTATGGCGGTATGCAAGAAAAGTGAACTCTGCAGATTCTCTTAGGTAGTCATTCATAAACTTGAGGTATTCTTGAAGTAGGCTCTCTAAATCTTCCCAAAGAGGAGAGCACAACATCTGAGGTAAAATGTGGTGCAGAACACTTTCCATCAAAACATTCTTCACCTCCAGTGATTTATACCTGCAAGAGAAAAATTGCTAAACGGATAGATATATAACACAAGCTTATCACAAGGCAGCCCATGAAACTTAAAAAACAAGAAGCTCTTCGAAGTCCAAACACCACATCACAGAACTCAATATCAGTATGAACAAATGTGCGACATACCTTTCATACGCTAACGGTAGAGCACCGATGAAAGTATACAAATGCAGTAGAAAGATCGCATACTTCCAACAGTATCTGGAAGAGGAACAGCAAAGATAAGCATATTGATGGATAAAAAACCAAGAAGAGAAATGGAAATGTGTAGTAGTTGTTTAACACTATAATCTACTAACCTTTGGAAACTCAGTCCAAATTCCAAAATCACTATAGCTTCCAGCAAATAACCAATGCGCTTCGTCCTCCAAAACAACTAAGCAAAAATTATTATGAGGTTTGAGCAACTGCAGATTGCAGAAGGAGATACAGGAAAACTCAAAGCCTCTGTGGCACTATACCTGAAGCAGTCTATCGGATGCCACTGACAGAAGCTCTTCTCCATACATATTCTCCTTTGGATCTAAGTCTCTCGAAAGGGGGAGGTGTTTACAAAACATCTCCACCATTTGTAGGGAAGATGCTTCAATTTCTGAAAGTGATTGACAAGAACGGAATAAATACACCCAAAGACAAATGTGATACTAAGTGTTACTGGTATGATCAAAATACTCCATGAACATAAGCGTGAGAGGGAGAGACAATGAAAGTGGACGATAGCAAACGTACATGGCATGACTAGTGTTGCAGTAATTGCACAACAAACAAAAATGCACACTTGCAAGTGGAACCAAGTTCATTCGACTCAAATATAGAAATGGGAAGGGCCGAAAACAGGAAGGCTACTGTTGCCAAACAGAGTCAGTGCAACTTCACAAGAGATCATCCTGGAATATATATACAACAATGTGTCGCGTCTTACCAACAACAGGTATATTGGACACATCTCCAATGAAATCTTGAACCTTAAAGAAAGAAGTCGTCCATCCAATCATTTTTGTTGGCGTTGACGAGGTCTCAAAGCTCTTTCGCATCTTGTCTAACAGCTCGATCATTTTAGCAGGAGTTAAAACTTCAAGAAAAGCCTCAACATCAGAAGCAAAGCAAGCTAGGTGACCAAACCTGAATTGAAAAACAGAATAATTGGAATGGCAATCATTTCTCAACATTCTAAACAACATGGGACGTTTCATATACAAACTATTCGTGTGGTCTTAACATGACAACCTAGGTACATGCTGGCATTACAAAGCACACATCGCTTCAGATGCAAAAGAGACATATTTGCTGAAGGACAGCCCAAATGATATGTGCAAAACACAATCCGCCAACATCATCTTTCAAAATAAGTGTAAAACACCCTAGGAAGTTGTGTGGTAAGAGCAATTATCCAAACTGTAGAAGTTTGCCATCGCTGAACCAAAAAGTATCGTATCTAAATTAAGTCAAGGACAATTTCAGAAAATTGATTCAGATGAGTAATTATATGTCTGAGATGGTTGAATTGTTGAGACTGATAAAACACAGGTAAAAACCAAAACCAAAACCAAACAATTTGGCAATTTATAATTGAAAAGCTTTAAGACATTTGCTATGCAAGGTGTACCTCGTAAAGTATTGCATGAGAGTTTCTATTAGCTGATCATCACTTCCTTTCCCAACTAGGGATTTCCTTCTTTCAATTTCAAGGGTTGCCAAGTGAGGGCACCTTATCATATCACTATCAGCTTCTGCTTTTAGCTTTTGCATATACGCTGACGCAGCAGATAAACGAGAGTCAAGCTGCAAAAGCATTTTTAGTATTAAAATAAAAACTATTTACCCTAATGATGTGAAACTTTTTCCAGATAAAATGTTAAAGCAGTATGAACATGAAAAGACAAGATAAGCACCATTTCATCAGCCAAGTGTGAAAGCTTGCATTTCACCAAGTTTGGTGGATGCACAGGGTCTATACTGTCTGTATTAGGCCAGCTGCTGTCATCTTCTAACAAGCAGCCTAAATATTGCAGGAAACCCTCCCAGTCATCAGGGCTGTCATTCATGGAAAAACCATCAAAGGTTCAAGAAAGTTCAGCAAGTGAACGGAATACTGTTAAACAAGCCGAAATGAAAACATTGGATGGTTTACCATAGTTGTAGAACTTTCATAAAGATACCAGCAGCAGCAGCATAGTCACCTGCTCGAGCAAGAAGCCTCCCCTGTCAACTTAAAGTCAAATAGTACAAATTGGTAAGAAAAACAAACAAATGAGTAAGCAGCCTTCAAGTTTTGAACATAGTAAAGGAACTTCATTTACTAGATTTGAATTGGAAAGGGTATTGTGCACACTAGCAAGTGGTGCGTAGGGGAAGTGTGAAAGGTTAACTTATATGACAATTTTCACTTATACAGCAAAATTTCCTTTAAAACAATTAGACGCTGCATTGATTATATATGTTAAGAGGGAACATTCCATGAAGCATCACATTGGATACACGATCAAGATGATTTTGCAATTTGTCTGCATATTTTATATGGATGGAACTAAGGACCATGTTCAATATGTTAACTACGATTTCATGGTCATCGACACGTGATCACTTAAATTGATCTTGGTGATAAGATAGATAACAGGTGAACTGAAATTGAAAATATTATCATGCACAACCGCATAGTTTCACCTATGACTGCAAGTGTTGCACATATTTTTGTACATCAAAGTAGTTGGCCTCACAGCAGTGAAATATAAAAGGTAAAGAACCCATGTGAGAAAGCTATCAAGTTACAAGCAAGATGAATATGACACTAGAAGAAATTCTTATTTAGCAATGAACATAATGTAGCCAACAAAGGAATCCAAGAGGTACCTGCAAGCGTAATTTATCAACTCCAATCACTAGAAGTGAACCTAAATTTCCTGAGAGAACCTCCAAGGCATCACCAAATTTTGCTTGTTTTTCTAGTATGGATATGTAAACATGGAGAGCTGCAACAAATTCTGAAAACCCTCAGCACAGATGCAATAGTGGAAACCATACCTATATTGTCCTATTAGCTAACACTCACCTTCAGGTTCATGCAGGCTATGGGAAGATATGTGCTTTTTTAGCAAGCCTTCAGCTAGTAGTAACAGCTTACTGCCTCCATTTCCACAAAGCACCTGTCAGACATAAAAAAAAGACCTCTCAAATACATGAACCATGGATTGATGAACAAGAAAATGTTTAATACAAATACAGCTAAAAGGAAGTTGAGTTCTTAGAACAGAAAATAAACATTGTGACCTAATATTTATTAGTGACCTACGGTATTGAAATGAATTATTAAGTTGAACCAAATTAACATAGTAAGTACTGAGTAGTAACATTAAACTGAAATACTCAAATTTATCGATAACACGTTTCATATAGTAGGCCGTGGACGGAATATGACCCCAGAAACACTCTAACTATAACTTATTAAGCCAAAATTCAAAGGTCAAAACATTAAACCTGAGAGGGGTAAATGACATGTCCAAGTAGCCTCCATTAATAAATCATTGATGAAAAGAATAAAAAACTGATGATGAGTCACCTGCAATTGGATACTACAAACGGCCCAGAGTAGATAACGCTCTTCTCCAGAAATCTTGTACATTTTGATAGCTATCTGTGTGACATGATAAATAAAAAAACAAGTAAAATAAGTCGCAGATGGAGCCAATATAAATTGATAGTAAATGTTAAGCGAAGTAACTGCTTAAAAGTCAAAGAAAAAAACCTGTTGCTGTTTGACATATGAGTACTCGCGGACATAGCAGTTGAAGAGGCCCATCAACAATTCCAAGTTATTGGGGAACTTGCCACATGCATGCTCATAACAACTAGTGGCCAAGTCCACTGCAGATTTTACAAACACAAAATGTAAAGGCAAAGACATCTACCTCGATTCATGTCAGTCATGAATCGCATGGTATTGTACACGTACAGCGATCAAGCCTCTGAAAGACAATCTGCAATGTGCTGAGAGTGAGATCATCCATGGACACAATATCATTTTTGAACATTAATTCTTTGGCATTCAAGCATTCAGACAGAGCTTCTTCAGTTTTACCCATTCTTTCCAGCACTAAAGCTTTAAGCGCCTGCAAACAAACATAAATATCATGATTCATCGATCTTCTTGTTGCAACTTGTACCTATCACCAACATTCGAATCTTACACTCACTTCTTTCCATGAAAAAAATCACTAACAAAAATTCCATCATTGACTGCAGTCTCAAAAGTCCTCAAGAATTGAGTTTAGGGTTACATGGAAGTGCACACAAATCAAATTGCTAATCACGCAAATGACTACCGACTGCAACAAGAATTTGAACGCAAGAATGAAAGAAGAAGAGTTACGAGAGCGTAAGGAGAATCGGGGTATTTGGAGAGCAATGCAGTGACGAGCTTCAAAGCTGTCTTGAACTGGCGTGAATCGATAGCGTCCCAAACAGGTCGAATCCTGCGTTCCGGCAGACCTCCGGCCAAACCGAATTTGGATGCCATATCGCCCAATATTCCGGCCGTCGACTGAGCGAAGACGAGGAGCAAGGAGAGAATGGATGAAGATCGAGCGTCGACAGTCGGCTCCGTTATATTGTCCAAACCTCGCGGTTGCAGTTACAAGATACTGACCTAATTTTCAGGTCCGTTTGGATACGAGAATAACCCTATCCCGATTCTCATTACAATCTGGATGACAAGGTCCGCCAATTACTAGTGCAAGTAAAGTCCATGTATAGGAAGGATTGTAATCCTTCAGAAATCTCAACAGAAGTCAAGTGTGCGATATTAGGCTATTATTTTCGTACTACTAAGTCTGTTCTTTTGAATTATAATTTATAGTACTTAAGTTAAGTTAAATTAAATTAAGATCATTTAAATTAAATTAAGTTAAGTTAAGTATATACATTCCTCAATGTTTACATAATGTAATAGTTGATAACTTTTACATTCCAGAATGATAAGTTAACAGTACAATTTTCATAATGTATGAGTTGACAACATTTACAAAACAATGTTAGATAAATAATTATGACCACAAATTACATTTCATCTTCGTCCATGTTAATTTCTGTTTCACTGTCAGGACATGCTGCAAATATTTCCGATGCTATGCAGTCTCGCATCTGATTCATCTGTTGTTTTCGGAGTACATCAAAAAGATTAGAATCTGCTATACCCTGCACCAACTCATGTGATAATATAGGTATCGTCAAGTTATGTAAGCAAATAAAATTATGCAGAGTAAATGTTGCTAGAATTATGTCAATTTGGCGGACATCTGACACTTGAGGCATGGTTCAAAGTATTTTCCATGTGTTCTTCAAAACACCAAATGCTCTTTCTATGGTTGTCCGCAGTGAAGAATGTCGGTAATTGAATTTTTCATACATTCCAAGTGGCTGCTGACCATTCCTTAAGGCTGGCATGTGATAATGAACTTGTCTGTCTTTGTACGGAGCCAAATATCCCAGTGTATTTGGATAACCAGAGTCGACCAAATAGTATTTACCTGTGCAAATGCAACTTTAGATGATACTAATAATTAACGTAAACGAACCCAGTATGATAAACGCAATAGACAAAATAACTGTGATACCTGGAGGAGGATGTGGAAAATAATATTTTGATTGAGTTAATGAGTCTCTCCAAACAGTTTGATCATGCACACTTCCTTCCCATCCAATGTGCACGTATGTAAATAGCATATCGAATGAGCAACATGCAAAAACATTCCATGTTTTGATGCCCTTTCTTCCTCGAAACTGCACATCTTGCTGATCACCCAGTACCGCTTCGATATGCGTGCCATCTAGTGCACCGACACAATCCTGCACATATAATGAACCATGACGAAAGATTACACATACATCCTACTATTCAAATAATCAATGGGAATGACAAGTATGAATGATTATTGTACCTTGAAAAAATGAGAATACATGCTGCTGGTAGAAATTTTATCTGGTACCAAATGCAATGACGTATGGGGTCTAACAATGTCAAATGAAAGTTCCAAACCCACAGCTGCAACCAATTCAGCCGGCCAAACCCAATTGCTGCAACCAATTCAGCCGGCCAACCTGTTACAAAACAGGTCACCAATTAAACCACAGAGACAAGCAGTAGCAAATTAACCACAGCTGACGAACAACAAGATCGAAACAAACCCCAACCGACCCACCCTCCACTTCCAAAGTATGATGACGATCCAGCCCCAATTGACAACCCCAACACAGATTCCTGAAAAAATCGGACTGAACCCGTAACCCAACTTACCTGTGCTTCTGCTTCACGACATGGAGCGATCTCAGCAAGCAGATGGAGAAGGAGAAGGAGACGGAGACTTGCCCGATTTGGAGAAGAGTGTGCGGCTGCTGTCGGCTACTTTTCTTTCTCTTCTCATCTTCCTTCAACCCTAAAGCATCTCCAACTTGTCCAATAAACAAGTAAACTATTCATATACATTATACTTAAATATTTAAATAATACAAATTCCAATAAACAAGTAAACTATTCATATACATTATACTTAAACTAAACAAAATTTATAACATACAAATTAAATTATATATATATATATATATCTTAGGAGGTTGTGTTGGTGGTGGCGGTGGGTTATGTGGTGGTGAAAAAAATTTAAGTACTTAAGTTAAGTTAAGTAAAGTTAAGTCATTTAAGGTCACTTAAGTTAAGCTAAATACTTAAGTACTTAAGTTAAGGTCAAAAGAACAGACTCTAAAGTAGTGTATAAGTATAGTGCGACCATAAATCTCACGCATATTTTCAAGCAAGCAGTAGCAAATATAGGAGTTGGATAATAGCATATTTTTTTCCTGCCCATGGCGTCCACCAAGGTCGTAGCTTCAGATCCTCACTCATCAGAGATCTCTGATACCTTATCAAACTCGGATTTTGAACTAGTGAAAAGACTATTTGCAAAACAATAAATCATGACTTCATTTTCAAAATGATAAGCAAACTTTTTAAAAACAAGAGAATATTAGTATCCTTTCGCACCTCAAGCATTGCAATGTTGACAGTATTCTGCTTCAGCTGTAATAAACGAGACTCGATCTTTGTCAATATGTACTGACTGGAATGCTGTAACCGTTCTTTAAACTGAACAAATTTAGTTGCTTGCAAGACTTTAAATATGTCAGCTGTAAATAAGAAGAGTAAATGCTCTACGTAGCTGAACGAAGAGTCACTTATATATTTAGAAATTCATTCATCATATGCAGGTTTAAATAAAACTTTGTGAAAATCCTCATGAACCCAAAGCCCAAATATTTTCAGTGCACGAATATTTGTGGTTTATAGTTGAACCAGTAAAGGTGTTTTTGCATACTTTAGAGTAGTTCTATGGTGGTGTGCAAGAAAAATGAATTCTGCATATTTTCTTAGTCATTCATAAACTTGTGATAGGCTTTCTAAATCTTCCCGGAGGGGAGAGAGATCAACATCTGAGGTAAAATAAGATGTAGAACACTTTCCATCAAATTATTCTTCACATCTAGTGATTTACACCTGCAAGATAACAATTGCTACGTAAATAGATAAATAACACAAAACCTTATCTCATCCTAGCCCTTGAAATTTACAAAACAAGAAGCTCTCTGGAGTCCAAACACCGCATCACATAACTCAATATCAGTATGAACAAATGTTCACCATACATTTCATATGCTAATCACCGACGGAGTCAGGAATAAAAATATGTAGGGCTGCAAATTTTTTTTTTTTAAGAGTTGAAATCTAATTTTCTGCAACAATGTCATGAGAAAGATATATGTGAGTAACAATCTACCATCATGCATATTTTTTTTAGCCTCTTCAAATCAACCTACATCTTTAGACAACCTGAAATGTGACTCAGTGAGCAAGAAACGTTCAACAGACAATTGCAGAAACTTTCGAAAATCCAAATTTCTATGCAAGATGCTAAACCAAATCAGATCAACGAATATGAAGATGAAAAAACACTCATCTCAAAATACCCCCTAAACAGCCAAAACAAGACATTTATGGACTCAATTTACAAGCATTGAATCAGTGACATTCTTTCAAACACCTTACCATCATAATACTAATTCAACCTCAAACAGTACAATCAGTCTATCCATTATCCTTTTCCCACTGATATAACCTCCTCCCACCTCCATGCCCCAAATATTCAACTCCGATCTAAACAACCCAAATGCCAACTCACCCACAAAACCAAATCACAACAAGATTTGGAACCAAACAGAAAAACTAACAAAAGACTCAAAAGCACGACACTGAACTTTAGCTCATCATACAAGATTAAAATACTAAATCAGCCTGCGAGTTGTTTGTGAACGCAAATATTAAAAACCAAGCTTGATTGTTCTAACTGAAGACTCGTCATCGAATTATCATAAACAAACAAAATTAATTTTATACTAAATAACATGGAACAAAAAACATCAAACCTACACACTCTGTGCCACCCCCCCCCCCCCCCCCCCCCCAACCCAATAAATACTAAGCTTTATCTAATTAAACATATGAACAAGCACCAGTGAGGATCTGTCCTCCGCAATTAATCCATTTTTAACCTACAGACCTCAGCATTGTTTAGCAAAGCCGCATCACATAATTCGGCTAATCTAGGAGACAACTTGAGACTACAACCAAGACACCACTATCAATCACTCAACCACCTATCAAAATCAGACACCTGAACAACGAATAATTAAGATAGGATTGAGGCTGAAGCAAATGAGTTATTACTGATTACTTGTTATTGAGCAAATTCTTGACAGCAATTTGTGACCCATCCTCGAAAACACCATGATAACACAATCCCATAACCACCACTACCAATCACGTTCTGAGCAGCCAATCCATTGGTAGCTTCCTCAAGCTCCCTCAATGTGCACCAATGTCCCCACCCCAGATGAAAAACCTGAGGCACACCACCACCAGAATGGTCGCCACTACTGCTCTCATTCCCACTCCCATGCGAGACGGTTAGGATTTTTTAGGATAGAAAATCCGATTGTACCCAGAAGGGCTAGGGCTCTCCTCCTCCCAGGATGCTGCTGCAGCAGTAACAATTGCTGCGAATCCGTAACCGGGTCGACCTTGCAAGTAAAAAAATTAACGGGCCGAAAACTACTTGGATTATAGCATAAGTAGCCAAAGGCTGGATCCGTCGCTGATGCTAATGGTAGAGCACGTATGAAACTATGCAAATGTAGTAGAAATATCGCGTGCTTCCAATAATATCTGAAAGAGGAACAACAAAGATAAGCATATTGATGGATATAAATATAAGTGAGAATGTGTAGCAGTTATGTAACAATATAATTTACTAATATGTGGAAACACTAAAACTTGCACTCATACGTACAAATTCGTTATAATATGTACAATGTGTGTATACATCTCCTCATTGAGATATGAGGAATTCTAAAGCATAAATACACGATAAAGGAAATGTTTGATAGTTGATACAACCTCTAAAACATATATTTGATACAAAATTAGATAGTTGAACAATATGAGCACTCAACAAGTTTTTAGCAGAAGGTGAGTTTTTAATATGCGTAAAACATGTCTACATGAGTAGCTAATTCAAAGATATTGTGTCTTAGTTAGACAAACAAAGCAGCTAGTAATGCTACAACTAAGAGCATCATAAAAATAATAGCCAGTAAGCCCACACGAGATGCAGGTGTAGGTATAATAAGGAACTGAACGATCAAATTAATTATTAAAAATAAAAAAAAAACAAATCTTAAAATAAGCTTAACAGAGACATATCTTCGAGCCTCAATATCTTTTATAATACTCAAGTAGTGGTGCATCACCATCATCAATCCATCTTCTTTAATCATTTGATTCAAGCAGCCAATCACACTTTTCGTTAACATCGTAACTATTAGCATAGTATATTAACATAGTATAATGTTAGTGTAAGGCTATTTTAGTCTTTTTATCTTTTACTTGTATAAGGGTTATATAACCCACAACATTGCCTGTTCATTGATCAATAACATAAGCTTTAGACTTTCTCCAACCTTTCATGATATCAGACGCCCCATCCCGATCCATGGCCGTAGTTGATTGATTGAAGAAAGTTACAATCCAACCACGTTCTCGCGGATCGAACTATGGTGGTTGTTCTTCGTTTTGGTGAATCTGGATTCTTCGTTTTTTGATGCCGTAATTGCTAAGGGTTACATTTTTCTTTGGGTTTCGATTTGGGGGTTCTCTCTGGTTGTTTGAGTATCGTTTTCGAGTGTTTGGATTGGTATTTTCTATATGGCGGATCGTAGAGAGGATTCCTTGTAGGCGATTGGTGTTCAACTGGATGACAAAAACTACTCATATTGGAGTTATTTTATGAACAATTTTCTGCGTGGGAAGTCGATGTGGAGTTATGTGACGGGTGTGCGTGTTAAGCCTTCCGATAAGAAGGCAACTGATTTTGCAACTCAGGTTGATGATTGGGAAACTGATAATGCAAAGATTATTACGTGGATTAACAACTCTGTTACCCACTCGATCGGTGCTCAGCTAGCGAAGTATGAGACTGCGAAGGAAGCATGAAATCATATGAAGAGACTCTACACTCAGTCTAACTTTGTAAAGCAGTATCAATTGGAGTTGGATATTCGTGCGCTTCGGTAGAACAATATGAGTATCCAGGAGTTCTGTTCTGTCATGTCTTCGTTATGGAATCATTTAGCAACTGTGTATTTGACAGCATTGTGATCTTTTATCATGCTTTTACAGCAACACATCAACTTGCAGACAATATAAAATAACTATGCATTTATTTTGCAGTTAATCCATATTTTTAAACTTAGTAAAATTTAATTTCCTGGTTTAAAATTTTAAATCATTTAAAATTAACGATAAATGAAAACAAATTGTTCTTCAATATGACACAATCTTTGATACCAAATGTCAAATCAAACAATGATCACTTACATGTTTAGAAAATATTTAACGAATAATTATTATTAAACAAGCAGTTATTTCATATTCTTAAACTTAATAAATTAAATTTCCTTGTTTAAAATTTTAAAATCATCTAAACTTAATAACTAATGCTGATACCAAATATGAAATCAAAGATCACTTACTTATTTATATACTTAAAAAAACATTAACTAATAAATGTTACTAATTCATGCAATTTCTCCATATTTTTAAATTTAATAGAATTCAATTTACTTGTTAAATATTCAAAACCACAAATAAAATTAATACTCTAATATTAAATGTTATAACAAACAATGATCACTTACTTGCAACCAAACAAATATTCTTGATTTTGACATAGCGAAAGATAAAATTGATCAAAACTCACTTTCAACAGGTGCAACTTTGATGAACTTGTCTGGCAATTTACCATCCGCAAAATCACTCACAAGATTTATGACTCCACAACCAAACCCTAATCAAAGTCTGGGTTGTTGGGTCATAATTATATAACACAATGAATTTAACATGATTAAACCCATATCACAATAATTAAGTATACCTGATTAATGTAAAATAAAACATATCTGAATCCACTGACTGAAAGTTACATGCAGCACAAAAGTCTGTGTTGGTGCTTCCAGTCTAACCGTATGTCTCTTGGGTCAGTTTCTTTGAGAGTGAGAAACTGGAAAACGATATGATATACCGGGGACCATAACCCATATTTATATCTTTTACACGAGAAGATATAATTGAGATAATCATGGATTTCGTCTCTCGAAGATTTCCATAATTATCTCTAGGTATCTATTCCACGACTAAAATTATACCTGATAAGCTTTCAAAAGAATTAGATCATGTTATTCAAGCTTATCTCAATGATAGCATCTATACAATTATCTAATTACACGTTCGGTCCAAATTAAATTAATCATAATAATCTAACAATCTCCCACTGGACCTCATGTGTAACCAAATAAATGTATAACCAAAAGTGTGCACAAAACTGCTATCATGCCAAAACAGATATACCAGAAACTATCGGTCCATTAACTATGCAAACATAGGATCAAGGCGGTCTTCGTAATCATCATCGTTAGTCGACCGTGCTTGTCACATATACCAACATAGCTAAATGACATGGATTCATCGTGGTGCGTAGTATGGAAATTACATATAATGTGATCTGCACATGTCTATATCCAACTGGTCTCCTCAAAGGTGAAATCAACATAATCATACAGAGTGTACCGTGTAAACATAATTTCTGCAGAACATAATCCAAAATGTATAGATAGAAAAATCTATGCATAGAGCGTCAATACAAAAATATAAACTCTCACTAATCATGAATATCCTCAAATAATATTGCACCCGTGTGAGTTGCATGCTCATGAAAAACCTTTGGTGCTAATGCTTTCATAAGCGGATCCGCTATCATGATGGTTGTCCCAATATGCTCTATGGATATCTGTCCACTCTGTATCTTTTCTTTCACAACCAGGAACTTGATATCAACATGCTTTGGTTTCGTAGTGCTCATGTTGTGATTGGCGTACATCACTGTTGATTTATTTTCACACTATAACTTTAGTGGTATTTCAATATCACTCAAAATGCGCAGTCTAGTGACAAAGTTTTGTAGCCATACGCCATGATTTGATGCCTCAATACAAGCTACAAATTCTGCCGCCATAGTCGATGGAGCAACGAGCGTCTGTTTAGCAGACCTCCAGGAAATGGCTCCCACAGCTAACAAATAGATATAGCCTGACGTGGATTGTCTACTATGTTGGCATCCAGCAAAACCAGAGTCGGAGTACCCAATGATCTCAACATGATCCAATCTCTTATACGTGAACCTATATTCTTTTGTTCCCTGCAAATACCTCCTCATAACCCGTTTGACTGCTCTCCAATGATCCACTCTCGAGTTACTCAGATATCTTCCTAACATACCAACAATATACGCAATATCAGGACGTGTACAAACCTGAGCATACATCAAACTTCCCACAGTTGAAGCGTACGGAAGCTGCTGCATCTTCTGAATTTTCAGAGTAGTCTTAGGGAACTGATCTGGACTAAACTTGTCTTCTTTTGTCCAATGGTCTACAGCTCTGCATGCCGAAGCTTCCTTTGGTAAGAAAATTTGCCTGCTTCCACTGAACTTGTGGTACACACACTCATCCATCGGATTTTCCTCAAAGCCGTACAAGACAATAATCTGATGAAACTTAAAGTACCACTGACCAGAAGCTTGCTTGAGCCCATATATGGATTTCCTCAACTTACGAATCATACTCTTTGCATCCTCAGACACAAAGTGTTCTGGCTGTAACATGTAAATCATTTCGTCAATGTCACCATTGAGAAACACTATCTTAACCTCCATCTAATGCAACTCAAGATCAAAGTGTGCAACCAGTGCTAGGATTGTCTTAAAAGAGTCCTTCGAAAAAAATAGGAGAGAATGTCTCTTTAAAGTCAATCTCTATATCTTGAGGTTGCTGAGTTTGAACATTATGAACATTGTCCTATTCCATAACTGGGGTTTGAACAACATTGCGAGTTGATTGATGATCGAGTCCACTTCTTGATCAATGATGGGTAAAAGAACCTGATCATCGTCAAAAGCAGTAGTTGATCCCTCTTCCTCAAAGACAATGTTTCTGGCAAAAATTCTCTCCCCAAGCTCAACATCCTCAAAAAATATTACATTTCCCGTCTGAAAATATATCTGGAAGTAGGATCTTAAAATTTAAAACCTCTCGATCGCTCCACATAGCCAATAAAATAGCTGCTAACTGCCTTGGAGTCCAATTTACCTTCATGAGGCCTATAAGGCCTCATGCTCAATAAGTATTTTAGCAACCGCTTTAGTTGGCACACGGTTAAGGAGATACGTGGCGCGCGTCGTTGTGCGCGCCAAACTTGTATTTATATCTCCAAGCTCTAGCTAGTGTAGCGGCAAGCAAGGGTCGAACCCAAGAGAACTGACTGTGAAGCGATTCCCTGTAAATACGGAACTAAAGGGAGGTTTTGAGTAAATGGTCGCAAGAACGAATGTAATAAAAGTGTGAATGTCAATCAAGAGAAGTATTCAGCTCAGGGAATTCAATAATGACTGTATCATCGACTTCTAAAGATACGATCCTACTCAAATGCGTGGTCACTCCGACAAAGGTAATGACCTAAAGTATCCCGACAAAGGTGATACTAAGCCTAGATTCTACTACTTGTTTCCACGACAAAGCTTCGACAAGAGTTAATAATCAGAATTGATCCAGAACTTACGAATGAATAGAAATATGCATTAAATCCAAGTCTCAAACATGAATGTCACCAATTGAAAACCCTAAACTGAAATAGAAGTTTAGCTACTCATATTCATAACTGCAAAATACATTAAACTGAAAAACCATAAAAAGTACTGTTCACGATCACTGTTCACGCAGGCAATACTGTTCACGCCGGAAACACTATTCACGCAAAATTCCCAAAATTCCGTCCGTTGTCTCTGTCAAACCTCCGCCGTCCAAAACTTTTCTGTGTCGTCAAAACTGCCGTCCCAAACTTCCGAAACCCTAATTGAGATCGGGCTGTAAAATTGATTTCGGGCCGCGGGCCCGATTGCTGACGTCATCATAGGAAGACCGCGCCCCAAGAAGACATTAGGTCGCGCGCCCGAAGAAGACATTAAGGTCTGGCGCGCGACACTAATGCTGCCTGCTGGCGCGTAACTTACTGAAATGCGCACCGATTTCCTTCAACGTCGATTTTCTTCCTAGGAACACCATTTTGAGCCGCAAGTCTCTTTTCATGTACTCCAGACACCTGAAATGCAAATAACACTAAGAAGTAACTGTTCACATAAAAACATGTCGAAATAGTTGGGTTTAAACGGTTTAGCGAGTCGTATAAATACGCCCCATCAAACCACCCCACACTTAAACTTGTTCGTCCCGAACAAAGAACGAAAACAAGACTCGCAACACTCAAAACACTTCTAATATGCCAACGACTCAACACTGAATTTACCCGAGATATCCTCACTAATCAGTTCATCAACATATGCTCACATTCATTCTTCAATAATGATCAACAAGAAACTGTAATGATACATGTGTTACCTGAGAGGTCAAGATGTAATTTAATGGATGATTGGGAGATAGTCCTCTTTAGACTCCTGACTCCATTCTTCAGCTCGAGGTCATAGTCACGCGCATGCACTGAGTTTGCTTTCTCCAAGCTACGAGGAACTCAATTTTTCTTTTTCTCTCTTGTAGGACAGCCTTTGAAACCTTCTTGTTTTGTTTGGTCCGAAGACTTCACTCAACTCGATTGCTTTTTCTTATTTTTCTTTCACATCTGTTTTGAATTTTTTTTTCTTTTTGAGCTTTGCTCTCCAATGTGAATTGCTTGTCCATTCCTTTTTACTCTTTGAACCGTTCCAATCATCGCCTTCGAATAACAGCATATGGAGCGCGTCCCGCTCTTTCTCATCATTATCCTTTCAGCGCGAGGCAAGATAGAGGTTACCCACCCATTCTCGGTTACCAGGACTAGAGATAAGATGGTTTGTTTTCCCGTCCCACCATTGCATAAACACTGCAATGATAGAGTGAAAGTCTCACCCCTCATAACTCGGAGTGCCAACCTCCACAAACTCAATGCGCTACACGACTAATCCCTCGAACCTTCGAATGCTTGTCAAGTCCCTCTAGAACATTTTCTGTCAACTCCACATCTTGTAATATCTCAACTCAAAGGAACATAGAACATAACGTAACTCGCATCACAAAATTTCAGAAATCATGCAATGCATACGCATCAAAATCTCATAACATCGAACATCATCTCATAAAATTAGTATCTCCATCATAGCATACACAAATTTGAAAAAAAAAAACATGCGACATAGTTACTGCTAATGCATGCTAATAAAGGTAAACGTGCTGACACAACAGACTCTACTACCCCACCCCACACTTTTGAACATAGCCGTGTCCTCACGGATCGACTTATGCTCAAGGGCGGGTCATGCAACACAACCAAATAACATAAATGATAAAAAAAGAAATGAAGAAGAAAGAAAACAGAAACTCCCCTAGAACTCGGCAGAGCCGTCTGTGAATCCGCTGGGGGATGGGAGAGACTCCCGCGCAATCACGTACTCTGGAGGAATCGGCTGCCCTGGAAGCCACCCTGGTGGTGCTGATACTGGCTGCGTCCCGGGGGGTAAGAAATAATCCAACACCCTATAGGCGTTGAATGCTGCGTCCAACTGTGCCTGGGCGAAAACCTGTGGTGGCTGCTCAATATCTATGGGTGCTGTCCTCCGTGCGGCTCTCCTAGAGCCGGCAGCTGAAGACTCAGCCTGTTCTGCTGCTGCTGGCTGCCTGCGGCGCCTGTCTGTCGGTAGTGGCTCATGGTACCTCCGATCCAAATGATAAGTCCAGGCAAACTGATCAGGCCGCTGCGGACGAGTCGTGATAGCACGCATCCCTACAAAAGCCTCCCGCGTGAGAAACTTAGGCAGGATAAGATGGTGCAAGTCCAAGACCGGCTGACCATGTAGGTGGCGCAACATATAGGTGATAAGCCCTCCGCAGTATATGTCTCCACACGTCAATCTCCTCTTCCAGAACTTGCCTAGCACATTGACAAAATCGAGAGCTAACTGACGATGGCAGCAATGTAACACATGCATTTCGTACGAGGGCAATTTGTCGCCCCCATTGTCTCGTCCGAAGACTGACCCGGAGAGGAGCTTCTGGAGGTAAAAATAGGCCGGCTCACGAAGAGTACGCGCCTTGCTGGCGCTAGGGATGTACTGCCTCGTATCCGAAGAGAGGTCGAGCCAAGTAGGATAAAATCGAAAATCATGCAGCGCCCAGTTGCAGATATCTACCTGCCATCCAAATAACTCACGCAACTGTGGTGGATGAGTGATATAAAACTGGCCGCGGTGCCTGTACCAGATACCGAGATTGTCTGCGCGGCTCACATAGTTGAATGACGCTAGACTCCCAGACGTCCTCCACGTCCGTTTCTGAATGGATGGTCAAGAGTCCAGGCCAGCCAGCTCCTGTGAGCAACTGTAGTACGCGATCGTATACACCGCTAGCCCGTAGGAATTCTTCGTCGACAAAAGTGCTAGCATTGCACTGTTTCCGAGAGATCTGTCCGTAAAGTTCCTCGAATGTACGCTCTCTGTTTGGTGTCATCCTGAAAAAAAATCCAAACAAGTGCGTATAAGATGTAAGTCAACGCCAGTCAGGGGATGGCGCGCCGGAAGAAGACATTAGAGCGCTCGGTCAATGCGTTAATGTATGCTACCGGCGCGCAGATAATGTTCTCACCCGGCGCGCGATTTCTGCAGATTCAAACGAAGAACAGCCATGAACCCTAATCTATTTCAACCCCCAATACTCAAAATTAACACTCTAAATCGAAACCTTAGCACCTCAGAACATGTATGAGTAACCTGCAACCAATAAATATATCCAATTTCGTCCAAATTTGCAGATCAAGCATAAACCCTAAAACTCCCAAGACTTGAGATTCAGTTCAATATTGCATAAATTGAGTATGAGGTAGGGTTAAGGGGTACCTGGGATGTTTAAGCAAGTAGAATCGTTGTAAGAATGGAGTGAAAAACAAGGTTTTGGACCTGGGATGTTGGCTGGCGTGAGAGGTGAGAGAGTGGGGTTTTGAGGCGCGCCCCAACTCTTATGCGGTTGAGACGCGGCCTACTGAATATGATCTGTGCCCCGAGCCTACATTATTTGCGCACCGTACGAAGACATTATGATGATTAATGTACACCAATAGCACGGTACATAATGTATTAAGATGGCGCCTGCACATGAGTCGCGCGCTGCACATGAGTCGCGCGCGCCCTATGCTTACATAATTTGAGCGCCACCTGTAGACATTAAGTAAGCTAAAGTATGTAACCGGAGCGGTAACTAATGTGGCTTGGGGACACGGTACATACTGTGATATGCCCCAAACCAAGCAATTCAATCCCTAACGACATTCTAATATAAAAGACTCTATTAAACACTAAGTAGACACGACTTATGAATTAAACTGCAAAAAAAAAAAAAGAGAAGAAAAGTAAATGCAAAAAAACATCGGGTTGCCTCCCGCACAGCGCCTTTGTTTTAACGTCGTTGGCTCGACGGTACCTCAACTTAGTTATCGCCGTGAGGCTCGGCTAGCTCGCATTCTTGAGCATCTGGCTGCGGTCCACCATAGTAATGCTTCACGCGCTGTCCATTCACCTTAAACCGGTTGCCATTTCTCGGGTTCTCCAACTCCAATGCCCCATGATTGAAAATCTTCACCACCGTGTATGGACCTGTCCACCTAGAACGCAACTTGCCAGGCATTAGTCGTAATCGTGATGAAAATAAAAGCACCTGTTGGCCAATCTCAAATGTCCGTCGTAGGATGAACTTGTCATGGTAGAGCTTAGTCCGCGCCTTGTAGTCTGATTGGCTCTCATAAGCCTCTACGCGCAACTCCTCTAGTTCACTCAATTGTAGCTTGCGTTCCATCTCAGACTTTGCCAAATCCATGTTGCACTGCTTAAGTGCCCAGTAAGCCCTGTGCTCCAATCCACCGGTAAATGGCAGGCCTTGCCATAAACTAAACGATAAGGAGAAGTTCCGATAGGTGTTTTGTAGGCAGTCCTGTATGCCCATAATGCATCATTTAAGCGTAGACTCCAGTCCTTCCGTGTAGGCTTGACCATCTTCTCTAGGATTCCCTTGATTTCCCGGTTAGAAATTTCAGCTTGGGCATTTGTCTGCGGATGATAAGCTGTGGATGTACGGTGATGAACATGATATTGTTTTAGCGTGGCAGTCATCATCCTATTGCAGAAATGTGTCCCCTGATCTAGCCTTAGGCACTCCGTGTCTGCAAAATATGTTAGTGCGGAGAAAATCCACTACAGTTTTAGCATCATCACACCGAGTAGCCTTAGCTTCTACCCACTTAGACACATAATCTACTGCCACTAAAATGTATAAATAACCATATGATGCAGGAAATGGACCCATAAAATCAATACCCCATATATCAAACACTTCATCAACGACAATCGGCATCTGAGGCATCACATTTCTAATGGATATATTCCCTACTCGTTGGCATCTATCACATCGTTTGCAATGCTCATATGAATCTCTAAAAATATGCGGCCAATAAAATCCACTGTCTAGTATTTTCCTAGCTGTTCTTTTCGTGCCAAAATGACCACCACATGCATGCTCATGACAGAAACTAAGCATAGAAGAAATCTCATCATCAGGGATGCATCTCCTAAGTATTTGGTCTACACGCCTATTTTCCACAAAAATGGATCATCCCATATATAGTATCTAGCATCATGCTTAAGTTTCAGACATTGAGCTTTAGAGAAAAGAGGTGGGCACTTACCTCCGACTAGGTAGTTCACTATGTGAGCGTACCATGGATTTTACCTGCGATGGCGTAGAGGTGCTCATCTGGAAATGTCTCAGTAATCTGCCCAGCTTCTTCCTCCCTCACTAATCGACTCAGGTGGTCAGCAACTATGTTCTCAACTCCCTTCTTGTCCTTGATTTCGAGGTCAAATTCTTGCAGCAGCAAAATCCAACGAATCAGCCGCGGTTTAGCCTCCTTCTTCGTATCAAGTACCTAATAGCTGCATGATCAGAGAACACAATTACTTTAGTACCCAATAAATAAGGTCTGAATTTTTCTAAAGCAAAGACAACAACTAGTAATTCTTTCTCAGTGGTGGAATAATTTCTCTGAGCCACGTCCAAGGTACGCGAAGCGTAGTAAATGACAACTGGCTTCCTGTCTGCTCTCTGTCCGAGCACTGCTCCCACTGCATAATCACTGGCATCGCACATAATTTCGAATGGCTGCCTCCAATCAGGTGCTCGAATAATAGGCACACTAGTTAGCGCAATTTTCAGCTCGTCGAATGCCTCCCTGCACTGATCTGTAAACTCAAATGGCACATCTTTCTGCAACAAGTTAGATAAGGGCAGAGCTTTCTTGGAAAAATCCCTAATAAAACGACGATAAAAACCAGCATGCCCAAGAAACGATTTAATGTCACGCACCGTGGAAGGGTAAGGAAGACTAGAAATCAAATCTATTTTCACTTTATCAACCTGAATCCCCTCTCGGGAGACTATATGCCCTAAGACCACACCATGTGTAACCATGAAATGACACTTTTCATAATTCAACAATAAATTCATAGACACACATCGTTCAAGTACTCTACTCAAGTTGTCTAGGCATGCATCAAAAGTGTCACCATGCATAGTAAAATCATGCATAAAGACCTCAATGAAACTACCAAACATGTCAGAGAATATGCTAGTAACCAACCTCTGAAAGGTTCCAGGCGCATTGCACAAACCAAAAGACATACGTCTAAATGCAAAAGTGCCAAATGGACATGTGAAAGTAGTTTTATCTTGGTCATCAGGTGCGATAGGGAGTTGGTTATAACCCGAAAAACCATCAAGAAAATAAAAATAGGGTTTACCTGCCAGATTGTCCAACATCTAATAATAAATGGAAGAGGAAAGTGATCCTTACACGTCACTGCATTCAGCTTCCTGTAGTCACTGCATTCATTCTTAACACGTGTAGTCACCATCTCGCCGGCTTCATTCTTCTCAACTGTGATGCCCGTCTTTTTTCGGCACCACGTATACGGGACTTACCCATTGGCTATCTGACATAGGGTAGATAACATCAGCATCTAAAAGTTTTTGTACCTCTTTGCGCACTACCTCCATCATCACTGGGTTCAAGCGACGCTGCGGCTCTCTCGAAGGCTTAGCCCCATCTTCTAATAGAATTTTATGCATGCACAACACTGGGCTTATCCCTCGTATGTCCCCAAGCGGCCAATTTGTTAGTTTTAAGTACCTCTATGAGCTTTTGTTCTTGCTCATCCTCAAGTCCGCTCTTAATGATCACTGAAAGAGTGTCATTTTTGCCCAAAAATGCGTACTTCAAATGTTCAGGAAGAGGTTTCAGCTCTACAGACGGTGCCTGCACAGAAGAAGGCAACAAAGAGTTAGTTTTAAATAATTGAATTTGACTAACCTCATACCTGGGCGTCAGAGGACGAGAAACATCAAGTTGTGCAAGTATGGCACGTTATCCTCGTAGAGAGCGTAGGAATCCTCCTGTGTAAAAATGGCGCTCTCCAGTGCTATCCTCAATAGGTCTTCGCCGCTGGTGCTTTGTGTCTCTTGTACTACATCGTCTAACGCATCCAATGCATTTAGCGTAGCGTGCTCAGGTGGGTGTTGCATGGCCTTGAATAAATCAAATTTTATCGTCTCGTCTTCCACCTCCATGGTCAGCACCCCAGAGTCGCAATCAACCTTCATCTTTGACGTTTTCAAGAAGGGGCGACCAAGCAAAATAGGTGGATGATAAGCCGGGTCACTACCATCCATTCTGAGCATGTAGAAGTCCGCTGGAAAGATCAAGTCACCAACCTGCACTAAAACATCTTCTATGATACCTTCAGGTCGCTTACAAGATCTATCTGCCAATTGAATTGTTAGTCCAGGCGGCTTCAATGGTCCAATACATAATCTCGAATACAAAGAATAGGGCAAAACATTTATAGACGCACCGAGATCAAGCATGCAGTTTTCGATTCTAATGTTGCCAATAACACAAGGGATGGTGAACATACCTGGGTCTCCGCACTTAGGAGGTATCTTTCTTTGAATAACTGCAGACACGTTAGCGTTAAACATTGCCTGCTCAGGTTGAGTTGAACTGCGGCGGTCAGTACACAACTCCTTTAGAAATTTAGCGTAGCGTGAAATCTGCTTAATTGCCTCTAGTAGTGGGATATTGATTTCAACCCTTTTGAAGAGATCCGACACCTCCTTGTCGATCAATTGCTTCCTAGGGGCCTTAACCTGCAATGGAAAGGACAAAGGAGGGTCAGTACGGCGAAATTCGGAATTCAAGTCAGTGGTTACCGCGTCCGTAGTAGACGTTAGATTCGCGCGTTGGGATATAATGTTCTCATCGGGTTGACCGCGTCTCCTTCATACATTATTTGCGCTCCAGGAGAAGACATTACCACGTCGCGCCTCTGGTTAATGTTCTCATCAAGCGCCGAACTCACTGTTTCTGTTCCCCTATCTCCCTCTTCTGGACCCTTGAGCACCTTCCCTCGCCTCAAAGTCATAACGCTAACATTTCCCTTCGGGTTGTGATCGTTTGAGATGGTAATTTGCCCTGGTCATTCTTCAACTCATTGACGATCGTGATCAACTGCGACATTTGCTTTGATAACTCCGCAATAGCACCATCCGTCTTCGCTTGGTATTGTTGAAGATTCACTGCAAATCATTAACGGTTAGCGGGTTAGTCTGACCTAGCTGATTATAGTTCTTCCTTTGTTTATGCTGATCAGCATTGTTGTAACCCTCTTGTTACTGACGAAATGGTGGCCGATAAAACTGGGTCTGCTGTTGAGGCGTGGCTTGCTCCTTAGGAAATCCACCCTCGTTCTTCCAACTATATCCATTCGCAGCTAATCTAAACTTCCTCTGAGGCGGTCTGTTGTTGAAATTCTGATATCCTCCTAAAGCGTTCACCTCTGCTGGATTATCTTCGTACAAGGATGGACACGAATCAGTTTTGTGGCCAACAGCACCACAAAATGCACAAGGCTTCACCACATTAGCTTGTCCCACCATCATCTTCTGCATCATTTCCTTGAGCTCCTTGATTTCATTGGCCATCTGGTTGGTGTTGGAATCCACCTGCGAAACGCTCCTTGCCCTGCTGGTGTCATCCTTTCGACTGGTCTCTCCCCTGAAACGAGCACTCTCAGCGGTCTCATTAATCAAATTACGTACCTCAGACGGTGTCAAGTTCAGCACTGTGCCACCAGCTGCGGCATCCAGCATCATCCTCTCTAAAGGTCTGAGTCCATCTAGCAGGTACTCCACGACCATCCTTGCTGGCACCCCAAGATTGCAGCAACTCTGTTCCCATGAATTAAATGCTCCAAATAATCGTACATTGACTCACCGGATCCTTGTTTGATGTTAGAAAGTTCTCTGCGCACTTGTGTGGCCTTTGTTGGAGGGGAGTATTTGTCTAGAAACTTCCGCTGCATTTGCCATGTGCGAATACTACCTGAAGGAAGAGACAAAAACCACGATTTTGCTAAGTCAGTTAAACTCAATGGAAATACTCGGAGCTTAAACCTGTACTCCGAAGCTGCGTATGGTCTCAATGTTTGGCAGATTCCGGTGAACTCTTGTAAATGCCTTATCGCAACCTCTCTCGGTAATCCTCCAAATTTGGGTAAGTGATGCACCACAGCAGTCTTTATCTCGAAATCGTCCTCTTCTGCGCCAGCATTGATGCACCATGGCTGCTCATTGAAGTTTGGTGCAGACAGCTCTCTCATCGTTGGTTCCGGTCTGCGGGCACGCCTGTATGGCTGATGCCCGTAAGGCTGCTGCTGCACATATTGCTGAGGCGGTGGGTTAGGCTCATTGAAACCTTCTGCTCGTGCCCCTACATCCCTAGCCAGAAATTCTCTTTCGCGAAGTTCCCTCTGGCATGCTCTAAATACTCGCTCAGGCTCTTCAAAGAATTGTGGAATTTGTTCATCCTGATTTTGTTCGTTGTTTTAGCGGCCATCGCCATTAACACTACCTGCGTGCGACATGCTGGAAAAAATAATTTACCGCAACACAAAAGAATAACAAAAAAAATAATCGAAAACTAAATATAAAAAGAAAAGGAAAAGAAACTCTTCACTGTAGCAGCTCCCGGGCAACAACGCCAAAATTTGGCAGCGTCGTTGTGCGCGCCAAACTTGTATTTATATCTCAAAGCTCTAGCTAGTGTAGCGGCAAGCAAGGGTCGAACCCAAGAGAACTGACTGTGAAGCGATTCCCTGTAAATACGGAACTAAAGGGGGTTTTGAGTAAATGGTCGCAAGAACGAATGTAATAAAAGTGTGAATGTCAATCAAGAAAAGTATTCAGCTCAGGGAACTCAATAATGACTCTTATCATCGACTTCTAAAGATACGATCCTACTCGAATGCGTGGTCACTCCGACAAAGGTAATGACCTAAAGTATCCCGACAAAGGTGATACTAAGCCTAGATTCTACTATTTGTTTCCACGACAAAGCTTCGACAAGAGTTAATAATCAGAATTGATGAGCGGATAGTTTCACGACAAAGTATAGGCTAACCGTGCAATACAATTCAGGCAAATTAAGATCCAGAACTTACGAATGAATAGAAATATGCATTAAATCCAAGTCTCAAACATGAATGTCACCAATTAAAAACCCCAAACTGAAATAGAAGTTTAGCTACTCATATTCATAACTGCAAAATACATTAAACTGAAAAACCATAAAAGTACTGTTCACGATCATTGTTCACGCCGGAAATACTGTTCACGCCGAAGTCACTGTTCATGCCGGAAACACTGTTCACGCAAAATTCCCAAAATTTCGTCCGTTGTCTCTGTCAAACCTCCGTCGTCCAAAACTTTTCCGTGTCGTCAAAACTGTCGTCCCAAACTTCCGAAACCCTAATTGAGATCGGGCTGTAAAATTGATTTCGGGCCGCGGGCCCGATTGCTGACGTCATCATAGGAAGACCGCGCCCCAAAAAGACATTAGGTCGCGCGCCCGAAGAAGACATTAAGGTCCGGCGCGCGACACTAATGTTGCCTGCTGGCGCGTAACTTACTGAAGTGCGCACCGATTTCCTTCAACGTCGATTTTCTTCCTAAGAACACTATTTTGAGCCGCAAGTCTCTTTTCATGTACTCCAGACACCTGAAATGCAAACAACACTAAGAAGTAACTGTTCACATAAAAATATGTCGAAATAGTTGGGTTTAAACGGTTTAGCGAGTCATATAAATACGCTCCATCAATACGCTGCTGTCTTAAGTGCTTCACCCCAGAGGCTCTCTAGTAACGAAGAATGACTAATCATGCTTCTTACCATATCCTTAAGTGTCCGATTTTGTCTTTTAGCTACATTGTTCATGCTAGGTTCACCTAGCATGGTGTACTGAGGTACGGTCCCGCATTTCTCTAGGTATAAAGCGAACGGTCCTGGACGCTGTGCTCCTGAGCCATCATATACCATAGTACTTACTACCACAGTTCGATCTGACGCTCTTAATTTTCTTGTTGAGTTGCAACTCAATCTCAGCCTTAAAGGCTTTGAATACATTCAGAGAGTGTAATTTCTCATGTATAAGAAATAGGTAGTCAAAACGTGAATAATCATATATGAAACTGATAAAGTACCGTCGACCATTCCAGAAAGCAGTAGGGAACGACCCACATATATCGGTATGAATCAAGTCTAAGACGTCAGAAGTTCTGTTGGCACCTAATTTCTTAACCTTGGTCTGTTTTCCCTTGATGCACTCGACGCAAGTATCAAGATCAGAAAAGTCGAGTGAATCCAAAATGCCATCAGACACAAGACGCTGAATCCGAGATCTCGAGATATGACCAAGACGCTTGTGCCAAATGAAGCCGAATCAGTTAATTTACGCTTCGTACCACGTGTTTCCACGTGCAAGGTCTCAGAATACGATGGAACAATATCCAACGAGTATAGATAATCAAAGACATTTAATGCACCGATTCCCATAATTCTAGAATTAATAGATAACTGAAATTGATTGTTTCCAAATGAATAAGAATAACCAACTTTGTCCAATACAGAAATCGAAATTAAGTTCCGACTAAAAGACGAAACTACAAAAGTATCCACTAAATCCAAGAATTGACCAAATGTCATTAATAATCTAAATCAACCAATTGTCTCTACTTGCACTGGCTCGCCATTTCCAACATAAATGCGTCTTTCAGCATCATTTGGCTTTCGGTGGTTCAGGCAACCCTGCATAAAAACACATATATGAGTGGTAGCACCAGAGTCTATCCACCATGTGTTTCTAGGTACCGAAGCTAAATTAACTTCGGAACATACCAAATTGAGAAACTTGCCCTTCCTATCCTTGAAGTTGGTCCCATTTAACTTATAAGTGTTGTTTATGTTGGTCCCATGTAAGCTGAATTACAGAATAAAAGAATTCGAATAAGTTTAGGTTCACAAAATATATACATAAAAATGTATACACCACAAATATTTAAAAGAAGAATTTGACATTCCAAGATACCGGCCACAACATTAATAGCAAGTCTTAGAACAGTGGTATTAACTGTGAGTGAATTTCTTGTTGTAGTGATCAAAATATTGACGAGAATATGTGTTATAATAAACCATCTTAGAATGTATTTATTATTCACACCAAGAAATATAAAAAACGTCACATGTTTATCACCACAGATATGTATGCAGCCATCCTAAATATTAATTTACATTATGGATAATTAGATATTCACAAATTAGACACATCCAAGTTGAATGTTAATCTTGCAATAAAATATTTAACAATATTAGTTCCCAAAAATATAGTTAAAAAATTGAACCATAATACAAATCAGAAAATTGATTGTCCCACCATTCAGATTCTGATCCAAAATCAGAATTGAACCAATTCAAAATATTGAACCAAATTGAAATTTTGACCAAACCGGATGGAATCAAATCGAAAATTGGACCGCAGTAAAAAATTAGACCGAACCGAATTGGTCACCCCAAAACAACTCGGCCCAATAGTGCAAACCCTAGGCTTGCACCTCCATCTTCTCTCTCTAGCTTGCGCCGCAACCTCCTTCTTCTCCAACGAACGAGCGACGCGAGGCGAGCGCGAGATGAGGCAGCGACCGAGGCGGATCCAGACAGCAGCGACGCGAGCGGCCAAGTGACGCTGATGGAGCAGCGAAATAGCTGTCGGATCCGGGCGGGACTCCGAGGCAAGGCGGGAGCGCAGAACAGAACCGAGGCGAGGTGGGTCGGATCCACACGAGGGGTTCGATTCGCGGCGGAGATCCGAGGTAGGGGAGAGAGCGTGGCCAAGGGAGGACACTGAAACGAGCGCGGCACTGCGCCAGGCTGAGAGGAGACGAAGGGTTTGGCCGAGTTAACAAATCTTCATCCGTCAGTTGATTAAAGCATCGGTTCGATGCTTTAATCCACTGAGGGATGAAGATTTGTTAATTCTCATCCGACAGAATGATTCATCCGTGGTGAAAAAAGAAGTTTAAACAAGATAAAAGAGGATCGATATGGAGATCGTACCTCCGGCTGGTCTTCCTGCGCGCTCCTTGATTAAATGTATTATTTATAGTACTCGGAGAGGATGTGGCTTTAGGGCAGGCCCAATAAAGCCCAAATTTACTAGGGTTTTGGGTGCCGGTAAATCCTTTCATCTTCAATACAAGTGAGGTGCTTCGAATAATCAGCAATTTCACTGGGTGGACAATCCCGGGTAGTGATATTTTTGGACCTTACGAACTTCTCAACATCACGCTTTTGGGTCCATATAAAGACGGTTGGAATATAATCTTTTACTATATTTTATTTATTTGAGAAAGAACTGGTATATGCATAATCTACCAGAAATCCTGGTCTTGGGAAATTCCATTGATAAAAATAGCTCTGCTATTGGCTTTTTGTTGTACATGCTCAAGAAGTGTGCAACTTGTAAGAGAATGAGGTCTACCCAATATAGCTGCCTTTTCTGAAAGTGAAATAGTAACTTATGGGGACAGACCTTTCATTAGTCAAATAATTTTTTAAAGCACTCAGAGGCATGTGTTAACATATGAGGGCATATAACATCTTTAAGTTGAAGATTTTATGTTCATCTTTCCTGATATCCATACATTTAGAGACGTAGCATCCAGATATGTTTTTTTCCATGGATTCTTGTTTAGAACTGTTTAAAGCTGCATGTAACCTGCAAAGTTATTCTTTAATGTTGTTTGATATTATCTAACCTTTATTTGATTCAAAACATCCTTCTTTTTGTTCTTAATGTTTATTAGTAGTTATTATTGCTTCTGGTCCCAAATCTGGCTTACGAAAGGGTGCGGTGGTTGGCATCATAGTTGGAGCGATTACTGTCGCGGTTATACTATCTGCACTTGTTTCACTCTTCATAATGAGGTTACATCGCAAGAATCTTCCTTCAGTTTCGAGAAAGCGTGAGAGTGAGTATTGTTTAAAATTGTACAGGTCATGAACAGTACAAATTTAAGTCCGTACGAGGATCGCAAAATACATTCGCTTCTGAACCCGATGTTCTTAAATTACTTCTGCATAGTAACTGAACTTGCAGTTCCTGTGCGGTAATTGTGAGTTCCTGAAATTTAGGATGCGGCTAGAAATTAGGCAAGATATGAAATACTTGCTTAATCAACAAATGTTTTCAGCATTACAATTATATGATCTTTTTAATCTGAATTGAATAATTTTGTTTTCAACATGATAATTGGGTCCACTTTGGTAATCACATTTGCGTGTTTGACAGTGTCCAGGATCCACATGAAAATTGATGGCGTTAAGGCTTTCACATTTCCAGAGATGGGGTTAGCTACCAATAATTTCGATGGGTCCACACATGTTGGGCAAGGTGGATATGGAAAGGTTTATAGAGGTGCTCTCAGCAATGGCACTGTTGTGGCCATTAAGCGTGCAGAGGAGGGATCATTGCAAGGCGAGAGAGAGTTCTTAACAGAAATTCATTTATTGTCAAGATTACATCATCGTAACCTTGTCTCCTTGGTTGGATATTGTGATGAAGAAGGTGAACAGGTAACTGTAACTGCAAATGCTTTGGCTGAGAAGTTTCATAAATTATTTTTTTATCATGTTGATATTTTTCATAGCTTTACCAAATCTGCATTGCCCAACTTCAGTGGGATGTTATAAGATATATACAATTAAAAAGGTGCTTTTGAGGATGGGTGAGACAGTGATAAGGGTCTGTTTTTATCCTAAAAAGACTATAATGTTCTCATCTGAATGTGCTGAGTATCATGCTGATTAAAAAGAGAGAATGATGCTTATCAACTGCCACATTTTAGTTATGTCATAATATGCTGGTTAAAAAATAACAATAAGAAGATCTAGTGTTAGTCTCTTTTATTTGAGAGCGGATAGTTAAGATGATTATGCTTTTATTCTTGTTGGTTCTCTCTCATTGAATCTTCTGATTGTGATCTGCATAATTTAGATGCTGGTTTATGAGTTCATGCCTAATGGAACTCTACGAGATCATCTCTCTGGTGAGTTCTTTACTTAAAGTAGCATTAAATGTTTATTCAGTTATGAACCAATATACTGAATATGATTATTAGACACCAAAACAAAACTCTCCAGCCTTATATTGATCTTATTATTTCTTAGAAGTTAAATCCTATCACGGCTCTCTAATACGAAATTGCTAATGAGTTAAAGGTTTTCTCATCATTACAGTCAGATCAGAAGCACCTTTGAGTTTCGAGATGAGACTAATGATTGCACTTGGCTCAGCCAGAGGACTTGTGTACCTGCACAATGAGGCTGATCCTCCTGTAATCCATAGAGATGTGAAGGCTAGTAATATACTGCTAGATGATAAATTTACTGCTAAGATTGCTGATTTTGGATTGTCAAGACTTGCCCCAGTTGCAGATAAGGACGGGATTGTGCCAGCCCATATTTCAACTATTGTGAAAGGAACTCTAGTAAGATTTGAAGTTGATCTTCATCATTACATGGTGTTTTGTTATACTGTAATTTCGTTTGTCCATTTTCATTATTACTATCTTCATCGTGGGCGACTTCTGTAGTTAAAGACTTAACTATGGGTTGTTCCTTGTCAAGTGCTCACAATATACAATATGGAAACATTAAATTGTGCACTCATTTTCCCTGTAGGGGTACCTTGATCCTGTGTATTTATTGACTAATAAGTTGACGGACAAGAGTGATGTTTACAGTCTTGGGTTTGTGTTCTTAGAGCTGCTGACAGGGATGCAATCGATTTCACATGGGAAAAACATCGTTAGAGAGGTAAACAAGTTCTCTAGTCGTAACTAATACCCATTTCTGTCTATAGATCATGTAAAAATAATTATCTCATTTATTCTGCTGGTATCTCGTAATCAGGATCTAATACGTGTCACCTTGCTCTTTGAAATTGATAACAACAGGTGAATTCCGCATTCCAATCTGGTATGGTCTTGACAGTTGTTGACCAGCGAATGGGGATCTTATCCTTCTGAATGTCTGGACAGGTTTATAGACTCAGCACTCAGTTGCTGCCAAGATAACCAAATGACCACCCCTCCATGGCGCACGTGGTGCGCCAGCTCGAGAATGTATGGCATCTGGTACCTATGCCAGGCAGAACAATAGCCAAGATGCAGAGAAAAGGAATATCAGAAAAACAAGTGACCCTTTCATCTTCATCTTATACAGATAGTCACCCATATGCATCCATGGATGTGTCCGGTAGCGACCTGGTTAGTGGGATAATGCCTGCTATAATCCCAAGGTAAATAAGATATGGGATCTATCAAAGTTTCCTTCCCCAAGTAGCATGTTAGTCTCTTTATTCAGATGTAAGCACCATTGTCATTCAGATGTACTGGTCTTAAGATATCCATTCCTGTGATAAAATACCAATATGACTCTTGGTAGCTATATGTGTTAACAGTGGTGAATGAGAAATTGAAGGCTGAGCATAAAATTTGAGTATCTTGTGCTTCTTTTTTGTATACCTGTCCGCGTCAAAGGAAACTTAGTACTGGGGAGAATAATAAGAAGTTATTTTGTTTGGATTATTTTTTTTTGCCCCATAGTTCTATTTTTGCTGCCAAAAATGTTGTTCATTAAGCAAGCATGCTGTTATCTTGGTAGGCAATTGCTGAATATGAATCCCTCTGGAGCTTTATCACCAGAGCTTGGCCGCTTATCGTACATGAAAAGAATGTGAGTTGTGTGCATATATAAATTGTCTTGGAGCTGTATAAGAATTCATCTGCTTCACTTTAAGGAGTATTAACATAACCTTTTTTAGAAAATTGTGTTTATACAACTGGCTTTGATGAGATGACGCAGGAATTTCATGTGGAACAATATAAGTGGAAGCTTACCTATGGAGATAGGCAATATTTCAGCATTGGAACTATTGTAAGTGAGCTCTATCCTTCACTGGAAGGGGCAAAGCTAACGTTTTCTTGCTTTCTTTGCTTTGTCATACTATTAAATTGTTTGTAAGTGGAGGCGTTTTTGTTGTTTCTAAACATTAGTTCAGTTTGATGGATGATAGATCACAAGATTATTCATGATTCAGTTTTGTGCATGGCAATGCCATAGTATTAAGTCTCCACTCATTTGTTGTTTGATCTATTAGGCGTGTGAATGGGAATCAGCTGACTGGATCCTTGCTTGAAGCTATTGGGTATCTCCCAAAGTTAAGGCGAATACAAATAGATCAGAACCAAATTTCAGGACCAATTCCTTCATCATTTGCAAACCTGACTAAAGTGAAGCACTTGTGAGTATCAATTTGTATTGAATTTCCTTAATCTGATTTTTCCTGTATGCATTTTAATGTTGAGCCACACCTTAGTAACTATCTTGTATGATCCTGTGACAGTCACATGAACAATAATTCCATCAGTGGGCAACTTCCACCTGAGCTGTCTAACCAGCGCTTGTACACATGAGTTGAATACAGGTATTTGTGTACACCAATACACCTAAGGCTAACTGAACTAATCCATTTAGCATGATGTTCTTTTTTGCAAAACTATTAGTCAAATTCTATCTTTCTCAATCCAATCTATAAATTAATTAGTTAACTGCTAATGCATTTTTGCAGCTTGCTTGACAATGATAACTTATCAGGATATCTTCCACCTGAGTTCTCAGAAATGCCAAAACTCCTGATACTGTATACCTTTTCCCCTTCAGTTCTAGATCTTCACCTTTTCTTAGGTAAAGCCAACTTGACAACAACAACTTTAATGGGGGTACGATACCAGAATCTTATGGGAACATGACCAATTTGTTGAAATTGTAAGAGCTCGCCACCCTTCTTTGTCATATTAGGATTATGTTCTGGCTTGTTTTTTATTTTAAAATAAGAGTGTGCGCTAGTTGGAAGCATATATTGTATCTGAGTGAAGATCCATGTGAATCTACATGGAAGTGCTCCCTTCTGTTAAACTATTTCTGAAAAAGAATAACAAAGTATATATAACATTTTTACACTAGGTGCTTGAGATTGTATTTATTAATCACTTCTCCCCTTAGTATATCATAAAATGAAGCCAATTGTTTGAGCAAAACCGGCGGTTTTTATGGATTATATGTTTAGTGCGGTTTATTTTATTGTCAATACAAATACATGCTAAACACCAGCTAAACCTCATTCTAGGAAGAATTTAGAGAGGAGAAGTGAGCAGGAGCATCGCACAACGTTCTTTAGTATTTTTTGAACTTTTTTATTTTCGTTGTTATTAGACGGATTGTACTAGCTAAATCCTAATTCGGTTTGGCGACTTGTATTGCAACGTACGGTTTGAGATACTTATGTTTCATCATTCAATTTAATGAATTACTATTTTTCGTATGCATTGCATGCTCCGATTATCAAGTTAGCATAGCTTAGCGGTGAAACTGAATTGATATCTATTGCGTAATACTAGGTTGATTTCCCTATTAGCTAAGCCTAACGGTAGAACTTAATTGGTGTTGTTATTCAAGTAATCGTTAACGTATTCGAGAATTTAACGATTAAAAGTAGGTAGAACATTGAAGTCGACATTACCCTAGCAGGATTGTTAGACTATGACAGTAGTTTTACTAGTTGATGCGTGTACGATCGATGACTACCAGTTGCAATGCATATCCCTGAATTGATTCATTCTGAATATGATAACGAACGTTCTCTTAGAAAACAAACCCCCCTTTTAGTGTGATAACTGTTAGTAAAACTTTATAACTGATTGTTCTCTTTGGGTTCGACCTTGCTTACTGCTTGCTAGTATAGTAGGAGATTATAAATTTAATTTTGGCGAAGACAACGACGTGCCGCCAAATTTTGGCGCCGTTGCCGAGGATCGAACCCGGGTCACCCGAGTGATAGGCGGGAATACTTACCATTATACAACAACAAATATTTAAGCGGAACGAGCCTATGGTCAGAAATAAAGAGCTTCACTCGTAAAATAGCTTGTTTTTCGCCAATTGGAGGTCGTTTCCTATTTTATGTTCATTTATTTGTATTTTGCTGCTTTTCTTGGTATGTCGAATGCAGGGAGCGTCAATGGCGATGGCCATCAGAGCCATGGACATGATCACATCCATGATGAAGTTCCCCCACAGGTCATATCACCATTCTATGAAGAGCCTGAGCGAATATTCAATCAAAGACAAAGTGCAGCTCGTTAACGAATGACATTCAATGAACAACACAATAGAGGTGCAAGGATGGAGAAGTTTGATGATTATGTTCCACCTCCACCATATGCACGTCAACAATTGTATAGACAACCGGGCCGCCATGAGTCAACCATGAGGGAGCTATCATTCCCAACATTTAACAATCAGCTGTGGTGCATCAACACCGACCCGAAAGAAGATAATTTTGAGATCAAAACCGCGGTGATGCATCATTTACCAAAGTTTGGAAGATCACCGGGAGAGGTCGCAACAAGACACAAGAGTTCACCGGAATATGCCAAACATTGAGGCCATACGCAGCTTCGGAGGAAAGATTCAAATTAAAAGTATTTCCGTTGACTTTAACTGACCTTGCAAAAACTTTATTTTTGTCTTTGCCTTCTGGTAGCATTCTCACATGAAATCAAATGCAAAGAAAATTCCTCGAAAAATATTACCCTCCGGCTAAAGCGACTCAAGTGAGGAGAGAGCTGTCCACTATGAGACAAGGACCCAACGAGTCCATATACTGCATGGAAAGATTTAACGCGTTGGAACAAAGTTGCTGTAACTTAGGTGTTCCAGAAAGGATGCTTGTGGAGTATTTATTGGATGGACTGAGACTTCTCGAACGTATGTTATTCGATGCGGCAGCAGGTGGCAGAGTGTTGAACTGGACACCGACTGAAGTACATGATTTGATTAATGAGACCGCTGAGAGTGCTCGGTACAGGGATGAGACCAGTCTAAGGGATGACATCAGCAGGACGAGGAATGTTTCACAGGTGGATTCCAACACCAATCAGATGGCCACCGAAGTCAAGGAGCTCAAGGAAATGATGTAGAGGATGATGGTTGGGCAGGTGAGTGGAGTCAAGCCTTGTGAGTTTTGCAGCGCTGCGAGCCACAAGACAGATGAGTGCCCTACCCTTCGCAAGGATGAGGTATTTGATGTCAATGCCATGGGTGGATTCCAGAACTTCAACAACAGGCAGGCCCCGAGACAATTTGGACTTGCTGCGAATGGTTTCAGTTGGAGAAATAAAGGAGGATTCCAGCAGCACCAAGGGCAGAACCAGCAGAACCAACAACAAGCGCAGCCGTACTGCCCTCCATTTCAGCAACAAAAAGGTACAACAGTAATGCTAATGGTAAGCATCAACAGAAGCGGAATTACAACCAAGCTGACCCAAGCAATGTAAGTTCAGGCAAATCATTAGAAGAAGTGGTTTAGGATTTAGCGACGAGTGTGCAGAATAATCAAGCGAAGACCGATGGTGCATTAGCTGAGTTGTCAAAGCATATGTCTCAATCGGCAGCCACAGTGTCCGAGCTCAAGAATGGTCAAGGAAAGCTGCCCTCGTAGACAATTCCTACCCCAAAAGGAAATGTTAGTGCATTGACCATGACAAGTAGCAAGAATCCCGAGGGAGAGCAGTCCAGCAAGCATTGTGGAAGCTGAAAACAAGAGAGAATTCTGAACCTTCCGTAGAGTCTTTTGACAAAATTTGTGCTGATCTCCCATTTCCATTTCCTATGCAAGTATCGAGACCCAAGAATGATCCAACACCATATCAAAAATTATTGGAGTTGTTTAGCAAGGTCGAGATCACAATCCCACTCCTTGACGTGATAAAACAGATCCCAAAATATGCTCAGGCCCTTAAAGAATTGTGCACTAACCAGCTGCTAATGATATGAGGACTTTGCGCGACACTAAGGAATTTTGATAAAAGCATTTTGAGATGAAAGACCTTGGTGATGCATCCTTGTTTTGGGGATCCAGATACTCAGAGACTGTTCGAAGGGTATCTTAGGATTATCATAGAGGAATTATACTGAGAAAGTTCTCGTCAGATTCGGCATGTAGAACTGTAGACCATTGGACACCCTTGTCGCTAAAAGAGACAAGTTTAGTCTAGATCACGGTACGCAAACAATATTTATAATCCAAGTGACCTCGGGTCGAACCCAAAAGAAAAGCCTAGATTAGTCTAAAGCTAGCTAGTAATGCTTAATGCGAGTCTACTAATTAAAAGCTGGGGTTTTTCCTCTATGCAAGGTATCTCCAGTAAATACTAAAGACAAGTTCGAATTTGGTTTAAAGTAAAACAATAAAGAAAACGTAGTCAGAATCCTACTTCACCCCTAGGTCATGCGATTAGTAACACAAAACAACAATGCATGCATAAGGTTATTTGATTGATAGTTCAAAGCTAAAGTATCACGCACTCTAGATTCAACTCTTGCTCCTTCTCTAGAATGGGAATGATATCAAAGAGACACAGTTCTCAAACTCTAGCTCTATTGAACCGTGTAGAACAAAAGTCTCCTAATCTCAACCTCTCGGTCGATTGATCGATAACTCAAGTCCGCTCTATACTTAGCCTAATAGAATGCGAATGCCACTCTCGCGCACAAACACTATCTAAAACAAACATGCTTGATCCTCTAAATAACCTAAGTTCAATTCTCATTCCATCTTAGGTGTTTATCAATTCATACTCATTTATGCATTTCGTCAAAAACTTGGTGTGCATAAAATTAACATGAAGATCATGAGAATTTTCAATTCATAATAACAAAATGCATGTTATGCGTTACAATCTAACCTAAGGGATCCATAAGGATTCCTACTACTATGCGACTACTCACTCATGGTGAGTTTGAAGCAAAACAAAAGGAAATTGTTCAACAAACAAAAGTAAAGTAGTAGGAATTGAGTAGAGGGATGTAATGGAATCTTCAATTGTTGATGTCTTCTCCGAATTCTCGACAATTCTTCAAGTTTTCCAAGAGCTATCTTCTAGGGTTTCGTTCTTTGGAAGAGAGGGCACCCGGTACGCCAAGGCACAATCTGATTTTTCCCATCTTTTTATAACCTTGATTTTTGACCCGGTTGACCCGTCATGCCCGAATCACTTTTGATCCGGGGTAGATTAGTAAGTTAATTCGACCAGGGGTGGTCGAATACAAGTCTCAGTATGTTTCGGGGCTGGGCGAATCACTTCTTCTTGGACGAATCACTTTTGATTCACCCTGGCCTGAATTCCTCTTGGACAAATCAACTTTGTAGTCTTGTTTGACCCTTTAAACATTCGAAATACATCTTGATTAAAACTAAGAAGTTGTAGCCATTTGAATTAGCTTTCCAACAAGATGTTGAACGTCTCAATCAAATAAGAAGCATATGCCCGGCAAGGCTTAGATAACGAACAGATCAATCTGTCCAGATTTGGTCTACGGACGAATTTTCCTCGAGTCATTTCTGATCCGGGCAGCTGAAAGGTTGATTCAACCAAGGTTGGTTGAATCACATGTGATTCGTGCTGCCCCTGGGTGAATCAAATCTGCCTTGGTCGAATCAAGTATGCCTTTTGCTTAATTTTGCTCGTTTTTGCTCTCGATCGACCGGAATTCATCCGGATTTCCTTTCGGCCATTTCATATCATGTAATACACATTTTTTAACCTGAAATGGAAAAAGAAAGCATCAAACGACTTTATAAAATTACGGAACAAATAAGAAGTAAAGGAAAAATACGGACAAATATAAGGTTATTTGTTCTACATCAAAATACCCACACTTAAGTCTTATTTGTCCTGAACAAGCGGAGAATAAGATGCTAAATCATATATGACAGCATCAAAGCATATAGCAAATCTTATGCACACAAAACACATTGATCTCCTACTCATGTAACATAACATAAAAGTAAATAAACAAAGAAAATTAATCTACTTCTAATTCACTGTCGTATGAATCACGGATGCATTTAGCGTATGCATCAAGCCTTTAAACCCTAGTTATAGTCTCGTGAGAGTTTTCAGAATATGAATACTCACAAATCCCATTCGAAATCATCCATAAGAGTTCAAAATCCTAATATAGTTCCTAGGTAAGTAGTTCTTTATCCATTCACAAAATAATAAAGTTATGCAAATCTTTACTTCACGCAAACTCTAAGAATCATTCAATTCATTGCGACAACACATATTCATAGAATCAATATCAAGACTAGCATTCGTCTAATTCAAATTACCACTCAATTTCCTATGCAAGTAGTACGAAGAAAAGCGTCGCTTACACAAAAATTTTGTCAAGTCAATCACATATGCTTGCTAAAGGCAAGTCCATAAGCTCATGACAACATACTCATTCTCACGTTTTAGACTATACATCATAATCCGTAAGAGAAGAGGAGTTTCGACATTGAAAATTTTAAAATTCACTCGTACAAATCTTGATTCTTAAGTAATAAATTACGAGGGTCGTACCTTAGACATTTCCTAAAAGCAAAATGCAAATGCCTTACCCACACACATGCGACAGAACTTGCGGAAAAGGCATAAAGTCAAGAATTAAGTGGGTTTATTTTTTTGTGTATATACAAATGCTTTCAAGGGGAAACTTAACTTCCTAACCCTCGGCATTTGTAAAACCGTTCCTAAAATAATAATAATAATATTTTTGTGTTTACAAATGCTTTCCAGGGGGAACTTACCTTCGTAACCCTCAGCATTTGTAAAACCTTAAAAATTACATTTTTTCTCTTCACAAATACTTTATTTGACCCCAAACTTAATACTTGACAATGTGCCTAAGTGAGATCTAATGGAGCATGAAGTGTGTAAACAAATGAAAAGGCTAAATATGAATGCTAAAGTCACTTAAAAGCAAACAAGAACAAGTACGAGGTTTTTATGCAAAAACTAGTTTAATTTTATTTTTGTGCTCGCTAAACTTAAATTCATTTTTCACGCACAGAAAGAGCTTAAAAATATATCGAACTAAGCTTAGTCAAAATACTGAATCATGTGAATAAAATCATCACAAAGAATGTCAATAACCTTAAAGATACGATTTATGAATTCAAAGCACAACTCATCCCAAAAATAGTTTTAAATGATACTACTTAATTGCTTAGCAAATATAACTTCGTGTGATCAATACTTAAAGCTAGGATGAAAACCATCATGCGAGTATAATGCGTGCAAATTGAATATGTAGCATATAATCATGTTGTTAAGCAAATAAAAGCATAAGCGCAAAACACTCCAAACTTAAAAATGTACTTAGGCCCTAAGCACTATAAAGTAGAAGAAGTAAAGAGAAAATTTCGAAGGAACTTCTCTCGTGTGAAGGTAGCCAAATGTGCATCCGCTAATGTCTGTGAATGATGCTCTAATTAGTTGCGAGAAATCTGAAACTCAAGAAAAAGGTTAGCACAACACCTGAATTCATAGATTTAATAACTAGCTATGACATTTATATCAATGCGAAACATATACTTAGGCAAGAAATTAGAAAACAAATGCTCGACAATTCATACGATGAGTTTACTTAGATATGCTCTTGTAAATCAAAAGTCATGGACTAATGTATTATAGTGCTTGAAAACAAACGTGCCTAAAGTCACAAAAAAATTTCCCAAAGTCAACTGAAATTCTCCTCAAAACTGCCCGAATCAGAATTGATTTGGGATGCAAAGTAGTTCGGATAGCCTGAAGTTCCCCAAATCAAAGATGATTTAGGCAAGGCAAAATGAGTGATTCGGCCAGGTTGGTCGAATCAAACAATCAGTGGGGAACAGCCTTTGGCCGAATCAGCCTTGATTAGTGGAGAGCAGGAATTGATTCGACCAAAGTCTAAGGGAAAAATGCCAATCGAAATCTGATTGTCATTCAAAAGATCGCGTCGAAGCATGTCAAAATATAAATCAACAAATGATCGCGCGTCATTGTACGCGTTAAATTAATCCTTCCTTCTCCACTCAGTACAGCGGCTAAATCAGGGTCAATCCCACAAGGAGCATGCAGACTCGTTTTCGCTAGTAACCTATAACTTACGAAATTATGGGTTATGCGTGATTGGGTTGCGCAGGTGCGCGAATGAACAGTAGTGAAAGCAGAATTACACTATATGTGCGCAGACAGTAGAGATTAAATACTATAACTATGAAAAGTATCGGTAAAGACAATCCTCTATGAATGTATCCCTTATCATCGACTCTAAACATCTATAGTTCAGTTCTACTTAAGTTAGTGTCCGATCAAGGCTTCCTAACGTGTGCGCATGTTTCGATCAAAGTCCATGAGCTATTAATTCTTGAAACTAGTCTAAGCAACTACGAATCCTATCACAGTAGTAGCCGATTATCCTAGTGTGTTACTCCTAGTTGTCACCGTCAAGTTATCAACAAGTTTAACATACAATGACGAGCAGTTAGAATAAGATTGCGGTTCAAGGCTTCCCTTATTCGCACCACTAGTTATCTTGCGCATAGAATTAATATATGTAGACGAACTAAGCATTAAACATAAGTCTTAAAGGAAATACTTCATAGAATCATGCCCAACCGATACAAAGTGTTTAGCTAGACATGCTAGAAGTAAACATCATAGAAATAATAAGTAAAACTAAAGCAGCCAAGGAAAAGTAGCAAGCCGGTGCAATCGCAGGTTGCTGTTTTCGGCTGGCGTAGGTGGTTCGTACAGAATCTCGATGGCAGAATTTCTGGAGCTCGTGTATCTTCTGTCATCCCTCAAACCCTAGCCTTCCTCCTCTTTATATACTGCTCTTGAAGCCCAAGGAATGCTCAGATTTGGCCCGTGAGAATCTTAGCTACTTTCCAAATCTAGGAGATTTTGTAGGGATAATGATGATCAAAATTTAGAAACGCTGCTATCCTGCGCATGGCTCGCTGCGCACGTTGATTGCGCTACTTGCTTTGCGCAGTTGGTTTGCGCACTGCAGTCTGAATTAACTATCTCCCATCTCCGTTTGCGCTGCTAGCTCCGCAGGTTGTGCATTGCGCTCCTTAAAAGCACCTGTTAGCGTGCATCTGACTTATGCCCCTGTTTCATCCTGAAATACAAAAATACCGAAAACCAGCAATCTTGTACACAAAATAATGCAAACAAGCACAGTGTTAAGATCTAAATAGCGCATATAACTAGGCTCTATCAACAAGTCAAGCAAATTACATGACAAAATACCAATACAAGTCACGACATACAAAGACGCAATGTAAACATCATCGAATTACCCCACACTTAAAACTACTACATATAGATAACCAAACCATAGGGGTAATTTGAGTGCACTCAAACACATAATCTATTAAACCGCTAATCGAACATTTGGTGCACTACGCAACACAAATTCTAAAACAATTATATACGTCTAACAAGTAAAAATAAAAGCATGAATACTCACAAGTCTAGTTTAATGTCTTGGCTAAGATGTAGCCGATACCCTCCTTCATACCATGTGGAGAAGCATCGACTTTACTTCGGAATTCTTTATCATCACCCTCTGACAGGTATATGGGTTATCCATAGTGTCTGATGGTTGGGCCCATGTATTCTCCAACCGGTCTCTCATCTTTCTCTTGCGGAAGAGCTGCATTTCCTTCCCTCCTCGTGTCCGGTTGATCCATAATTTCTGTTGGTGGTTGATTAATGCGAATTTGAGGAGAAGGAGCATCAAAATCTGGCAAGTTCTGATCCGAATTTGCCGTTGATGTGGAGGCTTGTTCTTGTGCCTTTTTTATACGTTCTTTGGTTTTTATTCAAACACCTACCAAGCAATCGAAGAAAGCGTCAATAAATGTGAACTTAAATCAAAGTAGGCAAGAATAGCACACAATCACGATCAACAAAATAAAGAAAAAAAATGAAGTAGACTAACTAAAAATATACTACAAAGCAAACTAGTCTAATGGCTAATCCTCGGCAACGGCGCCATTTTGAACGTTGTCGAAATTATGATAGTAAAGATACTAGTCCAATCATGGTACGCAAACAATATTTATAATTCGAGTGACCGCGGATCGAACCCAAGAAAAAAGCCTAGATTAGTCTAAAACTAGCTAGTAATGCTTAAATGCGAGTCTACTAAATAAAAGCTAGGACTCTTCCTCCATGCGAGGTATCTCTAGTAAATACTAAAGACAAGTTCAAATTTGGTTTAAAGTAAAGCAATAAAGAAAACATATTCGGAATCCTACTTCACCCCTAGGTCGTGCAATTAGCAACACAAAACAATAATACATTCATAAGGTTATTTGATTGATAATTCTAGGCTAAAGTAACACGCACTCTAGATTCAACTCTCGCTCCTTCTCTAGAATGGGAATGATACCTAAGGGGCATAATTCTCAAACTCTCGCTCTATTGACCCGTGTAGAACACAGTCTCCTAATCTCAACCTCTCGGTCTATTGATTGATAACTCAAGTCCGCTCTATATTTAGCCTAATAGAATGCGAATGTCACTCCGGCACACAAATGCTATCTAAAATAAACATGCTTGATCCTCTAAACAACCTAAGTTAAATTCTCATTCCATCATTAGATGTTTTGTCAATTCATACTCATTCATGCGTTTCGTCAAAAACTTGGTGTGCATAAAATTAACATGAAGATAAAACATGAGAATTTTCAATCCAAAAACCTCATTCATAATAACAAAATGCATGTTTTGCGTTTCAATCTAACCTAAGGGATCCATAAGGATCTCCCTACTATTATGCGACTACTCACTCATGGTGAGTTTGAAACCAAACATAAGGAATTTGTTCAACAAGCAAAAGTAAAGTAGTAGAGTAATAAGAATTGAGTAGAGGGATGTAGTGGAATCTTCAATTCTTGATGTCTTCTCCGAATTCTCAACAATTCTTCAAGTTTTCCAAGAGCTCTTTTCTTCTAGGGGTTCGTTCTTTGGAAGAGAAGGCACCCGGTTAATTCTGATTTTTTTCCATCTTCTTCTAAATATACCCTTTAATTTTGACCCGGTTGACCCGTCGTGCACGAATCACTTTTGATTCGGGGTAGCTTAGTAAGTTGATTCGACCAGGGGTGGTCGAATCAAAGTTTCAGTGTGTTTTGGGACTAAGCGAATCACTTCTTCTTAGGCGAATCACTTTTGATTAGCTCTGGCCTGAATTCCTCTTGGGCGAATCAAATTTGCAGTCCTGTTTATCCCTTAAAACCTTCGAATTATATCTTGATATAAACTAAGAAGTTGTAGCCCTTTGAATTAGCTTTCCAACAAGATATGGGACGCCTCAATTGGATGCGAAGCATGTTCTTGGCAAGCGTTTGATGACGAACAGGTCAATCTGAACAGATTTGGTCTACGGGCGAATTCTCCTCGAGTCATTTCTGATCCGGGCGGCTGAGAGGTTGATTCGACCAAGGTTGGTCGAATCATATGTGATTCGTGCACCCCCTGGGCGAATCAAATCTGCCTTGATCAAATCAAGTCTGCCTTTTGCTTAATTCTGCTCGTTTTTGCTCTTGATCGACCGGAATTCATCCGGATTTTCTTCGAACCATTTTATATCAAGTAATACACATCCTTAACCTGAAATGGACAAAGAAAGCATCAAACAACTTATAAAATAAAAAAACAAACAAGAAGTAAAGGAAAAATACGGGCAACATTTGTTTGTATATCAGAGCCCTAAGAATACTTTGGAAATTCAGGAGATGCAGCAACTTCCGTATGCTTCGGCTGTGGGAAGTCTTATGTATGCTCAGGTGTGTATGCTTCCTGATATCGCGTACATTGTTGGCATGTTGAGAAGATATCTGAGTAACCTTAGAGTGGATCATTAAGGAGCAGTCAAACGGGTTAGAAGGTATTTGCAGGGAACAAAAGAATATAATCTCACGTATAAGAGACCAGATCATGTTGAGATCATTGGGTACTCCGACTCTGATTTTGATGGATGCCAAGATAGTATGAAATTTTCCTACGCTACTGATCACGAGTTACAGCCTCTGAAGATACAGCTTCTGTTGTAGCACTCTATGTCTCTTCCTGCAGAAATTATTCTACTGACAAATAAGAAAGACACAATCAAATTGTTTACCCAGTTCGGAAGCTAGCCTACGTCTGGGGAGGATCACTCTCCGATCCTCAAGACTTCATTATACGTGATTCAACGTACAAAGGACTCACACTTCTACATCTCTCCTAGCCGAAATCTTCTGATCAGTCTAACTCCATAGACTAGCTAGCAGTTTGATCACACAGACTCTCTTCGTGCTACCTCACACTTCCAGTAATGAATAGCTACAAACTTGACACTAAGACTTAGCTTACCCTATTACAATGTGTGGTACACTGAATGCTTCAGCACACTCTATACCAGAATTGCTGTAACTTTTGTTAACAACTTATCTAGCAGACTTTGCCACGCCGTCAGACACTCTCTCTGAATTCTTCCAATTAAGATGGTTCTCCCCCTTGATCAATAACCGTTTGTTAGTATCAGGTAGCCTCAATCCGTGCTCCAACACCTCTGGTTCGCAGGTGTTCTCTGAAGCTTCTATTTGATCTTTCAACGAGCCACGCTCCAGTTGAACTCTGCGAATCAAACCTTGATCAAACTCAGTGAGTTCTGATCTCCTCTGCGCACCATACAGTTCAGAAAGTCTTCTACTCTGAACTCTAGTCGTGTGTGTCTTCTGTGTATGTATCTCTCCGCACTCTTAATGACATTGCCTCTTCCGTGCTCTTATATCTTTGTGGATTAACACCGAAGGAAACCTCGTTGCCTTTTTGATGCGGACCAAATGGCGTCGCTCGAATAAGGTGCAGGCTGGCAGTGCAGGCAAGCAGGTTTTGGGCTGCCGGAATCAGATGGACCATTATAATATATTTTTTAAGCAAAATGGGCCCACTGTTGGATCTCACGTGAGCTTTTAGGCCATCTATCTTCATTTCCTAATTGTTTTCGAATTATTACGTTTTAGGGTTTCAGTTTCTTTATTTTTCTAGGGTTTTAGTTTCCTGTTTTTGTCTGTTTCTTTCCTATTTAAACATGCTCTGTACACCTTTTGAAGGCAGTTCAGTTCAGTTAATTAATAAAATATAAAGGTTTCCTTCATTTTCTTCTTTCCTCAACATTCCTCTAGAATCAGCGTACTAACCCTTCATCTCCCGATAGTCCTCGGAATCAATAGGTCTTGATCCACCTATCCGCCCGCCCACACACGTATGTTGCACAACTTTTGATTCGTAGGGCATCTCATCATTATCAAAATCTCTTCCTAGATTCTTGCAAGGTTGTTGAAGAATCTGTTTCCTAAATCGGCCTTTATGATCTTTATCTTTTAAGCTTTTCTTCCAACCGAGAGATGACATCTGCAGGACATTTGATGACGATTGTGGCGCATCCTGAACTTCCGTGACTCATGTAGCATCTTCCCAAGGCCACTCCGTGAATCTTCAGGATACTTGTCCAGACTGCTCTAGCTTCAAACCTTCAGGGACTGGTGAAGTAGAATCTGTTTTTACCTTTTGCCCAGTTTGCCTCAGCTTTTGTGGTCCACAGAGTGCTCAGAAGAATCTGGTTCTTTGTTGCTTTGCTATTTTGTTAGTCTCCAAATTGTGCTCCAGCTCCAAATCTTCAGGGATTGGTGTAGCAGAATCTTGTGCTGTTTTGTCAAGGATGCCACATCTCAACACAGTAGACGATCCACATTAGGCTATATCTATTTGTTAGCTGGGAGAGCCATTTCTTGGAGGTCTGCCAAACAGACGTTCGTTGCCCATCGACTATGGCGGCAGAATTTTTAGCTTGTTTTGAGGCATCAAATCATGGCGTATGGCTGTGAAACTTTGTCACTGGACTGCGTATTTTGAGTGATATTGAAAGACCACAGAAGTTATACTATGATAATAAATCAGCAGTGATGTACACCAACAACAACAGAAGCACTACGAAATCAAAGCATGATGATATCAAGTTTCTGATTGCGAAAGAAAAGATACAGAATGGATAGATATCCATAGAGCATATTGACGGCACGTCGTGGTGCTCCAAAATTAAATTTATATTCTCCAGAGCGTATTTGGTCGAATCAAATAATCAGTGGCCTCTGGAGCTAGGCGAATCAACCTGCTTGGGTGAATTAACCTGGTCGAGTCAATCCTCCTTGGGCAAATCACTGATGCTCTTTGTCCTTGAGAAACCAAAATTCACCCGAACTTCTTTTCGCTGCTCCCTTGCATTCTCGAGTGATTGAATGAGGCCTAAAATGCTCCAAAAACGCCGTAAAGCTCAAAAGCGGTCTTGATACACATGCGATGCGAAACACTACAAAGAAGTAATCTATCACATGCAAAATGAAATTAAACAATGTGAATAAGTAACTAGATGATCGTATAAATACGCTTCGTCACATATTGGCATAAACTCCATGATAGCGGATCCGCTTACGAAAGCATTAAACTTCATGAGGTATGACATCCTTGACAAAACTTCACAAGAGACTGCTGAAGCACTCCCTGAAGATTGGTGGCTGAGACACAATCTGAAGACAGACAAAACAACCAACAACAATAAAGAAACAGAGTCTGCTGAAGCACTCTTTGGATCACAAGAGCTGAGACACACTAAGAGACAGACAAAGGACTGATTCTGCTTCAACACTCCGATCATTTTGGAGATGCATGGAGAGACTCCGGCTAGGCATGGTAGGCATCGTGGATGACGAGGGGGATGTGTAAACATCATCCAGAGCTCAGCAATCGCAACCACATGGTTTTAAAAAAAAGGATCCTAAAGTCCATATTAGGCAACGAAATTTTCAAAATCCTTGCAAGAATCTAGGAGAAGATTCTGATAATGATTGGAGCGAGGTTTCCATCCCGGGTGACCTGAAAAGCTATAAGAGGAAGGCAGAGGCAGGTGCCAGAATACACACACACACAAAGAAAGAAAGAGTGATAAGCAAAGCGCTAGAGTGTGCTGTCACGGCTGAAGCTTAGAGAGATCATGACTGGGAGAGTCTCATCGAAGCTTGATCAGCAAGTTCAACTGGAGCAGAGCCTCATTGAAGATCAAGTACATAAGTCGTTGAAGAATCATCACGGTGAGGAAAGCATGGATGATCGGACATCAAGGTTGAGTTCCCGGATATTTTACAGGAGGTCATTGATCGAGGTGGAGCATCACTAGAATCATGTGAACTTGCGAAAGTCAGATTGAAGAAGCTGGAAGAGCTCGGAGAATCTGAGGTATATGAAGTTACAGCAACTCTGGTGAAGAGTGTGCTTAAGCAGTCCGTGTATCACGCAATGTAATAGAATAGGCTAGGTCTGTGAGTCAGGTCCGTAGCTATTTGTCACTGGAAGTGTGTAGGTAGCACGAAGAGAGTTTGTATGATCAGCTGCTTGCTAGTCTAGAAGGTTAGACTGAGTGTGAGATTTTGGCTAGGTGAAAAGTAGAGGTTAGAGCCCTTAGTACTTTAAACAGTGATAGTGGAATCTTGAGGATCGGAGTGTGATCCTCCTCAGACGTAGGCAAATTGCCGAACTGGGTCAACAAAAGCAATGTGTCTTTCTTATTCTTTAGTAGAGTAATTCCGCAGAAAGATACAGAGAGTGCTTAAGCAGAAACTATAACTCTGCATCAACAACGCATCAAAATTTCATTAGAGGTACCTCGAGTTTGCCTTCCTTCGGTCAAGCTATCAATAATGTTTGTTGTCGGGTGATCCCTCTAGATTTTTCTTTGGGGAAGCCTAGCTGTGCCTGGTATGGTTGGTGGGTTATCTGCTGGTACTATAGAATCTGGTTCAGGCATTCTCTTTTGCTTCTTCTTGGTCCTCTTAATTACTGGTTGGTGGCAGATACTGATTATGGCCTTCAGTATCAGAATCTTCTTTAATGTCAGAATGTTGGCACTTCTCTTTTGGGCCATTCACAACAACACTGATAGATTTGATCACCGTTCTGGCTCTGTTGTTGAAGACCGGATATGCTCTGTGTTGAGTGTGAAGCCTAATCTGCACAAAAGCGCTACTGAGACCCGACGTAGAGTACTCAAGCAAAATTTGCATGTAGCGATGTAAGTAGCGGTGGTCTTACTGGTCGTATGGGTCGTATGGCTCGTACTGATACAGGCAATACGACTAGTATAATACCCTTTGAAACAACTGCGGTCGTACTGGTCGTATGGGTAGTGATGAGTCAGCCCTAAACCCTAGTTTCTCTTATATATATTATCTGCCTGCAGTTACCATATGTATCAAAAAGAAAGAGTGAGTGCGCGAGGAAGTTCTAGGGGTGTAACGATCTTCCCCGATTGGGAGACTATAGTGGATTAAAGCCTGCAAGCGGCAAGTGGACGTACCTCCCACCTTGGGAGAGAACCAGTATAAATCGTGTGTCAATTCTTCATTGGTTTTCATCTATATCGTTCTGTTCTGATTCATGGCGTTAGATCGATTTCCTAACACTCTTCTGTTGGTTGAATACCCTAGAAAAATTCCCGAGTCACTTTTTGGACCAAGCTTTCTTTTGTACTCACGATCCCTTAGAATGTAGCATTCACTTCCGAAATTATGGAAGTACTTCATCGTAGGTTTCTTCTCCTTCCAAACTTCATAGCATGTTTTATCTGTCCCTCTTCTGATGGAAACTCGATTAATGATATAACAAGCGGTGTTCATGGCTTCTACCCAGAACTTCAATGGAACTTTTCTAGCATGGATCATAACTCAAGCCATTTCCTGTACTGTTCGATTCTTTCGCTCAACAATCCCATTTTGTTGCGGAGTCATGGGAGATGATTACTGATGGGTGATTCCTCGGTTGGTGAAGAAATCATCCATGGCTTCATTCTCAAACTCCTTTTCATGATCACTTCTTATAGCAACCACTCTCAAGCCTTTTTGTTGCTCTAGCCAAGAAAGTAGGGCTGTCACCACCTTTACTCTATCTGATTTTTCACATAGAAACTCGATCCATGAATAACGAGAGTAATCATCTATACAGACAAATGCACCTTTTTCTCCCCCAACTTTCTACCTATATTGGTCTCATCAGATCCATATGTAACAATTGGAGTGGTCTAATGGAGCTTGATGGGGCGTATTTATACGACTCGCTAAACCGTTTAAACCCAACTATTTCGACATGTTTTGATGTGAACAGTTACTTCTTAGTGTTGTTTGCATTTCAGGTGTTCGGAATACATGAAAAGAGACTTGCGACTCAAAACGGTATTTTTAGAGGGCCGAATGCGAAACTCGACGAAGGAGGTGCATTGCAGTGAGTTGCGCTCCAGCAGGCAACATTAGCGTCGCGCGCCAGAGCTTAATGTCTTCTTCCGGAGCGCGAGTTAATGTCTTCTTGGGGAGCGCTAGGCTTATGATGACGTCAGCAGTCGGGCTCGCGGCCCGAAATCAATTTTACAGCCCGATCTCAATTAGGGTTTCGGAAGATTGGGACGGCAGTTGACGACGACAGAGAAGAGTTTGGGACGACGAGAGAAGAGTTTTGGGACGACGTTGACGACGACAGAGAAGAGTTTGGGACGACGGAGGTTCGACGAAGGACGTACGGAATTTTGGAGATTGCGTGAACAGTGATTCCGGGGTGAACAGTACTTTCCGGCGGTGAACAGTGTTTTCCGGCGGTGAATAGTAATTCCGAACAGTTTTTGTATTTCTTTCAGTTTAATGTATTTTGCAGTTATGAATATGAGTAGCTAAACTTGTATTTCAGTTTAGGGTTTTCAATTGGTGACATTCATGTTTGAGACTTGATTCAATGCATATTTCTATTCGTTCGTAAGTTCTGGATCTTAATTTGCCTGAATTGTATTGCACGGTTAGCGTATACTTTGTCGTGAAACTATCCGTTTAACAATTCTGGTTATTAACTCTTGTTGAAGCTTTGTCGTGGAAACAAGTAGTAGAATCCAGGCTCCGTATCACCTTTGTCGGGATACTTTAGATTATTACCTTTGTCGGGATGATCGCATGTTTGATTAGAATAGCTATCCTTAGAAGTCAATGATAACAGTCACTATTGAATTCCCTGAGCTGAATATTTCTCTCGATTGACATTCGCACTTTTATTACATTAACTCTTGCGACCACTCACTCAAAACCCCCCCTTTAGTTCCGTATTCACAGGAAACCGCTTCACAGTCAGTTCTCTTGGGTTCGACCCTTGCTTGCCGCTACACTAGCTAGAGCTTGGAATTATAAATACAAGTTTGGTGCGCACAACGACGCGCGTCAGAGCTCATCTTAGTGACCCTTAGGTGAGGGACCATGGTTTGTTTTCTGACTTGGCATTCCCCACACACGGTGTTCATCTCTCCCTTTATCACTAGAATACCACTAACTAATTATTCAGATGCAAGTCTTCTTAGTGTCCTTAGATTGAGATGTCCCAGCCTCTTGTGCCACAGGTTCATCTCTTCTGTCTTTGTCAATAGGCAAGTTGATTCAGAGGTTGCGCAACATTCTCTAGCAAGTATTAGTTGTTGGCAGATCTGGTGCCCTTCATTATGCATCTTCCCTCTGCATCAAAGCTTAACACATTACCTAAGCAAAATTTACAAAATGCTTACCGTCACACAGTTGGCTGATGCTGATGAGATTTGCAATTAGTCCGTCTACAAGCATCACATTTTTCAATCTTGGTAATCCTCTAACCTCAAGCGTTCCTTTACCAAGGATTCTCCCTTTCAGTCCATTCCCAAATGCAACGTCTAGTTACTTGCAAGGTTGAATGTTGGTAAGGCACGATCTGTCCCCCGTCATATGTCCAGAACATTCGCTGTCGAAATACCAATTTCCCTTATTCTTAGATTTTATAGAGTTTTAACACACATGAGACCGATAGTCTGTTCCCAATCTGTGCTTCGAGGATTGTTCCTGTGGCCTCCAGGCTTGTTGAGTATAGGGCAGGACCTTTGAATGTGATCAGCTTGTTTCCAGAAGTAGCAACGACGTTTGTTCTGTCGAGTTTTAGCCACGTGCTGCACAGGTTACTGAAGCATCCTCTGGTTTTTTCTGCTGGATTTTTTCTTCTGATGTAATTCTTTTATTACTTCACCATATTTCTTTTCTTGTTGTTTAGCCCTCTCTTCCATACTCGAGATAGTCCTCAGGAATTCCTCCTTTCGTCATTCAATTTGGTGATTTTGGCCATCAACCCTTCATTCACTTTTACGACCTCCAGGCATTTTTCGATCATTTGTGTGTAGTGTTGAGCTAGGTACTGCCTTGTGATTTTACCATTACTATTATGTTCACAGTCCTGCTCTCTTTGCAACTTGTTTGAACTCTGTCTACGGTTGGCCATTGATACTAGCAACGCTCTCCCGGATCACACTTTGTATGTTGAGTGATCGGCTCTGATACCAATTGAAATTATGCAGCGTTGCTGATGCGAAGTTATAGCTTCTGGAGTTATAGCTTCTGCTTAAGCACTCTTTGTATCTTTCGGCAAAATTACTCTACTGGCACAACAAGAAAGACGCAATATTTATTCACCTAGTTCAGCAACTTGCCTATATTTTGGAAGGATACTCCAATCCTCAAGATTCCACTATCTCAGTTTGAAGTACAAAGGACTCACACCTTTACTTCTCACCTATATGCTTGAATCTTGTGATTTTTTTTTATTTTGCTCCAAATGGGCTACAAAGTTATAGTTTAATATGATTTGAACTAAAAAGAGAGTAAAGTGGTAAAAACACATTAAAAATTTTGAGAGAAGCGAAATTTATCATCGAGTGGATGAATAATCGGCAAGTGATTAAACCGATCAGGAGACACCAAAAGAAGCATGGGAAATCTTGGCGTCATTGTTTCAAATAAGAATCCAGCTAGACTTCAACTGCTGGAGAGAGAGTTGATGAACACCACTCAAGGTACGCTCTCTATCAATGAGTAATTTTTCTCTAAATAAATAATTTTTTCCGTGAGATAGAACAATTAGATACTGATGCTAAATTTGGAGATGATCTGGTAAGAACAATTATAATAAATGGAACCCGAATACAATAGCTTCATTGCGGCACTACAAGGATGGCCTAAACAACAATCGGTAGTAGAGTTAGAAAATCTATTAGTTAATTAATAAGCTTTAGCACAACAAATGGAAAGATCATGATCCTGCGGAAAACGGAGGACATTCTCTTTACTGCTAAGAGAGGTTCCAAAAGAAACATTCGCGATATAAGGCCTAAAGAAGTCAGCTCACTTATCAAGGTCATAAATATGAAAGAGGAGACGAAGAGATTTAGCGACAAAGAGTATCATCGACGACAAGACTTGCGACATGAAAGAGGATGGTGTTTCAATTATGGTCGCAAAGGGCACTACGAGAGAGATTGCATATATGAAAAAAGAGATAGAAAATAACTTTGTCAAAATAAATCATAAGAATGATATGAGTGAAGAAGAGTGGGATTTCAAGGCAACATATGCAGTTGAAGAAGACGCATCCGAAGATGAATGGGATGTTGAGGGGAACAAAGACGAAATATGGATTGAAGAGTTGGAGACTAGTGGCAATATATAGATGGTATCAAACTTTATGGCCGTGGTGAAGAATGAGAAAGAGGATGGTGAAAGTGTGCCTACCGAGATTGAAGATGAGCATGGCGACTCTGGAAAGAAGATGCTTCCTGGATTCATAATAGGTCATGAAGAGATAGAGTTAGTCGATACACAACATGATATAAGAGAGTTGTTGACAAAAATAGGTGTGATCAAGTTCAGAGACGGATTAATACTTGAAGTTACAAATGGAGACATTTGGAGGAGCAATGACATTAAAGAAGGAATGTCGGCATGTGACAAGCCTATAAATAATAGAGAAGCAAGGGAAGCTGAGTGAGGCAACTCAGACCAATGAATTATTAGAAGGCGACGGAGAGCCATAGAAGAAGACAATGAAGTCTTTGATGAAATTAAATGTTGTCCATAAGACGAAAAAGCATTCAAGAAGACGTATGAAGGAGCATGATCTTTCAAAGACTGAGCGAAGCTCTTCGATCCAGTGAAAGATTCCAGTGACACTAATTGAAGAGAGAGCATATGACCGTGTCAACTATGCTAAGTTCGAGATTGGATCAAACATCAAGCAACCACGAGAAATGAAGAGCAATTATGAATTGAGGGGAAGTATTAAGTTAGCAATGCCTAATTATCAAAATTAAGTAGAAGCTCAAAAAGAATATGATCCAAGAAGAAGAAGCCTGAAGCCCAACCCATGAAGAAGATTGTTCTAGAAAAGTATGGAAAAGTGTAAAGCAAATGAGAGAGAAGAGATTTTGGTAGAATATTCTAGATTGACTAGTTATAGTCATTGGATCAAAATGATCCAAGCCCTCCATTTGGGAGGAGCTCTAGTATCAACAGGGGAAAGTTTTTGGAGTGTTAGGCACTTGAGTAGAATAAGAGAGTAAGATAGAGGTGTGAGTGATTCCTACTTGAGTGACTTTTTCCTCTTGTATGAGTGGTCGAATTGTAAAAACCTCATGTTGTACGATGCGATACTCAACAAGATCATCTTCATGCATCTCACGCTTTGTCCAAAATGCCCCAACTCAAGGTATTTTCTATCCCGCTGAGCAACCCCTTGTCATTACTGGTTTTTGCAATGCAAACTAGGCAGCCTGCCCCATCAGTCGATGCTCCATCTCTGGCTATTGCATGCTTTTCGGTTCTTCTGTTGTCTTCTGGAAAACCAAGAAGCATGCCGTTGTCTCCCGCTCCTCTGTTGAGTCGGAGTATAGGGCAATGGTGCAAGCATCTTGTGAGGTGGTTTGGCTTCGTTCTTTTATAGTTGGAGCTCGCCGTGTCTATTCCTACTCCTAGTGCGTTGCACTGTGATAACATGCCCTCATTACATATAGCCTGAAATCCTATTTTTCACGAGTGCACTAAACATGTGGAGATCGACTGCCACATTATGCGTCAATATGTCACTGATGGCCTCTTATTCCTCAACATATCAACACGCAGCTCTTCCCATTGATCGCCTTCCTTTCCTATGTGGCAAATTTGACGTCTCCAAGATGCACCATCATGGTAGGATAAGCTTGAGGGGTGTTCAAGAATAAGGGTTGTCATTTGTATTAAAGAATAAGGGTTGTCATTGTATATATGTCATAGTTCCAGGGTAGAGTTGTAATTTTCGTATTCACTTTGAACATTATGAAATCGTGTGTATGTGATTAATCTTATTCAAGTTAATAGGATAAGTTTCGAATGGAACAAAATTAGTGCAGAATGTAAAAACAGAACACACGATATGTTATCCAGTTCGGCACAACAGCCTACGTCTGGAAGACTTATCCAAAATCCAGGGAGAGTAATTCACTATATGAGTTCAGTGTACGAAGTACAGTGCTTATCGAGACACACCCTAAGCTCAAGAAATCTTACTTTAACACCTCTGATGAGCGCACTCTAATCACCGAGTTTGTTATAGCCGCTCCTTTACCACTAAGATCTTCCTTCAGAAGATCTGAGCTTTCCACCTGAAAACTTTCCACTAACTGCCGCAACAATGGTGGTGTGTACGTCTGGAATGTTAAACAACTTTGGCTGATGCAACGCTTCCGATGAGAACTCCGCTACAATGAAGACTGGCATAGGATGATGGAGTTCTCTGGTCTCACACTATGAATCTTCTCAGTGTATATTATAGTTGAAGTGCTCCCCGATTATAAACCCTAGGCATTTAATTTATAGCCTAGGTTTGCTTATTCATATTTGGTAGTCAAATCTCACCACCAATATTTGACTCTATATTTTAAAATATTTGATCTTTCTTGCTAAGCTAATCGCCATCCCCCCTAGAATATCTTTGTTAAAGTATGTGGCATCATCGACAAACTCAGTTGAAGATGATCTAGCAAGATGCTATAGCATTCCGTTGCAGCAAGCTGGAGCAAGCTTTCTGAAGACAATCTCCAGAAGATGTTATAGCATACCATGAAGACTTGGACCAGCCAGCAGCATGCTGATAAGCTTTGAGCAGCCCGCAGCATGCCAATCAACTTGGAGCAGCCCAAAGAACGTACAGAGGGTTGCTGCCAGCATCGCAACAAGTCGATAGAGTATCGTGAAGATTGAAAGTAAGATGATACAGCTGCCCGTGTGAAGACAGCAGCTAGTGCAAAACCAGCCAGAGTGAACAAGCTCAGTGAACAAGCAGTTGCTACATCAGGAGTTGTAGCAGCAGTATTGGCTCAAAGGACAAACTGGCCAGATAAGAAGTAGCAGTGCAACGAGAGGCTTCCAAATATTCTCAGAATATCTCCATGAAGATTTCGTGCCGCAACTTGAAGATTTGATGAGAAGATCTAGGATTGTTTCCTAATGGATTTAGGCAATTCTAGCAGTAACAAACAACTCAGCACGCTCAAGGTAAAGATAAGATTTTTAAAATTGGTTTTAAGAAATCAAATCTCAACAAAATTACAAGAATCTAGGAGAGTTTTTTACAAGGCTTTCTAAATTTGATATTGATGGAGCATGGAGTTCCTATTTAAAGGAGGCTGGGCAGAGCAACAAAGTATCCATCCAATACAGAATCCAAGCATCAAGATATTGAGTAAACACTGAGAGAGATTTAGAGTGCCGAGCGGAGAGATTGGATCACCACCGAGAGCAGTGGGTGAGCGCAGAGCTGAGTGGTTAAAGCAGAGGCTGATAAAAGACTTGCAGAGTCTGATCAGAGCTTGATCGGAGAAGGCCAATTCAGAGCAGGACTTACTTATTGGCTGATCAAGGTAGGCGGCAGGAGAGTTGTCGAGTGGATGAACTTGGACAATCTGTAAAAGACATGTTCTCACTAGTGACTGGCGGTCACTGAGTGAGGGGGAGCATCCCGGAGTGAGGATCACTCATGATAGAGTTTGAAAGGCTCGGCAGAAGGCTTTGGAGCGACGCGGACAGAACCTTCACAAGCTAATTGCACAAGGGTGTGATATAGCAACTTACAGTGAGATTGTTTAATTAGAACAAGCTCAGTCTGGAGAGAAAAGTTGTAGCTATTCTGAGTTAAATAAATTGTGTAAGTGTGTATGACACAAATCAGGGGGTGTTCTGATTTTGTGTGATCTATTAGTTGAGGTTGGGTAGCATAGGTTGACCATGTGTCAAATCTGTGTTGTATGGAGCACCTTGAAGACTAGTGGATTGAGGACTGGAGCATAGTCCTCCCAGACGTAGGCACTTGGCCGAACTGGGTGAACAAATCTCTGTTCATTGTTTTACCTTGCTGCACAATATCATAATGTACAAGAGGTTGCTATAGCAACTGCTTGTACACCCTCAGTAACTCAAAGGCGCTGCAAATTTTAATCTCCATTAACTGAATTGAATATTCTATCGATATCTTATCAATATTCCTAGAATATCTCGTGAAATTCTGCTGCTCTGCTGATGCCGAGTTACAGCCTCTGAAGTTACAGCTTCTGCTGAAGCACTCTTTGTATCTTTCTGCAGAATTTACTCTACTAGCAGAATAAGAAAGACACAGAAGTTTATTCACCAAGTTCGGCAACTTGCCTACATCTAGGGAGGATACACCGATCCTCAAGATTCCACTATTTATCTCAGTTCAAAGTAAAAAGGACTCACACCTCTACTCCTAACCACATAGACTAGCTAGCAGTCTGATCACATAGACTCTTTCTGTGCTATCTACACAATTCTAGTAATAAATAGCTACAGACCTCACTCACAGACCTAGCCTAATCTATTACAATGTGTGGTATACGGACTGTTTCAACATACTCTTCACCAGAGATGTTGTACCTCTAGTCTATAACATTTCTAGCTCTCTTGCCAAATAGTCGGACACTCTGAGTTCAATAAACTCAGTCTATGCTCCCCCTCAATCAATGACACACTCTATCACTCTTGGGTAGCCTCAATCAATGCTCCGCAGCTCGCAACTATGCCTGTCCGCTGCTGATCACCGAGCTCCGATTATTCCTTTAAAGAGCAGCGCTCCAATCAAACTCCGAATCAATCCTGAATCAAACTCCACGAGTTTTGATTCCTTCTGCACACCACACCAGTCTTCAACTCAATGTGTATACCCTGCTACCTTTGGTTGATCTCTGAGTGCTCGATCATTCTATTGATCGCTCTGTGTTGCTCTCTGATCATGTGTGTTCTCCATGCTGCATTCAGCCTTCCTTTTCAAGCAATGCACATCAAAAAATGCCAAGGATCATTATCAAAATGTTCTCCTAGATTGAAGCAAGTTTGTTGGGATTCTGTTGCCAAGTACATAAACCGTTGAAGAATCATCACGGGTGAGGAAAGCACGGACGATCGAAGAGCAAAGAAAAGTTCCCGAAAGCTGAGTGGAGGTCACTAATCGAAGGGGAGCTTTCCTAGAGTAATGTGAACTTGCAGAAGTCAGATTGAAGCGGCTGAGAGAGCTCGGAGAATCTGAGGTAGATGCTGAGGAAGAGAAACTTGGTTCAGAGGTTGTTATAGCATCCACGGAGAGATATATGCAGAACCAAAGAGCGAAAGCTAAAGGCTAGAGCATAGTGTTATGAGAGCTTAAGGAAGATCAAGACTTGCTAAATCTGATCTAGCCTTGATCCACGGAATTCAACTGGATCGCAATCTCATTGAAGGATCAAATACTACTTTGAAGCATACTCGCAGAGAGGAGTTGTCACAGACTATCGGAGAGCAAAGCGAGTTCCCAGATATTGACAGGAGGTCATTAATCAAGGGGGAGCATCGCCAGAGTCAGGAGAACTTGAGAAAGTCCGATTGTTTAGCAAGGAGTGCGTAGGAGAATCGTGGACAGAAGCTACAGCGACTTAATGAAAGAAGTTGCTATAGCATCCGGCTTTTACATATTGTTTTGGTATAGGCTGAGTCTGTGTGATTAGTACTGTGGCTTACTGGAGTGTGTAAACAGTGCGAGCAAACCTGTGTGATCAGATTGTGTTGCTAATTTTTGTTATCAGATTGAGCATAGATTTGTGCTAGGTTAGAAGTAAAGATTGAACTAGAAAAGGGTGAGTTCGGAGAGTCTTATACTTTAACCTTGATAGTAAAATCTTGGGATTGAGAGTAGTCCTCCTCAGACGTAAGCTATTGCCGAACTGGGTGAACAAATTTTTTGTGTCTTTCAGGTTCGGCTGAAGAAAATAAATTCCTCAAAGTGACCCAAAGGTTGCTATAGCAACCTGCTGATACAAGTCATGAGCAACGCGTCGTAATTTCACTCTCTATGGCTTAAAACAAGTCCCAAAGTAGTGGCATGAAAAGTTTGACAATGTGATGGTGTCAAACGGTTTCAAGAGCAATGAGTGTGACAAATGTGTATACTTTAAGAACACTAAACAAGTGTATGTGATTATGTATTTATATGTTGATGACATGTTCATTGTGGGAAGCAATGATGCATGGTTAAGTCTACAAAGTCTTTATTGAAATCAAAGTTTGATATGAAAAATTTGGGACTGGCCCATGTAATTTTGGGTATCGAAACTACACTGAAACTAAGGGACTTGTCCTAAGTTAGTCGCACTATGTTGACAAAATCATAGGAAAGTTTGGAAAAGATAATTCTGGTGTATCTAGAAGTCTAATTAACATAAGTCAACACTTTTCTAAGAACAAGGCGGAGTTTATCTTCAAGGGGAAAATGTCAGAGTGATAGGCAGTCTAATGTATTTAATGAATATTACTAGACCGGATATTGGTTATATCATAAGTAGACTTGTAAGATTTACGAGTAATCCAGGATCAGGACACTGTAAAGCAATCGTGAGAATACTGAGGTATCTATGATTCACTCGTGAGTATGATCTACATTGTATAAGATATCCTGAAGTCATTGAGGGATTCACTGCCGCAAGTTAGATATTTGATATATAAGACTCCAAAGCCACCAGCGTATATGTATTCACATTAGGAGGTGCGGCCGTGTTTTGAAAATCCTCCAAATAAACCTTAGTAACCAGATCCACTATGGAAGCTGAGTTCGTTGCATTAGATAAATGTGGCAAGAAAGCTGAGTGATTAAGGAATTTTATGGAGGATATTACAAATTGGACAAAACATGTTCCATCAATATGTTCATATTGTGGTAACTAATCTGCAATTGATCGGGCACAAAGTGTACTATATAATGATAATTCAAGATATATATATCGACGGCATAATACCATTAGACAACTTCTCTCCAAAGAAGTTATGAGTATTGACTTTCTGAGGTCCAATGATAACATTGTGGATCCATTAACCAAAGGATTAAATAAAGACCAAGTAGAGAAGACGTCCAAAGGAATGAGACTAAAGCCCTTAGAAAATTAGAGTCAAAGCTAAGGAAAATCCCGCCATGTTGACAAGAGATCCCAAGATCTTGGTTCAAAGGGATAACCTAACTGCTAAGACTGAGTGTGGTCACTGTGAGGGGTTACTCCCTGTCCCATTCTTTGTTTAAATAGTGACTAATGCACGAGGTTAAGCTTGTAACTTTTAAAGATATTAAGAACTTGAATGTTGAGATTCCGACAAGTAATGTGAGGCTAGTTGATATTAAAAGAATCACTTATGTGAGAAAGAAGTGAGACCGCTTCAAATGAAAATTAAAGGAACTTAATTATTTATAAACTCTCGCAGATCCAGGGAGGGGTGTCATGGCCAGAAACATACCCAACCATACGAACTGAGCTTGTGTAAAGAAAATATTTGTGGGAGATATGTATATCTTTTACACTATACGACGAACAGTTCAAGGACATCGCTTCTCTTGTCTACTTAGTAAAGAAGACATGTCTTTACTACGGAAGGTTCAAAGGTGTTTTCTACCTATCATATACTGATATAGACAGTAGAAACTATCACCATATTAAGTCGAGTCTTGATTTTTTTTCATTTATTGATTTTCATCAAGTAAGATTATTGGCAAAATATCTATTAAATTTGAAGAAAATTGTGGTGCGACCTCATTTTGTGAGCCAAAATTAAGGATGGAGTACACCTCGAATTAAGATGAATTAATCGTAGTTAAATACCTTAAGATGAGAGGTATATAATTGATTATTCATAAGTCGAAATTAAAGTTAAATTGAATGAGGTATTGATGTTCAAAGATGGTCTAGAATTAAAAAATGTGAGTCCACTAAGAATAGAATATTTACCTTTATGGAGTAGAAATACAAGCATTGTGCAAGTATCACACAATGCTTTAAGAATGTAAGTTTATATATAAGTTCATTCTACCTACTTGGTAAGATAGTAACCAAAGTGGCTCTCTATACGCGTGTGTTCCAAAAGAGGTGCAAATGGGTGCATCTGCGACGTACGAGATGCAAATGGTGGACCGATTTACTTACATGTGGACAGACCTCTTTTGTATTTTTTTTCTACTCAAATCATTAGTTTGAACATGCAATTTGAGACGACACCTCAACATAATTTGGAAGCAGCGCATGAAGGTCCAGGTGTTGCCTGGGTTTGGACTTAAGCGAGGCATCGCTTGGAGCTTAAATGTTGAGGCGACGCTTGAGTGACATTAATGCATTTAAATGTCATTCAGTGTCGAGACGTCGCCTTGAGCGTAAATGTCGAGGCAACACCTAAGCCACCATTAATACATTTAATGTCATTTATGGTCAAGGCGTCGCCTAGAGGCTCTATGATGAGGCAACGACTGGGTGGATTAATGGCTTTTAAGAGCATTAACGAGCACCGAGTCGTCGCCGATATCAAATGAATGAAGCGTCACCTAGTTTAGAAGTGAGGCGACTCGTGGGGAGTTACTTTCCAAATACTATAGAATGAGAAGTTTCCCTTCATTTGTAAACACACCAAAAATGAACCTCTCCAGCAGTCCTCAGGGAAGTAGAGCCGGCTGATTTTGAGTTTCTCTCCTCCTTTACTTTTTCAAGAAGTGGTGATAGGTAAAGACACAAGATAGTTCAACAAGTAATTCTTTGGTACTAGAAGAAAGCTCAATGAGCCGTTGTGTGCCGGAAAGCGGTTGACCAAAGAATCCGAGTACTGAAGGAAAACCAATAACGCTTTAAGAAGATCATCAAAAGAGCTTCGACTCCTCCTACTCTAGTTTTATACAATATTATTAATTTCTTTATTATCGCACACAAATTATCGAATTTTGATTCAACACTAGTTAAGTAGATTGTCTGGATCAACAAAAATGATTCATGTTGTGATGGTCCTCGAGTCCTTCCCTCCATTAATTTTCCAAATTGTAAGTATATTCCAAAATGTTGGTTACACCGACTTGTCTTTGTCATAGAATGAACACCATTGAACCCGTAAAGTTCAAAATAAGCAGATAACAAACAGTCTGATCACACATTTCATAACCACATCATTTGTTGTGTTGTGGTGACTCATCTTTTTGTCACAAGTATTATGTCAATAATTATAAACTGACCCTATCATTTATCATTAATATCAATTGGGTCCCTCGAGTAAATAAATGTACACCTGATGTCGGCTAATAGATGTATAAAAACCACTCGAGGAAGAGTTCAACTGCAGTCCTTTGTAATTTGGGTTCGATCTTCTGCAAGGATTACGGTTATGTTCTTTTATACTTATAAAGTACTTATTTAAAGTACATATAAATAAATATAAGTACATATAAGTAAATATAACTATTCATCATTTATTTCATCAACAACCTACCACCACTATCATCATCACCACCACCACCATAACAACACCAACACCACCACCACCACTACAACCACCACTATTCATCATCTCTTTCATCAATACACCACCACCACTATTCATCACCACCACCATAACAACAGCTTCACCAGCACCACTACTCATCATCATCAACACCACCACCACCGCCACCATAACAACACCACCACCACCACTATTCATCATCTCTTTCATCAACACACCACCACTATTCATCATTTCTTTCATTATTTTAAGTTAAATTAAATTTTTATTTTTTATTGCTTGTGTGTTATTTTTGTGGTGGTTTGTTGTTGTGGTTTTGGAAGTATGATGGTGGTAGTCAGTGGCGGATCCAGACACTCGACCGAGGGGAATTGTACGGATTTATTTATATTTATTAATTTGGTGTTGTTGGTGGAGTATATATAAGTAAATATAAATATATATAATTACGTCGTCATAATAATTATAAATAAAATAATAAATTCAAGTATAAAATATAAATTAAAAAAGAACACACCCGTGATATGTCGATTTTTAGGTCAGTAGTTCATCTTGTGAAAAATTTTCAAAGTTGCCACGAAGTGGCAACTTTGTTCCTTAAGTGCCACACTTCTAAACTTAGTTCCCGAAATGCCATCTTTTTGACAAACCGCTACTGGGAATAGCGGTTTGTCTAATTTTTCAAATTGAAATGCTGACTGGTCGATGAGTTGGCGCTGAGGTGTACCAATTCCACAAACCGCTACTCGAAGTAGCGGTTTGACCGGTATTTTTCGGTCAAACCGCTACTCGCAGTAGCGGTTTGTGGAATTGGAAAACTCAGCCCCTCTGAGTTTGAGATTAGGGCTTTGTGTATTATTAAGCCGCACTATAATTTTAATTAGACTTTTGTATAAATGATTCTTGAATGTTTACTGTTAAGATTTAGATTACTGTAATTAGAAAATTATCTGGAAAAATTCTGAAATAATTCTTAAAGTGTAATGTAGTTTGATGATGTCAATCTAAGGAATAACCGGTCCTATCGACTTTCGTACTGGTTTTTTTATTCTTTGGCTCCTTCTAAGTCGTAGCTGATCATCATCTTGAATTTGTGCTTGAGTAATTTGAGAAGGGCCTTGATCAGCTAAAGTTGGAGCTCCGGATACCGGTTCTTGAGATGGGCCTGCAGCAGTATCTGCAAAAAAATGCATCTCCAGTATTAGCTAACAATACTAGAAATATGGAAAAAGAACAAAAAAATTGCTCCTACCATGATGAAATTGAACACGGTTCGGTGTAATTCCCATTGCTCTCTCCTCTCCAAGCTCCGCTAGATCAGCGTAGCTAGCGTGGAATAAATCGTACGCTAGCTTTTTTGATTTCTCGGGAACATGATCTGCAAATATCTCAGCGGCCATACGACCAGATCTGACCAACGAACGTACCTAGAAAAATATTATGTCAGTCCAAAATATATGTAAGTTATAGAATTAGATTTTGAAAAAGAAAGAAATGTTACATGTGCCGAGGTCTCGTGTGAAGTCGGTCGGTATGGAATGGACGTATCCTTCGGCTTGGGTGGCTGAATAAATCTAATGGTAACTGTGTTATACCATGCATAGTACTCCTCCAGATAACCCACGTCCCCACGAGCGTCAACTTCTCCGTCTACGACATGCTGGCTCCTATTATTCCACATCGTCACGTAAACATGCAACTCTCTACTCCAATCCTTCTTTGATTTCTTTCTTGTGATCAAATGCAACTCTCTGATTTGATTTCTTTGATTTGATTTCAATTACCAAATCATCAACCCATTTCAAGGCTTCAACATTGTCTTTCAATTTTTCCCTCAAATCGGAGAAAAGCTTAATGAATTTCTTCTTCTGGTTTTGGTGGGCAATTCGTGCAAGGAAATCTTTCAACTGTTTGTTCTTCACCCGCATATTAAAATTACTCACAAGATGTCTAGAACATACACGATGATATGCCATAGGTGGTGCCCAATCCGGTAATTTCATTGCATTTACGATTCCAATGTGCCTATCTGAAATAACACAAAGCTCTTTTCGGTCTGTTACCCCAGCCCTTAAGCAACACATGAACCAACTCCAGCTATCGTTATTTTCACTTTCAACCAAGGCATAAGCAAGTGGAATGATATGGTTGTTCGCATCTACGCCCACGGCCACTAACAAAACCCCTTTGTATTTCCCATAAAGATGAGTTCCATCAATACAAATCACGGGTCGACAATGCACGAAAGCTTGAATCGCCGGGGCAAAAGCCCAGAACACCCTGTCTACACTTACGTTGCCGCCTTGCAACGGGCTTGTCTGCCAAAATACAGCACTGCCGGGATTTGTAAATTGCAATATGTTCATAAAACGAGGCAACTGTCCAAATGATGTCTTCCAATCTCCGAATAAATCTTCAAGGGCTTTTTGTCGTGCTTTCCATGCCTTCACATAAGGGATGTCGTATCCAAATTTTTTGAACATCATTTGCTTTATTGCTCTAGGAGTAAGCCTCAATTTCTCTCGAATAATCCCATTTATTTCTTTTGCAATGAATGACTTGTTGAAATGTGTGTTGTCCTTTGGAATGATGTCTTTCTCGCATGTGTGTCCTTCTCCATATCTACTGATCTCCCACATAGCGGCTTTGGATTTTTTTACTGCTCGAACGAGCCATGCACATTTACTAGCTCCATCTCTACAATGTAGTATAAGTCTAGACACATCTGACTTATACGTGTAATATTCAACTCTATTTAGGATTGAATACTTCTGACATGCATATATGACATCCTCCTTTGATGCAAACAACATCCCCTTACATAGTGAGTTCATAGTAAATTCACTATTTCCCATCAAATGTTCGTCAACATCCATATTATCCATCCAATGTGATACATCATTAAAACCGGGATAATCCCACAACGTGTTGTTGAAAACTCTATTTTCATTCTCAACTTGTGCCGATGTCCATGATTGTGGAGTATCATTGTCTCCTACCGCATCTAACATTTCAAGAGTTTCTCTATTGTATTCATCGGACATAGCTACATCAAACGTTTCCAAAGTGGACATCACCATTCCATCTAGCTCTTCATTATCCATTTAACCAAAACTTTCAAGTATTTTACCTTCGTACACAATCAACATATAGCATAATGTCAAAATAGTATTGCACTAAACTCAACAACATCAAACACAACAACTAATATAGCATAATGTCAAAATAGTATTGCACTAAACTCAACAACATCAAACACAACAACTAATATTCAAAAACTAACATCAAACACAACATCTTCAATCAACACCACAAATGCCACAAAAACACAACAACTAACATCAAACACAACATCTTCAATCAACACCACAAATGCCACAAAAACACAACAACTAACATCAAACACAACATCAAACATCAAGCACAATGTCACTAAGCTATATTCAAAAACCTAATCAACACCTTCAATCTAAGCAACTCACCACAAATGGACTATAATGCAACCAATCTGAAACTGCAATAACCAAAATTGTCAAACCCTAAAATCAATTTCGGATCCACGCCCAATTTTCCCAACCCTAACCCAAACACCCATTCACCCTCATCCTAAATCAATGACAAAATCAAACCATAGGATTCATTTTACCTTGTAATCGGAGTGGAGGAGCAGCGGCTGAGGACTGAGCGCCGGCGCGAGGGGAGGAGAGATGAAGGAGAAGCTGCGGGAAATAAGGAGGAAGGCCGCGGGTTCCGTAAATATTATGAACAAACCGCTACTGCGAGTAGCGGTTTGTTGTGTTTCAAAACTCAGACCCTCTGAGTTTGAGACAACATCAAACCGCTACTGCGAGTAGCGGTTTGTGGAATTGGTACACCTCAGCACCAACTCATCGACCAGTCAGCATTTCAATTTGAAAAATTAGACAAACCGCTACTCCCAGTAGCGGTTTGTCAAAAAGATGGCATTTCGGACACTAAGTTTAGAAGTGTGGCACTTAAGGAACAAAGTTGCCACTTCGTGGCAACTTTGAAAATTTTTCTCATCTTGTTCGTTTCTAGTTTTAAGTTAAACTCTAATTTGGATACAGAGATTGCAGAAACATGGGATACACAGGATCAGAGGTTGTCTCTTCATTTTTTGTTTCTCTCATGAGGAGGAGGATTGCACGCCACCAGGTTAATTTCTGTTTAGGGTTTTTCTTTCTTCTCTTCTCGTGGGTTGGGATTATTTGAGTCTTGCGTAAATTGTAGGCAACAACGGGTATGGATGACTTACCTGAAGACGTCGTATTGAGTATCATGTCTAAATTAAATTTAAGGGATGCTGTGAATTTCAGTGTTGTATCTAAACAATGGGCTCATCTTCCTTCTTGCCTCGATACAATCGTGCTCGAAATGGCCGAGAATGGGGGTCCAGGCAGTACGGCTACATTCGTTAAAGGAGCGAACCAATTCCTGCAACACTTCAACAAGCTGCGGAGCATGGTGGCATTGCCCCTATCCCTACGCTACTTTGCTATTTTCTTCTGTCTTAATAGAGACTCCTCTGGGGATATTGATCGTTGGATCAGTATGGCCATTCACAATGGTGTCACATCCCTTGTTGTCACTTTAAAGTGTGCACTTCACCTCGACACCCCTGACGGACCCCATGGTCAGCAATATATCTTTCCTTGGCGGCTGCTAAATGAGTCTCCCACTGTGTTAAAGAGGCTGCTTCTTCGGTCTTGTTTCTTTCGGTGTCGCCTTACCTCCAAATTGACTTCCCTCGAAATGCTTCAAGTATACGGCACACTTGTCACAGAGCATGACATGGACAGAATCCTTCAGTGTTGTCCCAATCTCCAGAAAATAGTTGTGAGCTTTTGCAGCGTCCCAGCTAAACTAACATTTGCAGGTGGCTCCCTCACGTTTCTTATGGTACTGCATTGCTCTGGTCTGAAAGAGATTCAAGTGCTTAATGGCAGGGCTCTGACGGAATTCACTTATAAAGGAAGACGTATTGAGTTCAATCTTATCAATGCTCCGAAACTGACAAATCTCTCATTCAGCATGGTTGATGCTAACGGAGTTGACTATGTTTTTCAAAATCTACGCCGGGATTTCCCTGCGATGACAAGTTTATCCATTTTTAAAACAACTCGGCCATCGGTAAGTTACTCTTGCCTAACATATCACAATTTTGTGTTACTTCTTCTTTTAGTGCACTTTTATTGTTTTTTGTTCTGTGGCTCCTTATAGATATCACATCTCCATGGACGAATGAGTTCTGTTCTTCTTCTTGAAGAACTGAAACTGTACATCTATCCTGCTTGCAGTTTCAGTCTTAGAACTATGGAAGAGATGCTGAAAGCATGCCCAGTTTTGAGAAGACTCGAGATGGTAATATGATTTTGTTGATTGAGAAGAAGATATGCGGCCAATGTTTCAGTTGAGTTGATACATTGTGCAGGTACCACCTTGCATTCTGGATGCGGAGAATGGCATCATCAAATCTACCCCGGTTCAGTATCGCCACAAGTGCCTCAGGTTCATCAAAATTAGTGGATTGTGCGGGGGCAAGGGTAGTGTGGAGCTGGCAAAATTTCTGGTTCAAGTTTCAGAGGCAGTGCAGCATGTAATCATAGAACAGAAGGTTGAAGTCCGTGGTTACTTGCATTCGGAACATAGTGCAAGATGGCATGGCGAGGAAGAACCTGAAGAAGCTGTTAAACACATTTTGGTTAAGTTGATGACAAGGGGACGGTTGACATATTTGTGATGGAAATATAATCTGGACTTGACCGGCAATGAATCGGAAAAGCTACAATTCTCAATTACAGGGTTCAATCTGAGCTTAAAAATTCTTTTATTTTTTTAATTTAGGACTTGGAATTTTGTGTTGAACAGTTGAATTTTTAATAATTGAATTTGTTGATTGAATAGTTGAAAATAAACAATCTGTAGGTTGAATCTGTGGTTATTTGTTGTCTTGATTTAGTTTAGTTTATATGGACATGTCACTAATTAAATTTGTTGGTTAATTTGTTGAGTATAAACAATTTATAGGTTTAGTAGGTTGAATCTGACGTTTGGAGAAGGACAATTGGAGAGCCATGTTGTAATTTACTCTAAACTTGTTGCTCTATTATTATTGGAGTGATATATATTTTTCACATGATCCACCTTCGAACTCAGATTGATGTCGATAAGATCTTCGAACTCGCATGATTAGGATGATTAAAATCTATAATTTAAAGAGAAAATTAAAATAAATCAGTAAGAGGAGAATTTTGTGTGTTCAAGACATAGCAAAATGAGTCTCTGTTATATAGTTCGAAAAAATAAATTTATTGGTATATTTTTTATAAAATTTTATTTATTATTTTTCATTTAGACTTAAGTTTTGAATCTCTTAAATTTTAATCAACCAAACAATCTGACATGTGGTAAGCTTTCTTTTTAGCCAACGAAATGCTAACACGTGTCAGCTTATTGCTCAAGAGTTTGGTCCGGCAATAGGTCGTCCGATGGCACGAATCTTTGTTCTGTTGTCTATTAAGAGAGAAAATTGTAACATTGTATCTGTAATCTTTTTTGTGGTCATTGCTAAGGATACCCTGAGTCCCATAAGAAACTGCATTACTTTATCTCTTTCTTTCTTCATACTATGTACTTGGTTGATTTGCAGACTGCTCCGAGATAACACATATCATGATCGGTTAAAGCCTCTTCCTCTCCCCATACTTCCAGAAGTTTCCTGTAGTAGGCCCACACACATCCATATCTCCTTGAGTGAGCGTGACAATATATTTATGCAAGGCAAATAACCTCGGGGCATTTGTACTAGAAACTCTTGTATGCATATTGGATCACGCCTGCATACACTCCCTGGGGAGGCTTAAGGAAGCAACGATGCCCTTCAAGACGGGGTTGATAATCCAAGAAAGAACGACATTGTTACACTTGTCCCAGCGCGCCAGTTCATATGGATCGCCAGGTTTCGAGAAATGTCCTCTCATAAATCTGAGTTTCATTTTAACTGCAAGAACCATCTTCATCGACTTGCACCATGACATGAACTTATTGGCGCTAATTAGAGGTTGAGCCACCGGCAGAACTCCAATATGCTCATTGATGTGCATAAAGAATGATCATCAAACGTGAACACCGGTCCTCGGGCCTGGCTCCTGGGGGTGGGCCACCAGGGCACCAGCCCAAGGTTCAAAGTAAGAGGGGTCCCATTACGGTAAAAAAATGCTCAGTTCTCACTGTGGTTGCTGACTCACTTTTTGTCTCCACGGCTCTCCACGGCAACAGCGGTCTGCCATCTTTTTCGGTGCAATTGTTTCTTACCATATCTATACTTTTGTATAGGATGTTACCTAACAAGTATTTATCGGGAAGTGAAAAAAGTAAAAAAAAACGAAAACGAAAACAAGATCAAAAATTTGTGGAATCTCAAAGAGGTGCGTTTGATAAATTTGTAAGAAAATAAGATCTACTAGAAATTTAGAGTAAGTTGATAAATGTAAGGGAACGATAGATGATTTGAATGATGAAAAATATATTAATCCAAGATGCTACTAATTTAAGTGAACATGATAATGTTAATAATCTAATAGATGATGATGAAACAAATACTTTTGTAGATATATATTACCCTAGGAATTGGCATAATCATGATAGAAAAATTATAGAAATAATAGTTGAAAAGGCACCATGAGAATTGACTCTTGTGTTTTCTTTAGATGATTCTTCAAAACATTATGCGTATAGTTATTATTCTAGGGGCATGAAAAGTGGTGAGAAAATTGACAGAAATTAGTTAATTTATTCGAAATGTGTAGATAAAGTATATTATTTTTGTTGCAAGTTGTTTAAATTAAGCGGCAATAATAGTTTTTTTTAGCAAATATTTGATTTAATAATTGGAAGCACTTTGGAATAAGACTTAAAGAATATGAAAGAAGTGTGGACACTTGACTAATATGGATCAATGTAAAGAATTTAACTCAAAATTAGATAATAATCGTGTTGAGGTATGTCATCCTTGACAAAACAGCACAAGAAGATGCTACAGCACTCCCTGGAGATCGAAACTGGAGCACAATCTGAAGATTGATAAAACAGCAACAAAGTACAGCACAAGAAAATGTTATAGCACTCTGTGGACCATAAAAGCTGAGGCAAGCTGGGCCCAAGACAAAGGCATCAAACAAATGACAGAAACTGTTATAGCAACCCATGATGATTTGAAGCTAGAGCAGAATAACTGATAATCTTGAAGATGCACGAAGAGAGTCCGGCGAGGTGCTGCAGGTGTCGCGAAAGATCAGGGAGCTTTGCAAACGTCATCAAGTGATCGGTAGACTCATCACAAGGCCGGAAGTGATCCAGAGAGATAAGGTTTCTAAGTTCTGATTTAGGGAACCAAATCTCAACAACTCCGCAAGAATTTAGGAGAATATTCAAAAGATGCTGAGCTATTCTACGAATCCTAAGGCAACTAGGGTTTCGAAAAGTTGATCATTGATGAAGCTATTAGAGCAATGCAGAGGCAGAGCAATTGACATCAATCGAAGCATAGAGAATACACAACGAGAGAAAAACCCACGGGCGAAGAGCAAAGACTGCAAGGTTGTTTTGCTAAGTTGTGTAGAGCGCAGAGGAGATTAGAACTCGCAGAGTTTGATCAAGCATTGATCCAAAGAACTCAACTGGATTGTGGCTCGTTGAAGGATCAATCAGTTGCTTCGCAGAACAGCTGCAGACAGGTGGAGTTGCAGGCTGTTGGAAAGCTGAACCCTTCTACCTGATAGTGACAGGTGGTCACTGATCGAGGGGGAGTAAGGTCTGGGTTTGAAGAACTCATAGTGAGCCCGACTGTTTGGCAGAGCGTGCTAGAAGAGTCGTTGACTGAAGTTACATCAATTCTGATATAGAGATTGCTACAGCATTCCGTCTACTACACATTGTAATATGATAGACTAAGTCTGTGTGTCAGGTCTGTAGTTGTTCTTTACTAGAAGTGTGTAGGTAGCACGAAGTGAGTATATGTGACCAAACTGCAAGCTAATTTGTGTGATCAGATTGAGCTAAAGGTTTCGACTGAGTTCGAGGTAGAGGTTGAAACTAGTGTTGACCGAGTTTCTGAGATCCTTGTACTGTAACCGTAAATAGTGAAATCTTGATGATCGGAGAGTGATCCTCCCCAGACGTAGGCATTGGCTGAGCTGGGTAACCAAAGTTATTGCGTGGAAAAGAAAACTGTCCTCCCCAGTCAGCGATGATCTGGCTCTTTGGTGACAATTATCCAAAAGACACTCTTCCCAAAGGCGGGTTTTCATGAAAACCGCCTTTGGGAAGCGCAGCTTTTGGATAATTACAACTCAGTTGGCTAGAGTGATTTTGGACCTCTGTTCAAACAAAAGCCGCCTTTGGCATAAGCGACTTTCATTTGAACTCAGTCGCAGAGTTCTCTTTTTTTCCCTCCCCTCTCCTCCCCTTCTTCTTCCCTGGTGCAGTCCGCCTCGCTCGAAGCCACCAGCCGCTCTTCTTTGCCCCAACCAGCCATATTGGTTGCCTTTCTTCATTCCAAAATCTTTGCTCTAACTCATTGAATTATAATTATCCAAAAGCCGCTCTTCCCAAAGGTTGGGTTTTCATGAAAACCGCCTTTTGGGAAGAGCAGCTTTTCGATAAGAGCATGATCAGAGCTAACTGGATGAAAAATCGTATTTTTTAGAAAATCGCCTTTGCCAAAAACGGTTATCAGAAAAAAAATGGCATATTCGAAAGAAATCCTCAAGATGTGGCATATTGTCAACTCAATTCTTTAATTGAGACATTTGGTAAAACAAATTCCAGGCATTTACATTTTTTATAATCTGGTTGATGACATTTTCATGACAATTTCTTTTCCCAAGCATTTGTACATTCTTTTTTAACTTTGAAACCCATGCATAGTTATATATTCAGTATTCCGGTATCAGAAATTCATCTCCCATTCGGGTCAAGCTTTCTAGTAATCTACTTAGTGGTTCTTTTAATTACGAGACATGTCTGCCAATATCACTGATCAGTCTATTCATCGACTAAATATTCACTCATTTACAAGGGATTTTTGTTCGTTTTTCGGACTTTTTGTTGTCATTTTACTACGTTACTCTAGTTTGAAGTTGTGTGGCCCATTTAGAGCAAAATAAGCAAAAACACAAAGAATTAGATGAAAAGAGACCAAATCTGGGCAGATTGACCTATTCCTCTTCAAAGGCTTGCCGAACGCATGACCATTATTTGATTGAGGCGTGTCATTGCTTGTTGAAAATATAACTTAAAGGACTACAACTTCTTAGTTTACATCAACACAAAATTCAAAGATTAGATGGTCAAAAAGCATTGAAATTTGAATCATGGTGTAGAGTGAACAACAACCCGTACCTAAACAGGCTAGGTATGAAATTGCAGCGCCTTCGTTTGCTAAGAATGTACTAGCAGGCTTCTTTAGCAGGTTGTTATAGCAACCTCTTGTACCACTGTGCTGAAAGAAACTTGTGCAGCGAATGAAAGATAGCACACACGGTTTTGGTTACCCATTTCTGCCAATTGCCTACCTCTGGGGAGGACTGCTCTAGAATCCTCAGTAATACTATCCTTCGATTTCCCTTACACAGAATTGACTGTATGCCTATGCTAAATTAATCTATGAAGCCTAACCTGATCAGTACGAATTACTCCTGATCTGAATAGTCTCAGATCAGCTGCACACGCCTACTCACTCAAGATAATTAAATAGTTACCGCACTGCTCACAGTCTTAGCTATTCTAAATAATACAGTGATTACTCTAGGTTGCTATAGCACACCCTTGTGTCGTATAGCTTGTGTCGATTCTGTCTGCGTCGCTCCAAGCCTTTCGCTAAGTCGATCGAACTGTACCGCGACTGCTGCACACTCCGGAATACTACCCCTCACTCTTTGACCGCCTATCACTGGTGAGAGTGAGTCTTCTTTCGTCTATGAGTTCCTCAGACACTCACGACTCTTCCTTAACTCGCCATGATCAGTTAATAAGCACACAGCTTCAATTGACCTTCTATGATCAGGCACTGATCAGACTCTCCACGTCTCGATCAGTTTCTTGTTCTCTCTGTTATGCGCGCACGCTCTATAATTAGTGATGATCTATCTCTGCTCTGCTCAATTCTTTGTTCTGCACTTGATGCTCTACTCAATTGATTGAAGAGATGTATTCTTGGATTGATCGATGCATTTGCAGCTCTATCGAGCCTTCTTTTAATAGCACCCTCCTGGCCTCATCCTGCTTAGTCGGACGTTTAGAGATAAGGACACCCATCTTCCAAAATAGCATTACCTGGTAGCTGACTTTTTACGGCAGGTAGATGGTTCTCGGAATATTCTTAACTGAATTTAGAAGGCTCCGTTGCTGTTCTTTGTAATTCAGGGCAGCTTGTTCTTCGCACGGAATCAGCTACTCAGGATGCTACACCTCTTCTGCTATACCGAAAGCTGTAGCAACCCCTTGTGCACGAACCTTGTTCACTCTGGCAGGTTTTGTTAATTGAGTTACCTTAACAATTTCCCCATTTCCATTTTAACAAAACTTGATGTCCACTGATATCGTGAGCTCCTGTGATAAATCTTCCATGGTGGCTAACACTCTCCCTTGTCTCCACCTTGTCTCCCCTGGGGGTGGGGGGGTGGTCCTTGAGAGAACTAGGTGGTTAAAACACAGAGACCTAGTGCGGATCTCAGTGTTTCAAATCTAGCTCCATCCAGTGGCATTGTGAAGATGTCTACCAGCTGCTTATCTGTCACAACATGCTCACGAACCATCATCTTCTTCTCCACAAGATCTCTGATGAAGTGATGTCGAAAGTCAATGTGCTTGGTTCGTGATTGTTGCAATGGATTCTTGGAAATGCTCATGACACTCATGTTGTCAAAGTAGAAGGGCATAACAGTTTACTTCATCCCATATTCTGTCAGCATTTGTTTCATCAAGACCATCTGTGCACAGCAACTCCCTACTGCAATGTATTCTGCCTCTGCATTGGACATGAAGATGCTGTTTTGCTTCTTGCTGAACTGGGACACCAAGTTGTTTCCAAGAAAGAAGCAGCTTCCAGAAGTGCTCTTCCTATCTTCTGCGCATCCTGCCCAGTCTGCATAGTTGTATCCTACAAAATCTGCACTTGTGTCCTTAGTATACCATAGACCATAGTTCACTGTACCTCCAACATATCCGATGATTCATTTGACAAACTTCAGATGGCTTTCCTTTGGGCAAGCTTGGTATCTTGCACAAACTCTTACTGAGTAGGAAATATGAGGATGGCTGGCCGTGAGGTACATGAGACTCGTAATCATGCTTCGGTATGTAGATTGATCTACTTCTACTCCTGCTTCATCCTTGGTTACTTTGAGGTGGGTAGCTGCAGGTGCTCTCTTGTGACTGGCTTTGTCCAGCTGGGACATCTTCACCAGGTTCTTGCTATACTTGCTCTGAGAAACAAAGATGTCGTCATCTTTTTGAGATAGTTGTAGTCCAAGGAAGTATGTTAACTCTCCGACCCTGGTCATTTTGAACTCATTCTTCATATGGTCCACGAACTATGAAATTGCAGTGCCTTCGTTTGCTAAGAGTGTTCAAGCAGTTTGCTCTAACAGATTGCTATAGCAACATCTTGTACCATTATGCGGAATTAGGCTTTTGTAGCGAATGAAAGAGAGCACACACGAATTTGGTCACCCAGTTCGGCCAGCTACCTACGTCTGGGGAGGACTACTCTCGAGTCTTCAGTAATTCTACTATCCTTTTTTTCCTTACACAGACTTGACTCTACTCCTACGCTAGATCAATCTATGAAGCCTAACCTGATCAGTACAAATTATTCTTGATCTGAACAGCCTCATATCAGCTGCACTCACCTACTCACTTGAGATAATTAAATAGCTACAACATTGCCCACAGTCTTAGCTTATTCTAAATAAAACAGTGATTATCGTAGGTTGCTATAGTCCACTCTTGTGTCGTGTAGCTTATGCCGAATTCGTCCGCGCTACTCCAAGTCTTCCGCTGAGCCGAACGATCTCTACCATGAGTGCTCCATACTCCGGAATACTACCCCTCACTCTGTGACCACTATCACTGATGGGAGTGAGTCTTCTGCCGTCTATGAGTTCCTCAGGCACTCATGTCGCTCCCTCGACTCACCATGATCAGCGAATAGCACACAGCTTCAATTGACCTTCTTAGATCAGGCACTGATCAGACTCTCCAAGTCTTGGTCAGTCTCTTCTCCACTCTGCTATGAGCGCACGCTCTACACTAAGTGATGATCAATTGAGTATAGCACTCTTTGCTCTACTTAACTGATTAATTGATTGATCAATAATCTATTGCTCTGTCCAGTTGTCTTCAAATAGAAATCTCCAGGCTCCATCCCAAAACAAAATATTCTTTCAGGTTAAAGATAAGGACACCCACCTTCCAAAAGAAACATTATCTTGAAGCTGACTTGTTGCGGCAGGTAGGAGACTCTGGGAATATTCTATATTGGATTTAGAAAGCTTCCGCTGGTCTTCTCTTCAATACTGGGCTGCTTGTTCTCCGCATGGAATCTGCTGCTCAGAATGCTACAACTCTTCTGTTACACAGGGTGCTATAGCGACCCCTTGTGCAACCCCATGTGCACTCTGCTTGTTCACTCTGGTAGGTTTTATCAAACGAATCACAATCTCACCCTTGGCATTTTTGATAAAACCTGATGTCCACTGATGCCGTGTGCTGCGCACGCCTAAGTTAAATAATCCATGATGGCTGACATTCTCCCTTGTCTCCCCCTTTTTGTTACAAATGATCGGGAGGGGGGGGGGGGGATTCCTGAGAGGACTAGACGGTTAAAACACAGAGACACACTATGGATCTTAGTGTTTCAAATCTAACTCCATCCAACAGCTTTGTGAAGATGTCTACAGTTGCTTGTCTTTCATAACATGCTCAAGAACTCTGATCTTCTTCACCACAAGGTCATTGATAAAGTGATGCCGAATATCAATGTTCTTGGTTCGTGAGTGTTGCACTAGATTCTTGGAAATGCTGATGGCACTCATGTTGTCACAGTAGAGGGGCATGGCACTTTTCTTCATCCCATATTCTGCTAGCATTTGCTTTATCCAAACCATCTGTGCACAACAACTCCCTGCTGCAATGTACTCTGCCTCTGCAGTGGACATGGAGATGCTATTTTGCTTCTTGCCGAACCAGGACACCAAGTTGTTTCCGAGAAAGAAGCAGCCTCCCGAAGTGCTCTTTCTGTCTTCTGCGCATCCTGTCAAGTCTGCATCTCTATATCCTACCAAATTTGCACTAGTGTCCTTAGTATACCATAGACTGTGAAATTCACAGCGTCTCAGTTAGGCAGATTTGTGAACAAGCAGTTGCTGCAGCACACTTTTGTTCACTCGGAAATTGTCTCAGCAAACAATGAACAAGACAGAAATTTGTTCACCCAGTTCGGCCAACTGCCTACGTCTGGGGAGGACTATTCTCCAGTCCTCAATCCACTAAACACGAAGGTCTCCAAGTACACTCGGTTACAACTCCACGCAACCTATGCTACTCAACCTTGTGTGGATCACTTGACACAATCAGAACAGGCTCTGACTTGTGTCTGCACACCTTCTACAAATGTCAATCTAGAATAGCTACAGACTTCTCAAGACTCAGCCTATTCTAAACTACACTCACTCAGCAGGGTTGCTGTAGCAACTGCTGTAACACACAGCTGAAGCACAATTGTCTGTGTCGCTTCAAAGCCTTCTGCCGAGCCGTTCGAACGATTCCACGAGCGCTGCACACTCTGGAATACTCCCCCTCACTCAGTGACCACCTGCCACTAGCGAGAACCACCGCTTAGACACTCGACCGAGCCACACACCCGTCAGTTCTTCCGCGGCTGCCCTTGATCAACCAACAAGCACCACAGCTCTGAATTGGCTTCCAGATCAAGCTCGAATCAGACTCTGCAAGTCCTGATTCCCTTCTGCTTCTGTCACCACAGCTCTGCGCTCACGCTCTGCTCTCGGGTGATGATCGAAGAATTCGTCCGTCACACACCAAAATTGCTCTCTCTGAATTCTGTGTATGCACTCGTGTATCCCTCAGCTTCGATCGACCCTTCTGCTCTAAACCTCTTCTTCTTAAATAGCAGCACCAGCTTTAAGCAATGTCCAGGTTTAGGCAATGTCCTAAAAAGAACAATTATCTCCTAAAATCTAGGAGATTAGATTTGATTTTTATCTACAATGCAAATCTCCTTCTCTGACTAGGAAACCTCACTGGAATATACTCCACAGCATTTTAGAAATTCTTCAGATGCTCTCCGTAGAGTTACCAGCCCTTCTAGACAAGCCCAGGTTGCTGCTGCTTCTCGAACAGGTGATGCAGCCACTTGAACAAGCTCCTGCTATAGCATCCCCTGCTGCAGCTGCTGCTAGTTCACTTGTGCTGTAGCAGCTCCTTGTTCACTTGTGCTGGTTTTGTCAAACACTGCCATACTACAATATCAATCTCCCCCTTGGCATTTTGACAAAACCCTAGAACACTTATGCACTCTCCCATGAGCCAGAAAATACTCTAAATACTCTAAATAAAAAAATCAACAATAGAGAGTAAGTAGATGTGGCCACACTCGGCCGTAGCACAACCACGCAGGGTCAACAAAAAAAACATCAGTTCATCAGTTCATCGTTCATCAGTAGCAGTAGCAGTCTCTCCCACTTTTTGTCACAGATGCTCAAGGGGCCTGCTCCTCATCTGCCGGGAACTCCAAGTCTCTAAGCAGACTTCTGATCTGTCCACGCCTAGCATCCCTCCTTTTGGCTTCGGCTTCAAGAATGACCAGCTCAGATCTGAGATGGCTCACAATTCTGGCACGGAGGGCTGATTGAATTATTGCAGCAGGGGGAAGAGAATCCTCCAGGGGAGCTGGAGCTGAATCACCAACCAGGAGTGGATCCTCATAAGCTATGTCCACTGCATGCTTCCCTTTGAACAGCTTATGGTCTACTGTGAAGACCTGCAACTCCTCAGATAAACCTTCAGAAATCTCTCCAAGCTCCGGATGCTGTGAGACCATCATCCCATAGATGAGGGAGGGGAGCACAATGGGCTTGCTGGAGGAACCGCTGCCGGCATGAGTAGCCAGCTGGGGAAACATCACACTGCCCAGGCTGATTCGCCTCCTCTTCCCAATGGAGTAGAGAAGGTTAGCAAAGGCTTTGCTAACCTTCCCTCTGTGAGAGCTGGGGATCCAGTTTCTAATGCCCAGATGATATAGCAAGGCATTCTTGGAGGTTAGTTCAGCAGCACTCAGATTTGGACCACCCCAAGACAGGCACACTCCCCCTGTCAGAACCTTAGCCAGCATCTCTGGCTGAACCTCAGTGGGAGCTCTGGCATTCTCATGGATCTCAAGAAATTCATCAATTTTTTCTGGGGTAATAAGAACTGTCTTACCCCGTACCCAACTTTTTCCAAACTCATCTGCTCCTTCCTCACCAAACTTCTCTTCCATATTCACAATAAATTCCCTAACCAGAGCTATATTGAATCTGAATGGAAAGGTTAGGGACTTGAGAAGGTTTACCTCAGTGAGAAGCTGAATAATTGCTGCTGATCTGTACTTGTCCAGGTCCAGCCTCTTTTCTGACACAATATGCTTTCTCTCAACAGCACTCCAAGATTGAGAAGCACTCCTATTTCTGAACCAAATACCTCCCACTGTGGTTGCAGTTGTGTCTACCAATGCAGGTCCTCTCTCAGACGGTTCACCAGAAGCACCTGCATTTTCTTCACTTGATTCTTCTTCTTCACTACTGGAGACTGGGATTAGGATAGGAGCTTTTCCTTTTTCTGAGGGAGGAGGAGGATGTGCTGCAGCAAGTTCTTGTTCAGGAGACTCAGCTACTGTTTCCTCCCCTTCACCCACAATGCCCGGGGACATAACAAGTGTTCTGCACCTTTCTTCTGCAGAACCTGCTACAACATCCTCTGTAGCTTGTTCTTCTCCAGAGACTTCCTCAGCCACAGCCTCTTCAGACAGCACAGCGGTACTGAATACAGGTTCTCCGTCACGTACCAGGCGCCTCCTCTTCTGCGAAGTTCCTTCGTGTGGAGAGGGCTCGCTGTGCGACACAGGGAGAGGTGCTGGTTCCCACACCACCACATCCAGTCGCTGAGCAGGGGATTCATTGCGCGACTTGGTCCTTCTTTCAGACCTGCCTTGTCGGTCTGCTGCCAGATTCTTCTTCAAACCACGAGTCTTCACCATTGTTGCAGGGTTGTAGAAGGTTTGAGGAACGCACAGTGGGGATGATCAACACCGATTTCTGGGAAGCGCATTCAACTTGCCTTTGCCCTAGAAATTGATTTACCCGTTATCTTCTTTTTCAATTTGAAGCTTCTGGATCACGTGCAACACATGTGCCTTCTCCCAGCTTTAGCAACCAAAACATGTGAACAAGCTTATTTAGACCAGGTTGCTATAGCAAACGCGAGCTAGTTCACCTATTCATTCCGGAAGACAGTTTTGCTTGGCGGATCCTTGAACGGTTCTGATGGTGACTTCTTCACCCATATCTGAGTTTGTCTAGAGTTCCTCCTCTTACGACCCTCAAGGCTCCTATCTCTTCGTTTGTCATGTTTAGGTTTCCACACCTGTATATCATGTGGTTTCCTTCTGTTTTTAGTAATCCAGTGCCCTGGTACAGCAGTCCTAGAGATCCTTTTCTGTGATTCTATCCAGCAATGAGCCTTTCTGGAAGCAACTGGGTGCGGGGTTTCTATGCAGCATGTGTTGATTCTGGATTTTGGTCCCCCTTTTTCAACTGAGGCAGTTCTGTGCCGTTGCTTCAGGTTGAAGGTAGTCTTATGATTCCCAATACTTGTGCAAGAACTCCTTTTATTCTGACCCTTTTTCTTTGTTTTAGAAGGATGATGTGCCAGGTGCTGCAGCATCCTCTTGTTCACCCGTCTAGTTCCAACTTTCCCTGCAGGTTTCGAGAGCTCACCTGTATTAATTTTTTCGTCTATCATGGCATCTGAGGCTTTAATGAAAACTGTTCCTCTAGAACTTTCTTCACCAGTATACCCAAGCCCCGTTCTCCCTTTTCCAAGTCTTTGATAAGACAAAATTTCATCCAAGATATTTTTCTGAGAGTCAGTTTCCTTGGCTGTTGCTGGTGAGGAACCAGTGTCAATAACTTGTCTTCATGTGTCTTCCCTTTTCAGAATGGTTACTTGACTGTTGGATGTGAGGAGAAATTTTCTACGTTCTTCTTCCAGAACCTTGACTCTGTCAGTCAATGCTTGATTTGTCTGAAGAGCTGCCTCACACTGTTTCAGGATCTTCCCAAGATACTCAATAAGACTGTCAGATGAGCCCTCTTCATCTTCACTTTCAGATACTTCAATCCCATAGTGAATTCATCCATCTTTAGTTGTTTGAGGTTGAAATCTGACACACTAGTTAGCACAACACAGTTTTCTTCATCACTATCCTCAGAGTCACTCCATTTTGCTGTCAGAGACTTGCTGTTCTTTTTCTCTGAATTTTTGAAGGTTTTGCTCGGACAGTCAGCCTCAATATGTCCATATCCTTCACAGTTCCAGCATTGGACACCTTTTTTCATTTCTTTCTTCTCATCTTCATCCTGAGCTGGTTCCTTCCCTTTCCTTTTATTTTCACTACCCCTTCTGAATTGTTTTCGCGAGGAAGAGCTTTTTCCGGTTCTGGATTCCATGTTCTTCAGGAGCTTTCCAAGGTTCTTAACAAGCATACTCAGCTGATCTTCTGGAACTGGCTTCTTGGATTCTGCTTTAGCTTTTAGTCCAACATCCTTGTCCTTAGCAGTGATGTTTTCTTTAACCAGCTTCATCTCAAATTGTTTGAGAGACCCCATCAACTCTTCAAGCCTCATAAATCTGACATTTTGAGCCTCTTCAATGGCCGTCACTTTCATGTCAAATCTTCTGGGCAGCGATCTGAGAACCTTTCTGATCAGCTTTTCTTCAGGGATGGGTTCACCAAGAGCATGGGCTTCATTTGCAAGATCACAGAGTTTAGCATTAAACTCAGTCACAGTCTCCTCTTCCAGCATTCTCAGATTCTCAAACTGTGTAGCAATGATCTGGAGTCTTGACAGCTTCACTCTATCAGTTCCTTCATGTGCAGTTTGCAGAATTTCCCACGTTTGTTTGGCCATGTCACAATTCGATATCAACCTAAAATTGTTAGCATCAACTGCAGCAAAAATTGCATTCAGGGCCTTTGAATTACCAGTTGCTGCAGCTCCCTCTTCAGCAGCCCATTGTTCTTCAGGCTTTATCCGTGTGACTCCCTGTTCATCCATGGTAATTGGGGGAGACCACTGGACCATTATTGCTCTCCAGGTCTTCTCATCAATGGCCTTGAGAAAGGCTTTCATCCTAGCCTTCCAATATCCATAGTTGCTTTCTTCCAACAATGGAGGTCTGCTTGTGCTCTATCCTTCCTTCATTGTCGTGGCTACTTCAGAGACACTGAATGATCTTTTACTCTGTGTGTCGAGCTCCCGCTCTGATACCAATTGAAATTCACAGCGTCTCAGTTAGGCAGATTTGTGAACAAGCAGTTGCTGCAGCACACTCTTGTTCACTCGGAAATTGTCTCAGCAAACAATGAACAAGACAGAAATTTGTTCACCCAGTTCGGCCAACTGCCTACGTCTGGGGAGGACTATTCTCCAGTCCTCAATCCACTAAACACGAAGGTCTCCAAGTACACTCGGTTACAACTCCACGCAACCTATGCTACTCAACCTTGTGTGGATCACTTGACACAATCAGAACAGGCTCTGACTTGTGTCTGCACACCTTCTACAAATGTCAATCTAGAATAGCTACAGACTTCTCAAGACTCAGCCTATTCTAAACTACACTCACTCAGCAGGGTTGCTGTAGCAACTGCTGTAACACACAGCTGAAGCACAATTGTCTGTGTCGCTTCAAAGCCTTCTGCCGAGCCGTTCGAACGATTCCACGAGCGCTGCACACTCTGGAATACTCCCCCTCACTCAGTGACCACCTGCCACTAGCGAGAACCACCGCTTAGACACTCGACCGAGCCACACACCCGTCAGTTCTTCCGCGGCTGCCCTTGATCAACCAACAAGCACCACAGCTCTGAATTGGCTTCCAGATCAAGCTCGAATCAGACTCTGCAAGTCCTGATTCCCTTCTGCTTCTGTCACCACAGCTCTGCGCTCACGCTCTGCTCTCGGGTGATGATCGAAGAATTCATCCGTCACACACCAAAATTGCTCTCTCTGAATTCTGTGTATGCACTCGTGTATCCCTCAGCTTCGATCGACCCTTCTGCTCTAAACCCCTTCTTCTTAAATAGCAGCACCAGCTTTAAGCAATGTCCAGGTTTAGGCAATGTCCTAAAAAGAACAATTATCTCCTAAAATCTAGGAGATTAGATTTGATTTTTATCTACAATGCAAATCTCCTTCTCTGACTAGGAAACCTCACTGGAATATACTCCACAGCATTTTAGAAATTCTTCAGATGCTCTCCGTAGAGTTACCAGCCCTTCTAGACAAGCCCAGGTTGCTGCTGCTTCTCGAACAGGTGATGCAGCCACTTGAACAAGCTCCTGCTATAGCATCCCCTGCTGCAGCTGCTGCTAGTTCACTTGTGCTGGTCTGCTTGTTCACTTGTGTTGTAGCAGCTCCTTGTTCACTTGTGCTGGTTTTGTCAAACACTGCCATACTACAATATCAGACTGTAGTTCACCGTGCCTCCAACATATCTGATGATTTGCTTGACAAGCTTCAAATGGCTTTTCTTTGGGCATGCTTGGTATCTTGCATATACACCTACTGAGTAGGAAATATCAGGACGGCTGGCCATGAGGTACAGGAGACTCACAATCATGCTTCGGTATGTTGAGTGATCTACTTCTGCTCCTGCTTCATCCTTGGTTAGTTTGAGGTGCGTGGCTGCTGGTGTTCTCTTGTGACTGGCTTTATCCAACTGGAACTTCTTCACCAGGTTCTTGCTATACTTGCTCTGAGAGATAAAGATGTCGTCATCTTTTTGTGATACTTGTAGTCCAAGGAAGTAGGTTAACTCTCTGACCATGCTCATTTTGAACTCGTTCTTCATATGATCTACGAACTGCTTCACCAACTGTAGTGAACTAGAACCATACACAATATCATCTACATATATCTGAGCAATCACAAAGTCTGACCAGGTTCTTTTGAAGAAGAGTGTATTGTCAGCTCCTCCTCTTTCATAGCCGTGCTCTTCTAGAAAGATGGTCAGCTTCTCATACCATGCTCAGGAGGTCTGCTTTAACCGTACATGGCCTTCTTAAATCTGTAAACATGTCCTGGTTGGTGGGGGTCTTCAAAACCTTTTGGTTAAGCGACATATACCTCTTCTGACAGTACACCATTAAAGTAAGCGCTCTTGACATCCATCTGGTACAGCTTGAACTTGAGATGGCAGGAAATAGCCAGGAGGAGTCTGATGGCTTTCAGGCGAGCCATTAGTACAAAGGTTTCATCATGTCTATCCCTTCAATCTGAGTGTACCCTTGAGCCACCAATCTGGCCTTGTTCCTCGTGATGTTTCCCTTCTCATCAGTTTTATTTTTGAAGATCCACTTGAATCCTATGATGTTTACCCCTTAAAGTCTGGCCACCAAGTCCCATACATCATGTCTCTCGAATTCTGTCAGCTCTTCTTGCATAGCCATTATCTAGTACTCATCACCCATAGCTTCCTTGAAGTTCTTTGGTTCGACACTGGACATAAAACAAGAGTTGTAGATAGATGCCCATGCATCTAAATGAGATGATCGTCTAGTCTATCTCCCCTATGTTGGATCTCCAATAACATTTGTTAATGGGTGGTTCCTTTGAATTCTCTTGGGTGGTTACCGAGTGGAACTTGGTGCAGCTTGTGATTCATGGTGCTGTTCATCAGTACTTAGTTCTGAGGCAGTATTTTAAGCAAGTTGATCCAGGGAGTCTGCTATAGCATCCTCTTGTACTACTGCTTGTTCAACCCCATTCTGCTTCAATATGCTGATTTCTGTGTTCGAGTCTTCATCTTCATTGCGTGATTTGACCTCTGCTTCGACATCAATTATGACCACATTTATGGATTCCATTACAGTCTCGGTTTTCTTGTTGTAGACATGATATGCTCGGCTGTTGATAGAGTACCCAAAAACATTCCTGCATCGGTTTTTGGATCAAACTTCTTTATGTACTCCCGATCTCGCAGAATGTAATTATTCACTCCCAAATTGAAATTCGCATGGCCCTTGAGATACTAATTGTGTACAAGCAGTTGCTATAGCAACTCCTTGTTCAGCCGAATCTGGTGCATGTAACGAAAACAACGAAGAGAAATTTGTTTCCCAATTCGGCCAATCTGCCTACGTCTGGGGAGGACTATACTCCAATCCTCAATCCACTAGTCTCCAAGGTATTCCGTACAACACAGACTCGACAATCTATGCTACCCAACCTCAACTAGCTTTACAATCAGAACACCCTCTGACTTGTGTCTCACACACACCTACGCACTTGGAATTAATTCAGAATAGCTATACCATTGATCCACAGACTCAAGCCTATTCTAATTAAAGCAATGTCTCCATAGATTGCTATAGCACACCCTTGTGCAGATAGCTTGTGCAGGTTCTGTCCGCGTCGCTCCACAGCCTTCCGGTGAGCCGCTCGAACTCAGTGAGTGCTCCTCACTCTGGGATGCTTCCCCTCACTCAGTGACCGCCTGTCACTAGCGAGAACAAGGCCTTCTGCAGATTGTCCGAGTTCCTCCACTCGACAACTCTTCTGTTGCCTTCCTTGATCAGCCAACAAGCAAGGACTGCTCTGAATTGGCCTTCTCCAATCAAGCTTTGACCAGACTCTGCAAGTCTTCGATCAGCGTCTGCTCAACCACTCAGCTTTGCGCTCACGCTCTACTCGGTGGTTATGCGATCCTCCGCTTGGCACTCTAAATATATCACTTGGTATATTGCTCTCCTCTGTGTATGTTGAATCACTTAATTCTCTATCTCTCCTTTGCCTCTCTGCCCAGCCTCCTTTTAAATGAGCTCTAGCTTTCACAAATTAGGAAGCCCTCAAAGATCAAGATCATATCTCCTAATTTTTAGGAGATTTGATTCTCTAATCAAATCTCCAAACCTGAGGCACAGAATCTTTAGTGAGAATATTTGAAGGCCTTAAAGCCTTATTTGGAATCCTCTGTTGAATAGCTGCTTCCACTGGGCAGAAACTACTTCGATCAGAAAACTATTGTCACAACTCTCTACTACAACATCTGCTATAGCAGCTGCTTGTTCACTGAGCTTGTTCACTCAGGCAGGTTTTGTCAATTGGATGCCATTTGCATTATCATACTTGACAGTGGGCTTCCTCAGAATCCACAGCTCATAGCTTGTCTGGTTAGTTCCCTTCCTGATGTAGACCCGGTTGATGATATAGCAGGCGGTGTTCATTGCCTCAGCATAGAATCTCAGTGGTACATTCTTTGCATGGATCATGACTAGAGCCATCTCCTGGATTGTTTGATTCTTCCGTTCTACTACACCATTTTGTTGAGGAGTAATTGGAGATGATTATATTGGTGAGTAATTCCTCATTTGCAATAGAAACTGTCCAAGGCTTCATTTTCAAACTCCTTCCCATGATCACTTTTGATGGCAGCTATTCTGAGATCCTTTTCTGTTCAAGCCGAGAGGCTAATGTTACTACCATTATCACCATGTCGGACTTCTCCCTGATAAATTCTATCCAAGTGTATCTTGTGAAATCTTCAACACATACGAAAGCGTACCGTCTTCCACATCTTTCTGCTTCCACTGGTCCCATCAAATCCATATGTAGCAATTGTAGTGGTCTGGATGTTGATGTTCACAACTCTCGAGTAAGGGACCTTCTTCTGCTTGCCTATCTGACATTCCTCGCAAATATTATTCACCTCGCCTTTGATCTATGAGATCCCTCGGACAAATCATTTAACAACTATTTTAAGGGTTCTTATATTGATGTGCCCCATCCGCTTGTGCCATAGGTTCATCTCATCAATGTTGGTCATCAGGCAGGTTGACGAAGGGGTTTCTATACCAACCTTTAACAGGTAGCAGTTGTTCTTCGATCTTGTGCCCTGCAGTATACATGATCCAATTTTGTTGAGAACTTGACAGGAGTCTTGAGTGAAATTTACCTGATATGTGTTGTCACACAGCTGGCTGATGTTGATGGGGTTCACCTTGAATTTGTCCACGAGCATTACATTCCTCAGTTTGGGCAGACGTTGAGCATCTAGTGTTCCTTTACCCAGAACTCTTCCTTTTAGACCGTTCCCGAACTTCACTAGTTGTTCTGAGCAGGGTTTGATGTTTGTCAGGAATGATCTTTCCCCAGTCATGTGTGCCGAGCAACCGCTATCAAAGTACCAGCTTCCCTCTTTTGTTGAACCTGAAGTGCTGACAAGGGCATAATGTACTGACCTTTCCTGTCTTTGTGGTTTCATATATTTGTTCTGAATCGGGCAGTTCCTCTGAATGTGTCCCTTTTGGTTGCAGGGTTAGCATCTTTGATTTCTGTTTCTCGACTTCATCTCTGCTCCGGGTGGATGGTACGGGGGTTGCTGTAGCATCCTCTTGTCAAATTTCTTAGTATCCCCTGTTTAGTGATATTTTCAGATCCTCTAGATGCTCTGGATTTGGCTATATTGCATTCATTTTCGCTTTTGTCTGTGTCATCATCACTCCATTTTGCTGAGAAAGAGTTGTTTTTATTCTTTTGGGAGCTCTTCTTTGGTTGCTTGGGCAATTGGCTTCTCGGTGCCCATATCCTTCGTATCCCTAGCACTACCTTTCCTCCTCTCATTCTTCTATTCATCATCTTGTACAGGTTCTTTCTATTTTCTCTAATCGTTTCCACCTCTTGTGGGTTGCCTTCTGAACTTTGAGGATTGATCAGGCTTGGAATCCATCTTCTTCAAGAATCTGCTGAAGTTCTTTACCAGCAGGCCGAGTTGATCTTCAGTTGAAGGCTTCTTTTCTGCTTCAGCCTTTAGTCCGACACTTTTGCCCTTTGCTGGAGGATCATCTTTGATCAGCTTCATCTCAAACTGCTTGAGGGATCTAATAAGCTCTTCTAGCCTCATATTCTTGATGTATTGAGCCTCTTCGATGGCTGTTGGCGTTTTAGGCAAGCAAAATGAAGTTCTATTCTAGTCACGCAAATATCAAACAATATTTATAACCGAGTGACCTCGGATCGAACCCAAGGGAAAAGCTTAGACTAATTGACAACTAATCAATGCTACTATTGTAAGTCTACGGTTTTTGGGGGGGTTTTTGTCCTCCTATAGAGGTATCTCTAGCAAGCACTAAAGATAAATGATATTTTTGGTTTTGCTTAATGAATAAAAAGGGTGACTAGGGATTCAACTTCCCCCCTAAGATATGAGGAAATGAAATAACTCACTAATACATGCATGAACTACATTTGGTTGATAAAAGCAAGGCTAATGCATCGTCCGCTCTAGGTTCAACTCTCGCTGCTTCCCTAGAATGGAGAGGATACATAAATGACATGGTTCTCAAACTCTCATTCTATTGAACCGTGTATAATTTGAGTCCCATAACCGCACCCTCTCGGTCTATTGGCCGGTTACTCAAATCCGCTCAAAACTTAGCCTAATGTCAAGAATGCATGTCGCTCTCACGCACAAACACTCCATCTATGATCATACAATAGCTATGAAATATCCTAAGTTCAACTCTCGCTCCTTCCTTAGGGGTTCTAACCCAGCATACTCACTTAAGCATTTCGTCAAACACTTGGTGTGCATACAATGAATACATAGCTGGGGCACAATATAATCAAACCAAACTTCATTCAATGCAATAAATTAGAGTTCTACATCATATCCAATCCTAGGGGATCCATTTAATCCCCAACCACAAGAACAACTACTCACTCATAATGAGTGTGCACAAATACATGACAACTAAGGGAAACATAAATGTAAATACAAATCTAGGGTTTAAGAGAGGTTGGTGTAGAATCTTCAATCCAAGCTTCAATCTTCAAGCAAGCTTCATCTTCTTCGAGTTCCAATCGCCTAGGGTTGCAAAAATATGGAAGCTCTCTTTCTTCACTTCCATCTCATTCTATTTATACTTTGTGAAGATTTCCAAAAAAGTGCCCGAGGTGACCGAATCACTTGATTCGGTCAATGTCCATGTGATTCGCTCGAAGCTTTTGTTCAGTGCTGTTTTGAGTTTGGGCGAATCACTTTTCTTGGCCGAATCACTTTTGATTCGGTCACACCCTTCATGTGATTCGGTCAAACGTCTTATGGAGCTCAACTGATTCGGGCACCTCTGGGCGAATCACTTCTGATTCGGCCGAATCATCTGTTCAGTGCTGATCTCGGACTGGGCGAATCACTTTTCTTGGCCGAATCACTTTTGATTCGGTCACACCTTTATGTGATTCGGTCAAATCTTCAGGACTTTCCCCGGATCAGGTCAATTCCCGCAGCTGAGAGTGATTCGGTCAAGCTGGTGGGCGAATCACTTATGATTCGGCCGAATCACTTCTGCAGTTTGCTCGACTTCCTTCTTTTGATCTCCATCGACCAGAATTCGTCTAGCTTTTCTTCGGGCCACTTCGTATTGTGAGATATATAATTTTAACCTGAAATGGACGAAGAAATCATCAAATGGCTTTATAGAATTGCGGAACAAACAATAAGTAAGGGAAAAATGTGGACAAATAAAAGGTTATTTGTCCGCTCATCAGCTGTCACCTTCATATGAAATCTGGGAGATAGTGATCTGTGCACTTTTCTAATCAGCTTCTCTTCTGATATAGGTTCTCCGAGGGCATGCACCTCATTGGACAGGTCGCAGAGTTTGACGTTGAACTCGGTGATAGTGTTATCTTTCAGCATCCTCAAGCTCTCGAACTGAGATGTGATCATCTACATTCTAGATGTCTTCACCTTGTCAGTCCCTTCATGTGCTGTCTTGAGAATCTCCCAAGCTTGTTTGGCTATGTCACAATTTGAGATCAACCTCAAATTGTGAGAATCAATAGCAGCAAATATTGCATTTAACACCTTAGCATTTCCGATTGCCACACCTTCATCTCCAGCTATCCATATCTCGTTGAACTTCTTTCAGGCAACTCTTTTTTCATCAAGGGTCAATGGAGGTGACCACTCAGATACGATTGCTCTCTAGGTTCTTATCATCAACAGCCTTGAGGAAGTTCTTCATCCTCGCCTTCCAACACTCATAGTTGCTTTCTTCCAACAGGGGCGGCCGACTTATGCTCTGACCTTCTTTCATCTCTGCTTGATCTGCTTAGCAATGTGCTCAGGATCTTTACTCTGTGTGTCGAGTTCCCGCTCTGATACCAATTGAAATTGCAGCGCCTTCTTTTGCTGAGTGTACAAGCAGTTTGCTCTATAAGGTTACTATAGCAACCTCTTGTACCATTGTGCGGAATTAAGCTTGTGAAGCCAATAGAAGAGAGCACACACAGATTTGGTCACCCAGTTTGGCCAATTGCCTACGTCTGGGGAGGACTACTCTGGAGTCCTCAGTAATTCTACTATCCTTTAGTTTTCCTTGCACAGACTTGACTCTACAAACCTTGAACATCTAGTGTTCCTTTACCCAGAACCCTTCCTTTTAGACCGTTGCCAAACTTCACTAGTTGTTCTGAGCAGGGTTTGATGTTTGTCAGAAATGATCTTTCCCCAGTCATGTGTGTCGAGCAACCGCTTCAAAGAACCAGCTACCCTCTGTTGTTGACATTGAAGTGCTAACAAGGGCATAATGAACTAATGTTTCCCGTCTTCGTGGTTCCCAATATCTGTTCCGAATCGGGCAGTTCCTCTAAATATGTCCCTTTTGGCCCAGGAGTAGCATCTTTGATTTCTACTCCTCGGCTTCATCTCTGCTCCAGGTGTATGGTACAGGGTTTGCTGTAGCACCATCTTGTTCAACTTTCTTGTTATCCCCTATTTAGTGATATTTTCAGATCCTCTGGATGCTCTGAATCTAGCTATATTTCATTCATCCTCGCTTTTGTCTATGTCATCATCACTCCATCTATCTGAGAGAGAGTTGTTATTCTTTTGGAAGCTCTTCTTCTAGTTGCTTGGGGAGTCGGCTTCTCGGTGCCCATATCCTTCGCATCCCCAACACTGCATACCTTTCCTCCTCTTCTTCTCTTCATTATCTTGACCAGGTTCCTTCTCTTTCCTCTGATCGTTTCCACCTCTTTTTGGTAACCTTCTGAACTTTGAGGATTAACCAGGTTTGGAATCCACCTTCTCCAGGAATCTGCTGAAGTTCTTTACCAGCAAGCCGAGTTGATCTTCAGTTGTTGGCTTCTTGTCTGCTTCAACCTTGAGTCCCACTGTAATACCCAGATATTATTAAATTTGATATTCAAAATATGTTAAGAGAAGTTGCTTGGTCAAAGCAAATAGACATATTAGAATAAATAATTATAAGTAATAATAATAATAAGAGGATTTGCGTGAAAAGAAAGCAAACAAGAGGAAAAGACAAGAGAAGGAGGCGGTGGAAAGAGAGAGTCGGGGTTTTCTCTCATCTCTCTAATTCTCAGACGATTACATGATCTGGAATTCTAGGGTTCTAGAAATTGGTTGCGCGGTGGAGAAAGGTGAGGGCTTTGAGCAGTGTTGTTTCCCTTTGCATTGATTGAGGTTGTGTTTGAATCTCTATTAGACTGCGTTTTGGTTGAGCAGTTGGTGGAAAGTTGGTGATGCGGTTTTGTTGTGGTGTTATGTAATGTGATTGCGAGAATCTCTGTTGCCTTGTTTCTCGATTTTTCATTTTGGGTGTTCTTCTTGATGTTAAGTATTTTGCTTTGAAATTTCTGTACTGTTAGCTTGATTTTGAGGTTGGTTTCTGCTGGGTTGGAGAAAGATTGAATCTTGAGGTGAATTTGGAGGTTTTGTGATGTGGGTTGCTCACAATTGGACTGATGGGTGTGCTGGCATGCCATTTATGGACTTTTGGGGTCATGAAGCTGATTCGGTCAAGCTGTGATTCAGATCTGGTTGTGAATTTAGGGTTTTGATCTGGGGCTATTTAGTGTTGAGAGTTGATTTGATACTTATACTAAGTCAATTGAAAACACATGGGTTATATGTGATGCACCATGATGAAATACAAAGAAGCCGTGAGCTATCTTAAGATGTGGCGGGATGATAATATATTTTCTTAACGGTCGTATAGGTTTAGGGAACAAAACTGCTAACGGAACTGGTTGACTACACGCTCTAAAAACAATCTTATAGTGAGTAAATAATTCCCACATATTCTCTTCGTATTAATTGTAAGTTTTACCGTACATAGTGCATAATCATCCGTAAATGGATTCTGTTAAATTTGAGAAGAGAGTTTGTGATAAGTATCACACACGTGCATACATATTGCATCATGAGACTGCACTTTTGTTATGCGATGATAATTCTGCATTTTGTTACGCGATGATGAATTTCGCGTTTTGATGATCCGGATCAGCAGTGACGACTGCTAGCTATATGCTTCTGTTAGTTGCAGTACTCATTCTGAGCATCCACACATTTGTATGTGTGCATTTGAATTATCTGATTGTTATTAGCTTATTCCTATACATGTACAAGCTTAATAAATGACATATCTCATTTATTGGATACGTAAGAGTATAACCGCTTACAAGAGTACGTACGGGTTATTTCCTAACTGAGTCTCCTCGACCCACCTCTTTTATTACCCTTCTTTACAGATAAGTGAATTGGTAGCTGCTCAAGGGTCCAGTTGTCCTCGACGAGAGAGCTATCATTTCTTAAGGTGCCATCTAACTTCAGATATTTTTTGGGACTCGTTATCAACTGTCCTTTTTGATTCGTTTTGGCTAGAGTTACGCTCCGTTGTCTAGGGGGGTTACGGGGAACACATTTTGCTTAGTTTAGAAGTAAATTCGTTTTCGTAAATATTTTAAATTTTATGAATGAATCAATTAGAAAAAAAAAACTATTTTCACGTAATATTGTCATATGTAAGGCTTGCTTGGTTGTTGGTCAAGCGCCGGTCTCGATCTGGATTTTAGGTCGTGACAAAGTTGGTATCTGAGCCTAGGTTTGTCCCCATAGTACACGGAGCTAGGACTTAGTAGAATTTTGATTATGATAGTGTAGAGCACCACCATCATAAACAATGTTCTGCTATGATCTTTAGGAAATTTTTTCTTATTTGTAGTCAAACCACTTTCTTGACATTCAGGTTTGCTGATAAAAAGTTATTCATAGAGGTTATGGTGGCACCAGGTGGGTCAACTCGTTCGAGAGGTACTTCTTGACCTCGCAGAGGTGTTAACACCAGTAGAAGTATGCGTGTCGGTGTTGATGATGTTAATCAGCCGTTCCCTAGCATTGTGCCACGCAACACTCGGGCAGGGAACAATCCGAGAGGTGTACGTAGCGAACAACCGGGAAGCGAGCCAGTTATTCCACCTCAGGCCACAATGTCATATACCGATGTCGTGAGCAATATTCAGAGTTTGAATCAGGTGTTGTATGGTATGGTGCCACAGGGTGTTGCTCCGCGCCAACCCATAATGCAATCATTCGTTGCTCCACCACCAGCAAGTGGTGACAATGTAGATTTACATCCGGCTCAAGGTGTATGTCAGTCTATTGATGATGGAGGTGTGAATCTGGATGGGTTCATCAGGCATCAGCCGCCGAATTTTAGTGGAACGGATGAAAAGGATGACCCTCAGACATTTATTGATCAGACTCAGCGTCTTTGTCAGGTTCTTCATTACCCGTCTTGGAGGTCAATGAAGTTGGCTTCCTTCAGATTGTATGGTGTTGCTAAAGCTTGGTTTGATGTTGTGGTGAGGGGTTGGAGCACAGAGCAGCCGCATTTGGAATGGGATGAATTTAAGACATTATTCTTGGAGAGATTTTTGCCTATTAGTATGAGGGATGCGAAGGCAAAAGAGTTTGAGATGTTGAGACAAGAAGCTATGACGGTTACGGAGTATGCTAATAAGTTCACTGCCTTATCAGCTTATGCCCCACATTTTGTGAAGACGGAGCAAATGCGCATTAAGCGTTTTACTATGGGATTACGTCACAATATTTTTCGATCTGTGGTCAGCACTCAGTTTTCTAGTTTCTCAAGAGCTGTGGATATTGCACGAGTTATAGAAGACAGAGAGCTTTTAGAGAGAGCTACTTGTGATCCGAGAAAGAGGCCTCGTGAGAATGATCAGTATGAGAACCAGCGTCGAGGAGACTTTCGAGGAGGTAGAGGTCAACGTTTTCAGCGAGGTAATCAGTTCAAGTCATCACAGCGCGGTCAGCCTAATACTATCTCACATGACTTTAAAGCCCCCCAACAGAGTATGGGAGGTCGGCTTTCAGGTTCGAGAAATCATGATCAGTTGAAGATTCAGTGCAAGACTTGTGGTCGATTTCATACAGGTGTTTGTTATCGCTAGGCTGGTGCATGTTTTCATTGTGGTCAGAAAGGGCACTTTATTAACCAATGTCCCCATCAAGGTGCGAGTATCCATCACATAGCAGCGTATCCTTCTCTCACATATGTGCCTTTAGTTCAGCCTACGGTGCAATCTGGTACCACTAGTAGTCAATATGAAGGAACCGATTTTCCGTTAGCGCAGTATGGAGCCAGTGTTGGAGGTCAAACTATTAGTCAGACTATGAGCAACCAACCTCAACATCTGGATGGAAGCACACAGGCTAGAGTTCTTGCACTTACACCTCGTGATGCTGAAGCTTCTAATGCAGTCGCCATAGGTACCTTACTTGTATGCAATATTGATGCTTCTGTATTATTTGATCCTGGAGCTACGCATTCATTTGTTTCGCCATATTTTGCATCTCACCTTACTATGAGTCCTTCACGCTTGGAGACACCCTTATCGGTAACTACTCCACTTGGGGTCGTATTGAGATGAAGTTGGTATATCGTTCATGTTTGATTCCGATTGGTGGTCACATTATGCAAGCAAACTTAATTTTGCTTGATATGTTAGACTTTTATATCATTTTGGGGATGGATTGGTTATCTCGTATTATGCCACTCTCGATTGCCGTGAGAAGGTGATCACATTTCGATTACAGGATGAGCCAGAATTCACATTTTTATGTGATAGGAGTCTATCGTCTCCTTATATCATATCAGTGCTGATGGCTGATAAGTTGATGAGAAAGAGATGTGAGGCCTACTTGGCGATAATATTGGATGCTAAGAATCAGACTCAGTCATTTACATTGGATACGTTAGCGGTAGTAGCTGATTTTGAAGACGTCTTTCCAGAAGATTTGTTTGGACTACCTCCAGTGAGAGATGTGGAATTTTGTATCAATAGAGTCCCTGATACGGAGCCTATCTCAATTCTTCCTTATCGAATGGCTCCGATGGAGCTGAAAGAATTGAAAGCTTAATTATAAGAGCTACTTGACAAGGTGAAACGCTGTGGTTGTAGCGGTAGTAAAAATACTAGTCCAATCACGGTGTTCAAATAATATTTATAATCCGAATGACCTCGAGTCGAATCCAAGAGAAATGCCTAATGCAAGTCTATTAAATAAAAAAGGGGGGTTTTTCCTCTAAGCGAGGTATCTCTAGTGAATATTAAAGATAAGATGAAATATGGTCTAAGGGAAAATAATAGAGAAAGCGTAGTCGGAATCCTACTTCACCCCTAGGTCATACGATTAGCAACACAAAACTTGTCTAAATCACGATTAAATTCGAGTGATGGTTCTAGGCTAAGGTATCACACATTCTAAATTCAACTCTCGCTCCTTCTCTAGAATGGGAATGATACCTAAATAGTACGGTTCTCAAACTCTCGCTCTATTGAACCGCGTAGAACTAAAGTCTCCTAATCTCAACCTCTCGGTCTATTGATATTTAACTAAAGTCGCTCAATACTTAGCCTAGTGGAATGTGTATGTCACTCTCACGCACACACGTAACCTAAAATAATCATGTTTGATCTTTTAAACAACCTAAGTTAAACTCTCATTCCATCCTTAGGTGTTCTACCAATTCATACTCATTCATGCGTTTCGTCAAACACTTGGTGTGCACAAAATTGATATGAAGAGAAAGCATGAGAATTTTCAACCAAACTTCACTCATATAGATAAAAAGACAAGTCTTGCATTACAATCAAACCTAAGGGTTCCATAAGAATCCCTACTACTAAACAACTACTCACTCATGTGTCGCTCATGGTGAGTTTGAAAGAAAACATAATGACATAGTTTAACAAGAGAAAGTAAAGAAGTAGAGTAGTAGAGAAGTAGGGTATGAGTAAGGGTTGATGTAGAATCTTCAATTGATGATGTCTTCTTCCAATTCTCCAAGTTCTCCAATTAGGGTTTCGTCCCATGAGAGGAACCCTACGCGCCGGAGGCACCCCAAGGCTCTCTTTTAATTTTTCCCATCTTTGACCTATTTATACTCACCCGCCGTGCCCGAATCACTTGATTCGGGCAAGGCTTAATGAACTGATTCGGACAGAGTGTCTGAATCACTTCTGAAGCGTTAGAATCTTGCTTATTTGACCCTTTAAACCTTCGAACCACGTCTTGACGTAAACTACAAAGTTGTAGCTCTTTGAATTAGCTTTCCAACAAATATGGCTCGCCTCAAACGGATAAGAATAGCGCGCTCAGCAAGCCTTCGAAGATGAACAGGTCAGTCTGCCCAGATTTGATCTACAAGTAAATTCTCTCCGAATCAAGTGATTCAGGCAGCCACATAGTTTGATTCGGTCGAATCATAATGTCAGTGCTGTACTGAAGCTGGCCGAATCACTTTTCCTTGGCCGAATCACTTTTGATTCGGACATTCCTTCAATTCCTCTTTGGGCGAATCACTTGTGTAGCGCCAGAATCTCGCCTGTGTTGACCACTGAAACCTTCGAATCACGTCTTGATGTAAACTATAAAGTTGTAGCCCTTTTGAGTTAGCTTTTCAGCAAGATATGGCACACTTCAATCGGATAAGAATTGTGTGCTCGGCAAGCCTACGAAGATGAGTAGGTCAATCAGCCTGGGCGAATCAAATCTACCTTATGCTTGATTTTGCTCTCTTTTGCTCTCGATCGACTAGAATTCACCCGAAACTTCTTCGGACCACTTCATATCATGTAGTACGCATTTTCAACCTGAAATGGACAAAGAAAACATCAAATGACTTTATAAATAAATGAACAAACAAGAAGTAAAGTGACAAATATGGACAAATATAAGGTCATTTATCCATCATCACAAGGGTTTTGTCCGTCCTAGTGTTTTTCCTTGGGATGCTCCTATTTTATTCGTGAAGAAGAAAGACGGAACGATGAGGTTATGCATTGACTATCGTCAGTTAAACAAAGTGACAGTGAAGAACAGGTACCTTTTACCAAGGATTGATGATTTGTTTGACCAGTTGCAAGAAGCTCTATTTCTAGAAGATCGATCTGTGTTTAGGCTATCATCAACTTCAGATTAGAGAGTAAGATATTTCGAAGACCGCGTTCCGAACTCGTTATGGGCATTACTAGTTTTTGGTGATGTCATTTGGACTCACAAACACACCAGCAGCGTTCATGGGAATGATGAATAATGTATTTAGGTCCTTCTTGGATAAATTTGTGATTGTGTTCATTGACGATATTCTGATATACTCGAGAACTGAGGAGGAGCATGCTTTGCATTTGGGAGAAGTACTTCAGAGGCTACGAGAGCACAAGTTGTATGCTAAATTTTCGAAATGTGAATTTTGGATAGATAGTATTGCTTTCCTCCGACATGTTGTCTCAAATGAAGGTGTGAAAGTTGATCCCTCAAAGGTTGCGGCAGTTGAAAGTTGGCCGACGCCAACTTCAGTAACAGAAATTTGGAGCTTTTTAGGGCTTGATGGGTATTATCGTCAATTTGTACAAGATTTTTCTCGCATAGCTGCACCATTAACTCGTTTGACCCAGAAAGGAGTCAAATGTGTCTGGTCTGACAAATGTGAAGAGAGTTTCCAGAGGCCGAAGAGAACTTTAATTACTGTACTAATTTTAGCCCTTCCCATAGGCACTGGCGGATTTACTGTGTACTGTGATGCTTCAGGCATTGGACTGGGATGTGTTATAATGCAGCGTGGTCTGGTTATTGCGTATGCTTCTCGTCAGCTAAAGAAGCATGAACATAATTATCCTACTCATGACCTCGAGTTGGTTGCAGTAGTTTTTGCATTGAAGATGTGGAGACATTATTTGTACGGAGAGACATTTGAGGTATTTACGGATCACAAAAGTTTGAAGTATATTTTCAGTTAGAAAGATCTTAATCTTCGACAACGTAGATGGGTGAAGTTGTTGAAAGACTACAATTGCACCATTTCTTATCGTCCATGAAAGGCCAACGTAGTTGCTGATGCTCTCAGTAGGAAGTCTATGGGCAGTTAAGCACACATATCTGATAGCAGAAGAGGACTTGCAAAGGAACTATCACAGCTGCAAAACAGTGGAGTTTCTTTTGAAGTAGGAGAAAAGGGTCTTCTAGCGCATTCCAGAGTTACGCCGACCTTAGTGACTCGAATATGAGAAACTCAAGGTAATGACCCCGAGTTAAGAAGGTTGATTATAGAAGTTCGTGAAGGTAGACACGCAGATTTCACAATTGGTGATGATGATATTCTTTGATTTAAAAATCGATTATGCGTTCCTTTAACTGATGGATTACGTCAAGAGATTTTGACAGAGGCTCATTGCACACCTTATGTCATGCATCCAGGATTGAGTAAGATGTACCATGATCTCCGAGACACTTATTGGTGGAGTGGTATGAAGCGTGATGTGGCTGACTTTGTCTCGAGATGTTTGACTTGTCAACAGGTGAAAGCTAGAGACCAGAGACTAGCTGGCTTATTGCAGAATATTGAGATTCCGGAGTGGAAGTGGGAGCGCATTACTATGGATTTTGTTACTGGACTTCCACGCACCAGCAAGGGTCATGATTCTATTTGGGTGATTATGGATAGATTCACTAAGACTGCACACTTTATTCCAATAAAGACAAATTATTCAGCAGAGCAGTAATAATAGACCATATAAATTCGAGGACCGAATTTTTTGTAGGAGGGTAGGATTTATTAAATTTGATATTCAAAATATGTTAAGAGAAGTTGCTGGGTCAAAGGAAATAGACATATTAGAATAAATAATTAAAAGTAATAATAATAATAAGAGGATTTGCGTGAAAAGAAAGGAAACAAGAGGAAAAGACAAGAGAAGGAGGCGGTGGAATGAGAGAGTCGGGATTTTCTCTCATCTCTCTAATTATCAGACGATTACACGATCTGGAATTCTGGGGTTTTGGAAATCGGTTACGCGGTGGAGAAAGGTGAGGGCTTTGAGCCGTGTTGTTTTTCTTTAGATTGATTGAGGTTGTGTTTGAATCTTTATTGGACTGCGTTTTCGTTGAGCAGTTGATGGAAAGTTGGTGATGTGGTTTCGTTGTGGTGTTATGTAATGTGATTGCGAGAATCTCAGTTGCCGTGTTTCTCGATTTTTCATTTTGGGTGTTCTTCTTGATGTTAAGTGTTTTGCTTTTGAATTTCTGTACTGTTAGCTTGATTTTGAGGTAGGTTTTCTGTTTGTTGTTTCTGGGAAGCCAATTTGGTCTGCTGGGTTGGAGAAAGATTGAATCTTGAGGTGAATTTGGGGTTTTTGTGATGTGGGTTGCTCACAATTGGATTGATGGGTGTGCTGGCGTGCCATTTGTGGACTTTTGGGGTCATGAAGCTGATTCGGTCAAGCTGTGATTCAGATCTGGTTGTGGATTTAGGGTTTTGATCTGAGGCTTTTTAGTGTTGAGAGCTGATTCGGTACTTATACTAAGTCAATTGAAAACACATGGGTTATATGTGATGCACCAAGACGAAATACAAAAAAGCCGTGAGCTATCTTAAGATGTGGCGGGATGATAATATATTTTCTTGATGGCCGTATATGTTCGGGGAACAAAACTGGTTGACTATACGCTCTGAAAAAAATCTTATAGTGAGTAAATAATTCCCACGTATTCGCTTCGTATTAATTATAAGTTTTACTATACATAGTGCATAATCATCCGTAAATGGATTCTGTTAAATTTTAGAAGAGACTGAAATTTCACAGTGTCTCACTTAGACAGATTTGTGAATTAGCAGTTGCTGCAGCACACTCTTGTTCACAAGAAATAATCTCAGCAAGCAATGAACAAAGGCACAGGTTTGTTCACCCAGTTCGGCCAAACTGCCTACGTCTGGGGAGGACTATTCTCCAGTCCTCAATCCACTCAACCAAAGGTCCCAAGCACACTCGGTTACAAACGCACGCAACCTATGCTACTTTAACCCCGTGTGGATCACACAACACAATCAGAACAAGCTCTGATTTGTGTCAGCACACCCTCTACAATGTGTCAGTCTAGAATAGCTACAATCCTCTCAAGGAACTTAGCCTATTCTATACTACACTACTCAGCAGAGTTGCTGCAGCAACAGCTGTAACACACAGCTGAAGCACAATGTCCGCGTCGCTCCAAGGCCTTCCTGCCGAGCCGATCGAACTACTCCAAGAGCGCTGCACACTCTGAGTAACTCCCCCTCACTCAGTGACCACCTGTCACTAGTGAGTTCTTCCGCACGAACTTCCACCGAGCCTTCCACCCGTCAGTTCTTCCGCGGCTGCCTTTGATCAACCAACAAGCTCCAAAGCTCTGAATTGGCTTCCAGATCAATGCACAAATCAGTCTCTGCAAGACCTGATTCTCTTCTGCAATGCTCACCACAGCTCTGCGCTCAACGCTCTGCCCGTGTGTGTTTGATCGAAGAACAACGTCCGTAGCACACCAAAAATCCTCACTCTGAAATCTGTGTCTACTCTTGTGTATCCCTCAGCTTCGATCACCCACTTCAGCCCTAATACCTTCTGCTTAAATACCCACACCACTTTAAGCAATTTCCAGGTTTAGGCAATTGACCCACAAGATCAATTATCTCCTAAAATCTAGGAGATTAGATTTGATCACAACTCCAATGCAAATCTCCTTCTCTGACAAGTAAACCTTGCTGGAATATGCTCTTTAGTATTTTAGAAATTCTTCTAAGAGCTTTCACAAAGCTGCCATACCTTCAAATCGCACCCAGCACAAAACTGCTACTTGGGCAGTTGATACAGCACTTGAACCAGCACCTGCTGCAGCATCCCCTGCTGTAGCTGCTGCTAGTTCACTTCTGCTGCCAGCTTGATTGTTTGAGCTGCAACAACTCCTTGTTCACTTGTGCTGTAGCTGTTTGCTGCTGCTGGAATTTCCTAAATGCATTAGGAAACAATCCCATCAATTCTAAGGAAGATCCTCCAAGATCTCTACAAGATTAGGAGCTTTGATTTTCCAATCAAATCTTCACTCGACAAATCTGCCCTTGTTCTTGAGAGACACTCCAGAAATATTCTCCTGAATATTCAGCTCTTTCCGGAAGCCCTTCGATCCACTGATTTGTTGTTTGAATGCAATTTCCGACAAAGCTTTGAATTTCTGCTACAGCATTTTAGCTCCAGCATCTGCTGTAGCACAAGCTGTCTGAAGGTGTGCAATACTTCTGCTCCAGAGGTTGCTATACCACTTGCTTACTCCACTGCTTGAGCACTGAGAAAGATCTCTACCCAAATTGCACAAGCTGATGTCTTCATGACCTCTTCCAGAATTCCGAGCGCCCTAAGGCAACATTAGGTCGCGCTCCTCGTGAAGACATTAGCCATTTAATGTCTTCATCTTGAGCGCCACTTAATGTCTTCATCTGGAGCGCCACTTACTGAGTTTGCTCACTCTGGAAAGCTCTTCATCAGCTGTTTTCTTTCCATACTTGCTGTAGCAGGCTCTAGTGCACTTTGTAGGAGTTTGTCAATGATGCCACATACCTTCACAATCTCCCCCTTGACATTTTGACAAAATCCAAGAACCCTTCTAATCTTAGGCAATCCTCCTCTCATCTTTGAACTCCTTCTTTTGCAGCTTCCTCAGCTTCAATCTTCAGGGAATGTTGTAACAACTTCTTGCGCTTGTTTTGTCAATGATGCCACATACTTTAACAATCTCCCCCTTGGCATTTTTGACAAAACCTGGGCATCATCTATCAGAGCAACTCTTCTCTTCTTCTCCCCTTCTCCTCTTCTCCTCTTCTCCCCCTTTTTGTCACAAATGATAAAGGGGGATACCAGCTAAACTCAGCTAGTATGCCAACGCCTCTTCTCCATCCACAGGAGAGGGCATTCCAATGTGTCAACATGTGCTTCTTTGGTTGGCTTTGGGGGAATATCAGGTGGCTGCTTCTCCACCCATACTTGTACTGGTCTTCGAACATGCTCCTTCCAAGATTTGTTGTGACCAGCAACTCTTCCTTTCCTTCCGACATTGTTTCGGTGTCTCATCCTCTCTGTGCCAGCATCCTTCTCGATCCTCATTTTCGTTGTCCCTTCAACATATCTGATGTTTTCGTGCACAACTGGACAGTGACAATCCATCGACTTTGATGAGCTGGAGGTCACCTGCGTGCCACGCCCGATCCTTGGCTTCATCCGGCATTGTCCGTCTGTGGGCGATTTCTGAGGTCTCCAATACTTGTTCAGGATCGGGCATCTTCTCTGAATGTGTCCCTCTCGATCACAGAAATAACATCTGCGACTTTTGCACCTGGGTTTCTTTTCTGCTACAGGTTGTTGATACAACGGTTGCTGTAGCAGCTTCTTGTTCACCCTTCTATGCACCTTTTTCTGAACTGGTTTCTGGGACAAGACCGGTTTTTCTATGGCAATCTCAGCATCTTCTCGCTCCGTAGCTTTGATGAATACAGTTGTTTCAGCACCTTCTTCTCCAGTGTATCCAAGACCTGAGTAGCCACCTCCATACCTTTGGCGTGCAAGAATATCTTCAAGAGTGCTTGTTCCACTGTTAAGCATCTTTGTAGTCTTCCGGTAGAGATTGAGCTCTTCCTTCTCTGCAGCAAACTTCTCTTCTTGCTGGGCAACCTGATCCGTAAGAGAAGTGATCATCTTCAGCAACTGCTCTTGTTTTTCTTGTAGATCTGAAACTTTAGCCGTCAATCCTTTGTTGACCTCCATGACTTGCAGCCACTCTTCGTGCAACAGGGTAAAGTTTCTTGCAATGGACTCCTCAGTGATTTCCTCATCATCACTACTGTCTGACTCATCAGCACAATCAACACTTTCTGGCTTTGTTGAAACGGTGCTCTTCATATCAGTTTCAAACATCAAAGCAACATTGCTAATTTGGTCAGATTTATCTTCACTGTCTTCGTCTCTCCAATTTGCAGCAGGAGTTTTGTTCCTTTCATGAGCCATCTGAAGAATCTCCCATGCTTGCTTGGCAACTTCACATTCAGAGATCAGCATGAAATTATTTGCGTCAACAGCGGCAAATATCGCGTTCAAGGCTCTTGAGTTACTGGTTGCTACAGCTTCCTCTTCAGCTGTCCATGTCTCCTCTGGTTTCTCCAGTGCAACTCCTTTGTCGTTGATAATCAGAGGGTGTGACCATGCAGACACTACTGCTCTCCAAGTCTTCTCATCCATCGTCTTTAGGAAGACCTTCATTCCCGCCTTCCAACATCCATAGTTGCTTTCTTCCAACAATGGAGGTCTGCTTGTGCTCTGTCCTTCCTTCATTGTCGTGGCTTCTTCAGAGACACTGTAGGATCTTTTACTCTGTGTGTCGAGTTCCCGCTCTGATACCAATTGAAATTTCACAGTGTCTCACTTAGACAGATTTGTGAACTAGCAGTTGCTGCAGCACACTCTTGTTCACAAGAAATAATCTCAGCAAGCAATGAACAAAGGCACAGGTTTGTTCACCCAGTTCGGCCAAACTGCCTACGTCTGGGGAGGACTATTCTCCAGTCCTCAATCCACTCAACCAAAGGTCCCAAGCACACTCGGTTACAAACGCACGCAACCTATGCTACTTTAACCCCGTGTGGATCACACAACACAATCAGAACAAGCTCTGATTTGTGTCAGCACACCCTCTACAATGTGTCAGTCTAGAATAGCTACAATCCTCTCAAGGAACTTAGTCTATTCTATACTACACTACTCAGCAGAGTTGCTGCAGCAACAGCTGTAACACACAGCTGAAGCACAATGTCCGCGTCGCTCCAAGGCCTTCCTGCCGAGCCGATCGAACCACTCCAAGAGCGCTGCACACTCTGAGTAACTCCCCCTCACTCAGTGACCACCTGTCACTAGTGAGTTCTTCCGCACGAACTTCCACCGAGCCTTCCACCCGTCAGTTCTTCCGCGGCTGCCTTTGATCAACCAACAAGCTCCAAAGCTCTGAATTGGCTTCCAGATCAATGCACAAATCAGTCTCTGCAAGACCTGATTCTCTTCTGCAATGCTCACCACAGCTCTACGCTCAACGCTCTGCCCGTGTGTGTTTGATCGAAGAACAACGTCCGTAGCACACCAAAAATCCTCACTCTGAAATCTGTGTCTACTCTCGTGTATCCCTCAGCTTCGATCACCCACTTCAGCCCTAATACCTTCTACTTAAATACCCACACCACTTTAAGCAATTTCCAGGTTTAGGCAATTGACCCACAAGATCAATTATCTCCTAAAATCTAGGAGATTAGATTTGATCACAACTCCAATGCAAATCTCCTTCTCTGACAAGTAAACCTTGCTGGAATATGCTCTTTAGTATTTTAGAAATTCTTCTAAGAGCTTTCACAAAGCTGCCATACCTTCAAATCGCACCCAGCACAAAACTGCTACTTGGGCAGTTGATACAGCACTTGAACCAGCACCTGCTGCAGCATCCCCTGCTGTAGCTGCTGCTAGTTCACTTCTGCTGCCAGCTTGATTGTTTGAGCTGCAACAACTCCTTGTTCACTTGTGCTGTAGCTGTTTGCTGCTGCTGGAATTTCCTAAATGCATTAGGAAACAATCCCATCAATTCTAAGGAAGATCCTCCAAGATCTCTACAAGATTAGGAGCTTTGATTTTCCAATCAAATCTTCACTCGACAAATCTGCCCTTGTTCTTGAGAGACACTCCAGAAATATTCTCCTGAATATTCAGCTCTTTCCGGAAGCCCTTCGATCCACTGATTTGTTGTTTGAATGCAATTTCCGAGAAAGCTTTGAATTTCTGCTACAGCATTTTAGCTCCAGCATCTGCTGTAGCACAAGCTGTCTGAAGGTGTGCAATACTTCTGCTCCAGAGGTTGCTATACCACTTGCTTACTCCACTGCTTGAGCACTGAGAAAGATCTCTACCCAAATTGCACAAGCTGATGTCTTCATGACCTCTTCCAGAATTCCGAGCGCCCCAAGGCAACATTAGGTCGCGCTCCTCGTGAAGACATTAGCCATTTAATGTCTTCATCTGGAGCGCCACTTAATGTCTTCATCTGGAGCGCCACTTACTGAGTTTGCTCACTCTGGAAAGCTCTTCATCAGCTGTTTTCTTTCCATACTTGTTGTAGCAGGCTCTAGTGCACTTTGTAGGAGTTTGTCAATGATGCCACATACCTTCACAATCTCCCCCTTGGCATTTTGACAAAATCCAAGAACTCTTCTAATCTTAGGCAATCCTCCTCTCATCTTTGAACTCCTTCTTTTGCAGCTTCCTCAGCTTCAATCTTCAGGGAATGTTGTAACAACTTCTTGCGCTTGTTTTGTCAATGATGCCACATACTTTAACAGAGACTTTGTGATAAGTATCACACACGTGCATACATATTGCATCATGAGACTGCACTTTTGTTATGCGATGATAATTCCACATTTTGTTACGCAATGTTGAATTCCATGTTTTGATGATCCGGATCAGCAGTGACGACTGCTAGCTATATGCTTCTGTTAGTTGCAGTACTCATTCTGAGCATCCACACATTTGTATATGTGCATTTGAATCCTTTGATTATTATTAGCTTATTCCTATACATGTACAAGCTTAATAAATGACATATCTCATTTATTGGATACGTAAGAGTATTACCGCTTACAAGAGTACGTACGGGTTATTTCCTCACTAAGTCTCCCCGACTCACCTCTTTTATTACTTTTTCTTTACAGATAAGTGAATTGGTAGCTGCTCAAGGGTCCAGTTGTCCTCGACGAGAGAGCTATCATTTCTTAAGGTGCCATCTAACTTCAGATTTTTTTGGGACTCATTATCAGCTAGCCTTTTTGATTCGTTTTGGCTAGAGTTACGCTTCGTTGTCTAGGGCAGATTACAGGGAACACATTTTGCTTAGGTTAGTAGTAAATTCGTTTTCGTGAATATTTTAAATTTTATGAATGAATCAATTAGAAAAAAAAAACTATTTTCATGTAACATTGTCATAAGTAAGGCTTGCTTGGTTGTTGGTCAAGCGCCGGTCTCAATCTGGATTTTAGGTCGTGACACCCACACTTTTGCTTTTTGCTGGAGGATCATCTTTAATCAGCTTCATCTCAAATTGTTTGAGGGATCCTATCAGTTCTTCCAACCTTATATTCCTGATGTTCTGAGCTTCTTCGATAGTTGTCACCTTCATGTCAAATCAGCTTTTCTTCTAGTACAGGCTCTCCGAGGGCATGTGCCTTATTGGATAGATCACGAGCTTGGCATGGATCTCGGTGATTGTGTCATCTTCTAACATCTACAAGTTCTCGAACTAAGATATGATCATCTGCATCACCTTGTCTGTCCCTTCATGTGATGTCTAGAGGATCTCCCATGCTTGTTTTGCTATGTCACAACTTCATATCAACCTAAAATTGTTAGCATCAACAACAGTATATATTGCATTCAAGGCCTTGGAATTTTCAGTTGCTATAGCTTCCTCTTCAGCTGTCCATAACTCCTTAGGCTTCTTCCGGGAAACTCCTTTTTCATTAATGGTTAGGGGATGTTATCATTCAGAGACAACTGCTCTCCAGGTCTTCTCGTCAATAGCCTTGAAGAAGGCCTTCATCCTTGCCTTCTAGTACCCATAGTTGCTTTCTTCCAACAGGGGCGGGCGACTTGTGCTTTGACTTTCTTTCATCTGTGCTTTATCTGCTCAGTAATGCACTCATGATCTTCACTCTATGTGTTGAGTTTCTGCTCTGATACCAATTGAAATTGCAGCGCCTTCATTTGCAGAGAATGTACTAGCAGATTGCTATAGCAACCTCTTATACCACTGTGCTGAAATATACTTGTGCAGCAAATGAAAGATAGCACACACGGATTTAGTACCCAGTTCGGCCAATTGTCTACCTCTGGGGAGGACTGCTCTGGAGTCCTCAGTAATTCTACTATCCTTCAGGTTACCTTACACAGACTTGACTCTACGCCTACGCTAGATTAATCTATGAAGCCTAACCTGATCAGTACAAATTACTTTTAATTTGAACAGTCTCATATAAGCTGCACACGCCTACTCACATGAGATAATTAAATAGCTATCGTACTGCTCACAGTTTTAGCCATGATACAGTGATTACCGTAGATTGCTATAGCACACCCTTGTGTCGTATAGCTTGTTCTGATTCTGTCCGTGCGCTTCAAGCCTTCCGCTGAGCCAATCAAACTATTCCGCGAGTGCTGCACACTCTGGAATACTCTCCCTTGCTGTGTAACCACCTGTCAATGATGGGAGTGAGTCTTCTGCCGTCTATGAGTTCCTCAGACACTCACGAGGCTCCTCAACTCGCCATGATCAATCAATAAGCACACAACTTGATGATGCAGTATGGCATTCAATTGACAAAACTAGCACACGTGAACAAGATGCTGCTATAACAGATCCTGGAGCGTGGAGCTATAGCAGAAGATCAGTGCCCATTCGCAGATTGCTTTCAACGGTTCATCATGAAACGCAGAGCTTACGGAGAGCTTCTAAATATTCAGAGAGAATATCCCAGTGAAGATCCCGTTCCCAGGGTAAAGATTTGGTTGTGGAAGATTTGATTTTCAAATCAAATCTAATCTCCTACAAACTAGGAGATATTGTTTCCTGGAGGAATTTCCTAAAAGTGATATTGATGGAACTAGTAGTTCCTATTTAAAGGAGGCCGGGCAGAGCGTCAAAAGGATCGAAGCTGAGAGAGTGAATACACTGAGAGCATACAGAGAATACCACGGAGGGAGTTTGTGCGTGAGCCGTGCTTCGATCATCACCAAGAGCAGAGCGTGAGCGCAGAGCTAAGGTGATTAAAGCTGAGGGTGATCAAGACTTGGAGAATCTGATCAGCGCTTGATCTGGGAAGCCAATTCAGAGCAGCGATTGCTTGTTGGTTGATCAAGCGAGGCCGCGGAGCAATTGTCGAGTGGAGGTACTCGGACAATTGGCAGGAGGCTAGGTATTGCTAGTGACAGGAGGTCACTGAGTGAGGGGGAGCATTCCAGAGTGTGCAGCACTCGTGGAAGAATTGTCACAGCTCGGCGGAAGGCTTTGGAGCTTACTTGGCAATACCTGCACCAGCTGTGTGCTACAGCGAGTATTATAGCAACCCTACGGAGACTGTGTGTTAATTAGAATAGGCTGAGTGAGTCGAGTCAATAGCTATTCTGAATTGATACAAGTGTAGGTGGTTGAGACACAAGTCAGAGATTGTTCTGATTGTGGTTGTGGTACTAGCTAAGGTTGAGTAGCATAGGTTGTGTGAAGTCAAACCGTGTGTACATCGAACCTTGAGCTTAATGGATTAAAAGACTAAATTCAGTCTTTCCCAGAGGTAGGCACTTGGCCGAACTGGGTGAACAAAACATTGTTCATTATTTTTTCATTGCTGCACCAGATCTGCCTGTACAAGAGTGTGCCATAGCAACTGCTTGTACACAAATCTACATCTCAGAGACGCTGCGAAGAATTTCACCTCTTCAATTGATCTTCTCTGATCAGGCAGTGATCAGACTCTCTACGTCTAGATCAGCCTCTTCTTCTCTCTGCTATGCGCGCAGGCTCTGCACTGAGTGACGATCAATCTCTGCTCTGCTCAATTCTTTGTTCTGCACTTGATGCTCTACTCAATTGATTGACGGGATGTATTCTGGGATTGATCATGCCTCTGTAGCTCTGCCGAGCCTTCTTTAAATAGCATTATCTTGTAGCTGACTTGTTGCGGCAGGTAGGTGGTTCTAGGAATATTTTTAATTTAATCAGCTGCTCAGGATGCTACAGCTCTTCTGCTACACTTGAAGCTGTAGCAACCCCTGTGCACTAACCTTGTTCACTCTAGCAGATTTTGTCAATTGAATGTCATTACCATAGCAAGGTATAAACGGTACGCTTGGTACGCCCGTAATAAAGGCGGTACAGTCGTACCAAAAAGAGAATACATGCTTGAAGCCCCTGAATGTGTTTACGTCCATACCAGCCGTATCGTTCATGATCAATACGGGCGTACCATGAACTGGTACGGCCATACCAAGCATATTGGTACGGGCTTGAAGGCATAGAGTTGAGTTTTGCTTGTGCCCGAAGCAATACGCTCGTACCGCTTCATGGACAATATGACCGTGCCGCCTTCTTGTACGGCCGTACTTGGTCGATACGGGTGCGGGACTCCGAATCCCAAATCTGCTTCTATAAATAGCAACCCAAAGATCTAAAATCATTATATAGAACTTGGATAAGATTAGACCTAATTCTTGAAGAGAGGAAAGGCTACTCAAGACAATAAGAGATTGATGATCGGTTCGTAGTGAAGGATTCTTCTTTACTTTCATTTCTTCTTCTTTAATTCTCTTTTATATATCTATTCTGGTTTTATCACCATGATTAGTGAGTAGTCGTCTTATTCCAGGATCTTATGAATCCCATATCGTTCCAACTCTTTTCATGCGATTTGAATATAGACTTTACTTTGAATTATACATATGTGTTTGATCCTACATTGCTTGATGTAATGTTCTATGCAATTTTGATGTAAGGATAATTAGGTTAAGAACCAATATCACTATAGTTGAAGTAATTAACAGAAATTATTTAGGATTGATATCTAATCATAGTAGATATGTTGGTATGATTTGGTAGGACAGTTAACATCGCCTATTTGAAAAATGTGTTCTTAATGTGTTCCTAACTTAATTAGTAGTTACTAATGTTGATTGTATATTAATGGTTAGGAACAATCGAGTGTATGTCTCGCTGGAGTCGAATACAAAATGTGTCGTAAAAAGTAATAATTTAGGAATGTTTGACTTACTTATAGCACACATGATTTATTCTTATTCATCGCATGATATGAGTAATTATATGTTTTGTTCATGAATTGAGTAGTGCGCACGGGTGAAGTTTGATTATTGAATATTGATTTTGTTTGCATAATCTTGTTCTTGCCTCAGAATCACTTAGTTAGGTAATTATAACTTTTTATTAGAATAAATAAACAAAGGCACTATCTTGCATAGTTTACACACGCATTTGCTCATTGGATCGACCATTGGACTTACCAAGATTATAAATTGTGTTTACTGCAATTTCATCGCCAAAACACAACCATTACAACTTTAAGGGGTTATAATACATTTGTCAAATGAAGAATCTCAAATGAGCTTAGTTGTCTCTATTTCCTGTCGAGAAACTTGGTTACAAAGAGAAGAAAATTTATTAATTTGAAGTTTTTAGAAAATGAGAAATTTATATTTGGAAATTTATACAAAAGGAAACTTCCTTCTCTCACAATTTGGGGTCATCACTTAAATCTTGAGTGCTTCACCCTTTACATTACATCCCTATTTATACTAAAATTCTTCTCAAATGAAGGATTATGATCATTTTGACCCTCTGAAGATTACGATTAGCCGCTCAAAAAATTTCTACCAAAATTTACATCTTTCACTTACTCCATATTTCTCCACATAACTCCAAAATCTTTCTTTGTATAGTTTTCTTCTTCTAGCACCATCTTTTTGGACTTTGGATTTAGACTTTTGCATTAAATTGGACGTGGCTAATGTTATTCTTAATATTTTTCTGTCCATCAGCAAGGAGAATGCCGATGCTCAACCAATGGGAAGTTTCAGGGCGACTAATGTTAGTGTAGCTTGTCTTTTTTACACTGACAATCTTTCGGCCAATGTAATGCGTTGCATTCATCATGCTGGCGTCATCAACCCCGGCTAAATTCTTAATAATCAAAGCTATGACATTTCGTTCACGATCAGCAGGCGTGTTTAGTATGATTAGTAAAATAACTAGTAATTAATTGAGACTGAAGGTAAGTCTCAGCAATTGGCCCGCGAGGTCTGCTGGCCTGCGAACTTGAGATCCGGCCGTACGGAAGTCTGTCTGAAGTCCAGCCTAATTAGAAAGGACCGAATTCAAACTCAATAAGACAAGCCCGAAACAGTCCGGTGGCCCGGCCCGAACTAAGCCCGTCACAAACAGGAAACACCATGTCAAGAATAATGTTTGTATAAATAGTTTCGTATCATTCTCATACCTTAAACATGCCGAACACTACCTCGCTCCAACTTGTCTGCAATAACTTTCTGTGGTTATTTGGATTCAGAAGCCAGATGAAATCAACTCAGATATTTCCTCTGTGGTTTGTATGGCTAACCCACTACATCTAAAACAAAATTGTTTAGAGATAAAGGAACACAGGATTGGAAGGTAGAATACTCGTTGTGACAATTCACTGATAGTGACCTTATGAGCATTTGCATCAGTGTAATGATGAGACAAACCTGTACATGCGCCCACGTTTGCTCCCGTTCCAATCGATGAGACATGAAGGAAGATGAATAATGTTGGCATGAACAAACTAGCTTAACTCACAGAAGACTTGAGCAGTAATGGAAATGGAAACTCAAGATTACCCGCACAGTATAACTGCCATGGGACTTAAATTGTGTTATTTTTAGTATGATTCAACATGTTAGAGGATTTTGTAGACTTGTTGCATACAATCAAGGACCACACAATCAAAATTTGTGCTTGTCTCAGCCTTAACAAAAATTTGCTTACTGATTTTGTGCTAATTTTATCATGGGCCGGGTCGGATTCGTCCGACCATATACAAATCGGACGGACGGACATTTCACGGATCAATAATTTTTTAATTAATCCGGCTCAAAATATATAATCGGTCTATCTTTTAGTCCGAATCAATCCGAATTTATTAAAAAGTGGGCTAGACTGGCTCGGCCCGGCCCATTACGGAGGACTAACGGAAGGCACGTTATCAAACGTCGGTTCGACCCAATTAAACCAGTTTAATTTCAAATTGACTCGTACCTTGATACGGTGGTTTGGTTTAGAGAGACTCACTTCTTATGCTGCGCCTCCATTATAGCCAAAGATTGCAACTTTGATTACAATATTCTTCGCACTGCCTTCACCTGAAATCAACCCATCGAAGATTGAAGCTCCAGTGACGTATTCGTTGTAGTATTTTATTGAGTTTTGTTGTTGTTTGGATTGTGGAATTTTTGGAATTGACATTGTCCAAGGGGTCGAGCTAGTGGAGCGATTAGGTTGACGATGGGGAAGCAAAAAGGAGAAGCGGCACGGAGCAAGGCTCGTCCTTCAAGCAGCAGGTGAAACTTTGCCCTAATTCAATTGAAAGTATCTTCTTTTATGAATTTTTGATTTTTATAAATGGATTGGGATGTTGTTTTTGTTCAGTCTTGCGGCGTCGTTGCTGCCGTCTGGTGGTGCAGCAGTAGGGTTTGGAGGATATGTGGGAAGTTCTAAGCTTGATTCTGGCGAGGATGCTATTGCTAATGCAGTAAGATTTTCATGGCTTTGTTTCTCTATGGATTGTATGAGGAGCTCTCTAAGGTTGGTTGAGTATGATGGGGTAGGGCTGTTCAATTGACGTCATTGACCTATTGTAGGATATCGACAGTGAAGTGACACAGCACTTGAGGAGGTTGGCGAGGAAGGATCCTACGACCAAGGTGGGTTTGATAAGCCACTGGCTTCTGATGTTACTCGGTTGTTGGTGTAATTTGATTCATAGTGGAACTAAATGCAGCCACCAATTAGTTCCTATAGAATATATTTGCTCCCAATAGGATCAAAGGCTTAGGTATCATGATGATTGGATTTTCCAGTAGTATACTAGAATCATATTTTTCTCTTTCATGGCTCTTTTTTTTTTTCTCTTTTAAACATTTTATTCGATTTCAATGCCTTCAAATGCTTAGGCTTTAAGTCCTTGGACGCGATGCTTCTCAGCAGTCGTTTTGTTATTAACAAAATTTTTAAAGCATACCATGCAGGAATAGGATTCAACATATTGACAGTCTGTTCGGAAATGAATTGAGTTTCTGGCTAGATATCCAGCTACTTTATATCATGTATTCGCATTATAATCATTTTTCATACTATCTCTTTCTAGCTGCTTCCTTTATTTCTTGTACTTCGGCCAGAATATGTCTGATGTTCACGTTTACTTTGATGCAGATTAAGGCACTTACATCTTTATCTTCACTGATCTCTCAAAAGGCTGGAAGGGACATAATTTCAATGATACCACAATGGGTGAGCTTGAGTGCTGTTGCTCATCTACTATCTATGATTCGTTTGGAATTTAATCATTCACTCCGCGTTACAAGTTAAGATAAAACTAGTTTGACAAAGGTTTCAATTTAGTTAAATGTCCAGTGTTCTGTCAAAAAATTTGCATGTTTACTGTACTAATTCTGACGAAAAATATATGTTTGTAAAGAGAGTGACTTAGGGACCGTGAAAACTGGGATTCCAGTTTCAAAGATAGACTGTCATAGAAACATGATTATAAGTTTCAGATGGCGCAGGAATAATAGAAGAGGAACCAGGATTCACCTCAAATAGTCATAGGGAGAAGGGATGGTTTCCAAAATTGGTCATTTTCTTGTAAGACAATTAGGGAATATATCATTGCATTAGTCTTGATCTTTATCATTAGACTGTAGTATGGAACTCTCTGATACAGAGAGCATAATGCTATTTCAGTTTTATTTGCAGGCTCCCTTTAATCTTGGCAGTATGTGTATGTCCTAGCTCATAGCAGGATATGTGAATAACCGCTGACATACAAATAGTTAAAAAATTGCATGTTTCACTTTATGCGAAAAAAGAAACCTAGGCTTATTCAATTCGGAGTGAAAAAAGAAACTAATTTTCAGTCATGCAGGCATTTGAGTACAAGAAATTGTTGTTGGACTACAACAGAGAAGTTAGACGAGCTACTCACGACACCATGATAAATATCGTCTCCACAGTTGGGTATGGAGCTATATGTTTTTTTTTTTTGGTTACTTTCCTTCCCCTTTTTAAGAATTGGAGAAGAACTTATCCAGTTAGCATACGGATGTAATTATGAAAACCAAAGATAAGAGGGCACTGAAAAGAAAATAAAAGATAATGGAATGAAGAGAATTCAGTATGGTGTTTATTGTTATCATGGTGTAGGCCAATGGTTGGAAGTAAGGTTGCAAGTAAAAGAGTGACATGTTTATGTTTCTTTGGTGTTGCAGAAGTTGATATATTTCTTATTACCCTTACCCTCATCTCATTTTATGGATTTATCATCATCATTGCATTCCAGCCATGAGCTAACATCCAGTCATGTACTCTTGAAACCATTCTTAAATAACTCTCTATTGAAATGTCTTGCTACCAAACTGTCTATTGGGTGCTGTGTACTTCTTAAAATGATTTACCGCTCATATTTGTATCACCCCAGGAGAGATTTGGCGCCACACTTGAAGATATTTATGGGACCATGGTGGTTTTCACAATTTGATCCTGTGTCAGAAGTTTCTCAAGCTGCGAAGCGGTCATTGCAGGTTCTTGTGATGTCTTGATTTTCTTTGTATGAAACTTTGATTGTGTGATGTGCTGATGTCTGAACAACAATAAACTCCCAAAAAAAAGAACCTCCTCCTTTCTTGGATATATACTTGTAGTTGCAACTCCAAATGTTGTTGTGAGAGTCTCATCACTTACATAAACTAATTTTACCCTTCTTACCTGCTTCAACAGAGTGATATGGTTGGTTGTTCTTCTTCTAATTGGGAGATTTCTAACAATCCAGGCTACTGACCATTCGGCTTCCTTGTGTGTGACATCAGCCATATGTTTATCTAATGTTGGAGCTTTTTCTAAATAGGTTGCGTTTCCATCTCCTGAAAAGAGACTTGATGCTTTAAAGCTGTGTGCAACCGAAATATTTATGTATTTGGAAGAAAATCTGAAGTTCACGCCACAGAGTATGTCTGATAAAGCACTTGCATTGGATGAACTACAAGAGATGCATCAGAAAGTATTGTCAATTGAACTTGTGGCTACATTACTGTTAATAAACATGTTATTCTAGCTAAATATGTCTCTTATCTGAGATACATCATCTTTTATGCAGGTTATCTCTTCAACGCTACTGGCTTTGGCAACACTCCTTGATGTTCTAATGGATGCACAGTCAGAAAAACCTGAATCGGGAAAGTTAGCCAGTGAAGCCAAGCTTGCTTCAAAGGCTAGAGTCACAGCCATGTCCTATGGTGAAAAATTGTTCTTGAACAATAAGTATTTCTTAGAATTTCTCAAATCTTCAAGCCCGATGATACACTCTTCTACATATTCTGTGATAAGGAGTTATGTCAAAAATACTCCCCATCTTTTTAATGAAGAAAATATGAAGGCTATTGCGTCTTCAATACTTGGTTCATTTCAGGAGAAGGACCCCTTATGTTATTCATCCATATGGGATGTATTTCTATTGTTTTCAAAAACATTTCCTGAGAGTTGGAACTTGTTGAGTGTACATAAAGTTATACTTAACAGGCTATGGCATTATCTACGTAGTGGGTGCTTTGGATCTCAGCATGTTGCCTATCCAGCCTTGGTCATATTTTTAGACATTGTACCTCCAAAATCGATATCTGGAGAGCAATTCTTTCTGGACTTCTTCCAGAATCTATGGGCCGGAAAGAATTCATCCATCCCTGTAAACAGAGATCGACACTTATTCTTCCAATGCTTCAAAGAGTGTTTCCTTTGGGCATTGCATAATGGATCAAGGTGAGACTTAATCGTGTTTTCTAACCCTTCCTTTAAAGGTTATTTTCAGTTTTATCGTAAGGCCAGGCTCTTATCCGACCTTTTCTCTTTTCATATGCAATGAAATCATATCTAACATTTTTATTTGGTGCCAGATTTGTCAAAGAAGATGCACTTAATCACTTTCGAGCTGTTCTTGTTGATAACATGCTCATAAAACTTGTATGGAATGACTACCTGTCATCTGGAAGCGCACAAGCTCTTGGTAGCTTTGTTTCTGAGAAATCTAAAACTACATTCAACGAGTCCTCTCAGAGCTTATTTGAGAAAGGGACAAACACGGATTATAACCAGTATCCACTAAGCTATGTTCAAGACTTGGGGAAATGCGTTATTGAAATCCTTTCCGGCATTCATTCATTGGACAATGATCTATTCAGTGCTTTTAGCATGACATTTCAAGAAAACTGCTTGGATATCTTTCAGCAGAAGAGAGATCCTGGGCAAGCTGCGCGGTTAAACAATTTTTCATTGTTGATGAAGCAGTACGCCATGCAACAAGGTGAAACTTGGCCGTTGGTTGGATTGATTGGGCCAACTTTGGGAAAATCCTTCTCACTAATACAATCTACTGTAAGTAATTTTGTCATTGCTATTATCTTTATCAAACAATTTATATCGGATATTCCTTGTGATGCCTAGCATTAGGTAAATTTCACAACTATCATATTTCTCAATGGCATTACCTCGCGTCTGTTATTTTAGGTAATTTTCACAACTATCATATTTTACTTGATGGCAAGTATGGAGCCGATGATTTTTAACTATATTATCGTCAAAGGAAAAATATCACCTGCAAGGAGTATGTTCTTTCATATGCTATAGCAATAAATTTGCATGACTTGGAACAATCACAATAGTTAGTAATAAAGTTGAGAAATGTTGCCTGAAATCCTTAGTATGAATGTGTTGACTTCTCTATTTTACACTTCACAAATGAAATGCCTTAAAAACTCTTTTCTTCATCCTAGTCTTCATTTAAATTTTTTTGGTTCTTCTTACTCTTCTGTGAAATGTTTGTGTTTGATCAGGAGTCACCAGAGGCCATCAGCATTTTATCAGTTGCAGTTTCAGTTTTTGGACCACGCAACATAGTTAAACAGCTTATAGTTCACAACAAGGACATATTTTCAACATGTAGTGGTAGTGGTAATGGGAGCAATGAGTTGGACCGTGACAACTTTATGCATGCATTTAAGGATGTATTTGTCCCTTGGTGTTTGCATGAGAATAAAATCACTGTTAGCTCTCAACTGGATTTATTGATCGCTTTGCTTGATGGTGAATGTTTTCCTGAACAATGGTCTGCTGTCATATCATATATAATTAAGACGGACACTTCTGAATTTCTGCCGGGTTCTATTGACTATTCTAAGATGGGTTTGCTTGTCATGCTCTTAAACAAATCAAGAGAGGAGATCAGAAAAAGCAAGAGTGTGGACTGTCTCCAAGTCTACCAATCAAGTATCGGAAACTGGCATAATGAGCTCCTAGATTCTGTTTCTTTATCGATTGCCTCTTCTCTTCCCCCTTACAGAGATATTGATGTTCAATTTGTGAGGTATGTATTTATCAAAAGCAGTGCATTTATAGATTAAAACCCTCATTTGTTTTTGACTAACCAATTTTATGCTGCAGGGATGCTCTTGGAGTTTCAGCAGACAGTAATTCTTCGTTCTTGTCGAGAGATGTTATAGCTCGGATATTTCACGAGATCTCACTGAAGTTACTTTCTTTTGTTATGCAGTCTTCTTGTACTTGGATTAGAGATACAACTGTTTTGCTAACTGGTAGAATGAATTATCATCTTAATCACCATCCAAGCATCTCTTTGCATGAGATGGCTCATTTTGCTCTAGACCTACTTGATGGTAACTTGTCCCTGTTGCTGTTAGCTGAGAAGAGTGATCTTTTAGTAGTTATATTAGCGTCTTTGCTAATCTGTGAATGGGAAAGTGGTGTACTTAAAGCATCTGATGAAATTGCTAATGATGTTTCCGAAAATAAATACAAGGAGAGAATACACTTCGGGGAGTCTGTAAGTGGTTTTATCAATAAGATTGATAAGCAATTCTGGAAAGATCTTACTAAGGATAGCCGGGAGATGTTAGGAAGCATTTTAATGCAAGTTATCAGGGCTGCTATCGTGAAAGAAGACAAAGTGAACACCGGCAAAATTGTATCTCTTTGTTGCCAGTGGACAGGCTATGTTCTTGACCATCTGCCTGTAGACCAGTATGAGGAAAATAGCCTGTTAGACCAGCTTCTAAGCAAGGGTGATACTTGGCCTTTGTGGTCCACGCGTACTCTCAGTACTGGGGAAGAGTCAACCATCGAACAGGTTCGAGCCCATTTATAAGTCTTCTTGTCTGGAATGTTTGCATGTAAATCTATCGCAATCATGAAATGTGTTTTTTTGAATCCTATGTAGTGTATCTTCTTGGTAACATCTTTTTTTCCTGATGAGTCTACAACCACTTCTGATGAAAATTTTGACAGTTATATGGTTTCATTGGGTAGAACATTTACTCATGAGATTTATATTTTGTGTCTCATGTATCCAGGAGAGGGAGGCGCACAAACTTGTAGCTGTGGTTAGTAAGCTTGTTTCCAGAATTGGAGCTGATAAAGTTCTCGGTGGTTATTGTATGTCTCCCGAATCATCCCAGTTGGCTAACTCTCGATCATGGCTTGCTGTGGAAGTATTATGCTCATGGAAATGGCAGGGTGGTAGTGTTTTGGGTTCATTCCTACCATTATTGGTTTCATATGCAAAGGAAAATTATACCACTAGCATGGAGACACTATTGGACTCTACGTTGGCTATTTTACTTGATGGTGCTCTTGTGCATGGAACAAGCAATGAACTTGATTTTTCTAATATATGGCCCGTTAGGACTAATGAAGTAGAAAACCTACAAGAGCCGTACCTTAGAGCTGTCATTTCACTGCTTTTGGCTCTATTTGGTGAAAGGTTATGGAAGAAGGACAAAGCGATGCAACTGTTTGGACTATTTCTCAATAAATTATTTGTTGGCGAAGAGGCAAATATGGGCTGTTTAAGGATTCTTCCCTTAGTTATGTGTGTTCTTATTCATCCACTGCACCAGAACTGTGCTGATCTCGATGACCGGAGAGAAGATAGAAAGCTTGACTGTTTTGAGAACGAGCTATTTCCCGAGACCATTAAGGACTGGCTCCAAAGAGCTCTGAGTTTCCGACCCTTGACAGAAGGGGCACCTGAACAAGGTACTGTGAACATCTATTGCACCTTAATTTGTTAGGATTTTTTTTATGATTCAAATTAAATGTTAGACTATGAGCGGTTGCAGCTTACCGTAAGAGGTAACAGGCCATGTAATTTGGTCTGACCAGTACTAAGTGGTTATTTATAGACATACTCCGTAAATTTATTAATAATGAGACTTTGGATTTCGCACAAACAATATACAGTGGATCTTGATGACAGACGATGGCCAACAATTGGGTAAAGTATACAACCAATTACAAACTGATGTATATGGACACATAGAAGGTTGCCAGATAGATGTATCATAAAAGAGTTAAATGGAAAACACTCATTAGTTTTACTAGTATTGTATTGTTATTAATGTATTTAGTTTAGTCTTTTACTAGCATTTTCTTTTGTGCTGCCATTTCTTGTCTTACCATTTTTCTTCCCTCCTACAGATATGATATATTGGTTTCAACTGGTCATAGCATGCTATCCTTTGAACTCTAAAGGGGGTGTGGAAGGGTTGGTATCAGAGAGAAATGTCAGCTCTGATGAGGAGAAGCTCCTATATGCTTTGTTTCGGAAGCAGAGATTCAGTGGTGGAAGCTTAAGCGCCACCAAACTGCTTCCATCGGTGCAAATGGTTTTGTCAAAGTTACTGGTGGTATCAGTTGGATATTGTTGGAAGTTATTTGATGAAGAGGACTGGGAATTTGCTCTTTATTTAATGAGATGTTGGATCGAATCAGCAGTAGTAATGATGGAGGATGTGGCTGAAAAGGTTGATGAAATATTAACCAATAACGTTTCAGCTGATCAAGAAATTTCATCAAAAATTCTTGAACCCGCTGTATCAGATTTGAAACCATTTTCCATGAATATAGGCAGAAACGCTCTTTATGCCTTTACTTTGTTCCACAGTCTCGTGGGACGTCAACTTCGGGAAAAAGAAGCTAGTTTTAATCCCTTGAAAAGCGAAAGATGGGATCAAACAGTAGACCGAGTTGTCGAAGGAATATTTCGGTTATTTTTCTCTTCAGCTGTTGCTGAGTCCGTTGCATGTTCCTATTCTCATGAAGCTTCTTCAGTTGTAGCAGCAAGCCGGCTAAACTATCCTCAGTTTTGGGAGTTGGTATCCAGCAGTGTTAGACAATCTTCCATCCATGCGAGACATAAAGCAATTAAATCAGTGGAACTTTGGGGTCTTTCACAGGGGCCAATCTGTTCTTTGTATGCCATCCTTTTCTCGTCCAACCCGACTCCTTCGCTGCAGGTAGCTGCTTTCTTTATTCTTTCGCTGGAGCCCGTTTCCCAGATGGCCATTATAAAATCAAACAGTTCTAGTTCTCGAGCTGACGACACAGTGGACGATGAGCCTGAGGTCGATTCATCTGTAGAATCAATCTGCTTGAGGGATGAAATATCTTGGATGATCAAGAGGGTACCAAATGAGATTTTAGACATGGACTTGGTTGCACAACAACGAGTAAGTACACTAAACTTCTTATAGGACTTCTAGTACTGTATTCTGTTTTATGTCTGATCACTTGAAACCTGCAGGTTAATGTTTTTCTGGCATGGTCTTTGTTGCTATCACATCTGTCATCTTTATCATCCTCATCACCATCGAGGGAGCGTTTAGTTCAGTTCATACATGATTCTGCAGATTCCAAGTTACTTGATTGCCTTTTCCAGCACATACCTCTGGAGTTATGCATGGCCCATGTCTTAAAGAAGAAAGATGCACCACTTCCCAATGAACTGTCTCTGGCCGTGACTGCGGCAACTCAAGCTATCAGGACTGGTTCGTTGTTGTTCTCAGTCGAATCCTTTTGGACTATTGAGCCCTCATCAATGACCTCACTTGCGGGTGCCTTGTTTGGACTCATGCTTCGAGCACTACCTGCATATGTACGAGAGTGGTATGGTAGCTTGCGCGATCGTTCAAGATCATCTTCAATAGAGTTGTTTACAAGAACATGGTGCAGTCCTCCTCTAGTAGCAGACGAAATATCCCAGGTTAGTCCTGCCAAATTGCTTCTTTAATTTCTGATGAATCTCCGTATTTTACTTTCGCACAACATGGATGTTTAATTAAAGCCTGCCCCCTTTGATGAAGATTTAAATGGATGCAGATAAAGCAAAGTAGCTTTACGGATGAGAATTTTTCTGTAAGTGTGAGCAAGTTATCGAACGAGATTGTTGCTACCTACAAAACGGAGGAGACAGGAATGGATCTGGTAATTCGCCTCCCTGCATCATACCCATTAAAGCCAGTGGATGTTGATTGCGTTGGAAGTCTTGGCATCAGCGAAGTGCTGCAAAGAAAATGGTTATTGTCTATGGTGTCCTTCGTGCGTAATCAGGTGCTTGTTTAACTGATCCACTCCATAGATTGTTATTTGTTAAACAGACAGCTTTCAGGTGATGATGATGTGGTTCCTTGATTTTCAGAATGGTGCATTGGCGGAAGCAATATCAATTTGGAAGAAGAACTTTGATAAAGAATTCGAGGGCATGGAGGAGTGTCCCATCTGTTACAGTATCATTCACACCTCTAATCACAGTCTGCCTCGCCTTGCTTGCAAGACCTGCAAGCACAAGTTCCATTCTGCCTGCCTCTATAAATGGTTCTCAACCTCTCACAAGTCCACCTGCCCCTTGTGCCAGTCTCCTTTCTAAGCCAAACAGGGCACCTCATGAGATGAAGAATTCACAGGATGTTGTAGCTGTGTATTTTTGGCGTATAGAATCATAGTACACACAACCTTACATATCAATGTATTCAACACAGTTTTTACAATGAGAAGAGCAGACTGCAATAAACTTATTTTTGATTTCGCCTCAAATCCCAGCCACAGGTTTGATGTATCTCTATTTTCATAGAAATTGTTTACTGCTACAACTGCATCAATGGGAATAACCATCTCATTTCCGTTCCATTTCCGTTTGCTAAATAGAATGCCTTCTTCCATCCCTCTTCTGAAAATGCTTCTCGGCGAACCATTCTCTGTCTGCAATAGAGAAAGTATATACATAAGGTCTGTGCTTTCTAACATGGGGCAAACAGATAAGGAATCTGATGTCCACCTAATGATTTGAATTGGTTGACTGATTTATGTATAGGAGATCAAATGTATAGGAGATCAACAATTAGAAAGTTCCATGTTCTGGCCCACAAAATTACTGTACCTGAGATAGTAGTGAGAGACAGCAGCTGCCTCATCTAAACTATACCGGGGGAAATTAATGCGGGCATCTTTAGGTACATCTGGCAAATCTTGTCGCAGTTTCCCCACAGCCGTGGAATGGGAAAATGAACCAACCATCATATCATTGTGCATCATGGACCGGAAAGCATTCACCTGCACGAATGAGTCATACTTTAGATCACTGCAATCCTCGACATGAAAATAAATGAACAATGCTAGCATAGAGGCATAAAGATCAGATACATATTGGTGAAACCTAACTCAAAAAAGTGTAAACGAATTAACCAATTATCTTACAGAAAAACTCGTACAGTGTAATGGCAACAAAGTTCATTAACATGTATCACTAACCGTTGCCAGTTCTTTAGCATGGATCGGCCTCCAAGATCGATCAGTTACAACTTCCCCATACTCACTGAAGGTGAACCAATTGTTATACTGAAAAGAAAAAAAAAATACAAGTCCAAATGTTAGATCTGAACAGCTGAACATCACACTAGGAGCAGTGATGGGATTCAAGTCTCACTTGATCAATAGCAATAAGGACAGGGATGTCCTTCACAAGAGACAGCTCTTTTCTCAAACGAACAACAGCCCCAACAGCAGCATGAGAGTAGCTGAGTCCAATTTGAATCAAGTCATATAGAGTTGAACCCTCCGGCACTGCCATGGAATCCACACCTTTCATCCATCCAACACCAGCACCCTCTCCCAAAGGAACAGGATCATATATTTGGCATGGTAGCTTTTGTAAGTGAATTTCGTTGTACTTCAAGAAGTCCTGCAATAGAGCAAACCAAAAATCACAAATTCAATATTAACAACTCAGCCTTATTTAACACACCAGCAACTGAAAGATAAAGGTGACATAATTTCTTTGTTTCAGATAAATGTAAACTACACTGGCAGAAGTGGGCATGGAATACACAGGAGACAGGAAGTTGGTCTACAGACTTCCGGATAACACCACAAACATTGTACCCTCCTCACCAGATAGGACTAAAAAATAGAGGCACCATACATATTTAATACACTTAAGCACCAGATAGGATAGGAAAACAGAATGCATACATAATTAATTTGAACTTATTGAAGTATTGCCTGAAGAATTTTTGTGGCCTGAACAGGAGTATCCCAGAGACCAGTATTGGGGTTCTTGTAGAAAAAACCTCCATGGCTCCATAGCTTTCCTTCAGGAACGTAGAAGACCAACCACCCCTCTTCACGAGCCCAATGGACGAGCATTGAAAGGGCAATACTTTTCCCACTACTCCTTGGACCATCCAAGACAATCTGCTTCTGAACTTTAGGAGCTGCAATAGTCAACCACACGTCAGCAGTTATCACACAGCTTCCATAGCCAATACTCAGTCAAAGATACCAAATAAATTCATTGAAGTATTGGACCATACAAAAGAACCTAGCTTCGAAAAGGCAATACCTTTTCCATAAACTTGGGCTATTGATGGATCAACAATGCGCCTGAAATGGTCCCGGAGATCCAAGAAACTCTGGCGGACAAGCAATGCAGTCCGCATAGAGTCCTCAAACTCTTTCACCATTCCTTCAGGTAATCCTTCTGGCAACACTGTTCCCAATTTCTCCTTACTACTATAATCACACACACCAGAATCAACCAACTGAACAACCAACCCAAATCAACCAGCAACCAGAAATCGAACATACATCACCTGTACTTGTAATACTTGTTAACGTCACGGCGAGTGAGCTCGGCGAGAGTGGCACATGAAGTGAATAAAGGGCGACCATTTGGACCGTAATCAAGAGCCTTGTTGTTCTCATCCAATTCCAAATTCTTAGCTCGTGGATTCTCTTCGACCTCGTCTTCTTCGTCGGCAACGGCTGAAGGGTTTAGAGGAGTTTTCAGCTCAGCTTTCGCTTGAGCTTTGGTGTGCCTTTTATCTTTGTTCATTGCGTTCTTCATTGTATTCGACTTCGCATAGTTCCTCGACCATGACGATGTCGTATTCGTCGTCACCGGCGGCGGCAATATTTGCCGTAGATCCGTTGCCGATCTTCTGATCAGCGCTCGCAACATTTCCTATGTCGAATCAAGCCAGTAGCGAAAGAGAGTCGCGCAGCGAGAACCAGAGCTCGACGAAGGAGGTGGTGGAAGTTAATGGGCCTAGGGCTTGCCTCCAGGCCCAATAAGAAGTTTCTGGTAATCCTTTAATGGGCTTTTAAGGTCCAGTCCCAATTAAGTTTGTGTTAAGCTGGCAATGAGAATAGAAAAAATATATTCACGAGTGAATATTGAGAAAGCTGTGCTAACTTAAACGACATCGTTAGGTATCATTTCATTTCATTTCATTCCCTTTTTACCCTTCATCTCCTCCTCAATTTTCGGAGACTAGCCACTATGTGTTGACGAAAGAAACCGCTGCTCGGCGTCAATGGCGACTCTGCTCTCGACGTTTAGTCGGTTGAAATACCGAGCACAGTACTTCAAGTATTCCAAGTTCGGTCTTCATAGTTCTTTTAAAGCTTTTCCGAGGCACGTTTGTAGTGTGCTTCCCGGAGGTATTTTATCAGAAAGGTTTCTTTCTCCGATGTTAATGTATTAGTCTTCGTCTATTGTTATGATTATATAAGCCACTTGTTGATGGATATGGCACTTGTCTTTGAGTTTACTGTCTGCTGAAACTGAGAATCGAGGCTTAGCGCCTGCGCCTGTTTAAATCTTATCTGCCATTGTTGCTGGAAAAATAACCAATAGATGTGAGTGAATCATTGCTGAACTTGGGGACTTAATTGACAGTAGTTGTTTTCCCTTTATGCCAGCTGATATACATCCGGAGCTTCTTCAAGCAAAGAGAATTAGGTAACTGAGCACCTCGGTTGCAAATAATTGAATTTGAAATGTATTTGTGGATTCTTGTTGTGTTATAAAATATATGAATCAGTTGTAGGAAGATAGGATACCAAATTAGACGATTCAGTACTCTTAGTCCAATAGCTAGCCAATTTAATCAAATACATGCGCGAAATAGAATGCTTTTATCTTCTACTGTCGATAGAGAATACACATTGCAAACAAGTTCCATGTCCTTATGTTTACATTCTGTTTATCAAATTTTCAATGACCGAGTATTGTGTAAATTGAAGGGGAATGAAAGACGGTTTCATTGGCATTGCTCTTAGTGGATTATTTGACGATTGTCTCTTGATGCAATGTTGCTAAAAATTGATTAGTGTGATGATATTTTGTTTGTTATACTAAACAAACTACAGAATTAGGAGGCTTCATCATGGTTTTCATAGGGGTCTTTCATGAGCTATAGCAGTTTATATGATTCAATATATGATAACAAGCAAAAGGAAATCCTTGGAATTCAACTATGTTCTCGGCCCATGGACAGTTCAAAATTCTCCTTTCTTATATGTCTAAATATGGTCTACCTTAAAATCAGGAATGTCAGATGCTTGAATTCCAAACAGGTGACGATCTGCTCCTTGCCATCATCTCTCCATCTTGTCTCTCCTTGTATTTTTTTTCATTATATTTTTACCTAGCGGGGTCTCTCCTGGTCTATTTCCTGTTTTTTTTTTCAAGCTGCAAAATATGCCTTCCTGGGTTAATTTGAAGTCATGGAGCCGGGTATGCATTTTCAGAATCTAGTTCAGAAGATGGCCTCAGATCTGGAGCTCCATGCGACTAAAATTTATGTCTGCCACTCTGTTGATCAGATAAATTCGAAAGGCATATTTTTTGGTGATGACCCTCTCACATTCTCAGTGCCTCTTCTGCTGATGCAGTTATCTCTCATCTCAATCATTACCCGCATTGCCTACGCTATCCTCAAGCCCTTTGGCCAACCCATGATTGTTTCACAAATCCTTGTAAGATCATTATGTTGTTTTGCTTTAGGTAATAGGTTCATCCTATGTCCAATTCATTTCACTTTTGGCAGACATGATCCTGGATTTTATCAAAACATGAAACTTTTGTGGAATCAGTGAATGATTCAAAATATTGATTGTTAATTTTAGTAGTTCCTATTTCTGATGCCTTGTTCTGAATTTCCTGTAACAAGCGGAGTGAAGAATTTATCTAAAATCAAGTAGACTTGAATCCTTTGTTTTGCAGTTATATTTCTATGAGATCTCTTACATTGTTTGTTATCATTTTCTCAAATTTTCTGGTTTAAATTTACCTTCCGAGCTGCTCCTGAAACTCTTTGTTTACCTATATTTGTCAGGGTGGCGTCATTCTGGGTCCTTCAATACTTGGTCGCAACTTGTCATTTGCTGCAAGGGTGTTCCCTCAAAAAGGCATAACTGTGCTGGATACGATGTCTGTGTTTGGCTTTATGCTATTCATCTTTCTTATTGGTGTAAAGATTGACCCAACAATGGTTGTCAATTCAGGGAGAAAAGCTGTGGCTATTGGCATTCTAGGATCCACTGTGCCCTGTTTACTGGCAGGACTGGTTGCATTCGTTCTTAGTCGCACTGTAACCCTGGATATAGCTATCACTGACTTCTTCCCCTTAGCAGTAGTCATCATGTCCTTGACGGCATTTCCAGTCGTTGCTTGCTTTCTTGCCGAGCTGAAGATCCTCAATTCAGAAATTGGTCGCCTTGCCACTTCTTCATCAATAATATGTGATTTGTGCCAATGGAGCATTATATCAATAGTTTTTGCTTATAAGATAGCTACCTTCAAATCCATAGGGGCTATAATGGGTACACTGTTATCAGCTTCCCTTCTCATTTTCATAGTTGTCTTTGGGTTCCGTCCAGTGGCCCTGTGGATAATCCGGCACACTCCGGAAGGGAAACCAGTGAAAGAGATTTATATATTTGCAGTCATGCTTGTACTCCTAGGATGTGGGTTCGCTGGTGAATTTTTCGGCCTCAGTTGTCTGTTTGCTTCATTTGTGCTGGGTTTAGTAATACCAGATGGACCGCCTTTGGGGGCTGCTTTGGTTGAGAGGCTTGACTGCTTCGTATCAGTACTTCTCATGCCGCTATTTTTTACAAACTGTGGCTTACAGATGGATGTTTTTGCGATAGTAAACTTGCGGAATGTTATCGTTCTTTACTCTATTGCATTTAGTGCTTTCATTGGGAAGATCATTGGGACAATAGGGCCACCTATATTTTTCAGGATGCCTCTCCGGGATTCCATCTCACTTGGCCTTATAATGAACTCTAAAGGCATTGCTGAGCTTGCTTTGCTCTTAAACTGGAAGCGAGTCGAAGTAAGTTTTCTTCAGTCTTCTTCACTTGTTATTATTATTGAGTTTTGCACAATGTAGACAGTTGAAAGATGGTAATAGATGAAATATGTGCTGGGTCTGTGTTTCTGTTTGCAATAAAAAGAATGAAACTACATTAATGTGCAGGTGATAAATGAAGAATGCTTCGCCATTATGATTATCTCTGTGGTGGTTGTAACAGGAGTTATATCGCCGCTTGTTAAAGCTTTGTATGACCCTTCAAGGAGATTCATTGCTTACAAACGAAGGACGATCCTACATTCCAGAGGCAATGAGGAGTTGCGGATGCTACTTTGCCTTCACAGCCCAGACAGTATCCAAGCAACCACTAGTTTGGTAGAAGCTTCCAATCCAACATCGGAAAGCCCCGTCAACTTGGTTGTCCTCCACCTAGTAAAGCTCGAGGGACGAGCATCCTCCTTACTCATAGCTCACAGACAAAGGGAGAGGCAGTCTTACAACCCTACCCAGTCGGAGAGGATTTTCAACGCATTTAGTAAATTTGCTGATCAGAGGCGCGACATTGTCACTCTGCATTGCTTTGAGGGCATAGCACCTTATGGGACAATGCATAATGACGTGTGCTCCATGGCACTGGAGAAGAGAACAACGCTCATCATACTCCCTTTCCACAAGAAACGGGTTATGGGAGACAGAATGGAGACATCCTACGCCATTCGCCACTTGAACAAAAATGTCCTGGACAAGGCTCCTTGCTCTGTGGGCATACTCATAGATCCCAGGACTAGGAAGAGGCCCCGCTCTGCATTGGCAGAACATACAAAGTTCAGAGTACTCGTCATATTCTTCGGGGGTGCTGATGACCGAGAAGCCTTAGCATATGGTAGACGCATGTCTGAGAACCCAAATGTATCGCTGACAGTGGTGCAGTTCTGTTCAGCAAATGACATTGTCTCTGGCACAGCGCGGAGCAGAATGCTGGACTTGGAGATTTTAGGACAACTAAAGGCGAGCATTAGATACAATGAGAGGACACAACACAGGGTGGAAATGGTCTCCGATGGGATGAGGGTCCTGTCCGTCATCAGGTCTGTAGAAAATGGATTCGATCTCGTAATGGTGGGGAGACGCCATGGGGAATCGAGGTACTTATCTGAGCTCAGAAAACTTAACGACGGCAAGGGAGAGCTGGGAGCCATTGGAGAGCTGTTTGCAGCATCTGATTTTAAGAGTAAATCATCATGTGTTCTGGTGGTGCAGCAGCAGACGAGAGTATGGGGCTTACGTGATCCTGAGGAATCAACTCGCCTCAGAAGATTAGACTCGTAGCATTTTGTATAGACAGCTTACAACCCAAATAAAGACGGCCTAAGACAGGATCTACTTATTTCAGGGTCATTCCAACAGCCAAAAATAGTAAAGACGTGCCCGCTCAGGATCCAAAAAAAGTCAACTCTTATAATCCAAGTCAACATAAACTGTCAACGACAACAACAGTCAGGCCTGTTGTCATCCTCCCAAAATAAACCTCTCATCCCTTGTCAAAACTCCACCAGACCACCTCCTACATCATACGTTTCTCTGCCCTGGTCTCTACCTCCATCTTTTTCTGATTCACTTACCGGCTCCGGCCATGGATCCGCTGACGGTGTTTCAAACCTCAACCCCAAAACAAGTTTGCTTCAACACAAGTATTTTGGTGGGTTCAGAAGGCTTGTGGGGAGGTCGAAACCTGTATCATTTCACCCAACCTACTCTTCAACTCCAGATCATCCTCATCCTCGCATCCCAGCAGGCTCTCAACTTCCTCCTCCGCTTCATCGGTCTGCCCTCCGTCGTCTCCCAGATCTCTGTAAGCCCATATATACACATAGCTAGCTAGCTTCCTTAACTCTCAGTCATGATTGATGATCAATGTGCAGGTTGGTGTTGCCTTTGGAACTTTGTTCAAATCGATCGAAAATGGCGTCGGCAGAGATGGGGTCTTCTCGGTCCAGAGCCAGGAGATCCTATCAACACTTTCACTCTTCGGTTTCATCCTCTTCCTCTTCCTCACCGGCGTCAAAATGGATCCAAAGACGGTCCTGAAGCGAGCTGGCCGCAAAGCTTTCGCAGTAGGTTTCATTTCAGTTATGCTTCCAGTCTTCGCTGCTATGACAACCACATCTCTCCTGGTCAGAAAATTGTACCCTCCCAACAACTCCTACCTCTCGCGCAGCGCCATGAGGCTATCCGGCATGCATGCTGTCACTACATTCCCAGTCATCGTCTCGCTGCTCTCAGAAATGGAGATCCTCACTTCAGAGCTGGGTCGTCTAGCCATCAGCTCTGCCTTCGTTGGAGACGCTTCACAAGTTCTTTTGCTTCTTGCCGTCTTGATCTCTAGACACATTGAAACCCAGTCAGTGTTAGGGTTTCTGCTTCTTCTCACCATCCTCATCGGAGTTGTGTTTCTGGTGAGACCCATTCTGATCTGGATCGTCAAGCAGACGCCGGAAGGAAGACAAGTAAAGAATGTATACGCTGTGGCCATAATTATTGGAGTTCTGCTTCTCACAACTTCCATGCAGCAGTTTCAGGTGCTGGGTCTGATAACACCCTTTTTGATTGGCTTGCTGATCCCAGATGGTCCGCCACTGGGCTCGGCTCTGGTCCAGAAGCTCGATCCGTTGGTGTCCGGTCTTCTAATGCCGCTATTTGTAGCAACCTGCGCCATGAGAGTCAACCTGCACCCAGGTGTGTTTCAAAACAAGGTAGGGTTGATCAATGTGATGGTTGCGGCCGTTGTGCTGCCGACCAAACTCATAGCATGTACGGTCGCTGCATCTGTGGTGAAGATCCCTCTGCGCGATTCCTTCTCGTTGGCTCTCATCATGTGCTCCAAAGGCTCCATCGATGTCATTTCTCTCGCCCTCCTCAAGGACATAAGTGTAAGACAATCAGCCCTATGCATGCACCATTTTCTTACCTTGGATCTCACGTTTGTTATGGAACCTACCTTGCGCAGGAAGTAACCGAAGACGGGTTTACGCTGATGATAATCATGACGTTAGCCACATCGGTTATGGTGCCGCTGCTGGTGAGATTCCTGTTCGATTCTTCAAGGCATTACACGGCGTATGTGAGGAGAAACGTGGAAATGCTGAGCAACCAGGACGAGCTGCGGACTGTGGTGTGCATCCCAAGAAATGAAAACATCCCCACGTTCCTCAACTTCCTCAACTCCGGAGCTCCGACCCCAGAAAGCCCAATCTCGCTCACGGTGATCCATTTAGTGGAGCTTCTCGGCCGGAGCACGCCGATCTTCATCTCCCACTTTCACACGGTCCAGCGCAGACAAGATGAGATGGACAGCACGGCCGCGTCTTCCCAGTACGTCATCGAAGCTTTCAGAAACTATAAACAGAAGTATGCTGACGAAGCCATGTCTCTGGACATGTACACGTCTGTAACGACCACAAAGTTGATGCAGGGAGACATTTGTGACCTGGCGCTGGACAAGGTTGCGTCGCTCATCTTGCTTCCGTTCCATGTCCGGTGGTCAGAAGATGGGACGCTGGAGGGAGAGGATTTCAAGCTCAGGACTTTGAACAAGGCGGTCATGGAACGAGCTCCTTGCTCGGTCGGCATCCTGGTGGATCGAGGCAATCTCTCATCAGCCGCCACCATATCCTTGACCAGCTCCTTCTCCACTTCCTACTTCAACATCGCCATGTTGTACTTTGGCGGAGCGGATGACCGGGAGGCGACATTGCTGGCACTTCGAATGATGTCGGGATCAGGAAACACGACGCTGACTGTGATCCATTTCAAGGTTGCCGGAGCTGCTGATCAGGATGATGATGATTGTGACGCGGCGGATGTGGGGCTGTTGGGGAGGATGCAGGTGGAGGAGAGAGATAACAGAAGGCTGAGGTACATGGAGGAGATGGTGAAGGACGGGCCGGAGACAGCTCTGATCCTGAGATCGATTGTGAACGAGTATGATCTGATGGTGGTCGGGAGAAGAGAGGGAGTGAAGTCGGCTCTCACGTCGGGGCTGGGGGAGTGGAGTGAGTTTCCTGAGTTGGGCGTGATCGGAGATCTGCTGGCGGTGGCGGATTTGGAGACGAGGACGTCGGTGTTGGTGCTGCAGCAGCAGAAGGTGGCGAAGACTGTTTTGCAACGATGAATGATCTAGAAAGATCAAACTCCATTTTTGGCTCCTTCTAGAACTTTGTTACGTTGCATGCATGCATGCACATATATATGCATGCGGCTTGTAAATGTTGTATTCTTTCAAATATTCCTTTCGAAACATCTTCAAATACATAGTTACTTTGCATTCACATTTGTTATTGTCAACTCAAATATAACTACATCAAAATTATATAGTGGCGACGCTCGTTTATTTGATATTAAACTCAGAACATAAAACGACATCCTATTATAATCGATTGTATATTATGTTGCGTAATTTAATTTCAAAGAAAGTATAAGTCGATTCTTAAAACCTAATTTTGTTTACTAGCATAAGATTTGAAGTGGAGTTTGGTCAAATTAAATACTGATTGTTTAATTGTTTTGTGAATGTGGACATATGAATAGCTGATGCTTTCAAGGATGGATATAAAGAGAGATCGATTCATTAGGTTAATGGGAATCCAGAGTGGCATCATCTCTAATCTTAATATACACCACCGTGTGAAGCCACTTTATAATTTTTGTCATAGTTTTAAGATAAGGGGAGTGGGAGTGGGAGTGGGTTGATAGATCGTGTTTCTGCATTCTACCCTAGCCAGCTGGGTTTTGTCTCTCTCTCTCTCTCTTAATCATCTCGACTCAGCCAATAATAAAATATTTTTCACATTTTAAATATATTTAATAAAATATTCTCCACAACTGTCCGTCCGGATAAAAATATTATTTAATTATTTCTAGCGCCGCTCAATGCAATGCGTACCTATTGAGAATCTTAATACTACTTTTGATCAATTGAATTGAATCATGCAAGTTGTTTGCTTAGTTCCATGTGAATGTATCTTACTTTTTTATTTAATCTTCCCCTAAAAGCTTTGTTTTGTTTCAAGGTAGATTTAAATTTCGAGAGTTTAATCGAATTAGATTACAGATCCAACTCACAATAAAAAATTTATTTTATGTCTTGAACTTAAAGTCCAATGTCACCACCTTCGGAACATTTCCACAAGTGATTATTCATACTCAACAAATGGGTCCTAGGGAAGGGCACAATCACCACCATATTGAATTAGATCTATACTTATCAGTCCTAGGGAAGGGCACAAGCACCACCATTGCATTTTTTGTAAGGTAGACAATTTTCATTTCGATCATACCAAGATGCATGCATTTTCAAGTAGGAGGAATCCATAAGCAAGAGATTCAATGTTTTTGTAGATTGATCAAAAACAACAGATCATTAGATTCGAATCTGCAGTTATTATGAGCAGATGCAAAAAATACAAATATTTACTAAAATAGTGACATCTCGATCTCAGAGATGTTTAAAAAAAAAACCAGATGGCCGGAAAAAGTTATCCGGCCACCGGATAAAAGCATAAGAAAAATGAACACTAGTCCTCGAAAATACTGTCCAAGTGGGGCCTCCATACCTCCACGCTCTTCTTCCGTTGATGCTCCTTTCTCCCAACAGCCATGTCGGCATCTCCATCAATCATGTGTGGTTGTGAAGATGTTGTTGTGGATGAACAGATGATTTTCTTCTTGTTCTTTTGATGTGGTCGTGGTTTTCTCCTCTTGCTCTCCGGGAGGGAAGTTTCTGGAATGAGGAAGTAGATGCCGCCACGCTTGAGCTCGGAGTCGGGCGAGAGTATGATGACAACCCCTTGTGAGGTGGGTTTGCTGAGGACGTGATTAGGGTTTGCTGTGAGGATCTCTCCGGCTGTGATTGGGCGGGTGATCTCCTCCACGAAGCCGTTCAAGTGCACTATCCGGATCACATCTAGGGCTCCACAGGGCAGGACGCAGGCCAAGCAACACCTCAATGTGTTGCCCATGAATTATGCTAAAGGCACTGATCAGGTCTTGATGACTCCAAATGAGAAGAAGAAGGTGATAGAGAGATAAAGGAAGCGTTGTGTGTTTTATAGATACATAATACCAATTAGCACTGATCTACTACTACACATGGATGTCAAATGACCAAACTGCCCTTCTCGGTCGATTTTGAAACTGTAGATGCCATGTTGTCTTGTATAGTGCAGATGAATGTTAGTATTTTTGATCGGTGGTGAGAAAGCGCGTCTCGCATATCCAAATCCACGTACCATTTAATTGGGTTTCTACCAATATAATTCTTAGTTATATAATGCATGCCCATTCTTCATTCATCACTACGTAAGTCACAATGGAGGATTTCTATTTTATTTTCATTTGAGTATTGCATTGTCGCCCACCCTTTCTGCTCAAAATTTACTCACACTATATAGCTTAAACTAGTCTTAATGAGTGAGTGAATGAATGATGATTATTAACTATTTTACTCGCTCCATCATGCTACAAATTAGATAAGTCATATGGTGTGATTTACCGAAGAGTTTATTTTAACAACTTTGAATATGTTGTCCTTTGTGTTTTGATTCCTCGTTTCATGTGGCAGAGCATCAGCATGAGGATGTGAACTATCTATTATTTTTTAATGTAACTCCAAATTGCACCATGCTCTTCATCTGTTTCATATTAAATTTTCGTACATCAGAGTAGAGCTATATATATATATGTACTCTCAATGTGGTGTGGTTTACAAATTCAACATCATATGTCTTCAAAAATATAATTGGATGTAAAATAATCTCTCTAAATAAAAGACATGATTAAGTAGGGTACGGACCATACTTTGGAGTGGTCCTTGTTCCATCTTCTTGGCCATATTAAATCTCATCAACTTGACTACATAATACACATTTGACCCTCTTTGTACATGTTATGTTTAGTAACAAACCTCTTTCCAAGTACATACAGGTAGTAATGTACCTCAGATCTATCCTATTTCTCTATCATCGAGTTCCCCATTGAATGCCTCTCCTAAAAAATGGAGCTCAGTTTTCACTTGGAACTATGTACAAATTTCACAATCCCAAGTGGGTTATGATCTATTTCTGACACAATAATTTATTACAAGTCATATAAGCTAGTTCAATTCCAGTTTAACTGACAGACAAGTATGAAATGATTTCTAATAATATATATTCGATATTGTAGCCGCACCGTCATGTCATTCAAATAGACAAGAATATATATAGTAGAAGAGGAAGCTTCCCTGAAGTTTGGTTTACGGCTAACCACCAAACCATTCATCATTTAACTAAGATTAACCACTTCATTTGATCTGTCAACACGAGCAAAGTGTTGTTCTCTTCTAGCTGGATCTTATATTAAGTACAAGTAAGATTCCCTCACACTATCAATTATTTAATTAATCGATCAGTTCAAAATAACAAATGACTGATCAATCAATCTAGCTTAGCTCTATTACCCAGTATTAATTAACACATTTTAATTATTGAAGAACGTGTGTCAAGTCTGTCCTTGCTAACAATAATCCATGTCCAAATGCTACGCCCTCATAATTATTTATTTATTGCAAGTTGATCCCCAAACTAGGCCTTCAACCAACACTAGTTTCTACTAATTATCAATTAAGGGCCTGTTCTTTAGACCTTAACTTATGCTTAACTTAACTTAACTTAACTTAACTTACCTTAACTTAACTTAACTTACCTTAACTTAACTTAACTTACCTTAACTTAACTGAATTTAACTTAACTTAACTGAACTTACTTTAACTTAACTGAACTGAACTTAACTTAACTTAACTTAAGTACTTTTACAAACATATTTTTATGGTGGTGGTGGTATAGTTGGGGTGGTGGGTTGGGGTTGTGGTGGTGGTGGGGGTTGTGGTGGTGGGGGTGTTGGTGTTGGTGGTGTTGGGTTGGGGTTGTGGTAGTGGGTTGGTGGTGGTGGTGGGTTGGGGTGGTGGTAGTGTGGTGGTGTTGTTGGGGTGGTGGTGGTGGTGTGGTTGGAGTGGTGGTGTGGTTGGGGTGGTGGTGTGGGGGTGGGGTGGTTGGGGTGGTGGTGGTGGGGTGTGATGGTGTGGTGGGTTGGGGTGTTGCTGGTGGGGGTGGGGGATGATGTGGTTGTGATGGTGGTGGTGTGGTTGGGGTGGTGGGTTGGTGGTGGTGGGTTGGGGTGTTGGTGGTGGGGGTGGGGGTGGTGGTGATGTGGTTGGGGTGGTGGTGGTGGTGGTAGGTTGGAGTGGTGGTGGTGGGGTGTGATGGTGGGTTGGGGTGATGGGTAGTACTTAACTTAACTTAACTTAACTTACCTTCACTTAACTTAACTTACCTTAACTTAACTTAACTTACCTTAACTTAACTTAACTTACCTTAACTTAACTTAACTTAACTTAACTTAACTTACCTTAACTTAACTTAAGTGCTGAAAATTTAATGGCTAAAGAACAGGCCCTAAGAAATACAATTGAATGTAATTGATCATATCTATAAAATGTGCTACGATTTAATAAAGACCAATCATTTTGAGTTATTTCAGAAAGCCAAATTAGGAGTGATTAAGAGGTCTCATGTAATCAAATATTGTCTATTCTGCTTACCAAAATGATATCATAAATCATTGAATTCAAAATCTGTCAAAGTAAGCCCTCCATTTTTACGATCCTCGAGCTCTGAAAATCCATCTCTAATGGCACCACCACATTGCTCTAGGTCAAATCCCATCATCGCTCTAATCCTCCTCCAGTGTTGTTTGACCGTCAAAGTCAACGCTGCCAAGTTCCCTGCAATTTTAGTCTTTGGCGACTCCACAGTAGACACGGGCAACAACAACCACATCAGCACTTTCTTCCGCAGCGACCACTTACCCTACGGCCGGGACTTCCCTGGAGCCATCCCTACCGGCCGCTTCTCCAACGGGAGGCTCACCGTCGACATGCTCGCGTCAGCATTGAAAATCAAAGACTTAGTCCCGCCTTTCCTCGACCCCGGCTTGTCCCCTCGCGACCTGATCACCGGCGTCAGCTTCGCCTCCGGCGGATGCGGCTACGACAACTCTACAGACTCGGCTGTATCAATCCCTGTTGATGCGCAGTTGCAGCAGTTTGGGGAGTATGTAACGAAGCTGAAAGGGATTGTCGGAGAAGATGAGTCTGGTAAAATACTCGGCAACGCCCTGGTCGTCATCAGTGCTGGAAGTAACGACTTGGCTTTCAACTATTACGACAATCCAGCGAGGTTGGTTGAGTACAGCGTTGCTGGGTATCAAGACTTTCTGCAGAGCAAGATGCGGAGCGTTGTTAAGGTTCTTCTTGTCCTTGTCCGTAGTTTAATTTCACTGTTTTGTCATGCAAAGTGCATGCCCTGAAACTGTAGTTTTTATTAGAGCCTTTATGAAATGGGGTGTCGGAAGATGATGATAGTCGGGCTTCCTCCGATGGGGTGCTTACCGATTCAAATGACACTCGATCTGGGCAGCACAGAGTGCTTGCAGGTGCAGAATGATGATACTCAGATGTATAACGAGAAGCTTAACATACAGATCTCGAGCATGGAGAGACAGTTTCCAGGAATCAAACTCAGCTACGCTGACATATACACCCCATTGCTCGACATGATCCGACATCCTAATAAATACGGTAACAAACTTGACCCAGAACGCCAAGTGCGATGATGATCATTTTTTTCAATAGCTTGTTTCTTGTTTGATGATGAAACAGGTTTTGAAGTGACGAATTCTGGCTGCTGTGGGACTGGATTGTTGGAGGCTGGACCTCTGTGTAATATGTTGTCTATTGCATGCGCCGATTCTAGCAAGTATGTGTTTTGGGATGCCATTCATCCTACTGAGGCAGCTTATGCTCACATCACTCGGTCCATTATGCGCCAATCTCTTGCTCAGTTCCGCTAAGGTAGCTTGAGTTGGAGCTTTAGATTAGATCAAATCAGCAGGTCTGATTCTTACCGGAAAATAGCAACCATAAACTTGAATTTAATAAATATGAGCTGTTTGTTGCTGCTCTATTGTTGAACCACTCGCAATTATCATTTGTAACGAATATAAACGAGTGAAGAAAATATACATAGATGTCAAGCCATAAAAACTGTAGAAAAGTGTTGTAAATAACCCAACTCTCTGCTGAATTCTCTAAGCAATGCTAGCACCTCTCAGCCGCAACCCAAAACCCCAAATCAACTAAACTCCCGACAATTCAATCAATGCAAATAAAGAACGAAAACAAGAACAATAATACCGCGACTTTTACCGTGGTTCACACCAAAGGTGCTACATCCACGTTGAGCTCGGAGGCTCAGAAAGATGCACTAATCTTGAGTAGAAGTTTTACAATCTGACCAGCAAAGATTACAACACGGAACCTCTACTGCAATCTACTCAGCAAATACCAAAACCTGCTACCAACAAATCTGAGGCGCTGGCCAGTATTCAGGCCACATCGCAACTTTCCTGCACGGCGCCCTAACTATCCAGGGACCGCAGCCTCGACACCAGTTGGACAGCAGCTCTGCCCAGGCTCCTCAATCTAGCCTTACAGCCTCACACAGCAGGCATCAAAGCTCGCAGCAGCGCAGAAGACTCCAAGCTCTCTCTCAAATCTTGTTCTCGGCTCTTTTCGAACTCAAAGAAAACAGCTTGATCTTTTCGTATTGTGCCCTAACTCTCCAGAAGTTCCCTTTTATATGTAGCTCATCCACCGCAAGATCAATTCAAGAATGATCCAACGGTCCAAAAATAGAGAAGCAAAACTCAGCGTTTAAGCACAATACAATCAATTAGAATTTACAACAATTCTCCACCTAAATTCTAATACTCTCCTACCCAAGATCAGTGCATAAATCTGAGTTCTCTTCACTGCCCAGATACCTGCAAAAATTACTCAACAAACAAAATGTCCAAGCAATGCTTGAACTTGCGGTTAGAAAACAGTTTAGTACCCACACCAGCAGGATTTTCCACTGTATCAACTTTCAACAATTTCAGCACATTCCTACGAAGCAAATCTCTAATATAATGAAATTTCACATCAACATGCTTTGTTTGCTCATGATATACATGCTTTCTACTCAAGTGAATTGCAGAGTGACTATCAGAATAAATAGTAGGCTTTTCAGAGCTCAGCCTAGCTTCATTCAACAAATCAAACAGCCACACAACCTCTTTACAAGCATCACAAATAGCAATGTATTCAGATTCAGGGATAGACAAGGGTACAAGAGGTTGCAAGTTTGATTTCCAAGTCACACGATTTCTACCCAAACCAAAACAGCAAGTAATGGATTTCCTAGAATCTCTAGCAGCAGCAAAGTCAGCAATAACATACCCACTTAATTCTACATTTGGCATTCTCTTCATATAAAAAAGATCAACACCAACAGTGATGTTCACATAAGCAATTACCCATTGAAGAGCACACCAATGTTCATAACCAGGATTTGATATAAAATGACTAAGCATAAAAACAACAATCAAAGCAGTAAATGCCAAACCAGCAAACGCATACCTTGGGGAGGGCCTGACCTTCCTCCTAACTGTATCTTTCGGCAGCTGATGCTCACTGTGATCAACACACACTGCCTGACCACCATTTAGATGATCCTTACCTGGCTGAGTCTCAACTGAATCTGCGTCTATTCCACTCAACTCAGGGTCAGGTTCTACCTCAGTGAGGGGAGCTCTCTCCACCTCAATTGTAGCAGGCTCCACCTCAATTGTGGTACCCCTTAATCTATGCGGTTTAGCTAGCACACAATGCTCACATAACGGTAAATCAGTCAATCTATCACTGCTAACAGTGTCATTCAATGCATGATTGGACCCAAACATATTGCAAGCACTTTCAACATTACATGCACCATTCAAAACATACAATCCAGATTGTTTACTGCCAGATAAGACCAAAGAATCATTTTTAAACACATTCAGGCAGCCATCACTCACAGAATATGTACAACCAATGTCATCCAAAGCACCCAAAGAAATCAGATTTCTTTTCAGACAAGGCACTAACATAACATTAGTTAAATCAATCAATTTGCCATTCAACAATCTCAGTCTAACAGTGCCACAACCACCAACTTCACAGAAATTATTATCAGCCATATAAACCTTCTCATGCTTCATATCAGACAAATTCAGAAAATAGTCCCTATTGGGACACATGTGAAAAGAGCAGCCAGTGTCTAAAATCCACTGATTCATCATAGAACAAGAAGTCACATTCAAAACCTCAGATACATTTTCTCCAAGGTTAGAGGCAATAGCAACATTAGTTTCAGAATTATCTGACCCTTTATTCTTAGCTAGCCACTTAAAACAGTTTTTCCTTAAGTGACCACTCTTACCACAATAAAAACATTTCCTAGTTTCAGCCTTCTTCCTATCAGTTTCAGGCTCACTATCATGCATGGGAGTCTTAGGCTTATTCTGTTGGTTTGGGGCTGACTTAGACTTAACAAACAAACTGGAGCCTGAATCAGTATTTCTATTTTTCAATTCAAGCTCTCTAGTTTTCATGGCAGCACACAATGTATCAAATGCAGGCACAGTACCAGAATATTGGAAGGCATCTTTAACTACTTGAAAACTATCAGGCAAAGCATTCATCAATATCATCACAGTGCTAGTCTTATCTAAAGCATGCTCAGTATTCCTAAGCAACAAATTCAGTTTTAAGAATTCATCAAGATTCTCATCCACAGATTTACTAGCATCCATTTTAAAAGAAAACAATGCAGCTTTCACATAGGCCAGATTTGGGGCAGTAGGATTAGCATATAATTTCTCTAGCCTATCCCACAATTCAAGGGGGGAGGTAGTGGTACTTACCTTCCTGAGTACTGAATCTGCAAGATTCAATATCAGCAAGTTGTACGCCTCCTCCATTATTTCTTCCCTCTTTTTCTTGGCCGCTTCGGACCATTTTTCATCCCTTGGCTCCAGTGCGATCAACACCTTATGATGAGACAGCAGGGCCCTCATCTTCATTGCCCAGATGGCAAAGTCAGCCTTCCCATCAAATGCTGCAATTTCAACCTTAGAGGCCATCGGGTACCTCGCAGCCACAAACAATAACAAAAGAATTCAGTGTAGATGGGATTCTTGAATTTTAGGCAAGAGAATTTCAACAAGAGTTCTAACACAGTTTCTAATCAATCCAGAATCGACTCAATAGCTCTGATACCACTGTTGTAAATAACCCAACTCTCTACTGAATTCTCTAAGCAATGCTAGCACCTCTCAGCCGCAACCCAAAACCCCAAATCAACTAAACTCCCGACAATTCAATCAATGCAAATAAAGAACGAAAACAAGAACAATAATACCGCGACTTTTACCGTGGTTCACACCAAATGTGCTACATCCACGTTGAGCTCGGAGGCTCAGAAAGATGCACTAATCTTGAGTAGAAGTTTTACAATCTGACCAGCAAAGATTACAACACGGAACCTCTACTGCAATCTACTCAGCAAATACCAAAACCTGCTACCAACAAATCTGAGGCGCTGGCCAGTATTCAGGCCACACCGCAACTTTCCTGCACGGCGCCCTAACTATCCAGGGACCGCAGCCTCGACACCAGTTGGACAGCAGCTCTGCCCAGGCTCCTCAATCTAGCCTTACAGCCTCACACAGCAGGCATCAAAGCTCGCAGCAGCGCAGAAGACTCCAAGCTCTCTCTCAAATTCTTCTCTCGGCTCTTTTCGAACTCAAAGAAAACAGCTTGATCTTTTCGTATTGTGCCCTAACTCTCCAGAAGTTCCCTTTTATATGTAGCTCATCCACCGCAAGATCAATTCAAGAATGATCCAACGGTCCAAAAATAGAGAAGCAAAACTCAGCGTTTAAGCACAATACAATCAATTAGAATTTACAACAAAAAGATATAAGTATGAGGAGTCTGGGAGTGACTTTTGAGGATTTATTTTGATCACTTCTTCCTGAATCCTCCACTATGGTTGGCTACTTTAATCTTTCCCCGATTCTCCTCTCAACCTAATATTGTCTCCTTCAATTCCTTCCTCATCTCTCTAGTTCCTCAATGCATCAATTGGTGCTTGCTTTTATTAAGAGTCAAAACCATTTTAAGGATGACTTATCACAACTTGTACTACGATCTAAATTCCCAACCGATTCCATCCAAAATTTTATATATCACATTTCAAACTCTTGTTTTGATTTATCTTTAGCCAAAGTAAAGCAAGTTAACTCAGCGGGTTAAGAACAAATGGAGCCTTAGGTGCATGTTTCTATTGATTTGCAAGAAAAAATGGAGGCAGTAGACATGGCTGGAGATTGGATAATTGATGAACGATCAAATTTAACCCATCTAAGCATCACAACTAATTCGACCCACCAAAAGCATCGACGGTTAAGTCAATCACTATGGTGCTCAGCACTCCCATGCATGCTAGCAAATCTGAAAATGAAAAAGACAAGACAAGAATAAGCATAACATTAACAGCAGCGCATGAATGGTCAACATTGTTCTAGCAAAAAGAACATAGTTAGTGACACCTTGCAATTTTTTTAATTGCATTTTTCTATTAGGTGTGATTTTTCTAGAATACAATAGTTAGAAACTTTCAGAATGTTTCTCGACAACCGTCCCCTCATTATAAATATAGATCAAATCAAGTGTATTATCCATCATATGTACTAGGATATATAGTTAATGAAATTAATCACAACTGATATAGAGGTACACAAATCATACCGTTGGTCATCATATCAGTTCTGAAGTAAAGGTTTAGTAGTCATTTATTGTGATTTTATCATTTTACTTCTATTTTGCATTAGTAACATCTGAAGTTTAAGTTCTTCTAAATATTCTAAACAAGTAAATCATCATTGTTTTATTTACGATTTAATATTAGAGCATTCGTTAAATAACCATTAATTTCCATTAATTATTAAGTGCAAACGATTTTGAAATTTTGAACAAGTAAATTGAATTCTATGAAGTTTAAAAAATGGATACATTGGATGCATTAGTAACATCTATTAGTCAAATATTTTCTAAATATTTGGCATCAGAGCATTAGTTAAAGAACAATTAATTTTTCAAATATTATTAAGTTTGGATGATTTTGAAATTTTTAAAAAGTAAATTTATATTATTAAGTTTAAGAATATAATTTAATTGCATGTTTCATAATTGTTAGTTGATTGGTTTTTAAAGTACTTGTTACGTGGCAAAGGTTGTGTCAGAAGCTTAGTGTTGCTCTAAAATACATGGAGCTATGACTATGTATAATTTCGATTATATTAGTGTGGTCACCACCATAAAAAGTGTTCTGTTAGGATCTTTAGGAAAATTCTTTTTCTCATTTTGAATCAAGTTAACTTATTGATACACGTGACTTGTGAATTCGTATTGATACAAGTTATTCATATAGGTTGTGATGACACGACGTACATCATATGATTCTCGTCTTGAGGTACTTTCTGAAAAAATAGAGACATTGGCGATGGTACAGATAGAGGTGCTGGTGTTGGTGCTGATGATATTGAGAAAAAAAATTAGAATTGCCCCTTACCCCAACCTATATTTCATCCATACTACGTTTTGACAATTCATTTCTCGAATACCCTCTTTGTTATTGAGACCGGAAGTGAGACTTCCAGTTTTCCTCTAAAATCAAACAAACCGGAAACTCTATCTCCGGTTTCTTACGATTTTTAAAGAGACTGGGGATGGAGTCTCCGGTCTCTCGCGGAAGATTGATGACTGGGCAGAACAGCCGAGTCATCATCCACGTAGTGGATGACAGTGTCAAATGAGACCGGTAATTGTGTATCCGGTCTCTTTGAAAAACAAAATCTGGGCTTCCTTCTGGATTTCTTCATTTCGCAATCCCCCAATCCCCTTCAGCTCCTCCGGCGAAAGCTACGGCCGAATAGCAGACGGCGATTCGGCCGTTTGACGCTCTCCATCCTCCAGATTATTAGCTTAATCATATGAACTAGCATTGGCTCAAACCTCCGTGACCTATTCTGGTGAAGGCATGGGGCGGTGCGAATAGCGTGGGGCGGCGGTGACAAATGGAAGATCGGTCCAGAGACTCGGCGGCGGTTCCTCTTCAGCTCATCTTCCTCTCCGTAATCCAGAGACGCGGCGGCGGAGGTTCCAGAAGCGTGTACCACCCCTATCTTCCCACCCTCGTCTTCGGCCAGTGGAGTTGGTGTGCGGAAGGTATGTTGAGTGTCTTCAGTTCATACCAGCTTCTCACGCACACCCTTCTATGATAATCCAGTGGAGTTGAGTGTCTTCAGTTCATATGATTATGTGGTTGGTGATGATGGTATGTTGAATTTGATGATGTTGTTGCTGATTTTGATGACTATTATGTTGTTGCTTATGATTATTCTGTTGATGCTGATGATGATGAGGATTTTGAGAAAATGCGTATGCTAGTGATGATGGTGATTAACATGATGATTTTGCGGCAGATTTTGATACGGTGATGATGAAGCTGATGAGTATGAACTCGTAGAGTATAATGATGATCTTCAGGATGTGTTTATGAATGATGATTGTGTTCATGACGATGTTTATGAATGTGATGATGATGAATATGATGATAATGAATTTTGCAATGGGGATAATGAATTTTGCTGATTATGATGAAGAGTTTGATGATGTGGTTGGTGATTCAGAGCATAATTTCAACGCCTCATTTATTGTAATGCAGATGGATATAGATGACATAGTCGAGCCTGGTCCCATAGATGTTTCAATTTTGACGCAACAACAGATACACCGGTCGGGTGAAGTATGGGTGGAGCCTGTAAGTGTACAATAGGCGCCTCATTTATATTTTCTTAATGTAGACTTGTTTATCTATTGGCTGACGTTGCAGTAGATTATGACAGGCGGTAAGGAACTTAAAGTTGGTTCATCGGAGGATGTGGGACATGGACCCTCGTATAGTCGAGCTTGTTGCTAGAGCCGGATTTTATCCATGGACTCAGTTGCAAAACATTGAGGTGGATTGGGCCTTAATCACATCATTGGTCGATCTGATATGACACACAACTCATCACGATCTGTGACCCCCTCTCTGATGCACCTCATGAACCACTTCCAACTGGAGTTGTTCTCGCTCTCGACCAAAGCGAATGCAAGAGGCAAAAGGTGGTTGTTAGCGTCCAGTGCAACAGCCACAAGCAACTTCCCGTCGTATTTTCCATACAGGTGGGTGCCATCAATGCATGAATGCCTTTATTGCCGGACCAAATGCCCAAAAAACCCAATTAATGATCATACATCCATTATCTTCATCGCGGGTTCGATTCCACCTCACGAATGTCCCTGGGTTGGAGTCCTCTAACGCTTGCATGAAATGAGGCAGCTTCCTAAATGATTCATCCCATTGGCCAAAAATATTTATCATAGCCTGTTGTCTAGCCTGCCAGGCTTTCAGGTATCGAATTTCCAAACCATAATCCTTAAAAATACGGGCTCTGATTTCAACTGGAGACAATCTCAGTCTTTCACTAATTACGTCCCCGACCTCCATAGCAATGAAATGGCGCGTGAGGTGTACATTCTCCTTGTGGATGAAGTCGGTGTTGCACGTATGCTCCCCTCGGTATTTAGTCACCTCCTAAAATGAAGAATTTTTCTTCTTCATTATTCTGATCCGCCATGGACAACTACTCTCCTTCTCCCGACAGGTCAGAATTAACAGATGTGAGTCTGAGTCATTTGTCGTGTATTCAACTCGATTCAGTATGGAGTATTTCTGAACAGCATATATTGTGTCTGCTTTCTTGCTGAATGTCTTCCCAACCCCAATTAAACCATAATGTCCAGATCTTCTACCGAGGTACTCATGCTCCGGTTCGTTAGCATCCCATGCAGAAACATCACTGAACCCTGGAATATCCCATACAAATTCAGGTTCCGGAACCGGATATACATTTTCAGCATCCATTTGGTCTAAGTACTCCATCTCCTCCCTGTTGAACTCATCAATTACTGGCATGTCCAGTGTTTCAAATGTCGACATAACCATTGGATCATTTTCGATATTTTCCATTTTTTAAAAGTACCTACAAATAAAATAACAAACAATTACAAATAGGAATTTAATCATTTTTAACAACAATAAAAATTCAACCTCCTGTCTTACAAACCGTTAATCTTATACAACATACAGTTGTTATTCCAAAATTCTGCAATGTCATATGTAATAACTCCAACAACATGAAATACAACAAACATCATTAAACCAACAATCTTACTTAATTATACCCAATTATATCAAATCCTTCATACTTACATACACATACATATAAAATCACATATACACACTAGATATAACATATACTAACTAGATCCCAAGAAGAAGCACATATATAACGAACTACACAAATATTACTCTACTAATTTCATCAAATACATATACACACTAGATCTATAACATATCCAAACAATTCTTACCCTTGGTATGCTCCAAATGTATGGTGAGTTGGCCTGAATATCACCGAATTACGCCTGAACTCGTAAAGAAGAGAGATGCACCAGCCAGAAGAAGAAAGGAGGGCGCTGCATTTCTTATCAACAAGAGACCGGAATTGTGAATTCCGGTTTTACAAAGAGACCGGAATTGCCATTTCCGGTTTCCTTCTAATGAAACCGGAAACGAAGCTTCCGGTCTCATACGTGGAACTCCACGTGGATACTCGATTGTATTGTTCTGCCTTGTCATCGAATTCTTATGGAGACCGGAAGTGAGATATCCGGTCTCTTAGGATTTTCAAGGAGACCGGATATCTCACTTCCGGTCTCTTTGCTTTTACAAGAGACCGGATATCTCACTTCCGGTCTCAATAACAAAGAGGGTATTCGAGAAATGAATTGTGAAAACGTAGTATGGGTGAAATATAGATTGGGGGAAGGGGCAATTCTAAATTTTTTTCTGATATTGATAAGTCATTTTTAAGGGGTGGAGGAAGACCTCATAGATTCAAAATATTTTGCTAACTAGTGAAATGTTTCCTTAAGTTCGGTGAACAATCATGTACTTGGTCACAGCATCATGTAGCTCACCACCAAAACAAACACAAAATGGTTAGCTGCTTACCTTAATTAGAGGAAATTGGATCACGCTGCTCTGCCTTTTATCGTCTACATAACTGCTGGGCATGCAAGAAGTAGATGAAGTGTCGGGTGACACTTTCTTGATAAAATTACTATTTAACACACAAGAAGCTTGGAGTTCTGGCCTCCATGGCAAAAGGATTGAGCAAACTTTTTTTGATCTACTGCATAATTTTTTCGTTTTTATTTTGTGTTGTTCTCCCCGTCTTTGCTCGCTTCACATGAAGAGGTGTCATCAAGGAGCTACAACAATCAATGCTCACTCAAAGGAAGTTCAGATCAATACTTGTTTAATATATACTTTACTTTTTATGACTGAGATTTATGAGCAGAAGTGTACTCACATTGGATGTGGAAAGATCAACAAAGATAAACTAAATGGAACACTTGGTCCATAGAATCACTTAAAAATTTACATGTTTGGAACTTCGCTTTAATGCAACTTACCCAACATATTATGTCCTCTAGAGCAAGAATCGAAGATTGGCACACCATTCTTCAAAGAGAATGAATCAGATTTTGTCCTTGCTGAAATTTTTGCATCCCTTTTATCACTCTCCTTGGCACCATTATTTTTTCTTTGCTTAGACATTTGATATTTATCTACAAAAACAACAGGATTGGGTAAATGGAGTATGATTTGGGCCATATCCAAGTTTTAAAAAAGTTAATCCATAGAACTGGATCTAATTCTCAGTCAATATAAAATAGACAATTTTATATGTTTTATTATATATGTTCAGTCAGACATTTCCAATCAACTCAAACCCGGAACCAGACATTGAGCCAGACATCCTAGCAAATACGGTAACAAACTTGACCCAGAACGCCAAGTGCGATGATGATCATTTTTTTCAATAGCTTGTTTCTTGTTTGATGATGAAACAGGTTTTGAAGTGACGAATTCTGGCTGCTGTGGGACTGGATTGTTGGAGGCTGGACCTCTGTGTAATATGTTGTCTATTGCATGCGCCGATTCTAGCAAGTATGTGTTTTGGGATGCCATTCATCCTACTGAGGCAGCTTATGCTCACATCACTCGGTCCATTATGCGCCAATCTCTTGCTCAGTTCCGCTAAGGTAGCTTGAGTTGGAGCTTTAGATTAGATCAAATCAGCAGGTCTGATTCTTACCGGAAAATAGCAACCATAAACTTGAATTTAATAAATATGAGCTGTTTGTTGCTGCTCTATTGTTGAACCACTCGCAATTATCATTTGTAACGAATATAAACGAGTGAAGAAAATATACATAGATGTCAAGCCATAAAAACTGTAGAAAAGTGTTGTAAATAACCCAACTCTCTGCTGAATTTTCTAAGCAATGCTAGCACCTCTCAGCCGCAACCCAAAACCCCAAATCAACTAAACTCCCGGCAATTCAATCAATGCAAATAAAGAACGAAAACAAGAACAATAATACCGCGACTTTTACCGTGGTTCACACCAAAGGTGCTACATCCACGTTGAGCTCGGAGGCTCAGAAAGATGCACTAATCTTGAGTAGAAGTTTTACAATCTGACCAGCAAAGATTACAACACGGAACCTCTACTGCAATCTACTCAGCAAATACCAAAACCTGCTACCAACAAATCTGAGGCGCTGGCCAGTATTCAGGCCACACCGCAACTTTCCTGCACGGCGCTCTAACTATCCAGGGACCGCAGCCTCGACACCAGTTGGACAGCAGCTCTGCCCAGGCTCCTCAATCTAGCCTTACAGCCTCACACAGCAGGCATCAAAGCTCGCAGCAGCGCAGAAGACTCCAAGCTCTCTCTCAAATCTTGCTCTCGGCTCTTTTCGAACTCAAAGAAAACAGCTTGATCTTTTCGTATTGTGCCCTAACTCTCCAGAAGTTCCCTTTTATATGTAGCTCATCCACCGCAAGATCAATTCAAGAATGATCCAACGGTCCAAAAATAGAGAAACCATAAAAACAGTGGAAAAGATATAAGTATGAGAAGTCTGGGAGTGACTTTTGAGGATTTATTTTGATCACTTCTTCCTGCCTCCTCCATTGTGGCTGGCTACTTTAATCTCTCCCTGATTCTCCTCTCAACTCTTCTTCAATTCCTTCCACATCTCTCTAGTTCCTTATACTACAATAACCGACCGCGTCAATTGGTGCTTTTATTAAAAGTAAAAATCATTTTAAGAATAGATTATAAAGAATAATAGAAATGCTAAGTAGCCGGCGATCGAAGATCGATAGGAGTTTGAATCGGAAATTTAGAGAAGAAGACTCATGTTATTCATGAAGAAACCAGAAGTCAGTTATATACAGTTACAGACTTCTGGTAATAACAAAACAATCATCTCTCTTCTCAATACATACAATCTGACCCTCACAGATTTTATATTTGCACAATGTATCCAAAATATAAATGACCTAAATCACTCAGCCAAAACATCTCTAGCTTTAAATGTGAATGGAGTCGACCAACATGGAACGAGAAAGTCACCAAGCAATCTGGCCATCCAAGCCAGTTCACAAGAAGTCTGAGCCATAGCTCGGTATTCAGCCTCTGCAGAAGACCTTGAGACAACTGATTGCTTCTTCGTTTTCCAGGAGATTAAGGCGGAACCAAGCTGGATGCAATAACCAGTAACAGATCTCCTTGTGGTGGGACATGACGCCCATTAGCATCGCAAAAGGCGTGGAGAATTAAAGGCTCGTTGCTTGGATAGAAAAGCCCTTGGGCAGGAGCCCTCTTAAGGTAACGGAGTACTTTATAAGTACTTGTCATGTGATCTTGTCTAGGAGAAGTCATAAACTGGCTTAGAATATGAACTGCAAATGTCAAGTCTGGCCTAGTGACAGTAAGATAAATGAGTTTGCCCACTATCCTTCGATAAGGAGTAGGGTAGATAAAGATAATTTTTGTTTGGAATCCATAAGAATATAGGAGCTAGGTTTGCAACCTAGAAGGCCAGCCTCCTGAATGAGATCCAACGCATTCTTGCGTTGGTTTAGGAACAAGCCAGCCTTAGAACGAGCTATTTCTATCCTAAGAAAATAGTGAAGTTGGCCCAAGTCTTTGATCTTAAACTGAGAGTGGATGAATTTCTTAACTTCAAAAATAAGAGTGGAAGAAATGCATGACGAAAAGTTCTAACTTAACTTTTATGTGTTTTCATATGTCTTATAGGTGATACATACTTACATATAAAATTATCATTTTATGTCAACCAGTGTCGAGAAAACCTTTTTGTTGTTACTTACTTTTTAAAAAAATATTATAAGTCTTTTTATATCTTAATAACTTTTGTAAGCCACGAATCAAGTTTTTCTCTTAATTAGTATCAATAAAGTTTAAATTTTACTCATATAAAGAGAACCCAAAAAAAAAAACAAATTCTCCCAAGGCCTAAAATTGAATAGAACCGGGACTGCCGGTCCTTGTTGATTAGTGGTCACACTGGCAACCATGCTGAGCAAAATTGAGAGAATAATAAAAAGATTGAACCAGAAAGGCAGAACGTATCCGATCGATAATAGACGTATATGACTGCAATTAATTCACAAGCCGAACAGACACCAATTAATAAAAGTCACATAAAAAGGAAAGATTACTAAACTGAAAGAGAAACCTGGCACCTTCACGCTCACAATCACATCTGTAGACCCAAAATTGGCCCATTAAAATACACAAGCAACCTCAACAATCAAGTGTGAAGGAAGATGTCTTTCAACAAGATTATGCCAAAAGTTTACCTCCGGCTTAAGAACAATCCTCCCTGCTCCGTCCTTCCTTCCTCGTCACAGAAACTCCCAGTTTCCATCGAAAACGCAAAACTCCAAACAACGATACAATTCAACAGCATTTCCCTAATACAACAATGATTACATCACTACCCACCAATCTTTAATGGATTTGATTTCAAAAGGAGGGCAGATTGCAATCAATGTTGCAGCCTTTAATAACAACGGAGGCCCTCCATGCAAACAAACGCATCTCAAATATAGAGGTTAGAATCTGCAGCAGAGATCAGACAAAGACACCGTGAACCGAACCATCCTATCATGTCACGTGTCAATAGAAAATAACCGGTTCAATTTGGTCGAACCGACGACGAATTACACAATTAAGGATCAATTTTTTCCGTATACAAAAATGACAACGAGGGATACGATCAGAGACCGGTCGGCGTCCTCTGCTGGATAAATCGTCAAACGAAACTTCTTCCTGCCGACACAGATCTGATGAAGCTTGTACATCAGACTCGTCTGCAATAGACTAAGAACGTTAGAATTGATTATCAGAATCAAAATCAGCAACTGTGTTGTGAAACGAACCTGAGCTAAGATGGAGGTGTCGCCGGAGATGGTGCAGGATCTCTGAGACGGATTGCCCTTCAATATATACCGAGGGGTTGTTGAATCGAGCTCGCCATTTGGTCCAGCGATGAAAACTTCTAGCTGGGTTTTCACGCCATCGCTCAACGGCCTCCTCTCCGCTTGAAAAATCAAGTCTTTGCGAGCTCCGGTTGACTTGTAGCCTTGCCAGCATCCTTTCTGTTAAATTTAACGAATCGGATGTTAGCTCTGGTCTAATCATAGGGAAACAAGAGAAGGGAGGGGTTGGATGAGAAACCAGACCTCTTTGCGGTTCAGAGTCATCAAGGCGTGGCCGTCTGCATCTACCAAGACAAAGTCTCGATTATGGCGGCTGAAGATGAAGGTTTTATGGGACTGAGGCTCGACGGTGTAGATGATGTTGCCGGAGGCGTCAGCGAAGCCGATGGTGCCGGCGGCCAGGCCTGGATGCTTCTTGGACACGAAAAGATCGATGGGGATTTGTGAAACTAAGCTGGCTGGATCTGCAGCGATCGCTGAAGCCATGAGATGTTGATGCTTTGAAATTTACAGGCTTTGGTGTCGTTGCCAGTCAGCAATAGTCCCTCCCTGGGTTTAAAAAGCAGCTGAGAAAGAAAGCACTTGCGGAGAAGAATAAATGCCAGTTAATATTTATATTTAAAAACTTTGAGACCAGACAAAGACAAGATCATATGTTTTACCTATGGGTTTGATCCAATGAACAAGTTGGATTCATCAAGTTATGGAAGAAGGGAATGAATGCTTACTTGTCAGGGATGCTTCACCAGTGGTTTCCGCAAGAGCAGACTCCATTTTTGAAATGATGGAATCGACTAGAATCCCTGGCTATAATCTCTCTGCCTTCCAACCACGATACCAGAGCTGTAGCTTGGTGGCAGTCGATGCATACTCGCAAGTTCTTGACTATGGTCATCCGGGTGTGTTGAGGCGTGTTCATCAGGCCATATGCGAGGGCCAGCCTTTCACTGTGGGCAAAGACGATCTCTTCTTTCCTGTGTTCATCTAAATTCTGCATCACCATGCTTGTGTTCGGCACATACCCAATAGCTTTCAATCTGCTGTGAAGCTGCTCCAAGTAAATGTATATTCTGTCTGCCTGGGGATGGGATTTGTCACCGGATTCGAAGCTATGAATAATCCTGTTGATCTCTATCAATGTGCAAGCCTTCTGTTTCCGTATACCTTTCTCCAACATTAACTTTCTGACCTTTGCTACATTGTCCAAGTCTCCAACTAGTCCATAGAAGTTAGATAACAGCATGTAAGCTCCAGCTTCTTGAGGATTTGATTCAAGTAGTTTTTGCCCAACTTGTCTTGCCAAAGGTACATTCATATAAGAGCAACATGAGCTAAACAGGGCTGTTAAAAGCTCTGCATCGGGGTCCACCGGCATCTGCTGGATGAAGCTGTAAGCCTCATCTAGACATCCAGCTCTTGCAAGTAGATCCACCATGCATGTATAGTGTTCCATTGTGGGTCTAATGCAGTATCTCTGTTTCATCATATTGAAGAAACTCCAGCCTTGTTGAACCAATCCTGCATGACTGCAGGCATAAAGGATTCCTAGAAATGTGATTTTGTTAGGAGTAACTCCTGATCTCTCCATCCGGTGGAATGCGATAACAGCTTCCAGACCAGCCCCGGATTTTCCATACCCAACGATCAGAGAAGTCCACGATACAACATTCTTCCATGGCATGCTGTCAAAAAATAAGTGTGCATCATCCATGCTGCTGCACTTGGTGTACATATCAACCAGAGCATTTCCCACAGGCATGTACAGCTCAAATCCTTGTTTAGCTACCAAACAGTGGCTTTTTCTACCATTTGATAAAGCCGCAAGGTCAGCGCAAACTGCCAAGACACTGACCATGGTCATAAGATCAACCCCAATACCCTCGGCTCTTAATTTGTCAAAGTATGACAACGCTGACCTCCCTTCAGAATTCTGTCCGAGTCCCGAGATGATAGAGTTCCAAGACCCCAAGTCTCGATCAGGCATATCATGGAACAATGTGATTGCATCTGCTGCTAAATGACACCTGCACAACCCGGAAATCATGCTGTTGGTAGCTATGACATCTCGAACGGTCATTTCATCGAACACCTGGCGGGCTTCTGCAACAAGAGCGTGCTCGGAGTACATGTCCACCAGGGATGTCAGGACAATCATGTCTGTATTGCTGCCATGTTTCCAAGACATACAATGTAGTTGCTGCCCTTCTTTGATAACTTGCAGTTTGGTGCATGCCCTTATGACTGCTGAGATTTCATATTCTGTGATATGGTTACCGGAGCGATGGAGATGATGGAAGAGACTCACAGCTTTATCACTTAGCCCTTCTTTTACAAGGGAGCTAAGTTTCGTAGCAACTGACATTTCTCAATGCTGATTAACTGCAAAAAGATTGAAATTTGATCAGACAGGAAGAGAAAGCATTAAGCTTCACTCCCAATAAGTTTAAACTGTGTTCAGCATGAAGCTTCACTCTTCTTCTTCAGTGAATCGATCATCCTCAGTGGAGTCATTAAGTGGGTTATCTTCAGCTAAACAATGAATATAAGGTGGAAATTGGCGACAATCAAAGGAAGAGAAAAACTGGGAAGGAGATAGACACAACTGATGAATGAGGCTAACCATTAAAGTTCTCAGAATCATAATCAGTTTCATCCGGGTCTTTCAAAATTGCATCATCCTCACCGCCTAATCCTGAAATGGTAACATACACAACTTAGTTTACATAGCAAAACCAGCTTACATAGAGTATACATTATGCACAGAAAGACTTACAATGGAAATGGGAGCAGTATAACACTCATGCACCGTACAGATCATACACATAATCATCTTTTGATCCACACGTATATGACTAGCATATTAGGGAGTAGTCAGACAAAAAAAAAAAAAAAAGTGTGAGTTGCCATACATAGCAGAATTTTTTCGGAGAAGCTAAGACTATACCCACATGTGCTTGAGGTGGAGTGTTTTCGTCAAATCTGAGAGCCTGCAGTCAAATCGCTCGGACATAAAGTTAGAACTCATTCAAACTACATATCCGATAAAAAGAAACAAAGTCCCCAGTCCTCACTAAGCACCAATATATCACAAGTGGTTTCTGAACTAGTAACAATCTTAACATGCTAAACGAAAACAGTTTTCTTGCAACATATAAAACTTCAAAGATCACCCTCAGCAGGCTGCTTATAATTTCTCAAAATCCACCAGCGGCCGCGTCACCTGCCTCTCGTAATCCTCAGCCCTAAAACACACAAACGAACCGCACAATCACACCACATCCATCAAACAAATACAATACCATGTGTACTAAACCCTATACACCGGAAGAACAGTATGAAATACTTACAGAAAGCTTCAGAGTTTGTAGTGAGTTTCCTTCCTCTAAACCCTAACAATTACCGGCTTCAAGTCGGCAGAATTCGCCCGCGCTAACGAACTCCGACCTAACTCCCCCATCCAAATCCCCAACTTCCAACGACTATGATTCTACTGCGATCGCTGCGTCGAATTGACTTACATGCATATATCTCTCCGTAGCTAACTAATCAGTTAACAAGCCTAATTAACGCAGTAGATTTGAACTTCACAAATGGTCTTCTGATGCCAACAAAAAGGTGTGAATGAGCAAATTTCAAGCCTCTCAGAAATCTCCAGCTTAGGGCAAACTTGCCAGCTTTTCTCATGCATCAATCCATTAATGGCAAGCTGATGATAATGGTGGTTTGTTAGAAATATTCATATATATATATATATATATATATATATTTTTTGTTATAACGTAATTACTATCCGTCTGAAAGTTTATATATTTAATGTATAACTTTCGTATATTGTGATTGTGTCTCTTACCATATGTAACATTCACTCTGTCTCTCATATGTATAATGGCTGATATTAAACCACATTTTTATGCTCCCAACCACATCATTCATTCACTCGTTCTATGTCACTCTCCAGCTCTTGAAATCTCTACGAGTGTTTCACACTCAAATCCTTCCCCGTCCTGGTAAATCAAATCCTTATAAACCAGCAGCTCACTCCATTCCAAGCCTTGTTCTCAACTGTCACAAGAGTCTTCTATCAATCATATGTGGGTATTGAGTCATAGTTGTCAGAAGAGCGTCCAAACCTCAGCCACACACTACCCTTTTCCTGCTTCTGTCCGTTTCCAGAACCCGAGCTTGATATGATGCTCTCTTCCTCTTCCTCTTCCTCTGGAGCTCAGCAGTGGCTGAGCTTGGTGGGCGTCATATGGCTCCAGTCAATAAGTGGGACTAACTCAAACTTCCCAGCTTACTCATCTCAGCTGAAAAACATGCTCTCCATCTCCCAGCTGGAGCTCAACAACCTCGCCTTCGCATCCGACGCTGGCAAGCTCTTTGGCTGTGTTTCAGGAGTGGCAGCGGTCTACTTACCGCTCTGGCTGGTTCTACTGATAGGCTCAGCTCTCGGCCTGGCTGGTTATGGCGTCCAGTATCTCTTTGTCACCAATCAGATCTCATTGTCCTACTGGCAGATCTTTTCGCTCACTGTGATGGCTGGGAACAGCATTTGCTGGATCAACACAGTTTGTTATGTTGTCACAATCCGCAACTTTGCCTCTTTTAGCCAAGTTGCAGTTGGTCTCTCAACAAGTTATCAAGGCCTGAGTGCCAAAATATACACTGTGATTGTTGAAGCTGTTACAACCTCCTCCTCCTCCTCGTCCTTCAAGAATGCTGAGGCCTACCTGCTGTTAAACGCTGCGCTCCCTTTGGCAGTTACTCTTGTGGCCGCGCCATTTGTTGGTAGAGAGGCTGCTAGTAGCATCAAGAAAATCAGAGCTGGGTTCGTTGTGTTGTTCTTTATCAGCATATTTACAGGACTTTACGCAGTGATCAGCAGCTTGAGCTCCTTATCAGCTGCATTTTCGCCACTGGTTAAGACCATCTGTATGGGAGTGTTCCTGCTGGCGCCATTACAAGTTCCGATTGCGGAGAAGTTTAAGGAGATGGTTGAAAGCAGGAAGTGGGTGCTCAGGACTAATGAGATCAAAGTGCATGATGCTGATTTGGACATTTGTGAGGAAAATCTCCCTGGAGAAATGAGGCTGCAGGTGACCAAGGATGCTGCGGAGGAATTGAGCCAATGCGCGAATGAGGTCTGTGAGATTGCAGTGATGGAAGAAATTGGAGTGTTTCAGATGGTTAGAAGGATCAACTTCTGGCTCTACTTTTTTCTGTACCTGTCTGGTGCAACATTGGGGCTTGTTTATGCCAATAACTTGGGGCAGATTGCTGAGTCTCGACGGTACTCGAAGGCGTCCGCTCTGGTCTCGCTCTCTTCATCTTTTGGCTTCTTTGGCCGGCTTGTGCCGTCCCTGGTCGATTACTTGCTCTACAGGTATCCAGCATTTGTGCATCAAAAAGTTGCATTATTTTCAGTTGCTAATTTTGATGACTGATTTTCAGGTACAAGTGCAATATCTCAAGACCAATGTCAATAGCCATCTTCATGGCACCCATCTCCGGATCATTTTTCCTCCTGGCAATCAGCTCCACCGTCGCATCGCTCTACGTCAGCACCACCATAATCGGCCTATGCACCGGAGCCATCGTCTCAATCTCCGTCTCCACCACTTCCGAGCTTTTTGGAACTAAAAACTTCAGTGTCAACCACAACGTGATAGTTGCCAATATTCCAATAGGCTCCTTCATTTTTGGCTACTTGGCAGCTTATTATTACAGAAGAGAAGGTAAAGGACTCGAAAATGGTGGATGCTCAGGCATGGCTTGCTACAGCAAAACCTTCCTGGTTTGGGGAACCCTCTGCTTCATCGGCACTATCTTCGCCGTCGCCCTCTCGTACCGGACTAGAAAGTTCTATAACCGAAAATCCACCAAACACAATTTTGAGACAACCTAAGTTAACCTCAATTGATTTCTTAGCAGTTAGATGCAGCCTTGTTCCTCGTAGTGCTGTTCAGATAAGTCAACACTCACACACGCACGCATGTTGCAGCTCAGATGTCAATTACAGAAGTTATCATAACAGAGTTCTGGAGTTGTGGTATTCCAAGCGTTTATCATTTGAATCGGCCTGACTTAAAAAAAATTCAGACGCGTAAATAAATCCTCCTGATATGATATGAGAGTTCAAAATAAAGTTGATGATGATTTATATATTTCTTTGGCATGCGTGTGATGGTTCAAATTTATTTATGGGTCACAATCCAATCCACAACAAATCAACGCCTGGCATAGCAAACTCCACTGTTTCGAGTTCAACACCCGAATCATTCACATTACGCTCGTATGGAATGAATTCATGGCCGGCAGGCAGATTCAACTGCATTTGACTTAAGGTTCAGGCTACGTTTAAACATCGTGATAGAGTTGGTTATAATGTAAAAGGCTATAGTGAAGGAAAGGACATTGACCTCTGGGTAGGGTAGGGTAGGGTAGGACACATATTATATGGTACAACACACACCATTAAATTGGGAGCTGTAAATGTTTGGTTGAGGTTGGCTCGAGCTCCACCACGACGGTAGCACCATTTTCAAAAGACGTGCTTGTCGCAAGCCTCCAACAAGTTTAATGACTTCATTAATCAACAAAAAAATCTTGTCATCGCAAGCCCAAGGATTCAGGCCCAAGGAACCTAGTCGGTTCAATTGGATGGTTCGTTGTGTTGGAAAATTGAATTTTATAACACTGCAGAAACTACAATATAAGAAAAACAGATCAAATAGTCATGAAGAACTTGATTTCATAAGCAAGAATTCAATAGACAAATGCTTGCATTGCAGTGTGTGAATAAGAATGATAACTTGGAACTAATTTTGAGATTCTGAAGAGTCTGAGAGAAGAGGATTCTCAATGTTGGGGAATTTGTCTGGCAGAGCAAAAACAGGGTGAGTTCCTGCAGAGCCTCCAAATGACAGACCTAAGGAATATCCGAGGGCTCGAGCTACTGGAACTGCCACTGCATTTCCAACTTGAATGTACCTATTGATGCCAATAATGTTATTTAAGGAAAATATGGTCCATATGTTGTTGAGCCAACCACACTCAACTTTACCTTTCTTTTGGAGGCCCGTATAGCTTGTAATAATCAGGGAACCCTTGCAACCTGGCATTCTCCCTTATTGTCAATACCCTGTCTTGTTCAGGGTGCAATATGACCTGGATTTATGGAAATTTTTTGTAAGTTACAAAGTTTTACTTGCAAGAAGAAGAAGAAGAAGAAGAAAGCCATAAACCAGATCACCTGATTATGTGGCTCCGCTCTTGTCACGACTGTAGGAACAATCTCATCCCACCAAAGCCTGCCAAAAGGTCTGCAAAAATAGTACCCAATATCGTATTGCTGAACACTATAGATAATGAGCTGATATATTCCACACAACTATGTTACTTACTTGGAGGAAGTTCCTCTAACAAAACTTATGGCATAATCAGGAACCTATAAGTTCACATGCCAATTTTTTTGTAATCACTAGCTTATAAAATAAGTGGAGAAGAACTTAATTGAACAGGAAGAACCATGAGGGTCATACCAGATATTTCCCTGATTTTATTGTCGGCCTCTCAATATTTGGATCTATGTATGCCTTTCTATCTTCCGTAACACAAACGCCCTTCAAGTCTCTGAAGTTTGCCCCCTGCCAAGAACAATTGTGAGAAAACTCAATTAAAAACATGGTAGCTTGGGAGTTGTATCATTCATTTAGGACATCTGGGAAACCTTTCTCTTAGGTATTAGGCAAACACGTTCAAAATCATCGGCGTTAAGCTCCAAACAGCGATGGTCGTATAAAATATCATGCAGATGTTGCTTGGATAGAGACGGAAGTCTGAAAGCTGCAAGAGATCAAATCAGAAACTTAAGCAGGGATTTTGTAGACAACAAAATAATTTAAATTAGGAGCAATTGGCTAAAAGTACAGATTTGCATGATGTAAAAGCTACTATTGGAACAAAGGATTTAAAAATGAACTGAAAATGGTACTGTGAGTGAAACCTTCTTTCTTTAATCTGATATTCCTCTGAAAATCAGAATCTGGAGCATTACTATATGGCATTTCATCCTTTTTGTCCGAGTTCGTCACCTTAAATAATTGACCACAGTTAATATCAGCAAAATGCCATTGCTTGTAAAGACAGTAAATGAGCACACGGTGATTTTCAACATACTGGAGGGAGGTCAGATATTGCATCCTTAAGGAAGAGCTTCCTTTCTAAAACTCTTCCCTCACCTTCACCACCGCTGACTACATTCATCTGCAGTTCCCAACTAAACATTAATTCACAAATATTTGTAGAACTGTATGATACTGAGGAGGAACAAGATACAGATACCTCAAATTCAACAGGAACAACCCCTCGAATATCAACTTCATGTGTGGGCAGTGGGAATTGTGGCAATATCTAAGGGGGAAAAAAAGCATTCATAAGTTATAAATCAAAGATATTAAGCTTAAATGAATTGTTTTTCTTTTTTTCTAGAATTACTTCTGTTGGAAGAGCTCCCCAAAGGAAGACACGCATACGGAATTGAGGCAACCCATAAGACCCAGCGGCCATCATCCCCATTCTGACTTGATAATTCATTTGTATCAAACGGCCAAGAGCATACTTCCCAAGAAAACCTTTACTGAGTTTCAGTATGTCTACCACATTTTCCATCAAGACAAATCGTGGCCTTAGGTAATTCACAATGTCCATATACACAACAATCTGTTCATTTTTTGTATCCTCAAGTGGATTCACTCTGTTCCTGAATCTGTTGAAACCACTTATTCCTTGGCATGGTGGCCCTCCACATAATATGGCAACATCACCCTATACAGTGATTTTTTTACTACAAACGTAGAGTGGGAATAGCTTTGAAACACATGAAACAAAGATCTTACAGGTAGTGGCAAGTAATTAGTCTTGTATCCCTTTTCTACGAACTCTTTGATAGCTTTTCCACAATTGCTGATAAAGGGGGAGCAAATGTTAGCCAAAGGTGGATTGCCAAAATATTGCTATACATATCTTTGCCTAAAAATATTATAATTGATCTAACTATGAATTTGAATACCTTAGACCTTCAATAGGCTCCCATGTATCCTCACCAGGTCCATAGCCCTTCCACCGAACCTGTACATATCCAATATTTATCAAATAATTGGACTTTAAATGCTAATGGTGAGAAGGACATTCATTAATGGCAATGTCCTATGTCCTAAACTTTATTATAAGATGGATTTTCAAATATCTACCTCAAGGTATAAGCCATTCTTATTATTCTCGTTGGGGTCCCCATAGCAAATATCAAGCACCCTCTCTACTTCAAATATTTCTGAATCATCTCCATTTATGAGATTATCCTCCGCATCATTATCACTCGCATCTATAGCTTCCTCGATTGGTATATCATATAACTGGTCAACTTCATCTGACTTAATTAGGGAGAAGGTGGCGCATAGTTTCCTCCATTCCTTTAGTAAGGACAAGAAATTGCCGGCCATTTCATTCCTCACCTGGTTTTCAATTGATATGCATCACTTTACATGCAATAAATTAGCATTTGACAAACATGTATGAAAATACACCGCAGGAAGATACATACCACTGTTTCAGGATGATTATTTCTCAATGTTTCACATGCATGCTCATTCATATCAACTGCCCATCTCTGCAGATACATGTGACAGTAAAATCAGTAAAATAATAGTGACATAACAACCCTTTGAAACAAGATGAGACTGCTAAGCTGATATCATCAAACCGGACTTACTGTAATAAGATCAAATCCAGTCAATTTAGACCCTAAACAGAGGCCTAATGACATGGCACCGCAGCCAGCATACAAGTCAAGAAGAAACATCTGAGAATTCCTGCCAGGAGGCACCTCTTCTGTGTCTGGTATCATGCTAACCTCACATGAAACAGTCGATGGTGTTTCACTTAGAGAAGCTGAAAATTCTACACACGCACAAAAGCAAACAATAAGAATAAATCACTTACTTTTTTCCCTGGATCACTACAAACCTATATTAAATATTTAGTATTGGCATTCTTAACTTAAGAAGAGCTATTTTTATCTATGTTTGTTACATGATGCATCATATGCCGTATTATCAAATATATATGTATTGGCAGGTGTTACCTTCTTGTGGCAATTTAATGAAACTGGAAAACGGCACAAGATACTTCATGTCACAGAAATATGTAAAAGGCCTAGCTGGCTTCTCTTTCCCTAACTCACCCTGAAAAAGATATGTGCTTCTAAAAACCAAACATTTCATGCAGGTAACAACATGAAAAACATGAAATATAATTCACGCACCTTTGCTATAATAATTTTTTCAAGAAGACAATCTAGCGGATTGTCATCTTTAATTTCTGAGATAAATACACGCTGAGCATCTATAAGGTTGGAGTGATCTTGGATTGGCTGCCAATAGAAAAAGATAAATAAATGGATACTACAAAATTCACACTCTAAGACACCATATGCAAAATTATATATATTGGAACAGAAGTTTACCGTGTCTTTTGCTCTATAATACCACTGGCAAGTGACATAAAAAGTTTTGTCAAGACCCTCAAACATTTCAACTATTTTGCATATGAATGGATCTTCTCCTTCATCAGCCTACAAAGACAAATTGTTAACAAATCAAACAGGGATTTGACAAACAATATCCAATTTCAATAACCAAACACGAGTTTGTCCTACTGAAACTGTCACTCAAAGAATCCAACACACATCACAAAGACTCTTTTAATAAAAGAATCCATGGCAAAATGATTTGTTTCATTTGTTAATGAACAAAGTGTAACTTTTAGCTTCATGTTTGAATAAATTTGAGTACCTGGACATGTGCATTGTCGTATAAATTATACATCTGCCCGTCCACCTCTGCCATTGTATAATGATGGGATGCTCTAATAAACTCTTGGACAGTTTCATTACCCCTGATTCAGAAATTAGGATTAGTTGCAAAAATATATTCGCAGTTAATTAGTCATCTTTTTTTCTCAGTAATCACAGCACAACCTTTTTACATCATAAACGAAATGCACTTACTTTTTCCCATCTTTCCCAGTCAATGGTTCAGTTTTCTTCTGACAAAAATAAAATAAGAAATGTCACAACATTACAATCCTACAGCAACTGACTAAATAATGCAAAAGATCCACATAATTGAGCAATGCAGTCTGCATCAAGCACGTACCTTGTATCTATGAAGCCATTTTGCCTTAGCTTCGTCCATCGGCACCGGCGCTCCAATAAATCGGGCCTCTCCATCTTCCTCCAACTCTTTCTTACTTCTTTTAGGGCGTGCGACAACAACAGCTTTTGAAGATACTTCCGCTACAGAATTAGACTCGCCCACACCATCACCTTCACCAATCTGCTTCACCGTCTTGGCTTCCCGCTTCGACTTCCGAGAAGCAGAAACCTCCGCTTCGGATCCCGACAGCGCCTCGTCTCCCGATCGAACTCTACGCTTCCTCGCCATAGCCGAAAAATATTAAAGCTTCTCTTACCGATGGGTCGGAATGCAAGACGAGGAGTTGTGAAGCCGACAGCGGAAGCAGCAGCGAAGGTTTAAGGAGAGAGAAAGGGGGAGATTTTGTAGAGAGAGATAGACTTGTGTGGGTGCGTACGAGAGTGAATGATTGGTTCGTGCAGAATTAATAATTTTTGAGTCGGAGAAAAGGCGGGGTGAGCGGGAAGGATTTAAATTTACTTTTTTTGGGTTCTTCAAAAAAAGTTTAATTGTAGTTTGAATTTTGTTGACGAGCGGGTGATTTATTTCAATAAATTGCTCTGGTTGATATAATTTATGGAATTCATAAGGAAACAAATTACATCAAGAGACCTTCGCGATGATATTATGTGTTTTGAATCTATAACTCAAAGCAATTTTTTTAAAATTATACTTCCAATAAAAATTTGCTTAGTTTTAACATCATCACTTTGATATCGTTCTATTTGATTTGGTTACACCAAATCTATCAACCTTGCTAAAATGTTTATTTCTACTGAATTATATAAATTTTGGTTCCATAAATTGAAATACTAAACCTGTTGGGTAGTATTGCATGGTGGTCCATCCATTATGACAACTTGGTAGATTCTGAGAGGAATGGATTCTTGGAGGAATCAAAAAAGAAGCTTAAGCATTAGAAACTGAAATTGAGAGTTGAACCAATCATATCATCTCCAGGTAGCCCTTCTCTAGCATATATAAAGAAGCATGCCCAACACTAAGTAACCACAGTATTACCGAGTGAATATAGAGAACACTTGGCCATGGCTCAACTGGGAAAGCTTGGAATTCAAATAGAGCTGAAAACTCCTGCAAGAGAGGCTTTTGGCTTCTTTATGACGAGATTGAGCAACCTTGCCCAAATGCTCCCTGAATCTGTCCAGTCCCTCCAAATGGTGCAAGGCAATTTATCGACTGCCGGTTCTGTGATGCTGCTGAAATATGATCTAGGTAAGAATTTATAATCCCTCACTTCAAGTTTTCTTATCAGAAATCACATACCAAGCATCACACCAAGTCACAATGGCCGGTGACTGTCCAGTGGACTAACCACGCAGCTCAATGATGTTGCAGGGGTTCCAACGGCTGCAAAGGTTCAGATTAAGGCTATAGATGAAAGCGAGAAGATGGTCACCTATGAGTTCATTGAAGGAGATATTCTGAAGCTCTACAAGAGATTCACAACAAAGCTCCAATTTGCTGATGGTTTTGTTACATGGGAAGCTGAATTTGAAAAAGCGAGCGAGTCAGCACCAAATCCAGATCTCTATGCCAACTTTGCAGCCAAGCTGTTGAAAGGAATGGACAAATTTATGAGCGAAAAATGATCAATTATAACTATAGAATAGATCATCCTCTTGGTAATTCAAATAACGAGAAGCACATAGCTTTTCAGTTCAATAATGGCCTAATCCAAAACCAGATTCTCAAGGGTGATCAATCTTAATTATCTTTAGATGATAGAGAGCTATTAGATGTTCAATATGTTCCACTTTCCAGGAAACAAATTGGCACCATAATAATCTGGTAATAGATAAAAGTAAAGAAGTAATCTGAGTCTTATGAAAAATTTGATTTGCATACAAGAGGTAGTCAGAATTAAAACTGAAAGTCACAACAGCCCAAAGATAATTTGTGCGAATAATTACCAGACATGGTCAATCTCCAGCACCTCATAGTGAGGTAGATACCGTCTTTCGTGGATGTTTCCAACATCGTCAGTGATGCTTCTACGAATCAAATTCTGTAATCCCGATCCAGTCTTCATGTCCCTGATTTCCTGTTCAGGATTTCCAAATGAAAGCTCATAAAGTGGCCAGAATAAAAAACGATTACAGAGACGCAGCAACTCAACTAAAAATAAAGAGAACAAACAGTATGGTTTGCTTACTAAACCGAGTGGCACAGGGCAGCAATCAAAGATATTGTTGTAACAAATGAAAAGTACACATATGGTTGCACAACTTTCAGACATGATCAAACTATATGGGATAATCAAACTGATCACAAAATATTATTTACTCACAAGTTCATTTAACTCCAGGAGCGAGTGAGTGCAAATATATGATAAGATAACTGTCGAGGAAATACAATTGTCTCAATAAATCATGTTCCATGAATGTTTCCAATAGCATTGTGTAATTATGAAAGGTAAAACACCCTAGGTTTTATAAGAAAGGAACAAAATTTCCTCAAACCCTGGTCAGCACATATATAAGTTGCACGTTTTTCAGTTGAGTGAAAAAAGAAGATGTATGCAAAAATATGTCCTTCAAAAGGATAAGTGAGTGTGCTTTATAATATTCGTGGTGCGGGAAAGATGCATACAAATACTACAACATATAAATTCCTCCTTGCCCGATAAGAATGAATATATATGTGCTCACCCATTATTATGGACCCTCATTCGTAAAGCAGAAAGCGATCAACTAACTCTTTTGCTCTCGGCTAGAAGCTGTAAAGCGATGTGGTCACCCAGACTGCTTGATCATATACTTGATTCGATGGGGTACAAATGCACAGGGAACCAAATATCATCTACATGCCTATTATGCGTTGCATCGCCTCGAAAACAGCTGCTCGAATCACGTCTCTTTAACCAGCACACACGAACGAATCGGAAACCCTTAATTTCTCAAATCGATTAGTAATCCCAAACCAAGCGGAACAGGCGAAATCGCGTAGCTTGAAAGACAACTCGGTAGTGATCATGAACCAGTCGCCAAAGAGACTCTTCAATCTCAATTAGGCAATTTGGGCTTCTTGAATCGAAAAGTCAATTGGGCTCGTCTTGGCCCAGGCATTCGTCGCCACATCTTCTCCTCGAGAGCTTACATGCAGCGGGAGGAGTGATTTTATTCAATTCAATGCTACTGAAGAACAATCTCTTCTCCATATAAAATCACTCGCAACATTTTCAATTGCAGTTCATGTTGTTAAGATGAATTCTGTATATATTCATCATTATAGTTACAAACGCAATCAACAATATACACAAGATATATATCAAATATACAAACTTTCTAACAAATAATAATGAGACCATAAATAATATATATGAATATCTCAAACACACCCCCTCAAACTCATGGTGGATCGACAATGCTGAGTTTGGACAGAAAGAAGTTGTAGTGTGCTCTGGTCTGGGTCTTCGTGAAGAAGTCTGCTAACTGGAGCTCGAAAGGAACGTATTGGAGAGCAATGACCTGCGCCTGGACCTGGCATCGTACATAGGAAGCATCTACACCAATATGCTTGGTGAGCTCATGCTTCACTGGATCTCGAGCAATGCTAATAGCTCCTGTACTGTCAGACTGAAGAGGCATGGGAGCACTAACAGAGACACCAAAATCCTCAAGTAGCCAGCGGAGCCACGTAACCTCAGTTGTCAACAAAGCCATCGCACGCAACTCAGCCTCAACACTTGATCGGGAAACTGCAGTCTGTTTCTTGGTCTTCTAGGCAATGATGTATGAACAAATAAGGCTGGATCATGATCACTGGCGGAAAAATCAGCATCAATAATAACTCAAGAGAAACGCCTCAAACTAGGCACGAGGGGCCTGCTTGAGGCCATAGAGAGAGCGACGAAGGCGACATACCATACCTTCAGGAACAGAGTATCCAAGAGGGGGTTTCATGTAAACTTCCTTTTTCAGCTCACCGTTAAGAAAAGCATTCTTAACATCGAGTTGAGAGATAGACCACTGCGAACAGAGGCCACGACAAGAAGAGTGCGTATGGTGGTCATATGAGCCACACGGGCAAATGTCTCATCATAGTCACGGTCATGCTCCTGCTGGAAGCCACGAGCAACAAGACGAGCCTTATAGAGCTCAAGAGAGCCATCAGACCTAGTCTTAACATTAAAAACTCACTTACAAGTGATTGGACACACATGTGTAGGAGGAGAGACAATATCCCAAGTACTAGTGCGCTCAAGGGTAGTAGGCTCCTCAGCCATCGCTTGTTGCCACTCCGGATGACCCATAGCCTCACGATATGAAGTTAGTTCGTCAGGGATAACAACAGCAACATCATAACGAGCAGGAGCACTAAGGGAATGACGATCACGAAGGTCATATCGAGGAGAAAATGTCGTATCGGGAGAACCACCAATAGGGGATGGTGGGGGAGACGATGCAGAAGAGACAGGTGGTGTGTCGAAAAAGGAGGGTAACTCAGCAGGAGAATCAGAAATAATCGAAGGAGCAACATGCACATTCAGATAAGAGTACGAGTAGACATATCAGGAGCAGTGCGATGATGACGACTGTAATGAAGAGGATAAGATGGTAAAGAATCTGACATGAGTGTAGTAGAAGCTGAAGGGGGGAGGAGATGAAGGTGACGTAGCAGGAGACGGACAAATAGAGCTAATGAGAGAATTTGGAAAAGAAAGAGGCCCAAGAAGAGATGCAGAAGCCGAGTCGGATGAAGGACGAGGGTAGAAAGGACGAGACTCATCAAAAGTCACATCAAGAGAGAATCGTAGTCGGAGACGAACAGGATCCCAACATCGATAATCTTTCTGCTCAGCACTGTAACCAAGAAAAACGCACTTAATGGTTTGAGCAGTCATCTTTGTGCGCTCACGAGGTGCTAATAAAACATAGCACATGCAGCCAAAAAGTCGAAGAAGAGAATAATCAGGAGGTCTTCCATATAAACGCTCAACAGGAATAGTGTCGTTAAGGGCGGACAAAGGCTGCATATAAATAAGGTAATTGGCAGTAGAAATAGCTTCAGCCCAAAAATGAGAGGGAACGCTGGAAGCAAGCATAAGAGCACGAGAGGTCTCAAGAAGATGACGATGTTTGCGCTCGGCAACGCATTCTGAGCATGTGCACCTGGACAAGAGAAATGGGAAAGAGTCCCTTGATCGACAAAGAAGCGATGAAGATGATGCGATAAGTATTCACCAGCTGAATCAGCACGAAGGGTAATAGGAGAATCAAACTGAGTGCGAACCATGCGCGAAAAATCTTTATAGATAAAGAGAACCTCACTATGAGATTTCATGAAATAAATCCAAGAATAGCGAGAATAATCATTCAATAAAAATGATATAATACCGATGACCACCTTTTGAAATAAAAGGAGCTGGACCTCAGACGTCGGAATGAATAAGGTCAAGTGGACACTTCGAAATAGACTCACTACTACTATAAGGGAGTTGAAGTTGTTTACCAAACTTGCAACCCTGACAGAGTAAAGAGGCATCGCCATACACGTGTTCTAAAATGCCACGACAAACTAACGAAGAGAGACGAGAGCCGCAGAGATGGCCCAGACGATGATACCACTGAGCGAAAGACACAGCAGGGGTAACAATGGATGCGGACGCGGGGAGGTTAGCAGAGGGAGCGGAAGGAGGTGAAGCCAATCCAATTCCCAGAGACTCTGAGAATCATGGCGGCGGGGGCCAGTACCAACTAGGGTCCCTGAGTGACAATCCTGAACAGAATAAGAGTCAGAATCAAGAACTGACCGACAGAATTGAGCTGCATAGTCAATTTTGGAACAAGAGAGACGTTAGGAACATGAAAGGAAGAAGTTGAAAGAGTGCATTGTCCTGTAACTGAGAGAGAGGTACCATCAGCAGTTTGAACTAATATAGGAGACAACAAAGGATAGACAGATCAAGGGATGAACTATCAGAAGTTATATGGAAAGAAGCATCAGAATCAAAAATCCAAGAAAAAGTACCTGACTGAGGAGATGATGTAAGGGCAGGTAACTCATTGCCTGAAGTCTGATTCTCAGAGCCTGCAGAACCATGAGATGCTGAAGCAACCATACGGCGAAGCAATGTTAGCAGCTCTTCAGCGTCGGAGCCTCTGGATACCTGAGGAGTTGTGTTGCGCTGATTAGAACCCCCAACTTTCTTCTAAGACTGACTAGAACGTCGAGCTTCATCATCACGCTTTTTATAGCAGGTCTCAACCAAATAATTGTCTCTGTTACAGAATGTGTAGTGACGACACTCTCGTTTAGCTACAGCTGCTGAAGAGGTAGTAACCGCAAGGGGAATGATGGGAGCAGCAATAGGAATAGTGGATCTAGGAGTCGCTAACACAAAAGAGGATTGTAGAAAACCAGCACTGCGAAGACGTATTTCCTCGGTGCGAACTACAGAAAGTGCCTCCAATAAGGTCGCGGAAGGTTGGCGAGCAAGAAGGTATGCACAAACCATCTCAAACTCGGGGCGAAGACGAGTTAGAAAATCATAAAGTCGAAGAAATGGTGAATGGGAACGGATATGCTGACATGCCAAACAAATAGGGCATGGAGAAGGACTCAGAGTCAAGCTGGCGGCAAAGAGCAGATATGGCGGCATATAATTCGTCCACGGTGCTATCTCTCTGACGAAGATCGTGCTCCTTATTCTTAACTGACAAGATGAGCGAGTGGCCGGAAGGTGCATAACAGGTCTGAAGATGCATCAACATCTCATGAGCAGAAGTAAGGAAAACAAATATCGCCAGTCAGATGAACCTCCATGCTAGCTATAAGGATTGCACAAGCACGTGCATTCTCATCAATCCATCTCTGATAGGTCAGTAAGGCGCTTTGATGCTTAGCAAATAAATCATCATACGCTGCAGACGCCTTCTGTTTATCTTCGGCCGAAGTTGTAGCTGGAAGTGCAGGCTCGGTAGGAGGATTCGGAGAAATAAGACAAGACTGATCCCCTACGAGAATATCTTATAGGCGTTGTCCACGCATATGAAGAAGCATATGTTGTACTCATTCTCTATAATTAAGTCCATTAAATAGAACACGACAACGTGGAACGACAACGGTACTCAAAAGAGAAGACAATAGAAAAAATTGGGTTACTTTTTTTTTTTTCTTTCAACCGGGGGCTGAAAAGCCTGCTGAATGAGCTGCTGACTGGACGTTGATCAAGCTATTGTTTGGGCTGCTGATTGGGCGATGATTAGGCTGCTGATTGAGTGCTGATCAGGCTGCTGACTAGGCACGGAGGTGGCAGTTTGACCAAGCTATTGACCTTTTTTTTTCTTCTTTTTTTCAATCAAATCCTTGTCGACAGAAAACCCTAACCACGCCGCCGAGAAAAGAATTAAACACCCAGCAGCATCCAAAGATGGATGCGCGCACCACGCACGAGCAATTGATCCGAGACGAATGGATCTGAAACGTGTCGGATCTGAGCGGATCAGATGGATCTGGGCTACGCCGCAACAGATTGGGACAGAGAACAACCGTGAAGAAACCAGCAGCGATGCGACTGGAAAATAGACCAAATTGGTCAAAAACACCGGAATTTGACCGGAGTAGGGTGAACCAGTGGGGTTACACCAACACAGAAAAAAAATCAGACGTAACCGGCTATTGATACCATGTTAAGATGAATTCTATGTGTATTTATCGTAAGTCAAATGACATATATATATAGTTACAGACCCAATCAACAATATACACAAGATATATATCAAATATACAAACTTTCTAACAGATAATAATGAGATCATAAATAATATATATGAATATCTCTAACACACCCTTTAATATCGAAAATCTGATCACTACTCTAGTTGAATGGCGAATCTTTTTTTCTTGAGATGCATGCAGATCTCAAAGCATCTCTCCCAGCATGATTCTAAGATAATAAATATACACTGATCTAGTTTGACCCATATTTTGCGGCCAGTTCCTGAATGCAAGTCCTGCAGTTTATTATGGTTGCGTTGAAAGCTGAGACTAAATTACCAAGATTGCATTCATGGAAACACAAGTAGCTACTACAAAGCTGTATAATGTGTTATCATCAAACTCAACCTATGGAGTTGGAGAACCAATGAGCCTCTTGAACATACTCGAGCAGCGGCCTCCGGCTTTCCTGGCTATATTTCGTCTGTTACATTTTTCAGAACCATAGCACCGAAACGGTGAACAACTGTATGAAGATGATCTGAAATGTTCCTTGTCTTCCTCGGATTCAAATTTGAATCCATACCTTCTGCTGTAATAGTAATCACACAAAGGTGTCGCCGGAGATGACAGCAGTGAAGGTGAAGAGGATGATGAGGATGAGTGAGGAGAAGTTTCGGAAGATGGTGACATTCTGACAGCATTGTGATGGTGGCTCCTGATGAAACTTAATCTAGGAAACCCAAATTTGCTAGTCTGTAGACTTGTTGAGAGGTTTTTTGGTGGTGGGGTGGTGGCGGAATTGGAGAAAAAGGAGGGAGGAGGTGTTAGGGGAGGAAGTGGAGTGTTGCGGAGGCTGTGCTTGGGTGTACCTGGTTGAGATTCCCACAGAAATGGAACTGTGGCGCGAGCTCCTGCGTGGTAGCATTCTGGTGTTGAGGATGAATAGGTGTCAATTCTCAGCCGTGGTGTGAAATTATCATCTTTGAAAATGTGGAAGGACTTGAGTGGAACTACATCAGAGCTTGCAAGCATTTCCGCTGATCTTTCAATCCTCAACAGAAGCACAAGACTGCCTTGTCTTATACAGAACCACAGTGTAGCATGATTCCAGAAAATGGCATCATCAGACCCAACACAACTTCCCAAGGATATTGAAAGCCAACTATCTGTGTCTGGTCTGAAACATAAATAATAAATTAGATACTGAATGGGATGCATCTAGGTGCCCAAAAACTGCTGGATCAGATCTAAGCGAGCTGAACCAGGCCAAGAATAGTCAATTTAACACCAGCTTGAGTTCCATGTGAGCTTTGCTGCGTGGCAGTTCTTGCCCGCCCACCCAAGGGACGAGACTCCTCCTGCACAATGAGTATTAAATGCACCAAAACTAGAACATGCCATCCCTTAAATAGCGCAGACCACTAGTTTCTTCTACCTTAAAAAATGTTTTGAGAATTCATGCTTTCAATCATCATCATTCCAGGAGCTAGATGTGACCTCAGTGAATCATATGTGTCTGGCATTGCTGGAAGCTGCATCAAAGTCAAACTGAATTTGAACTCTCATGAGAAACGAATGTCTTGATCCTAACCTCTCTTTGCCAAGAGGGTTCAAACAGCAATTTCAGTTGATGTTCAAAACCATTAGGTTCCATACACAGACTAAAACTAACAGACATAAAACAAGGTATGCTGAAGGGCATCACCATCTCCCAAGGCCGCTTTCTCTTAGCCCTCGTCACTAATTTTACATACTATACTTTTGACAAACTTCTTTCTCTGGCTGCGAATGCTATAGAGCAACTACTGCTCAAGGAGTTTCATGTTGCTGTTGATTTTCTCAACTAACTTATGTTGGAATTGATTAATGTTCAACAATTTTGTGATTTTATTTAATGAAGTGTTACAAAGAAAGAAAATTTTGTGAGTAAAACTTTAGAAATGCATGATGATTGTCATATCGAATAAAATGTTACATTAATTCAATATAGAACAAATGAAGTAATTAAATCAATTATCTAATCTATATAATATATATAATACATTAAATTTTAAATCAATATAATACAAATTAAGTTAATTAGATTGAAGATTATAAATTGAATAATTAAATTGAATCAAATAAACAAATTACTCAAAGTAAGAACGGGAATAAAAATACAAGCAAATCAGAATGAGTAGAGGCTTGTTCGACGATTTCCTTAAAATTTTTATTGTCGTTCCACCGACTGCTAGGAAAGCCAAGAGCTTCCTATGATACAACAACTTCTGAGTATACCTCTTTACTTCACAAGTTAATATTTAGGCAAACCAAACTTGTGCTTACAACTATCACCAAAGAAATATTCAAAAGAGTATGTAGAAATCAAATGAAAATCACCCGACTATCAATCGAGATGTTGTTGTGGGATTTGTGCGCTTTCAAGTTCTAATTTGCACATTCTTTTATAGGGTAGGATGGGATAGCCTATCATTATGGCATTATAAGGGAATGTTCTTTAGAACTTCAATTTTCAGTACTTAATTAAGTTAAGTTAAATTAAGTTCATTTAAGCGCCACTGTAAAGTAGGGTCTCACTACCTTGTCTCAATGCACCACTTCAATTATATTCACTGGACCATCATCATCCAAACAATTCGTACCAATATTGATCCAAATATATCTGATCTGATTAAATAATGTAATTCAAATGAATCGAATTGAAATGAAATGAAAATTATGAACACGCATTCACAAATTGGTATTCTCTAAAAAAAAATTGTTTCGCTAATATATATGACAATTTGAGGGCACGCAATCTATTTTACTTAGCAAATGTATTTCCTTAAATAAAACTAAAACAGAAACGTTGTGGTGCACCATATCCAAATGACCAAGTTACCCATAACATTAATTCAACGGTAAGCAGCTTACGCATGGATGGTTCTGTAATAAAGGGTATAAATGAAGTGTAATATCATCATACAATTTGAGTAAACGAAGGATTAATTTGGTTTAGTTTAAGATCGAAGTCAAAGAAGACGAAAAAATAAAGGGCACAATTTGTGCGAAGATCTGAAGCTTTGCGAAGCTCGCTCTTTATCTCCGCTTCAATGTCGTCGCTTTGAATTCTCCACCGTTATGAGATTGAGGTTTCTTCTCGAGTGAGGAAGATGTTGGTGGAGAGGAGGCTAATGAGCTTGCGGAGAGTCGGCAAGTCGCTTCAGCATGTTGTGACGCATGGCTTGCTGCTTCTGTTCACGCTACTGCTCGTTCTGAAGCTCGATCATTATCAGCCCAATTCAGTGATCATAATTTCAGATCAGCACAAAACATCAAAGATCCAAAAGCTTAATTTTGAAACCAATCCAGATAAGAGACATGCTTTACGAATTGCGAACATGGAGATCTGATGCCATGGTTGGGGACCTGAAACTTCGACGGGGACCTGAAGCTTGGAGGGAGACTTGCAGCTTCTTCGGATGCGACTGCGGACGTGGCAGCTGCTGCTGTTTTCGGATGGTTTAGGTAGGAGTGTCGGCTGGTGAAGGAGCTTGGAGTAAAGAGTGTCGGTGGATTGTTAAATGGTTCAATTGAAGATGAAGAAAAGTGAAGAATGTCGGTGAAGGAATTGGTTTAGGGTAGGCGTGTCGGCAACCAATTATTGAAGATGATGGATTGTTTTATGGTTCAATTGAAATGTAACGAATCAGACCAACCTTGTTCGATAAATTGAACAAAAATAATGAAATCGATCCGAACCAAAAAACAATCCTTCTTCAATCAAAGTCTAAACTCATTCTTGTATACTTTGTGTTACAGTATTTTTAACTTAAGTACTAAAATGTAGATAAGTTAATAAGTTCAGTTCTAAAGAACAGACTCTAAGTGTCACAATGTCCTATGGAAGACACTAAAATGAATGTTTCAAGGGATCTATTGATCTCACAATGAAGTTCATTCATTTTATAAGATCAAAATCAATTTTCAATACTCTTGAAAAGATGAATATGTCTCTCATTAGTGCATATCCATTACCAAGACTAGCTAATCAAGTTTTTCATGCAATTAAAAAGCTAATAGCTCACAAATATTAAGACAATGTCATCATTAATATAAACTGGCATGTCTTCTAAGGAAAACAAATTAGGCATTTCACTTGACCTATGTGAAATTTAATCTTCATAATTTTTGAACTTTTTATTTCATTCATTTTGATTTCAATTTGGACATGTAAATAATTGATTTTGTTCCTTTCATTAGTAGGAATTTAAACCAAAATAAATACTTTCATATTAAAAATATAACATATTCAATATTAATTATAAAGTATGGTCATACCACATTTTCTTCACACTTAATACACTAATTTTTCCAACAACTTACGAGTTCCCAATCGAGAGATTGTTGATTCTTTGGCCGACTTACGGCGAGATATTAAGAGTTTTGCCTCCCGAAGAACCTGGGAACTGAAATATAGGCTAAAGTGTTTACAGTTTTCAGCTCTAATTAACTGCAGAATATTTGGCATATCTAGACAAGAATTCTTCATAATGTAAAAAAAGGGACTAATATAGGCCAAAGTGAGCTATGAATTTAATAAACCTTCACCAGTCGGTGACAAAAAAATTGACAAATTGTAGCAACAACATTTGACCTGATTAAAACTACTATTTTCTTCACTTCCACCAAACACTGAAATATGGATAGCATACTTCTGACCCAACTGCATTTTATCCTTCTTTCCTTGAAATTAGAGTTAACAAAGAAGCTCAGTAATTATCACACAAAAGGGAACCCAATTAATTAAACCGGAAGGATCTGAAGCCCTAGATGGAACTCAAAACTTAAACCGCACGACCAAGAGAAACCTAATAGACCCTAACATAAGGGGAACATTTAGGCTACCAATTAATCTACAGACGACAGAGGATATTCATCAATAACACTTGGCTAACACATACCTTGAGGCTTGAGATATTTATGCCCGCGGGCGACTAGCCAATGTGTATCAAATTACACGCCAAATCCACTCCTTACAGCCAGGAACAAACCACTTTACGCAGACACAAAATCTGAAATGGAGAACCATTGCAATGGGTGGCACCCATACAATTGAACACAAGAGGGAACTATAGGTAATGCGCCACCCCAGAAACAAAGAGAATCTTTCAACCACAACTGTGGCTACCACACGCCTTAACTTGCATGATGGTTCAAGCACAACTGTGGCTGCCACACGCCAAAGCTTGCAAGATGGTCATATAAGTAATTCATTAGCTCATGGGGAAATCAATCCTTCACAACCAATGTCTAAAAGAAAATCAGCGCCAGTTTGGAAAAAACATCAACTTGATGAAAGCAACCAATAGACAAACGATGAAATGGTACATATAGAGAGAAAGCGGATAATTTATCAAAGAGTTACTTCATTTTTCCAGATGATTTCACCCTTCTTGTTGTTCTGTTATGAGGTTTCAAAGTTGCCTATTCACACAAATTGACACAGGATGAACCCTAAATTTTGCACACACGACAAAATGGAGAGGAGGAGAACAAAGTAGACCGAACTGGGTTCAATCGGAGGAGCTTTTGGCAGAAGACGCGGTCAATTGCCTCCAGAGGTATCGTCCGCTGGCCATGTCAACGCAGGTCCAGAACGCCGATCCGATCGCCGAGTAAACCTGAAAAGAAAGCAAGAAATGCGAAATTGAGCGAAAAATCGCTCCCGAAAACAAACAAAAAGAGAAAAACGCATCGACGAGTGACCTTGGTGGAAGAGGCGGAAGATTGGGGAGTCGAGGAAGAGTCGACGGATGGATCAGCGACGGCGTCGTCGAGATGATCGGGTTGGGCTTTAAGGTTTTTCAAAACGAAGAAGCCGGCGAGAGTGGCGGAGAGGAATATGAGGATGAGGCGGAGCGGACACATTGCGATGCCTGTGCGTATCCCTCTCTCTTCTCCTCTGGCTCGGATTTCGAGAGGGAGGTTTAGGATTATGATTAAGCTGATGATGGGGAGACGAAGAAGAAATGCAGAAGAAAATTTGACATGGGAGTTGGAGTTGTTGATTCTTTATTTAACCAACCACGTTTTTTTTGTATACTAAAATTCACCCAAACAATATTATTTCACTTTTAAAAGAATTATTTAAAACTTAGGGTGATGGAAGATTAGATAGATCATGTATTAATAATGTTCATCATGATGGAGGCTTTGTTGTTGATAGGATTAGGACAAAGGCATCATCATCCACTTCCCTATTTATCTATTTATTTATTGAAGTACGATAATTCAATATAAATACTTGATTTAAAATCATTGCCATACTATCCGGGGCAGGCGCGCGTGGTGAATTTATGTACTTATTACTTAACTAAGTTAATTAAATTAAAATTATTAGCTAAGTGGGGTATGTTAAGGTGAGGCAGAGCTGCCTGCAGCCTCTCTTATGGAATGGAATGGGTCCAGATGAGTAAAATTGAAACAATGGCATGAAGAACAAGAGCAGGTAACCAAACCTATTCCGTATAAATTTCAAAGTAGAAGAACAAGAAGAAGGGAGGATACCTCATCTTCTTCATTTCCCACCTACCTAAATGAACAACATGCCACGCCGATTAACTTGACCACAATGCTGTCTTTGCTCATGTAAATCTGTTGCTGTTGGGTCCAGTCATTTGGTATCCCTTCAAGTATAGTGTCGCTGAGGACTGCGCTACTTGAATTGAACATCAGCTCGGTTCCTGCTGACCTGGAACTTCACTGTCTTCAGCTTAGCCAATCTTCTAAGCTATCGGGTTCGTGTCACCCCCTTTGGTAGAAGCAGCTGCAGTTCAGACAGGAAAAAGTGCAGCTAAAGATACACTAGAGAAAAATGAATCCTTCAAACAGCCAACATTCAACAAGGAGTGCTATGCAACTGAATTATGGATAATAAAAAACCAGTTAATTTTAGTCTATCAAGGTCCAAAAGGCCACCATCCGACCGGGAGTACTCCTTAACTGAATCAAAATGTATAAATTTATATACTTATCCTGGCTCTGGAAGTTATATATTCAATGCATGTAAAATTTCTTCGTGAGAGATTCTGAAGTAACAAAGTTTTCAGGAATCACCTAAGCTTTCAGACTTTGACAAACCGACCAATCTTTGCTAATGCAGTCCTCAGGCACCTCATACCAGCTCCTGTTCTCGAGCTTACCATCATCTGAATGTAAAATATCATCATAATGCCACATTATGTAACAGTCGAGACAGCAATAATGCAAGCTGATGTGTTGTGATTTGACCAGGTAATAGAATAATCCATGTGATCGTACCAGAGGTTGCACTATAGACCTATTTGCCTTGAGGTTCTGCATCAATATAGATCGACAAAATCAGCACTGTTAAACCGATGTGTATACGGTAAATTACAGCCTGTAAATTAAAAATTCACCTCTTCAATTTGCATTGCACGCCTAGCAACATCTATCGGTGGGACTGCATCGGTCTTTGTCAGCACTATTTGGTACTTGGTTTGTGACCTGCCAAATTTATTGTGAGCAACATATGCCGTGCAATGCATGTACGAATTAGCAAGATTAAAGGTTCAAACATACCTTTCCATCAACCCAATAAGTTCATGGTCTCTGGGCTTCATCCCCCATTTTGTATCAACAAGAAGACACACTCTTTTTAACGCAGTCCTAGAAGACACATACTCCTTCACCTACAAATTAAATTATGTAAGTGGTTATTTTAATATCTTATGAATCGCCAGAGGAGGAGAGCAAATTAACCTTTTGAAGAATTTGACTGCTTAGAGCAATAGAGTCATGCGTCATTTAATCTATTGTAAACTACAACAAAATTGTTCAATGCCAAAATTTTAACACTCACAAGCTCCTCCCAGGCATCCTTGACTTCTTCTTTTGCATAAGCAAAGCCATAACCAGGCAAATCCACCATGTTAAGCTTTGTGCCCAGCTTGAAAAAATTTATAGTCTGCAATAATTACATGTTACAATCAAACTGTCAAAGAAATGCTCCTTCGATAATAATTTCTTAGGTGCACTCACACACCCGAGTATGTCCAGGCTTATCCGATGTCCTAACCACACCCCACTGTCTGGTGAGTGCATTTAGAAGAGATGACTTCCCAACATTTGACCTCCCTAAGAACAAAATAGTTAGAGGTGGATCAGGACTCAGGTCTCATTTTTTTGCATATTTTCAAACAAATTCTCAACAATCATTTTGATATACATTCAAATATACCTGCAAATGCAATTTCTGGAAGATCGGGAGCAGGGAAGGACGAAGCAACTTTAGCAGCTGCGTAAAATTCCAATCTGTTTCTAAAAACCTAGAGAAACCACACATGAAAAAATATAGCGGATAAAATGAGTATAAATTATAAGAAACTGAGAGCAAGGAAGAAAAAAGTTCCTCAACAGTTGACTCTAAATAGTAAAAAATGTATGAATTGCATTTATGAGAGTTATAACTAGTATCCACTGATATTATCTATCTACACACGAATGAATCATGATAATTATGCAGAAGGATTCTGAAGGTAAATTACTTTAGTGAAAGTATAGAAGATGGTAACAAATCAGAATAGGTGAGCGCATCAAATATAACAAAAAACCAACTGATCAATTAGAGTGAGGACATACACTTTCTTCAATTCGCTCTCTTTCGGAACTAGTAGAATTTGGAATATTATCCAATGGAGCAGAAAGATTGATGTTATAGCCAGCCCTTTGCAGCTCAAGCATTCGTCTACGGCCCAATAACTGAACATGAAAACTACCATTAATTACAAAAAATGTTAAGAGAATCATACATCGCATTTTTCGTGGAGAATTATTAGATAGTGATATTCTTACATTGTCTTCTACAAAGGAAAGAATGGAAGGAGTGGGCTTAATAGCACGAAACTGTGCATTCCACGATAACGTTTTTTCTTTGTCGTCGGCTTCTTTGCTCAACGTTTCAGTATTTTCTGCACAAACACAATATAGAAAAACAAGAAGATGATTTTCTTCATTTTTTTTACATACTTGCTAAAATTAAATACAATGACTCTGTAAAACTCCTTAATGACTTTGGTTAAATAGTTACCCATCTTATGCAAATAAACTGACAGAAATATTATCATATACTATCTCATCACAACTTTGAAGTTGCAGTGATTGGCCTCATATTTCAGATGCATTAACAGCTGACACGGGACAGACTGCAATAACCACTTATATGCTACACCTATTGAAAAGAACTTTCAATCAGATATGTTCAGTTCATATCTCAAACAAGAATGTAGGCTCTCAATTATCACACAAAGAAGAATGGTTTTCACTCGACAGCAATGTACCAGGAATAAAATATTCAAATTTCACAAACAGAGGGACGCGAGAAATGCATTTACTGACCTTCACTCAAGATTGTATCATCAAGCCTTTTATTTGAGACATCAAGACGATGTATCCTTATACGCTTTCTTTTCCTCAATTGGTCATCTGAGGTAACAGTTTCACCACTCTTCCCATTTTCAGCTATTTTACTACAGACAATAGTCCTCCGACTCTTTCCCAAATCCCTATTTAAACTGTCACTTCCATGATCAGCTAGTCCCATGCCTTCCTTCTTGTTTAATTTCCTCACCTTCAACTGGCTATGAGATACATCTGAACTTTGGTCATTAGCTTTCCGACCATTTTTCTTATCTTCATGGATAACTATATCATTCTTACTAGGAACCCATATAGTGCGCATAGATCTCTCAACGTTGATACCTTTTCTAACCCCATTCTCTAGTCGTCCAACTCTCGCAAAGTCACTCTTTTTACGAGCCACAACACTATCAAACTTACCATTTGAAGTTGAGGACTTCCTAACTTCTCCTCTCATCTGATTCCTGCCCTTTGTGTCATATCTCCCATTGTTTCTGAATGTTTCCTTAACACTCATCACATCATCAGTCAGAGACTCTTTTCTGCTTCTGCTAGCCTCGTAACTAGGCATCATCTCTTTTCTACCTGCACCATTCCTGCCACTCAAAATCCTTCCTTTCTTCAAACCCATATTCCCATGTGAGCTCTTGGATCTGTTAATTGCAAGCTTTAGCTTCAATTTAAGCTTTTGCCCCATACTGGTGTCTGTTTCTGTAGACATCTCTCCAAGAAGCAAACTCTTATCCCAGAATCAAACCTGTAAAACAATAGTACAACAGAAACACAGTCGATCAGCATTCATAAATTAACAGAAAGCGTCGTTGCCTCCCTAGACTAATCTCATTGCCACAGCAGAGCGATGACTGAATCCTATCAAATGAGCAATAAGTAAAAAGCTATTCACGCCTTACTCGTTGCTGCAAACAATATCAAAAATGACAACTAAATTGAAATTCGAAGGAAGCATACCTTGAAACGGAGAGGAGATTGTACGCTTGAAATGGCTACTGCTACTTCCTGACGATGCCGATTCTGCGAGAGTGTGTAGTGTTAGGGCTCGTGTATCGGTTCAATTAAGAAGATGACTCAATCCTATCAGCCAGCCGAACCGATGGTTCAATTAAGAAAAATTAGCAATTGGTCAGACGTCTGCACTTCGGCCCATTAATATTATATGAAGGGCCCATCCGTATAGGCTCAATAATAGTCGGCCCAATAAACTGCATAGGTCGACCTCGACTTAGCTTGTTGAAGTCGGCTGTGGTAGATGGGCGAGGGCGGAGGCTGACGTCACGATCAAAATCAAAATCTTCATGGCTGGCCGAAGCAACCTCTCAGACTACGACGCGCGTCTCCTCCGCAGAGAACAACGCCAGCCATCCTCCTCCGAATCATCGTCTTCGGCATCGCACTTGGCGCGATTCGAAGACAAGGTGGCGTCGCAGCAGAAGGAGCTACAAACCCTGCTAATCGACAATCAGCGATTGGGAGTGACGCATGTAGCGCTGAGGCAGGAGCTCGTGCATTCTCGTAATGAGATCAACCAATTGAAAGCGGTTGCGGCGAGGCTGAAGGCGGAGCGGGATGCTCAGGTGCGGGAGGTGTATGAAAGGTCGTTGAAGATTGATGCTGAGGCACGCGCGGTTGAGGCGATGAGAGAGGATTTGAGCCGTGTGAGGGTTGATGTGCAGAAGCTGAGTGTTAAGAGGCAGGAGCTGGGGTTGAATCTGAAGGGGATTGAGAGCGAGCTTGTGGAGGCGCGTTTGAAGTTGCAGCAGCTGCCGGAGGTTCGTGCATCCGTCGAGATTATGCGTCAGGAGGTTCAAAAGGGAAGGTGAGTTTCCCAGCTTTACCAAACATCTCAACAAACACTATAATCATAGTTTATTATTATTCAAGAGAGATTAGTGTGCTGTAAATATTTAAGGTTTCTGTTAAACTGTACTCGATTAGGTTTTTTTGCAATGTTGTTTGGACCACCTTCTCCTATGTAGAGACTTTGTGTTTGTAGAGATTATGTATCATGAGGTAACAAACCGAAACCATTTCAGTTGGCCGCGATGGTTGAAGCAAGGTCGGGAATCCATCAATTGATTGGTTAACTATGAGAACAATGATTATGGAATAAGGGGCCAGAAGATGGAAGTTGTTGTGCATTATGTAGCAGAATATGGTAGGGATTAAAGGGCCAAGGTTCTCCTGGAAGGGCTGGTAGTACATATAGAAGAAGGTTATTATTTAAGTAACATGTTTTATGGATATGAACATAAATATATCGATTACTGCCCATCCAATTTTTGGACCTTTGATCCTACCAAATATGATTAGAGTAATTATTAATTGCCCTGATATAAAAGGGGACATACCAGTTGTTATTAAAAGCTTGCTAATTGGTGATGTGGATGATGAACTTCGTTATCTGTTTATTTATTTTTTAGAATTTCCGTACTGAGTTTCTGCTACTGTAGAATCTTTTCATCTTCCTTTCTTTGACGTTTCATGCTTTCATCATGTATAATTCTTTCAGAATTGACATATATGTTGTGTTCCCTTTTATTTTATCTAATTAGTATGCGTCATAATTATAAGTTGCTCTTGTTGTGTTGGTGCAAGCAGGGCTGCTGTTGAAAATGAGAAGAAAACACGTTCTAGTAACCACGAGCATGGGAAAGTTATAGAGAAAAACATGATATCTATGGGTCGTGAAATTGAACGGCTACGTGTTGCACTTGCAAATGCAGAAAAGAAAGCTTTGGAACTTAATACATCTGTTGTAGCTGGAAACCCAGGTGTCTATTATCATTAGCTCTAATCCCTGACTCATCCATGGGTGTCATTACTTGCAAGATTTAATGAAGGTCACTTTCTCCAAGTACAGATAGTGGATACGCTGCAAACTATGGCAATCCTGAAATCAGATACGATGGAAGTATGCACCCACATCCTTATAACATGCATCAGGTAAGAATATATCGCGGCTCTACACTTTTGCTTAAAAGTCTGCAGTAATGCTTGTGATCTCTAGTCTTAAGTCTTAACTTGTTCCGTGGCTGCAATTGGAAATTCAGTTGAGGCCAAATACATGGCGTAGCTATTTATTAACCCTCAAAGAAAGAATCCATAAAGAAATAGTAAGAGAAGGATGCTACCCTTTAAATATGTTTTTTGAAAAAAAAAATTTGAGCTGACATAGTTATTTTCATCTAAGACCTATGTCATGGCACTTGAGGAACAGGCAGTTGGAAAGCCACTATTTCATATAAGTGATGCTTTTGTGTTGATACTGTAAAGCAAATTATTTTTTCTATTAAAAATGACTACTAGGTAAATCTTAGTGCAGTTTCTTCTTTGATTCAGTCAACAGGCACAGCAGAAGTTGCAACTCAATGTACTGCTGGCTCAGTACCTAATGGGCCTTATACGGAACAATTCAATGTGCATCCTCATGGTCCGTACAATTTACATCAACTTAATGCACATAGGTAAAATCCCTTCGTTGCCTGCAAAATTCATATGGGGAAGGTCTTAAAACTCCCATCATATCTCTGTGAGCCAGCAGGCTGAGGACAGTCAATAGAGGGACTAATGTAGAGGAATTCGAGACTGTCAGCATGGATTTTCATAGGCAGTATGTATTTTTCGTCAATTGGAGATGGGGGTGTACCCACCCTTGACATAAGTGTATAAGATATCCAGAGCATAGCTCCCCCAAGGTGATTTGTGACCCATGTAGGAATCATATGGCTTTGTTACCTTTTGCAACTTCTTCTAGTAATGAAAGTTATAGTTTCAAAAGTCTGACCAACGCCAGAAGGGGATCAATATATTTTCAAATTTATATAATTGCGAGTTAAAAATGGCTCAAAAGAATAAAATTAGCCTATATTATAGTTCCAAAAGGCCTCCTCCTCCTACAGTCAAATGCCGTATTGTCCTATCCTTGAAGAGCGTCCAACTACAAGTCGCTATTTATTCCAAGGAAGAGACCAGGTCACAGGGCCCAGCCCTATATACAGGATCCTGGTGTCACTAGTTGTTTAACTCTTGAAACTGTTGCAGTTGATTTGGCCGACTCAGAATGTAGGTGTCATGAGACCTATAGCTAGTTTTGATCTTAGTGTTCCATCCTGTCTTGGGAGGGCAAGAGCCTCTCTCAGTTTCAAGCTTCCCATCACTTGGCTACAGCTGCCAGCTGCGCAAAGAATGCCTCAAAATTAATGGAAGCAATCTCCAAAATAACACTCACCTGAAAACATTAACCTACCTTCGCCTCAATTTGGAGACAATCAACTTGCCTATATAAACAAAAGAAAAAACATGCACAAACAGCAAATCAAAATGCAGTCCAAAATCGTCATCATAGATATACCAGAAACAAAGAGTGAGAGAGAGCTTCCAGAAAATCCAGAGGAAGAATAATAACCTACCTCAAATTTCTTCTATCAAGAAGCCAATCAAGGAATTTAAAACATTTTCTTCAAACCATATTTCTTAGTACATTAATAGACTCAGATGATTGACGCTCAGTATGGAGTTGCTCTGTTGCCACCACGATAGCCTCTATCAGGGCCACCGCTATCTCTGTAATTGTCTCTCCGTCTATCTCCTCCGCCCCCATAACCACCTCTTCCACCTCCACTGATGCAAAAAAAAAAAAAAACTTATTTAGTCAGCATACCCATATTAATAAATTCATTTTCTGTTTTGAATACATGCCCTTACAGGTCGAAAATCAGACATGGTTATAACCTACCACCAAACAAATAGCTGCAGCCCAAACTAACCAATATCAAATAAAATGTGTAAATACTTTAAGCTGCCAACTGCAAGATAATAAGCATGGAAGGAACTCAAGTCACCTCACAGAAATACTAACAACACTAGTTATCACATTTCAACTTCAGAAAGCTTCTCCCTTCTCAAGTTAAAGCATAATAGATGAATTAAACATAAATTAAAATGGCAGGATTAATAGACGATCAGCTCGTGGCAAATTTGAAGCTGAATTTCTCTACAGCTCAAGACTAAAAACAGTGAACATTCAGGTTGGATTCCATACTAACTTTAGAGGAGAGCCTCGTACTAACCAAAACCAGAATTCTACTCAAACACCACAACTGGAGTCATAAGCCAATCATCAAAACATGTTACAATTGTATTGGAAAATACACGGACGTTAGCTGAAAATGCACCCATGTACAATGAAACAGGAAGCAGAGTCTAAGACAAAATACCCGCGGCCGTGTTCAGCAGGTGCCTTTGGAGCAGACTTTGCAGCCATGGTTACACTAATCTTTTGACCCCTCAACTCATAATCTGACACAACAGAAGGACATAATAAACACCTTGATACACTCTTTGGTGCCAATATGATACTAAGATAAGCACTGAATGAAATAGAAATTACTGTTGAAGAATCCCCCAGCAGAATGAGCAGCAGATGGATCTTCATAAGATAAAACCCCATCCCCCTTATTGTTTCCTTGGTCATCAGTGTAAAGCTTGATATTATGAGGCCACTGATCCTTGTACCCTCGCTTTTGCTTGATTCTAGCAATCTACACAATCAAAAAAACTAGAATAAGTACAAAAAATCTTTGCACCATGTCACTAAAAACTATCTCAGACAGCATAAGAGAGCAAGTGAAATGTGTACCCTATACCATTCAAATAAAGGCAGACAACGTACTTTGTTTAATTAAAAATTCAAATCAACAGTAATTGGTTTTTCCAAAGATACCAAAAAACAGTAATTTTGCATTAGCTAAACCCCAAATTAACCATGTGTCTTAGCTTGAACTAAATTTTCATTAAAACGCCCAGGATTACAGGCATCAAGTTTTAAATCACAATGAACAAAAATAAAACAAAATGGAAGAAGTGTGAATTACTTGTCCAATGCCTCCAAATAAGTCTTTTAGCTCATCAATGGTCACATCAGTAGGTAAGTTTGATATATAGATTCTAGAGTTGTCGCACAAATCCCCACAATTCTCATCACATTGCTTCACTTCATCAGTGCCTTCAGCTGATGACCCACCATAACCACCACTAGAATGCCTAGAACCCCCACCACCATAACCAGAATCACGTCCTGCAGGTCCACCACCACGACCACCACTGTACCCAGAGTCCCGTCCTGAAGGTGGTCCACCTCGACCACCACTGTACCCAGAATCACGTCCCCCGTGAGTACCACTATATCCGCCTCTACGGTTATCATCATTACCACTGCCACCATAACCAGCAGTCGGAGCACCATAAGATGGAGGGTACCCAGTAGGACCACCAGTAAAACTAGTTGGGGGAGGAGCATTCCCTGAAGTGTAGCTTCCATTTCCACCTGCAGTTGGGGGATAATTCCCAGACTCACCATAAGACATAGGGGCGGGAGGAGGAACCTTCCCATAATTGTCATCCAGACTCTGATTACTACCATATGAGCCTCCACCTCCACCACTATCATAACCACCTCTTCTTCCTCCATCATAATTTCCACTTCTTCCCCCACGATTGTTTCCGTATCCTCCGCCACTTTCCCCTCTATTTCCACCCCCACCTGAATTAGCTCCTGGAGAGGGCGCACCACATTTGTTACACTCCGTCCTCCGTGCAAAATTCACATTCCCACAGCTGTAGAAAAATTAAAGATAACTGAACAATGACTACATAACTTAAGCAGACTACTCAGACTAAAGAAAAAGCCCATGGAATATGAAACTAAATGCAAACATAGATACAAAGACAAACATATTAAGAAGTATCCTAAGAATACATATAAGACATGAAAGTCATATATAGAACACTAAGAAAAACCTTGGATTAGGACAAGGCCAATCCCCATCCCTGCCGCTTCCTCCACGGCCTCCTCCACGATTACCTCCCCCACTACCTCGTCCTCCGCGATCTTCACCTTGATAATCCCGTCCTCCACCTGCCAGTACAACTCAATTCAGTGAACGCCTAATCACACGAAAACTTCAAAAATTATCAATGAAAAAACCATGAAACAAATCAGCGGGAAAGAAGTACATCAATACCTCTACTCTGATAATTTCCACTATCCCCTCTTCCCCCACCACCATAACCCCCGCCGCGACCCCCTTCGCGACCACCCCCGTACCCTCCACCACCGCCACGTCCATAACCCCCGCCACCGCCATATCCACCTCCGCCGCCGCTCTGCGGAGGAGCAGATCCGTTGTCTCCTTGGCCGTACATCCCAGACATTGCTAAGGATTCTCTACTTTCTCAGAGATTGAAAAACTAGGGTTTCGAAGTCGACTCGCTCTTCTTTTCCAGTGATACACCGACTTTAATCACCCATAAACTGTAGAATGTTTATACTTTGGCGACCTTTTCGTAGTTGTCTATACCTCGTGGTAGAATTTGAATTTACATAAATGTGGGCAACGAATTGTATATTTATAAAGTAAAGGGACTGTTCTATAATTTAGTTAAACTGTACCGTTCAGTGGTTCACATCTTCACTTGAAGTCTATAAAAGCTGAACCTGGAGGTGCTTCTGCAACGCGACTCATCCTCCGATGGACTCCAATCGACGAGCTTCGTTTCTCCATTTGCTTCTTTTGGCTGCGTTTTCTATTGCTTCGTCGACCACATTGCCTCTGCCGAAGTCGGGCAGCGGGAAGGTGTCGCTTGTCCTCTACTACGAGACTCTGTGTCCTGCCTGTTCCGCTTTCATCGTCAATGACCTGATAAAGCTCGTCAGCGACGATGAAATGATGGAAATCGTTGATCTGAGGCTCGTTCCTTACGGGAATGCCGAGATCTTCGATGGCACCATCATTTGCCAGGTCTTCCATTTTCTGAACTGGTCGTAGATATTTTTATTGTTATTGATAAGCTGTGTTTTCATATACTACGTTATGATTGGATGAAGCATAAGTATGAATAAAGTGATAAAGAGCTTTGTGTTATTGCTTTGTGGATGACATGCATAGAAATTGAATGAAGTATGTGATGGGATTTTGCGCTGATGAAATGGGCTTTATGATTGCAGCATGGAGATTGGGAGTGTATGCTCAACACTGTCGAAGCTTGTGCAATTGATGCGTTGCCGAGCTCGGTAAGATATGATGATGTTTGTTTTTTGTTTCTAGAAACTTCTTGCAGTTCTCTTTGTGTGATGTAAATGGTTCCTATGTTAAGAGTTTCAATCTGAAACGGTTATTTATGTCTTTGATCCAGAGCCAACACTTTCCTTTCATTCACTGTGTGGAGACAATGGTGTTCCAGGGCAAATACACCAAGTGGAAAAAATGTTTTAAGAAACAAGGTGTGAACCCAGAACCTATCATGGAGTGCAACAACAGCGATCGAGGGAAAGAGGTAATGTTAATGGTTCCGGATGTTTTGTAGTATGTATCTCAGATATTGAGCCAAATAAACCTTGAAACCAGTGATGTGTATTCCGTTGGAAACATACCAGTCTCGATAGTTGTATGTCATTAGTATATATAATTTGCTGGCTGGATGGTCGTTTAGTTGGTAAAGTAGATGCATGAAGTAACTTTAACTGGGTAATAATAGGAAGAACTGTTAAGAGTCTGGCTAGTTCTGTTCGCTATGTATAAAAATTAAGCGGAGGGTAGATTACCTGATAAATTTTTGTGCAGATTGAATTGAAATATGCTGCTGAAACCGGCTCTCTTCAACCTCCTCATGAGTATGTGCCCTGGGTAACTGTGAATGGGAAGCCACTAAAAGATGTAAGTAGCGTTCGCTCATATATTTCGAGCACATCCATACCTGCATTTTAATCGAATTGAACATGATTTTAGCTAATCGTCTCATTCATACATTATATCCGGATTGTTTGCACCCCAAGCATGTTCATCTAAAACAAGCTGGGCCACCAGGCAGTATTAACTAATTTTGTTGTGCTGCAGGACTATGAAAACTTCATAGCATATATCTGCAAAGCTTACAACGGCTCCAGCATCCCCAAAACCTGCTCTGATTTATCCATTAAAACCACTCTGAGGGGTGGACGGAACTCTGAGCTTAAAGCATGCGCCCGAAAAGGATCAACTACCATCGCAAAAAGGATCAAACCGTAGACTTGAATACAGCTTACAACTTCAGGGCAGACATATATGAATAAGCCCTATATATAGTATAAATAAAGTTCATATTTTCTAAGCATACAAGCAATTGTCAATATGTCCGAGTGGTTAAGGAGACAGACTCGAAATCTGTTGGGCTTTGCCTGCGCAGGTTCGAATCCTGCTGTTGACGGCTGATTTTATTTTCTCGTACTCTCAACTAACTGTCGGCAGCTCTGAACCACCCTCCGGTCAAAACCATGACTTTTGGGTGGTGGGTTCATTCCTTCACGCCATGTTATTATAATCGTAATCGACCAACTGAGAATAATGGCTAATGGTCATTCTCAAAATGATGAGGGAGTTGCCATGCATTTTTCTGCTTCTATATTTGTCACCACCCCAACGAGATGATGATTCATTTCTGACTCTCACAAAACACCAATACTCGTGCGTGACAGGCCTGGAGCTGAGAAAACGCACGTGCGGGGCAGAAGATCAACATATAGCCAGCCAGGCAGGGCTCTCAGATGGGGTCTCTAAATGGAGTGGTATTGTCAGTTAAAAATTGAAATCATAAATAAATATCCAAAGACGACAACAACCAGCACCTGGAACAAATACGTTGGGAACAACATCCAGAAACTGGATTGATATAGAGAAATGAGAGCAGGAGGAGGATCATCCAGAAAACTGAGGTTATATTGATCAAATCATCACAAGCTAGCTTCTTATAAGCTTTGATGAGAGAGATACTCTACTTATCATCATCATTCATTGTTACAATCCAAAACGATCCTCTTTACCAAAAATCATAACAAGCGAAAGAAGAAGATGAGGGCCTGCCTGATACATACATTACATAGGGCATGTGTCCTCGTCATCTACGTATGTATGTCTGTATATTTAGCCTTTTCAAGCCCCACTAGTGGCAGGTCCAGCCCCAGCCTCGACCCCTTCACCCTCACCGACACTCGCTGCTGCTGCTGCTGCCTTAGGCTGCCGCTTTCGCTTCTTCTCATAAGGTATGCCTCTGGCTTTAGCCTGACCTTCCCTCACTTCCCTTAGATAAATCCTCACACCCCGCGAACCGAACGGGTTCGACTCGGGCCGTCCTCCATTCTCCTCGTACGCAGCTCTCAGCCTCCCTATCAGCGCGTCCAAGCTTCCCCAAGCTTGCTTCAGCGGGCAGCCGCACGGGGCAGGCGGGTTCGGCTGCCCGAAATACGGGCAACCCGTCACGTGCACTTTCGTCTTCCCGAACTGATCCAAGTACTTCAAAAACTCGATTACATGCGCGCCGCTGCATCGCGCCAGTGTCAGCGGCGGCTTGTGGTTCTTCAGGTACTGCAGGAACGTGTTCCAGTCTCGTCTCTTCTGCGACTCGTATCTGCTCGGCGGCCCGGCCGACCCCGAACCGGAACCGGAACCTACCACAGCTGCAGATGAAGAAGACCCTTCCGCGCCAGTAACAGCTGGCAGCGTCGATGACGGCTGCCCAGCATCCGGGTCGGGCCCATCAGCCGAACCGGACTCCATGTCCAAACCCCCTTTTGGCTGAAAAATCAGAAACAGGAATCAAAATCGGATCTTTCAGCTTCCTTGTCCATGTATGAAATGAGATGAATTTTTGGCGAAGAAAGAAGGAAGGAGAGAGTGAGTAATGGGTTGTTGAATGAAGACAGAGTTGGAAAATAATGTCTGGTTTCTTTTTGACAGTGTGCGTGTGCATGTGGGTAACATTTTGATCTAATATGCCACATGGATGTATGTATATATTGGTGGCCTGGCCTGGCCTTGCAAGAAATGAAATGTAATGAACGTTTGTTTTAACTCCTAATCCTAGGCGGCAGCCATCCGAGGCTGGCTGGCTGGTTTAGATTCAATGAATGAATTCCTGAAGAGGCATTACTTCATTTTACAGCAACATGGCTTGTTTTGAAAATGCAGTGGCCATACCTGGTAAAGAATTGTTGCTGTGGACGTTGATTATAATGGATAAACCGATCTGCGTAGGTTAAAAAAGATGTGATGTTTGTGAATGAAGTTTTTGATCCTACGCGGAGGAGGTGATGATGGATTCATGCTAAACTTGGTATGGAATAAGGCATTCATTACCTGCACGTCACAACTTTGAAAATGCTTATCGTCTCTTCTTGCTTCCTCATGCCACTCGCATTTTTGTTTGCGTGTTGAATCAATGCTGCACATTTGCCAAATCAAGCTTTAGGAGCTAACAAATTGTGATTGCTTACCCGTAACTTGAACTTTATTTACCTAATTTTATCGCCAACCATCGAAGCATCATGCATCTCCTCCATTTGATCGATCAACTTCTCGTGACTCCATCATTCAATCAATTTTGAAGGCCACTTCAAGAAAATATATCATTATCAGAGTGACTGAATGAAGCCGACTCGCAATATACACCTAGTTTACTTTTGTTAATATGCATACATGCCTGGACAAGTACGCGCCCAATTTGGTCGGTTCTTGTTTCATTTCGATTGAGAATTGTGTATCTTCATAAGATGATTTACTAGCTATTTTGTTACCAACAAGATGATTTATCATGGTGTATTCACACAATATGATTTTTTATAAAGACTCTAAATTGTAGTGACCTAAAGAATAACGATGACCAAATACGGACTAACCCTATAACGGACCCCTCCATCTTGATCCAATGGGGGAGGAGTCTCAGGTTATGTGTGAGTCTGATAAATGATTTAAAAGATTCTTCTTCTATTAAATGTTTCAGAATAGAATGACAAAGAGCTGCCTCCTCAAGTCCTTCATTGATGAAAACAGTTGACAAAAACAAAACCAGACAATCCAGCACATAGACTCTTTATGACATGGCTCCACCACCAGAAGGCATCCTATCAACTAAAACCCTATCAAAGCATTGCGACTTATATACTAACTTGTAAGCCATTAATCATGGACAAAGTTAGGCGGTCAATTTGTTAAGCAGCATTACTCAAATTCAGGGCGAACCTATCCAAATCAAACAATCACCAATCTTTAGTCTCGTGACACTAAGATGAGCCATCAGCATTTAAGTGAGTTCTCTTTATTGAATCGTCTCAACCCTCGTCCATCAGAGCCAGATTCAGATCTGTCCGACATCCAGTTGAATATTAATTCTAGGTGACTTCTGTAGTTTAGTGAACCTGCAGGAGCAAAGTGTAATTAACATAAATATAGGGAGAGTTCGTTACTTTAAAAGATATTTTGGAGGAAGAGTTCGTTACTTTAATGAACTCCTTCGCTAATCAACAACACAAATCATTTCCGCAAACAGCTTAACCTTCATCCTGCTCCGCTGCTCATGGCACCACTCCGGTGACTCAGGAGCTTCTCCTTTACATGGTATCAGAGCCATGGCATGCGGTCCGGGCCAGTGCGATTGTGGGGCCCGCCAAGTGTATGACGAGACGCCCATTTGACGGCAGCGTGGGTTGACCACAGTGGGAGTCGCGTGTTGCGCACCTACACTGACCGGTTGTGTAGGTAAAGACCCGTGTGAAGGGCAGTCGCGATGAGCGCACCTACTAATTGCCGCTAAATTAACGAGCTTTCGGGAAACACGTCCAACTTCCCAAGTGAGGGGGAGCATTAAAAATTTGCACTTGAGAATTCGTCCCACATCGTCTGAGAAATGAAAGAGATGCTAGTATATCTTGGGTTACACAACCATGACTCATGAGCCAAGGCTTTTGAGTCATATAGAAGTGTATACCGGAATATCTAGCCATTTCCACATGGTATCAGACGACCATTCGGTCCACGATCATCATCCTTCTCTCCGATTTCCGTCAGGTGCGCTCCACACTGCCGGCTTTCATTTTATGGTTCTTGATTTTCAAAAACAGACTTCCAGCACTCATCAATCTTCTCTGTGATCTCCGTGGTTGTCCATCATCTCTGCAAGGTACTGCTGCTACCTCTGATCTCCATCAATTCCTACAATTTACATCATTTCATTACCACATATGGCATTCCTTCAATCCGATCCTCTATACATTCCGCAAAATGATTCAAGTGGAATATCTCTAGTATCCAAACCTCTAATCGGCGCCAGCAACTATGTTGTTTGGCGTAAGTCCATGGAAGTTGCGCTGGGCTGCAAATCCAAGTTATCTTTCATTCAACGCAAGTATGGGCAAACCTGAGGATGAAGAAGGATCAAAAAAATGGGATAGGTGCAATAATTTCGTATTTTCTTGGCTTATAAATTCTGTTTCACCAAAAATTTCAGCATCCATTATTCATTCCAAAGATTCAATAGAGGCTTGGGTAGATCTCAAAGAACGTTTCTCTATTTCTAATGGCCCTCGAATGTTCTCACTACAAGAAGAGATTTATGACTTAAAATAGGGAGAACTTACTATTGACACATATTATGGGAAACTGGTTCAGCTTTGGGGTGAAGAAGACACTTTAAGCCAACAAGATCTATGTGTTTTGGGTTCTCAGTGCAAATCTACAAAGTGTATGCATGACAAGAAGACTGCTGACAGGATTATGAAATTCTTAATGGGTCTAAATGAAGCACACTTTCAACTGCGAACACAGATTCTACCAATGAAACCACTTCCATCCTTAAAAGAGGTTTATGCAATGCTTATTCAGGATGAAATGCAAAAAGGAATGCACATGACCACTTACCAGGATAGTTCTGCTATGTATGCTGGTCAGAACAATTCCAATCAATCACAGAATTCCAGCAATGCTTCATCTGCATATAAGCAAGCAAATAAAGATCAAAAGGCAGCAAATCAATCATCCAATAATCAGAAAGGAAACAAGAGACCAATATGTGTCTATTGTCAAGCGATGGGTCATCAATTCCTTGGTCACACTAAAGAAACATGCTATAAACTACATGGTTATCCTCCAGGCCATAGATCTAACACAGGCAAAGGAAACAAGCACTCAGCAAACAATGTCACTACTGAGCAGCATACAACTGAGAAACAGAATGCTGAGAAGCAGATTCAAAGCCAGAGCATCACCTTCAGTCAGAAGCAACTGAACAAGCTTATGAGTCTGCTAACTAATTCATCTACTGACGATTCTCAGCCTACTACAGGTATAACATGCCTTATGTCTTATAATGTTTCAAAAGATAATTGGATTATTGATAGTGATGCAACTGACCACATTATGCCTCATCAACATTTGCTGCATGATGTGAAGCATCTAGACAGGCCCTACAAGGTCTTGATGCCAAATGGTAATCAGATTATAGTTTCTTATAAGGGAAAATGCTCTCTGAACAAATACATCACTCTACATGATGTTCTTCTAGTGCCTGATATTAGATTCAATCTAATAAGTGTTGGAAAGCTGATTAGTGACTCTAAAGTTTTAGTTCATTTTACTGACAGAGGATGCTATCTCCAGGATCCAAAACTAAAGATTTCACATTGGATTGGTAATTCTTCCCAAGGTCTCTATCACTTCCAGCCTAAAGAGCAGAGTGAATGTCTCACAACTACTGCTGCTGAAAATTCTACTGTTCTATGGCACAACAGACTTGGGCACGTTTCATTCAGCAAACTATCAAATGGCTTCAAAATATACATTTCGGATAAACTGCAGAAACATGATAATGTTCCTTGTTCAATATGTCCTCTAGCTAAACCGTACCGTTTACCATTTCCTATTAGTGCTTCTGCCAGTACTGATTTGTTTCAACTAATACATGTTGACATATGGGGTCCTCACAAGGCTCCTACAATAAGTGGTGCTCAATATTTTCTTACTATTGTTGAAGACATGTCTCGTTTTACATGGACATTTCTTATGATTAGCAAATCTGAGGCTGCTGACAAGCTGATTAATTTTTTTTCAAGCTGGTATCTACTCAGTTTGATAGAAAAATCAAAATGCTGCGTTCTGACAATGGGCAGGAATTCTAAAGTAACAGACTGACTCAGTTCTTGGACTCAGTAGGTTGCTTACAACAGACATCATGTACATACACTCCACGACAGAATGGACTTGTTGAGAGAAAGCATAAACACTTACTTGAAGTTGCAAGAGCATTGAAATTTCAATCCAACATTTCATTATGCATTTGGGGGGATTGTATATTGACTGCCACCTACATAATAAACCGGATTCCTCATCAGTATTGGAAAACAAAGCTCCCTATGAGGTACTTTTCAACAAAATTCCAATACTTGATCATATGAGAGTTTTTGGTTGTTTATGCTATGCAGTAAATCTAAATCCTGCTAGAAGAAAATTTGATCCTAGATCAAGACCTTGTGCTTTTATTGGCTACCCTACTAGCTAAAAGGGATATAACTACTTGACTTGAATTCTCTAGAAATTCTAGTTCCAGGGATGTTATCTTCCATGAAACCATATTCCCTTTCAAATCTTCCTTCTCAGCTGCTAATCCTGATTCCTCCATTCCTACCCCTTCCCCATTTTTTTCCCAGCCATTTATCCCTGCCCAAGCATACAACACTCCCCCTCCTGAACCCCATTCCCATATCACAGACATTCCCACTACTGACATTCTCATTTCTACACATATTCCCACTCCAACTCCCACTGATATTCCCTCTACTATTCCACCAATCCCATCACCCATCAGAAAATCCTCTAAAATTAGATAGCCATCAGTCAAATTGAGAGACTTCATTTGCAACTCAGCCACCTCCAATTCTCTATATCCCATCCAAAAATATCTAAACTATTCCCATTGCTCCCCAGCATACCAGAACTATACTCTACAAATTTCTTCCGACGTTGAACCCACTAGCTATGCCCAGACATCCAAAGATCCCCTTTGGATGGCTGCTATGAAGGTTGAACTTCAAGCCCTGGAAGATAACAAAAACCTGGGATATCACAACTCTACCTAAAGGGAAAAACAGCGTTGGCTTCAAATAGGTTTATAAAATCAAACGACGGTCTGATGGATCAATTGAACGCTACAAAGCTCGCTTAGTAGCTAAAGGGTTCACACAATAAGAGGGACTTGACTACCAAGAAACTTTCTCACCTGTGGTCAAATTACCTACGGTACACACTGTTTTAGCTATTGCCTCAGCAAAACATTGGTCCATTTACCAGCTTGATGTCAACATTGCTTTCCTACATGGCATTTTAGATGAGGAGGTTTATATGAGCCTTCCTACTGGCTTCTACAAATCTGATAGAGCACAATGCAAGGTTTGCAAACTTTTAAAAAGTCTATACGGCTTAAATCAAGCATCTAGACAATGGTATACTAAACTCAGTGAAGCATTGATTTCCTATGGCTTTACAGCCATCCTTCGTGATTATTCCTTATTCACTCTATCAAGGAATGGTGACTTCATAATCTTCCTAGTTTACGTTGATGATGTTCTTTTTACAGGAACCTCTTCTTCACTTATATCAGACATCAAGCGCTTTATTCATTCAGAGTTTAAGATCAAAGACCTTGGACATGTTAACTATTTCTTGGGGATAGAGGTTGCACGATCATTCAAATGTCTTTTTTTAAATCAGAGGAAGTACACTTTGGATTTAATTACTGAGGCTGGCATGCTAGGCTGCAAACCATCTACTCTACCGATGGACACTAAGCAGAAATTGGCTATATCTACTGCTCCCATACTCAGTGATCCAACTTCTTATAGAAGATTGGTGGGACGATTGATTTATCTGAATGTTACTAGACCTGATATAACATTCTCCGTACATGTTCTAAGCCAATTTATGCAAGCACCAACAGAGGAACATTTACAAGCGGCCTGCAAAGTTCTGCGTTACCTGAAATCAGCTCCAGCTCAAGGGCTGTTCTATGCAGCTTCTTCTTCTATGACTCTCACTGCCTATTGTGACTCCGATTGGGCAGCCTGTCCCGCATCTCGTCGCTCGATTTCTGGATATGCTATCCAACTGGGACAGTCCTTGATTTCCTGGAAGACAAAAAAACAAAAGATTGTCTCAGCACAACATCCTTTTCTGAAGCAGAGTATAGATCGATGTCTCAGACATCTAGGGAAATTGTGTGGCTCACCGGGTTACTCTCAGATCTCCATATTCCTCATCGCACGCCGGTTCCCCTTTACTGTGACTATCAGTCAGCGCTGCACATCGCCAGAATCCCAGTCTTCCACGAGCGGATTAAGCATGTCGAAATTGACTGCCATATAGTTCGCCATCACCTTGTCTCAGGTCTCGTCAGTCCGTAGTTTGTCCCGACGTCTGCTCAGCTGGCCGATTTATTCACGAAGCCGGTGGTTTCCGACATCTTGGTCCAACTTAGCTCCAAGCTCAATTGCTGCAACATTCTTCACGCCTTAGCTTGCGGGGGATATTGAATCGTCTCCGCCTCGTCCACCAGAGCCCGATCCAGATCTGTCCGACATCCATCTGAATATTGATTATAGGTGACTTCTGTAGTTTAGTGAACCTGCAGGAGCAAAGTGTAATTAACACAAATATAGGGATTGATTTGTAAAAGATATTTTAGAGGAAGAGTTGGTTACTTTAACTAACTCCTTCTTCCCTGATCAATAACACAAATCATTTCCGCAAACAGCTCAACCTTCACCCCGCTCCGCCGCTCATGGCACCACTCCGATGACTCAGGAGCTTCTCCTTCACCCTCTTAGGATGAATTTCTATTCGGTAGTAAAATTATTATTTTATAAGCTGCGAAACTGAACCATTCAAATAATCACATAAACGCTTGCAATTTTCTTAGGATGGAAAACGATTCGGATGGTCCTCCGAAGCCCATTACCTATATAATGTTCCTTGAACACGCATCCTAACAAACACTAGTAAGTCCCATCATGTCCATTTCAAAGAAAGCCAACACTACTGTTTATTATGTCAACAGTACACACCAGAACAGGTTTTTTATTAGAATGTTTCATGCTAATTACTGGATACTGGTAATGGGCCGAGCTAACTAGCCCACTCTTGACGGCCCATCTTAACAGCCCATACTCGACCGCTCCAATCAAAACGAAAACCCTCCATACATTTTTAACCGATGGAAAATCTCCAATTATCGCTGTTCAACCATAGATTGAACCCGCCAAATGTTTGTCTGAAAATTATTGTATTTACATTGAATGTGTGACTTTTTAATGGTTGATTGAGCATTTATGATGCTTCATTATGTTTGTTTAGTAAATCAAAATTATACCTTTTCTAATTTTTAACCACTGCAAGTGTCGATTAACAAACCAAAAAAAACGTCAACCGGTCGGAAATAGGCCGTTTCTTGGGCCATCCGGTGCGGTCTGATTTTGACTAAACGTTGACCCAAGAGGCCTTCCTTCCTCCGAACCCTCTCGTCCAATCTCCCAACTCCGATATTTCCTCCCAACATAATTTCAAAAATAAAGTAATTAAAAAATGTGTAATTTCTGTCTTCACAGCTTCCGAGCTCCGACCAGCCTCATCACATAATATACGACACTCCACCGAATTCCCTCGGTTTCGATTCTTCACATTTCAGCGATCGAACCCATCGCAGCCCTAATCGAAAGATTTCAACTTTCTGATCTCCGCAAAACGGTTCGTCATGTGGCGGCCGTGGTCGAGATCGCCGGTTCGAATCCACCACCGCGGCACCACCACCACTGGCTGGGATTCGAGCTGCTCGTCATCCTCCAATTTCGCAATCTCGACTTTGAAAGATATCGAAGCAATCTTCTCCGAGGATTCCAATTCGGGCCCTGAATCGCCCATTTTGAGACGACTCCCGTCCATTTGCAACCGCGTCCGAACCGCCAACAGCATCCTGCGTGCCTGGTCCACCCCCGAATCCCTCCTCCGAGATTCCATCCCTGAGTCGAACCCTGAGATTCCCAGTGCGGTTGATTCGACGAAAAGGATCGAACTTGAGACGACACAATCCGTTCCCACCTCGGCGAAATCGGAGCCGGCTATCTCCCTTCCGGGAGCCGAGTCGCGAATCGTCATCTACTACACCAGCCTCCGCGTCGTCCGGCTGACGTTCGAGGCTTGTAAATCTGTGCTCGCCATTTTGCAAGGGTTTAATGTCCCGATCGACGAGCGGGACCTCTCGATGGACTCATCTTTCCTATCCGAGTTGAAGCACATACTCAAGGACGAAACCCTAACCCTTCCTCAAGTCTTCATCGACGGCAGATACGTAGGCGGCGCGCACATAGTCCAGCATTTACACGAGTGCGGCGAATTGAAAAAACTGGTGGAGGGGTTGCCGAGAGTGAAGCCTGGCACGTGTCCAGTCTGCGGCGGTTTCAGATTCGTGCTGTGTGAGGAATGCAGCGGTGGCCGGAAAATTTACTCCGAGAAAGGTGGGTTTAGAAGCTGCACTGTTTGCAATGAAAATGGCCTCGTCAGGTGTCCCTGTTGCTCATTTCAATCTCCTCTCATTCCCTCCCGCTCTGTAAATTGTAACATTTGACTGGTCTTGTCTTGTCCCCGTCCTTCTTGTGCACTCTATATTGGCCTACACATCTAATGAAAAACACACGACTTTTCCTTCTTTTTAGCTTATCAATAGGCTTATTGAGCTCGAGCTTGGTGGGCACCGGGTTATAGTGAAGGAACACCTTTTAATTGTTGGGTTTTATCATCGGTCCATCGTTATGGGTGCACGAGGTGTGGACGCGATACTCAATTGTGACATTTGGACCCAGCCGAATGAAAGTCGCATACTTCAAATGGTCTGCTTGTACTTCTCCAGCCCAATATTGGTCTATAAACACACGCAAAGCTTCCCAGACCCTGATTTCATCATCATTCGCCGAAGGCAAAATTCTGATTTGGGTTGAGGCGTCTCCTAGACAATTGAGGCATCGTTTCCGAGCCACGTCTCCAATAGCTCGAGGCGACGAGTCCAATAGCACGAGGCGACGCCTCATCGAAAGTGTTCCCTATAAATTAAGCTTCTCGTTTGATTTTTTAAGTGCAACAATCATGGAAAAGTGGGATGAAGAAGTACGTGATGACGACAAGAAGGCACCACCATTGACGGAGGAGGAGAAAGGTATTGTGACATTAGTGTTGGATGATGAGTTTTAGTTTACTAGCTTAATATTGTATTCTTGTATTAGTCTTGTTTATGTTCAATTATGAAAATGATATATTTGTGTGGATGTGTTTTGATCTTGTTATCTTCAATCTCCTCTCATTCCCGCTCTGTAGAATCTTGTTTATGTTCAATTATGAAAATGATAGATTTGTGTGGATGTGTTTTGATCTTGTTATCTTCAATCTCCTCTCATTCCCGCTCTGCAGAGTCTTGTTTATGTTCAATTTGTTGGAATATAATTATACAGCGGAACGTATTTGACAGGATCACACTCATACCAGAATAATTAACATACATGATTATTGTAAAATAAAACGTACCTGAATCCATTGACCGAAAGTTACCTGCAGCACAAAAGCTTGGGTTTGTGCTTCCAGTCTAATCGTATGTCTCTGGGATCAGTTCTTTGAGAGTAAGAAACTGGAGAACGAGATGATAAATCGGGGACCATAACCCATATTTATACCTTCTACACGAGAAGATATAATTGAGATAATCATGGATTCCGTCTCTCAAAGATTTCCATAATTATCTCCCGATATCTACACATTATATTCCACGACTAAAATTATACTTGATAAGCTTCCCAAAAGATTTGATCACTTTATTTAAGTTTATCATAATGATAGCACATACAATTATCTGATTACACGTTCGGTCCCAATTAGATTAATCATAATAATCTAACAATCTCTCGCTGGACTGCATGTGTAACCCAATAAATGTATAAACATAAGTGTGCACAAAATTGCTATCACTCCAGAATAGGTATATCATGAACTATCTATGCAAACATAGGATCAAGGCGGCCTTCGTAATCATCATCGTTACTCGACCGTGCTTGTCACATATACCAACATAGCTAAATGACATGGATTCATCGTGGTGCGTAGCATGGAAATTACATGTAATGTGATCTGCACATGCCTATTTCCAACTGGTCTCCTCAAAGTGAGATCAACATAATCATACAAAGTGTACCGTGTAAACATAATTTCTGCAGAACATAATCTAAAATGTATAGATAAAAAATCTATCCATCTCATAGAGCGTCAAAAAAATACAAACTCCCGCTAATCATGAATATCCTTAAAACAACATTTCACCCATGTGAGCAGCATGCTCATAAAAGACCTTGGGTGTCAATGCTTTCGTAAGAGGATCCGCTATCATGGAGTTTGTCCCAATATGCTCTATGGATATTTATCCACTCTGTGTCTTTTCTTTTACAACCAGGAACTTGATATCAACATGCTTTGATTTCGTAGTGCTCCTGTTGTTATTGGCGTACATCACTGCTGATTTATTGTCACAGTATAACTTTAGTGGTCTTTCAATATCACTCAAAATGCGCAGTCCAGTGACAAAGTTTCGCAGCCATACACCATGATTTGATGCCTCAAAACGAGCTACAAATTCTGTTGCCATAGTTGATGGAGCAACGAGCGTCTGTTTGGCAAACCTTCAGGAAATGGCTCCCCCAGCTAACAGATAGATATAGCCTGACGTGGATCGTCTACTATCTTGGCATCCAGCAAAATCAGAGTCAGAGTACCCAATGATCTCAACATGATGTGATCTCTTATACGTGAGCCTAAATTTTTTCTTCCCTGCAAATACCTCATAACCCGCTTGACTGCTTTCCAATGATCCACTCTCGGGTTACTCAGATATCTTCCCAACATACCAATAATGTACGCGATATCCGGACGCGTACACACCTGAGGATACATAAAACTTCCTACAGCCGAAGCATACGGAAGCTGTTGCATCTTCTGAATTTCCAGAGTAGTCTTCGGGCACTGATCGAGACTAAACTTGTCTCCTTTAGCGACAGGGGTGTCCAATGGTCTATAGTTCTGCATGCCGAATCGTATGAGGACTTTCTCAATGTAATTCCTTTGTGATAATCCCAATATACCCTTCGAACGGTCTCTGAGTATCTGGATCCCCAAAACAAAGGATGCATCACCAAGGTCTTTCTTCTCAAAATGCTTTGATAGAAATTCCTTAGTGTCGTGCAAAGTCCTCATATCATTAGTAGCCAGCAGTATGTCATCGACATATAGAACCGAGAAAATATGCCTATTCCCACTAAACTTGTGATACATATACTCATCCATCGGATTTGCCTCAAAGTCATACGAGACAACAATCTGATGAAAGTTAAAGTACCACTGACCAGAAGCTTGCTTGAGCCCATAATGGATTTCCTCAATTTACAAATCATATTCTTTGCATCCTCAGACACAAAGTGTTCTGGCTGTACCATGTAAATCGTTTCGTCAATGTCACCATTGAGAAACGCTGTATTAACATCCATCTGATGCAGCTCAAGATCAAAGTGTGCAACCAGTGCCAGGATTTTCCTAAAAGAGTCCTTCGAAGAAACAGGGGAGAAGGTCTCTTTAAAGTCAATCTCTTCCTTTTGAGTAAAGCCTTTAGCTACAAGACGAGCTTTGAATCTCTCCACATTATCATTAGAGTCCCTCTTGGTTTTAAATATCCATTTACAACCAATAGGTCTCGCATGGTCTGGTAATGGCACAAGTTCCCAAACTCCATTGTCTTGCATAAACTTATACTCCTCATTCATAGCATCAATCCATTTCTAAGAGTTTGAACTATCCATGGCTTGCTGGAAGTTGATCAGATCATCTTCCAACAATCCATTTTCCCTATGTTCCAAGAGATATACGATGTAATCATCCGGAATCGCATTTCTCCTCTCTCTAATGGATCTACGAAGTGGCACTGTCTCTTGAAGTTGTTGAGTTTGAACATCAGGAACATTGTCCTGATCCATTACTGGGGTTAGAACAACATTGCGAGTAGGTTGATGATCGAAGTCCACTTCTTGATCAATAATGGGTAAAGAAACCTGATCATTGTCAAAAGCAGTAGTTGATCCCTCTTCCTCAAACACAATGTTCATGGCCAAATTTCTCCCCCTAAGCTCAACATCCTCAAAAAAGTTTGCATTTTCCGTCTCAAGAATATTTCTGAAAGTAGGATCATAAAATTTGAAACTCCTCGATCGCTCCACATAGCCAATAAAGTAGCTGCTAACTTCTTGGAGTCCAATTTTCCTTCATGAGGCCTATAAGGCCTCGCCTCAGCTGGACATCCCCAAACATGCAAATGCTTTAGGCTGGGCTTACGCTCACACCAAAGCTCATTAGGTGTTTTAGCAGCCGCTTTAGTTGGCACACAGTTAAGGAGATACGCTACTGTCTTAAGTGCTTCATCCCAGAGGCTCTGTGGTAACGAAGAATGACTAATCATACTTCTTACCATATCCTTAAGTGTCCGGTTTCGTCTTTCAGAATAATTAGCATACATGATTAAAACGTACTTGAATCCATTGACCGAAAGTTACCTACAGCACAAAAGCTTGGGTTGGTACTTCCAGTCTAATCGTATGTCTCTGGGATCAGTTCTTTAAGGGTAAGAAACTGAAGAACGATATGATAGACCGGGGACCATAACCCATATTTATACCTTCTACACGAGAAGATATAATTGAGATAATCATGGATTCCGTCTCTCAAAGATTTCCATAATTATCTCCCGGTATCTACACAGTATTTTCCACGACTAAAATTATACTTGATAAGCTTCCCAAAAGATTTGATCACTTTATTTAAGTTTATCATAATGATAGCACATACAATTATCACGTTTGGTCCCAATTAGATTATCTAACACAATTATGAAAATGATAGTTTGTGTGGATGTCTTGTTATCTTCAATCTCCTCTCATTCCTGCTCTGCAGAGTCTTGTTTATGTTCAATTATGAAAATGATAGATTTGTGTGGATGTGTTTTGATCTCGTTATCTTCAATCTCCTCTCATTCTCGCTCTGCAGAGTCTTATTTATGTTCAATTATGAAAATGATAGATTTGTGTGGATGTGTTTTGATCTTGTTATCTTCAATCTCCTCTCATTCCCGCTCTGCAGAGTCTTATTTATGTTCAATTATGAAAATAATAGATTTGTGTGGATGTGTTTTGATCTTGTTATCTTCATTCTCCTCTCATTCTCGATCTGCAGCAGCAATGAAGGATGAGGAGAAAGGTATTATGACATTAGTGTTGGATGATGAGTTTTAGTTCACTAGCTTAATCTTGTTTTCTTGAATTAGCCTTTTTGAGACTCTTATGTTCAATTCTGAAAACGATAGATTTGTATGGATGCGTTTTGATCTTGTTATCTTCAATCTCCTCTCATTCCCGCTCTGCAGCAGCAATGAAGGAGGAGAAAGGTATTGTGACATTAGTGTTGGATGATGAGTTTTAGTTCACTAGCTTAATCTTATGTTCTTGTATTAGTCTTGTTGAAACTCTTATGTTCAATTCTGAAAATAATAGATTTGTATGGATGTGTTTTGATCTTGTTATTTTCTATCTCCTCTCATTCCCGCTCTGCAGCACCAATGAAGGAGGAGGAGGCCGCAGCAGCAACGAAGGAGGAGAAAGCAGCACCACCAGCCGAAAAGGAAAAGAAAGTAATGCTACCTGCTGAGAGTTTAGCCCCTTGTTTTGGTGCCAGACCGGAATATGAAACACCGAATATTACAGTTTCGTCTTCAGGTATTGTGAAATTATTGTTGGATAATGAGAAGTTTTAGTTCAGCAGCTTAATCTTGTGTTCTTGTATTAGTCTCGACTCTTATCTTCAATTCTGAAAATGATAGATTTGTGTGGATGTGTTTTGATCTTATTATCTTCAATCTCCTCTCAATCCCGGTCTGTAAATTGCAACATATGACTATGTTGGATGACTATGTTGGAGGTGGTGATGGAAACCAACAAATGAAATAAATAGATTTTGCAAGGAATCTGACATATGATTCTGCTTTGGATTAAAATCAATTAGCCCTTAGCAAATGGTCCGCGGGCCAAAAGCCCAGCCCGGCCCTTTGTAAAGCCCGACTTGGGCCCGGCCCGACGAGCATGGGCCGGGTCCGGGCATAAAAAATTTAAGCCCGACCCGATCAAAGCCTTTTTCCAATCAATGTGAATTTTGGTTAATTTGATCGGGGGGCCGAGCTTAGCCCGTCCCGGCCCGTTGCGGCCCGAAATTATTCGGGCTTGGCGGGCCAATTTTTTTTAAAAAGTCCGGCCTGGCTCGATTTTGTTCACGGACCGGACTAGGACTTGGTGAAATATGGTCAAGCTCGGCCCGGCTTCAGGCCGGGCCAACCCAGCCCCATGCCGAGGGCTAAAATCAATGAAACAGTTGCAATATATAGAAGAATGTGATTCATTGTCAAACTGAGTATTTCTTATTTTATTATAGTGTTTACTACTCTACAATACACGTGTTGCTTTACACATACAAACGTGTCGATGGTTTTGCAAGGAATCTGACCTATGATTCTGGATTCTGCTTTGGATCAAAATCACTCAAACAGTCGCAATATATAGGAGAAGAATGTGATTCATTGCCAAACTGAGTGTTTCTTATTTTGTTACAGCATTCACTAATCTCTCTACACATGTTGTTGCTTTACACATATAAAAGGTTGGCTACGGTAGCCATGTCCACTAACACGCAGCCAATAGCGTGTCGTGTTTTCTTAGGCGCTACATGACCACCTTAACATTCCCACACATGCTTAAACTATACATAAGACACGAGTAGAAGGGAAAAAGAAAAAAAAAAGCTTCTCATCTGAAAGGCATTTTTTTTTATCAGACCATCTTTACGATCCAGAGCTTGTGTTTTTTTACGTATTTGTAGACGAGGCAGGGTCCGATGAGATCCAAATCAGAAAGGCGACTGCAGACACTGAGGTATTTCTCCAGGTCTCCCGTTTGTCGGATGTCTTTCTTCAAACCATGCAAGACGGCTGCTCTATCCAAATAATCGGGAAACAATGACATATCTAGCATTTTCATTAAGGTTTCTGCAGCTTCCTCAAAATGTCCTCCTTTGATGTAACCTCGCAGCAACCATGAGAGAGTTTTTTTCTTACGTTGAGAGCTGGACATCTCCAGTCCTGTAAGAAGCCGTGACACAGAGTTGATTTCTTTCTGGGAAGCACAAATGGCTAGAACAATGTCATAGAGATCTTTATCAGCTGCTTTGCCAATGAGTTTCATTTCCCATAATTGTTGCTCAGCTTCAAGCCCTCGACCTGCACATATGTACATTGCGAGGAGCCTCTCGTGAATGACACCACTGAGTGAAGGTGATCCCTCCTGAGTTGCCCAATTGGACAAGCGTAAACCATCAATAATAAGATCAGACTGATATCTCTCAATGAGTCCAAGACTTTCTGCATCGATTTCAGCAATCACTCCAGACTTAGAGGAACCCTTAAGCTTACGCAGCGCTTTTGCAAACTCATTCAGCTCCTTAACTACCGCTGTCATTGCAATGAGGTAGCTGTACACCTCTGGCTTCAATCCGCATTTTCTGAGATAAATGATCAACATGGCTGCGTCTTTGTAGCACCCATCAACCTGGAAATTAAGACATATTTTCAATGATTGAGGATGATCAAATCCGTCACCCAAAGAGCATCTAAGATTCCAGAAGGACATCAAACCATGACAACATTAAACATTAGCAATGACTTTAATCTAATGAGACAGAATGATTTGATTCGGATATTATTAAACATACCATCATTTTCCAAGCAAGATACCCTGCCGGACCACCTTTCTGCCCCTCCTTATCATTCCCCGAGTAATCAATATTCCGCCGCAAAACCTCTTCAACAAATGAGACTGCTTTCTCCTTCTCACCCATATTCCAATACAAAGCAATTGCCTTCTCTATCAAACTAAAATCCGGCTTCAGACCGACACAATCCATGTCCACCAAAAGATCCACCACATCCCCAACAACATGCTCCCCTTCAATTAAATTCTTCACCCATCTACACATTATCGTCACCATAAGCTCCATAGTCTCATCATCAACCCGATTCTCCTTCCTCAGCCAGTCAAACACCTCCAACGCACACCACGAATCCCTCCCCTCTCTCGAAAAGTACACCAACACAAGCTGCAGCTCTCTATCAGACAATCTCTCATTCATACCCTCCAACACATCGGACGTCTCCCGAGTCATCCGCTCCAATTCCTCGATCGCTTCAAAGAACCCCTCACTCAGCTCATCCACATCCTCGCTAGTCAGAAACCTATCCATCTCCACGGCACTGGACAATCTGAATCCCTTAACCCCGCATGGATTCTGCACACCAAGTTTCAATCTTTGGCTACCACAATCTGTGTTCAACACTCCCACTGCTAAACACCGCCAGCTCATCACCTCCCGGCCGCGGATGAACCGCGGAGAAGCGAGACTCAAGCCAGCGAGACACTTAAATGAACTCACTGTAGCCATTTTTCAGTATCCCGTAATCTAGTCTAGCCGAACAGACCTTTCAACCTCTAGGTTATTTTGACCTCAAAATGAAACACAGACCCAACTAGGGTTTTCTACCTGATAAACCCTCGTCCCTAAATCGACGACCAATCAATAAACCAAAAAGTATCGGATAAGGGCAGAGTAAAAATGCGAGAAAATGAGAAGATTCAACTGACCAAATTCGGTGGATAGAAGCCCTAGTCCAGCAACCGATTGGCTTGCATCGAAAACCAAATTGTGGTGGAGACGCTGCAACACAATCTTTCAAATAAAATATGATTTGGGATTTGACCTTTGATCCAAGTTGATCATAAATCCCGAGTCTTGAAAATGTTCAAGTTGATGGGGACAGGTCGTGGCGGTAGCGGTTGCTTACTCCGTCGCCACCGACCATGACAGCAACAGAGTTCCTGCCACGTCTTTGTCCAACCCAGCCAAAACCTTATTACATTTCCGGCCCAATAAAGAAGGGGCCCTATATAACCACGGCCAACAAAAGCCCAAATTTGTGGAAGCCTTGCAACAAAAAGGCTCACTAGCCCAGAGTTGGACAGATACATAAAATGATAAAAACACAACATCAACACGAGTCAAAGAAAAGGTTCACTAGCCAGACAGAGATCAACCAACAACACCAGCAAGCAAGAAGAGCTCAATGCTTTGCATTAATGTGGTCTAATGATGTTCCTCAAACCCTACCCTTCATGGGATGGTAGCTGCTCGACACGCATGGGATGATCAGCAAACTGGCTGCTGCCTGGTGCATTAGTTTTACCTATGGCTGGCTGCTGGTGAAGCCAGTAACTCTCAGGAGCCGAGATTTGTGTCATCTGCATAGCCTGTTGCATTCTCTCCTCCATCATCTCCCGTGGCTGCAACCGCTCGCGATGCGCTCTCAGCCTCCTGATCAAGTCAATCTCGACTGCAAAGATGACGACTATTCATAAGTTGTCAACAAAACAATGTCGTCAAAAAAAGAACAAGTTTTTAGTTGGAGGAGCTGTTCTAAAGCCGATATCCGGTCCCGGAGCATCGAATTATCCTCTTCCAAAATCAGCTGTCTGTGTTCATTGACCTTGATTTGTGGCTTCATCAACTCTATCTGATCCTGCAGTTAACAATAAGCCATCGATAGAAAGACATAAACACGTGTCGAATGTTATCTCTAGGTTTTTGACCAACATGTTGAATCTTCCTTATCCTGCATCGCTGGGATGATTGTCGGTTTAGCAAGAGCCTATGCATACATACACACAAACCATTACAACGTACAACATGGATAAGTCACATAGATTCGATGTCATACATATAGATGAAAATGAAAGGATGAAACTTGACACACTTGCGGCGTTTCTTGGAATCTCGATGGTCATTTTCAGCAGGAATCTGGTTCTGCTCAGGAACCGTATCGGCTTGTTCATGGTTGAAGCTGAATCGGGTTCGCACTAGATCTTCCTTCACACCATTTTCATTGCCATTCACCACCACAATCTCCTCACCATCCTCGCCAGTTGCACCACCTTGCTGATCAGGTATCCTCGGCAGCAGTCAGAACTGGCCCGTAGGAGACACTCCAGTACTGCTTCGGTCTGTCTCATGATGTTTCAAAAATGCTCTAGACCTGCTGCTCCCGGAGTAGGGCTTCTTAAAGGGAGCAAGCGCCAGAGGATCGCTAGCCGGTGAAGCGGAGAAGGATGTCGCGGTGCGAGGAAGCTTATCAACCTCATCTCTATATGATTTTTTGTTACTCCAACAATCAACCATTAGGGCTCGCAAATCAAACCCAATCGCTCTCTACCTATCTCCAACAAAAAAGAAATAATAATATTTGAAAGACAACAACACACGCGGCCACACAGGTGTCTTATTACGGAGGAATCAAACATTCCTGCTAAGGATTTATGAGTTTCTTTTTGTCAGATAAAATCGATCATTTCAAAAATATCATCCAGGCGATAGAAATAAATGAGTTTCGACAACTTTGGCCGGATGCCTATTTATTTAATACACACAAGTTCAATAAGCATGAGATGGATTAAGGATTTGTGATGTGACTTAGCGTTTGTTCTTTAGAGCTCAATTTATATTTAATTTAATTTAATTTAAATATTTAAATTAAATATTATAATTTTGTGGTAGTATGGTTGGGGTGGTGATGGTGGTTGGGTCGTGGTGTTGTGGTGGTGTAGTAGTGTGTTGGTGGTGTGAAGATGTTGTAATGTTATAGTTGGGGTGGTGGTGTTGTGGTGGTATAGTAGTGTTGTGTGGTGGTATAGTAGTGTTATGGTTGAGGTGGTGGTTTTGTGGTGATGTAGTAATGTGGTGGTGGAGTGGTGATGCAGTAGTGTTATGGTTAGGATGGTGGTGTTGTAGTGGTGGTGGTGGTGTATGGATGAAAGAAATGATGAATAGTGTTGGTGGTGTATGGATGAAAGAAATGATGAATAGTGTTGGTGGTGTTGTTATGGTAGTGATGAATAGTGGTGGTATTTCACTTAACTGAACTTTACTGAAAATTTAAGTTGTAAAGAACAGGACCTTACTAAACCTAATGAGGAAACTTTGGCCAAAAATTGCTAAAATGCCCTTAACCTTATTTAAATGTGCCAAGTTGTACTTTTAATTGTTGGGCATTATTTCAGCCCAAATAGTAATTTGGGCCCGATCCTTCGTTGTGGGTGCAGCTGGAAATGCACGCATATTATGTTTTGTCCGCTTGTACTTCTCTGGCCCAATACATACAACCATTGGTCTGTAAACACATGCGAAGCTTCCCAAACCCTGATTTCATCATCGGGAAGGCAGCAGCAGCCGGGAAGGAGAAAGAGGAGAAAACAGAAGCAACAGCTCGGAAGGTAAAGAAAGTAAAACTATCTTCTGAGAATTTAGCCCCTTGATTTGGTGCCAGACCGAAAGTAGAACCAGTGAGTATTAAAATTTCACCTTCAGGTACTGTGAAATTAGTCTTGGATGATGAATTTTAATTCACCAGCTTAATCTTCTGTTCTTGTATTAGTCTTGTTGAGGTCGCTGTTGAATTCGTGCTTTTATATTTTTCAATACATTTCGGTTGTTCTGAAAATGATAATCACTCTATTGTTCTTGAACCATGAACCCTTCCGGTCTTGTCCTATTTTGCACAAAAGTTATTGAGACCGATCATGAAGGATAGATCGATCAGTAACGGTGGTGATGGAAACAAGCAGATTAAATAGGACCTACTTGGTAGTTGGTTCGATTAATATTAGTTTATTATTTTCATGGTTCTACTGAACGACCTAACTTGATTTCGAACGAACCATTAAATGCAACAACCATTTCGTGATGATTTTAATAATTTCAATATTTCCAAAAGGAAAAAGATAATGGAAGTATGCTTTGTTTAAACAAGACTTGAATTGTTAAGTGCACCACTCGGAATGTGATTTTGTTTGATTAAGAAGAATATATGCATGTAATGTTTCAGATTGTGAAAATGAAGAATATTGAATTAACTATTTAAGTTAAGTTAATTTGAGATATATAAAGTTTAGTTAAGTAAATTAAAATTAAGTCAAATAAAGTTTAATTTAGTTAGTTATTTTAGTAAAAATATTAGTTTAAATATCAAACAATTAGACCGAAGTATAACACACTAGTTATATACGCTGCAAAATTGGTATCAGAGCCAGTTGTGGTATTGTTATATATGTTTCTTGTATTGTGGTATTGTACATCGACGTTGTTTCTTCTCCTTCTATAGTTGTTGTGTGGTTGCAGTTTTTATCACAGTTATTCTTTCATTAATTCTCCATTATGAGAATAAGTAATGTGCTGCTTTGGTCAAAACACCATCATTACTTGCACTCAAGTGCTCCAAAACAAATTGAAGATGATATAAGGCGTCTCCTTACATACACGTATGAGGCGTCGTCTCCAATAGACTACCGAGGCGTCGTCTCCTATAGCAATCAAGGCGACGCCTCAAGGTAAGCGTTCACTATAAATTGAGCTTCGCGCTTGATATTTTATGTGCAACAATCATGGAGAGGTAGCATGAAGAAGAACTTGATGATGAGAAGAAAGCAGCAGCAATGAAGGAGGAGGAGACGGCAGCAGCAGCAACAGCCGGGAAGAAGAAGGAGAAAGCAGCAGCAGCCGGGAAGGAGGAGGAGAAAACAGAAGCAGCAGCTAGGAAGGTAAAGAAAGTAAAGCTATCTTCTAAGAATTTAACCCCTTGTTTTGATGCCAGACCGGAAGTAGAACCAGTGAGTATTAAAATCTCACCTTCAGGTACTGTGAAATTAGTCTTAGATGATGAATTTTAGTTCACCAGCTTAATCTTCTGTTCTTGTATTAGTCTTGTTGAGGTTGCTGTTGAATTCGTGCTTTTGTGTTTTTCAATACATTTCGGCTGTTCCGAAAATGATAAGCACTCTATATTATCCTTGAACCCTGAATCTTTCCGGTCTTGTCTTATTCTACACGAAAGTTACTGATGACCAATCGAGAAGTACAGATCGATCTGGTAACGGTGGTGATGGAAACAAACAGATGAAATAGGATATACTTGGTAGTTGGTTAGATTAATATTATTTTATTATTTTCATGGTTCTACTGAGCGAACTAACTTGCTCTCGAATGAATCATTACATGCAACAACCATTTCGTGACGATTTAATAATTTCGATATTTCCAAAAGGAAAAAGATAATGGAAGTATAATTGTTTTAACAAGACTTGAATTGTTAAGTGCACCACACGGAATGTGATTTTGTTTCATTAAGAAGAATATATGCATGTAATGTTTCAGATTGTGAAAATGAAGAATATTGGATTAAGTATTTAAGTTAAGTTTATTTGAGGTATGTAAATTTTTGTTAAGTAAATTAAATTAAGTCAAATAAAGTTTAGTTTAGTTAATTATTTAAGTAAAAACATTAGTTTAAATATCAAACAATTAGACTGAAGTATAACACACTAGTTATAACTCTGCAAAATTGGTATCAGAGGCTAATTGTTAAGTGCACCACACGGAATGTGATTTTGTTTGATTAACAAGAATATATGTATGTAATGTTTCAGATAGTGAAAATGAAGAGTATTGGATTAACTATTTAAGTTAAGTTAATTTGAGATATATAAAGTTTAGTTAAGTAAATTAAAATTAAGTCAAATAAAGTTTAATTTAGTTAATTATTTTAGTAAAAATATTAGTTTAAATATCAAACAATTAGACTGAAGTATAACACACTAGTTATATACGCTGCAAAATTGGTATCAGAGCCAGTTGTGGTATTGTTATATATGTTTCTTGTATTGTGGTATTGTACATCGACGTTGTTTATTCTCCTTCTATAGTTGTTGTGTGGTTGCAGTTTTTATCACGGTTATTTTTTCATTAATTATTTATTATGAGAATAAGTAATGTGGTGTTTTGGTCAAAACACCATCGTTACTTGCACTCAAGTGCTCCAAAACAAGTTGAAGATGATATGAGACGTATCTCCTTAAATACAAGTATGAGGCGTCGTCTCCAATAGCAATCGAGGCGACGCCTCAAGGTAAGCGTTCGCTATAAATTGAGTTTCGCGCTTGATATTTTATGTGCAACAATCATGGAGAAGTGGCATGAAGAAGAACTTGATGATGAGAAGAAAGCAGCAGCAATGAAGGAGGAGGAGACGGCAGCAGCAGCAACAGCCGGGAAGAAGAAGGAGAAAGCAGCAGCAGCCGGGAAGGAGAAGGAGGAGAAAACAGAAGCAGCAGCTAGGAAGGTAAAGAAAGTAAAGCTATCTTCGAAGAATTTAACCCCTTGTTTTGGTGCTAGACCGGAAGTAGAACCAGTGAATATTAAGATTTCACCTTCAGGTACTGTGAAATTAGTCTTAGATGATGAATTTTAGTTCACCAGCTTAATCTTAGTCTTGTTGAGATTGCTGTTGAATTCGTGCTTTTGTGTTTTTCAATACATTTCGGCTGTTCCGAAAATGATAAGCACTCTATATTATCCTTGAACCCTGAATCCTTCCGGTCTTGTCTTATTCTACACGAAAGTTACTGATGACCAATCGAGAAGTACAGATCGATCTGGTAACGGTGGTGATGGAAACAAACAGATGAAATAGGATATACTTGGTAGTTGGTTAGATTAATATTATTTTATTATTTTCATGGTTCTACTGAGCGAACTAACTTGCTCTCGAATGAATCATTACATGCAACAACCATTTCGTGACGATTTAATAATTTCGATATTTCCAAAAGGAAAAAGATAATGGAAGTATGATTGTTTTAACAAGACTTGAATTGTTAAGTGCACCACACGGAATGTGATTTTGTTTCATTAAGAAGAATATATGCATGTAATGTTTCAGATTGTGAAAATGAAGAATATTGGATTAAGTATTTAAGTTAAGTTTATTTGAGGTATGTAAATTTTTGTTAAGTAAATTAAATTAAGTCAAATAAAGTTTAGTTTAGTTAATTATTTAAGTAAAAACATTAGTTTAAATATCAAACAATTAGACTGAAGTATAACACACTAGTTATAACTCTGCAAAATTGGTATCAGAGCCTAATTGTTAAGTGCACCACACGGAATGTGATTTTGTTTGATTAACAAGAATATATGTATGTAATGTTTCAGATAGTGAAAATGAAGAGTATTGGATTAACTATTTAAGTTAAGTTAATTTGAGATATATAAAGTTTAGTTAAGTAAATTAAAATTAAGTCAAATAAAGTTTAATTTAGTTAATTATTTTAGTAAAAATATTAGTTTAAATATCAAACAATTAGACTGAAGTATAACACACTAGTTATATACGCTGCAAAATTGGTATCAGAGCCAGTTGTGGTATTGTTATATATGTTTCTTGTATTGTGGTATTGTACATCGACGTTGTTTATTCTCCTTCTATAGTTGTTGTGTGGTTGCAGTTTTTATCACGGTTATTTTTTCATTAATTATTTATTATGAGAATAAGTAATGTGGTGTTTTGGTCAAAACACCATCGTTACTTGCACTCAAGTGCTCCAAAACAAGTTGAAGATGATATGAGACGTATCTCCTTAAATACAAGTATGAGGCGTCGTCTCCAATAGCAATCGAGGCGACGCCTCAAGGTAAGCGTTCGCTATAAATTGAGTTTCGCGCTTGATATTTTATGTGCAACAATCATGGAGAAGTGGCATGAAGAAGAACTTGATGATGAGAAGAAAGCAGCAGCAATGAAGGAGGAGGAGACGGCAGCAGCAGCAACAGCCGGGAAGAAGAAGGAGAAAGCAGCAGCAGCCGGGAAGGAGAAGGAGGAGAAAACAGAAGCAGCAGCTAGGAAGGTAAAGAAAGTAAAGCTATCTTCGAAGAATTTAACCCCTTGTTTTGGTGCTAGACCGGAAGTAGAACCAGTGAGTATTAAAATTTCACCTTCAGGTACTATGAAATTAGTCTTAGATGATGAATTTTAGTTCACCAGCTTAATCTTAGTCTTGTTGAGATTGCTGTTGAATTCGTGCTTTTGTGTTTTTCAATACATTTCGGCTGTTCCGAAAATGATAAGCACTCTATATTATCCTTGAACCCTGAATCCTTCCGGTCTTGTCTTATTCTACACGAAAGTTACTGATGACCAATCGAGAAGTACAGATCGATCTGGTAACGGTGGTGATGGAAACAAACAGATGAAATAGGATATACTTGGTAGTTGGTTAGATTAATATTATTTTATTATTTTCATGGTTCTACTGAGCGAACTAACTTGCTCTCGAATGAATCATTACATGCAACAACCATTTCGTGACGATTTTAATAATTTCGATATTTCTAAAAGGAAAAAGATAATGGAAGTATGATTGTTTTAACAAGACTTGAATTGTTAAGTGCACCACACGGAATGTGATTTTGTTTCATTAAGAAGAATATATGCATGTAATGTTTCAGATTGTGAAAATGAAGAATATTGGATTAAGTATTTAAGTTAAGTTTATTTGAGGTATGTAAATTTTTGTTAAGTAAATTAAATTAAGTCAAATAAAGTTTAGTTTAGTTAATTATTTAAGTAAAAACATTAGTTTAAATATCAAACAATTAGACTGAAGTATAACACACTAGTTATAACTCTGCAAAATTGGTATCAGAGCCTAATTGTTAAGTGCACCACACGGAATGTGATTTTGTTTGATTAACAAGAATATATGTATGTAATGTTTCAGATAGTGAAAATGAAGAGTATTGGATTAACTATTTAAGTTAAGTTAATTTGAGATATATAAAGTTTAGTTAAGTAAATTAAAATTAAGTCAAATAAAGTTTAATTTAGTTAATTATTTTAGTAAAAATATTAGTTTAAATATCAAACAATTAGACTGAAGTATAACACACTAGTTATATACGCTGCAAAATTGGTATCAGAGCCAGTTGTGGTATTGTTATATATGTTTCTTGTATTGTGGTATTGTACATCGACGTTGTTTATTCTCCTTCTATAGTTGTTGTGTGGTTGCAGTTTTTATCACGGTTATTTTTTCATTAATTATTTATTATGAGAATAAGTAATGTGGTGTTTTGGTCAAAACACCATCGTTACTTGCACTCAAGTGCTCCAAAACAAGTTGAAGATGATATGAGACGTATCTCCTTAAATACAAGTATGAGGCGTCGTCTCCAATAGCAATCGAGGCGACGCCTCAAGGTAAGCGTTCGCTATAAATTGAGTTTCGCGCTTGATATTTTATGTGCAACAATCATGGAGAAGTGGCATGAAGAAGAACTTGATGATGAGAAGAAAGCAGCAGCAATGAAGGAGGAGGAGACGGCAGCAGCAGCAACAGCCGGGAAGAAGAAGGAGAAAGCAGCAGCAGCCGGGAAGGAGAAGGAGGAGAAAACAGAAGCAGCAGCTAGGAAGGTAAAGAAAGTAAAGCTATCTTCGAAGAATTTAACCCCTTGTTTTGGTGCTAGACCGGAAGTAGAACCAGTGAGTATTAAAATTTCACCTTCAGGTACTATGAAATTAGTCTTAGATGATGAATTTTAGTTCACCAGCTTAATCTTAGTCTTGTTGAGATTGCTGTTGAATTCGTGCTTTTGTGTTTTTCAATACATTTCGGCTGTTCCGAAAATGATAAGCACTCTATATTATCCTTGAACCCTGAATCCTTCCGGTCTTGTCTTATTCTACACGAAAGTTACTGATGACCAATCGAGAAGTACAGATCGATCTGGTAACGGTGGTGATGGAAACAAACAGATGAAATAGGATATACTTGGTAGTTGGTTCGATTAATATTATTTTATTATTTTCATGGTTCTACTGAGCGACCTAACTTGATTTCGAATGAATCATTAAATGCAACAACCATTTCGTGACGATTTTAATAATTTCGATATTTCTAAAAGGAAAAAGATAATGGAAGTATGATTGTTTTAACAAGACTTGAATTGTTAAGTGCACCACACGGAATGTGATTTTGTTTCATTAAGAATTTTCAGATTGTGAAAATGAAGAATATTGGATTAAGTATTTAAGTTAAGTTTATTTGAGGTATGTAAATTTTTGTTAAGTAAATTAAATTAAGTCAAATAAAGTTTAGTTTAGTTAATTATTTAAGTAAAAAAATTAGTTTAAATATCAAAGAATTAGACTGGAGTATAATACACTAGTTATATACGCTGCAAAAATTGGTATGAGAGGCAGTAATGGTATTGTTATATACGTCACTTGTATTGTGGTATTGTAGATCGACGTTGTTTCTTCTCCTTCTATAGTTGTTGTGCAGTTGCAGCTTTTATCAAGATTATTCTTCCATTAATTCTCTATTATGAGAATAAGTAATGTGTTGGTTTGGTGAAAACATTCACCGAGTGCATAAAAAAGGCTAAGAATGTATATCAATTGGAGGAGAAGCTAGGAGATAAATTTTCTACCCGAATGTTATGGTATGTTTCTATTTCTTCTATCATCTTCCTCTTTTCTTCTATCGTTATTGTGTAATTACAATTGTTATTATAATTTGTCTTCTATTAATTCTCTAAGAGGGCAATAAGTATTATGATGCTTTGATTAAAAACATTAATCAAGTGCATGAATAATCAATTAGAAAATCTAAAAGAGACTTTCTGTTGCGTCTGTTGTGCTACTATTAATGTTTCCTTTTATCTTCTTCATTTACTTATATAGTTGTTGTGTGGTTGTAGTTATTAATGTTAGGATCGCGCTAACAATTACGAATCAAGAACACGAAATAAACGATGAAAATTGCAGAAACGAAATTGACACACGAGATTTATAGTGGTTCCCTCCCAGTGTAGGAGGTACGTCCACTCGCCGCTTGCAGGCTCAATCCACTATAATCAAGTTTCCGGAAGATCGTTACACCCTCAGAATCGCCTCACACACTCGCTCAACTATTCTGATTACAAAACCTGTGTCGGCTATACACCGTATAAACGAGAATTAGGTTTTCGGGCCCGACGCAATACGACCCATACGGTCAATACGGTTGATACGGTCCATACGACTATATCCACTCGACGCGACCGATACGACCTCCGTGGGAAACTCCAGTCCCGTACTGGTCGTACTGCCCGTATCAGTACGGGCAATACGACAAGTACGACCATGCTGTCACCTCTGAAAAAAGTACGACAGGTCGATCAGCTACCAGCTCTGCGTAGGGTCTCAATGGTGCGCTTGTGCAGATTAGGCTTCACACTTAACAATTAACACGGTTAGTCTTCCATATATTCACCAGGAGGAAATAAGTAATGTGATTTAAAGAAAATCATGGTAAAGTTGGAATGGTTGCAGCTAAAAGGCAAGTTGTTTGAGTATCAGGTGTAATTGAATTTGTTCAACAAAGGTAAATATGTTGACAAAACGTGTGGGATTGAAATGTATCGCCGACTCAATAAACTGCATTAAAAGTTGTGATGACGATCTGTCGTCCAACACGTTTTGATGAAACTAATGTCTCAATACTAAAACTAATCAATTAATTCATGACTTCTCTTTCGCCAATAAAAAAGTCCTAATAAATCGATTATGCTATTTAACAATTATTCACTCATCAAACTCGGATTACATTGAGCTAATCTAAATGCCAGATTAAACTCATCTTTAATACTAGTTTGATCCATTATTCTCCAAGTAGGATTTAAATTGCGCTACGTTCCTGGTGACGAGTTACAACAAGTTGCTATAGCAATTTCTGGATCACTTTGCTGAAATCTTTCTCTGGTACAATCTGAAGGACAAATATAATTAGTTCACCCAGTTCGACAGCAACCTACGTTTGGGGAGGACAACTCTCGGTCTTCAAGATTCCACTATAACAGTTAGAGTACAAAGATACCAAAAATGAGCCTTTGCCAATTTAACCTTCACTCCTAACCTAGTTGAATTCTTAGCTCAATCTGATCACGCTTAGAATAGCTCGAAGTCAGATCTCACAGACTCGCTTCGAACTACCTACACACTTTCAGTATTGCAGTTAATCAACTTCAGCCTGAGTTCATCTACAGCAGCAAGCCAATCTCCATCTTTTGTCAACCATTCAAGTTGTTCTTCTGTTTAACAAGATCACATTTGACATGTCTGTAACTCTAATATGTGCTGCATTCATCATCTTTCTTCCCTTTTTGTAGACATTTTTGTAGTTCTTGATGCACTTTTCTTGCCCATCTCACAAAATACTCAGTCCCTCTCTAAAAGAAAATAAGACGAAGATAAGCTTGTTGAGCTCGAGCTTGGTGTCAATCGTGAAGAACATTATTGGGCTTTATTTGGGCTCAAATAGTAATTTGGGTCTGGTTCATTGTGTGTGCACGTGACGCACGCACATTCTGTTTTGATGGTCCAAGTGTGAACGCGCTACTCAATTGTGACATCTGGGCCCATCCAATAAAAGCTGCATACGACACGTTCAAATCGGGGAATCACGACCCGATTTCGCCGAAAACGTGAAGAAACTTGTGTGCGCCCGCATGTTACGGACACGAATGGAGCTCCAATCGGGGTGCGAGATGACAGCTTAATTTTGCATTTCTCCTAAGTCACTATGTGATTTATGTAGATGATATCAACTATATAACATGCAAATTGGTCAAGAAACAAAACTACGTAGTTTTGTTTTCGCTGAAGATCAAAAGATTGGACTCCTTTTAAAGATTAAAAGAGTTGGTCCAACTTTCTCTTTTAATCTCCAGCCGTTTCTCTTCTTTTTCCATTTACTTTTGGGAGGTTATGAGAAGATGGAATGGTGGAGAAGTGGAAGGGGCGTGAGGGGTTGGCTCTTCATCACTATATAAGGAGGGTGCATTCTCCTTTGAAAATCATCCGAAAAACACCAGCAATCTTCTCTCGTTTGGTTTCAAAGTTCTTCGTTTTCAATTTGCTTTGGTCGTAGTGTGAAGGCTGCAATCCGCTTCGCTTCAACTGATTAGTGCAATCAGATTGAGGTTCCGTTGTCGTATCCTGGGAAGCCAATTGCCTAACCACACCCAGCACGTAAGGGAGGCAATTCAGCTTTAAGGAGATTGCCGAGCAAGCTTCAACATAATTCTGGTTTTGTGTTTCACTTCTTACCTCAGTAACTTCAGTGTTGTGTACACGGTTATTTACGGACTCTTATATACTGTGCTTATTTTACTAACAAAAGCGTATGAAGAGGTTGAAGAGGAAGCGACGAAAGATGAGATAGAGATCCAAGTAGAGTGCTGGACTCGCTGTTCGTCCATTGGTCGTTTTGCCGCATTTGGATATCACCAGCTTAATCTTCTGTTTTGTATTAGTCTTATTGAAGTCGCTTCTGAGACTCTTATGTTGAATTTAATGCTTTTGTGTTTTTCAATACATTTCAGCTGTCATTGTTTCACCAGATTAAGTTCTTAAAATGATAAGTACTCTTATTTTTGCACCTCATATCTACGGTTGCTTTTTTGAATTTAGTTGCTTGTTCTGTCCCATTGATTATTTTTTTCTGAAGAAAGCTTCCGTCTTTCATTAAATTTACTAAGGGCCTGTTCTTTAGCCATTAAATTTTCAGCACTTAAGTTAAGTTAAGGTAAGTTAAGTTAAGTTCAGTTAAGTTAAGGTAAGTTAAGTTAAGTTAAGGTAAGTTAAGTTAAGTTAAGTTAAGATAAGTTAAGTTAAGTTAAGGTAAGTTAAGTTAAGTTAAGTTAAGTACTACCCATCACCCCAACCCACCATCACACCCCACCACCACCACTCCAACCTACCACCACCACCACCACCCAAACCCACCACCCCAACCACACCACCACCACCACCCCCACCTCCACCACCAACACCCCAACCCACCACCACCAACCCACCACCCCAACCACACCACCACCATCACAACCACACCATCCCCCACCCCCACCAGCAACACCCCAACCCACCACCCCAACCACAACACCACACCATCACCACCACCCACCCCAACCACCCCACCCCCACACCACCACCCCAACCACACCACCACTCCAACCACACCACCACTCCAACCACACCACCACCACCACCCCAACAACACCACCACACTACCACCACCCCAACCCACCACCACCACCCCCATTACCACCACCACCACAACCCCAACCCAACACCACCAACACCCCCACCCCCACCACCACAACCCCCACCACCACCAACACCCCCACCACCACAACCCCAACCCACCACCCCAACTATACCACCACCACCATAAAAATATGTTTGTAACAGTACTTAAGTTAAGTTCAGTTAAGTTAAGTTAAATTCAGTTAAGTTAAGGTAAGTTAAGTTAAGTTAAGGTAAGTTAAATTAAGTTAAGGTAAGTTAAATTAAGTTAAGCATAAGTTAAGGTCTAAAGAACAGGCCCTAAGCCTCAGATGACACAATTTCTTAAGATTAATTCTTTTTGTTTAATTGATTTGTGTGGCATGTGTTTTGATTTTGTTTTATGGCATGGATTGAATGATCTTCAATGAGGAATACATTAAAGTGATGATTAGGTAAACAAACCTGTGTTGGAAGTTTGGGAATTGACTCCTTTTGGAAGGAATCATTCTCTCCGAGGAACATAGCTTGTTTCAGTCGAGGTTCTGCTTCTGTTTTGCTGTGCAGATGTTTCAGTCGAGGAAACATAACTTACTAAGGGCCAATGTAGGTACATGATCACATTATATGGTGTGGATCTCAACTTCAGTTGAGTAGCCCTCGTTGTTGATCAGGAAGATTATGCTCTTTTGGTTGCATCAGATCATGGTGGACAAGGTGTGCCGTTGCCTGAAAATACATATACTGTAGCGTATTATGTTAAAGTCTGAGCTTGCGTGAATGTTGATAACTCTCTGCTCCAGCAAAGCCTGAGCGTATCCCAACACTGAGCGACTAGCCACCCAATCGTGTCATACTGCATTTGGAACTCGTTTCTGCTACACCAATTTCTGTATCAATTTGTAGAAGATACTCAAATGAGCTACGCCATGAGTTTCATGGTTGAGTTGTAATATCATGCAACAAAAGTGGCCACCACAGAAAGCGTCATTAATAAAAACAATGTAATTCATATATGTAACAATCAAACCTCTTCAAAAGACCCTCATCCAACAACTAATGGATGCCCGCTCATGCATGCAAACAAGACCATGAGTTTCAATGACTGACGAACAGACTGCTCAAGCAAACAACTATGGCAAAATAAGCCACTTGATGTCGAGGACGACCAGAACCGCAAAGACCACTGATGCGCACTGTTTTTGACAGAATTAACTTTTTAGGACCCAAGATGGTTTTCCGGGCGCACAAGCTATTCCCACTATAATTTGGATTTACTCCAATGTTTTATATATCCCCAGATTTTGTAGGTTTTTCCTCAATCTTCTTTTCATCCTTAGGAGCAGGTGTCTCCTCCTTTGGGACTTGTTCAGTTTTGTTCTCCTCAACACTCAGCTTCTCTAGCAGACCAGCTGCAGAAGATGCATCTTCATCTTCACTCTCCTCTTTGGTTGACTGAGCTTCAGCAACTTCTTGGAACTTTTCCATAAAGGCCTTGCAATCTAGCATTAAAACAAGAGTTATAAAAATGAAATCATTCTAAAAAATTACAAGTAACTTCCAAACTTAAATTTAATGTATAAAAATAGCCAAGGAGATGAGCAATCAAAAAGAAAATACTAGATAATAACTATTTAACAGATAATAACAAAGTGTTCAAGATAGTGATATAATAGGACAGATGGGTGAAAATATGAAAAAGGAGGTCAATTGATCTTTCAATTATGGCACAGTAAAATAAGTGAGCAACTATTTTCGGGTTTTATGATAAAAGTACTTTTTATAGCACAACAATGAAGAATGCCCCAGTTATCTGTATTATTTTTTACCTAGACAAACCAGATCTAGGTCTAACAAGGTCAAGTGTAGCACAAGAATCCTATGAAGGAGCCAGTTATCCATCAGAAGTATGAATACTACATAACAAATTAATCAAAACTTACTTTCAACAGATCCAAATCTGATGCAGAATAATTCATCTTTCAATTCACCATCCGCAAAGTCAGTAGCATGCCACACACAAGACTTATCATTTCCAGCATGTTCTTGAACAGTCATCGAAGGAAGGACTGCATATACCAAGCATAGCAACAGAATTAACACAAAATCAACTATTTTCTCAAACTACAATCCCCTTGTCAAACAAAATATACCTAAATGGTTGGCACAAATCTTCAAGGTCTTGGCCTGTCGCATGACGAGCCTCACCTTCCCAGTCACCTTATGCTTCAACAATTTCACAGTACCAGCTCCTCTTTCCTTCCACTGGTTCCCATCTTTATCGAACCGGTAAAGCTTACACTTCCTACAAACACCACAAATCCATTATCATCTCTTTACTCCACAGTCCACCAAAATCCTAACAATTTCCACCACACTAAAATCATCAAAAGTCAAAAATCGATTCAGTGACTCACATATCGATGAGCGCATCCTCGTCTTCCTCGCCGGTCGTGACTGAGACCTCCTCGAGTCTGACGATCGGAGCGATCTGGGCTCCGGTGTCCTCGTCCTCGTTGTGGGCGGCGACCTCCTCCTCTTCGACCTTCGACATGGCTGGAAGTTGATCGAATTGGGATATCAAGAGGCAGAGAGAGCAAATGATGATAGCAGAGCGGACGGTCGAAATCAGGGTTTTGCAATCAGCAGCGGTTTTTAACATTTATATATAAAACCTTAAATGAATGACAGCTAGGCGACAGCGTCAAATGGAAGCTAGCGACCTGAGCCCGGCCTTATTCCGGCCCTCAGATATAATAGGCCCAACAATTTTACTCGGATGGTGAGACGTTATGTTCATTACGTATTGAAATTTTTTAATAAAACACCTTTCGGATTTTTTATTTAACTTTTCCTTGACAACATAAATAAGAAAATTATTTTTTATCAAATTCTCTTTCCCATCCTAAGGGCATATGCATCCGGTAGATGCTAAACTAGCAAAGAGGATTTTGACTTTTTCAGCCTTAATCCTCTCAACACCTGCTTCTAGCAGGTGCTGAGACGATTTAAAGCTGAGAAACTAAAATAGCAGCTGCTGGGTGCATATGCTCTGATACCTAATCGATAAATTCCAATACTAGGTAGCTGAGTGTGTGCCACGTGTCAATTTAAGGATAAAAAATATTTAAATGAGTGACAAAAATATTTTCAAATTAATATATTAGTTCTATAAGTCAATGTTTTTGTATTAAGCTTGATGAATTTACCATACAGAAAGATGGATAGAGAAACCACAAGAACAACTTAATTATACTTTTTGAAGTTATATCCTCCTCTGCCGACGGATGGCATTAAGCTTCAACCGGAGATCAGATTCAAACCTGGAAAAAATGACAATTTTCCATGAACAATAATATGGATGGATCCCTAACGTCCAAATGACGCACTGATTACAAAACCGGATAGGGAAGGGAACAACTCTTACTCGACAAAAATAACGAACTGGCCACATTTCTTTGATTTCCAGTTAATGAAAGAGTGAAGCTGGGAAAAAAGAATGAACGAACTCAGTCCCTTAGATGTTCATAAAGCTGCGATCATATTCGCATGTCATTACAGGTCTGTAAAAGGCTCATCACTGCTCCAAAAAGCGGAAGGAAAAGGTTTATCAGGGATTTAAGAGCATCGTGAATTGCAGAAACAATCGAATTCAAATGAATGCTGAAAAAACACGACGGCTCTGAATTTCATTTTGCTTCAAGGGAACGAGTCGGGTAGAAACGGCGGGTTCTGCCGACCAGATAAAGAAGCAATTCAAAAACTACCAGACTTCATAGTAACCAGAACAGAAGAAAACGATCAAACCAATTGAAGCAAAGTTTACGGGGACCTGGACTGGCAGATGAAACCCTAATTTGATTTGGCGACGATGGGTGGATATGTAGACTTGGTCTGGCATCATCCAACGGTCCAGATATTATGTCGACAGTCGGTCAGATTGAGGCTTTCTCCCAGTTCGAGGCCCGTTAACATAATGGAATTGTAGCCCCCAGCGAGGCCCGTTAACATAATGGAATTTTAGCCCCCAGCGAGGCCCAATATACACGGCCCAAAAAGAATTTTCAATAATCTTATGAAATATTCACATTCCCAAACGTTCATAATCTATAACATATCAGCCATCCTACCATGGCATCAACCCTATGTTTTCAGGGTCGCACTTGGACTTAACCTGCAGGTGCAGAGTTTCAAACTAGGACAAATTTGAAACGAGTAATCTGTTATAAAATAGCTGATTCCATGTATCAGGCAACCCGGGCAGACACCAATGGCTACAGTCGGAGGAGCGGTCAGGGTTGGCCCTTTGCCCGGGGCTCAATGCCCCTCCATAAATCGACGGGTGCCCGTCTTTCCTCAGCTCGGAGAGCGTAGTTATGTCCAGCAAATACACCGAGTTCATCATGTCCTTGATCACCTTAGTAAGCACATTCATCTGATTCGGGTATGCGCCCGGATACCTCGGACCCTTAGTCGGTACTGTCTCGCCATAGCAGCTCTTGGTGCTCGTCGCTCCTGCGGTCCACTCGCTTGGGCTGCCGACACAACACGACAAAACATGGACAAGTTCATCAGCTACCAGTAACATCAACTAATGTTGGGTTTCTATTCTATTCAATGATGGTTAACGTAAGCGACAAGGAAGTTGGTGAGTTGTATTTACAGTACCACCACCGACAGTTGCTCTGCTTTTAACCAGATCGACTCAAACATCTGCATGAAAGACAGAGACAGAAGAAAGCTTACTTATAGTGCGTGGGAGAGATGGACTGAAAGAAGACTCTGGTCTGTGTCTTGTTTACATTTTTGTCTACCCACTTCGACCATGTCCTCAACCCCTTCTCTAAAGCTGTCAGTCTATCCATGTCTTTGTGGTAAAATCCTCCCAATTGCATGTAATCCCACCTGCACATATTAACCATCTTCCTACCTCAGCTTCATCAGTTCATTGACCCAGATTTAACCCTAATGATCAGCTAGCTAACCCTTGGATAGTGCCTTTGTGTGTCCACCAATGTCCGGTGTTGAACGAAAGCACATCCGCGTGCCGCCAATTCCTAGCATTATCTGATATCTTCTCCAAGTTCAATACTCTCTTCCCCTCCACAGAATCAATGTCGACCAGGTACGGCGCTCTGTAAAGCGACACCGTTACGCCATAGTCCTGAAACAGAGAGAACAAGAGGTTATCATGTGCTTACGATGAAACAGAGCATAGTAGTTGATACCATGAACTTGAAGGTGGAGAGAGGATCTCGTCTGTCGATTTGAGTCTTGGTGTATGGAACAGCAGCTGAGATCATGCATATCAACGACTCCCATTGGTTGCGGCCAAGAGAATCTCCGACGAACATGATGGTCTTGTCTCTCATCTTTGTCAGAAACCGAGCCCCATTGAACCTGTAAAGTTCAAAACACCCAGATAAGATTCTGATCATGCTTTGTTTTGACTTTTGAGCTCACCTTGAGATGTTGCAAGCTTGTGGCTTCCATTTGTATTTCAGGTAATCGGAGTCCGGCCGGCCGTTCATCTGACAGTTGAACTCGTTGTCGATGATGGTGGCGCAGTGTGTAGATGGGTAAAGCGGATACGTCTCATCTCTAACCCAGGAGCCTACAAACGGGTTGCAGGTGGAGTGGTTGACGGCACCCAAGGGTTTCATCTTTTTGGTTATTATGACTGCCGGAGCTACTTTCTCCGGCAGGACGAGGAAACATAGAATGAAAAGCCGACAGAGGAAAGACATGGTGTGGGGTTTGAGGAGAGAGATGTGAGTGGCTGGCTGGCTGGCTACCTGTAATTGTGATCTGCAGCTGAGTATATAAATTAGGTCGGGATGAATAATTTTTACTCGATGATCAAGTTGAGGATGTTGAAAAGTAGGAGGAAACTGGTGAGGAGATTAATCTAGGGTTTGTAATTTAGTGAGAGGTTTTTTAGTATTCATGCATGTGAAGGATTGGTGAGGTAATGAGATTTATGCGGAGGAATTGAGTAAAAGGGTTTGGATTTTTCACATGTTTCATGGTTATATGATTCTAGTGAACAGAAATAAAATAATTAAAATTGAGCAATCTCTCGTGAATACATCTTTTAGTTTTAGAACATCAAGGTTAGGGACATAATTAATAATGTGGACCGGTTTGGTTCATCTTTTTTAGGTAGGCGGCCGGAGTTGAGATTAAAGAAGGGTTAAGGATATATGTACTTTTTGTAAGGATGATAGAACTTGTTTCAGCGGTTGTTATGAAAATTTTTGAAGAAACGCGCTACGAATGTTTCGAATGAAAGTAAATGCTGTAAAGTAAATACGAGACACAGATATTTGGTAACCCACTTCGGGACAATGTGTTCGTAATCAGGGGGTTCTGCTAATCCCAACAAGCAGCAATCCACTAATAACGATCGGACAACGAAGTACAAACTTGCATGACTCCCTCTTCAAGTCCTTCTACCACCGACTCGTCTGGATGCGCACTGAGCTCCCCTCAATGTAGAGATCCCTCTCTATGACTTGTCACAACAGCTTCGTTCTCTCAAACAGTTGCTTGTCCACTCAACGTCCTCCCGGATCGCTGGCTTCCTCCCGGATCGCTGGCTTCCTCCCAGATCCGTTTTGCAAGAAATTTTGTGAAACGTATAGCTTCAGCAGATGCTCCTGGTTCTCATGTAGGAGTGATAACTTTGCTCCGATCTCCGATGGGTGCACTCAATCACTTAACCTTGACTTCTCTTGTATATTACGATAATGCAAGAGAGCTGCTTGAATGTTAGTAGTATTCGTTGATCTTCAACTTCGTTCCCACTTCTTTTAAAGCACTCGCCAATCTCAGTAAAGATCTCAAACAATATTCAATTTGAATATTGATTGATCTTATCTTTATCTTGTTGTCAAACCAAGAGATTGCGTATCCAAAATGTAGTTAAAGATATTCTGAGTCTTTATCCAGCCAAGACTCCAGTGATTTCGGGGATATGCTCTACGCCCTTCAACACTTGCTATAACATCTTGCGTAACATATCTTGACTTCAATTTTGCAGTTTTCATATCAAACTATTTTATGCATATTTCTAACTTACTTGAACAACTCTTTACACAAACATGGGACTATCAATATACAGGGTTATCAAGATAATACTGATGTTGTCTTATTTCTTAAAATATGTGCATGCTTTATTTATTTCGGGGACTTCTCAATATTTTAAATAACCTCAAGTGTTGAGGATTTCTTATGCGGCTTGATTGAAAATAACCTAGTGTATAATCTACTTTATTATTAATGCATGGCGAGCGAAGGAGACACATGATGCCGATGACGACCAGAATGACAAAGACCACTGGTGGCGCATGTCAAGATTTTGTAATCAACACATTGTTTAACAGTGTTGGACCCTTGAATTTTAATAATGACAAACACTCAGCTAATAAATAACCACTAAATGTGCAGGTGAAAATACCAAAAGGACGACTGAGTTCCGCTTCAGGGAAGGCTATGAGGAACTCATGAAGGAGTACAGACAGCGTAACCCAGAAAACAAGGCGAGATACAAGTCGGAAAAGAATCCAGCAGATATTCGATTATCCTTCAGAGATAGTCGAATACTTCCAATATAGTATGAGATATACACTAAATCTCCCAGATTATCTCTTCTTTAAATAAGGAAAACAAATTAAGTTTTGATTCTTTATTTAATTAAGAGATATCTGATTGGGATTCAGATTAAGGCTGATTTGGGAACCTGAAGATGACATACCAATCAGGTGCATTAATCCAAGATACTCGGAAGATCACGTGCTGCCCTTTTACGTAACCAAGGCTGAGGTTGCTTAAAAGTGTAGCAAAACGGTGAAGAGTGACGTGACTTCGGAGCTTTTGAACGGTCAAGTTCAAACAAGAAGGGAGGATTGTTTGATAGGCAGATTGAATCAAGAGGAGTCAAAAGAACAACATATGTGCAAGAAGAAATAAGATGTTCTTTCTGTACTCGACAAAGAAATCCGAATAAAGCAATAATCCACCTTTCACAAATCCTTCCAGAAACCACTGGAAGGTCGTGGTTTTACTCATTGCTTTTTGGCATTGAGGTTTCAACTATAAATTGTGAGTGTTCGCATCTTGTTTTAAGTTTTTCATTTCTTTCTGCAATTACTGAATCTCTTATTACATTACCACTCGAGTAACTTATCCGAAGCCTTAAAACTGCAATACTTCTCGGGTAACCCAAAACTGAGTTACTCAGAAGGGAACGCTAGTTCACGATCCAACAATTAGTATCAAAGCCAGGCGCTCTAGACACCCAACTCCCTATCGCACCCGAGGACCAGAAAAAACTACCTTCACATGTCCATTTGGCACATTTGCATTTAGACGTATGTCTTTTGGTTTGTGCAATGCGCCTGGAACCTTTCAGAGGTTGGTTACTAGTATATTCTGTGACATGATTGGTAATTTTATTGAGGTCTTTGTGCATTGTGACACTTTTGATGCATGCCTAGACAACTTGAGTAGAGTACTTGAACGGTGTGTGTCTATGAATTTATTATTGAATTATGAAAAGTGTCATTTCATGATTACACAAGGTGTGGTCTTAGGGCATGTAGTCTCGCGTGAGGGGATTCAGGTTGATAAAACGAAAATAGATTTGATTTCTAGTCTTCCTTACCCTTCTACGGTGCGTGATATTAAATCGTTTTTTGGGCATGCTGGTTTTTACTGTCGTTTTATTAAGGATTTTTTCAAGAAAGCCCTGCCTTTATCTAACCTGTTGTAGAAAGATGTGCCGTTTGAGTTTACAGGTCAGTGTAGGGAGGCATTCGACGAGCTGAAAATTGCGCTAACCAGTGCGCCCATTATTCGAGCACCTGATTGGAGCCAACCATTTGAGATTATGTGCGATGCCAGCGACTATGCTGTGGGAGCAGTGCTGATGGAGCGTATTTATACGCTCCATTGAGTTATTTATTCTCATAGTTTTATTACATTTTGTGTGAATCGATTACTCTTTTGTAGTATTTTCGTATCGCAGGTGTGTTCAAGATCGCATTGGATTTCATCGTATATTTGAAGCATTCACCCAAGATCAAGAAGTCAACAGTAGTCAAAGTCAATAACAGTCAACTGGTTCAATCAGAAATCAAATGTGGTTCAATGCGGTTCATCCTGGTTCAACCCAAAAACCCTAAACCTAAATGATGGACAAAAGAGGAAAAGAATCTTCTCACTAAGGGAGACACTTCAGACACATTTTGCAGCCACTATTCACAAGCTACAGTGACGGCAGTGGAGGAGAAGATTGAAGAGCTTGAGAGAGAAGTCGTCGGAAGTCACTATTCACGCCGGTTACTGTTCATTGTACTGTTACTATTCACTATTCACTATTCACGCGGAACTGTTCACGGCCGGAAAAAACTATTCACCGAATTTCCATTTTAGTTCAGCTTTGTTCTACTTCAGTTTGTAGCTACTTAACCTAGTGTCTATTGTATACCATGGAAATGATGAGTAGCTAAATCAATATTTCAGTTTTGGGTTTACATTGCGACATTTAGTTTGAGGTCAATGACAACATGATTTGAGCTATTAAAGTGCTCCCCTTGTATGAATGAAACGAATGCTTTGATTGTCAATTTAGTGCAGCTTAGCGGTGAGCTAATTTGGTATCAATTGTGTTACACTTGACTAGATTGCATTGTTGGGAAAACCTAGCGGTATAACCAATTTGTGGTATTAGTCGAGTAACTATTGAACTTGTTCGAGAGCCTAGCGGTTAAGAATAGGTAGAATTTGGTGGTCGACATATCTTTAGCGGGAATGTTAGACTGGGGTAGTATTCATTAGTTTATACATGTTTTTTGGTCTATGATAACTAGTTGCATTGCATTCCCCGAACTGATTTTCTCTGAATTAATATCCTCAGTTATTCCTTTTTCTGTGACTTTCATTAGAACTCTATCTTACTTCCTCTCTTTGGGTTCGACCCTGCTTACCGCTTGCTAGTGTGTTAACAGGAGTTATAAATTCAAATTTGAGGCGCACGACGACGCGCTGTCAAGTGCTCGGATAGAGAGTAGAAAGGAAGCCAGCTGTCATTTACTACGCTTTGCGCACCTTGGACGCCGCTCAGCGAAATTATTCCACCACCGAGAAAGAATTACTAGCTGTTGTCTTTGCTTTAGAAAAATTCAGACCTTATTTATTGGGTACTAAAGTAATTGTGTTCTCTGATCATGTTGCTATCAGGTACTTGATGACGAAGGAGGCTAAACCGCGGCTGATTCGTTGGATTTTGCTGCTGCAAGAATTTGACCTTGAAATCAAGTACAAGAAGGGAGTTGAGAACACAGTTGCTGACCACCTGAGTCGATTAGTGAGAGAGGAGGAAGCTGGACAGATTACTGAGACATTTACAGATGAGCACCTCTATGCCATCACATGTAAAATTCCATGGTACGCTCACATAGTGAACTACCTAGTCGGAGATAAATGCCCACCGCTTTTCTCTAAAGCTCAATGTTTGAAACATAAGCATGATGCTAGATACTATATATGGGATGATCCATTTTTGTGGAAAATAGGCGTAGACCAAATACTTAGAAGATGCATCCCTGTGATGAGACTGTCGGTTCTAAGACATAACAGCCGGTTCGATGACCCGACCCAACCGCTGGTTCAGATTGGAACCGGCCAAAGCATGAACTTTTGAGAGTCTTGACTGTGGCCGTTTGGAGCACAAACCGCAGGTTCAAAGGCAGAACCGCCGGTTCGGTAGCCAAACCGCCGATTCAGAGTGGAACTGGCCAAAAGCATGGTCATTTGAGAGACTCTAAGTGTGGCCGGTTCAGTCACCAACCGGCGGTTGAGCAAGTGAACCGGGGGTTGGACATCTCAACCGCCGGTTTGAAGCTGAACCGGCCTAGACGGGATTTCCTAGTTTGGCCGAGCTGGCTTTATTATAAATAGAAACCCAAAACCTAGAAGAAATAATTTTGGAAGATTCAGATTATTGAGGAGAAAAGCAGAGGCGGAGAATTGAAGATCAAAGAGCGTTTATCATTATTACAGTTTTGTAATTCTCTCTTTTCCCCAAGATTTGTATTCGTGATAGTTACCATGAGTAGCGAGTAGTGACTTAATTCTTGGATCCTACAGATCCCATGCATGTACTTAATAATTCATGTGATTCTAGTAAAACCTTTCGATTGTGATAGTGGAGTTCTTTAATTCTACTGTTTTTAATTCATCGTTCTTGCATGTTTGTCATTGATTTGGATTCTTGCTTGTTAGAACGAAATTAGGTTAAGAACCAAAAAGTGACTGGGTCTGAGGTAATTAACCGGATTATGTACAATTGATATCGGAGCATGGTAGCTATACTATTAATACATGAATAGATAGGGAAGTTGACATTATTTGTCTAGAAACTCTAGGCTTAATAAGTTGAAGATGTTGATAATCCGTGATTGGGCGGCATTCAACAGTCTAGATTAATTCAGGCAATGACGTGATTAGGCGGCTTGCCTGATGTTATTAGGTTATTTCCATAACTTCATAGTATAATTGAATTGTTATAATATTGCATGATTTATGTGTTAGGCATTGGAGAAGTTTGATCCTAATATTCTTTCTCCGATTAAATCAGTATTTTACCTTTTTAACATCATTAGGATAATTAGTAGATCTTTTGCCAATTTCTTCGAGGAGTAGCTAAACACTTTATTTGTTAGCTAGTATTTATACACGCCTATTTATAGGATTGGCCCTTGGCTTACAAAGGTTTATAAATTATTTTTGACTGCAACTTGACCCCTAAAACATACACTTGATAATTATAAAGGGTTAAAAATACACATGTCAACTTTATAAAGAGTTGGGGCTACTCGTTGGGGTTAACATCTTAGTTTGATTTCAAGTTTAATCTAGTTATTTGGAGCTATCCATGAACTTGTTGATGTTTTATATAAGAATGTAATCACAAAGTTCAAGGGGAAGCAAAAGGATTTGGTAAGGCTTTGAAAAAAAATTGATTTTGTCTATTGTTTGATTTTGCTTTTGATGCATGAAGTTTACTGTTCTTTCTCAAGCTTTTCAAAATAAAAACATAGGCATTTTGAATGTTATGCACTTTCTTTCAATAAATAAAGAAAAACTTTAAGACCGGGAGTGAACTGATGGAATGATTTGATTACGAAGGTTGAGGCATTTTTTTGTGAGCATGCTATTACTATGCCTAATATGTCTGCACTTTACAAGAAAGGTGTGTGGGATGGTGAATTAAATATAATAAACGAGCAAAACTTTCGGGTCAACATACTTTATAATATGATAGACTTTCAGTTAACAAAGCTTGATAGCAGATTTGTAGATATTTCTATGGAGGTTGGTGTTCTTAGTGCATCATTTCATCCACGCATTGATTTTCCAGTATTCAAAGTCGAAGATGTATACAAACTTGCTTCGAAGTTCTATCAGACTTTTCATCATATGACATAGTTGTGTTAGTTATGGAGTATGAGTACTTTCTACATGATATCGAGTAGGATCCAACATTCACAAATATGGCTTCCATATCTAATTTATGACATTTGTTGGTTTAGTCATCATATTATTCTATGATCTATCGGCTTATTTATTTATTTTGACTTGATCTACAGCAACAGCTGAAAGGGCATTTTCATCCATGAATTTACATCAACAAGAAAAATCTTATAAATAAGATGAATGATGCACTTCTCGTTGATATTATGGTCCCTAATGTTGAAGGACATTTACAGATTATATTAGTAATGATGATATAATTAATGAATTTGAAATTAGCGGACCTAGTAGGGTAAAATTTAATTAGTCGGATATTTTTTGTTATTCATAGTCTCTTGTAACATATTATGATTTTTGAATATGAAAAATACATTAGAATGAGCCTTCCATTTTGTTTTAAATCTAAAAAAAGCCTATAATTTTCAATCCTGATGTTTATGAACCTTGCAGTTAACCGATGATGAAGTTATTTGATTCCATAATATGAGTTCTGCAGTTTCATAGTTTGTATATGACTTGTTGCAATATATATAGTTTTGTAGCAAGGTTGGGAATACTATTATGCAAGGGTAAGATTACTCAGAGAAGTGTACTTTAAATGGTTGTCAAAAAGTGATATTATATTGTACCCTCACCAATGTGCTAAAAATAAGTGATGAGCATACATTATGAACATCTAAGAGCATCTCCAACGCAACCCTGTAAACAGGCCCATTATGTATAATATTCAATTTTACATCAAGATTTTACATTTTCTTTGCTCCAACGCACAGGTGAAGTTCTCTATAATTTTAGAGAATCAAATATTCAATCGCCAAATCTGCTACTCCAGTTGTGATGGCTATCCCGTTTCTTGTGTTTCTCTTTTCTTCGCAAATTCGCCAAAGCTCGGAAGTCGTTTGCCAGAATCTCGAAGACAATCTAGAGGAGAGAGAAGTGAGCCGATCGAATAATGGATTTACATTATTCAAACTTTAACTCGGCAGTAACTGCATATCAAAGTGCATCAACTGGCCCATGGGAATTCAGATTTTACCTCAATAACGATTTTAATTGGAGCTGTGCAGTTGAAGAACAATGCCAGCGGCGGAGAGAAGATGTATCTTCAAGTAGTTTAATAGAAATGTTGTTGCAGTTATCTGACTTCTCTCACAACTCTCTTGCCGGCTTCTAAATTGATCAACATTATTGTTTAAATTCGTGTATGAATAAAAGTGAATATTTGAATATTAGATGCCTTTGGTGACATGTGGCATGCGTTTAGTGGCTAGGTATGATATTATGTTTTTTTTTTTGGTTTGTACTTTTACACGTCATCAAAAACACGATTGGATGATTAAGATATAATTTTTAATTTTAATTATTAAAATATTATTGTATTAATTTTGATTATTGAATAAAGGTTAAGGAAATAAATGTTGGAATTTGGGGGCTTTATGACTTATGATTATCAAATGAATCATAAACATGTTCTTGTTTTGTATCAGGTTCAAGATTTGTATAGTTTCGAATTAGCAAGTAGTAGATAATGAATATTTAGAACATAAATTTAAGTCATTAAAAATGTATGCATGTAGAAATTCAATTAGCGAGGGACTTGGAAATTAATTCCCAGTCTTGAAAATGCTAGATTAATTGATCGCAAACGGATTTAGAATAAGGAGGAGAATACTCCTATTTCAACCACCTACTACATTTAAATCTAGGTTACTTGCTAAACCCTATCATAACCTTACAAGATAATCGTGAAACGTGTGTTAAATAATGGCAGGATTAATAAACGAGATGAGCTTGCAGCAAATTTGAAGCATTTGTGTACAACTGGTGACTCGAACAGTGAACATTGAGGTTGGGTCCAAAAATAACTCGAACAGTGATGTTATGTTACTAACCAAAGCCTCAGTTCTACTCCAAATACCACAAATGGAGTCATAAGACAATCATCAAATATGTTACAGAAAGTATTCATCAGTGGTTTACTGAAAATGCATCCGTCTACAATCAAACAAACAATCTGAATCAACACTTGTCATGGAGATTTGTTATTAATTCTAATGGCAGCAGTACCTTAGCAACAAGTTTGGACTAAGCACTTGGATCTCTTCCAGAGGGAGGCAATACAGTACCTTAAGACAAGTGAAGGAGTCACTTGCAAATGTTAGTTTAGAAGGGACTCTGCAAATGCTCAAGACTATTCTCCGCAAATACTCAAGACTATTCTCTGAAGATTCGGACAACACTGAAGGATTATGTCCATGTCACATACTGTGTGACAAGCATCTGCAATATATTTAGGTTCGTGGTAGTTGTCACCTCTGATCATAGATTTGGCAATGCTCAGTCTCTTCCAATATTCTTGGACGCCAGTCCCTACCCGACGGGAGGAAAGAAAGGGTTTTTAGGTATGATATTAGATATGTTTTCTTTTGAGTTTGTTTATCAAAACAGTAGCTTTAAGACTATTTAATATGTTGCTCTATTATTATTGAAAAGCTGAATTACGTACTGAAACAACAAGAAATCTTATGCAGATTCTAGACTCCTATTCTTCCTCCTCCTTCACATTTCGCTAACCATCATTCTGAGCATCCTCTGATGTCTTCTTCATGGACTCCATAAATGTCTTCATCAAACTGGCACATGGATCAGTTTTCTCCTGAAAATGATCAAAAGACACATATTATTACAGAATGAAACCATTATATCTCCTTCTACTTCTTATACTATCGATGAGAGGGAAGTATAACTTACCTGGATCTTAGAATCCTGCTCCTCCTCGATAGCTTTCTTTCCTTCTTCCTTCCCCGCATCCTCTTGCTTCTTGCTTTGGTCGTTCATCACGTCCTCCTACTTCTCAGCATCCTCTGATGTCTTCCTCATGGACTCCATAAATGTCTTCATCAAAGTGGCGCATCGTTCAGTTTTCTTCTGAAAATGATCAAAAGAAACATACTATTACCAAATAAAACAATTATATGTAGAGAAAACTAATCAAAAGACACATATTTTTACAGAATGAAACGATTCTATCTCCTCCTACTTCTTATACTATCGATGAGAGGGAAGTATAACTTACCTGCATTCTAGAATCCTGCTCCTCCTCGACAGCTTTCTTTCCTTCTTCCTTCAGCGCATCCTCTTGCTTCTTGCCTTGGTCGTTCATCACGTCCTCCTACTTCTCAGCATCCTCTGATGTCTTCCTGATTGGACTCCATAAATGTCTTCATCAAAGTGGCGCATCGTTCAGTTTTCTTAATGAAAATGATCAAAAGAAACATACTATTACCAAATGAAACGATTATATGTAGACAAAAACTGATCAAAAGAAACATATTATTACCAAATGAAACGATTATATCTCCTCCTACTTCTTATACTGTCGATGAAAGGGAAGTATAACTTACCTGGATTCTAGAATCCTGCTCCTCCTCGACAGCTTTCTTTCCTTCCTCCTTCACCGCATCCTCTTGCTTCTTGCCTTGGTCGTTCATCACGTCTTCCTGCTTCTCAGCATCCTCTGATGTCTTCCTCATGGACTCCATAAATGTCTTCATCAAAGTGGCGCATCGTTCAGTTTTCTTATGAAAAGGATCAAAAGAAACATTCTATTACCAAATGAAGCGATTATATGTAGAGAAAACTAATCAAAAGATACATATTATTACAGAATGAAACGGTTATATATCCTCCTACTTCTTATACTGTCGATGAAAAGGAAGTATAACTTACCTAGATTCTAGAATCCTGCTCCTCCTCGACAGCTTTCTTTCCTTCCTCCTTCACGGCATCCTCCTGCTTCTTGCCTTCATCGTTCAACACGTCCTCCTACTTCTCTGCTTCCTCTGATGTCTTTCTCATGGACTCCATAAATGTCTTCATCAAAGTGGCGCATCGTTCAGTTTTCTTCTGAAAATGATCAAAAGAAACATACTATTACCAAATGAAACGATTATATGTAGAGAAAACTAATGAAAAGACACATATTATTTTAGAATGAAACGATTATATCTCCTCCTACTTCTTATACTGTCGATGAGAGGGAAGTATAACTTACCTGGATTCTAGAATCCGGCTCCTCCTCGGTAGCTTTCTTTCCTTCCACCTTCACCGCTTCGTCTTGCTTCTCGCCTTGGTCGTTCATCACGTCCTCCTCCTTCTCAGCATCCTCTGATATCTTCATCATGGACTCCATAAATGTCTTCATCAAAGTGGCGCATCGTTCAGTTTTCTTCTGAAAATGATCAAACGAAACATACTATTACCAAATGAAACGATTATATGTAGAGAAAAACTGATCAAAAGACACATATTATTACAGAATGAAACGATTATATCTCCTCCAACTTCTTATACTGTCGATGAAAGGGAAGTATAACTTACCTGGATTCTAGAATCCTGCTCCTCCTCGACAGCTTTCTTTCCTTCCTCCTTCACCGCATCCTCTTGCTTCTTGCCTTGGTCGTTCATCACGTCTTCCTGCTTCTCAGCATCCTCTGATGTCTTCCTCATGGACTCCATAAATGTCTTCATCAAAGTGGCGCATCGTTCAGTTTTCTTATGAAAAGGATCAAAAGAAACATTCTATTACCAAATGAAGCGATTATATGTAGAGAAAACTAATCAAAAGATACATATTATTACAGAATGAAACGGTTATATATCCTCCTACTTCTTATACTGTCGATGAAAAGGAAGTATAACTTACCTAGATTCTAGAATCCTGCTCCTCCTCGACAGCTTTCTTTCCTTCCTCCTTCACGGCATCCTCCTGCTTCTTGCCTTCGTCGTTCAACACGTCGTCCTACTTCTCTGCTTCCTCTGATGTCTTTCTCATGGACTCCATAAATGTCTTCATCAAAGTGGTGCATCGTTCAGTTTTCTTCTGAAAATGATCAAAAGAAACATACTATTACCAAATGAAACGATTATATGTAGAGAAAACTAATGAAAAGACACATATTATTTTAGAATGAAACGATTATATCTCCTCCTACTTCTTATACTGTCGATGAGAGGGAAGTATAACTTACCTGGATTCTAGAATCCGGCTCCTCCTCGGTAGCTTTCTTTCCTTCCACCTTCACCGCTTCGTCTTGCTTCTCGCCTTGGTCGTTCATCACGTCCTCCTCCTTCTCAGCATCCTCTGATATCTTCATCATGGACTCCATAAATGTCTTCATCAAAGTGGCGCATCGTTCAGTTTTCTTCTGAAAATGATCAAAAGAAACATACTATTACCAAATGAAACGATTATATGTAGAGAAAAACTGATCAAAAGACACATATTATTACAGAATGAAACGATTATATCTCCTCCAACTTCTTATACTGTCGATGAAAGGGAAGTATAACTTACCTGGATTCTAGAATCCTGCTCCTCCTCGACAGCTTTCTTTCCTTCCTCCTTCACCGCATCGTCTTGCTTCTTGCCTTGGTCGTTCATCACGTCCTCCTACTTCTCAGCATCCTCTGATGTCTTCATCATGGAATCCATAAATGTCTTCATCAAAGTGGCGCATCGTTCAGTTTTCTTCTGAAAATGATCAAAAGAAACATACTATTACCAAATGAAACGGTTATATGTAGAGAAAACTAATCAAAAGTCACATATTATTACAGAACGAAAGGATTATATCTACTCCTACTTCTTATACTGTCGTTGAAAAAAAAGTATGACTTACCTTGATTCTAGAATCCTGCTCCTCCTCGACAGCTTTCTTTCATCCCTCCTTCACCGCAGTCTCTTGCTTCTTGCGTAGGTCGTTCATCACTTCCTTCTGCTTCTCAGCATCCTCTGATGTCTTTTTCATGGACTCCATAAATGTCTTCATCAAAGTGGCGCATCGTGCAGTTTTCTTCTGAAAATGATCAAAAGAAACATACTATTACCAAATGAAACGATTATATGTAGAGAAAACTAATCAAAAGATACATATTATTACAGAATGAAAGAATTATATCTCCTCCTACTTCTTATACTGTCGATGAGAGGGAAGTATAACCTACTTGGATTATAGAATCCAGCTCCTCCTCGACAGCTTTCTTTCCGTCCTTCTTCAGCACATCCTCTTGCTTCTTGCCTTGGTCGTTCATCACGTCCTTCTGCTTCTCTGCTTCCTCTGATGTCTTTCTCATGGACTCCATAAATGTCTTCATCAAAATGGCGCATCGTTCAGTTTTCTTCTGAAAATGATCAAAAGAAACATACTATTACCAAATGAAACGATTATATGTAGAGAAAACTAATGAAAAGACACATATTATTTTAGAATGAAACGATTATATCTCCTCCTACTTCTTATACTGTCGATGAGAGGGAAGTATAACTTACCTGGATTCTAGAATCCTGCTCCTCCTCGATAGCTTTCTTTCCTTCCACCTTCACCGCTTCGTCTTGCTTCTCGCCTTGGTCGTTCATCACGTCCTCCTCCTTCTCAGCATCCTCTGATATCTTCATCATGGACTCCGTAAATGTCTTCATCAAAGTGGCGCATCGTTTAGTTTTCTTCTGAATATGATCAAACGAAACATACTATTACCAAATGAAACGATTATATGTAGAGAAAAACTGATCAAAAGACACATATTATTACAGAATGAAACGATTATATCTCCTCCAACTTCTTATACTGTCGATGAAAGGGAAGTATAACTTACCTGGATTCTAGAATCCTGCTCCTCCTCGACAGCTTTCTTTCCTTCCTCCTTCACCGCATCGTCTTGCTTCTTGCCTTGGTCGTTCATCACGTCCTCCTACTTCTCAGCATCCTCTGATGTCTTCATCATGGAATCCATAAATGTCTTCATCAAAGTGGCGCATCGTTCAGTTTTCTTCTGAAAATGATCAAAAGAAACATACTATTACCAAATGAAACGGTTATATGTAGAGAAAACTAATCAAAAGTCACATATTATTATAGAACGAAACGATTATATCTACTCCTACTTCCTATACTGTCGTTGAAAAGGAAGTATGACTTACCTGGATTCTAGAATCCTGCTCCTCCTCGACAGCTTTCTTTCCTCCCTCCTTCACCGCAGCCTCTTGCTTCTTGCGTAGGTCGTTCATCACTTCCTTCTGCTTCTCAGCATCCTCTGATGTCTTTTTCATGGACTCCATAAATGTCTTCATCAAAGTGGCGCATCGTGCAGTTTTCTTCTGAAAATGATCAAAAGAAACATAATATTACCAAATGAAACGATTATATGTAGAGAAAACTAATCAAAAGACACATATTATTACAGAATGAAACGATTATATCTCCTCCTACTTCTTATACTGTCGATGAGAGGGAAGTATAACCTACCTGGATTATAGAATCCAACTCCTCCTCGACAGCTTTCTTTCCGTCCTCCTTCAGCGCATCCTCTTGCTTCTTGCCTTGGTCGTTCATCACGTCCTCCTCCTTCTCAGCATCCTCTGATGTCTTCCTCATGGACTCCATAAATGTCTTCATCAAAATGGCGCATCGTTCAGTTTTCTTCTGAAAATGATCAAAAGAAACATACTATTACCAAATGAAACGATTATATGTAGAGAAAACTAATGAAAAGACACATATTATTTTAGAATGAAACGATTATATCTCCTCCTACTTCTTATACTGTCGATGAGAGGGAAGTATAACTTACCTGGATTCTAGAATCCGGCTCCTCCTCGGTAGCTTTCTTTCCTTCCACCTTCACCGCATCGTTTTGCTTCTTGCCTTGGTCGTTCATCACGTCCTCCTGCTTCTCAGCATCCTCTGATGTCTTCCTGATGGACTCCGTAAATGTCTTCATCAAAGTGGCGCATCGTTCAGTTTTCTTATGAAAATGATCAAAAGAAACATACTATTACCAAATGAAATGATTATATGTAGAGAAAACTGATGAAAAGACACATATTATTACCAAATGAAACGATTATATCTCCTCCTACTTCTTATACTGTCGATGAAAGGGAAGTATAACTTACCTGGATTTTAGAATCCTGCTCCTCCTCGACAGCTTTTTTTCCTTCCTCCTTCACCGCATCCTCTTGCTTCTTACCTTGGTCGTTCATCACGTCTTCCTGCTTCTCAGCATCCTCTGATGTCTTCATCATGAACTCCATAAATGTCTTCATCAAAGTTGTGAGTTTCTGCTCTTAGTCCGATGACTCTTTCCTTGGCAGCAGATTGGTTGCCGTCCATCCTCATTTCGTAAGTTGTGAGTGATCCCATCAAATCATCAAGTCGCTTACTCCTCACATCTTGAGCTTCCTCGATCGCGGTCACTTTCATTTCAAATCTGGTAGGTAGTGATCGCAATGCCTTTCGAACCAGCTTCTCTTTAGGTATTGGTTCTCCTAGGTTGAATGCTTGATTTGATAGGTCTCCCAACTTTGCAAAGAAATCTCTTATGGTCTCGGATTTACTCATCCTCAATTCCTCAAATTGGGTGTTGATCATCTGCATGCGGGACAACTTCACTTTGTCGGTCCTTTCATGATGACTTTCCAATATGTCCCACGCTTCTTTGGCTATCTCGCATATTAAAATAAGTTTGAAGATCTTCTCATTTACTCCGGCTAAAATGGCATTCAAAGCTTTTGCATTGCTGGTTCGGGCCCATTCTTCATCCTTCGTCCATTCTTCTTCAGGTTTGTCAATCTCGTTTCCTTCTTTATCTTTTGCCTTTGGAGCATTTCATGGTTGTAAGATGGCTCTCCATGCTCGGGCGTCGATAGTTTGGATGTACGCTTTCATTCTTGCTTTCCAGTATCCGTAGTTGTCATCATCCAACAATGGAGGTCGTGCTATACTCTGCCCTTCTCTCATACTCATCGTTCTTCAGCCTTTACACCAAGATCTTTCACTCTGTTTGTTGAGCACGCCGCTCTGATACCAATTGTAATTGCTGAAGGCTCGATGACAGGAGCTTGTCCAACTAGCTTGTGGAACAACTTTTTGAACAATCTGTGCAGAATGATGAGAACTTGTTCAACGTGATGTTAGGACTTCTATCTTGAACAAGTTACGCAGCGGAATAAAATGACAGAAATAAAAGCTATTGCTAAGGACACAAAGATGGTGAGCCAGTTCGGCAATTCCAGCCTACGTCTGGGGGGCTTATCCCAAACCCTTGGGAACCAATTCACTATATCAAGATCGAGTACAAGGACGTTATAGAACAGCAGACTCCCTCTCTATTCTAACCTCTACTCATCTAATAGTGATTGGCATTCAGGCTCCCCCTAAATGTGACATCTCCCGTCTCTACCCACAGATCTCGTCTCAAGAGTGTTTTTGCTGTCAAGCTTTCAAGTGCAGCTCAATGTATTTCTTTTTTTTTCTTTTTCTGCATACTCTTTTTGACAGTGAGCACTTCACTTATATATTTAGCTGGACCTTTTATGTTGGAAATATCCCCACAATCATTTATTCCAAAGTATTTGATGGGGATGATTTGTTTATTCCAAGAGTGTTGTTAGAATCATAGATCTTTTGATTTTGTTTGCCTTATGAATCGCGATCCTTCAAATCTTGGACTATGTTCGGATATATTATGAAGATGCAATCCAGTTGTATTCCGGATTATGTGGACATGACAAATCCTCCTTCTGTTCTACCACAGAGGTTGCTGGGACAACATCTTGAACGGTTTTTGTGCAAGCATGCCATGAGCATCCACAATCTCCCCCATTGGCATTTGCATCAAAAACTTACCTATTTCGATATGGCACTTGATTGTTGTAATCTCCTATCTTCTGGTTTGAATATACTATATTTCTCTGTACTGCCAGATTTTCTAGATATGCTCATACTTGTACTGTATAGGTTGTTTGGACAAGGTCATGGACAATCTGTTGTATATTTTATCGACATGTCATATTAATGTAGCACATTCATCTGAAGCTCCAGGAGTCATTGTTGCATGCTTATCTATTGATTGTTTCATCTGAAGCACATTGATGTCGTCGTCGAGCGTTCAAGGGTTTGGGCGCTATTTGTTCATCAGGTTAGTTTTTCGTGTATAAACCCTAAGCCCTAAATATTTGTTATCTAATATTTTCCAGTTAAATTATTCTTTTTTATTTTAAATAATTCTATCATCGTGATATAATCTTTTAAAAAAACCCTAATTTGGGGACTTGTGTATTTAGCACGCTACGCCAGAGGTAGAGCAGGGATTCAACAGCAGAGCAGAAAGATGGGATACACGGGATCAGAGCTTTTGTCTTCATTCTTTGTTTCTCTCATGAGAATTGCACGCCACCTGCATCTTAAGGGACATGAGGTTAATTTCTGTTTAGGGTTTCTCTGTGTTTATAAATAAAATCGTAGTTATGTTGTAAATTATATATAGGGAACAAGTATGGAGGACTTACCGGAAGACATCATATCGAGTCTCGTGTCTAAATTAACGTTAAGGGATGCTGTGAATTTCAGCATTGTGTGTAATCAATGGGCTCATGTTCCTTCTTGCCTCGATACAATCGTACTTGGTAGCGACATGGCCAAGAGTGGCATTCAACTGTGTCCAGGGGGTAAGGATGCATTCGTTAAAGGAGTGAACCAATTCCTGCAACGCTACAACAAGCTTCGGAACATGGTAGCACTACCCATAACCCTTCGCTACTTTTGTATTTTCTTCTGTCTCGGTAGAGACTCCACTGCGGATATTGATAGTTGGATCAGTATGGCAATTCACAATGGTGTCACATCCCTTATCGTCCAACTCGAGTGTGAACGTCGCCTCAAAAGCGAAACCTGCAGTCGCAGGCCCCATGATGAGCAATACATGTTTCCTTGGCAACTGCTAAATCAGTGTCCCGCTGTGTTAAAGGGGTTGTTTCTCCGGTCTTGTTTCTTTGGGTGTCGCCTAACCTCGAAGTTGACTTCCCTGGAAATTCTTGAAGTATGTGACACATTTGTCACTGAGTATGACATGGAAAGAATCATTGAGTGTTGTCCGAATCTCCAGAGAATAGCCTTGAGCGCTTGCAGAGTCCCTGCTAAACTAACATTTGCAGTTGACTCCTTCACTTGTCTTAAGGTACTGAATTGCTACGGTCTGGAAGAGATCGAAGTGCTTAGTGGCAGGGATCTGACGGAATTCACTTATAAAGGAAGATGTGTTGGGTTTAAACTTATTAATGCTCCCAAGCTCACAAATCTCATATTCAACATGGCTGATGCTAATGGAGTCGATTATGTTTTCCAAAATCTACGCAGGGATTTCCCGGCGATGACAAGTTTATCTATTTTTAGAACTTGCGAAACTCTGCCATCAGTAAGTTATTCTTGCCCATGCTCATTCATTGCCAGTTACTTGTACTTATTTTGTTCGGTGGCTCCTTATAGATGTCACATCTGCATGGAGGGATGAGTTCTTTTCTTCAGCTCCAAGAATTGAAACTGTACATCTATCCTGCTTGCAGTTTCAGTCTTGGAACTATGAAAGAGATGCTGAAAGCATGCCCCATTTTGACAAGACTTGAAATGGTAAGGGGTTACCGGATATCTAGATGATTAGATTTTGAGTTGTGTTTCAGTTGAGTTGCTACATTGTGCAGGTACCACCTTGCACTCTGGATGCGGAGAATGAATCTACCCCGGTTCAGTATCGCCACAAGTACCTCAGGTTCATCAAAATTAGCGGATTGTGCGGGGGCAGGGGTAGTGTGGAGCTGGCAAAATTTCTGGTTCAAGTTTCAGAGGCAGTGCAGCATGTGGTCCTAGAAAAGAAGGTTGAGGTGGCTGGTTATTTTTGTTCGGAACATAGTGCAAGCTGGCATGGGGAGCAAGAACCTAAAGAAGCAGTTAAACACATTTTGGGTAGCTTGATGACAAGGGGACACTTAACATTTCTCTGATATGCTACTCCTACTTGGTTATAACTATCGCAACCCTTTTAAATTTAAATTACAGTTTGTGAGTAATGTTAGCCTTGCGTAAATAACAGATTTATTTTTTTGCAGGAAAGCTCTTAATATTAATGAGGTTGGGTAAATTGTGCATCCTTATAAGTGGTTCTTTTATTTCGTTTTCATTCCATGACAAACCAAATAAAAAAAATTGATTTTTCTTCAAATGTCTTTTCCATCTCTCAAATTTTGCAAGGATGCCTAAACGAATTTTACAGGGTAATTTTTGGTACCTAAGTGAATTGACTGATGAAATGTATTTTAAGGATGATGAAAACGCGGCATTTGATCCTACAACTGCTTTTTGACAAACACTAATAAGAGGCTGGCGCCTTCAGCTAGATGTAGTTTTTTAGTCTTTCTCCTTTATTTTTCCATCTTCATCAGAAAAAGGCGAAGGTGAAGCGTGGTTTCTGACGATCTTGAAAATTAGAGACTAACTGAAATTCGGCTGAGGGCTTGTGGCGAGTTGACTAACGAAGGAGCAGTCGACTTAGTTCCAGTACGATAATGAAGATGATCAACGGTAAGAATCTTAGACATGTCCGGTTCATAGTCTTTGAATGGAAGTGGTAGCTGTCCATAAACAGCTTCAAATGGCGTAATTATGGTGGCCGATTCTTGTGGATGTTTGTAATGTAATTCTGCCCGATGCTAGCAGCTAAGCCCACTTCTGTTGGTTATCATGACCGTAACATCACACGTGGTCTTCAAGAATTCGGTTTATCACTGTCTGTTCATCCTTTTGCGGAGGGTATGTGTTACTATGGTCCTGTTCTTTTGCATTTAAATTTTCAGTAAATTAATTAGGTTAAGTACTTAATTTTTTTTATTATTATAATGTTGTGATGGTAGTTGTGTTGTGGTGGTATAGTGTTGTAAAGGTGATGATATGGTGATGGTGGGGTTGTTGTGGTGGTGTTTTGGTGGTGGGTTGTTGTGGTGGTGGTGGTGATATTATGGTGGTAGTGCTGTTGTGGATGTGGTTGGAGTGGTGATAGTGGTGGTGGTGGGTTGTTGTGGTGGTGGTGGCGGTATTATGGTGGGTTGTGGTGTTATTTTAGGTGGTGGTAGTGATGTTGTGAATGTGGTGGTGGTGGGTTGTTGTGGTGGTGTGGTGATGATATTGTGATGTAGTGTTGTGGATGTGGTGGTGTTGTTGTTGGAGTGGTGGTGGTGGTGGTATTGTGGATTTTTGGTGGTAGTGGTGTGATGTTGTTGTGGTGGTGTGGTGGTGATATTGTGATGGTTGTGATGTGGTGTTGTGGTTGGAGTGGTGGTGGTGGTATTGTTACTATTCACGGCCGGAAAATACTATTCATCGAATTTCCATTTTAGTTCAGTTTTGTTCTACTTCAGTTTGTAGCTACTTAACCTAGTGTGTATTGTATACCATGGATATGATGAGTAGCTAAATCAATATTTCAGTTTGAGGTTTGCATTGCGACATTTAGTTTGAGGTCGATGACAACATGATTTGAGCTATTGATTTGCTGCCCTTGTATGAATGAAACAAATGCTTTGATTGTCAATTTAGTGCAGCTTAGCGGTGAGCTAATTTGATATCAATTGTGTTATACTTGACTAGATTGTATTGTTGGGAAAACTTAGCGGTAGAACCAATTTGTGGCATTAGTCGAGTAACTATTGAACTTGTTCGAGAGCCTAGCGGTTAAGAATAGGTAGAATTTGGTGGTCGACATATCTTTAGCGGGAATGTTAGACTGGGGTAGTATTCATTAGTTTATACATGTTGTTTGGTCTATGATAACTAGTTGCATTGCATTCCCCGAACTGATTTTCTCTGAATTGATTGATATCCTCAGTTGTTCCTTCTTCTGTGACTTTCATTAGAACTCTATCTTACTTGCTCTCTTTGGGTTCGACCCTGCTTACCGCTTGCTAGTGTGTTAACAGGAGTTACAAATACAAATTTGAGGCGCACGACGACGCGCTGTCAAATTTTGGCGCCGTTGCCGGGGAGGGCAACATTTAGTTTAGAGTTCTAAATTGTCTTTCCTGTTTTTATTGTTTTTCTTGGTTTTGCTTGTTGTGGTGCAGATTTAAAAAAAATCTCAATCAGACGCTCATTCAACATTGGGCAGAAAGTATTATTATTTTCCTCTAGACTAAAACTTATGTCTGGCAAGTTGCATTCCCGTTGGACAGGTCCCTACACTATTGTCAAAGTTTTCAATCATGGAGCTCTTGGGCTTGAGAAGCCAAGTACCGGCGAGAGGTTTGTGGTGAATGGGCAGCGTGTCAAGCATTATCATGGAGAAGAAATCCCAGCTGATGAAGAGTTTCAATTGGCCGAACCGGCATGTGCTTGAAATGGGAGGTATCGTCGAGCCAAAGACGTTAAACAAAGGCGCTTGCGGGAGGCAACCCGGTACTTAATTTTAGAGTTTTAGTGTGAGTCTATTTAGTGTTTAAGAGAGTCATGCATGTTAGAAGTCATTAGAGTGTTTGAATTGCAATCTTTTGAGTTTTCCATCTCAGTGAGTTAAGCGCCTCCAGGCAACATTATTATCCGCTCCAGCTTCACACTTTAGTAACTTAATGTCTTCTTGGGGCGCTCAATTTAATGTCTTCTTGGGGCGCAATTCTTTCTGACTTTTTTTTATCTTTACTAGTTTAGCCATGTTAGTAGCTTAATTCTTGTGTGAATCTTGCATGAGCTTTCTTTCCTTACCCTAGATTATACCATGAGGACACGGTTCGATTCAAGTGTGGGGTGGGAAGTTAGTATGCATCCTATGTTCATCATGTGTGTCTTTGTTAGCTTGCATTAGTTAGTAGTAGAGCACGTTAGTTTTTTTTTATGAGTTGCTGAGTTTGTGAGCATTTGCTGCCATGTTTATGAGGATTATGCTACTGAGTTGCTGCTGGATTAATGAGATGACACATTGTGCTGTGATGTAAATGCTGATTTTATGAGATGATGCCTTTCTTTGAAGTTTTGATATGTATGCTTTCCATGAATTCCAAAATATTGTGATGCTTGCGCTTTAATGTTATATGTTCTTTTGAGCTGAGATATTTCAGGATGTGGAGTTGATAGAAATGTCCTAGAGGGACTTGGCATTCATTTGGAGGTTCAAAGGATTAGTCGCGTAGTGCACTGTATTTGTGGAGGTTGGTGCTTCGAGTTATGAGGGGCGACATTGACTCCATCATTGCAGTGTTATGCAGTGGTGGGACGGGAAAACAAACCGTCCTATCTCTAGTCCGAGTAACCGGGAATGGGTGGGTAACCCCTATCCTGCCTCGCGCTGAAAAGGTAATGATGAGAAAGAGCGAGACGCGTTCCTTACGCTGCCATTCGAAGGCTATGATTGGAACGGTTCAAATTAGAGAGCAAAGCTCAAAAAGAACAAGAAGCAAACATTTCACATTGGAAGCTCGTAAAAGAAAAATTAGATTTACAAGAAGTGAAAGAAAAGCAATCGAAAAAAAGAGCAAAGTCCAAACGCAAGAAATATGTCCTACAAGAAAAGAAGAAAAGGTTGATCCTCTCATAACTCGGATTCAGCACGTGCCAAAGAAAGCAAATTCAGTTGTATGCGCTTGGCTATGAAGTTGAACCAAAGAGTGGAGTTAGGAGTCTAAAAAGGACTAACTCCTAGTCATCCATTAAATCTCATCTCGAATTTAAAGGTAACATGTATCATTCTAGTTCTTATTGATCGTTATTTGAGAATGATTGTGAGCATGTATTGATTGACTGATTAGGGATGACTTCTCGAGTAATTTCAATGTTTATATCTTGGCATGATAGGAATGATTTGAGTGCTTGCGTATCTTGTTGTTGTTCGGGGACGAACAAGAATAAGTGTGGGGTAGTTTGATGAAGCGTATTTATACGCTCCATTGAGTTGTTTATTCCCATAATTTTATTACATTTTGTGTGAATCGATTACTCTTTTGTAGTGTTTTCGTATCGCAGGAATGTTCAAGATCGTATTGGAATTTATCGCATATTTGAAGCATTCATCCAAGATCAAGAAGTCAACAGCAGTCAAAGTCAACATTAGTCAACTCTGCTGGTTCAATTAGAAATCAGATGTGGTTCATTCTGGTTCAACCCAAAAACCCTAAACCTAAGAGATGGACAAAAAAGGAAAAGAATCCTCTCACTATTGAGATACTATTCACGCACTATTTACGAGCTACAGTGACGGCAGTGGGGGAGTGATTGAAGAGCTTGAGAGAGAAGTCGTCGGAATTCACTATTCACGATGGTACTGTTCATAGTACTGTTACTATTCACTTACACTATTCACGCGGAACTGTTCACTGTCGGAATTACTATTCACGGCCGGAAAACACTATTCACCGAATTTCCATTTTAGTTTAGTTTTGTTCTACTTCAGTTTGTAGCTACTTAACCTAGTGTCTATTGTATACCATGGATATGATGAGTAGCTAAATCAATATTTCAGTTTGGAGTTTGCATTGCGACATTTAGTTTGAGGTCGATGACAACATGATTTGAGCTATTGATTTGCTGCCTTTGTATGAATGAAACAAATGCTTTGATTGTCAATTTAGTGCAGCTTAGCGGTGAGCTAATTTGATATCAATTGTGTTATACTTGACTAGATTGCATTGTTGGGAAAACTTAGCGATAGAACCAATTTGTGACATTAGTCGAGTAACTATTGAACTTGTTCGAGAGCCTAGCGGTTAAGAATAGGTAGAATTTGGTGGTCGACATATCTTTAGCGGGAATGTTAGACTGGGGTAGTATTCATTAGTTTATACATGTTGTTTGGTCTATGATAACTAGTTGCATTGCATTCCCCGAACTGATTTTCTCTGAATTGATTGATATCCTCAGTTGTTCCTTCTTTTGTGACTTTCATTAGAACTCTATCTTACTTAGTCTCTTTGGGTTCGACCCTGCTTACCGTTTGCTAGTGTGTTAACAGGAGTTACAAATACAAATTTGAGGCGCACGACGACGCGCTGTCAAGGAGCCCGTGCATGTCATCAACGCCTTGATTTTGTACTCTGTACTAGGGGATTTCAAGCTTCTACAACGGGCTCATCCTTGTTTATACTTCATCCCACTGTAATAATGTACCTTCTTGTATATATGGATGATAACATCGTGATCAGCTCCTCTTATGCCGCCATTGACCGTCTAGTATTCGGGTTGTGCAAAAAGTTCACAGTGAAGGATTTGGGTCCTCTACACTATTTCCTAGACGTCGAAACCAACAACTTTCGGAAGGGGATCTCTCTCACTCAACGCAAATATGCACGTGATTTAGTTGCTCGTGATTTGCATGCTCAAATGAAAGCCGGCTCAAACTTCAATGGCGTTGACTGAGCGCCTCTCCGTTGATGATGGTGATCCTCTTTCTGCTGACGAGGCAACCACCTATAGAAGCATTGTTGGTGGCTTGCAATATCTTACATTAACTTGTCTTGATCTTTTTTTTTGCGGTCAACAGAGTTTGTTAGTACCTTCATGCTCCTCGAAGTTCGCATTGGTCAGCCGTAAAAAGAATTTTAAGGTATGTCTAGGGTACTATTACACATGGTCTCATTATTCAACCATTTACATCAAGCACTTTATCGGTATACTCAGACTCTGATTACACCGGAAGTATTGATGACAGGCAATCCACCGGGGAATATGCCATCGTTATCAAAACGTATCACAAACTTCATTTATCACAGACATGAAGATGGGGCATCGATCAGACATAATGCTACAAGGTATACCATGTAGTCTATATTTGTTCCGGACAAACACCGTTGCTACGCCTTCAGCCGTGAAACCTACTTTCACTGCGCTAAAAATGAGCGTATTTTGATAGTGGATCTACCACCACGAGAATCACTGATTGTCCCTTTGAAAGAAGAGTCCATACGCCCTCTAGAATCGGCAAAGGTTGCAAGAGTCCCTCAGATGCAGCATTTACCGTCTTAACTCTGTTGGCAAATGACACATTATTAGACATAATTCTTAACGTTATTTCTTATGCCGGACCAGTAAAAATGTGTCTCAATTCTGGACAGTGTTCTGTGAATCCCAACATGTCCACCCAAGCTTCCATCGTGATACTCTTGCAAGATCAATCAAGTCTTGAAGTGTGGGATCATCCGGAATGTATAGCCGTTCTTGAAAAAACGATCAATCCGTCCTGCAGCTTATATGAGGGGTGTTGGCCTGGAAGTTCCGAGATGGTTTGATACAACTGCCGAGCTGGTCCTTCTCTCTGGATAAGTCGCCGCAAGGTTTGTAGAATGCAAAAAATGGGTCTGATGCATCCTTGCATGGCGGCATTCGAAGGCTGGCGTACTCGGGATAAGCCGTTAGTTGGCCCGTTTTCTCGACCCGGCTTATAAATAACCTTAAAGTCAAATCCCATGAGTTTGGCCATCCACTTTTGTTGCTCGGGAGCTGGTATTGCTTGCGTAAGAATTGAACGGAGCGGTTGATGATCCGTCTGGATGATAAATCGATTGCCTAACAAATATTATCTCCATTTCTGCACGGCCCTGAAAACAGCACAAATTTATCGGTTATAAGTTGATGACCCTCGCATGGTTTTGGTAAATTGTCTGCTGTAGTAGGCGATGGACCTCCCGGATTGAGACAACACGGCACCCATTCTTTGCTGAAAGCATCTGTTTTTATTATAAAGTTTTGTGCAAAGTCAGGCAATACTAGAGTCGGTGCGGACGCCATGGCATCTTTAAGTGATGCAAATGACTTAGTAGCTGCCTCTGTCCATGTGTAAGCATCTTTTCTTAGCAAGGTGGTACGAGGGGCTGCAATCTGCGTGAAATGGGGCTTGCTAGCCCGAGAAAGCTTCTTAATTGCTTGATATTTGTGGGTAGCGGCCACTCCTTGATCACATTGATCTTTTCTGAATCAACTCAACACCATCGGCTGATATCACATGTCCTGGATATTCAATTTTTGTCCGGGCAATATCACACTTACTAGCTTTAGCGAAATAGCTATAAGATTTTAAAATACCAAGTAAATTATCAAGGTGCTCCATGCGACCGTAAACTACTATATCATCAAAAGAATACTAGTGCGAATCGTCGTCGGTCTTGGTAGGTCATTCATAGCCGCCTGACACATAGAAGCCCAAAAGGCATAACTAAAAATTCGAAATGACTATCATGAGTTTAGGAGACAGTTTTGTATATGTCATCGCCGTGCATTCGAATTTGATGGTACCACAATCGCAAGTCAAGCTTTGAAAGAAACCAGCTCCGTGTAAGTCGTCAAATAACTGGTCGGCTATAGGAATCGGGTATCGAACTCAAATAGTTGTGGAGTTTAATGCGTGATAATCTACTCAAAACCTCCACGAATCATATTTCTTTTTTACTAATATTACTGGTGATGAAAAGGACGAGTGACCATTAAAACGTGGTCCGATTTAGGTGGTAAATGATATTTTAACATTTGTGAAATGGATTCCAAATTTGTGACCTGAACTGAGGTGATAATTTATCTCCAAATATTGAGAATTCAATAATTTATTATGCAAGTTATTTTTTTTATATGAGCTAATTTTTAGCATTTCAAACTCATATTTATTTGAATGTAAGATTTCAGTAAATAAATTAAATTTATTTAAGTTAAGTAAATTTAACTTATTATCTTATAATTGAATACTATGAAGTTAAGTTCTCTAAATTAAATTAAATAATTAAGTAAACTCTGTCCAAAATTTGGGAGACCACACACGGACTACAAAATATGGGACCAGTTTTGCCATTGATTTCTCCCAAAAAAAAAAAAAAAGAAAGAAAACTTATTTGGTTTTGACACTGATATCACTGTACCTAAACTCGCAGGGTATCCCTAATTAAACCTAACACTGTAGAAAATTCAATGTCAAATATGCCTCTCAAAAGAAAGCCCAAAAGTGCTCATCGTAAGCCCGGCCCGGCCCGGCCCGGCCCATACCAAGTCACCAGATCAGACCCGACCCGGCCTGATTCGAAATTCTGGGTTTGGTCTTATTGAGAAGATAGGGTTCACTCGATCCATTTCGCGCCATCAATCGAAGCAGGTTCTTCAATGGCGACTTTGTCGATGAGCTTCAACCTAGCTAGGGGTTAGGCGGGCTGTCACTAGCCTCCAGCTCCTCCTCATCGTCGTTTCTGGAAGGGGACTTAGGGTTTGTGAGCGGAGTTAGTAAGTTCACGCCGGTGTCGATTCCGGTTAAGGTTCCGTTGAAGATCGAATCAGGGAGCTGGAAGTGCTAAAAATGGACGTGACTCGTGCGGGAAGAGGCTCGGGGTTAAGATTTATGTCGACCAGCTGGCGAAGCCTGGAGCCATCATTGTGCGCCAAAGAGGGACTAAGGTGTGGTTTTATGTTGTTTGCTATATTTTGTGTGGCTGTATGTTGATTGTTGTTGGTGTAATACGCTAGGATAGGGTTTTTGGGAGTGAAGATTGAGTGTGAGATTATATGTTGAAATTGAGATGTTTCTGAATGAGGTTCGGATTTATTTTCTTAGCTTTGATTGATCAAATGTGGTATCTCAGCAACTGGGCTTAAGGATTGGAAATAGGCAGCAATACGATGAGATTGTTAGTGAGCTAGGAGGGCCTAACTGAACATTTTCACTCATTTAGCGGCAAAATGAAAGTAAAAAGGATTGAAAGACTGTATATATATATTTGTGTTAGTGTTTGGGCACAATATAAAGCAATTGCATAATGCAGCATGCTTAGTGGGTTTGTCTTTGTTATGCAGGTTTGTGTTACTTATTTCACAAATTAGGCAACCTTATTTATCAGAACGAAATTGATAGATGTGTCAAATTTTGTTTTTGCATGTCTCTCGTGTTGGGTTTGCCTATCTCATTTGCTTTAGAGTTTACTTCATGAGTAAATGCGTTAGAAGGCAAACTTTTGTGTAGTCTGCATAGCAGTAGGACTTGCTCAATGTCTCTACTTTGCTTCAATTCAGTTCCATATTGGGAAGAATGTCGTGTTGGGGAAGGACCTTACTATCTTCTCTTTGATCGACGGATTGGTTAAATTCGAGAAATATGGACCTGACAGGAAAAAGGTTCGTTTATTTTTTTTTGCAATTACCCTGAAGCATTCAAGTTTTATTCGATTGAGCAAATAAATTGATGAAATGTGAATTGTATATGACAGGTGAGTGTCTACCCTTGCATAGAAATACCTGAGAACCCCAACAGCTACAAGTCAGGAAGAGGGAGTCTTTCAGACTGCAACGGGAGAAAAAGAAGGCAAGAAAGGAAGGATATACCACAACTGGTATTAGCTTCAGCAGTTGAGGACATAGAAGAAGCACAAGCTTGCTGAATGAATGATAGCGTCAAATGGAAGCTAGTTGTTTATAATGCGACCGACTTCTTTGGGCCCAAATGATTATGATGGGCCTTATTAAATTCCGGGCCTCAGATATAATAGGCCCAACAATTTTACTCGGATGGTGAGACGTTATGTTCGTTTTTCATTTCGTTTTTTAATAAAACACCCTTTGGAATTTTCAAATTTAATGAACAAAAAATGTATATATAAATTCGGAATCTGTTCTTTTATTTTATTTAACTTTTCCTTGACAACATAAATAAGAAAATTATAAATTTTTATCAAATTTTCTTTCCCATCCTAAAATTTTCAAATACCTAATTGATAAGTCCCAATCCTAGGTTAATGAGTGTGTGTCACGTGTCAATTAAAGGATAAAAAATATTCAAATTAATATATTATTTCTATAACATTATGCTTCTAAAGACAATGTTTTCGTCTTAAGCTTGATGAATTTACAATACAGAAAGATGGATAGAGAAACCGCAAGAACAACTTAATTATACTTATATCCTCTGCCGATGGATGTCATTGAGCTTCAACCGGAGATGAGATTCAAACCTGGAAAAAATGACAATTTTCCATGAACAATAATATGGGTGGATCCCTAACGTACAATTGACGCACTGATTACAAAACCAGATACCGAAAGGAACAACTCTTACTCGATGAAAATAACGAACTGGAGTTGGCCACATTTCTTTGATTTCCAGTTAATGAAAGAGTGAAGCTGAGAAAAAAAGAATGAACGAACTCAGTCCCTTAAATGTTCATAAAGCTGCGATCATATTCACATGTCATTTCAGGTCTGTAAAAGACTCATCACTGCTCCAAAAAGCGGAAGGAAAAGGTTTATCAGGGATCTAAGAGCATCGTGAATTGCAGAAACGATCCAATTCAAATGACTGCTGAAAAAATACGACGGCTCTGAATTTCATTTGGCTTCAAGGGAACGAGTCGGGTAGAAACGGCGGGTTCTGCCGACCAGATAAAGAAGCAATTTTCAAAAACTAACAGACTTCATAGTGACGAGAACAGAAGAAAACGATCAAACCAATTGAAGCAAAGTTCACGTCGACCTGGACTGGCAGATGAAACCCTAATTTGAATTGGAGACGATGGGTGGATATGTAGACGTGGTCTGGCATCATCCAACGATCCAGATATTATGTCGACAGTCAGAAAGATTGAGGCTTTCTTCCAGTTCGAGGCCCGTTAACAGAATGGAATTGTAGCCCCCAGTGAGGCCCAATATAGACGGCCCAAAAAGAAGGGCTGCTCGCAGTTTACTAAGACAAATTTGAAACGAGTAATCTGTTATAAAATAGCTGATTCCATGTATCAGGCAACCCGGGCAGACACCAATGGCTACAATCGGAGGAGCGGTCAGGGTTGGCCCTTTGCCCGGGGCTCAACGCCCCTCCATAAATCGACGGGTGCCCGTCTTTCCTCAGCTCGGAGAGCGTAGTTATGTCCAGCAAATACACCGAGTTCATCATGTCCTTGATCACCTTAGTAAGCACATTCATCTGATTCGGGTATGCGCCCGGATACCTCGGACCCTTAGTCGGTACTGTCTCGCCATAGCAGCTCTTGGTGCTCGTCGCTCCTGCGGTCCACTCGCGTGGGCTGCCGACACAACACGACAAAACATGGACAAGTTCATCAGCTACCAGTAGCATCAACTAATGTTGGGTTTCTATTCTATTCAATGTAGGTTAACGTAAGCGACAAGGAAGTTGGTGAGTTGTATTTACAGTACCACCACCGACACTTGCTCTGCCTTTAACCAGATCGACTCAAACATCTGCATGAAAGTCAGAGACAGAAGAAAGCTTACTTATAGTGCGTGGGAGAGATGGACTGAAAGAAGACTCTGGTCTGTGTCTTGTTTACATTTTTGTCTACCCACTTCGACCATGTCCTCAACCCCTTGTCCAAAGCTGTCAGTCTATCCATGTCTTTGTGGTAAAATCCTCCCAATTGCATGTAATCCCACCTGCACATATCAACCATCATCCTACCTCAGCTTCATCAGTTCAGTTCAGTTCACTGACCCAGATTTTAACCCTCATGATCAGCTAGCTAACCCTTGGATAGTCCCTTTGTGTGTCCACCAATGTCCGGTGTTGAACGACAGCACATCCGCGTGCCGCCAATTTCTAGCATTGTCTGATATCTTCTCCAACTTCAATACTCTCTTCCCCTTCACAGAATCAATGTCGACCAGGTACGGCGCTCTGTAAAACGACACCGTTACGCCATATTCCTGAAACAGAGAGAACCAGAGGTATAAACTGTATGCTTATGATGAAACAGAGCATAGTAGTTGATACCATGAACTTGAAGGTGGAGAGAGGATCTCGTCTGTCGATCTGAGTCTTGGTGTATGGAACAGCAGCTGAGATCATGCATATCAACGACTCCCATTGGTTGCGGCCAAGAGAATCACCGACGAACATGATGGTCTTGTCTCTCATCTTTCTCAGAAACCGAGCCCCATTGAACCTGTAATGTTCAAAACACCCAGATAAGATTCTGATCATGCTTTGTTTTGACTTTTGAGCTCACCTTGAGATGTTGCATGCTTGTGGCTTCCATTTGTATTTCAGGTAATCGGAGTCCGGCCGGCCGTTCATCTGACAGTTGAACTCGCTGTCGATGATGGTGGCGCAGTGTGTAGATGGGTAAAGCGGATACGTCTCATCTCTAACCCAGGAGCCTACAAACGGGTTGCAGGTGGAGTGGTTGACGGCACCCAAGGGTTTCATCTTTTTGGTTATTATGACTGCCGGAGCTACTTTTTCCGGTAGGACGAGGAAACATAGAATGAAAAGCCGACAGAGGAAAGACATGGTGTGGGGTTTGAGGAGAGAGATGTGAGTGGCTGGCTGGCTACCTGTAATTGTGATGGCAGCTGAGTATATAAAGGTCGGGAGTTTTGGAGACCCATGAATAATTTTTACTCGATCAAGTTGAAAAGTAGGAGGAAACTGGTGACGATATTGATCTAGGGTTTGTAATTTTAGTGAGAGGTTTTTTAGTATTCATGCATGTGAAGGATTGGTGAGGTAATGAGATTTACGCGGAGGAATTGAGTAAAAGGGTTTGGATTTTTCACATGTTTCATGGTTATATGATTCTAGTGATCAGAAATAAAATAATTAAAATTGAGCAATCTCTCGTCAATACATCTTTTCGTTTTAGAACATCAAGGTTAGTGACATAATTAATAATGTGGACCGGTTTGGTTCATCTTTTTTAGGTAGGCGGCCGGTGTTGAGATTAAAGAAGGGTTAAGGATATATGTACTTCTAGTTAGGATGATAGAACTTGTTTCACCGGTTGTTATGAAAATTCTTGAGGAAACGCGTTACGAATGTTTCGAGTGAAAGTAAATGTTGTAAAGTAAATACGAGACACAGCGATTTGATAACCCACTTTGCGACAATGTGTTCGTAATCAGGAGGTTCTGCTAACCCCAACAAGCAGCAATCGCTGGCTTCCTCCCAGATAGCTGGACAGATCCGTTTTGCAACAAATTTTGTGAAACGTATAGCTTCAGCAGATGCTTCTGGTGAAGGGTCAAGGATATATAGGGTTATGAAGATAATACTGATGTTGTCTTATTTCTTAAAATATGCGCATGATTTATTTGTTACAGGGGCTTCTCAATATTTTAAATAACCTCAAGTGTTGAAGATTTCTTATGTGCCTTGATTGAAAATAATCTCGTGTTATAATCCACTTTGCATGGCAAGCGAATTAGCCGATGACGACCAGAATGACAAAGACCACTGGTGGCGCCATGTCAAGATTTTGTAATCTCGCAACACATTGTTTAGCATAGCAAACTTAGTCAGTGCAGGTTCTACGCTATTTTGGTCCTCTCTTTTGGCCCTAGTATCTGCCCGCTCAGGTCGAGTTTTTCTGCATAAACCCTAAACAGTAAGCCCTAAATATTATTATCTAATACTTTATCTAATAAATGTTCTTTTTTATTTTAAATAATTTTTTCACAAGTATTTAAAACGAGCAGAGCAGAAACATGGGGGTGGGGGATGAGATCAGTTTTTGTTTAGTTCCTCTTCTGTTTGGTTTTGTGCTTAGAAATATTAATGACTTCTAGGCAACAAGCTAGTACGGAAGACATCATACATATTAGGTCTCGTCTCGTGTCCGTCTAAATTAACTTTAAGGGATGTTGTGTGCAATCAATGGGCTCATGCTCCTTCTTGCCTCGATACAATCGTACTTGGTAGCCAAGAGTGGCATTCAACTGTGTCCGTCCAGACTAGAACAAGCTGCGGAACATGGTACCACTCCTTCGCTACTTTTGTATTTTCTTCTGTCTCGACTCACTCCACTACGGATATTGATAGTTGGATCGATCAGTATGCCAATTCACAACATCCCTTATCGTCCGGTCCACAAATAAAATTTGAATCCATGCATTTGTGAAGCCTTTCAACAACTTTATTTACAACTCTTACTATTGTGCTCTCCAACAAAATCCATGCAAGTAAAGACACTTGGGGGCTCTTATGAGGTACTGTTGTCAATATTTTTGTAAGGATCACAAGAGCGGAGATTCCAGTAAGGTCAAGCCGATACTTTAGGTGAAATACAGTTGATGAGGGTTTTAGGATCCACTCAAATGACCTTAAAATTACTTGCTTTATTGCTAAATACAATAGAGAACAATGTCTCATTCCCACTATTATATTAAAAAATAGAAATAGGTCAATAATCTACAATTACTTCTACTCCTACAAATAAAATACTTCACGCTTCAAATTTCATTCTTACAAATGATGAGACACGTGTTTATATACTCCTAAAGTGACCCTTGAAAGCAAGAGAGACTTTGCTTTTGAAATGATTAAGGATCAGGGCAAAACTCCTCAAGTGATAATAATCGCACCTTTTGGAAGAAAACTGCCTTCCTTCACTACTTGGCCTGCTCCCTTACTGCTGCCACTGGAGACCTCAAGCACGTCCAGCACACTCCCTTGGCTTCTCCTTCAGCTCCCCAAAGTAATTAGGTCAGCTCCCAAGCTAAGTTAATCACTTCCCCTCAGCTGCCTGACTAGCTAGTGAACTAAGTTAACTTCCTCCATTGCTTGAGCTGCTGATCAAGGTTGGTTCAGCTCCAATAGGTTGAAGGGCCGAACCTACCTAGCCTTGATGTATTGCACAAACCCACCTCAATCTATCATCTGTTATGTAGAGTGAAGCCAGTCATTTATGGCTTCTCCACTCATATAGAAAGTTGGCATTGTCAATCTTTGCTCGGGTGGTACATGATTAAGCTCAAGAAGCGCATCAGTTGAAATAACCAGGCAGCTACATCTTCTCCAGTAAAGATGGGCACATTGTTGATGATTTTGAGCCATTGCTGCAAGGGCTTCGATCGTGCTACGATGGTAAACTCTGAATGAAATCACCAAATATGACACTAATGAGAACAAGTCATGCATGTGAGGGGAAGGAAATAAGAAGGGGAGATTTAGGCATCCATCCAATTCGTGTCTTTATTGCATTTAGCATCCATATACTACTTATAGCTAGAATCTCATATGTAACTAACTACATGTTGTGTCTCCACGCGTTACATTACATGCCCTCTAAGTTACTGAATCCATATTACTCACTCTTACATGTCTCATGACTTGATAGACGTGGTCTTAGGTCGCGTGCATTGCGCTTTCCTCAAATATAGTTAGGACTGGGATGGGATTTTAAATGATAAAACAGTGAATCAGCAGGGTAGGGTACAGATAAATAACTTGATTGGAAACATAAGGACCATAGCTAAGCTACATGAGAGGCAATACAAATGCCAACCTGGAGGTAAAACAAATTAGCATTGTGTCAACCTGGAGTCTTACTGCTGGTCTGGTATTTTAACCACTAAAAATGCTCCAAGGGAAAAAAAATATTATAAGCATGTTACTTTTGACTGTTGAGTGTATATTTACCTTCTGTATTCCACGTATACATAATGAATAAAATGAAATTACTCTTTCCATAAAGATTATAATACATAACGGCTTTTTTCTAAAATAAAACATTCTTTTCTTAGATGGAAGTATCTAGTGGCTCCACTCTACTTAACTGATTACTTAATTTAAATGATACAATTTAGCATTACTTAATTTAAATGATACAATTTAGCATTACTTAATTTATTAACTAAACATTTAAATAAATAAGAATAGGTATTTGTGACACCATCTTTACTCTCAAGTGCTCCAAAACCAGCTGAAGATGATATGAGGCGTCTCCTTCCATACAAGTACGAGGTGTCTGCTCCAATAGACAACCGAGGCGACGCCTCAAGATAAGTGCTCCCTAAATTGAGTTTCGCGGTTGATTTTTTTTTTGTGCAACAAACATGGAGAGGTCAACTAGATAAGCATTTGATGGGATTAATAACGAAGAGAAAGCAGTAGTCGGAAAGGAGGAGAAATGTTCTGAGGGGAAGGAGAAAAAATGTGATGAGGGGAAGGAGAAGCAGGAGGAATCGAAAATTAAGGTATTTTATATTCCGAATGCAATATTTCTTCTCATTTGGCATAACTTCATCCAATACTGGAGGATGAAATTATAGTAGTACTTGGTGTTTCTTCTTCTGACCTAGCACTCCAACAAGCAGTTAAATCCTCCAAAGATAGCTTTTGAGAGGATATAAAGAAGAAATGATAAAGTAATGCCGAATGAGAAGAATATTGAATTAAGTATTTAAGTTAAGTTAATTTTAAATATGTAAAGTTTAGTTAAGTAAATTAAAATTAAGTGAAATAAAGTTTAGTTTAGTTAATTATTTTAATAAAACCGTTAGTTTAATTATCAAATTAAAGTATAACACACTAGTTATATACGCTGCAAAAATTGGTATCAAAGTCAGTTGTTGTATTGTTATATATGTCATTTGTATTGTGGTATTGTATATCGATGTTGTTTCTTCTCCTTCTATAGTTGTTCTGTGGTTGCAGTTCTTAGCACGATTATTCTTACATTAACTCTCTATTATGAGAATACGTAATGTGCTGGTTTGGTGAAAACATTTGTCGAGTGCATAAAAAAGGCTAAGAATGTAGATCAATTAGAGGACAAGCTAGAGATAAATATTCCACTCATCATTTGGCATAACTTCATCCAATACCGGATGATGAAATTATAGTAGTACTTTGTGTTTCTTCTTCTAGCCTAGCACTGCAACAAGTAGTTAAATCCTCTAAAGATAGCTTCTAAAAAGATATAGAGAAGAAATGATTGATTTTTAAAGTAAGTGTCCCTATAAATTGAGTTTCGCGCTTGATTTTTTTTGTATAACAAACATGTAGAGATGGACTAGCGAAGCATTTGATGGGATTAGTAACAAGGAGAAATGTGCTGAGGGGAAGGAGGAGCAGGAGGAATCGAAAATTAAGATATGTCATACCCCAAACGCAAGATTTCATCTTATTCGGCATAACTTCATCCAATACCGGAGAATGAAATTGTAGTTGTATTTGGTGTTTTTTCTTTTGGCATAGCACTCCAACAAGCAGTTAAATCTTCCAAAGATAGCTTCTGAGAGGATACAAATAAGAAATGATGAAGTTATGCCGAATGAGAAGAATATTGAATTAAATATTTAAGTTAAGTGAATTTGAAATATGTAAAGTTTAGTTAAGTAAATTAAAATCAAGTCAAATAAAATTTAGTTTAGTTAATTTATTTAGTAAAAACATTAGTTTAAATATCAAACAATTAGTGTAACAAACTAGATATATACGCTGCAAAAATTGGTATCAGAGCCAGTTTTGGTATTATTGTAGTAGTACTTGTTGTTTCTTCTTCTTGCCTAGCACTCCAACAAGCAGTTAAATTCTCCAAGGATAGCTTTTGAGATGATGTAGAGAAGAAATGATTGATTATTAAGGTAATCGCTTCCAATAAATTTAGTTTCACGTTTTTTTATTCAACAAACATATAAAGGTGGACTAGAGAAACATTTGATGTATTAATAATGAAGAGAAACCAGCAGCTGGGAAGGAGGAGAAATGTGCTAGGGGAAGGAGGAGAAATGTGTTGAGGGGAATGAGGAGTAGGAGAACTCGAAAGTTAAGGTATGTTATACTCCAACGCAAGATTTCTTCTCATTTAGCATAACTTCATCCAACACCGGAGGATGAAAATGTAGTAGTACTTGGTGTTTCTTCTTCAAGCCTGGCATTCCAACAAGCAGTTAAATCCTCCAAAAATAGCTTCTGAGAGGAATATTATGTTGAATGAGAAATGATGAAATTATGTTGAATGAGAAGAATATTAATTTAAGTATTTACGTTAAGTTAATTTGAGATATGTTAAGTTAAGTAAATTAAAATTAAGTCAAATAAAATTTAGTTTAGTAAATTATATTAGTAAAAACATTAGTTTAAATATCAAATAATTAGACTAAAGTATAACACACTAGTTATATACCCTGCAAAAATTGGTATCAGAGCAAGTTGTGATATTGTTATATACGTCACTTGTATTGAGGTATTGTAGTAGTACTTGAGGTTTCTTCTTCAGGTAAGGTTAGGCCCCATGATGAGCAATATACTTTTCTTTGGCAACTGCTAAATCAATCTCCCGTTGTGTTAAAGGGGTTGTATCTCCGGTCTTATTTCTTTGGGTGTCGCCAAGCCAGAGGCAATGCAAAACTTCTCTAGTTTCATTTTGTTAATAAGAGGTTCCTCCCAACGGTGCAATAGGGATAAACCGAATCTGCAAAATTCAATTTACAAATGTGCACAACACTTGTCTTTTTCTACAAAATTGCAGATGTTGACTCACAAACAGATCCATTATCAGGAATCGGTTGCACACAACACCACTTCATGCTGAGACACGTACCCCATTTGGGGAATCCCAAGGACATTGAACACAAAATAATTCCACATGGAGAAAAAGACAATGGCATGCTTACTGTTTGTGAATTATCAATAAAACACAAGCAAGGAAAAGAAAGAGACTATCCTGAAAGTCGCCGAACCCGACCATATAATCAGCCGTCCTCCACGTACCACTCTCAAATGCAAACTCCAAAGATAATGATGAGATAATCAATAAGAGAACGAATTTGGTATAAAAAGGATAGTCAAGATACATCAGATCGAACAACCGTAAAAAAAAAGTTCTGAACTACTCCTTTAACTGTCGTGGTGGAGAAGGGATAGGAAAAGAAGTTGTGCGGCTCGCTGCTCTAGGGCAGAGTCAGATACGGATCCACCTTCCGCATCCAACATCTCAAGGATGGTGCGTAGCGAGCCAGGCGACAGGTGTGGACTGGTTTCGACTGGTTGTGCGGGTTGAGAGACGGAGAGAGGGAGAGGGGCTCGAATTCGGGCGGGGAAGCAAGGGTACGGCTGGGCACGGAGGGCAGGGATGTCCTCGTGTGGAGCATAGAAGCTCTATGATCGTGTCCATCCTGGAACAGAACTGTGATTGGTTCTCCTCGAGGCGAAAGAGGTGGCCCTCATAGTCGGCCACCGTAGTTCTCCTCTTCCTGGGCCGGGAAGAGTTGCTCTCGCCAGTAGTCTGTGGAGGAAGCGTCCACTCACTCCGTCTCTGGGCCACCTGAGCTGGGATGCTGTCCTCTCGCCGCTCTTGATGCGTCCAATGGATCGGCACATCCTCTTCTCCCGGCAGAATCATCATGTTCTTCAGCGACTACGCGTGGTCCAAGTACTCCAGCCTTCCATGCCAACTGGTGATCTTCATGAGATCGAATCCTTGGGCTCTGGCGATCCCCGTGATGAGCCATCCTCCGCCGATCTTCTTCAACCGGTCGATGGTCTTCCACTCCTCAAATCGCGCGCTCAGAATTTGGATCACATCTGGCTGGTGCCCATAGTACATAGCACATAGGAGATGTAGGTCGGATCGGGTGACCTTCGTCCCTCCATCCAGCCGCGCGTTCACCGTACCGGCGAGGACCCGGTGTATGTAGCGCCAAACTCGTCCTTGGATATGGGAGGATGCAACCCTTAGGGCATATGTCATGTTGAGTGCCGTGATAGCTTTCCAGGTTTCCTCCATATCTGCAGTATCGTAACTACGGCACTCTCCGTTAACTGGAGTTTGAAGGTGACAACTGATCTCCTCTCTGGTAAGCCTCCAAGCTTGGTTCCCTAACTGAAACTCCCAGGCCGAGACTTTTGTAATATTTTCATATATTTGAAATACAAATATATTTATGTGGTCCATTTAAAAGATTAAATTGTGGATTACATAAGATAATTATCCTTCCCTTGTTTTAAGGGAACCATCTAAAACCACCCATGCTTAAAGCTGTTGCGTCAGTTTTCGATAGAAAAAATTGATTTTAGAATAATCAGAGCGATTGAGAAATTTTCACCATTCCTACTCTCCATTTAGAATACACCATCAGTAAGTGAGCAGGAGGGTATTGGAAGCTAAAGGTCCAATTTTCAACAACGAAGAAACAGCAATAGCCGAAGGTATGTCTAATTTCTAATTCGTTTCTGCTGCCATGTTCATCATTTGACTGAACATGAATATTGTTCTAACATTTGGTATCAGAGCATGTTAGTCCTATGCCTTGCTTATAGAATATATCAATTATGTCTTATGAAATTGCATAACATGTTGTATTGAATTTACAGTCTTTGGAGCATGTTTGTTTATGCCTTTTTGAAACATGCTGGCTATTCAGAAAATGTCATACGGTGTTTGGATGTTTGGCGTTTTCAAAAAGCATAATTTTTGCGTGATCTGTTCAATTGAGATAATTGAAACTTTGGAGAAGGAGGAAGCCTCTCTGTGTTTATTCCGGTCAAAGGAACATCATAAGCTCGGCCCACCAGATCCAAGTTAAGTTCCTGGCTGTAAAAAATGTGTTTCAAGAAAAGAAAGTGATCATCGAACAAATTAGCACTGACATGATGATAGCTGATCCAATGACTAAAGGCATAAGAATTTTAAGGATCATATAGCTAGAATGGGACTTGATTCATGTATGTAGAACAACATTTATGTATAAAGAGACTTTTACTCGATTGGATAATATCTCCCTTTATCTTTTGTGCAATAAAGTTATTGTTTTGGAGAAATATCATTAAGTTTGAACCTAGAGTAAACATAAGGTTTACTCATTAAGTTAAAGGTGCGGTGGTTTAAGAAATGTAATAGATTGTGATACATGGAAGATTAATTCCCGTTGTAAAGGAATGATTCATATATTATATATCTTATTAAATGGACCAAGTGAGAGAATGTTGTAATATTTTCAATAATTGAAAATATAAAAATTATTTATGTGGTCCATTTAGAAGATTAAATTGTAGATTACATAATGGCCGAAGGTATGTCTGATCTCTAATTCGTTTCCGCTGCCATGTTCATTATTTGACTGAACATGAATATTGTTCTAACATTTGGTATCAGAGCATGTTAGTCCTCTTCCTTGCTTGTAGAATACATCATTATGCCTTCTGAAATTGCATAACATGTGGTACTGAATTTACAGTCTTTAGGGCATATTTGTTTATGGCTTTTTGAAACATGCTGGCTATTCAGAAAATGTCATACGGTGTTTTGATGTTTGGCATTTTTAAAAAGCATAATTTTTGATTAATTTGTTCAATTGAGCTAATTGAAATTGTGGAGAAGGAGGAAGCCTCTCTGTGTTTATTCCGGTCAAAGGAACATTATAAGCTCGGCCCACCAGATCCAAGTTAAGTTCCTAGCTGTAAAAGAACGTGGTCAAGAAAAGAAAGTGATCATCGAACACATTAGCACTGACATGATGATAGCTGATCTATTGAATAAAGGCATGTCAATTAAGAATTTCAAGGATCATATAGCTAGAATGGGACTTGATTCATGTATGTAGAACGTCATTTATGTTTACAGAGACTTTTACTCAGTTGGATAATATCTCCCTTTATCTTTTGCGCAATAAAGTTATTGTTTTGAAGAAATATCATTAAGTTTAAACCTAGAATAAACATAAGGTTTACTCATTAAGTTAAAGGTGCGGTGGTTTAAGAAATGTAATATATTGTGATACATGGAAGATTAATTCTCGCTGTAAAGGAACTCGTCGCTATGATTCATATATTATATATCTTATTAAATGGAGCAAGTGGGAGAATGTTGTAATATTTTCAATAATTCAAAATATAAAGATTATTTATGTGGTCCATTTAAAAGATTAAATTATAGATTACATAATGGCAGAAGGTATGTCCGATCTCTAATTTGTTTCCGCAACCAAGTTCATTATTTGACTGAACATGAATATTGTTCTAAGAGAAACGACCTCCTCCACCCTGACTATAGTCAATGGGGCTAGAAACTCCACCACAAGGCGAGGGGTCGGCCACTTGCAATCAATGAGCACGCCAAGGCTGGCGGTGTTCATGCGGTGATGGACTTCGTCGTAAATGTCCAGTGCATGCATAGTGGGAATGTCCAGTGCACGCACCTCTCGCCGCTCTTGATGCGTCCAATGGATCGGCTCATCGTCTTCTCCCGGCAGAATCATCATGTTCTTCAACAGCTGCGCGTGGTCCAAATACTCCAGCCTTCCATGCCGGCTGGTGATCTCCATGAGATCGAATCCTTGAGCTCTGGCGATCCCCGTGATGAGCCATCCTCCGCCGATCTTCTTCAACCGGTCGATGGTCTTCCACTCCTCAAATCGCGCGCTCAGAATTTGGATCACGTCTAGCTGGTGCCCATAGTACATAGCACATAGGAGATGTAGGTCGGATCGGGTGACCTTCGTCCCTCCATCCAGCCGCGCGTTCACCGTACCGGCGAGGACCCGGTGTATGTAGCGCCAAACTCGTCCTTGGATATGGGAGGATGCAACCCCTAGGGCATATGTCATGTTGAGTGCCGTGATAGCTTTCCAGGTTTCCTCCATATCTGCAGTATCGTAATTACGGCACTCTCCGTTAACTGGAGTTTGAAGGTGACAACTGATCTCCTCTCTGGTAAGCCTCCAAGCTTGGTTCCCTAACTGAAACTCCCAGGCCGAGACTTTTGTAATATTTTCAATAATTTGAAATATAAATATATTTATGTGGTCCATTTAAAAGATTAAATTGTGGATTACATAAGATAATTATCCTTCCCTTGTTTTAAGGAAACCACCTAAAACCACCCACGCTTAAAGCTATTGCGTCAGTTTTCGATAGAAAAAATTGATTTTAGAATAATCAGAGCGATTGAGAAATTTTCACCATTCCCACTCTCCATTTAGAATACACCATCAGTAAGTGAGCAGGAGGGTATTGGAAGCCTAAGGTCCAATTTTCAACAACGAAGAAACAGCAATAGCCGAAGGTATGTCTAATTTCTAATTCGTTTCTGCTGCCATGTTCATCATTTGGCTGAACATGAATATTGTTCTAACATTTGGTATCAGAGCATGTTAGTCCTATGCCTTGCTTATAGAATATATCAATTATGCCTTATGAAATTGCATAACATGTTGTATTGAATTTACAGTCTTTGGAGCATGTTTGTTTATGCCTTTTTGAAACATGCTGGCTATTCAGAAAATGTCATACGGTGTTTGGATGTTTGACGTTTTCAAAAAGCATAATTTTTGATTGATCTGTTCAATTGAGATAATTAAAACTTTGGAGAAGGAGGAAGCCTCTCTGTGTTTATTCCGGTCAAAGGAACATTATAAGCTCGGCCCACCAGATCCAAGTTAAGTTCCTGGCTGTATAAAAATGTGGTCAAGAAAAGAAAGTGATCATCGAACAAATTAGCACTGACATGATGATAGTTGATCCATTGACTAAAGGCATAAGAATTTTAAGGATCATATAGCTAGAATGGGACTTGATTCATGTATGTAGAACAACATTTATGTATACAGAGACTTTTATTCGATTGGATAATATCTCCCTTTATCTTTTGTGCAATAAAGTTATTGTTTTGGAGAAATATCATTAAGTTTGAACCTAGAGTAAACGTAAGGTTTACTCATTAAGTTAAAGGTGCGCTGGTTTAAGAAATGTAATATATTGTGATACATGGAAGATTAATTCTCGTTGTAAAGGAATGATTCATATATTATATATCTTATTAAATGGACCAAGTGAGAGAATGTTGTAATATTTTCAATAATTGAAAATATAAAGATTATTTATGTGGTCCATTTAGAAGATTAAATTGTAGATTACATAATGGCCGAAGGTATGTCTGATCTCTAATTCGTTTCCGCTGCCATGTTCATTATTTGACTGAACATGAATATTGTTTTAACATTTGGTATCAGAGCATGTTAGTCATCTGCCTTGCTTGTAAATACATCATTATGCCTTCTGAAATTGCATAACATGTGGTACTGAATTTACAGTCTTTGGGGCATATTTGTTTATGGCTTTTTGAAACATGCTGGCTATTCAGAAAATGTCATACGGTGTTTTGATGTTTGGCATTTTCAAAAAGCATAATTTTTGATTAATTTGTTCAATTGAGCTAATTGAAATTGTGGAGAAGGAGGAAGCCTCTCTGTGTTTATTCCGGTCAAAGGAACATTATAAGCTCGGCCCACCAGATCCAAGTTAAGTTCCTAGCTGTAAAAGAACGTGGTCAAGAAAAGAAAGTGATCATCGAACACATTAGCACTGACATGATGATAGTTGATCCATTGAATAAATGCATGTCAATTAAGAATTTCAAGGATCATATAGCTAGAATGGGACTTGATTCATGTATGTAGAACATCATTTATGTTTACAGAGACTTTTACTCAGTTGGATAATATCTCCCTTTATCTTTTGCGCAATAAAGTTATTGTTTTGGAGAAATATCATTAAGTTTGAACCTAGAATAAACATAAGGTTTACTCATTAAGTTAAAGGTGCGGTGGTTTAAGAAATGTTATATATTGTGATACATGGAAGATTAATTCTCGCTGTAAAGGAATTCGTCGCTATGATTCATATATTATATATCTTATTAAATGGACCAAGTGGGAGAATGTTGTAATATTTTCAATAATTGAAAATATAAAGATTATTTATGTGGTCCATTTAAAAGATTAAATTGTGGATTACATAATGGCAGAAGGTATGTCCGATCTCTAATTTGTTTCCGCAACCAAGTTCATTATTTGACTGAACATGAATATTGTTCTAAGAGAAACGACCTCCTCCACCCTGACTATAGTCAATGGGGCCAGAAACTCCACCACAAGGCGAGGGGTCGGCCACTTGCAATCAATGAGCACTCCAAGGCTGGCGGTGTTCATGCGGTGATGGACTTCGTCGTAAATGTCGAGTGCATGCATAGTGGGAATGTGCGGTATGATCTTGATAAACACCGTCTTCCCATGTTTATTGAAGTGCTGAGAGGTGCGGTGATGCTGCTCATCCATAAAATCACATTACGTGGGAATTGAATTGAGTTTGGGGTAGGAGCGTTCCCTGAAGTGTAGCGTCCATTGCCACCTGCAGGTGGGGGGTAATTTCTAGATTCACCGTAAGCAGTAGGGGCGGGTGGAGGAACCTGTCCTTAATTGTCATCTTGACTCTTATTGCCTTCCCCACCACCTCGTTTCCTTGATCTTCACTTTGATAATCCCGTCCTCCACCTGCCAGTACAACTCAAAATCAGTGAACACCTAATCACACGAAAGCTTCAAAGATTATTAATGAAAAAATCATCGACGGGAAAAAAGAACATCAATACCTCTACTCTGATAATGTCCATCATCCCCTTTTCCCCACCACCATAACCCCCGCCGCGACCACCCCCGTGCCCTCCACTACCACAGCCACATCCATAACCCACTCCGCCGCCATATCCGCCTCCATCGCCGCTCTGCCGAGGAGCAGATCCGTTGCCTCCTTGGTCGTACATTCCCGACATTGTTAAGGCCTAGGCCCGGCCCGTTCCCAAAAAATATAAAATCCTAGCCCGGCCCGAACAAAAATAAATTAGCCTGTTATCGTTTTTCGGCCGGGTCGGGCCAGAATAAAATATTAAGCCCGTGGGCCGCCCAAAGGCCCAATATTTATGAGGCTGGGCCGGGCCAGCCCGAAAAAATAAAAAAATAAAACTAAAATAATCATATTTTTTTCATAAAAATATTAAAATTAATTTAAAAAGGATAAAAATATTAAATTTAATTAGTTCGGGCCGGGCCGTTAATTGATTCGGGCTTTCATTATTAGGCCCGAACCCGGCCCAGCCCTTATCGGGCCGGGCCATTTGCTGAGGGTTAGCTAAGGGTTCCTCTGCTTTCTCGAAGAGATTGAAAAATTAGGGTTACGAAGTTGAATCGCTCTTCTATTCACTTCTCCCCTCGCCTTTCGCTCCACTGAAGTTGATTTCACAGAAAACCCATTATATTTAGGTCGGCTTAGGCCCTTATTTAATCAGCCATAAACTGTAAAATAACTACACTTTGGGTACCTTTTCATAATTGTTTATACCTTGTGGTACAATTTGAATTTACATAACTTTTGTCAACCAATCATATATATATAAAGTAAGGGAACTGTTCTGTAATTTTGTTACACTGTCGTTGTCAGTTTTCACCGTTCAGTGGTTCACATCTTCACTTGTAGTCTATAAAACTAAACCTGGAGGTGCTTCTTCAACGCAACTCGTGACTCATCCTCATCAATGGCGATGGACTCCGATCGACAAGATTCGTTTCTCCATGTGCTCCTTTTGGCTGTATTTTCTATTGCTTCTTCGACCACATTGCCTCTGCCGAAGTCATGAAGCGGGAAGGTGTCGCTTGTCCTCTACTACGAAACTCTGTGTCCTGCATGTTCCGCTTTCATCATCAATGACCTGAAAAAATTCATCAACGACTATGAGATGATCGACATTTAGGTGCCTTGCCGAGATCACACGTAAGTGATCCCAAAGCATATGCATAAGGTACACGTTCCATTTTTCAACATTTCAGACCTAGTATGCGCTATGTGAGCATTGACTTACTCAAACAAAAATGACCCAAACTTAGACATGACGTTTTCAAAATACGGCCTCTGTTTCTGCTCCCATCTCTTTCCATAAACATTCCTAGAATTTCTCTAACATGTCCTAAGGCTTTCATGTCAAACATACTACTCAATTTATTTTTCAGATCATTCAGTTCATATAAAAACTTACTAACCAGCAACTTATCATCAACATAAAGCAAAATGTACATTGGATCATGATCAGATGAGGTAAAATAAAAGCAAGCATCATAGCTACTCTAGAAAATCCAATACTCAACACGTAGCCATCAAATTTCTTATACCATTGTCTAGGACTTTGTTTCAAATCATATAAAGATTTTTTCTATATGCAGACATGATTAGAAAATTTCATATAAATGAAACCTTCGAGAAGTCACATAAAAATCTATTTATCCAGATGACCATGCAAGAAGACAGTTTTGTGTCTAACTGTTCTAATTGTAAATCATGGTATGCAACAAGAAACAACATAACTCTAATAGCCTTAATTTTCACAACTGGGCGAAAAGATTTCAATATAATCAATACCTCTTTTGTTGGTGAGTTTCTACATCTTGATGACTCAAAGCTTTCCCAGTTCCTTTTTCCATTGTAAACTGTGCAAGCCCCTTGATTAAGAAAAAAACCTGTTTAGGATACTACATAAATCATCTCACCTTTTCCCATGTATATTCGTATAAAAAAGTTGACATTAGATATGTAATCTGACCTCCTGTATTGTCTGCTCATCATTTGTAAGTTGTTCATGTGCAGATGCCCCTATTTCGTTCATGAGGCAATTTATACTTCCAAATTACATGGAAGTAGGAAATGAACAAGAAATATGCACCATTTAGCTTTAGCACACCCAGTTGCACAAGTGTGTGAAATAGACTAATTTGTATAAGTGTAAATTAATGTGCCACCTGAACAAAGTTGAGTATCATTAAGCTGATTTATCAGTGTATTCCTCTTGTGTTTTTTCATTGATATGGGTGCACAGTTATCACATCAACGGCCGCTTGTAGTACTAAATACCTGGTCGGCTCCTCTTGCATGATGGATTTGTCAATAACTGTTTCAGCAAACAAAACCACAGAACTCAAAACTAGAACCTGTTAATCTATCTTATATTCTTATTCTGCCTAAAACATGTTAAGCAAGTCATGACAGATGCACACAAACCCTAGCTAGGGCTCAGCTATCATACCGGATGATTCTGGTATTTTCCGTTGAAACTCTTCAAACAGCTTGTTGCAGCTTATGTTGCAACGAATAGCTTTAGCATCTTCTTCCTCTTGTTTTGTCAGTCTTTAGAACAAGTCAGTTTCATTCTCCACGGAATGCTGTAGCAATTTCTTGCGCTGATTTTGGCAAGAATATCAATCATAAAGGGATTTATTCTCCAAGTGTCTTGTTTTAATTGCAATTAATCTGATTGCATCCGAGTTAAAATTGAACCATCTACCTAACTGAACAAACAAAAAAGTCAACAATACACACATCAGACCAGATTAGCCCATGCATGAAAGATGACTTCAAACTTTATGGGCTGACATGTGAGATGATCCAAATTAGGTCCCAACTATCGATAGACATAAAGAAACTAATAACAAACGCAATATCACAGTGCAAGTAAGATGAATTTTAAATATTATTTTCAAAATTAAATAAAAAATTTTACCATCAATCAATTATATATCTCTCTGTATCTTGAAATAATAATAATATTGGAAGATGAGTATTTATAGTTCTACATATCTTGAAATAATAATAATAATAATAAAGGATGAGTTTTTCTTTTTCATGTATGCTCTTGTAGTGAACAAGTTGTGCACGTGTCAGTGCAACTGAATGAGAAATATGTCACGTACATGTGTATTGTATTTTAATAATTCTACATTCTAATTCAATTCGGATCGGTTCGATTGGGAGATGAATCCAACAATGTGTGTAATGTAACTAGGAAACAAAATGAACCAGCCAGCACACTCTGCTCGCTGCAAAGCTACAATACAAACATTGCATGCTGTGGACGCGACGCGACGCGACTAATAAATCTCTCCCTCCCTCCGTGGTCCAAATAGCATAGCTCTTAGTTTTTGTGATCCGTGTTCAATTTGCCACAACCTCATCCAATTTCATCTTATCATTTTCAATGATGAATCCGACACCCATCAATCCTCCGGTCACGAAATCACTACAAGTTTGATCAAAAAAGTTATCCCGACAGACAAACGAGGATTGAATTGCAATAAAAGCCGCTTATGTTAGATGACAATCTACCACGTTTTGCAAAGTCAAGTGTCACACATGCCATGCCATGCCATGCCATGCGAGGAGGACTTTAATGTTGTCACAACTCTTATTTTCTATTATCAATTTATTTAAATTCAAAACATCAACTCATTTACAATAGTAGAAAGACTGTAGAGCTCTTTCTTCATTTAACAAAATTATATAATAAAATCTTGATATACATTTCATGGATGTGGCGGAGTAGTCGAGATTTACACTTCCTAATAGTGCCATTCCCACTCACTTTTCTCCCATGTCAGGAATCCTAACAGACTTTCTTTTCTTTTTTTAATTTATATTTTCAATATAAAATTAACAATTTTTTTTTCTAACTTGATATCGTTTTCAAAAGTACATTTAAAACAACTAAACAAGAACATGTGAATAATTCATTTGATAATCACAACACGAAGTCCCCCATTTGTGTTGTCTCAACCACCACTATGTCTATTCAAGTTGGCCACCTTAAACTCTCTATCCTCAATTCTAATAAATCACACCATTATTTCCTTGAAATTGAATTTCCCTAATTATTATTATAACAATATAATTTTGGTATTAAAATGATGTAAATGGATATAAAATATTTTAAATGTATTTATCTGTACATTATCGACCACCGAAATTGAGAATTAAATCAATGTACGAAGCAAAATAAAATACAATATAGTTTTTCATTTTCAAAATCTTTAGTCGAACAAAAGTATGTTAAAAATTAGGTGGTTTTGATATTGCAATAAATCTCCAAAACCCCTCGTTAAATTCGCTAAATATTGTGATATTAATTACGAGTCATGACTCCAAGACATTCCAACTTCCCTAAAAATAGGTTTAAATCCTCTTCGTTAATCTAAAATATCTAACTTTGTAGTTTGTGTTGAGTTGGTAGTAATTACTAGAGTGAAACTTAAACATTTATTTTTTAAAATACTTTAATTATAAAAAAAGGAAAATAATTAGACAGAGTAGTGGAAACTAATTTAGTATTAAAATTATTTTATTTTATTGATATTTTGTTAGTAAAATTTTAATGTATATTTGATTTAGTGGAAAAGAAAGAACATGGCACCCTTTCACCGACCCCTCCGACCACCAAAATTTGTTGGTGGTATAAGAATGTCATTTTCTGCACCGCTTCTACCACTCCTCATAAAGCTCGCGACTTGAGTCTTCTCCGCCCTCAATCTCCTCGACCCACATTCCCAAATCATGAGCCAAGGTCTGTCAAATCTCCACCATTGCACTGCATTGCATTCATCGATTCGATATTGATAGATACAAGACTGGTTTCATTATTGTTGTTTCTGGGTTTTCTCAGGTGCGAGGAATCTGGGGATGAAAGAGGGGGAGGAGAAGTTGAAGAACAATGCTGCCATCAACGGGAAGCATCAGATAAACAGTGATGGGTTTGACCCGGCCGCGGCGCCTCCGTTCAAGATTAATGACATCAGAGCTGCCATTCCGAAGCACTGCTGGGTGAAGGACCCGTGGAAATCTCTGAGCTTTGTGGCGAAGGATATCGTCGCTGTTGCGGCTTTCTCTGCCATTGCTGCTTATTTTGACAACTGGGTTTTGTGGCCGCTTTACTGGATTGCTCAGGGGACCATGTTCTGGGCTTTGTTCGTTTTAGGACATGACTGGTGATTACAAAGATTTGATTTTTATGCTTTTTTGTTGGAATTCTGATTTGGGTTTCGATGTTCATGTTGGTGTTGTTTTTGGTTGCAGTGGACATGGAAGCTTTTCTGATAGTTCAACGTTGAACAGTATTGTGGGACATGCTCTGCATTCATTCATCCTAGTCCCCTACCATGGATGGTATCCTTCCTTCCTTCCTGGTCTCTATCAGATCTGATTCCTAGACTGTTTTCCTGGAGTTGCTGTTTGATTTGATCCCTTCTTTACGTTTCCATGATCCGAGTACTTCATGGGACTTGCTCTTTTTGGACCATTTCTCAGTTTGTTGAGCTTTTTCTGGGACGTCTGCATGATTTGGGAGACACATTTAGCTATGTTGTTGTCGATCTAGAGATGCACGATTCTTAAGCTTTCTCTTTTTGCTGTAATCTGATCAGATCGATACCAATCTATCTGTTGTAGAAAACAAAAAGGATGATACATTTACACTTTTTGCAACATGCAAGGAATTTGAAGTTGATTCTCATTTGAATGAAAATGCAGGAGAATTAGCCACAGAACTCATCACCAGAACCATGGGCATGTAGAGAATGATGAATCCTGGGTTCCGGTAATCCCTCCTCCAGTCTTCATAAAAATCTTACATTTCAGTTAGTACTGTTCTTGGTCTTGTTACTGGTTAGGAATTTGAGCTTTTGATTCGGTTATGCGGTTATCATCGTAGATGCCCGAGTCATTATACAAGAGCTTGGACTCGATGACTCGCATGCTGCGCTACAAAATCCCCTTCCCTCTGTTTGCGTACCCGGCCTACTTGGTTAGTTAGATTCCCTTACTCTGAACTATGTTCATCATCTTACCACTAATGATGTGAATGGATCGCAGTGGAGGAGAAGTCCCGGTAAGCATGGATCTCACTTCAATCCTTATAGCGATTTGTTTGCTCCGAATGAGAGATTGGATGTGATCACCTCCACGACTTGCTGGACCATCATGGTTGCTTTGCTTGCCTATTCTGCAACGGTAATTGGACCGGAGAATCTCTTCAAGCTCTACGCCGTCCCTTACTTGGTTAGCCGTCCCTCGCCCGTTCCTCCACTTTATAACCATTCTCATTATCTGTACTGTACTGATCTTGGCCGTGGATGTCAGATATTCGTAATGTGGTTGGACACTGTGACCTACTTGCACCACCACGGCCACGAGGAGAAGCTTCCCTGGTACAGGGGAAAGGTACTAGAAAAAATGTTCATTCCAACTGAGTTTAGCTCAATGCTTGGATTGTTCACGATTTCCATGCCGTGTGTTTCAGGAATGGAGTTACCTGCGTGGAGGACTGACAACAATAGACCGTGACTACGGCATGTTCAATAGCATCCATCACGACATTGGCACTCATGTCATCCACCACCTCTTCCCTCAAATCCCCCACTACCACCTACGCGAAGCGGTAAGCACTACTTCCTCCCTCCATCTCAAATCATTCACATTGCATACAGTCTCAAACTGATCACTTTGGTTTGTGCAGACCAGGGCTTCGAAGCCGGTGCTGGGAAAGTACTACAGGGAGCCGAGCAAGTCAGGGCCGATCCCAATCCACTTGTTTAAGATTCTAGCAAGCAGCATGGCTCGAGATCACTATGTGAAAGATGATGGAGAGGTTTTGTTTTACGAGACAGATCCCAAACTCTTCACCAAGCTCACCAAAAAGTCCATATGAAAACATCATAGTAGAGATCCTCGGCCTATGATCGCATAGTATTGTCGATCCTCAATGTTTTATCTCCTCCTCTGGCGATCCCATCAGGCGTTACTAGTGCTCAATCTGATACCCTAGGATCGCCTCGTTTGTAATCTTGTGTTGCGCTTGCTTATAGCAGCAGCATTTTCAATAACATTGTGCATTTGGTCCTCATCACATGAATGCTTTCGAGTCACATACTGGGGCTTGTTTGATCTGAGGATGAAACAGGCCCACCCAAGTTGAGTGTTTCAGAGTCAGCACTCGTGGCTACAGTGCCAAACCAACCGAGTTAATACGATGCTATAAATGACAAGCAAAGCGACAAACATGTTTTGGTCCCTACCTTTTGTCTTTCTTTCTTTACCCGCCCGCCATGCGCCCGCCCACTTGCATGCTTACTACTTTCCCTCGTTGCAAAAAAAATCATCTTCTTCTATGACCCCAACATCATCTTATTGCCTATTGCTTTCATTTGATTCATCTTCACTCCGTTTCGCTTCTTCTCCTCTCTTTTACTTTCCTTATTGCTCATCTCCTTTACTGCGACGGTACATTGTTTTAAGCTTAAGTTATTTACTAGTGATATAGAACATAGCGTAATGATGGAGCGTGCATAATGGGATAATTAATCAGGCTCGTTGATTCCCAGAGATCTGATTGGAACTGAAGAGAAAACACTCGATTTGATTTAATAAATTTCAAAAATTGTTAAACAAGGTAGGACATCGTGTTTTTAAATAGAAACAAAACGGAAATCTTACTGCATCGCGAGCGAAGCTGGTGAGTCCTTTTCGCAGGCCCTTTTGTTTAAATAACATTTTATGCGGATCCATCTGACTCGGACGGCCCAAATCCTCCTAACATGCACCGTCCGTCCAAGTGGAACAACCACTTGCTCCTCATCACGTCACCCGTCTCAAAGGTTAGATTTTGACAAATATCCAAGGTGCCTTTTTGTGACATTTTGAATTTGGGCATCACCATTTTCATCCCAACTTTCTCCTCCATCTCCTGATGTCAGGAGATAATCTGGCTGAAGATATGATTGTGTGAGAATTGAGAAAATCGTAGGATTAAATCATTTGAGTCTCTCTATGAGAGTATCCAATGGTTAGTTATGACCCATTTTGGAGCACCGTCCTTGTCAGAAGATTCCTTTTCTACTATCATTAATGTAAATTTCATGTCCTAAAAATGGGCTTAATACCAAAAAGAGCATGGTGGTTTTCTGTGCGCAACGGCCATCTGACTATACAGGACTTGAAGTGAAATCATTCATTTATAAGCAGCAGAAGAACGCCTGGATGAACACTAGACAGTGGAAACTTGAACTAAATGATGGACACAAGTGATACACCTGATGAGGTTTTGCTAGACAAAATCGAATTGTATTAGAAGCCTGGCCGAGTTGTATTTCTCTCCTTTACGGTTGAAAAGAGGAACGGTTCGGATTCCTGTCTTGAGTTCAGAAACTGGTAAGCATGTCTGGCCGCCAAAGTCGTCTTTCTCAGACATGTCATATTCATGCACCTCGATTCTAACCAAGGCCAGTTCTGGAACAGTTAAAGGGAACGTAAACTCTTCGTTCCATACAGGTGTCCAGTTGTCTTCTTTTTTCTTGGTTTTCTTCATTATCTGATCAGCAGGCACTCCAGCTATTCCAACCTGAGGGCAGCAAATTGGTTGGTCAGAATTCCTTTCTGTACATTGCACCTTCTAAATGCGAGAGAACATATACTTCCTATGATCACAAGAATGACAGGATTGACGCCTTCTGCTCCAGTTTTACAACGATTAATGCAGTGCCTACTGTTTTCATTTAGAGTACTCAAGATGAACACATGTGAATGGTTGAACTGATAAGAGCCTTGACTATATAAGCATTTCAGAGGAATAAACAGACAGAAAACCCAGTAGCGGAACTTACCCTTGTGTAGAAGTCTGGTGGAGAGTATAAATCAAAATGTGTCTGTTTAAAATCCAAGTGCCATCCATCCCCGAGGTATACTTTCACCTGAAGACAATATTGCAGATTTTACAACTATTTCCACAGATATACCTCAATTGGCATGATATGGTTTCTTTCGTTATACAGGTACCTTTAGTGTCTTTTTCACTGGCAAAATTGCTTTAGGATCAAAAACATGATTGTTTGGACTGGAAGTCATCAAGAAATCAGGCTTCTTTACATATCCACAACCCCCATTGGCTCTGAACATTCCATGCATCAGCCACAGATACCGTCCATAGCCCTGCAGCAATATCCATAAATCAGAAAGATATGAACTTAGAGCATGCACTGGAATAAATGCTAAAAGTCATCCTTGAAACTATATGCATTACAAGGTTGATTCGTCATTTAACATATGATTAACTATTTTTGAATGAAGGCAATCAAGTACTCAGCTAACCTGCATATTGAATGCAACCATTTGAGCTCCATGCATCCATCCAATCATTGGCTTATAATTTGAGGAGTTGAATCGAGTCCCTTTAGGATATATTCTCAAAAAGTTCCTCTGGGTGAATCTATAAGAGGTGATAAGTGAACACACTGTTGGGATGGCATCCGTGTACAATAACTATATACAATCCAATGGTTTGCAATAGTATTACTGCTAGAAGCTATGGACTGACCTCACAACTTCTGTTCCATGAGACATTGTGGCCTTTTCAAGTGCCTGCTCACTTAAACTAAGGCGCCTAACCTTATCCAGATGGACTTTCAGAGCCTCATTTAAGCCACCCTTTGGTTTCCCAGCATGAATGGCAATTAACTTTTTATATACAGGGGGTCTATTCTGACCGCATTCAACTTTCTCAAAGCTGCTATCATCATTGTGGTTGCTCATCTCCGAGTCACTCTAAATTACGATCAATATAAGAGGTATTAGTTAAGCGGGGTATGTGGCATACACACAACTGAAAAGTGAATCACAGCCCAGTACCTTCTCCTCATTTTCATCCTCCGCTACAGGGGCTAATGGTTCCTCCCCCCACACATCCTCATCAGAATCTTTCCCCTCTTTTGAATTGGTTTTTGTATTGTCAAAATTGTCTGCCTCAAGGTACTCTTTTGGAGGTTTGGTTGAAATTATGATCCGATATTTCAGTTCTTCAGGTGAGGGTACTTCTTCTAAACATTCAGATTTAGGGTAGAACAACATGTCTCCAAATGTTTCTGTGAGCATCTACAAATGAGAAAGCCAAAGCATTTAAGGAAAATGCTATCATTCAAGGAATAGAGAGCTATTTGAAACTACAAAGCCCTGGAATAACCTGAGCGACTTGTGCTTGAAGTTTAGGAGTCAGATGGTCTTCTAGAGTAATTATAACTGGATAGGGTGAAGAAGAGAAGGCATGTTCTTTGATTGATTTCAAGCACTTAAGAAGCTCCACAGGAGTTGTGAGGGTCCTGTTTTACACTAAAAAATTATTAAGAGAATACCAAGATGCATATAACTTCCTAGTTCCTATAAGTTGAACAAACTGCACAAATAAACTTTTGGATTGGAGATCCTAAAATAGATTTGAATGCTCTTCCTACTGAAGTTAACCCAATCAGTCGCTAGAGTGATTCGAAGAGACTATTATATCAACATAACTATAGAAATTTGTCATACAACAGTGTCTCCGAATACCGAGATCACTTACCTTCCATGAAGAACATGTACTTCATCTTTTGTAGAATTTGGCCATATATCAAGTTCCACCACTCTAACCCCACTCTTAAGCGCCTTTATGATTGGGACATCGCTGCAGTCACTGCTAAGCTGGTTTCCAGTTAGGTACGAATTATGCCCGGTATAAATATAATAATGGGACAACGGAGCTCTCATATCTTGTTTTCCCTGTAAACTCAAGGAAATGAACAATAGAATCAAAAACCAGATCTCCAAATAATCAGTAACAAGTAACTAATCAATAGTGGATTGGCCGTCTCAAAAAAGTCACACGGCTCCCAACTTGGTACAAACAGAAACCAGTTAAAGGTAGTTAAGCATATTTTGACTGATAACTAGTTTACAAATGACACACAATCCTTATCAAGTGCCAGCTGACTAAATGCTTCTCCTAACAAATATAGCCAACAAATCTATCTTGTCATTATATTCCCCTATTAAGTGTTTGACTGTATGCCCATCCTACTGCTCTCACTGTCTCACATGCTCACATCACTAACATAGATCTGCATTAGTGCCAATCTGATCAGTCAAATATACATAGCTACAGTCCGCAACAGTTAAGATTTCCAGGTGATGGAATTGTCAGAATTTTCATAAAATAGCAGAAACCTTGGCACAAAAATTTCAGGTCCCTCGACTTGCTTCTAATCTGAAAAAACCGATCACTTTAAAACCCAAAACAACTAGTCTCAATAAACGAGAAAACAATGACTGAAATCCACAACTCCATTACCTGAGACCCGATTGGGGCATTGAGATCCGCAGAAAATAAGTAGTGATAAAAATCATCCAGTGACAGATAATTCCGCCTCTTGAACTTGGCCAAATGATGCCTCCGATGCAACACCTGCTCCACGATCGCCTCCGCATCCGCAACCGTCGCTCCAACCTCACCCTGAACCTCCACCATGAACTCCCTCAGCTGCTCCGCCGTCATGTAAACTCCTCCTTTCTCCGCCGCATACTTCCTGAACGCCTCCTTCACCTCCGACGGCGGCTCCGCCTCCGTTATCTTAAACTTCCTAGTGAAACACACACACATCCTGTAACTCCCCATCCGATTCCGATCCGTCACTCCGGCACAAGGATCAGGTGAAGCGGCAGAGTGGCGATGAAACGGAGAATATTTATAGTGAGAGAGTGGAATGTGGACACGCTCCCGCTGATCCCATTAACGCGCTTGTTAAGCGAGCTCGCGTCTTCGTCTTCGTCTTCCTCGACCGATCTCTCTATCACTGTGTTTAACGACTAATTAAACAATTAATTAATTAACGTATTAACTGTTGCTTAGCTCCGCGCTAATGATCCAAAGCAATAGCATAAATTTAGATTTATCGACTCGCTGGTTAGATTGTTATTAATAAGTTAAATAATGAACCAAATGTGACATGTGAATGAGGACAAAAGGAAGGCTTTGTAGTATAATACGCTGTCGTTTGGTGGCGGCATGAATTGAATGAATCTAAGCAAATATTCAGTTTCATTATGTATATAGCGGAGTGGGTTAGAGTTATATCATTAAAAGGTGACAAGAGACATAAAGATGAAATGTCACCATCAATTTATTTTTTGTGGATCAATTAAGTAGTTGGAGGTTGGTGTGACAAGATTTACAATTATAATCGATCGGGTTTCGATGTTGCCGATGCAATGAATAATTGAGTAGCTTTATATCTATCCGATCTACTCGTATGTGGATTCGAACTACCTATCAGCAAATTTGGGCTGAAACAAGCCCAATATTTTGTACTGCCTCACTCGCCCAATGAGATTGGGCCTTAAACTTGGGCTGTTATTGGGCCCAATATGTATACGTAGGTCATTAAGGTAATACAGAAAAACAGAGACATATACAACTGTAAAAAGATTGAGGTTTCACTTATAACCCGACAGACAATGCACGCCAATCTTAACAACAGTGGGAGGATATGTATGAGGAAAAAAGTAGGCAAGGTATAAACATGTTTAAGTAGTGATGAAAGAACATAAGCATCGACCTACAAGTAGAACACAAGAAGCAGATGGCGGAAGATGAAAGCATTATTACTAAAGACGATCATCAATGGGTTTCAGAAACCACATGACTGACCAGCAAAATGTAGAACTCGAAACAAAAGGACCAACATAGCCCGACGGATATTGGAAAGAGTCGTATAACCACTGAGCCGAAAGACATAAGGCTCCGCTACATTTTTGATCACTCGGACCTATTTGCATACCTCTCGACCTTGGCATCATTCAGATTAATCCCAACCATGGCCTCTCCGAGTCCGCAGCTAATGTCAGCCAGCACGTTGGGATCACTGTAATGAGTCACAGCCTGCACAATTGCCCTTGCCCTTTTAGCAGGGTCTCCGCTCTTGAACACGCCACTACCAACAAAAACACCATCACAGCCCAGCTGCATCATCAGCGCCGCATCGGCTGGGGTGGCAACCCCACCAGCAGCAAATTGCACCACAGGAAGCCTCCCAAGCTGCTTGGTCTGCATCACCAGATCATAAGGAGCAGCTATGTTCTTGGCGAAGGTGAATACCTCGTCATCATCCAAGTTCCTCAAAACCCTAATGTCACCCATCACCGACCGCACGTGCCTGACTGCCTCGATGATGTTCCCAGTCCCAGCCTCTCCCTTGGTCCTTATCATCGCTGCGCCCTCGCGAATCCTCCTCAGAGCCTCGCCCAAGTTGCGGCACCCGCACACGAACGGGATGCGGAAGTTGTGCTTGTTGATGTGGTTCTGATCATCCGCCAAAGTCAACACCTCGCTCTCATCAATATAGTCAATCCCAATCGCTTCGAGAATCTGGGCTTCGACGAAATGCCCAATTCTCGCTTTCGCCATCACAGGAATGGTCACAGCTTGCTTGATCTCCTTAATCATCTGCGGATCGCTCATCCTCGCAACCCCGCCTTGCGCGCGGATGTCAGCCGGCACGCGTTCGAGAGCCATGACAGCGCACGCTCCAGCCTCCTCAGCGATGCGTGCTTGCTCGGCGTTAACGACATCCATGATAACCCCACCACGCAGCATCTGGGCTAGACCGACTTTGACGGAGAAAGGCGATTGCTTGGTGCCGGTGGCTTCTGTGATGGCACCGTTGCCGTAGACGGTTACAACGCCGCTGCCTGACATGATTGGTTGGTGGAGAAGAAAACCCTAAAGGAGTTGTTGGGGGAGAGATGAGGATTGAAGGGATGAGAATGGGAGTTGGGGAGGCGGAAAGTTGGGGAATTTATAGTGGCAATCAGTGGCTTGAAACATTGCACATTTCTCAGATCTCTATGCTCTCTCGATCTCATTTCTTTTCTATTTTGATTCATTAAAGATGGAAAAAAAATCAACACAAAAAATATCATACTTTTCTTTTTTATTTTGATTCATTAAAGATGGAAAAAAATGAAGACAAAAAATATCATACTTTCGAGAAATTGTGATTATGGGACATACTAGATTAAGTGGTGAAACCTAGTATCGCACGTAGAATTTGAGATTTGATTAGATTAGGGTTGGTGGTTAGTGGCAGTGGGTAGGTGATTAGATTAATTTTGGTGACAAGAGAGCAAGAAGAGATGGGAGTGGAACCATCTTTTGTCTCATCCAAATAACTTAAAGAAAATATTTGATTCTTTGACCACTTGATGACCAGAGGTGGACAAATGGAGAGGGAGTTTTGTGGAGATAACATGTCCAACCGGTGGCTATCTTGCGCACCACGATTCAATTTTCTTTTTATATATTAAATAAAGAGATATTATACGACATAAATTTAATCTTTCAAATTATTCTTAATTTAACACAAGCAATGGGCCAGGATCAAAACATAGGCCCAGTTGCAAACAGTCCATTAAGAAACAGACTGATGGGGAGAAGCCTAATGTGACGTGGCGTGATGTGATTGGCGAAATGACGTGGATCATGAATGGACTTTTGCGTTTCTGGAAGCATGTTGGCACGAGTCGGAGCTTATTGTTTTCTCGATCGGGAGTCGACGAGGGAAGGCAATGGCGAGAATGAGATCAGTTTTTGTGTCAATTGTGATTCTCGTTGTGATTGGATATTTCGCTGTCGCAGAGGTATGATTGTGGCATTTTCATCTTGAGCTTTTCGATCTGTGGACCTTAGTGGTAGATAGAGAAGTGATGCAGGTAGTAAAGTGATATGTTGGTAGTTATAAGAAGTAAGAGTTTTTAGAGATTTTCTGGGTTGGTAGATAGAGATACTGTTTATGGATGAGAACTGAGATATTGTGAATTGGATTTCAGGCCAAGAAATCCAAGGATTTGAAGGAGGTGACTCACAAGGTTTTCTTTGATGTGGAGATTGATGGGAAGCCAGCTGGTATGTTTTGGAGTTCTTTTAAAGCTAGTTTAGACAGCTTTATTGCCATGATTGCTATTGGAGTAATTAAGTAATTAGATTGGGTTTTGAAACCCTGAAGAAATGTTTGTGCTGCTATAGGTATAGCCGTATAGTGTCAGTGGTTTATGATAATAAGGATGTGATCGTATAACCTGTTTTGCAGGCCGTATTGTGATGGGTCTTTTTGGAAAGACGGTGCCCAAAACAACCGAGAATTTCCGAGCTCTTTGCACTGGTAAAGTTAGTCATTTTTTGGTTCATTTTTCATCATCCATAATTTCAGTGAGAACTGAAAAGCTAATGAAGCGATCTTGGATATTTCTGATATTATTTACAGGAGAAAAGGGCACTGGTATAAGTGGCAAGTCTCTCCATTACAAGGGTAGCAGTTTCCACAGGATTATTCCTAGCTTTATGCTCCAAGGTGGTGACTTCACCTTTGGTGACGGAAGAGGTGGAGAATCAATTTATGGACTCAAGTTTGAAGATGAAAATTTTAAGATCAAGCATACTGGACCAGGTACGCTCATTTCTAATTAAATTTTCATTTTACCAACTAATTTCACTGCAAGAGTTTATCATTAAAGGAATGCTCGTTGCCTCTAAATTGATCAGGACTCCTTTCTATGGCAAATTCTGGCCCTGACACCAACGGGTCGCAATTCTTCATCACGACAGTGACAACTAGCTGGTAAGTATGCACCATCTACAAACAAATGGAGTGACGGCAGATTGCACATAATGGTTTAGAAAGAGTAGTCTTGAAGGTGTTCTTATTGATTTGCTATATAGACCCTTCCGTTTCAACAAGACCCTTTTATCTGGTAGATTTTTCAGTTTGAACTTTCCGTCTCCGAGTATTTATTTTTCACATTTCTATAAGTTGATTTTCCGTTAGTTGTGGGAATGACATTGCTTCGCGTGATTTAAATTGTGACAGGTTGGATGGGAAGCATGTTGTGTTTGGAAAGGTGCTCTCGGGGATGGATGTTGTATACAAGGTGGAAGCTGAAGGCAGGCAGAACGGCACCCCCAAGAGCAAAGTTGTGATTGCTGACAGTGGGGAACTTCCTCTGTGATTCTGCTTCCATTATTTATTTACGAGTTTTCAAGTGTCAACAATTTTCAATGTTGTGAGAAATGTATCTGCACTTCCCTCCCTTGATATCTCTTGATACAGTTAATTTCTTCACGACCCTTTGACAAAATATTGTTGCATTTTTAAGGAGGTAAAAAGCTTTGAATATTTGTTGGCTTGCTTCTAGAGAGCTATTTTTGTCAGCAACTTCCCCTTCCAAGATAGAAATAAAATGTCAAATCAAATTGTAAAACAAACTCGACCATTATTTACAGTTTCAAAGTGAGATATGCATGCTGTTGTAGAATATATACTTGAGATTAGTAAAATCTTGAAACGACAAGTGATACACAGGAATACTTATATACACTGGTAAAATATATATGACACTTTGATCCGGTTCAATGAGCTACAAGACGTCTATATATATATATACACTGTATAGTTTGGTTTGTTGGCCATTTGTAAATATTTCAACTGTCCTTGATGTATCTGTTGGTGTATCTTCCCATAGTTCGGCTGGTAAGAGAAGGTCGCATTGTCACAATGACAGACTCGTTGGCTCCAGCTTTCAATGCCGTTTTACCAGCTTCTAAAAATCTTTTGACTGCATCCTCGGCATATGCATTGCCTTCACCGACAGTCATGCTATGGCCAAGATGGGGATAAGTGTTGAGAACATAGTCACCGTTGAGTTGGGAAGCAAGTTGAATCATCTCCACTTGGAATTCGGACAGTCTTTCATCTTCCTTGGGTCCTCTTGGCCTCAAACTCGTCTTCACCTCGGGCAGGGTTACTGTGAAATTAACCCGAGTGACAAAAGACGTGAATTATTACTATAAGCAAGAAACCTAAAAAGTAGTCTGCATATGATGTATAAAACATGTAACATATAACATAAATATACAAGAAAAAGATTAATTGATTGAACCAACATGTGCCTTGGAATTTACCATCATGGAGTAGCCATCGAACTTAACTCTCTTCAGTTGATTGTGAACGGTTCACCTTAGTTATTTCATTAGCAATGTTCAAACTTAATTTCCAGCACATGGACAGAAAAGAAACAAACCTGGGCAGTCAGTGCGAGGAGTGTCACGTAGGTGAAAGTAACTTTCGAAGGTACCAGCCCATGCGTCCCTCTTGGTTAAGAAGTTAGACTTCAGGTTGAAAAGCTTTTTTACTGTTGCAGGTATGGAAGAATGCTCGAACTGTGAACTCGGGGTTGGTCCAGCAGGTTTATGGATCACTGCATCGTATAATCATTTGGTAAATGTATAATATAACAAAGGTGCAGCTTAAAAACATAGCGACTGATCCAATAGTCATGTGCAAAAGCTGCAACTGATTTAAATCATGAGCTGGGAAAAGCTGAAGACAACATATCTAAGGCACTAACCTAAAGAGTAAGTTAAAAGCAAAGACAACTAAGGAGCGACCAACAAAAGAGGTTTGCTTCTTGTTGAACAACTTCACCAAAAGACAGAAGACCATTTAAAGCAACAACATACCAGCAAAAGCACAAGTTAAAAATCATCACTCTACAATCTCAATAAACATACATACAGGAAAAAATCATCATAGAACACACAAAGACTTAACCACACAAGATGAACTGAAGTTAAAAACTTGTTCCTTTCCATCTTCAACATACTAATTACTAACATAACTGTACCACGAATTATTATTGTCCAGTAGCCTGTCAGTGAGAAGAGGAAATGACTGTACTCCAATCAATACAAGCAATGAAAACCCAAATACTGCCAGAAGAAGATTTTCACTTAATCGGTAACAACACAATGAACAAAAAGCTTCAGCTATGCATTATCTGAAGCTACAAACTTGAGTTGCTCCTATCAGAAAAACAAAAATACAAGCAACACCTATTATAATATTGCCTTCCACTAGCCAGTCAACAAGAACTAGATGATTCTAAGACAATTCAGCAAATGACCAGACAAAAATTACCAGCAAAAACACAAAACTAAATAACGACAGAAGCATAAACAATTCAAACCATAGAACATACCTGTTCCCTTCTCAATCCAAGGTGAGATCAACAAGGTGGGGACCCTCACACCCAACCGATTAAACCGAAAATAAAATGGATCAGGTCCAATAATCCCATCAGGATTAGGAACCCCAGAAACTGGCGTAGGCACATGGTCATAAAACCCGCCATGCTCATCATAAGTAATCAAAATAGCCATCTCATTCCACTGGGGACTAGATCTCAAAGTGTCATACACCTCCTTCACAAACCTCTGCCCGTGCGCCATGTCGTGAGATGGATGATCATCGTTGGCAGGAAACAGCTCCACATCAAAGTAACGCTGCTCGATCACTGCGTAGTTTGGCAGCTTTCCCTGCTTAGCATGTAACTTGAACTTTAACGAATAGTCATGAAACTTAGTTACATGCTTCAGCTTCCTCAAGCTCTTGAAAAACAACGTAGCTGGAATGTTCTGGTAATAAATCCCAAAAGTCAAATCGTTCTCATCCAACGAATCGAAAATCGTCTTCTGAGGAAATCCATGGATCAGATCCTTCCGAACGTTACTCGTCGCGCCGTGCGACGTCGATGAATGGATGTAAAACCGATTCGGCTGAGTCGACGCCGGCACCGACGCAAACCACCGGTCGAACACCGCGAATTCGTTGGCCAGCGAGGTGTAGACTGGCAACAATTCCGGCTTAAACCCAGCCATCACCGTCTTCGAAAACCCTTCGCTCATATTCTCCGCCTGCTGCGCAAATCCATTCATCGGCGCGGGGTGAGCCGAGCAGTCCTCCGAGCCAAAAATCTGCTCCCGTATCGCTTGAAACGAGTGGCCAGGATCAGCGTCGACGAACACCGCTTCGTCTGAGACGAACACTTCAGGCGAGTTGGGGTCGGAGACAGATACGCGGTTCGATTCTTTCCCGGTGAGTCCGTTAATTCCGGGTCGGGTCGACTTGAGCCATCCCAGGACGTGGTCAAATGATCGATTCTCCATTACTACGACGACTAGGGTTTTGATCGGCCCCTTAACTTTACGGTGCTTGTGGAAGTCGAAATCGAGCGATTGAGATGGCGTGACTAGTAAGTACAGTACGAAGAACATCGTACCAGTGGTGGCGGAGGGGGCTACGTTTGAGCTCCGGCGAAGCGTCATCGTGGCCGGCGGTTGAACGGCTAAGTAGCCGTCGGTTCTGGTTTTTGCAGAAAAAGTGGGTGGAGGAGTTACACCATGAACGCAGAACATACTAATTTATAAAAGATTAATAAATAATTATTTATAAATAATATTTTATTTGATTACTTTACGTCTTTATTTATAGTAATTAAATAATTATTTGAATTTAAACAAATACTATTAATAATTCAAATTGGAGATCAACTGCCAAACCAATTATTTAACACGTCATAATAAGACGACAGCCGGCATATTTTTCGTCACAAATTCGAATATCCAAAACACCGCGTTTTGAAAATCTGAGGCACAGGTATGAAGTTCGTGGCAAAGTAAAGTTCGCAAGTGTAAACAAAAATCTTCCATGACTAATTGACTACAAATGATGTCATTATACAATTTCTTTTTAGCAACTAGGAAAGCGAAGTGTTGTTTGACTGAAGCTTCTATTATTAAAACGCAGCGTTTAAGTATATATATCGTCCTTGTCATATGGTTGATTTGGTATTGAAAAATTAGGGTTTTCGTTTGCGTTAGGGTTTGAACGAAATTCGGAGCGATGAATCCGTTGACGCAGGTAAAGGGGATACAGCAGATCAATAAGAGGGAGGCGGCGCTTGGGATTTCGGATGGGGCGTCGTGGCACGCAAAGTATAAAGACTCGGCTTATGTGTATGTTGGAGGGATTCCGTTTGATCTCACCGAAGGGGATCTTCTCGCAGTTTTTGCGCAGTAAGCAGATTCATTGTCGAGCAAATTTTATTTCTTTTGTTGTTTTGGATTCTAATTTGATGGCTATATTGAAAAAGGGGTGTATTGGGAACTTGGTCGGCATGCTTAGCTTAGATTGCTTGTGTTTGAACTTTGAATTGGAGATTTGCTGCGGTTGCAGACTCCGGGGATTGAAGTTTATGACTTGAGGACTTTTTGAATTGTTTGGAGTTTAGGATTTTAGTGGTACATGATAATGGTTCTGAGCTGTGCTTTATGCTCAATTATGCAACTTTCTAATTTGCTGGCAAACCCTTTGTATTGGTATCAACTCGGTTCTTTAACGGTAGATTTTAGGGTTCATTTAAACTTTATCTCTGGGATTGGTTATGATGTCAATTCTGAGAGTTTATTTCGGGGAAGCGTAGGGTTGGTTTTTGGTTCAGATTATCATTAAACATGTACCATGACTCTAGTAACTTTATAACTTTCCCCTTGACTCGTATGCCTAATATCTTTCTTTAAATGACTTGTAGGTATGGAGAAATTGTTGATGTTAATCTCGTGAGGGATAAGGGCACTGGAAAATCGAAAGGATTTGCGTTTGTTGCATACGAAGACCAAAAAAGTACAAACCTTGCTGTAGGTGTGGATCTCTTAATATGCATCAGTGTTGGCGAGATCATATGTTTTATTTTCAGATAATTTAGGTTTTAACTTATGTTGTGTTGTGCAGATAATTTGAATGGGGCTCAGGTTTTAGGCCGAACAATAAAGGTTGATCATGTTGAAAAATATAAGAAGAAGGAAGAGGAGGACGAAGAAACTGAACGGAAAAAGAGGGAGGCACGAGGAGTGTGCCGTGCATTCCAAAAAGGTGAATGCACTAGAGGAGCTGGATGCAAATTTTCACATGACGAGCAAGTAAGTTCATAGAAACCGTAATTTTTCATGTTTGTGATACAACTCTTTGTAATGTTTTTGATGTTTTAAGAATGTCCTGAAATGTGACCAACTAGTATTTACAAAGTTTCTATGTTTGGTCATTAAATATGTGTATGCATCATATACTGATGGTTTCGGGTTTGCTTTGTAACTCCTTCAACTGCATTCTTGTCACGTGCAGCTCTTTCATGATAGACAATACTGTCAGACCTATCCTTACGTTTTATGCAAACTGGAAAATGTAGTGTTGGTGTCATAACGCATAATTCATTAACCTTTAGGGCTTGGCTTAACTGAATTGTTATGCTAACTTTTTATGGCACATTATGACAGAGAGCTGCAAACACTGGATGGGGAGCTGATGAGAATAGAAATGCAAGATGGGGCCATGACAAACATGAGGGTCCTGCAAAGAGTGAGAGGAGACCTGATATTCCAAGACCAGACAATAGAGACTACAGAGCTACTGAAAAATATATGAAAAGTTCGCATTCAAATGGTGATAGGGTCCCTGATGGCCCTAATATAGACAAATCACCCGTTAAATCTAGAGGCAGTAGAGACTTCAAACATTCAGAACGGAGGGAAAAGGAAGTGATGCCCAAGGAAGATATTGGTAGAAGGGTAAGCGAGAAAAGATCCACAAGGGATACGACCTCACAAGATAGTTATGATAGAAGACACAAAAAGAGATCCAAGATGGATGATCCATCCTTTCCACGAGATGACAATGATAGAGAGAAGCGGTCGGCTAGTCACAAGGACCATTCATCAAATCGCCATCGAGACAGAGATGATCATCGCAAGCGCTAATATTAAACCTGAAGCCACTCCGAGACTGATACGTTTGAAGCCGGAGTTGGGATTGTATGATGTCTCCAAATCATCAACTGTGGTAGTTTTTGAAACCTCCTAAAGCAGCACTAGAGAGTGTCAACCGGTGTATATTTTTGTACTGGGCTTCTTCTAATTTCTGATCCTCTATCTCTGGGCTTAGCATGGGCCGCGGCCCATTTGATTGCTTTTCTTATTATGAATAAGGTAATAGTTTAATGCAAATTTATGTTCCAATACATTTTTGCAATGTATTGCTGTTTATCGACAAGTTTCAAATGTCAATCTCGAATCGATTTTCACCGGTCTATTCTTTTGACATGTTTTTTTAGGTAGATTACATAAAAGGCGAGTTGAAAATAAATTCGTGTCGAAACTTGAGTATGAAATGGTACAAAACACAAGTCGAAAGTGATGAAAGAGATGTAGCGAAAGACACAACCCTGCGATTTCAGGACACACCAAACACTATCTGAATGACTAGATTGCCGAAATGCTCAAAACCCTAATGAGTGGTGCTCGTCTATACTAAATCTATGAACCAAATCATTACGCGACCCGTGGCTCTGAATTAGCCGAGGAAAATGGCTCGACCATCGCTTTCGAAAGCCATGTTGGCCATGATATTTATTTGTGATCGGATGCATGCGTCATAACATTGAAATTTATAAATAATATATGTCATTCGGTAAAGGTGCATTACACTGTGTCGACGAGCGGTTCAATTTATCGGACCGGCTGCGGTTGTTAATGGGTTTGTTCGAGTGAGGTTTTATTTGGGGTTTCTCTGTAATCAAGCACATGCCATTTTAGCCTTTAGGGATGAAAATACTGCTTTTAAAATGCTGATTAGATAAGGAGATTGGCGTGGCGTTGGTGTTTGGATGTCGTTGTCGTCACGCTTTTGGCCCACTAATCCACCATGTGCTCTATGGGCCCAGCCCAATCTCGGGCCCATTTTCACACCACCATTCTCGTTGTTTTATCATCACCTTACATTATCTATCAAAATCATTTTATTCTAGATCGCAACTTGAAATATTTCTTTAACAAATCTAATAATAAGTTTATTTTCAGTCAATAATATAATTTTGTATAATCTAAATAGTTAAGCCGAATTTCATGATCACCTCTCTAAGAGGGAAGTAGTTCGATTGACATTTATTGCTGTGAAATTATTAGTTGTCGGTTCGTGGATGTTGTTCCCGGGCATGTCCAAGTATATGTGTTTGTTTGAAACCTCATCGATTAAAATGAATTAAATATTTTAAAAAAATGAATCAACGTTTAAACCGGGGCAAGTGATGGCATGCGTATGTACAGGCATTGCTGTCTGCTGATGAGTCCCTGGTGGATGAGGGAATCAATGAACAATGCAGTCCATGGAACAAGAATGCCTGCATGCGTCCATGCACGCAGCTAAGCTATACACACGTAGCATACAACGTTGTCAAATGCTAATTTGCTTGCAACAAAAAGATAAACATGGACGTATAGATCGTCTTATACAAGAATAATTAATTGCCTGCAATTGTCAATGTCTCATCTTTCTATCCTCTTCGTCCCCTGACAAGAAGATAACACAATCATGTTTTGTGTCTCATGCAGGATTACTGCCAAGCCATGCCTGAGGCTCGTTGATGAACGATGGAGCATAAATGTAGGTGGCTGCGCGTCCAGTCGAGTGTTTTACTCATCAAAATCACTTTGGCGTCTTTAGGTTTCATAGATTCCAACTCAACTTTAATACAAAAACCAATTATTCATCAGCATGTAATCTTATTTCACGAACTTAAAACGTGATTGGTTTATTTTATGTTAGACCGTACAGGTGTCGAATCTGTACGGGTTAATGGTCCGAATCAGCCTGCTCGTTATCTCGTCCTCCGTGCTTTCATTATGGACCGTAGATTGAAATAAAAGTGAAAAAAAAAAATTCAAACCAATATAAAATTCCGAGGAGATGTGACGAGAGCCGTTGATGGCGAGGGCTGACGTCAACATTTAATTGGCCTTCAAGTATTTTATAGCATCATAACTTTGAGCTATTTTAAATTTTATTTGATTTAAGTCCATACGATTATGGACCGTCAGTTCCTCATCTCCTCAGATCGTTCCTCGATATCCTCAAATTAAATCATTTATATATTTTCCATAATAATACAGTGGTTACCAAAAATACTGGCCACGTGGCGAAATATGATCCCTCGGATGAACTCCGATTCCCCGTGAAATCCGGTTCGAAAAGTAAGGCGAGTATTCTCACTTCTCATCTCAACAACACCGCTTGACTCGGAAAATTCATAGCAAATTGAGCCGTTAAACCAGCCGGTCTGCGGATTGAAACAGTATGAACCAGGTGGAAGGAGGCGAGCACGTGACCAGAATGGAAATAATCACATTATTATTAGTATATAAAATCAGAATTAAGAAGGTGATTAAGTGTTAAGTATAAATAGGATATTGTAGAGGAGAGAGTGTAGTGTACGGCCATGATCGACACTGTGAAGATTTTTGTGAAGAAAGTTCCAACGAGTTTCTTCGTCTTCTTCTTCGTCCTCGGATAACTCAGTAGCAGCCGTCTCGCATATTTATACAGACAGTAGCGCAGAGAGAGTGTTGAGTCGTAATTAAGCTGTTTAACAGCCTGCAGAAGCTACTTCGCCGGAGCGGAATTGAGTGATAGTCGGGGGTCGGTAGGCTTTGGAGGTCTGGTAAACAGGTGAGAGTTTGGCGGTCTATTGTTTCGAGCTGAATGTTGTGGTGTATGTGGATCTGTGTTGTGGTTTTGTGTGCCGATTGTGGTGTTGAATTAAGTGGTGTTTGTTAGTGATTTATTTTGTCGTGATCCGATTACGAATTTTGTGGGAGAAATAACGAGGAGACGTGGCTAGGGATTTAGTTCGAGGATTAGATGTACCGGAAACTGGCAAGCGACTGCAGTTTGTTAAGCTAAGCATGTTTATTTAATCAGGCGTGTAACAGTTTTGGAATTGTGAATTGCATTCTCGACTTTCTGATTTCGTCGGATGCATACTTTCTGTTGAAGCTTTTTGTTTTAATTGTTTGTTTGATGATCGCCGGTGGTTGATGTGTTGAATTTTAAGATGGATGATTTGTTTAATGGTGTTTTAGGTTTTTGACGAGTTGAGGAGAAGAAAGTGAACTACTTTATTCACAGAGGATCTTCAAAAGGGGAAGAATTGGAGAGTTCCATTAAGGGAGTCCTTTTATCATCAGTTTTGAGATTGATTTAATTGATTTGGGTTCTCAACTGACGAAATGGGAGTAAAGGTTGCTGTTGCAGCATTGAATTGGGCACAGCCAATTGTTCATCACTCTCCATCGTCTTCCCAAGCCCTAGCCTCAGCAGTTTCATCTTCCTCAACTTCTACAAGGCGGAATAATGGTGCACTTAGATGCGTCAGGAAATCATCAATATATGGTGCTCCCTCAACTAATCTCTACAGGTCTAGATCTTTTGAGATTCAGAAACCCAAAATGCAGATTATTAAGAGAGCGTGCAGTGCCAGTTTAGACGCGTTTTCAGATGAGGAGTTCTCAAGCAAGATTCAGGAATTAGCTCTTAGATTCCAGCTTTCAGACGATGAATCTGATAATGAGAGTACCTCAACCGAAGTTGAATCAGAGATGATATTTGATTCTGTGGATATGAGAAGTGCCAATATGAGCCATGCAAATAATAATTTCCCAGAAGATTCTGAGGTGGATAGAGTACAGCCACCATGGATGGGGAGTGAGCAGGAGTGGTCGATGGGTGAGGAAATTATTCCAGCAAGTATTGAATGGAAGGCAAATTGCGTGGATCTTCCTCTATCTCTCCGAATTATTAAAAGGAAGAAACAGTGGGGAGAAGGAGTTAAGGAGGTTGGAGAGGCTGCCTATTGTTCGGTCAAAAGGGCCTTTTCCTCAATGGTATTTATAATTCGTGAGCTTCACAGCTACTCCTTGCAGATGAGAGAGCTTATACAGTACGAGGATTTGCAAGGGATTTTGTCTCGAGTACAGACGGAAATGCATGCTTCTTTTGTGTGGCTGTTTCAACAAGTGTTCTCACCCACCCCTACGCTCATGGTGTATGTCATGATGTTGCTTGCGAACTACACTGTGTACTCCATGGGAAATAATGCAGCCCTTGCAGCTGTGCCTCCAACTTTTTACTCATCATCCGCCACTGAGTCTGTTTCCTTCTTAGACGCTGAGGATAAACAGGGATCAAAGTTTGATTCATCTATACTAAAAAGTTTTACAGTCTCTTCATCTAGTGGAAAAACTGCTTCAATTGGCGGAGGCAGTGGCGGTGGTGGGAAGTTTAAGCAAATTGCTAGCGGAACTGAAGGGGGTGATTGGTTTAGAAACTCAGAACATCATAGATCGATCATTCCAGATGGGGTTTCTCATTTGTTAGGAAATTCAGCTAGCAAGACAGACTCTGCATCAACTGAAGAGACGTCTGTAGTAACTAGTGAAGAAGAATTGAGGTTGTGGAATTCAATCGTGGAAGAGGCTGAAAAGATGCAAGAAGAATTCAAAGATGCAGCACTTGACCATGATACTATAAAAAGATTTGTATCTCCTGTAACGGCCAGGGTTGACGAGGATGACTACACAGACTACCTTAGAACGGAGCATCTATATCAAACAAGCATAGCCCTTGACCCCCACAATCCACTACTTCTAGCCAATTATGCGCAGTTTCTCTACCTGGTGACCCATGAATTTGAGAGGTATGTTTCAGATCTCATTAACTTTAATAGTTCAATCATTGTGTTTCTAGTTTTAGGTTCTTAAAATTCATACAATTTGAAAGCTTGATGCTTGGTAGTCGATTGAGCACTAGGGTTGAAAATGTACAGTTGAGATGATTTTGGCTGGATGGTTGTAGATAAATCTTGATAACAACATGTATGGTGCCAGTTTTTTCAACTCCCAACAAGATGATGATATCTTAAGTTTTTAAATTTATGTCGTGGAGTTGGATTGTCGTAGTTATACTTATCTGCTTAGTATTTGTTTATGTAGAGCGGAATATTATTTCAAGAAGGCGACGTCTGTGGAGCCTCCTGATGCAGAGGCTCACAACAAGTATGCAACATTTCTTTGGATGGTGAAAAAAGACTTGTGGGCAGCAGAAGAATCGTATCTAGAAGCCATCTCAGCTGACCCAAGCAACAGTTACTTGGCAGCCAACTATGCGCATTTTCTATGGAACACTGGCGGTGAAGATACCTGCTATCCTCTATCCTCTACTACAGACGATGCCTAATACCCCAAGCCAAAGCTCTAACTCACCGGACAATCATATCATCAGTAGAGGACTTTTCAGGACCAGGCCCTCTCCCATTCATTTCAGCAAAGTAAAAAACCACAATAACGAGACCATCTTATTACATATACTCACCAGATCCCAACTATTTTCCCTTTCCTTTTTTGAGTTCAATACTGGGAGGAGGACTTGGGCTCCTGACAAGGCGGTAAACATTGGTAAATGTGAACGCTTTTGCCTTAGAGATCTGGGAATCTGAAAAGATAATAAATATGATGATAATGTTAAGTCATTACCCTCTATTTTCTAATTCTCTATCATGTAACAAGGTCACTGTAATTATCCTCCACACGATGGCCTCGTCTTTATGAACTCCCACTTCGACCCTCCCATATCAAATCTTAAACTGGGAAAAAGAAGTGAGAAAGCAACTACACGAGACTTCTGGGGACACACGCATAGAGATAGATCTGATCATATGGAGATTGAGAATAATTAATACAGGGTTGATAATGTTATGTTGCTTGCTTTTCACTTTAGGTGGGAAGACACAGGCGCGAGATATGGGCAGGCAAGCAAATGTTTGGTCCTTCCTGGAGGCTGCCTAGATCGAGTTAGTTAGGTCAAGCAGAAAACGACGGTCGCTTCACGTGTTTATTCATCACATCACTAATTTATGTGCCACATAGGTAGCGTAAAACGCGTATTATTTATATCTAAAATGCAACCCCACGAGTATATAAAAGTAATTATATCAAAATTAAATCGAAAAAGATGATAACACAAGGAAGGCATATTAATTTTAGAATGAAAATTCAATATTACAACACAGAGGTGTAGTATAACACCATATGGACAATTTCATACCATCCATTTGGGCCTTAGGGGGAAACGCAGCCCCAGCCCATCTCACTCCATCCACTTCACCGCAAAACGACGTCGTTCTTTTCTCATGCGCTAGCATCACCAACTCCCGCCAGCTCGCGGGGCTGCAGGTACACCCTCAGCCCATCTTTCAAAAAAAGTGTAAGGGACATCTTCTGTTCCACACTGTGCCCTTCAACCGGCCGCAGCCGATACCTCAGCAGCACGGCCGTAGCCACTGACTTCATCTGCAAGTAAGCCAAGTCCTTCCCTAGACAAGTCCTCGGCCCCGCATTAAACGCCACAAACTTGTACCCTTCCTTAGGCGGCTCAAACTGATCCTCTTTAGGCGACAGCCACCTCTCCGGCTTGAACTCCAAGCAATCCTCGCCCCATATCGCCTCCATCCTCCCCACCGAGTAAATCGAGTAAGTCACTGTGGAGCCGGCTGGGACAAATGTCCCATCCGGCAACACATCGTCCGCTACAACGTACTTAAAATCCTCCGGCACCGAGGGATATAATCGCAAAGTCTCCGCCAATGCAGCCTTCAAATAAACCAACCGATCCGCTTCATCGAACCCAATTGGCTCGTTGGTCCAATTCTTAACATCCTCGCCACGTGTCGATTTTAACACCGTAGATATCTCCTTGATGATCTTACTCTCCACCCTCGGATTGTTCATTACTTTGTAAAAGAACCAGCTCATCGCGACTGATGACGTGTCACGTCCAGCTAGGACGAAGTTGAGCGCGATGCGTTGTAAAATATCGCTGGGAAACGGCTCGCCGTTAACGTCACGTTTTTTCATGAAGCGGGAGATTAGGTCATCTGACGGCGTTCCTTTCCTGGCCGTTATGGCCCCCGTCATGTAATTGTCAATAACTTGGAGGCTGTTTTGTAATTTCTTCTCAGCTCCGAAATTGAACAGCTTCTTCAACCGCCATAAAAAACCTGGGTAGAGCAGCCTTTGTAGAGTCGCTTCGGTCGCGGAGTCGAACGCGATCGCGAACGGATTCTCCGGCATATCCGGCGAGAGCGTTTCCGGATCCTTCCCGAACGTCAACCCGCATATGTTGTCGAACGTCAGCCGGAGAAGGAGATCCTGCAAGTCGACGGATTTCTGACCGGCGACCGCGATCTCGAGAATTTTCCATAATCGGTTTTTGATGGTGCGGCTCACCCAGCGGGCCATCGCTTGGCGGAGCGTGCGAGTGGTGAACTCGAGCGCCGCGGTCTTGCGCTGGATCAGCCATGTTTCGCCGTCACTGTTGAAAATGCCTTGACCTAGAAGATCGTGGAAAGCGGTTTGCCAGGTCGGTCCCTTAGGGTAATTTTCGAATCGAGTGCGTAGAATGTGTTCAATGTTTTTAGGGTTGCAGGTGACGGTGTAGAAGCCTTGTCTGCGGGCGAGGAAGGGGATGGCGATGGTGGTGGTTTGGTAGGTGGCGGAGGGGGTTTTGCGGAGGTTTTCGGCTACCCAGTCGTGGAAGCGGCTACGGTTCCAGAAGAGGAACGGGAGGGAGCCGAACAGAGGCCAGACTTTGGGGCCATTTAGCCTGCTGGCTAGCATTGAGAACCAGATTAGGTAGGATGAGATAAATGCAGCTGTGATGAACATCATTGTTTCAGAATCCATATTGCTTGATAGATGACGGTGGTGGTGGGTTGGTAATTGTGAGTATGAAGATGAAATGATCAATTTTCGGTTGGTCGATGAAGGGTTTGAATATGGAATGAGAGAGATGGGGAAGTAAGTGGGGAGTGTATATATACAGGACTGGAGGTGTATTTGATCAGAAAATGCTATGGTTCTTCCGGTTGTTGAGAAATGCTGAGAAACATATGGAAGCTGTATGGTTGGGTTTGATATGGAAATGTTGGCCTACGAGGAAGGAAGAAAAGAAGGTATACTTCACAAGAAAATAAACCTGAAACCAGAGGCCAAGCCATACATGAGGTCTACAGTTAAGCAGAGACACTTGGGTAATTCCTCAACATGAAAGTATTAGTCTTGTTCTGTATCTGGTGGTTGATTTTACATATTTGCATCTTTATTTGATTAGAAAATGGTTATGTGAAATGGGATTTTGGTGCACGGTTCAAACACAGATTACCAATAGATTAGGATGATGCCCGTCATTAAATGTTGATGTTATCAACATATGTTGACACAAGTGTCTGGTTTGAAATCTGAGAGATCTTTTTGCACTGGTACAAGCTTTGTTGGCTGGTGGACCATTTGGTTTTTTATTCCACTGTCATATCTTTGTTTGTGTCTATGTGGTTAGAATTGGTTAACCGGTTTTGAGAATCTGAGTTTGTTGTTATTCAAACACTGTTAGTCTAATGGTCATCATCTTTCACTCATTTTTCTGATTGTTTAAAATGTCTGCATGATTTATATCCAGCTGGGTAAAATAAGCCTCATTTTTGAAGCTTGTATATCAATGTAAGTATGAAATACATGCTGGTTCATATAAAAAAATATGTGTAAACATGGATTCAATGCAATGGAACCTCCATTATTTATCACAAAGTAGCTCATCTGTATAGCTCTGTTCGATTTTGTTTGGATTAGAGTAATTTGGCCATTTGTTATATGTTGTACGGAACAACTTTGCATTTATATAATACTACTGTTGACAACTTTGTTAAATGCAAATGGAATTAAAAAACTGAGCATGGGTATGAAGACACACGTCTAAAGTTGAAATAGATTACGCCATTCTTAGTCCTAAGTAGATCAACCACAGGCCACAGCCCTCGCCTCAAATATATGGAAGGAACTATTTAAGAGTGAACCACCTTTCTCTGGTGAACAACACAGTTGCCTTAAACAAATCGGCCGAAATCTATGTGCATACGTCGAAAATCACTTTAAGGTTTTCAGTCTGCTAGCCAGCTAAGCCCCATCAAAGTTCTAGTGTCTTTATTATTGTTAACAGCTTCTTGTTGCAGCAACAGTGCTAGGATGTTCCAACAACTTCCTTTGAGGAAATCAGATGTTAGCAAGAGTTGGCACTTGGATTTGCAACTCTGCCGGGTAGAGGGAGATCTGGGAGTCTCTGAACTGTTTCCATTAAACGAACTCAGTTAAACGAGCACTTCAGATAAGATCATGGAGGTGAACTCTGCTACGTGTCAATATTTCTAGCCATACATTTTCTGGAAGAGTTCCTCCTCAACTTCCTTTCCAATGCAAATTGGAAAATATAAGGGATCGATAGGATAAGACACTTGTGGAGAACTTGTGCTACAAACACTTCCTTTGTAATCACCAACAATGATACGTGCATCTAATGGTTCTAAATGAATTCAACAAGAACCACATACAATATATTACACGCTCTTCACCTTCGTAAACCATATACTAGTAGTGTTCTACACATCTCAAGTCATCCCAGACGGACGTATAAAGTTCCAGAGTCTCAAGCTTGCCATGATGTCCTTACCCTTATCTTTTACTCCAGCCTCAACCAGAATATTTGTTGCCACAGCGACCAAAAGCACAAGCGGAAGCTCCACCGCAGGCGGAAGCTCCCAAGAGAAGGGGTTTTTTGACTGGCTCGGTGGTCTCTTGGCAAAGGAGGACCAACTGCTTGAGACTGATCCCATTCTCAAGAAGGTGGAAGGAAAAAGCACCACTGGAACTGGAAGCAAGAAGAATACTGTGGAAGTGCCGCAGAAGAAGAAGAATGGTGGATTCGGAGGCCTCTTCTCCAAGCAATGAATACAACTTCCAAGTATTATATATCATGTAATTCAAATTCAATTCCTGCTCGAGTACTCCTTCCTCTTCTTGGAATGTTGAATAGCTAAAAACATTGCTTTATAGCTCGTCCCATTGCTCGTCTTGATTCATACATAGTATGAGGTTTCCTGCTGGTATGAATTCATCAGTTAGTTAATATAGATGTTATCAATCTCCAAACAAGGAATCACACATTGGAGCATTACTACCTTGAACAACATTTTGAAATAGATCAGAGCTCAAGGGACATATACAAAAAAAATTACTCTATCAACAAAAAACACATTTACAAATCTACGATACAGCACAAAAAACAATGATTTCCATCTCATGTTGTCAATCTTGAAAAATAATTAACGGCCATGCTATAAAATTTTGCACCAACTGAAGCATAAAAATTAACAGCTCCAACTCTCTATTTGTTTCTAGGGATCAATCATAGACACACCACTACAAGGCCAGATTTATATTCGATGAGTAAAGGTAGTAAATTTCTACTAACCTTCTGGCTTGCACAGGGCAGTCCGCTATCAAATCTGGCTTGTCAAGTTGCTCAATTTTGAAACTGCAGTACATCCCATATACACAAAGCTAACTTCTTCACAGTCTGAAGACGAAATTTATATCCCAAAAATGGAAGCAGAAGCAAGTCTCTTACGGCAATCATTTCAAAACTGTGACACGCTTTGTAGAAAAACCCGCTATGAAGTGACCTATAAAACACTTAACAAATGGCTTTAGATTACACATTTCAAAGAGTACAAGTACCGAACTGATCCACAGAGGATGAAACACACTATAATATTAATGGATTGGAAATCCTTTTAATATCATACATATTTTACATTACAACACATTTCACACCACGATCAATTCAGTGTTCCCCGTTTTTGACTAAGAATACCTCACCGCCTCCAGTAATTACAGCATCCAAAAACTCCTGCACTTCCCCTCCATCCTTAAATGCCACCGGAGTTTTAAAATCACTATCCAAATTATACCAAACACCCTCGATCCTCCTTAGCGCAACCCAATGCCTGCCCTTCCACAACCCAGCATACCTCCTGACCGGAACATTAATAACCATACCCATTAACAAATCATCCTCCAGATTAATCATCACAGCACTGTTACGCCGATCATGCCAAACAACTGACTTCTCCTTTTCCTCAACTGCCGCAATCAATACATTCACATCATAGTTTCCAGTAACTGAATTATGATGAGGCTTGAAGAATACCGACAAAGGTGTCCAGGAGACTTTGTCGGGGTCATTCAGAACCAGCCTCTCGGCAATAGCATTGAGCTTCTCTCTTGTGAACACATCTTTCTCCTGAACAAAAAATCAGACTATCTCAAATTTAACATCATTCAAATCCTCAATCAACGCAAATATCTTCCAAAACAAACCCAAATTCAAATTTAACAATCACTTCATTTTTGAAATCAAAGAAAGAGTAAACTATCTACACTAAACCTAATCTTTTCAGTTGCATCTCAAACTTCCAATATGATCAAAATCGAGTCAACACTTTAGTTTCAATAATCAATTTATCATAACATCATTTCCTGAACAAAACCCTAATTCTATATCTCAGAATGAAGCGAATTCTTAACATAGCGTGCACCTGAAAGAGATTGTTGAGTGCGTGCAGAAGGCAAAATTGCAGTCTCTGCTTCTCATGGTAAATCTTCGATTCCGCCATTAGAGACCTCAAAACAGCTTCAGCTTTGAAACCCCAACAATAATCGAATTACGAGCGAGTTTCGATCGCTCGCGTTCGGTTTATTAACTTCCACGGTTTGGTTCAATTGGAAATTTAGAACCGAATGAAGAACGGTTCGATTGCTGATCCTGACAAATTGTGGGCCGTAGCACATATATATTCGGCCCATTTAACGAGCCCAAAAAGCAAGATTACAAAATTTGTGGATAGATAACGCTGCTTCTCGCTCTCTTCTAACTGCTGAAGAAAAAAAAAACTTCGAACCAGCGACAATGGCGACTACCACCGCGACGCCATCGGCTTCCCTCTCTTTCTTTGCCTCCTCTTTATTCTCCACTTCATCGAAAACGAGCCCAAGATTGTTGTTCAGCGCTTCCTCAGCTCCTAACCGATCCCAATTTCGACCCCATTGCCTCATTATCCGTTCTAACCTTGCCGCCACTCTCCCAGTCTTGTCCTTCACTGGAGAGAAGATCGGAGAGACATATCTGACTGTTAAATCTGCGCCGCCGGAGACTGCGCGCGCCGTCGTGCACCGTGGAATAATCACCGACCAGCGGAACAGTCGTAGAGGTACTGCGTCAACCCTAACCCGAGCCGAGGTTCGCGGTGGTGGAAGGAAGCCTTTTCCGCAGAAGAAGACTGGTAGTGCGCGGCGTGGTTCGCAGCGTACGCCGTTGAGGCCGGGTGGAGGTGTGGTGTTTGGTCCCAAGCCGAAGGACTGGTCGATTAAGATTAATAGGAAGGAAAAGCAATTGGCTTTGTCGACGGCGATTGCGAGTGCGGCGGAGAATACGGTAGTGGTTGAGGATATAGAGGGAGGGTTTGATAAGCCGAGTACGAAAGAGTTCATTGCGGCCATGAAGAGGTGGGGGATTGATCCTAAGGAAAAGTCGATGTTTCTGATGACTGAGCTGAATGACAACTTGGTGCTTTCGAGTAGGAACATTGGGACTCTGAGGATGTTGACGCCCAGGACTTTGAATTTGTTTGATATTTTGAATTCGGATAAGTTGGTGCTGACAAAGGGAGCTTTGGAGTATCTGAATCAGAGGTATGGGTTTAATGACGAGAATGATGATGGTGAGGATGACTATGAAGTTGATGAAGGGGAAGAGGAAGGTAATGATGAAGGTTAGGTTGCAAATTTGGATTCTTAGAGGATACGTTTTGGTCAAGTCATGTTTGAGATGGTAGCATTTATAGGACTCTATGTGTCATTGTGAACTTTGATTCGTCCTTGTTATGATATGTGCAGTTGTGGTTTAGTTTTTTTCCAGTCGTTTTGCTTTGGTTTTGTCCTAATAGAGATGGTAGAGTTCTTGGGATAGGTTATGTCAATGTTTACTTTCATTCCTGGTTGGTGTTTGTACTTTCAGCCCGGTATTGTTTCTTTGGTTCTGAGTTTGTTAAATGCATGGACTGACAGTGTTCAACTTTTGGTCTATGGATACGGGTGTTTATAAGTGTAGATAATAGAAGATAAGATCAGGACTTTATTTGAAGAGGCATAGTGAGGGCTCAGGATAGAGTGGTAAGAAGTTACATATGCTGGAAGTATAATGGAGATTTTTTGTTGCAGTTACGTGTTGTAAGGACAGTAAGCGGTGACATGACTATACTTGAATTCAACAGGGATCATAAATTGTTAATTTAACTTTGTGGATTGCACATGTAGCGGTTATCGGTGTAAATCTCGTTGAGTTGTCATATGTGGGGGTAGTTCTTCACTTCTCATTGTGAGTTGAGACTAGATGTGTAGGCTAACTGTAGTTTGTAAATGTATTGCATCTGTTTCACAAGAATAGCTATCTAATTTCTTGGACCAGAAGGAGTGCCATTGAATACCAGCTCCTGCAATTTTAAATGCAGTATTTTGCCCATCCACGCAGAAGTGGATTGTTCATATAGTTCATGATCATCACCTGCTTCTGTTGGACAATTTTAAATTTAAACCAAAGAGTTATTCGTATAGTCTTCTTCTGAACTTTGATTATGTAGGGGAGGTAGCAGAAGATGAATCTCCACAGGCAAAAGAATGAAGTTGAAGCTCCATACTGTCTTTGAACAACATAGAGTCTACCAAGTTCCCAACCATGCAGATTTGCTATGAGTACCGTGATCAGTTGTGTAATCCTCTGCACATTTGTTTACAAGTTAGATGATACTGAAACGTGCTGATTTCGGTTGCCACTGAACATTTGTAAGCCTTTTGTGCCCCATCTTAATGTTATTGATTTTGATGAATATAATTTTTCTTCATTCATAAAGTGCTTTTTGTAAACACGAGTGTCAAAATAATATCCTCTATTTTGATGTCATATTTTGTCCATTACATAAATGAGACAGAAGTAATAGATGAAGAAAGCACCTGAATTACAGGATCTACAAAAGCTTTGAACCGCAGAAGACCAGGAATGGATTCTCTAAAAATAGAAGCTCTATCTACTACTGGTGCCCAAAATCCTAAGGAGAAAAAAAATAGCATACTCATCTTCTGGTTTGATATTTAATTTGAAATGTCAGATATTTGATTTCAGAACTTCATGCAATCTATTGGATAGATGTGGAAATGGCTGTTGATGTGAAAGTCATTCGAGTTTATTTATGGAGATTCTCAGTATTGTTGGCTGGAATATGTTGTAGGTTTGCACAGAAGCATCCCTGCATTTCTGGTACATTATTGTCACTGTTTGTTCTGTATGTCTTCTTTCCGATGGTGTTCAGGCTGTTGATTTACTCTTCGCCGATTATGGTCTGTGCTTATTATGCTTATGGAAAGAATGTTCTAAAATCTGAACATCCTGAAGCCTGGAAGAAGAAAGATGATGAGACCCGGATTCAGAAGAAAGATGAACAGATGAATAATGTGATAAGCGAGCTAACTCTAGGTAAGAAAAGGAATGTAAATTTTTTCGAGCAAAATGGAAGAATAGAAGCAGAGGAGAAGAACATGATTAATGCAGATTTTGTCCCTGAGCTGCATAGGAAGCCATTGGGGGATGAGAAATTGAAGAAAGCTGTAAGAGAATCAGAGTCTGATATATTGGGAAAGGCTGAAAATGAATTGAAAAAAACTAATAGAGAATGGGGAAAAGCTGAGAATGCAGAGACTGGGGATGATGATTGGAGGAAAAGTAATGGGGGGGATTCAGAATCTGATATTTTGGACAAAGCTGAATATGAAGAGGATGAAGAGACTCAAGAAGAAGACGCGCAGGAGGATTTGCAGAAGGCGGTCGAGTGGACAGAGGAAGACCAGAGGAACCTCATGGATTTAGGGACTTCAGAAACAGAAAGGGACAGAAGATTAGAGAGTCTGATTCAGAACCGCAGGGCGAGAAAGCTACTGAGCATGCAGGTCCGCAATGTCATTGACATTATCCGCCATCCTCCTAATCAAGTTGCACCACTTGTGATTGCAAGGAGTAAATGCCCTTTTAATCTTATCAATACCCTCTCTGATACTGATGATCTTCATATGCCTGGCTCTGCACCGTCTGTGCTGCTGCCTAGTCGCAGCCCGTTTGATCTTCCTTATGATCCATTTGAGGAACGGCCTAATCTGACTGGGGACGGCAGTTTTGAACGGGAGTTTACAACAGCTGATCATAAGGACTTCTGCAGGCATGAGAGTTTTTTCTTGGGGGGACATTTCGGCCCCAGGCAAGATGGGAACAGCCTGAATTCTTTCATGAATACAGAGAAGATGAAGGGGGTGGAGGGACGCAGTTTCTCCAGATTCAGAAGTTACACAGGTATAGTAACACTCATATAGCTTTCATGATTAGCATCATATATTTGCTTAGTTCACCTTTCATTCCTACCTGTTAATCCAATGCATGGTTTTTTTTTTTTACAGATAGAGGATCCTATGAAACTATTTCTCCAGGAGCTTCATCTGTGGAACACGAGCTAATGACTTGCATAGATGCCCTTGACTCTGGATGTGAAGAACAATCCTTAAAGCAGCCTTCGGAGTCTGAAAAAGTGAGTTCTATGGACAATGCCAAATCTGAGAATAGTAAAAATGAAGATGAAGAAAAGTGTGACTCAGAATCGCTAAGTGCTAGTAGTTGCGCTGTGCTTGGAACTGAAGGAGCCGTTGAAGCTGATTCGATTCACTCTGGAAATTTTTTATGTGATAATCAAGTGGAAGATACAAACAGGAATATGAATTCAGAAGACCTGAGCAGCTATTTGCATAAATCACTCGGCTCCTCAATGCAGGAGACTGCAGTGAAGGAAGCTAAGCAAAATGGGCATGCGCAGTCTCATGTATACATCAGTTCAAGAGATTTGTTTAACGTGCATAAGAGGGCACTTCATACTCCTGCACACTCTATAGCTTCTGACCTTGTAGTTGAAGTCTCTGAAGCAGGCTCTCCTCCACCAACACTTTCGCCGCCTGATGGAGATTCTTCCCAGTATGATGGAGATGTTGACAGGGACCTATCTTCAGGGAGTGATGAGTTGTCCATGCATGTGTACAGGATGGAAGAGCAAGAGACAAGATCCTCTGAAGGGCATGCCAGTGGTCAGGAAGGTTTTGGACAAGGAGAAAGCATCCCTGAAGCTGCCGAGCTGGAACAAGATGGGGTGGATGGATATGAACACACCTCTCCCACTTCATCTGATGACAATTCCTCATATGAAAATGTTGTACAGCATCTGTCTGAGAAACTGAAAGCTCGTTGCTTGGGCAGCAAAGTCATTATGGGAACACCAGAGGTTGGTCCTTCAGAGTTGTCTGGTCCAGCTTTGACAGAAAGCACAGCAATCGTGCATTTTGATGAAGAGACAGGTTTGGATGTTGGCACTTCAGTTAGCAGGGAGCTTGATGGAGATTCAAGCAAACAAGATTATGCAAGCCTTGAAGACATAGCATTGCCTATGGAGGGACAACAGGGCTCTAGTAATTTGCAAGTTGCTGAGGATGTTCATGGAGATACTGAAATGAGAAGTTCAGATGAGGTAGCATTGCCAGCTGAACAGCAGGCTCAGGCTCAGGCTCAGGCTATTGAAGAGGTTCCTGAAATTACTTCCCCCAAGTCAGTATTACCGGATACAGACTTCAGAGATCAGATACCACGGATATTTGGTCAGCCATCTGACTTGGCAGACAGCCCATCAGATGCCACTCTGCTAGAAAACTCAACCACAAGCATGGCTGATACTCGAAGCGCACAACATATGGAGAATCAAGATTTGAGGTCTCAACATTCTGAACCAAGCATTGAACAAGGACACAATAAGAATGATGAAGCAGCCTCAATGATCCACAAAACAGGCGAGGTAATGCTTGTCTTGTAATGTTATGTTTATTCAATCCTTACCTTCGAGGCTCTTGAATACTCTTCTGCATCGCCAGCAAGGTGAAGTGATGCCACATTGTTTGTCGTGCAGGAGGCCGGAAACTTGGAAGTGAAACAAGGAATAACTGATGACATATCTGTTAGTACTGGTGCAGATGAAGCTACAGCAGCTGTTACTGGCAGAGAAGTAGTAAACAAAGCTCCATTCTCAGAAAAGGGGCCTGTGTTAATGGTGGATTTACCCTTGAGCAACAATTGGAATGCTGATGATGAATTCAATGGCTTGACTGAGAAAAGTCCTGATTTCAAAGGATCATCCACAGCTGAATCTTCCAAACAAAAAGTGGATAATGACCCTACAGCTTTAGGAGAGCCATCCACAGCATCAGCTTCCAACATTGATGCATCTGAAGGAAATCTGGATAATACATCAGCAAAGTCCACAGAGCCACCTTAAAAACTAGATTCCCAGGAAGCTCCCTTACCAGATATGGATCCTGAACTACAAATCCACCGCATCTCTGAAACTTGTATGTAGGTGCAGCAGCATCATTCCAACCTCTTGGGTATTCACCATTCTGAGAAATTCTGCAAGGAAAGCCTGGATACAATCTGTGTTACTTGCATGACGAGCAGCTCAGCTCATTGCAGCCAGCCATATTTTTCACTACAAGCTAAATAGTTACACTGAGAAGGTCAATCTGACGCAAGCTAGGAGAGGATGATAAGGTATTCTTGTCGAGGTATAAAGAAGAAGAGTCCAGAGGTTTTCAAGTAATCCAATATAAACTGAAACCTCGTTTGTGAGATTTCATTCTTTTATTCTCAATTCATGAATACATAGTGATGCAGATGATACATGAGTTATATACCATATTCTGATCAAGTGAGCTCGTCTTGGGGTGTCTGCTATCTCAGAATGTTGAATCTCTTCAGGCTGCTCTAACTCTCTACATGAAACAAAGCAAAAGATCTCAGACCTGTGGGTAGTGCATTGCCGATTGCATCTGATACGCAGCCATGCTCTGTGACCCCAGGTAAGAAGAGTCCAGTCCAGTCCTGCTCGAGTTCACCCCGTAGGCACCATTGAAATCCATGGAGCCTCCATTCGACTGGCTCCATTGGATCTCCTTTGCTACATGATCAGGTGAAACCCTCTGACTTAAACTCTCGTTGAGACTCACAGTGGTAATGTCATGAATGCTGGCTCTCCTCTTGTCCTTCCCTCCTGAAATCTGCCTTATGAAATATTTTTGAGCGTGGCTGGCCACCTGCGTAGGTGTTCTCGTTATCACAAAGTTGCGCGATATGTTCCTCCAATCCCCTTTCCCATACTTCTTCAGTCCCAACAAAAACAGCCTGCAGCAGTTTCACACAAAAACATCATCAAACAATTCTTAAAACACAATCCAATGTTTGACATTTGTACCGCGAAACTCACTTGTGTTCTTCTTCAGTCCACGGCACGCCTTTCTTCCTCTCCTGCTCAGAGCCCCTAACTGAAGCCACTCTCTTGCCACCATTAAAACCTCCATAGCCATGACTGAACTCATCATAGCTCTGATTACCATTCCCACTAACCCAATCAAGTGTAAAAGCTGGATAAGTGTACCCAGGCACAGGAACAAGCCCAGCTTCAATACTGCTCACGTCAGCCTCAAGCTCCTCATACTGCTTCATCACATCGCCCACAGTTCTTCCCGGAATCATCGCCGCCACCTTCTGCCACCTGTCCGGTGAGTCCTTGTCGTACACCGCTAGAGCATTTTCAAACATCTTGTTCTCCTCCTGACTCCATTTCAAGGAGCTCTGAACTTGCTGCTGCTTCTGCTGACGATGTTGTCTGCGTTGGTTCTGATGTCGCTGCTGCTGAAAATCTTCAGCATACCCATACGAATTCGGGTTTGAGTTTGAGCTTGGGGATCCGATTTCCATCTCTGCATCCATCTCAAACTTCATGTTCTTGGAGTTTTGTTGAAATGTAGAGATGAAGAAGCTAGGGAGAGAGAGAGAGAGAGGTGTGTTAACAAGGAATCAGAGAAAGCTACTATTTTTGAGCAAGCATCTATCTACACAAGATTCCCCAACTATTTTTTCAGAATCACAAATACAAAAGCATTAAATGAACCCTAGACGAGTAAAGCCATAATTGGGATTAGGGTCTGAAAGCAATGAACTTTGAGAAATCTGGGAATTTGGGGGAGAATGGAACGCAGACCCGGATCAAGAAACAATTCCAACAAATTGAAGTCTTTCAATAAATTTTCAAAACTCTATTAACACACTTATTGCACAAGGACGAAGACCAAACCCCCTCCACATTCACAGTTTCCATAATTGGAAAGAAGAAAATGACTATGATTACCCAAAAAGGAACTAACATCAGGGCTGTGAAGATGAATTACAGGGCGAGAGTTGAGAAAGAAAAAGATGCAATTTTTGTTCAATTTTCAATCTTCAGAATGAAAATGGGACGGAGGGTTTGGGTGGATGTCAACTATATACATACATCAATCTTCATGCTTCATGTCTCTCTGAGTGTGTGAAACTGTGGATTGGGTTTTGGAGTGATTGATGATGATGGGAAAGTAACAAGGAGAGAGGCGAGGGACAGTGGTGGGGATGGAAAGAGAGAGTTGGAAAGTGGTGGCCTTTGATTGGAGGGTATGGTGCCCTTGTGGAGACCCCCCCACATATATATATTCATTCATCTACCAAATGTGTGTTATATTTACAGGAATGTGCAATGCTTATAGACCTTTGGCTTTGTTGCTTCTGCCACTCACCGAGTCATCTCTGTTGTTACCCCTCACCTACTACCTTTCAACCTTAAACCAAACCCAATTAGTTCGGTTTATTTACGGTTCAACTCAAAATTCGACCAGTAACCGATCCATTGACCAATTAAAATCTGTTTCGGTATTAGGACGAAACTGAGAATCGCAGCTCTTGCTAGTTGTAATTGAACCGGAAGAGCCGCGGTTTGATTCGGTTCAACACAATCAAGATTTAGTACTTCGAGGCAACCACTCAGCAACACAACTTGACGATCTACCGTCAGCCGAAATGACGGCCAAGATCGAAAGCTGGATTCTCTTTGATCAACTTGAGAGTGGGACCACAAAGTTAAACCATCTCTCTCATTGGTCAGTTTCCAACATAATTGCTCCGCGGCTTTATTCCCACCATTCCAAAAGCCCAACACGTGTCTCTTTTTTATTGGTTCGAATTAGCTGCTGTCGGTGTTATCAGCCAATAATGAGACGGCAACTAAGAGGGGTAGAATCGTCATTTCAGTACGGCCAGCGGTGACCGTTACGTGCAATGCATCCAAATCTCATTAGCTGGAATCACGTGGGGCTTCGTTTATAAAAAGCCCGGACCCGACCTGCCAACTTGGTTTCCAAGTGGGCCGAGGATTAGGCCCATTACTAATCAAACCCTAATCCATCTTAACATCACACTAATCAAAAATATAATTTTAATAATCATATTATATGCATATATTTCTCTCAGTGCTAAAGCCTCTTTTATTTAAGTTTCAACTCTAAAAACACGACCACATTTCAAACGTGAAATAAAAGCATAAAATTTCGTAGTATTGGCCAAGTGATAGTAGTGGCTAAGACGATAATAAATGAACATGCGCATAACAACCTAAGATAATTATAGCTTTACTAACCCTCACGTGACACCTCTCATCGGAAAGACAAGTTCAAACTAGTTTAAAATCCTTTCTCCATTCCGGTTTGTCGATCGCCTTTCCATTTAAAAAATACGATTATGTGCTTAATTTTCGTCACGTCTACTCTACGAGTATTCTAAATTTCAATCATAACAAAACGATATTCTAAAGTCGTAAAGGTTGACAAGAAAACAAATAACAACCAAATTAGATGCACCCAATAGTTGTCAAGTTGGAACAACTCCTCCTGGAGGAGGCATAAATTAATCCAATTATATTATTCATGCAATTATTGTTTTAATTATATTCAAAAATGTTTAGTTTCAAAGGAGACATCAAGATCTTTACAGCTATTATATCTGTTGAACTGCCAATATTAATAAAAACAAATAAGAAAAGGGCTGCCTGTACATCAAAATGAATGAGAAACACGTTATTATAAATTTAAATATTTAAGGGGTTTGAGGGCTTGCTATTGGCTCTTGGAAGCATCCATGGGCTGCATAGAGCAATAAATATGTAGAAAAATGGGGGAAGTGTCGTTGTTGGAAATGATGACTCATCGTTGTTCTATTTATGATTATTTATTTTACAGGTTAATAAAACTCGTTTTCCATTAAAGGAAAGATTCCTTTTAAACTGTTTTTTATTTATTATATTTTTCAAAATGTTTGATCGGCCTTCCCCGAAAAATATCAACCTGTCTGTCCCCATGTCATTCGGTGTTGGAGCATTTAATTGAATGAATTCAAATCTCACCAAGTCCGTAAGCCCAACTTGTTTGGGCTTTTAGTTGACATAAGGCTTTCGATGGTTCCCAAATGGGCTTTTCGATTACGAAATGGGCCGACATGGCCCGTATACCCATTTTCAATTCGGTTTCTCAACGACGTCGTTTACATTGAATGATGCACAACAAGACATTTGCGTCCAGACAGATGCTCATAATTTGGACAAATATCATAAACATTAAAATTCAACCATCGAAGCAAATTCGGACATTTATGGTCACCATCGTCAACTCAGTCAGGCATAAACATACTCTTTCGTTCGTGAAATGATCGAGATCTCGGGTAAGATAATCACATACACAACATCTGACCATCAACGGCTTGATTATTAAGTCATTCAACTAAGCGTGATTAAATTAAGGGTCTGTTCGAGGACTGAATTTATACGTAACTTAACTTAATTTAACTGAACTTAACTTAAGTACTTTTACAAACATATTTTTAACTTTAAGTTTATGGGAATTAAACAAGTATATGATGGTTGAGGTGGTGGTGATGTGGTTAGGGTAGTGGTTGTGGGATGGGGTGGTGGTGTGGTTGGGGTTGTGGTGGTGGGTTGGGATGGTGGTGGTGGTGGTGGGTTGGGGTGGTGGGTTGGGATGGTGGTGGTGTGGTGGTGTTGTTGAGGAGGCGGTGGTGGTGTTGTAGTGTTGTTGGAGTGGTGGTGGTGGTGTGGTTGGGGTGGTGGTGTGGTTGAAGTGGTGGTGGTGGTGGTGTGGTTGGGGTGGTGGGTTGGGGTTGGTGGTAGTGAGTTGGGGTTGGGGTTGTGGTGGTTGTGGGATGTGATTGGGGTGGTGGTGGGTTGGGGTGGTGGTGGTGTGGTGGTTGGGGTGGTGGGTTGAGGTAATGGTGTGGTGTGGTGGGTTGAGGTGGTGGGTTGGGTTAATGATGTGGTGTGGTGGGTTGAGGTGGTGTGGTGGTGAGTTTACTTTTTCAGTACTAAAATTAATTTAATTTAACTTAACTGAATTTAACTGAAATGAACTTAACTAAAGTGCAAAAAATTTAAAATCTAAAGAACAGGGCCTAACTCTCATTAATAATTGAGAAGCAGAAGACCGGAGGGACTTCTTGTATTAAGAGCATGTACAGCGGTTTGTATTGTAGGAGGTGGTGGCAGAGCTTGCTTGAGAAAATTTTGTGCAGCGTGTAGATTCAATTGCAGGAGAACGTGCATGAGGGAGGAGTCCCGAAGCACGTGCCGGAGGGAGTTTGGCTAGGAGGACGTTCTCTGCTCTAAATTACAGTCAAAATTTTACTCTAAATTTTAGTAAATTTCAATTTAATTTCAGTGAAATTAGGGTTTAATTTTGTGGTCCAACAATATAATAATTTTCCAACGGTACGATAATTCTCCAACGATTACATTATAACGGTCTGTTCATCCGGCCCATTGAGATTTGATTCAACGGTCCAAATTGATTTAAATAGGAAAATATATAAAATACTCAGAAACTCTTCCTCCACAAACTCTTCCTCAACAATCATGTTATGAAATATGATGCAAGCAAACATAATCGTTTTTAAAACACTTTTTCGGTGAGACATACCTGCATGACGAAGTATTGCTCATCGAGATTGTAGAATTCCAAAGCATCTCTCAATATCTTTAGGATAGACTCATACTTAGTTATGTATACTTTTTCAACATTGGTCCGAGGATTGAGAATTGATTTCACAAAAGAGGAGTATCTTGAATAAATTCCATCGGCCAAGTAGTAAGAATCGTTGTAAGTGCTACTGTTCACTTTATAGGTCACATGTGGACATATCCCTGCAAGAAAAGGATCATAGATGTCTGATTAGTATAAAATATTAAGATTATTTTGTGCACCAGGTACACCAATGAAGTTGTACCAGATTTAAGTGTCATATGAGACAATTGCCTTCAAGATGATGGTTGGACGACCTTTACGCTCTGAGTGTGAACCTTGCCAAGCTGTCACACAATTCTTCCACTCCCAATGCATACAACCAATGCTTCCAATCATTCCTGGAAACCCCCGTTGCTCCGCTCTTCGTAAAAGTCTAGATAATCATTTGCATTTGGAGATCATAAGTAATAGTCTCCGAAATTATAACAATTTAAGCACATCACTTCTTCATACATTCAAGTATTGTTGTTACACCCATCCTTGTGATTTCCGCATATTGATTTGCACACGAACAGTATGCCAATAAACGTATAGCTGCTGTCATCTTCTGTTCAGGAAGGAGACCATGGACTCCAGCCGCATCACGTCGCTGATGCCAGAACACATCGTGATTGCAAAGCGTAGTCTTAATATGATTGAACAAATTTCTACATATTCGATACCTCCTACGAAAGTTTCTATCCGAGAATATTAGATTTTCGACGAAATAGTCGTCTAAAAAATTCGTCCTTCTAGGCCCTAGTTAACTTTGTAGATTTGATTGGCAACGTCGAGGTTGGATATCATCCTCTTTTCCTGTCATTAGCGAGTCCTAGCCTGGGCACGGGAATCTTCGCTGAGATATTCTCTGTTGAATAATTAGAAGCTCTCTGTAAGCTTTGCTCTTCAAGAAGGTCCGTTGAAAGCAAACTCCGATGATATTCTGCTACAGCTCCATGTGCTTCATGATCTGCTATAACAGTAGCTTGTTCATATGTGCTGGTTTTGTCAATTAAATGTCATCTGCATTATCAATCTCCCCCTTGACATTTTTACAAAACCCTTGGCCACAGATGGAACCTTCCATGGAAAACAAAATTCAAAAACTACTTAACATCAGTTCAGGATAAATGTTGTGGCCACACTTGGCATTGGGTTTAGCATAGCCACGCAGGGCTTCAAAAAAAAAAAATTCAAGAGTGCATCAGAAGAGTTCATCTGGAGTGGCCTTTGTTTGCTCTCTCCCTTTTTGACATAAATGCTTACGGGTTAATTTCTGCTCGGGCAGGGGGAAGTGCTTCTTCCAGAGGGGAAGGATCTGTTGGGGCAACCAGAAGCGGGTCCTCTTGGGCAATGCCAACGACATGTTTTCCTTTGAAGGGCTTGTGATCAACAAAAAAAACTTGCAACTCTTCAGACATTCCTTCAAAAATCTCTCCCAACTCCGGATGCTGAGAAATCATCATTCCATAAATGAGGGATGGCAGCAATATGGGTTTACTTGAGACTGTACTTCCAGCATGAGAAGCAATTTGAGAAAACATCACACTACTCAAGCTAACTCTCATTCTTTTTCCCATTTGAGTGCAGAAGGTTAGCGAAGGGTCTGCTAACCTTTCCCCTATGAGAGCTGGGAATCCAGTTTCTAATGCGCAAGTTGTACAGCAGGGCATTTTTCGATGTGAGTTTAGCAGCACTGAGATTTGGTCCTCTTCAGGACATGCAAACACCTCCAGTGAAAACCTTGGCCAGAAGTTTCCTATTTACACCAGATGGCTCCCTAGCATCACTGTCTATTCCTAAAAACGCATTTATCTTTTCAGGGGTAATTACTACCTTCTTACCCCTCACCCAACTCTTTCCATAATCAAACTCTTTCTTCATCACCAAACTTTTCTTCCATATTGACTACAAATTCCCTAACTAAAGGTATACTGGATCTGTAAGGGTAAGTGAGGGGCTTAAGTAGATTTACCTCAGTTAGGAGCTGGATGATTGCTGCAGACTTGTATTTATCAAGGTCCAGTCTCTTCTCTAGAACAATGTGCTTCCTCTCCACAATACGCCATGATTGAGAGACAAGCTTGTGTCTAAACCACACCCCTCCTACAGTGACTGCATCAGTGTCAGTCAGAACAAGTCTTCTCTCAGAAGGTTCACCAACGTCATCCTCTTCGCTAGACTTCTCCTTTTCTTCACTACTTGAATCAGGGATGATGATTGGAGCTTTTCCTTTGTCAGATGATAGAGGAAGAAGTGCTGCAGCAGCTTCTCGTCAGGAAGTTCTGCTCCAACCTCCTCACCCTCTCCTTCTGTGTCGGGGGTCGTGACGAGGATTCTGCAGGCCTCTTCAACCTTTTCGTCACTCCACTTAGCAGTCAGAGATTTGCTATCCTTTTTCTCAGAGTTATTGAGGGATTTGCTCGGGCAGTCAGCCTCAAAGTGTCCATACCCTTCACAGTTGCAGCACTGAACACCCTTTCTCTTTTCTTTCTTCCCATCTTCATTGTGAACAGGTTCCTTTCCTCGCCTCTGATTTCTTCCACTTCTTTTGGATTGCCTTCGGGAGGATGAGTCCAGCCTGAACTTTGATTCCTGTTCTTCAAGAGCTTCCCGAGGTTCTTCACTAGCAGACCCAGTTGATCATCTGGTACGGGCTTTTTGTCCTCGGTTTCTACTTTTAGTCCTACATTCTTGTCTTTAGAGGAGCGTTCTTCTTTGATCAGCTTTATTTCAAACTGTTTGAGGGAACCAATCAGTTCCTCTAGTCTCATGTGTCTGACATTCTGAGCTTTTTCAATATCTGTCACCTTCATGTCGAATCTGGTGGGTAAGGATCTGAGAGCTTTCCTAATTAGCTTCTCCTCAGGAAAAGGTTCTCCAAGAGCATGAACTTCATTTGACAGGTCGCACAGCTTGGCATTGAACTCAGTAATAGTCTCTTCTTCTTGCATCTTCAGATTCTCAAACTGAGTAGCTATGATCTGTAGTCTGGACATCTTTACTTTGTCAGTTCCTTCATGAGCCACTTGCAAGATTTCCCAGGCTTGTTTTGCAATGTCGCAATTGGAGATTGATGATGCAAGTGTGGCAGTGTTTTGACAAAACCAGCATAGGTGTACAAGGAGTTGCTGCAGCTCAACGATCAAGCAGGCCAGCAGAAGTGAACCAGCAGCAGCTGCAGCAGGGGATGCTGCAGCAGGTGCTAGTTCAACTGGCTGTTTCAACCGTCCAAGTAGCAGCAGCAGTCTGGGGTTGTCCAGAAGGGCTGGAAATCCTTTGCAGAGCATCAGAAGGATTTCCAAAATGCTGTGGAGTATTTTCCAGCTAGGTTTACTAGTCAGAGAAGGAGATTTGCATTGAAGATAAATATCAAATCTAATCTCCTAGATTTTAGGAGATAATTGATCTTGTTGGGACAATTGCCTAAACCTGGACATTGCTTAAAGTGGCGCTGCTATTTAAGCTGAAGGTGTTCAGAGCAGAGAGATTGATCGAAGCTGAGGGATACACGAGTGCATACACAGAATTCAGAGAGAAGAATCCTTGGTGTGTGACAGAAGCTTTCTTCGATCATCACCCGTGAGCAGAGCGTTGAGCGCAGAGCTGAGGTGAGTATTGCAGAAGGGAATCAGGACTTGCAGAGTCTGATTCGTGCTTGATCTGGAAGCCAATTCAGAGCTGTGGAGCTTGTTGGTTGATCAAAGGCAGCCGCAGAAGAACTGACGGGTGGAAGGCTCGGTCGAGTGTCGTGCGGCAGTACTCGCTAGTGGCAGGTGGTCACTGAGTGAGGGGGAGTATTCCAGAGTGTGCAGCGCTCGTGGAATCGTTCGATCGGCCCGGCAGAAGGCCTTGGAGCGACGCGGACATTTGTGCTTCAGCTGTGTGATACAGCTTTTGCTGCAGCAACCCTGCTGAGTAGTGTAGTTTAGAATAGGCTGAGTTCTTTGAGAAGAAAGGAGCTATTCTAGATTGACATATTGTAGAGGGTGTGCAGACGCAAATCAGAGCTTGTTCTGATTGTGCCGAGTGATCCACACGGGGTTGAGTAGCATAGGTTGCGTGAGTTGTAACCGAGTGTACTTGGAACCTTTGGTTGAGTGGATTGAGGACTGGAGAGTAGTCCTCCCCAGACGTAGGCAGTTGGCCGAACTGGGTGAACAAACTTTGTCTTGTTCATTGTTTGCTGAGACGATTTTCAAGTGAACAAGAGTGTGCTGCAGCAACTGCTTGTTCACAAAATCTATCGAACTAAGACACTACGAATTTCAGAGATCAACCTGAAATTGTTAGCATCTGCAGCAAAATTGCATTCAGTGCCTTTAAATTACCGTTTGCTGCAGCTTCCTCTTCTGCAGTCTATTGTACTTCAGGTTTCACTCGAGTAACTCTCCTTTCATCCATAGTTATGGGAGGTGACCATGCAGCGACAACTGCTCTCCAGGTTCTTTCATCAATAGCTTTGAGGAATGCCTTCATTCTCGCCTTCCAATAGCCATAGTTACTTTCCTCCAGCAACGGTGGGCGGGTTGTACTCTGACCTTCCTTCATTGTTTCTTGCTTCCTTCAGAAGACGCTCAAGATCTTTGCTCTGTATGTTGAGTTCCCGCTCTGATACCAATTAAAAATCTTCGCAGCGTCTCTGAGATGCAAATTTGTATACAAGCAGTTGCTATAGCACACTCTTTAACACCCAACTGAAGCAGCAAGATAACACAATGAACAACGAATTATTCACCCAGTTCGACCAAGTGCCTACCTCTGGAAAAGACTGAACTCAGTCTTTTAATCCACTAAGCTCAAGGTTCGATGTACACATGGTTCGACTCCACGCAACCTATGCTACTCAACCTTAGCTAGTACCCCGGCCACAATCAGAACAAGCTCTGACTTGTGTCTCAACTACCTACACTGGTATCAATTCAGAATAGCTACTGACTCGACGAATCTCAGCCTATTCTAATTAACACACAGTCTCTGTAGGTTTGCTATAGCACCCGCTGTAGCACACAGCTGGTGCAGAATCTGTCCGCGTCGCTCCAAGCCTTCTGCTGAGCCGATCGAACCTCTCCACGAATGCTGCACACTCTGAAATGCTCCCTCTCACTCAGTGACCTCCTGTCACTAGCGAGTCCTAGCTTTCTGCCAATTGCCCGAGTACCTCCACTCGACAATTGCTCTGCGGCTTCCCTTGATCAATCAACAAGCACTCGCTGCTCTGAATTGGCTTCCCACGTCAAGTACTGATCAAACTCTGCAAGTCTCGATCACCCTCAGTTTCAATCACACAGCTCTACGCGTCTGCGGTGCTCTCAATGATGGTCGAAGCCCTTCTGGCACTTGAATTCCACTCTGCTGGTGTTCTGCGTATACTCTCTCTGTATGCTCTTAGCTTCGATTTCCAGACCTTCTGCCCAGCCTCCTTCAAATATTCGCCAAAGCCTCGTACAGATTTCCCCTTTTGGAAGTTTCCTAAAGAAGCATTATCTCCTAGTTTGTAGAAGAGTAGATTTGATTTCGAAAATCAAATTTTCTATAAACAAATCTTTCACTTGGGCACGGGGATCTTCGCTGGAATATTCTCTGTTGAATATTTAGAAGCTCCCCGTAAGCTTTGCTCTTCAAGAAGGTTCGTTGAAAGCAAACTCCGAATGAACGCTGATATTCTGCTACAGCTCTATGTGCTCCAGGATCTGCTATAGCAGTAGCTTGTTCACGTGTGTTGATTTTGTCAATTGAATGTCAACTGTATTTTCAGAATCTAAAAGGATAGATGTGTGAAAATCTCAAATGATAATCCAATGAATAATTCAAAATTAATATAAATTTAATTTTTTAAAGTGAATGAACGGTGATATGAAGGTGCAAGTTGTCGAAGTGTTGTATAAATAATGTGAAGAGACCGAAAATTCTATTCGAGAAAGTTGTAAAAACGGAGAACTTCCTGAATACATGCTCTAAAGGAATCCGCCATAAAGACAACGTTGGAGTTTTCACACGCAGCGTCAGACGAAAAGCATCATTTTTGTCGTTTCCGCAACGATGGTGCGTACTTCCAAGGATAAATCAACGCTGCGAGCTGTCAACGTCTCCCCCGAAGTTACTCCACCCAGCTTAACTCAGCTATGTACGCACAACCATATAATAAACTCCATATCTTCATCTGCTCCTCAAGCGGCAGCAGATTCACAGGGCACGCATTCCAATCCAGCTGAGTGTTGTCTGGGTTGAATTGTCTCTCGTCAGCTGCTGAAAGGGGGGTAGGACCAGCGGCGATGAGGTGTGTGTATGAATGTGAATGCACACCAACTGTTTGTGATAATGTCTGTGTGAACATGCAAACTGAATGTTTGTTTTGACTATAAAGATCAGTTTGCATTTAAATTGAGTTACCCATTGAATGATTGTATTAGTTTTTCAGCTTTGTTGGGGTTGGATTGTTTTTTCTGGAAAGTGGAAACTAGAGTATGAGATGGAGCTGTCTCAAAAATCAGATTAGTCAAATTGATACGGTGAAGCATGAAATTAGAATTCTGTATGCTCTTAGGGTCCAACACCAGCTTATCATTTAGGTAGGCACGCGGTTTAAAGTTCCGTTTCATATGCTGTCTTGCTCCATATGGATATTTATGTTTAGCATCATGTGCCTTTTTTTCTCCACTCAAAGTAGTTAGGCATCATACTGAGAGACCCACATTTGTACCCAGAAAATTCTTGACTTGATTTTTCAAAGTCTACGTGAGCTACTGAGACATGATAGTAGGTTATATGTTTCATTCCAACAGATGGAATTTGTAAGTTTCGAATTAGAGTTATTCGGTGTCTGAAAGCAGAGATTCCTGTAGATCTTCAAGTACCAGGTATCTGTTAAAGACTTGTGATTATGGTGTTAGTTCATATAATTACATCTGTACTTATCCAGTGACCATGTGTGCCTCTTTGGTAATATTCTTGCTGGAATATCAATGTTGTTGTTGTGGATCCTTTCTGATTTTTCATCAGTAAGCATGACTCAGATCTGTCTGAGGCTGTAAAATCTTTCCTCATTGCAAATTGTGTAGTATTTGATGTGCTCTAGCTTCTTGATTGATTCATGCACTTGTTTTTCCGGAGTGTCCTGGATCCTCGAGTGACTCTGGGAAACAAGAACCTAACTTAGTTCATGCATAACAATCTTCTGATGAGATCATATTTAGTTCCCACAATTTTTGGCTGTGCATATTATTTTACCTGTATATAAGTTATGTTTTTACTGAGTGGCGGACCTTCGGTATGGTGCAGATAATCGATGGAGTAGCCAATTTCAAATTGAATATTTGATTCTGGTTCTGAAAATCTCTCAAACCAAAGAAGGGCAGGCAAGTAAGTGGTAGATTCTCTGTGCAATATGGCGGAAGATGATGGTTATACTAAGGATGGGACTCTTGACTACAAGGGCAATCCTGCTAATAGAAAAAAAACTGGAACATGGAAAGCCTGTCCTTTTATTTTAGGTACACTTGACATGAATACCATTTTAGAGCTCAGCTTTCTGCTGCATTATGCTAATGGATTCTTGATTTTGACAATTAGGAAATGAATTCTGTGAAAGGTTGGCATACTATGGGATGAGTACCAACCTGGTGCTGTATTTCAAAGAGCGACTGAACCAGCATAATGCTACTGCCTCTAAGAATGTCTCCAACTGGTCAGGCACCTGTTATATTACACCATTGATCGGAGCATTTATTGCTGATGCCTATTTGGGAAGATATTGGACAATTGCTATCTTCTCGATCATATATGTCATGGTGAGTTTAAGAGTCATGATTGCCTCAGCTGCATTCCTCAGAATACTAAGGAGTCCAAACATAGTTATATAAAGTTGTAGATGCATTTTGTGTTCAAGTAATTAAAATCAAAGCTTTTCTTGACTTGCTGATTCAAAAATCTAGCTTTGTATGCTCTCTTCAGGGGATGACTCTTTTGACATTATCGGCATCTGTTCCTGGAATCAGCCCAACATGCCATGGGAAGGACAACTGCCATGCAACAGAATGGCAAAGTGTGATTTGCTTTGCAGCACTTTACCTCATAGCCTTGGGAACAGGTGGGATTAAGCCGTGTGTCTCATCCTATGGAGCAGATCAGTTTGATGATGCAGATGAAACTGAGAAGAAACACAAGAGCTCTTTCTTCAACTGGTTTTATTTTTCCATCAATGTTGGTGCACTGATAGCTGCTTCGTTGCTGGTTTGGATACAAGAAAATGTCGGCTGGGGATGGGGCTTTGGCATTCCAGCAGTGACAATGGCCATTGCAGTCGTTAGCTTTTTCTCTGGTACTCGGATTTACAGGAATCAAAAGCCTGGAGGCAGCCCTTTGACTCGCATTTTCCAGGTTATTGTAGCATCCTTCAGGAAGTTTCATCTTAAGTTGCCAGATGACAAGACTGAACTTTATGAGCGCCCAGATACTGAATCTGCTATTAAAGGAAGTCGAAAACTTGAACACACCAAGGATCTCAGGTGAGGGGCTGAGTTGAAACTTACAAATAGAAACAGTAAATTTAGCATCTAATAAATTGACATTATATTTTCGTTCCTTTTGTGTTCATCAGTTTCTTTGACAAAGCTGCCGTGGAGACGCAATCTGATAAAGGAAAAGATTCACCAAATCCATGGAAACTTTGCACTGTCACTCAAGTGGAGGAACTCAAAGCAATGGTAAGGTTACTGCCAGTTTTGGCGACTGGAATAGTCTTCGCAGCTGTATATGGCCAGATGGGTACCCTGTTCGTGCTGCAAGGAGAGACAATGGATGCACACATGGGGTCCTCGTTCGAAATCCCATCAGCTTCCCTCTCCATCTTTGACACCATCAGTGTCATCTTTTGGGTCCCTGTCTATGACAGATTCATCGTTCCTTTCACAAGAAAGATCACCGGCCACAAGACCGGCCTAACCCAGCTGCAGAGGATGGGAGTTGGCCTAGTTATCTCAATCTTTGCCATGCTTGCTGCTGGCGTATTGGAACTCGTCAGGCTCGATATAGTCAGAAAAAATAATTACTACGACAGGGCAGAAATACCCTTATCGATTTTCTGGCAAGTCCCACAATACTTTCTCATAGGATGTGCTGAGGTATTCACATTCATCGGACAGCTAGAATTTTTCTACGAGCAAGCCCCGGACGCCATGAGGAGCACGAGCTCAGCTTTGTCACTGACGACTGTGGCTCTTGGGAACTACCTCAGCTCACTACTAGTAACCATTGTGACTTCAGTGAGTACTAAAGGCGGTAAGGTGGGTTGGATTCCGGATAACCTGAATTATGGACATCTTGACTACTTCTTCTGGCTCTTAGTCGTGCTCAGTGTCCTCAACTTGGGAGCCTTCTTATTCGTCGCAAAGTGGTACACTTACAAATCCCCTATAAACCCAACTCAGAACAAGTCCATTGATCACGAAGCTGAACGAAACGAGTAATGTTTTGGTTCCATGAAACAAGCTTCAAACCTCCAAGCTCCCTTGGATCATTTGCTGTCAATCGTGTGTCAAAGGTTTGCATTGTGCACCTCATTTATTGTACCTTGAATTATAGGATGCTTAAGACTGTAAATGTGATGGATATCAGAACCAATAAGATTCGAACACATGTCATCTTCATGGACGATTTGAACTCGATCAAAATCAAACCTCCATATTTTTGTTAAAATCTGTCAAAGGATGATCATTACATGTGCATTCGAGTCATGCCTAGATGAGTATTGATGGATGATATAAGGTGAGTTTTGCTGGAGTTCACATTTTGAAGACATGACTACCAGTTGTTCGACGAAATGTCTGACTAAGCAGCGTATCTGTGAGCGCCGGAGAGGTTTGGACGATGATCAAGCATTTACAGGAGGCAGAAATGCAGGTAAGTATAACTAGTTACTTATTAATCTGTCCTTAGAAAATACAGTCAGCAAGAACCAATAGATCACTTCATCAGTAAAAACTACAGCCTTAAGGCATTTCTAGCTACATCTTGTGAGCTCTGTAGTCTACTTTTAGAACATTTAACACCTCTGCTGCCCCGCAGCGGAGTCAAGTAGAATCTCAATAGACCATTATCATGGTTGTTAGGACTTGGAGAGTACCTGGTACTCCTATTCCGCTCCACGGCGAGCGGTTGCTGCTCTTTTCTATGATTCCTCAAACCCTTGCTACTCTTCATAAATGACCCGGAGAGGGAGCTTGAGCTAGATGAGCTCACATGAGTGCCACTGCTAGTGATCTTTTCTGCTGCCTTGGGTTCTTCTTCCTCCTCATCTTCTTCACATGCGAATTTGAATTTGCTTTCTACTTGCTTTTGTGACAAGCCCCAGTTAGTCCATGCCTTGCGCCACCCAGCGAGCTTCTTGACGCGCAACTTGTTATTCCTATTCCCTTCTTCTTCAACAATGGACGATGGACCGTTGGAAGCAGAGTCGGAGCTTTCCATATGCTCTACACGGTCAGTTTTGATGGGACTCAAGTTGGGCATTTTCACATCATTCTTTGTTAACAACACTTTGGCTCCATGGAACAACTCCACGGTGGCCGGAGAAATTCTTGAATTGGAAATAGCTCTCAACTCGTCAATCTCAACAGATGAAGTCCTCCTATTCGAACTGGACCTATCAAAACTTCTCCTGCGCTTAGTTAAACCTTCTCCGTAGTAGTTCCTAGTTTGCTCCGATCCACCGGGGCTCTTATCTATCTCATTGCCACTCTTCACACTGATAATATCTTCGACATAATGATCATCGTCTTCAACCACAGCAAGCATCTGATTAGGCCTATGCACTGATGATCTGCCGATCAGATATCCATCCCAAGACGCTCTGGGCTCATCCAATGAAAACCTAGGACAATCCACTGAAGCTCGCCCCACATCAACTGAAAACCTTGGATCAGTGTCGCAGGACCTCCTCCCAAATCCATAGTCTCCAACTTCAGACTGTGTCTCCCTCATGTTCATTCTCTCCAAACTCATCGCCACCCTGTTCACATTTTCACTTCTCTGCATTCTGATCTTCTGCTTCTGCCGCCATTTCTGCAACTTCTTGCTGAACCCAGAAGCTGCTGCAACCCAAATGCTCCCTGCAATGTTCTTCAAATCCTTACCTTTGCTCTGCTTCTTGCTCCTGCATTCGAGATCTATATGCTCCTTCATGGTCCTCCACTCCTCATTCCCATCAATCTCATCTCCATCTTCACAAATCTGTGGCTCCTCCAAAGCCCTAATTTTTCCAACACCGACTCTGCTCACACCCTCATCCACAAAGCCTCCACCTTTCTCACCTCCATCGTCCATATCGAACAGGGAGGACAGGGAGCTCCTGGCTCGGACATCGCACGACTTGCGCCTGGGCTCGACAGTACCCACAAACCCACCTCGCTTGTGGTTGTCCCCAGAACAGCTCTTGCTCCTGGATAGCTCATTAAACCCACGGCTGGTCCCGGAGGTCTGCGTTACAGCTTTGAGACCGGCGGGATCCAATCCGGCGAGGCGCTCGCTCAAGCAGGCGGCGCAGAAGCCGGTGACGGGCTCGCCTGGGTGGCGGTGGCAGACTGTGAAGCGCGGAGGGTGATTTGACAACTTGGGCTTGCTGAGATTCATGGTAGCGTGTGGAAAAGGCTCATCTTTTTTGTGCCGTTGATGAGGGTAAGGACCAGAAGTCAGTGAGACGAGGTCAGAGATAGAGAGAGAGAGAGATGAAGAAGACGAAGAGGGAGGAGGAGGAGAGAGAAAGTGTTTATTTGCACTTGCAGACAGTTGTGTCAAGTTAAGTCAATTTTTATGTAATTGAATTAGTGGAAAATTGGTATGGGCTTATGGAGAAGGGCGTGTGTCCCTATGAAACGGGACATGGCCTAGTAGGTCTGCGGATTTGAGCCCATTAAGTTAAGGTGGTGTGAGAGTTTACACTTATATGCCTCTTCTAGGTCCATTTGTCCTTGTCATTTTGCACTGTAGCCCTACCCTACTCCATTAACTTACACCAATGCCTTTCTTCCCCTAAACTAACATTTAGAACAATCCATCCTTTATACCCATGCACTCAATCATATGCCATTTTTTTAGTTAGTTCAACACTTATCCTTCCTTTTCTCACTTCACTCCATACATCGCTTTTTTTGTCAACAAATCTTGTCCAGTCCATTCAAAGCAAATCGTTTCAATGTTATTGAACTTAAGTTCAATATCATTTTATGGCGTCAATAGGCAAGCAGGTTTCGTGGTGTAGTTGGTTATCACGTCAGTCTAACACACTGAAGGTCTCCGGTTCGAGTCCGGGCGAAGCCACATTTGCTATTTTTGTCCTCGCCTCCTTTTTCTTCAATGCTTTCGTTTTCGCGTTCGCAGTAGAAATACTCGGAAAAACTTGACGACAATTCCTTTCTTCACTGCCATGAATCCTTCTCTAGCCTCCGATCAGTCTCTCCTCCTCAACCCCACACCTGCCTTAACCCCCAAATCCACCATCCATCTCCTGCCACCAAGCTCCCGCACCATCGACTTCCGAACTCGCTCCTTAACCACTCGCTCTTACCTTTCTTCTGCGAAATTCGCTGTCGATTATGATCCACTTGTGCGTCAGGCGTTCGCTCCAGCTAGGGCTTACTCGGATGACGCTGAGTCGGTGTCTATCGGGCCGTGCTCCGAGGAGGATTCGGATGCTCCGAGTGCGTTTGAGTTCATTACCTCCGAGCGAGTTAAAGTGGTTTCGATGCTTGGGCTTGCGCTCGCGCTGTGCAATGCTGATAGAGTCGTGATGTCGGTGGCCATCGTGCCTATGTCGCTCGCTCATGGCTGGAGTCGCTCCTTTGCTGGCATCGTTCAGGTTTGAGCATTTTTCAATTATAAGAGTAAGACTCTGAAGAGATTTGTTAGGGTTTAAGGATTTGAAATTCTCGGCTGATATGATTTGATAGAGCCTAGAGGTTATAATTCTGATTGGATAGGTTTAATTTGCAGTCATCGTTTCTGTGGGGGTATTTGATATCACCAATAGCTGGAGGTGCTCTTGTGGATCGGTATGGAGGGAAAATAGTTATGGGATGGGGTGTGGCACTGTGGTCTCTTGCAACCTTGCTTACGCCATGGGCTGCTGAGACCTCGCTGTGGGCATTACTTTCCATGAGGGCTTTGCTTGGTATTGCGGAAGGTGTTGCTCTTCCTTGCATGAATAACATGATAATAAGGTAGTGAATGTTCTGGATGAGTAATGAATTCATATTTGATTTGCATTCGTAGTTTCATGTTTGTATATCAGAGTAATGAATGATTTGTAAATCTGTAGGTGGTTCCCGCAAACAGAAAGATCCAGGGCTGTCGGAATTGCAATGGCTGGTTTTCAACTAGGAAGCGGCATTGGTCTTATGCTCACGCCCATTCTTATGTCTAAGAGTGGCATATTTGGGCCATTTGTGATATTTGGATTATCTGGGTTTCTGTGGCTCCTGGTGTGGTTATCTGCAGTTTCGAAAACCCCTGAACAAAATTCTCTAATTTCGAAAAATGAGCTGGAGTATATACTGAAGAACAGGCAAAAATTTAAGAATACCCCAAACACTGGGAGTGTGATTCCACCATTTGGCCGTTTGCTGTCGAAATTTCCAACATGGTCGATCATACTTGCTAATGCCATGCATAGCTGGGTAATGGACTAAAGCCTTTCCTTATACGTTAATAATTATACTTACCATGATATATTCAACTGAGAAATCTTCCCACTATGCTGATTAATAACTTATGAAGCCTAATATTTCTCATCCGTGCTCGAACAATGCTCACTAATTTTTATTTTTGCTTTCAGGGGTTCTTTGTAGTCCTTTCATGGATGCCCATCTACTTTAACACAGTGATACCTAACCCTTCTCACGACCATGTTCATAATTGCCCTACTACCTCTGTCATTTTGATAAAATTTCTCTCTACTCTTGTAGATCTACCATGTGGATCTCAGGCAAGCAGCATGGTTTAGTGCTGCGCCGTGGTGTATGATGGCTTTAATGGGATATTTTGCCGGTGCTTGGTCAGACATGTTAATCAAAAGTGGTAGAAGTGTGACATTAACTCGCAAAATCATGCAGGTGTGTCGCTAGTGGTGTTTCAACTTCATGCTAAATATAGTAATTAATCGAAAGAGCATGTTCATCCAGTTGAGAAAGCAATATGCGACGGTTACTGCTGAATCTTAAGTTATTTTCTACGTTGACAAAGTTTTATCTGACAAATAGGAGCTTCACTTAATAGATGAAATACTGGGAGCTGTATGCTCTTCATGGTTTTCTTCATTCTGTTGTTATATATTTCAATTTATTATCTGTTCAATGGCTTCTATGCAGTCAATTGGTTTTATCGGCCCAGGGATTGCCCTTATCGGTTTAACTAGGGCCAAAAGTCCTATAATTGCTTCTGCATGGCTTACATTAGCACTGGGACTTAAATCTTTCAGTCACTCGGGATTTCTTGTAAATCTTCAGGTGATTGCTTCAAGTGTGATTATTGATAATTTTTTTATTCTTGCTGCCCCCATTGCTTTCCTTACCTTTGCCCCTTTCTGTGCGCAGGAGATTGCTCCACATTATGCTGGTGTTCTACATGGTAACTTTTTTTTTTGCCTCGCTGTTTTGTTCTTATTATTTCCTTGTTGAAAGGTCTGACAAGTACTGTCTTATGACAAAGTCGATAAAACTATGGAATTTATGTTAAAGCCAATAAAACAAATGATTGGAACATCTGAGACAAATTACAGGGACCCATTTGTCATTCTGAATTTCTCTTGATTTGGTTCAGGATTATCAAACACGGCTGGGACACTAGCTGCTATACTGGGGACAGTTGGTGCTGGTTTCTTCATCGAACTAGTTGGGTCTTTTCAGGGATTTGTGTTATTGACTTCAGCATTGTATTTTCTCACTGCTCTATTCTGGGATCTATTTGCAACTGGAGAGCGAGTCAATTTTGACGAAACAGGTTAGCCTATTTAATAATAATTTCGTAATTGCTACTTTGCATCGGTTGAATTGCTTGTTGCAATAAGTCTATGAACTAGAAGAGCACCCCAAGTGTCTGATGATCTCTTCTTAACCTTATCCAGGCCATCGAAACATAGCAACTCAGCTTTGTTTTTGTAATTTCTATTTCTGGCTTACCAAGAGATGGTTTATAATATATTTCTGTGTTCTTGTTAGTTATTTGAATCAGGTTTGGCCTGCCCAGCTGAATCAGACCTGCCTCGGCTTTTCCAAACATCGACAGCCACGGGAACATATTGGCCAACAACACAGGCGGCGGATCTCTGAAATCTATTGCCATTGCCCTTTGTAAATGTTCTCTGATTTTGAGTGTCTGTTGCTTTTGGCATGTGTGAAATGTTTAATGCAGAGCGTCTGAGAGTTATGTCGTGTTCATGTTGGACGGTTGAAAAATTGAGATTCTCACCGTGCCAAGCACGGTCCTTTAAATCCAACGGTTCACATGATCCTCACCCTTGTGCTCGGACGGTGGTGATCACATCATGTGACTTTCGACACAAACAACGTGACATGAGCGGTTAGATGTCATGTCCAATCCTCAACGCACCACTGTAATACCGTTTAATTCTCTTGTCCTGTAATACTGTACATCAAATCTTGTAACTCAAAAGCACACATGGGGAATTCCGTGCTCTCTCACCCGTCAATTGAACCGACACATTGATATTCCAACTCTATCAAACCGTTGATACGAGCCGAGCGATTAGTTCGAATCGTCCAGCTAAGATCGGTAGAGATTTTCATGGCGTCGTCTTCTCTGGATATTTTCAGATGATTCGAGCTCCAGTCCTCTAAATGTTGCTGGTTTGTTTCTCGCATATGCTTCACTATAGGATTTCTCTCGATCTATTTTTATAGCTGCTAAGCTTCACTGAAGTGTGAGATCACCCGCTGACCGGAAACGAAGACCGCCAGCTTCGTCCCAGTTTCAGACGGTCACAGCCACAGGTCTGCAGCGATTTTCAGTTCTAGTGAATTGATTTTCTGCTTCTGGCTGTGGTTTGTTGCTCGCTGTTATTCATTTACTGCCATAGTCGAGATCGCTGAATGAGATTTTGATTATGTTGATTGTTTATCTGTCAATTGACTCTCTCAACGCGTTCAATCTGTTACGCTTTTGATTAAGATCATCATCTTTGATCTCGGAGGCAGTAATCATGATTAGCTTATTCAATCTGTTGCATATGTGAGTTTGACTTTGGTCGCTGCTCTAGAATTTTGGTTTTGAATTTGTTTTACAAGAAGATGGTGGAAATGGCGTCTGCTGGAGAAACTAATGGAACGATGCTGAAGGGCGCTCCTGCGAGAGTCGAGGGTGGTGCGCATCCTTCCGACGGAGATCGCATCTAATATAAGGTATTATACGTGGTACAGTCGGCATTTCTCGCCATTCAAGTTTGATCGGGAGCAAGCCTAGACAGCTGCGGGCGTCTCTCCATGTATGTATGCTTTTCTTATAGATTCCTTGTTAAATCTAAATCGCCATAGACTACACTAATTTTATTATACACTTATACATACGTCCCAAACTGTTTTCACTTAAGGATCCACATGTGAGTGCATGAGTAAGAAGGGAAATCGAGGAGACTTATTATTATTTTTATGAGCTAGGGCCTTTATATCTGCATTTGGGTGTGCATGTATGCGGTGGTCATCTAAAATTTTACTGAGAGTTTAATAACCAGTATGATAGTCATGATGCTTTATGGAGAGAGACAGTTAGACGTGTCATGAAAGCAAAGAAGAAGAAAGAGTGTTGCTGTTTTTTATTAACATCAGCTAGAGTGAATTAGTTATGTACCCTTCTGAACGACAATACTATTAATGCTCCTGGCAGCAATGGAATGAGTCCTATCTACATTATCACAAAGCTGATCCAAAGCAAACATATTGTTTCTGCATCGAGGAGTATCTTCAAGGGCGAGCATTGACAAATGCCATTGGAAATTTCAATATACAAGACGAATACGCTGCAGCCTGCAGGTATCATATGGAAGTTGCATTAGGTTTACACATAGAAATTAGCATATAGCGCTTCAGCTGCATATGATGTTTCGTAATTTGTAAATGACTGATTGATATACGAAATGGTGGATTGGGAAGATTAGGCATCTTCTCCAGCACCATGTATGTTGGCATTATCGACCGTAAATCGTAGCCACCTCTTATCAGACATCAAAGCCTTTTTTAATAAGTTAATTTATTCAGGAAATTCCTCAGTCCTCAACCGTTCCATGTAAAAGCAGACCAAGGTTCGAGCTACTACGTCCCGGATGCTCAAGAAAGAGCAGACGAAGCATATAAGTAATGACCATGGTTCTGTGCCAACATACCAAAGGGGTTGATTAAAACTATGAAGCACACCCGAGGTGTCCCAAATTTTAAAACCAAACGAATAGATTTAAGAGGAAGACCCAGGCGATACAGATCTAGACACTGAACGAGAGCTTGCGTAGACAGGTGAGCGATCCCTCTTTGATGAAACTCTGCGTGTGTTGCTTCTACCCTTCCTTGGTGGACTTCTGGAAGGGCTGCTGGAGTAGTATTTCCTTGGCCTGGGTGAAGGAGTCCGGTAATAACTTTTCCTTTCCCTTCTTAGAGAAATGCTCCGTGAACGGTAGCTGCATCCATAACGTCTCCTGTGGCAACATTCATCATCAGTGCCAGAATCGGAGCATGAATATGATCTACCACGCCTGGCCCTTCCCCGGTAGTAAGGTGAATATGATCTATCACGCCGGTAATAAGGCGAATATTCATCATAACTATGTCTGACACGGTATGGAGATCTGCTACGAGGACTAAGAGATCTAGAGTCATATCTCTTTCCCCGGTGATGGGGAGAGTATGATCTACCTCGACCCGACGACAGTGAAGAACGGCTTCTTCTGCAAGGGGAGTCACTTGAAGATCTATGGCGCCCTGGACACAGTTTACAGGATTAAGGCATGTAGGTGGATTATTGGGAAATATTCTTTATGACATGAGGCAAATCACATAAATAAGTGAATGAATTACATAACAAACCTCGCTCGGCTTTCAATCCAAGGTACCTGCCAGGAGTGGGAGTGCGACCCCTTCTCCTTCGAGCCTGAAAATTAGGAAAGAAAATGTGATGTCAGATAACAACCATGCACAATAAACAAAACATGTCACTTTGGGATTATGACATCTTTGTTCAACAATTTATGTGTGGATTGCCATTTTTGTAGAAGGTTTTGGACAAACAAGAATCATAATTTGAGCAGTTATAAAATGGAACAGATGCAGGGTACGCCCACTGAAATAGTTACTTGCTTGAAGTTTGTGTTGTTAAGGTGTACTTTTGATGACGAGCTGCAACATACAGCTAACCTGCTAGATCAAAAGATTAAGAGGAAAAAACCAAACAAGCTCAAGAGAATAACGCTGACATCAGAAGCAAATGGCATGGCCGAGATAACCTAAGCAACTATTCCGAAAAATGATAACTTATCTCTCTACCTTCTCTACAGTAATCACACGTCCCTCAAGGACAGAGCCATCAAGATACTTAACACAGCAGTCTGCCTCCTTGATACTCGACATTGTAACAAAACCAAATCCACGAGATTCCCTTGTCCATGGATCCATCACAAGGTGCACATTCACCACCTAAGACATCCAATATTGACATTTATTAATACACTCACAGAATCTGATACTATTTTATTATATATCCATATTCAGACATGTATGTATAGCATACCTCGCCTTCACTTGAAAAATGCTTCTTCAGTTCTCTGTTTGTTACCCTAGGTGACAATCCTGTTACATACAGGTTGTTTCCCGGGTTTTCCACACTTGAGCTTCGGCTCCTGTCAAATAAATTCAAAGGTTCTACAATTGAAGCACCAAAAGCAACAATAATAATAAGTTTGACAGTACCATTCCGTAAATAAGTATTACCTTGAGCGATCCCTTGATACAGACCTTAAACCTGACCTCCCTCGCCTGTATGGAGAAGGAGATCTAGAGTAGCTACAATAATGAGAAACCTAAATTAGACATACCAATAATTCATTAACAAATAAGCTCATAAATCCAGTAAAGTTCCAACTAACCAACCTATGACTCCTTGACAATGACCTTGAAAGGGATCTTGAAACAGATCTGTCCTTAAATGGGGAGGGAGCCGGGGAGTACCTACAGCCATCATGATCTTTAATTTAATACAACAGCTGAGACAAATGTATTTATTAAACAACAACATAAGAAGAAGAAAAGGCTTTAACCTTGATCTCCTTGAGTAAGGCATCTGCAAGCAAAAAGAAAAAGAACCATAACAACTTTGTAAGTAATCAGTTGATGATTATCAATATGACTTGGCTGAAGACATCAGAGGAATATAAACAGATATCACCAAACACTGCTACCAGTTATCAGTGAGTGTGTCACTAAAAACCTTATACATGCTTCACCGAACAGAAAACACAACACACCTTCATTCCGCAACACATGAAACTGAATGACATTAAATATAAAACATATAAAGGCATCCTGCCGCATAGAGTACACTATTAAAAATATCATATGAATAAATGCTAAACAAAAATTGTTTGAATCAAACCACTAATGCAACTTTATCCCAATAAAACACTAAAGACAATTTTCAATGCAACAAACTCTAATCGATCAACCTATAAATGGCGACTGATTTCAAAGTCTAACAGTATGAAGAAATCAACACATTTGCAATCAATCCAGTGCACGATCCACATCCACCGCGAGGGTACATAAACGGATATCTTAAACACACCATCTTCGCAGATCATAACTAACATTCAACAAAATCGTTTAACCTCGAATTCAAGCATAACATCACTGTGTTTAAACACGAGGCGATATACATCCAACGAATCGCATCAGATGGTAAAATCAACATAATAAATTCAAAGTTGAAAACCACAAGTTAAAACAAAGAAGAAATCGAGGAGAGCGTGAAAGGAGATACAGATTTACGAGAACCGGAAAACGTACAATGATTGAACGATCGGAAACGAGGAGGATGAGGCTTGAAATTTGCAGGAGCGTCTCCGAGCGGAAGAATTGATCAGAAGGATCTGGAGAACACGGAAAGAGAGCGTTTTGCGTGCGACAGAGAATATTTATTTAGGGTGGAAACATGTAGAAGTTTCTAGGAGGAGGTGGTGACGTGGTATTTTACTCGGGATTGTTTATTGGGCCTACATATGGGCCGGGTAACCAAAAGACCAATACGACGGCCCAAATGGCTTTAGAAGCTTCGTATACAACTCCACTGTTAGTTTTTTGTTGCATATAAACCCCAAGTAAATGACCCTGGAAATCTGATGTATAGAATTTCAGAAGATTAACAATACAAATGAACACAAAGGCTATCAGTTTCAGTGCTGAGATGTCTCTTGTGGGGCAGCAGTACTTTGAATAGTCTGAGGCGCCGGTTGCTGCTGCTGTTGTGGTAGAGAGTTAGCCGGTGTGGGTTGAGCTGGAGGAGGTCCCGAGTTGGGGTACGGTGAAGGGTAGTTTTGATAGTGTTGCATGTATCCATATGGCGGAGGGGGGTAGAATTGCTGCTGATGGTAACACTGGCCTGGTGCTGGTGGCATGGGTTGAGGTGGGTAAGGGTAATGCGGGGCTTGTTCTGGCCTCTCCTGCCCAGATTTGTTATCCCCACCTGATACACCGGAAGACCCATCATGCGAGGAGGCGGAAGCCCCCATTCTTTGAGGGTCCATGGATGGATAATAGGGGATGCTTTGATGGGGTACAAGTGGGATGTTGAAGTACGGTGTCGGTTGGGGTTGATCTAGCATACCAGGTGGCTGAGTTTGTTGATTTTGCTGGGACAAGACAGCCCTTGGCAAGAGACCACTGTGAGCAACTGCTTGCTGTCTAGCTTCGTTAGAGGCATCTGATTCTGGCTTTGGTGCTTGAGGCCTTCCCCACATCAACTTTAACCTCAATCCTTTGATGACCAACTTGTTTGACAACTCTGCAGCAGCCTTCTCAGCAGCTTCTCTAGTCGTGTAAGCCACAAAAGCACAAGTCTTTTGCAGCACCATTCTTACCGATTCAATCTCACCATGTGCATAGAAGTTGTCCCTAAGGTCTTGCTCGCTGACTCTAGTATCAAGTCCACCAACATATAGAGTTCTGATGCTCTCATCATCAGGAGGCTCCAGAGAAGGCATTTCACCTGCTTTGTTAAGCAACTTCAATGCCACAGGGTCATTCACTCTGCATACGCCAACAAAATGAGAAAAAGAAAATCGGTTAGCAAAACATTACTTGGACACTTGGTTAATTAAGAAATCAAGAGTTCACATAATTACCAATTGTCAGCCCTAACTTGATTCAAATTTCAAACTAAAGTTACGATGAGGTGCCTTGAAAAGGATTTCGAGCGTGATGTACTGTGTCTAAATTATATGAATGGCATTTTAAATTCTTACTGAAGTTCATAAAGTCCCATGTCACATTGACACAATTTAGTCAAACTGTATTTGCCAATATCTAATTCAGAATATGCAGTCGAGTTGTCAGCTTAACAGCTGATAAAACTAGTATATCAACTATAATATCAATATTGGGGCGTGACGTACATATAATCAATATTGGGTAATCAGACAGAACAATAGACATACCCATAGTAACGATCTTTAATATTTTGCTGTGACAACTCCCCAGTTTCAGGCATTTCGTGTCTGTAAGGACACTCAGCACCCCTGGTACATTCGCCCCTGACAAAGAAACTGCATATATGAGCTCGGTTTCTTTTGTAATACGGTGTTGTTCTTTGCAGTTTTAGAATAGTGTCATTTGGACGGACTTTTCCATAAGAAGAATCATAATCTATGCCAGCTCTAGCCTGTAACCAACATAATATTTTAGTCAGATTATGAAAAAAAAAAAAAACTGTATACCACATCTTTAGGTGTTCTCATTAATCAACGAATTAGAACTGTAACTATACCTTGCGATCATGCTCTTCAGCGAAATATTCCCGGTTAACATCACTCTTTGGAATAGAGTCATGAGAGCTGATAGATAGAGCCGTGTCGCGAACTTGCACAGGCAATCCATATTCAAGATCCAATATACAAACTTGACAGACATTCTTCAATTTACTACAAGTCTGGCAAACTTCAGACTTTTTGAATCTTGCATCGCGACCAGGTCTCCATTTAAACACAGTGAATGGACGAGTGCAAATTTTGCACTCCTTATCATAATCGGCTTTAGTCTGCAGAGTAATCAAAAAAAAAAAAAATCAATCTTGAGTTTGACAATACAAGACTTTGAAATATCTTTTCACTATTCACTAACTCATATAAATTCTAGGTTATCAACGAATCATAAACTATCATCATCTTATGCTTATTCAGTCCTTCTAAGCTAAAATGTTAAGACGAAGGCTTCGCAAAATGCCATCACCGACAAGGCAACGACCCTCGATCATCATTGATTTTCATCCACAGGGAGTAAACCCTTATTGCCAACCTCCCAATACATCACACACAGAACATTTTAGATTTTACAACAGAAATTAGCAGCATAACTTAAACTCCTAATCCATTCAAAGTTTCCAGAACTAATACTCACAACAACAACAACAACAACAAGACTTCCAATCAGCAAAAAGCCCTAACAATCCCGATAATCTCAAATGTGAGATCTACACAGCTCCAGCAGCAACCCAAGCTACACACCGACAGAAACCATACCAAATCCAAAGCCGAGCATGAAGACGCCATCAAATCCGTAAACATTGTAGAAAAATGATGATAATATGCCTACCATTCGAACGTATGGGTTGTCGCCGAGACAAGATTCGCAAATAATCGGAAAATCCGAGCGTTCCCATCCGTCAGCCTCCACATCTCTCAGTAACCTATGCGCCATCTCGTTCCCAGATCCTCGCAAAATCAACTTCTTCTGTCTAATATAAATAATTAAATTAAATTAGGAAACGTTAAGGCGTGTTTGTTAAAATAAAATTTTATACGGTGAAATCTGTTTTCCACTATGCTTGTGGCCAAACACGGCACAACATACGAGGCGTCGAAGCGAGTAGAAACCAGCCCAGAACTAGGGAGAAGACTCTTCTGACTCTGAGCCAATGCTTCGCTCTGGAGAATTGGAACCCGCGAAAGTCTGTGAAAATTCAAATAGGGGGATTTGGCTGAAGGAATAGACTCAGAAAAGGGAGAAAAGAGAAGGCGGTGGAACTTTTTGATTCTGGATTTTGGGGGGTTGGAATTTGATGCAATGGATCGGATTGAGTTGATAAAGGAGATGCCTTTCCGGATTGGGTTTACTGGGCACGCTGGGCATATGAGGATTGAGCCTCTGTCGCCTACTGAGAACCCCACGCGGCTGAGTTCCCTGCCGGACTTTGTTTCTGTAAGCTGTGTTTTGTTACTAGAGTTTGCTACAAATCTTGCTTGTTGAGATTTTATATTTTCATGTGAAATGGGCTATTTGGAGTGTGCATTTAGTAGTCGAATGTTTGTTGGTTGGAGTGTAAGTATGAGTGATTGATGATGTGTGATGTTTAATGTGTGTGCATTGCTTTGTGGAAATTGTCAGTGTTAAGGTTGTGGCCTTTGAATGTAGGGTAAGAATTGAGTTATGAAATCAGTTTGGTTGATGTTGTAAGGACTTGACTTTGGGAAGTAGGAAATTCTAGTGATTTGATTTTGGTGGATATTGAGTGGTGACTATGATGTTTTTTTGTGAGTTTCAGCCGCCAGCGTTTATGGATGAAACACCTGAGTCGATTAAGAAGCATATAGTAGAGAGGTATCTGACACCAAAACTTGATCCTAAGGAATTTAGCCCAGAAAAAGATGGGAGGCAGTGGGACTTTGACTGGTTTGATCGAGCAAAAATTCGGTTAGAACCATCACAACCGAGGACTGTTATTGTCCCTGTATGGGAAATGCCATTTAGACGGCAGAAAGATGAAAAAGGTGTGTGGCATCCAAAATCAGTGCAGGTTAGAAATACATCTTCTGTTTGACAGATATAATTATGGACAAGAGGGAAATGAAGAGTACCCGTCTCTGACGCTCTATTCATGATTTATTGTCCATCTCGTCGATTCAGTTGCTTTTTTAGTCAGTTATCAGTTATCTTTTAGTCCTACTGAAAGTTGGTGGTTTAATTTAGGTTGACGTGTCGGAGCTAATGGTGGATGCTCAGGATTCTGGTGCTTTGCCACGAATGCCTGGGCCATCAAAGGACTTCATTAGGGGAAGTCTCAATAATCGTCCTTTCCGTCCTGGAGGTTTGGAAGATTCACAACCTTCGGAGAGGAATCTGCCCGATGAGGCTGTTACTGATGATTGGGTCCAGGAGCTTCTTCGTGGAGGTCCTGCTCAGACAACTCCTCCAGGGTTCAAGGAAGGAATAGATTTTGGCCCTTTAAAGGTAAAAAACATGACTGGACTGTGAGTATTTTAAACCAACTCGAGGTCTTAACCTTTTCTAACCTTTAGCAATTTTCTTTTACATTTTTGGTTGACAAGTGTTCCTTTCTCTCTCATGTTTGAAGGCATATCCACAATTATGGAAAGTTCACCAAGGACGAAGGCCTGAGCCCGAATGCGAATTGGAAGAAAAAGTGGTCAAATGCTGTTTTTTTGTTTTTTTTTTTGCTATTATTTTTTTATCATTTGGTATACTCTTAGCTGCTTACATTAAATTTAAGGCGTGTATCAATATTTTTTGTTTTATGGCATGTACAGAGTGAGATGTCATTACAGTTTGACGAATTGATGATGAAAGCTTGGGAACAAGACATAACTACAGAAGTAAATGAGGATAGTAAGTTTCACGTGCGAATTTATGTTTCTATAATCAAGTGGCTAGCTCATGAATCTTCTTTTTTCAAAAGAAGCTCTTGTCATACATACTATTTGTGTTATAAAGGTGATGTTATAGAAGTTGAGTTTCTTAAGCAAGATGAGGAACCGGAATCAGGTAAGAAGGAAGTTATTAATGATGCTGACAATCAAGAACTGTTAGTGTTGGATGAGATCTTGTCTGTTGCATCGGAACCAAAATCTAATGTTGAAGAAGGAGCTGAGGGCAGCAGTGAGCAGAAAAAAGAGGTAAGCATAAATAATATGTAAACTTGGATTATTGTATCTACTTTATTGGAACTATCAGATGAGTGCATTTATATGCAGGCTTGGGCTATCATTGGAGAAAAGGAAAAAATCGCGAACTCTTTCTATGAACTTGTTCCCGACATGGCCTTGGATTTCCCATTTGAGTTGGACTTATTCCAGAAGGAGGTTTGATCGTTACTTTTTCGCTGACAGTTTTAAGTTTTGATGAAAATACAATCTCAAATATCCACAATGATTTACTAAATTCTTTCTTTCATATTTTATTTGCAAGGCTGTTTTCAACTTTGATTACACTTGTTGACATCTATAATAATTATTTGACACCTTTTTTTGTAATTGCAGGCTATTTATTATCTTGAAAGAGGAGAATCCGTTTTTGTGGCTGCTCACACATCTGCTGGGAAGACTGTCGTCGCGGAGTATGCATTTGCCTTGGCAACAAAAGTATGGCATTTATTCAAATATTAATTGCTGTGATGCCGGCTGGGGAGCTTCGATATGCGTCATATTAGTCGTATCAAATTTCTGTTCAGTAATATTGATTTTGTTTTTCCAGCATTGTACCAGAGCAGTCTATACTGCCCCCATCAAAACTATCAGCAACCAAAAATACAGAGACTTTTGCGGCAAGTTTGATGTTGGACTTCTCACGGGCGATATAAGCTTGAGGCCAGAAGCTTCTTGCCTGATCATGACCACAGAGATTCTGAGGTCAATGCTCTATCGCGGCGCTGATATTATACGTGATATTGAATGGGTAGCGAAGCTTGTTATTTGGTATTTTCATCAGTGATTTACACATCTCATCCTTCATTTGCTTATATATTACTTAATTTATTTATTTTCTGTGACTAGGTTATATTTGATGAAGTGCACTATGTGAACGATGTAGAGAGAGGGGTGGTATGGGAGGAAGTTATTATAATGCTCCCCAGACATGTCAATATTGTTCTTCTTTCCGCAACAGTATGTATTTCCTGATACAATTATATACCTGAATTTTCAGTTATCCGTGTGCTTGCTTTCTTGCATTTAGCTGAAAATTCTAGCATTTCCTACATCGCAGGTTCCAAATACTATTGAGTTTGCGGACTGGATTGGACGGACAAAACAAAAGAAAATCCGCGTTACCGGGTAGGTTTAAGGTCCATCCAATGTAAATTCTGGTTACCACATGTTGTGCGCTTTAGTAATCTATTTTGACTTCTTTCACTACAGGACCACCAAAAGGCCTGTCCCATTGGAGCACTGCCTATTTTACTCTGGAGAACTTTACACTGTATGTGAAAATGAAGTGTTTATGCCACAAGGACTGAAAGCCGCAAAGGATGCTTTCAAGAGACAAAACAGTGTCCCTGGAGGTGGAAGTGGTCTTGGAGGCGGAACCCATGTGACACCTTCATGGTCTCAGGGGGCAGGTCGAGGTCAGAAACACGAAAATCCAAATAAAGCAAAGCAATCTAAGCATTCTGGATCTCAAAAGTTGAACTTATTTGGGGGTGGCGGAGGAAGTCAAAATTATGGTGGGAATCAAAACAGTTGGGGGTTACGGAGATCAGAAGCATCTATTTGGTTGTCGCTTATCAACAAACTGTCTAAAAAGACTCTGCTTCCGGTATCCAATTTACTGCTTTTTTGTTTTTATATTTGTTTGGCCCTTCACAAGTCAATGACATTTATTTTTGATTGTTTTGGTCTTAGGTGATAATATTTTGCTTTTCAAAAAATCGCTGTGATAAGTCAGCAGGCAATTTGACCTCTATTGACCTGACTAGTAGTTCTGAGAAAAGCGAAATCCGAATCTTTTGCGACAAAGCATTTTCACGACTGAAAGGATCTGACAGGAATTTGCCACAGGTGATTCATTTTATGTTCTCGATACAGTTCCCATCTGCACTACGGGTTTAGATACCTAATTTGCTCCGTACAGGTTGTTAGAGTGCAAAGCCTTCTCCATAGGGGGATTGGCGTGCATCATGCTGGGCTGCTTCCGATAGTCAAGGAAGTAGTAGAAATGCTCTTCTGCCGTGGAGTGATCAAGGTCTGGCAGTATGTCCTAGAATCTTTGGCACTTCAATATTCACTTGTTTAACTTAGTTCAACTTGTAGGTTTTGTTCTCGACAGAGACATTTGCGATGGGAGTTAATGCTCCAGCCAAAACAGTAAGCGTCCTAAGTGACTCTTTAAAATACCATGGAAGAAGAGAATTAATAGTGATCGAGAAAATTTGCACTGCAGGTTGTTTTTGATACGTTAAGAAAGTTTGATGGTAAAGAATTCAGACAATTACTCCCCGGCGAGTATACTCAAATGGCAGGCCGTGCTGGCAGGAGAGGACTTGATAAAATAGGTACGGTTATTGTCATGTGCAGAGATGAAATCCCAGAGGAGAGGGATTTCAAACATGTAATAGTCGGGAGTGCAACCAAGCTCGAATCTCAATTTAGGTTGACCTACATTATGATTCTTCAACTCCTCCGCGTTGAAGAGTTGAAGGTAACTTGGTGGCTATAAATATAATTCAGTACAAAAAACTTTGAATTCACGGATAAGGTTTTCTTTTTTGTAAACTGAGGGCCAGTGCTAACTTCAGGTTGAAGATATGTTGAAGAGAAGTTTCGCTGAGTTCCATGCTCAGAAAAAACTTCCTGAGCAGCAACAACTTTTGATGCGAAAGCTTGCTCAGCCTACAAAATCAATCGAGTAAGTTTCTAAAGCGTATTCTTCAGCTGTTCGATGCTCTATCTTAAGGAAATGGAAATCAACATTGGTAGTTCGGTTGTTTTCCTTGCTTCTGGTGTCATGAAATTGAGGATTCGCTTTAATATGTAGATGCATACGGTGTGAGGCATCGTTTGAAGAATATTTTGATGTGTACTGGGAAGCTGAGAATTACAGCAAGCAGATGTCTGAAGCAGTACTGCAATCTTCAGCCGCGCAGCACTTCCTCACAACTGGAAGAGTAGTGCTTGTCAAATCACAAGCTGTGAGTTTCTCTTAACTATAACAGTTTACATCGTACCGTACCGTGTGTTTATTTCATTGTTCTTGCACACACGAGTTTTTTATATTGTAATTATATTCGACAGGGCCAAGGTCATTTGCTTGGAGTTGTCGCAAAGGGGCCTTCAGGCGGTAATAGGCAGTATGTGGTTTTGGTGCTAAAACCCGATATTCCTGCATCGTCATCTGGGAGTGGTAGCACACCAGACAGTAAAAACAGTGAACTCCCTGGTGGGTTTTTCATGCCGCCAAAGTCAAGAAGACAAGTTGAAGATGACTACTATGCTGTCTCCACTTCTCGCAAAGCATCTGGTGCTATCAACGTACAACTACCTCACCATGGAGCTGCAGCGGGGACAAGCTATGAAGTTAAAGCAATCGATAGTAGCGAGTTTCTGTCAATTTGCAGCCGCAAAATACATATCGACCAGGTTGGGCTTCTGGAGGATGTCAGGCCTGCTGCATACTCAAAGACAGTGCAGCAACTGATCGAGTTAAAATCGAAAGGGAATAAATACCCGCCCGTCCTAGATCCGGTGAAAGGTCAGGCAATTGCAGTTTAATTATATTTTCAGTTGTTTAAACTTTCATCTGATGATATGTTACCTGTTTTTTTTTTAATATGCTTTAGACTTGAAGCTGAAGGACATGGCTCTCGTCGAAGCCTACCATAAATGGACAAGCTTAGTTGATAAGATGGCTAAGAGTCAGTGCCACGGGTGTGTCAAACTAGACGAACATCTAAAACTAGGGAAAGAAATGAAAGGGCATACAGAAGAAGTCAAGGCTTTAAGGTTTCAAATGTCTGATGAAGCGCTTCAACAAATGCCGGAATTTCAAGGCCGGGTATTTGGTTTCAACTCAATATGCTTCTTTTTCATACTGAGCAGTAAGAAATGGAGTGATGAATTTTTTTTCATCCGAATGCAGATCGATATTCTGAAGGAAATTGGTTGCGTAGACGAGGACCTTGTAGTGCAGATAAAAGGACGAGTCGCCTGTGAGATGAATTCTGGGGAGGAGCTGATTTGCACTGAATGCTTGTTCGAAAATCAGCTGGATGATTTGGAACCAGAAGAAGCGGTGGCATTAATGTCTTGTTTTGTGTTTCAGCAAAAGAACGCTTCTGAACCTTCGCTTACTCCAAAATTATCTCAAGCCAAACAGCGGTAATACTCGGTTGCTCATTTTCTAGATACTGATTTTATAGTGCTCATGAAAGGTATCTCCTGATTTATACACTTATTGCCGATACAGATTGTATGACACTGCCATAAGGCTTGGGCAGCTTCAGGCGCGGTTCAGTCTTCAGATAGATCCTCAGGAGTACGCGCAAGACAATCTCAAGTTTGGTCTCGTTGAAGTGGTCTACGAGTGGGCTAAGGTGATTGCCTTTCGTCCAATGCCACTCCTTCAGATGGTGTCGTTTCAAGTCTCAGTATCTCATCTCGTAGCTTCTTTTTACAGGGAACTCCATTCGCAGATATCTGTGAGCTTACGGATGTTCCAGAAGGACTTATTGTGCGGACCATAGTCAGGCTGGATGAGACATGTCGGGAGTTCAGAAATGCGGCAGCCATTATGGGAAATTCCGCGCTTCACAAGAAAATGGAAGAAGCTTCCAACCTTATCAAGCGCGATATTGTATTTGCTGCTAGCTTGTACATCACTGGAGTCTGATTACGTCACACTGTTCGAAGCTTGGGAAAAAAAAACTGCGAACGTTATCAATGCATCAGATGTTTTAGATAAGTTAGGTCTGTGGTTCTATCATGCTTCTGAATTGTGTGAAGCTTCCCGATGCCAGCATAACCTGCTTGGAGGTGGTGGAAGACTGGGAGGGAACTAGATGAAGGAAAAAAAGAGAGTATGAAAAAACATCCTTTGCATTCTCGGGGACTTTGTTTTTTTGGCTTCGCTGTACAGGACCAATCCCATTACTGTGAGACTGTAACCCATCATTATTTGTTGAGGAGCAAGAGCAACACGCCGATGTTTGACGAGTACCACGATGTTATGAGTACGATCGTGAACACACGACCTCAATCACGCAGGCAGCGCAACACAATGCAAAAATTGAAATACCATGAAAAGAGGTTGAAACCAAGATGACGGGCGGAAGGCGAGATATTTCATTGCACATAAAAGGGATTACTAGACAAAATTGAGTCACTAACTCGAAAAGGTTCAGAGGGGTAATTTAAATAGGATGAGAATGACTCGAACACAATGAAAACAGTCTCGCCTGGTATCAGTCTTCATCCATACTAGCTTGCTTTCTTTTAAACTCTTCAACAGCATTTGAGAAAGTACCTCTTACATGTTGGCAAATGCTCATAAGATTTTGACAACCATCTCTGAACACCTCACTCGAAGGAGCACCTGCAAAAATGTTAGAGAAGAAGATAGTGAAACACTGGGTCTGATTGGAGAAAACCAATGTCCAGTTTCAGAACGGATGACACACAATTGGAATAAATTAATGACGATGAGCATGCAGACAAAGGAGATATTTCATGAAAATAAAAGCGTTTAAACAAAGTTCCATTTTGGGCACACAACAAAAACTAAAAGCATTGACGACACTACAGCAGAGCGTGAATTTTTTTGAAATCATCAAATCAGATTCTTTATACATACATCTTGAGGAAAGAAACAATAAATTCTTAATAACCTGTCGTCTGGACACGAATGTTGACACGATTTTCCGAAGGATGAGGAATGCTATACCCGCAGAAAACAACCCTTGGACTGCCACAAATCCACAAACATGTTCAGTAACTCAAAGTCAAATTACTCAGCAAATTGCAAAACATCTCAATCAACCACGCCATAAACAGAAAATCAGATCATACATCCCACAAACCCAGCAACCTTAACACGCCCAATTCTTTTAAGCGAGCTGGCCGACAATGAAACACTTAAATCTAACAGCATAACCAAAACTACAATCTCCACAAAAAGGCGAAAAAAACACCCAAAACTTGTTATCCTGCAAAAGATCCAAATCTGATACTGAGGCACTCTAAACCCTAAATATTAACAGTATAATCGAAGAGAGAAATCAAAATTAAATTGTTGGTGGTGGAGAGCTCACTCTTGATTCAGAGCGAATCGGACGGAGTTGGCGAACGTGTGATCCTCGTCCATCACCGAAAACGTCTTCGAGTGTGGCTTGTCGTCCATTGCCATCTCCCTGGTCCAATTCCAACACAAAAAATCAGCGCAAATTCCCTAAAAAATAAATCAACAAACCAAACCCAAATCCACACAAGATGCAAACTTTTCAGTTCGAGGTTCAAATCGAGAGGCAAACGAAGATCTTCGGATGGCGCTGCCTGAGTTAATGGTGCTCCGTCGCTCTACAATTCTTGACGCAGCATCTAAACCCTCGGGGTTCTATGAAGACCAGTTTTTGTTTTTATTCGATGTAGTCGCGTCCACCTAAACTTCGTAACGTCTGACACGTGTACGTTATTTATTGGTATAATACCTACTTTTCGTATTTACATTTAAGCCCCTCGCGGACATCACACTCTAAAACCCTAGAGTCCTGTCTTTCCGAGATGTCTTCTGGTGATTTTCAGGATTTAACGAGCAATCGATTGGACTTCTCCGGCGCTGCGAAAGTTGTTTTAAGGTGCCTATTTCAGTCTCTGTGTAATATGTTTATTTCACTATCCTGCGATTTGGATTTGGGTTTGGTTGATGGGATAGTTTTGAATTAAGAGAGATTCAATGGTTTAGGATTTGGTGTGATGTTTCAGATTTGGGTTTTTGGGAAATTTAAGAGCTTGATTGCATTTTGGCGCGTAGATTGATCTCTCTAAAGTGACTGGTTTGCTGTAAGTGAAAGTCAGGCTAGCTTGGAGTTTGAATATGTGCTATCATCCTTCTTGAGTGAATTAGGTCTCATTTAGCATTGTCTTGAGTCTCATGTTAAATGAAGAGATGGGCTGAATGTTGTATGCGTTTCAGGTGAGATGGCGGCGCCCAGCAATGTGGATAAAGAACAGGTACTTTGAAGTTCATGGAATTGGTTTCCGGAAGTTCTTCTTTGAGGGAAGAGTTAATTGGTGAAATGAATAGATTTTGATCGATGTTCAATGATTGTTTGGTTGTCTATGTGCAGATTTTTGGTATGGCGGAGAAGGAGATGGAGTACAGAGTAGAATTGTTTAACAAGTAAATTTCGCCATTTTAAGATTTGCTTGGTGTATTTCTTGATCGTTTTACACGAGAGATGAGTGAACATTTTGTTGTTTTAGTTACGATTGATCGATGGTCGTGTGCTTTTAAAATATTTCTTGCAAGTTAATATTGAACGGCGAATCAATGTGATGTGGAGATTCTTGTAAACTAATGACTCTATGTTATCCCTCTCGAAATGTTTGTGCTGCCCGTTATTAAGTTCAACTTGAGCTCTAGTTAGGCCTTGTTTATATGCTCTGAAGTTCTATAAAGCTTTGTGCTTTTTGAAGTTTGGTGTTGATATATGAGAGAGTTCTAGCTGGTTCAGTAGCATTTTTAAAATTCAACTCCTAGCTGAAATAGAATTGAAAGCTCTTGGGAGATCTGATCTGCTGTTTGTCGAATGAGTGAAGATTTAGCTATGTCATAACCCCGCATCAACTGATCTTTACTCATGTGTCAGTTTGACATGCTGGCTATCTCTTAACTTGCTCCTGTAAACCAATAATTTAGTAGTTCCGCTTGCTGAAATGACATTGTTATTTCTTCTTCCGCTTTCAGGCTCACTCAAACTTGCTTCAACAAATGCATTGACAAGAAGTAAGGACCTTTTCTAATTATCTTACCGCCTTGTTCGTTGTTCCTATGTTTATTTTCGGTGGTATAAACAAATGGAAAATTCAGACACCTCACTAATCATTATTTTCGGTTCAGGTACAAGGAGAATGAACTACATATGGGCGAAAACACATGTATTGATCGCTGTGTTTCCAAATACTGGCAGGTAAGCTTGTGTTAAGTACATAATTCGTTAATAATCTTATTCGTTACAAATTTCAAATGGTATATGCCCCTTCATTAAATAAGCAAATCACTATCATTCTTGTAATTTCAGGTCACTAACCTGGTCGGGCAACTTCTTGGCTCCCAGCGGCCTATGTGATGCCTGAGATAACATTGGTGTTTCAGTTTTTTGCAACATTCAATTCTCAAACATCAGCCTTTTTTGCTGTTTAAAGAATAATTTATCTTGAAACTGGTAGTACCAAGAGCCACATTTTGTTCTGTGGCCAAATCAACAAAGTTTAAAATATATCAATACTGAGATCTCATGTACTTTATTTTATGCTGGTTGATATCATCTCCTTAACTGATTTTTGTCAAAATTTTCTCTGCTTTCTGATCTTTACGCTACTGCCAGCTTCATGAACTTATGGTTCTAAATGCTATAGACACGGGAGTTCAACTCCTGAGGGTCAGAAGACAGAATAGGACATGTGAAGATGAAGAAGAATGAGTACTTTATCTCATATATATTATTGTATGCATATTTACATTCATCAGAACATGGCTTTGATTGACAGTATTAGGCTTGAGATATTTCACCATGTACCTGCTAATGCATATTGTAAGGTTGTACTTTATAGTGTCATATCAGACCCTTCCCACGGGCGAATGAGGAGGAACTGAGAAATAGCCACCAGGAACTTCACCTCGGACGTTTTTTGCTTCTTGGACTTTGGCTGGTGTTGGAGTTCTTGAATGTTTCTTTGCGTCCAGTAATGCTAAACAGATGGAGAAAGCTTGTAGAGGCGAAATTGATGTGCTGAAACTCACTGATAGCACACCCTCCTTGTCTTTGAATGGAGCTAGATTGAACATAGGCTGCTTTCCTTCAACTCCTCCCTGTAAAAAAGTTTCATATGCTTAGGAAAATCATATTCGCCTAAAGACTTCAAAGAGGTATGTAATGCAAATGTTACCTGATCATAGAGTTTAAACTTAATGGAAGAACTTGACTGAAATTTTGAATCACTCAGGACCGTTAATTTGCAACCTGAATCCCAACCTCCACAGTCGCATTGTCCACCAGATCTCCACCTCTGGACAAGTGAAGAAGGCTTCCCTTTACTTGGTAGAGTGTGGATGCCACTAGGGAGTATCACTGTTATCCCATTGTTTTTACCTGTCTGAACTTTGTTGTCCGTCTCTCCTGGAATGCTTACAACCACTGCTGCGAGTTCATTGTTTTGCTGATAACCCGACTCTGTCTTCTCTCCAGGTTTCAGATCCACTGCTGATAGAACAAACTGTCGCAGGAAATTCTTGTCAGTGGAGGTATGGTCTTCCATGTTTGAAAATGGAGTCGCTGAAACTTCCATTTGGGCGACAACATTGGGACTGTATTCATGACCATTGCCTTTGCCTCTCAAGTTTATCCAGCTCTTATTCTTGAGCTCCTGAATTGAAAAGAATGTATATAAATACCCGTCTCCAAGCGTTGCTTTCTCGGTGGTCAGCTTACTCAATGCAGCACAAAGAATGTCCTTGACATTGTCTACGGCAAAGGTGAACAAAGGACAACCATTTTGAACCACCACTTGAAGTAAAGCCTGAATTACTGCTGATTCACTATTTTTCCCATTTTGGTGGGATTTGAGAACGCTGGCAGACTTTTCGCTGTTCAGATTCAAACCTACTCTTATTCCAGGGGCTGTAGATGGTCTATCTTGCGTCTTGGAGGCTCTACCAACTGGATTCGAGTCTTTTTTCAGCGGCAAAGAAGACCGGCTGTTAGTCCCTTCTCTTGGTTTCAGTAGGGGTTCCAGCAGTCTTTTTAACGGGCTCGATCTTGCTTTGCTAGCAGCAGCAGATTTATCACTACTTGTTTTTTCAAGGGAAACAAATGGTACTTCTCTATTTGTACAAGGTTTAGCATGAGCACTGCAGGCCTGCAGAACTTCTGCGTCAGTAGAACTGGATTTTCTACTGGATGCTCCTATACGAAAGCTCAATTCGCCAGTTGGAGAAGGATATCTGGGATTAGCTGCATCTACTGTTCGTTTTGATATTCTTGATCCTTGAAGAAAGTCAGTAACGGGTGGTAATGCTGTAGTTAAGAGAGCCTGGTGGTTATCTTTAGAGCTCCCATCCTTAAAAGGGCTGATAAGCTTTCCAGCAGATGTGCTGTCATTTGTTTTGGTCTCCTGAGATCTGCTCAGAACTCTGATTTTTTGGTCATTTACATCACGAGGTAGTGGGCATGAGCGCGGAATGTCACAGCTATGTTCTGAAAATTGGGCCTTCCTCGATCTCTCAGTATAACTTATTTCTTTCTCTTCAGGAATTTTTCGACCAGTTCCTCCCTTCAACACTTTTGATGAAGATATAATGGAGCAATCATCAAGAGGCCTAACAAGGACAGCTTTCTCATCTTTCTCAGTGAATTTTTTGTCTAGGGACATAGATTGTGATCTTCTAGACCTTCTCGGTTCCTTCTCCAAATCTCCGTGGCACTGTACCTTCGACGAAGATGAGAGATCATGACTGCCCGGATAAGCAGTTTTTTTGGAAGATGCATTTGAACCTAACCCTTCTTTCACAATACTTTCTGCTGTGGATCCTAGCTGGCTTTTGCCAACATTGCGGGAGGATTTGCCATCGGCGGTACAAGCTTCTGATGGAAACCCTTTCAGATGAAACTGATATACAGGATGCCGGTGCCGATGATGAGCAGCTGAATAACTGTGGCCTGTTTGAGAATGGGTAGACGATTCTTCTGTTGAAAACAGCGAAGAGGAAATGCTATTAGATGAAGATGATCCATCACTTCTGTACGGAAATTGTTTACTGGATTGCCATTTTTCCAAAAGATTCCAATCAAGGACCCCAACATTGAAGGCTTTTTCTTGAGGTTTCGCTCCTCGCTCAAGATAGCTTGGCAAGTGTGACATGTGTTTTACAAGCTCATCATTATCGGCTGCATTAACCCTTCTAGTCTGCTGCTTTGAATAATAACCAGAAACTATAGGTGGAGGGCTACCAACATGATTCCTCACCTTGCGACGATTATCACCATGGGAAGAACATGGCCTATCTAGCTCAAACCTGTCTCGTAGGCTTAGATTTTGGGTAGCTGTCGCTGAGAAAGTTCTTCTGTCAACCCTTGTTGGCCGAGGTTCCCTAGAGTTGTCACCAGGTCTCAAATGAGTTTCCATCGCCTTGTTCAGCTCATGCACACCGCAGGGCACCTGAAAGTAACGAATCATAACCAAATCCTTAATCTGGCGATACAGCAAACAAAATAAGCCTAAGGCTACCTGAAGAAACAAATCATGCAAAGATGGAGCTCTACCTTGTACATATATTCCTTTAGCAATAAAACACAGAAATAGTAAAAGGTCCCAACAAGCAATACCTTTCTTCACATTTGGATAACTTTTCATAACTTATCTGCTTCAATCTTTTCCCAAATTTTGAACAATAATTCCCCAAACCAAGCCACTAAGGGAGCAGACAAATGTGTAAACTCAGGATCCAACTCGGTTCACTCATGAGTCATGAATGTAGCCCACTTTGAATTAAACATCAGATCCTCTTACCAAGGAAATGCGCACACAATCAGATTAACACATTTCCATGAACTGCGTAATAATGCTCCATCTCATAAAATAGGGTCCATGTTTTCCTGCACTACATAATACTCCCAATATTCAATCAGATCTGGTCTCATGCAGCTCTAAAAGCACTAATTTTCTCTTTCACTTTAGGAAAAAGGTGCCCTAAGAGCAGCATGCTCACTCTCACTCTCCTTTTCCATTTTCCCCAATTTCTTATCCTCTCCACTTCCTCACCAACCAAATTCACCTCTCCCAAACTTCAAAAACCGCAACAACAAAAGATAAATCTTGACAACAAAATCTTCAATTTTTCAACTACAGCCACACACATCTCCAAATCTACATAAACTGGCAACAATAAACCCTTATTGCCCAAAATCAAAGAAGCCCTAACTCAACTTCTAAATCAACCAGACACAACAACAAATCACACGCATTTCAACTCTCATATCTCATGTTGCTGAATAAACAAGCTCCAACTCACCGACATCCATCACCAACGCCATTGACGCAGCATCCAGTTCCACGGCCGCCAAAAAGGCAGCAGCGATTTGTGTACACGAACTCCGAAGCCGGAACAGAAAACTGAGAGAGAGTCGAAGAGAGAGAGAGCGAGAAACTTTCAGAGTACTTTCATCGGGAAGTAAAGCAGAGCTGAGCTGAGCTGAACCTCTGGCTAAATTCGTCCAGTGAAAAGGCAGCCTCGGCCAGTGTGTGTAGGGTCTGATGACGAGTTTGATCCAAGATCGGAAGGTTCAGATTGGAAGATGCATCAGATCGGACCGTAGGGCCCACTTTTAGACTTTGCTGATTAAATTATCTAATTTAGTTTGGACCTAGATCGGACGTGGCGGATCTTTTCGGCAGACATTACTATATACAATGGCGCTGTTGAATTAGGTATTAAGCAGTTGAATAGGTTTAATGAGGTAGTTGAATAGGGTGTTGAATATGAGAATTATTTGGTATTAAATTGAAATTATTTACAATGGGGTAGTTGAATATGGGATTAAGCAGTTGAATAGGTTTAATGAGGTAGTTGAATATGGTCTTGAATATGATTTGGATTATTCGGTGTTGAATTAATTAAACATGTTGAATGAAGATGTGGTGGGGACCATGTGTGACATACCAATATACGTCTTGTTTATTGGTCCACTGATTTTTTTAGATTTTAATTTTTATACCAAAATTCATATTTTTTTATGCTCTATAAATACATACTCGCTTCATTTGATTTGGACACCGAAAAAAAAACCTCTTTCTTCTCCATTTTAAACCCTTCTTTTTAGTCAAATGGATCCCAACAATAATTCCTTTGTCTACCCAAATCTCCACAATTATCAGTTTCAAAATCAACAATCCAGCCAACAAAACACTCAAAACACTTCAAACTATGGGTTTACACCAATCTGAGGCGAGTGGGTCTAATACACAACAACAATTCTCGACCGAAGTGCTACCGGCATTCGCAAATCATGTGCGTGCTAGATCCGAGATGCATGATTCAAGCGCACATCACGCATTGCAAGCAGATCTGGTCAAACACATATGGGCAAAATTCGGAATGTTTCGTGGTTAAATATATTTATAAGTCGTTGTTTGTATTTGTTTTAATAATGTCTATTTATATTTCTCGTCTTTATTTCTTGAAAGATGCAATGATATAAAATTTAAAATTGATGAAAAATAAAAATATTAAAAAAAATAATATATATAATTTATTTTACTATTAATTTTTTTTTGAATGCAAAATGATAAATTTATTGAATTGTAATTACAAAAATTAAATTATGAAGAAAATAAAAGAAGATAAATAAAAGTTATGGGATAGAGTGTTGAATTTTATTAAACAAGCTCATTGTAGAGGGTATAAGTTGAATGTGTGTTGAATGATTAGGTGGAAGATAGAGAAGATGACGTGGCGTGTTAAAAGTGATAAAGTAGGGTGTTGAATTTTTTTCCCATTGTAGATAGTCTTATAATATCTGCATAGCATTAGAGAGGTAGAGAGTTTTTGTGAACATTTTCATTTTCTTCTTTGTGTGTAAGGTGGAAAGTGTCTAAAGTCTGTTACGTCAATGAATTTATGTTAGTTTTTTTCGTAATGGAATTTTTAAGAGGTTTTAGAAAGAGCAGAGTAGCCAATAAAAACCCTGGTAATGAGATGAGATGAGGCGAAAGGTAGAGAGTCTTCGTCAACATTCTCTATCTTGTATCAGAAATTATCTTTTGTTACGCAAAAAGTTTTAACTGACAAATTTTTATTAAAGAACGACTATAATTAACTTCTGCTACAAAATAGAGATGATCCGACTAATATGTCGATTTTTTTTGTTTCTGATCCTTATTTGTAACTCTAACATATAAAAATTAATATATAATGTATTTATTGTTCCTGTCCCTATTTCTCAATACTTTATTATTAAAATTTATAAAATTATTGAAACGTGACCGACGCGCATGTCGTTTTATACGACGAATCTTCTTTGAAACACAAAGGTTGCAATCGTACGTGAGTTGTGTAGTTTAAATACTAAAATCAAATTTCCTAATCGTAATTAATCTTTTTTATGATAAATTCCTGACACTAGTTTAGCTAAACAAGAGGGGTTTAATTAACGTGCCGAAAAGTGGCAAAATGAAATGATGATCATGCTCATGCATGCGCACGTGGTGGACCTGCGCAAACTTCTTAACCTTCGAAATATTTTGGGCCAACTGCATTCATTGGGCCTTTGCAGGCCCATTTCGATTCGATGACGCAAAACTAAAGCGTCGACGGATATTGCTTACGAAATGATGCCCTTTTGACACAAAATTAACGCATTTGAAATTATATTACTTAATATATATGGAATGAATATTTTTGAATTAAAAATGGAATGCCAAATCCCTAAAATTAGAAAGCATGTCACTCAAATCCACAAATTAAGAATTAATTGGTATCTAAGTTTTGGTGCCTATAATCACTCCAATTGCCCCTATTTCAGATTATATGCTGAATGGGGTCTTTACGAAACCAAGTCAGATTTGACCAAGTCAAATCTGTTTCTAATAGAGCATTTTTGGAGACTCAACTAAGCAACAAATTACAGAAGATTAGAAGCTACCAATTTACGTCAAGAAAAAAGACGTACATTCTATATAGGGCGTCGATCCGGTTACAAAATAACTGACAAATAAGAACACGACACGTGGAAGTGAGTTTAGATATAAGTTAGGTCATTTTATTGTAGTGTAGTGCGCAGGTTCACACGAAGTGGTCCTGTACGACCGCATTCTGATTTAGGAAACAAAAAGAGCAGAGCAGAGCAGAGCAGAGTCCGAATCTCAGCGCAAGCTCGTAAATTGGCTGTCGGATTTTTGATTCGAGCGGGTACCCATAGAAGGAATGGATCACGGGGATCACTCGATGGGGACGATGAACGACACGACCGGAAGCCACAACGCGACAATGACGTCAGGACACAAGAAGATGATGATGCACATGACGTTTTTCTGGGGATCGCACGGTGAGATTCTATTCGCAGGCTGGCCAGGAACTGATGCGGGGATGTACGTGCTGTCCCTCATCGTCATCTTCGCGATGGCGTTTTTGGCGGAGTGGATTTCTAACAGTAATTTCATCAAACAGGATGTGAGCAACAAGACAGCTGGGATGTTACAGACCTTGCTTCATGGGCTGCGGATGGGATTAGGGTATCTGGTCATGCTGGCTCTCATGTCGTTTAACGGTGGGATTTTCCTGGCGGCCGTGGCTGGACATGTCGTGGGGTTTTTGTTGTTTGGGAGTCGGTTTCTTAGACAGTATTATCCTGCTGATGGGAAGACTGCTGATTTAATTTTACCTCCTATGAGCTGCTGACAGTGTTGTCGGTATGGTTTGGGATTAGGGTTTCGCAGTATCTGAACTGTTTATTCTTTAATATGCAGAGAATAAGATGATGTTTTGTTACTTCAGTTTCAAAAAAAATTGCAGGATTGATTTGTCAGTGAGCCTGGGAATTCAGGGGACTTTTAGACCCATGTTGCTTGTTTTCAGGTCTTTGTTTTATCCATTAGCCAATAAATATATGATTGATATGTTCAAGCTTTTCAGAAAGATAAGTGCAGAGATGGCCACAATGATTGTAAAGCCTGTATAAACTGCATGAAGAAGGCCTCTCTATGCAGGCATGCTTTTGTCCTAAAGTGTTGTTTTGATGAAAGTCAAATGTGTTGCAGTACAAGAATGTTTCTGCAACACTAAATTTATGTGGTTTGGAAGTACAGCAAAGTCAACTTGTTTTGTTTGTTGGTTTTTTCAGCAGAAGTCAGCTGCAGTTGCTTATAAATCTGTATAGCCTGAGAAAGCTCAGGCAGAGTTGTTCACAAGGAATTTGGTACAACAATGGATGGAATGATGGACCATAACATGCTGACTCCCATGACATTCTACTGGGGCAAGAATGCAGAGATTCTGTTCTCAGGCTGGCCTGGAACTCGCTCAGGCATGTACGCCTTGTCCCTCATTTTCATCTTCATCCTCTCCATCATACTCGAGGGCCTCTCCCGGTGTCAGCTGCGTAAATCCTCGTCCAACAGTAACCTTGGGACAGGCCTTGTTCAAACATGTCTCCACACCCTCAGGATCGGTCTTGCTTATCTTCTCATGCTCGCTTTGATGTCCTTCAACGCTGGTGTGTTCATCGCTGCTGTTGCTGGGCATGCCCTCGGCTACTTTCTTTTTCGCAGCAGAGCCTTCAGGGACCAAGACGGCCAAACACCCGATTACAAAGACAATCTCTGATCATCATCAACCCTTTTCTACAATTCCAATTGACATGCTTTTAATTCTGCAATCTGATTCATTCTTGATGTTGCATGATTCCTCAGATACTCCTTCATTGCAACTCTGTACCATACATGTATGCAGAAACAACATTCTGTGAAATCAAATGCAGAAACGTAAGAAGAACCTGGCAATCTGCCATTGTAGGAATAACTCAAGGACATGCTCTTTATTTCATGAAAACATACGATTACATACTCCAAGGAGCGGTAGCTAGCTACCACTACTCTGCTCCCCTCCCATCTTTTATTCTTCTTACACGACAAAGATAGATAGATAGATATATGACAGCAGCAGCCACCCTATTGTTATGAAACATATTCCTTCCGCGGAACAGGACAGACATGAGCTCCTGCAGATAAAAAAAACATGAACATATGGAGAAAATAAAACAGTAAGGGATCGACATAGATTTCATTGTTCATAATCTGCTGTGGTGTGGGTGTTCAGTGTTTGGTTTTACCTTTTGTAAATAGACAGGAACTTGGCCTTCCTTGGGCTGCAAGGTTCTAATAATACAGCGAACCTGCATACACACAAGAGCTCGAATGTTAGGAATGTCAGAGAGGTTTTGCAATATGTCCAGAGGTTTATTATGTTCAGGTAGGTATCATCTACCTTGCCACCAATTTCCTCTAGAAGCTGCTTCAGAATTGCTCCCATTAGGATCATCATCTTTCTTGTCCTTCTGGTGAAGCTTCAAACAACATTCACATACACATCAGACGACCTTATTTTCATGTTCACTTAAAGACTTGATTTTTAAGTTCAACTGAGCTGACTCTTACAGCGGAACTGGTGGTGGAGGAACTGGAGGAGTGTATGTCCTGTCCACCATAGTAGATGGATGAACTAAGGTGACATGGCTGGCCTCTTTCTTGCTGACCCATTCCTGCAAATTCCTTAAAATTAGATCATAAAGGCCACTCAAACCGGTTAAATAAAATGATCAAATCTAATCTGAAAAGTTAGAGAAGATGAAAAAGAACTCATTTTTAACAACCTGAAGATCCCTTCCTAGAGCTCCAATCCTGCTGGTGGATACCCTTAGCCTGAAAACACAGATAAACCCCAGATCAGAAATTCAAATCTAATAACCAACCGGTGCAAAAAAACAGTGAAAAGATTTGATCTTTGATGTGAAATTGATGAGAAGAGACTGGCACACGTACGGTGCCAGGCGGGGGGAACATGGAGGCAAAGATCCCAGCGGAGGATGATGAAGATGGTCTCTGGGGCTCACTAGACCCAAAAAGCTCAGAAGTGAATGAAGAAGATGAACCCGATTTCTTCTCACCCTCCATTGATCTGAAGTTGAAATCTCTATCTCTCTCTCTTCGACAACCTCTTCAACTTCCTTAAAAGCCTCTCTGACACCAGTCAAAACACTGAGATTGTCACAAACCAAACGGATAAGATTTGCAGAAACAGAGCAACAGCAGCAGCAAGCAGTGTGATGGGAGAGGGGGAGGAGGGACCACTACTCACCTGCCCAGACGAATCCTCTCACGTGCTCCTCACGTGATCTTGTCTTTGGCTTCTCTGGGTTTTCTACCGTGGAGATGGCTGAAATGGGGAGAGGGGGTTTGTATAATATGAGCTGGAGATCTTTGCGGGTTTGGTTGATGGAGATGGTATTCTTATACATAAGATTTATTCCTCCTGGTTTTTCTAATCTCTGGAGATATTTTGGGGATTCTTTTCATCTTATTATTTTCATGGATTTTATATCAAAATTGGAAATGAAAAAGTGAGCATATTCTTGGTTTTTGCTTGTTCTAACTCTTTACTTTTTTTTTTGGGGAGATATTTGACTTCACCAACTTGCTCAAAGAGAATGATTCTTCTCCCATTTTGAAATACACCCATTTTTGTGTGTCTTGAGGTTGGTAACTGCATTCTTGTTAAGGTTGAACATTGGATGATTCAAGAATCTCAATTGATTATTCGGTTTACGCTTATATGATGTACGCCTCAGAATAATAAAAAATGTTGATTGAGATTCAGTTGAGTAATATGATGTTATTCTGTTCTATTCATGAGGTTGTTATCATGGTTGGCATACACAATTATAAAACTTCTGACAGTGTGAGTGTCATCAGACCAAATCAACGATGAAGACAATATTGTCTCTCTTGTTGGATATTCTCCAGTGACCTGCACTTCAAAAGATTTCTTTCTCGTTCAACTCCTTGAAAAAGAGTGTATCTCGGACAACCTTAACCGTGACATTTGGACCAGCAGTGATCACGGCTTTGTATATAGAATTGGAGTGGCCGACATTCGTGGCGGTTCGGATGAAGCTGACATTTGTTGGAGAATGTCGGTTTGAATGGTGTTTGTATTTCTTGGCTTCGAGAGATGATGGATTCGCCTTTGAGGTTGCTTTGTTTGTCAACTTCGGTAAAGTAGTAATTGAACTTGGATTCAAGTAATATCGTGTATACACTTTCCGAAATCAGTATTTCAACCCTTATATGAGAGCCAAGGGTGTCGTGAAATCTGAAGTGGGATAATATCACCGATGCACAACTTGGTTTGGCTTATAAGCAAGTAGCAAAGCTAGAATAAGTAGAGAGCAATAACACAAGTATTTTGAGTGTTATTAGATTGTTTTTGTATCTTGTCTGATCATACAAAAGTGAGAAACTCGTCCTCCTTTTATAGAAAATTAAATGACATGACCAAAGGATGTGTCTTTGTTAGGATCGCTCTAACAATTACGAAACAATAAAACGAGAAACAACAATGAAAAACGAAACAAACGACACACAAGGTTTATAGTGGTTCCCTCCCAAGGTAGGAGGTATGTTCACTTGCCGTTTGCAGGCTCAATCCACTATAGACTCCCAATCAAAAGATTGTTACAACTTCACAGAACTGCCTCACGCACTCACTCTTTTCTATTTGATATATTTGGTCACGGCAAGCATGCAGTATATATAAGAGAAACTAAAGTTTAGGGCCAAATCAATACGACCCTTATGACCCATACGGCCACTACGGGCATTACGACCTCAGCTGGTTCAAACAAGCTCGTACTGGTCGTATCGCCCGTATCAGTACAACCGCCGCTATCGCCTCCAATACTACGCGAATTTTTCACAGGGAGCGCTGCCCCCCCCCCCCCCCCCCCCCCCCCCGACCTCCGGAGGGGGGATTTACCACCCCTACACCCCCCCCCCCCCCCCACATCGACCTGTGCACAGGTCGATCAGCTTACAGCTCTGCGTCGGGTCTCAATGGTGCTTCTGTGCAGATTAGGCTTCACACTCAACAATCTCTCACTTGAAAACTAATCTCCGTCACATGTCTTCAAGCTTGCAAGCAGCGACTCTTCTCATCACTCGAGGAGCCCCACTAAAGTTGCACACAACTTCAGCTTTTCGTTTGACACGGCCTTCGTTAACATATTAACAGGATTCTGACTTCCTGCGATCTTCTCTAGCACTAGCAGCTTGTTCTCTAGGGCCGATCTGATGAAGTGATATCGAAGCTGTATGTGATTTGTACGGGCATGATAGACTGGGTTCTTCGCCAAGTAAATGGCGCTCTGGCTATCGCAATAAAGAACACTACCCTCTTGATTGTGGTTCAGCTCTTGTAGAAAAGACTAAGCCAAATCATATCTATGTAGCTTCCGTCAAGGCAACATACTCGGCCTCGCAACTAGATAGTGCAACGATCTTTTGCAACTTTGAAACCCAACAAATTGCCGTACCTTCAAATGTGTAGACATAACCAGATATGCTCTTCCTACTCCTCCGTTGTCGGCATCGACGAACCCTTCAAGACCCTGATCTGGCTTCCGAAAGCGTAAGGCTAAACTTGAACTACCTTTGAGGTATCTGAAGATCCACTTCATTGCTTCTCAATGTTGGTTACCAGGATTGCTCATAAACCAGCTAACAACTGCCACTGCATGTGCACTGTCAGCTCTTGTACATACCATCGCGTACATCAGACTTCCGGTAGCTGAAGCATAAGGTATCTTGTCCATCTCTGCCTTCCTCGGTCACCGGTGAGTTATTATTGGACAACTGAAAATGACTACCCAAATGAGGTCTAATCGACTTCCCGTCCTCCATGTTAAAGCTCTTAATGACTTTCTTCACATGCTCTTCTTGAGAAAGTTTCAGCCCCTCTTTACTCCTTGTAATCCTCATTCCAAGGATTTGCTTTGCAGCACCGAGATCTTTCATCGCGAGCTCCTTCGACAATCTCTTCTTAAACTTTTCAATCTCATGAAAATCTGCTCCAACAATGAGCATATCATCAACGTAAAGAAGTAATAATAAACGAATTCTTTAACCTCTTGAAGTAGCAACAGTGATCAGCCTCGCATTTCACAAACTCAATCCTCTTCATGAAACTATCAAACTTCTAGTACCACTGTCTTGGAGCTTGCTTCAAACCGTACAAACTTTTCTTGACCTTTGACCTCAAAGCCTTCTAGCTGCTGCATGTAGATCTCTTTCTCCAACTCACCATGAAGAAACGCTGTCTTCATATCCATTTGTTGAAGATGCAGATTTTCCTTTGCCACCAAGCCAAGGACTGTCCGAATGGTCACCATCTTGATTACCGGCGAGAAAATCTCAGTGTAGTCAATCCATTCCTTCTGTTGGAATCCTTTAACAACCAAACGAGCTTTGCAGCGTTTGCTTCCATCATGCTCCTCCTTTATCCGATACACCCATTTGTTGTGCAACTCTTTCTTATTCCCAGAAAGCTCAGCTAGCTCCCATGTCTCATTTTGACATCAACAAGTCCATCTCATCCTTCATCGCCAACTCCCACTTGCTCGATTCATCAGCTTTCCTTACTTCCGAATAACATTCAGGCTCTCCTCTGTCTGTGAGGAGAATGTGGTTAAGAAACAGTGTGAACTTCTGAGTTGGCCTTCTAACCCCGAGAAGATCGGTGTAGCTCGATGAATGGTGTGTTGACCCGAGCTAGAATCAACGTCTTCATCAGCTTCTTCTTTATCTCCCAGATGCTCTTCTTGAGCTTCTACTGACTCGTGCACTAGAATATCTCCTAAATCAACTATTGCTGATTTTTCATTCTCAGATACTATGCTTTCCGGGATCTCTTTCAGCCTGTCTTTGTAGAACACCTATTCTCGATCAGCTTATGGCTCTGCGTCGGGTCTCAGTGGCGCTTCTGTGCAGATTAGGCTTCACACTCAACAGTCTTGAGCCAAAGAAATGTGTCCCTTTCAGCAAATGAACACATTATCACCGCGTCACAAGAAGACATTACACACTTAATGTTGCCTTGACCTACACTTCATTCTGTTTGCGAGTACAAATTTTGCTCATAAACATCGTTCATGTATTCCACATATAACATATCTAATATTATATTATATCAAGATTTTATCCGAGACTAATTACCCTAAAATCCCTAACAACATTGAAGGTATGGCTGTCATTTAAGGATTGTTCAAGTCCTTAGCTGTTGTTTTGTGTTCTGAACATTGACTTTTGAATTTGACTAGCTCATATACGGATATAGTTCTTTATGACTCAAAAGCTCAAATTTGTAAGTCATGGTTCCACATTTGTATATAAGCTAATCATTCTTCCATCTCATTAGCGATGTGGGACATTTCTTCCAATTACTTATTCTAGTCTTCTCCTCATGTCGCAACACATGTTTCATCATCATCAACAGTTCCGGAAAGCAAACTGATATAGTCTTGTCATGAAATGTGAAATTTATAGGTTTGTGGTTTTTGAAAATTTGAATTTCAACTACTAGTAGGTCAAATGAAGTGATGAACACTACCTGTTGTCATAAGGGCTGATGCTGGAGAGCAGTCCGGATGCACCGATTTTAGACGAGCAGCGTGCGGGCACGACATGGTTGTTCGGGTCATCCTGATTGTTTCGTGACGGAGGAAGATATGCTGCCACCGGGTGCCGGCTGTAGCACGCACAGAAGATCCAAATAAGCGCTTTTCTAAACCCTAGTCCTAGACAGAAATAATGACAAGGAAAGAGAGACATCATATCACTCCAGCAGCGCCCACATGACGCAGTAATTGAGCGATCACAGATGACATTAATGAATCCTTTGTCCGAATGATCAATAGAAACATGTACTTATGTTTTGGAATCAAGGAGAAGAAAGCTACTAGAAAATTGTAGTTGGTGATGGAATCATAAGTAATATCACTTCACCGCAAGTGCTTCAATTAAGGTACATCTCAAATTATATATGTTGTCATTTTCATTGGATAATTTGAAGTAAAATAGTAATTAACGCAAAAGTCAACTGGGACATGTTTTATGAAACCAACATATCAGAGCAAATGCTACTTTTAAATAAAGTTTGAATGTGTCAAATAAACTTTCATAATTATATAATTAATAAGGATAGAGTTGAACATAGTTTTTTTCTCAAATAAATGAAAAGAATTCACATTTATATTCATCATTCCACTTACAATTTTCAAAGTAAAGTTAAAGATTAAATCAACAAATATTTATGGTATAAACCTGCCACATGTCTACTCCTCGAATTTCATTAGAGACACATTTGTTGTGTCCTAAATATAGCCAACTTTTCCAATTACGTACAGTCATAAGTGTTTATGATTTTGATGTTAAATCACTTATTTTTTAATAAAAATACAAAATTAAATGATATTACTAAATAAGGAATAGGCTCATATTTGTATTGGGGTCTGGTCTGGATGAAGAACATGTCAGAGGTGGAGATAATAATAAAATAAATAATGTAAGCTGCAGCCAGCAACATCCTCTGCCAGCCTACTCTCTGTCAGAGTCGGAGCACTCATCCAACCACAAACGACACAGTTTCAACCTTCATCATCCCTCCCCATCTTCATTACCGACCAGACACTGGTTTCAATTTTCAAATCCAAATACAAAACTCTCTCCACTAAATAAATAAAACCACCGATTCGAGGAATCTCAGGATTGGCAAGAGCTTCGTCGTCGATCGTCTACTTCACCGAAAGGATTCCTGCAGTCCGGATCTGGGTCAACGCGGAATCGATCTGTTTAAGGTAAAGTTGAGGTCTTTTTTGATGGTTTGTGATGCGGGTGTTGCTGTTTTGGATTTGATTTGACATTTTTGTTTCAAATTAGGGCATACATCTATGGCTCGTAGAGTTGACAACGAGTATGATTATTTGTTTAAGATCGTGTTGATTGGAGACTCTGGAGTTGGCAAATCCAACATTCTGTCTCGGTTTACGAGGAATGAGTTTTGCTTGGAGTCCAAGTCCACCATTGGAGTGGAGTTTGCTACTAGAACAATTCAGGTGCGCTTACTTCATTGTTTCCTCATTTGACGATTCATATCGATGCTCCATTGCTCTATATGTTGCTGTCTGTCCTTGATTCTGTTGTAATCTGGTGATATGTCAATCTGTGTCGATGCTGGATTTTTAGGTTGATTGTTTCTGTGTGATGTTTTGTGCTTTCCCTGACTTGGAGGATCTTTTTCTTGTATTTTATCAGTTTCTGAAGTCAACTGATTGGATACTTGATTTCATTGTTGGATGAGTTCAACATGTTCTGATGTTCAGTTAATGTACTTCATGTTTCATTGCTCTTTTATTGATTGCTTGTTCGGGTAGACATGTCTGATGCTTAATTGCGATTCCATTTCTTCCCAAGTCGCATTTGACATTCTTTTGCTCTTCGCTTGCTGCATCATTCTGCAGGTCGATGGGAAGACCGTGAAGGCTCAAATATGGGACACTGCAGGTCAGGAGCGATACAGAGCCATCACAAGTGCTTACTACAGAGGAGCAGTTGGTGCTCTTCTCGTCTACGACATAACAAAGAGACAAACTTTTGACAACGTGCAACGCTGGCTCCGTGAGCTGAGGGATCACGCGGATTCCAACATTGTCATCATGATGGCTGGAAACAAATCTGATCTAAACCATCTCAGAGCTGTATCAGAGCATGATGGCCAGTCCATGGCCGAGGCTGAAGGTCTCGCTTTTCTCGAGACATCAGCCTTGGAAGCAACCAACGTTGAAAAAGCCTTCCAAACCATCTTGACCGAGATCTACCACATTGTAAGCAAGAAAGCTCTTGCAGCTCAGGAGGCAGCCGCCTCACTCCCCGGCCTGGGCACCACAATCAATGTCGCTGACCCTTCTGCCGGCCAAAGTAAGACAAGCTGCTGCTCCACTTAAAACCCGTCGGAGCAGGTTCATTCTTCGAAAAATGAGAAACCGTGTAGAGCATCATCGGAGGCTACAAATTGACCATCCCAAAGCCAATTGACCCCATTAAGGAGAGGCTGCTAAAGCTTGTTCTTACAAGCCATCATATGTTTCTTTTCTTCCTGAGAAACTTCTTTTACAGATGACAAGAAGATGGAAGAAGGCCATTTGCTTTCTTTCTTTTTTTGTTTGTCAAAAATTCATCCTTACTGATTTGTAATAACAAGCGTGTTTCCTCTTCTACTGATTTCACACATTTTGTAAAACAAGTCTGATGCACTAAAGCTAAAATAAATAGCAAATGATAAAACTATCAAATTCTTGGTGTTTTCTCTCTCTCTTCATATGCATGTAAACACATCTCATCATAACCAAAAGTACATCATTTTAAGGTTTTGTACTTTTGACTATAAAAATACATCATTTTACGGTTTTGTATTTAATTTGATTGTACCTAAATCTCATCCTCCAAATTTGAAGACTTCCCTTCTCTCCCCTTTCAAAAAAACAAAAAAAGAACACACACACAAAAACATTTATAATATTAAACACTCCAAAAGTTCACAAACTCAAGACAAGATCCAAGAGTTTTCCTATTGAAAATTGAGATTGAGATTGATCATTATAAGACTAGGAAAAATTATCCATTTTGTCACTTATCTATATATAAGTTAGTCATTCTTCCAGCTCCTTCGCGATATGGGACATTTCTTCCAATTGTTTATTCTCAACAATCTCCTTCAATTTGAAAAAATGGCACACTGCTCCCCCTACTCGTCCCATATCTAACCATAGGCTCTGATACCATGTTGATTTTGACTAACTCATATACGGATATGGTCCTTCATCACTCAAAAGCTCAAGCTTGTGAGTCATGGTTTCACATCTATATATAAGCTAGCAGCTCCTTGGCGATGTGAAACATTTCTTCTAATTGTTTATTCTCAACACCACTTATGCACTTTAGTAGCGGTATGATTTTGAAATTGATAAACTAACGCATTGCATGACTCCTCGTAACTGTATACGTGTCAAATCGTCTTTCGTAGTCACAGCTAAAGGTTATTGTAACATCTCAATTTATCCCACATCGATTGTGAGAAATGTTTGTGATTGCTTAATAAGTAAGTCTACCGACTATTTTGTCACCAACATACCATGGTTTTTGAGATGGACCCCATGTTGTGGTGACCTAGGGGATGACGGTGGTAAGAGACAGTTGAGATAGGTTATACTTATAACGGCTTGGACCGACCTTTCCGGTCAGATCGTTACAGTTATATTGCTACTTCGAATAGCGTTATGTTTCTCAGTGACTAATATTTAGTAAATCGATGAAGCAAAACCAGATCTGCGTTACCTCCAAATGTATCATTCGTGTGTTTGGTTTTTAGAGTTTTGTTTGCGTTTTAGGTCAACGTCTATAGTTTGATGTAGTTTTGATGCGTTTGGAGGTGACGACGAGGTTCGTTGGCGTGTCTGTGAGTGTTGATTCCGCAAGGAGAGGAGCTTCCCGTTGCTCTCCGCCCGACATTAAATTTTACATAAACTAAATCGTTGATGTACTAAGAATCCTTTTTGATTGGCTTGTAAATTTAGGAATGCCAGACTCCGCTGAGATGCATACTACTACTTCGAGCATGGATATGATTTTTAGCGCAGACACTAGGTTTTGTTGAAATAATTGATCAACTGGGTCCCACGCAATAAATGAAAAGCAAAGTTTTCTCCGCGCCTACCTTTTCTCCCGGAGCTGCAGCCTACCATTTCTCGCGGTTCAGCTACTTCGCCATTAATGCCTTGAAGACTTTCCATTTATAAACGACTATAAAAGGAGAGCTCCGCAATGAAGAAGATCATCCCCTCAGCTTCTCTCTATCTTATATACATCAAGCTTTATTTGAGTGTTTTCGATATAGTTCGGTTTGAACTATTTTCCTAGCTTATTTTGTATTAGTATTTTCAGTTCATTTATAAAAGAGTGTATTTCTTCCACCAAACCCCACCAAAATTAGTGAGAATTAGTGTTCGACATTTATCTTATCCTGGGCAATTAAGGCTTGTTCCTACATTTGGCCTCAGAGCTAGCGTTAGACACAAAATATGAGGAGCGATATTTTTTGTATTTCGGGTCAATCATGTCTAACACAATTTCACTGCAGATAACGAAATTCAACGGGCGGAATTTCAAAAATTGGTCTATCCAATTAAAGGCGTTTTTCCGTTCCAAGATTTGTGGAGCTTAGTCGAAGCGGGCTACACCGAAGTAGCCGGCGAAGCTTTTGACGAGCTAAAAAAGGAAGAAAAGGATTTATTGATGGAAACCCGTAAGAAAGATCAGAAAACATTATTTGCGATCTTTCAAGCTATGGAGGAATCTATATTTGAAAAAATATCAGAGGCGGAAACATCATACGATGCATGGACTATTCTGAAAAAGGCATACAAAGGTGATGAGCGAGTTATGCGGATGCGCCTGCAGACACTGAGGAGGGATTTCGAGTCATTACGAATGACTGACTCGGAAAGTGTATCGACATACTGTGACCGGGTCCAAACGGTCGTTAACAACATGAGAGCTAACGGGGAGATGCTGGAGGAACAATAAGTCATTGAAAAAGTATTGCGCTCGTTACCCGCTAATTTTGAATATGTTGTAGCAGCCATTGAAGAGGGACGCAACATATTAGAAATGTCAATGGAACAACTCATGAGTTCGTTGTGTTCACACGCGCAAAGGATGAACCACAAGGCGAACGGCTCAAGCCAAGAGCAGGCGTTGCAAAGCCGAGTTGAAGTAAGGAGTTATGGAAGTTATCGTGGAAGCCGAGGCCGTGGACAAGGCCGAAATTATACCGGACGACGCGAAGTCAGCAGTAGTACATTTCAGAGAGCCCGATGCGGATACACCTGAGGACATGACAAGTCCAAGATTCAATGTTACGGATGTAAGAAGTTCGGACACTACAAATCCGAGTGCCGAGCAAATGTTGAAAAGGAGTAGGTGGAGCAAGCTTATGCTTCCGAGGCGCAAGAAGGTATGGTTCTAGCATGTAAGATAAATGAGACTTGCAAAAACTACACAGATATGTGGTACCTCGATTCAGGATGCAGCAACCATATGAGTGGGAGAAAGGAGTTGTTCTCTCGCTTGGACGAATCCACTCGTGGCGAAGGCAGTTTCGGAAACAAATCGCAGATACAAGTAATGGGCAAAGGCGATATCCGAATCCAGGCCGATGACGGTACATTTGCAACTATTGGTCATGTGTATTATGTACCAGGACTTTGTTGGAACTTACTCAGCATGGGGCAACTTTCGGAAAAAGGACATTTCATTTCTATCCGAGAGGGAGTTTGCACTATTGAAGGCAAAGATCGGAGAATCGTTGCCAAAGTCCCGATGACAAAGAACCGAATGTTCCGGTGGATTCTTCAAAAGGGGGTTGAGATGAACTTTCAGACGATGATGAAAGATAACAGTTGGCTGTGGCATCTCAGGTTTGGCCATTTAAATTTTCAAGGATTGAAATTATTGGCCGCTAAAAGAATGGTGACAGAACTACCAACGATCCAAGTTCCTAGTCAACCATGTGAGGCTTCCTTGCTAGGAAAGCAGCACAGATAGCCATTTCCAGTCGGAAAGGAGAGACGAGTGAACCAACCATTGGAGTTAGTTCACACTGATCTCTGTGGTCCCATAGAGGTGGAATCTCTTGGCGGAAAGAGATACATGATGGCATTGGTGGACTATTATTCGAGAAAGACCTGGGTCTATTTCTTGAAGGAAAAGTCAGAGGCATTCCAGACGTTCAAGGAGTTTAGAGCTTTTGTTGAAAAGCAAAGTGGATATACTCTGAAGACTCTTAGATCAGATCGAGGAGGAGAATTCACTTCTAATGAATTCTTTGACTATTGCAGAGCCACAGGAATCAGACGGCAGTTGACTGCAAGTTACACACCTCAGCAGAATGGCATAGCTGAGAGGAAGAACGGGACGATCTTCGAGATGGCAAGGAGCATGTTGAAAGCTAAGCAGCTACCAAAGCCACTTTGGGCAGAAGCTGTTGCTTGTGCTGTATTCCTACTAAACAGATGCCCGACGAAGGCAGTTCAAGAGAAGACACCACACGAAGATTGGAGCGGTGTGAAGCCAGATGTATCTTGTCTACGAGTATTTGGATGCATACCATATCACCATATACCCGAGCAACAAAGGAGAAAGTTGGACAACAAGAGCAGGCGATGTATCTTCATTGGATATAGTGCTGATACGAAGGATTACAAGTTGTACGACCTAACACTAGAGAGGTACTTATCAGCGTGATGTGCAGTTTGCCGAAGATGAGGCTTGGGATTGGTCTCCAAAGGATACTACACAGCCTAGCATCAGTATTGAGGAGGAGTCTGTAGAAGACAGACAAGTACCAGATGCTTCACCAGAAAAGACTTTTGCCACACTTTAGTACACTTAGAGCACGTAGACGAGTTCCACCGGTTTGTCTTCAGGATTATGTGGTCTACAGAGATGACGAGAGTGATGATGCTGATGAGACTATGGTTAACTTTTGTTTGTTTGCAGATTGCGATCCCGTAACTTTTGAGGATGCATCAAAAGACAAAGGTTGGATCCAAGCTATGGATTCGGAGATAGCCTCCATCAAGAAGAATGATACATGAGAGCTGACATCTTTACCAGTTGGTAAGAAGGCGATTGGTGTGAAATAGGTGTACAAGACCAAGTACAGTCCCAACGGTCAGGTGGACCGTTTGAACGCAAGGCTGGTGGTGAAAAGATACAGGCAGAAGCCTGGTATCAACTACTTTGAGGTATTCGCACCAGTGGCGAGAATGGATACTCGGATGATCATTGCAGTTGCAGCCCGGAACAGGTGGAAGATACACCAGATGGACGTGAAGTCAGCATTCTTGAACGGAGTTCTTGAGGAGGAGGTGTACGTTGACCAGCCATCAGGGTATGTGCAAAGAGGGAGAGAGAAATTTGTGTACAAGCTGAAGAAAGCACTATACGGACTGAAGCAAGCCCCGCGAGCACAATACGCGAGGATCGATACGTATATGCTGGAGAATGGATTTCAGAAGTGTCCGTATGAGCACACACTATACATCAAGACAAATACTGTTGGAGATATGTTGATAGTGTGCTTGTATGTGGATGATCTGATATTCACAGGGAGTTTTGAGACAATGTTCATCGAGTTTCGAGAAGCGATGACTCGACAGTTTGAGATGACTGACATGGGATTGATGTCCTATTTGTTAGGCATCGAGGTTGAGCAAGCTGATGGAGGAATCTTTATTTCTCAAAAGAAATACGCGAAGGATTCGTCAAGAGGTTCAAATTTAAGGGAATGAAGGCGGTTCGAACATCTGTTACAGAGAGGAAAGAGATGATGAAAGAAGGCACTGGGGAGTTAGTGAATCCCACTTATTTCAAGAGCGTAATTGGGAGTCTTCGCTATTTGACTTCAACTAGACCAGATATTGTGTACGGAGTTGGACTTATCAATCGGTTCATGGAGCAGCCGCAACAATCGCATTTGTTAGCAGCAAAGCGTATTCTCCGTTATATCAGATAATGTACTCTCACACAAATAATTTTTGTCTGACAGGCTACCAGACAGTGATTGGGCCGGTGATGTTGAAACTCGAAAAAGTACATCGGGTTATGCTTTCTATTTTGGAGATGGAATGATTTCATGGTCTTCAAAGAAGCAACATGTTGTTGCTCTTTCTACAGCTGAAGCGGAGTACATTGCAGTAACTACCGCAGCTTGTCAAGCAGTTTGGCTTAGACGAATATTAGAAGACATGAATCACAAGCAGGAGGGCTCCACAGGGATAATGTGTGATAACAAGTCGGCTATTGCATTAGTCAAGAATCCAGTATTTCATGGAAGGAGCAAATATATTGGGATTCGATATCACTACATTCGAGAGTTGGTTAAAGATGGAGAAATTGAATTGGAATTCTGCAGAACTGAATTGCAAGTTGCAGACATCTTTACTAAGGGTCTCTCAAGTGAAAAATTCAAAAACTTTAGACAAATGCTTGGAGTCTCAAGATTGTTGATCAAGGAGGAGTGTTGAAATAATTGATTAACTGGGTCCCACGCAATAAATGAAAAAAAAATTTCTCCGCGCCTACCTTTTCTCCTGGAGCTGCAGCCTATCATTTTTCGCGGTTCAGCTACTTCGCCATTAATGCATTGAAGACTTTCCACTTATAAACGGCTATAAAAGGAGAGCTCCACAATGAAGAAGATCATCCCCTCAGCTTCTATCTATCTTATATACAACAAGCTTTATTTGAGTATTTTCGATATAGTTCGGTTTGAACTATTTTCCTAGCTTATTTTGTACGAGTGTTTCCAGTTCAATTTATAAACGAGTGTATTTCTTCCACCAAACCCCACCAAAATTAGTGAGAATTAGTGTTTGACATTTATCTTATCCTGGACAATTAAAGCTTGTTCCTACAGGTTTTAGAATCATACCGCTACTAACAATAATCATATGGTATAAAAGTGACGTAAGTGGAATTATTTTCAAAAGAGTGTCATTCAAGTTTAGATATGTGACAAAATGGATAATTTCTCGAAGATTTGATCCGACTCGTTATAAGTATATTTTAACTTCTATCACAAATATGTCTCGCAACCACCATATTCAAGGTCTCCATGCAAAAGATCATGATATGTTGATGACAAAATATATATTATGCTAATACATTAAGTTCGTACAAATATGATTCCCACATTATTATTCAATTTCGATATGAATTATTATTGTTAATGAAAAAATATAAAATAAAATGATAAAATGACGGGCTGAAATAAAATTATAACAGAAGGCAAAGTGAAAAAGAGAGAGAGGTTGCGGATGAGAAGAAACTAAAAAAACCTCCATTTTCTCAGAAAAGGAAAAAATTGAAATTTGATCGATCGTTAGAAAACGAAGAACGTCTTAATTACCCGACAACAACCGATCCGCCAAGCTACAAATAGGCTCCTCCGCCGTCTCATCCGATCCACATTCATCGATTTCATCGAATCCTGGTGTCATAAAAATTAGGTCTTTTTTTAAATTTAATATTGGATTTGGGGGATAATCGATCGATCGGTGGGATTCGGAGTAGATTGGAGATTGTGGGTGCTGAATTAGAGGAGAGAGAAAGAGTGTTTGAAGAGCTGATGGCGCAGGAGGCGACGGAGATGGACCCGGCGGCGTTGGATGATATAATAAACAGATTGTTGGAGTTTAGGCATGTGAGGCCTGGGAAGCAGGTGCAGCTTATGGAGTCGGAGATCCGGCAGCTGTGTGCCGTGTCTAGAGAGATTTTTCTGCAGCAGCCGTCGCTGTTGGAGCTGGAAGCTCCCATTAAGATCTGTGGTGAGTTTGTTGTTGTTATCTTGTTGTTCAATTTCATGCGTTTTGAATCTGCTTGTTGTTGGATTTTAGGCCTTTTGATTGCGTTACGTGGGATGGTAGTAATAGCTGCAGAAAGTGATGTTTTGCTGAATGGAATGTTCAGTTTGAGTTTGGTTAGTGGAGTTTTGATCGGATTGTTTAGAATAGAACAAATTTAGGTTGTGGGGGCTTCAATTCATGGCGGGTTTATGATGAATTATGAGGCATTTAAGTCAATTTCAAAACATTTTTGATACTGTTATGAGACGGTTGCTTTGGTAATTTGGGTGTTTCGAGATCGGTCAAGTGTCACCGTCCATTTGGGTTGCACCCTTGTGTTTTTTAATGTTTTGTTTTCTTGTACCATTTGCATTGAATGTTTTTGGTTGAAGAATCACATATGAGAAGTTAGTTCACATCATTATTAGACTTTCAGCACCCGGTTGATACTACAGTTGTCGACTAGGTTTTGGATTGCTGTAGTGACTAAAGCTTGAGCTAGCTTACCAACGTAGTATGTTACACTTACTGTTTGTACTTTGTGCAATTTGAGCACATGTTGGTTTCTTGACGCTTTGTGGTGCACAATTTATTGAATCCTCGGGATCATGTGATAGCTTAATATGCTAGCACAAGCTGGAGACCTGGATCATTAACGAAATAGTTGATATGAGCTTTAAATTGCATATGACCTTTCTTTAACAATAGTTAAGTTATTTTTTAATTTGTACCACTATGAAATCCTTGATAAAGTGACTAAGTTGTCCTTCTCAGAGGTTACAGAATGTTAAAGTTAAAGGTGTACTCTTTATTTCATTTTTTTAGGGAGGGACATTTATTTCTCATTGAGGGATCATTAAATGACATAAGTTAGTTAAGCCCGCAACTCGTATTGGTTCTGTAACTTGGATTTATGGTGGGTTCGTAATGATATTTCAAAACTCGTCTAACTTTCTTAACTTGCTCCAGCTCCTATGAAAATTTTCCCATACTAGTTTGTTTTGTTGTAAACTCGACCAGTAGTCTCCACATAGTGCCGTTATGTCTTTATATTTCGTGTTGGTTTTTATGTAGGCATTACTTATTTCTGTATCAAACTTATTTGTTTCACTGAATGCTTTTTGAAAAACATTGTGAAACACATAAGTTTCTGTGAAAAACGATTGCACCTAACTCAGCTTCATTGTGAAACCTATGATAAATTTAATAATTTTCTGTGTTATTGGGCTGTTAGTCAGATCTCGTGGCCTGATCTTGATTACTTGCTGAATGTTCATGGATTGTTCATGGAGGATGTGTTGATAGTAGGGTATCTTATGGTGCTCATTTTAGTAGTTTTGGCTCTTCCTTTATGCTTATTATGCCTGTAAATGTTTGATCATTTTGAAGGAGTTGGGAAAATGGTTTAGGTGACATGTGACTGGACCTGGATAAGAAATAGAGGGTCATTAGTGTAACATATTTTGTAGCTTCTGCAAGTGATTCCGTATTTTGAAGAGGATTGTACATTGCTGTTATTGGATTCACACTAGTGGTAAAGCCACATCTTTCATGAAAAATATATTAACTGATCCTTAGTTGTCATACAATTATTCGAAACTAGAATGTGAACCTTAAAGGTCTCCTTTATTTAGCATATAACATTGCGGCCACTGTGGCAGAATTATATAACATTTTCATGTTGCTATCTGTCCTGTTTGTGATTAATTTGATCGACAACTTTCATGTCTTCTAATGAAATATTTATCTGAAGTATTTTACCCTTGGTGGACTTCCCAGGCGACATTCATGGGCAGTATGGTCACCTTCTGCAGCTCTTTGAATACGGTGGTTTTCCACCTCAAGCTAATTATTTATTTCTCGGAGACTATGTGGACCGTGGAAAGCAAAGTCTTGAAACCATATGCCTTTTACTAGCATACAAAATTAAGTATCCGGAAAATTTCTTTTTGCTGAGGGGAAATCATGAGTGTGCTTCTATAAACAGAATTTATGGATTTTATGATGAATGCAAGCGTCGGTTTAATGTGAGGCTTTGGAAAGTCTTCACCGAGTGTTTCAACTGTCTTCCCGTAGCTGCGCTGATAGATGACAAAATATTGTGCATGCACGGGGGCCTTTCCCCTGATCTGACTAACTTGGACCAGATTCGGAACTTGACTCGTCCAGCAGATGTCCCAGAATCCGGACTGATTTGTGATTTACTTTGGTCAGATCCTAGTAAAGAGAGCTCGGGTTGGGGTATTAATGACAGGGGAGTTTCATACACATTTGGTGAAGATGTCGTTTCAGAATTCTTGACAAAGCATGATATGGATTTAGTTTGCCGTGCCCATCAGGTGAGTCGCCTTTTTATTTATTGCCCCTTATGTTATATAAAACTAGTCCTCAAATTAGTTGTTTCACGTCCAGGTAGTGGAGGATGGGTATGAATTCTTCGCTGACAGACAACTTGTCACAATATTCTCTGCTCCCAACTATTGTGGAGAATTCGAGAATGCTGGCGCGATGATGAGTGTTGATGAAAGCTTAATGTGTTCATTTCAAATTCTTAAACCAACCGAAAGGAAATCAAGGTTTCTGTGACAAAAATGCTTCTGCTCGAGTTAGAGCCTCTTGCTAAGGTTAGTAGCTTATCGTTCTCTCCATAAACTATTTCTTAAAGACCATTAGCTCTGGATACAATACCTGCAGATTGATATCATCCCTCCAGTCCTCTCACTGTTTCCAAATTCGACGCTTAATATTAACATCCTTGAAAATCCAAATTTTGCAGCAGCCCCTGCCTTGAAGCTTTTCCAGAGAAACACACCGACAAGAAGCTTGAGAGATGACAACACATCATGGCAATTCACAATTTGTACAAGCAAGTTTAATGTATTTTCAACCCAAACAAAACATGACATGTTTTTATTCTTTCTGTAAGCAGCATTGTGTTGTATAAAAGGAGTGATTTCATTCTTTCAAATGTCACTACTACAAAAACAAACTGAAGTTTTCTGTAGAAAAAGTGACCATAAATGAACAAATGGCTTTTGTAAGCTGCTGTTTACTCTTCTATGTTGCTAGCTATGGCATGAAAGAGCCTCCCTCTACCAGGCTGAGTTTAAGTTTTCCACTACAGATAATGTAATGACATAGCAATATATAGCATCATCAATGGCTGCCAGTATGTATATCAGCAGTTTTCGCACCGTATTTTATACACTGCAACTCCTATCTTCAGCTATGTTGTAGAAACTTGCCCCTTACTTTGGCCCTCTTTCATCTACTGGACTAGAGCTGTCCTGAAAAAACCTAGCTCCAATAATCTCTGTAAAACAAATGAAAGTTTTCAAAAAAGAAGAACAAAAATTATGAGACAAGATAATCTGAAAATTCAGCAAGTCCCTCCAGGGAGTGATCCCATGTATAGCTACCAAACTAGAACATACCAGGCACCAAGACTAGAAAAGCTTGGATTTCCAACAGTTGAAAAAGCAACTAGGATTTGTTCCTCTCTCTCTTTTTATCTGTAAAAGCTAATCTAAGAAAATTGTTATGAGTTGTCCAGAAAGTCAGAATGTTCAAGACTTCACTGGTTTACAGACTGGGATCAACGTGCATTCTGATATAATACGAGTCATTTAATTTAAATGCAGGGAAATTTTTTACATCATTTTAAACATTATACTTAATGCGATAAGCTTTACGTGTACATATAGGAAATGTATCGGCTGCAACCATGGAAACTATGAGATTCTTTGAAATTTCCCAACAGTGAATTAGTTCATTGGCGAGGATCCGCTAGCTTCTCATCTGACTGATACGGACCCATCTTGCTTCATTTTGATGAGACTGCTTTCTATGTTCCGTAGTATAGGTTTGTATCTGCGAAATTGATGACAGGCCAGTCAATATGGAATTCACATTTTATCGATGATAAGATGAAAGGGAAACTGATTAAAAAGTGAGAAGAGAATGTTACAGTCGAGTGAGGCTGTTAAAGGCTTGAGTTGATTGCTGAAGTTGCACGGATAGTTGCATCACTTCCGCGGATAATGCTTCACCTCTACTCTGCTCTTTGGCGAGCTGGCTCTGCACGTCAGAGAAATGTTCACAAATAGCTCGCAGAATGAAAAGAGATGGATATCGGATTTTCACTAACCTTAAGGGAAACAGTTTCACTAGGGTTGGAATCAGCTTGGGAGGAGGGTGTGTTAGCCTGTTCCATTCTTAACTTCTCTAAGAGTGTTCGGAGCTCCTCATTTTGCTTGAGACAGTCTTTCATCTGCTGACGTCAAAGAGATCAAATAAGCAAAACAGTATTTTTAAAAAGCCACACAGCAAAACATGTTGCACAAAATGAATTTCATAGTTGACCCGAGTCTGAACAATACAAATTACCTGACTCTCCCACCGAGCAGCAATACCCATGGCCTCTTGATAAGAGGCTGAGAGGTTTGAATTTTCCTCGAAAAGTCGTTCTATGTCTGTAGATTGAGAGTCAATCTGTCAAAATATGAAATTGCCATTCGGATGTCAGAACATTTCATGTTAAATTAAGTTCATAAAGAAAAATACTCGAACCTCTGTCAAAAGTTTCTGCCGGCTAGTTTCCAACCTCTCAACCATTACAGCCATATCATGCAACTGCTTCTCAAGTTTCTCTTTATCTTCCTGCACCCAAAATGAAACTAAAATCAATGCCTTCAAAACTATCATCATTATTGATTTTCAGAGTTTATGTAGCAAGGATGATAGGGAGGGTGGCAGATGTAGCATAAGATATTACTCACAAAATCTTAATGTGGGGGACAAATTTGAGAAAATCACAGAGGTGCACAAAGCCAATAACATTAAGTTACTATGTAAAACACCAAAAGAAGCAGAGAAACTAATATATGTCAAACAGTAGATATAAATACTTGCCTTCGACAATGACTTCTGAGATGCTTTTTCTGAAGGGTCCTCTGCAACAGTGGAATGATAATGTCAAAAGATTACATGAATGATATATTTCTGAAGGATATATTGACCAGAGGAGGTGGTCGATTTACGACAACAAGAATCCAAGGCTACAGAATTCACTAGCTGATACCTGAAATTTTTTGAGTCAAAATAGCAAGTTTTTCTTCTAACGCTTGTTTTTCAGAAAGAAGGGTAGACATTCGAGCTTGCTCTTCCATAAACTGTTCTTGTTCTCTTTGTCGCAACGCTAATACTTGCTGCAAGTTTTTACTACAATATGATACTTGCAAAATAAAAGTTTAAACAGAAAATTGACCGTCAAAGTAAACATTTTAAAACCTGCAGCTCCAACGTTATCTTAGCCAACTCATTTCCCAGAGCCTCGGAATCGTTTGGAAGGTTTCCCATAGGCATGTTGTTTCCACTAGGTGCACCATTCATCATTTGCTGTTGTATCAAGTTTAATTCTGACCTCAACGCTGCTGCATCTTCCTCGGCCTGTTGTAGAAATAAAATAAAGGGTCATGAGAGAGTTCCATCCTATAAAGAAAAGGAAAAATACAACAACAAAACAAAACGATTCAGATACGTACTCTATACTGCTCTTCTTCTGCTTCCTTTAAACGTTTCTTCAATGTACGAAGCTGGGCAGATATGTCCTCCTACAATAGCGCATTTAGTTTCGTAGGCGAGCCTTGAAAAGAAGGAAAAAGAAGGATACAAAATTAAAATGCTAGTAATGATAAAGATACTGACCCTAGCAACAACAGCTGCATCTTTCTCCATTGCAACATCCTTAAGAGCTCTCCTCAAGGAAGGCACAGTATTTTGCTCCTGCAATTAGCAAACAACTAAATTAAAATTATAGTTAAATTAATGAAGAGCCAGCTACAAGAATACACGCAGCAATGCCTAATGCTTATATCACAAGTATTCACCAGATCTGTCAAGCGCTTCTGCAACATGTCATTCTCAGCTTCCGTGGTTTGCAACTGCAAGCAGTTTCCCATAAAATATATTACTAATAAAGACCTTTAAAAAGTGAGATTTTTAACCAATTAGTTGCAGGAAAAACTTAAACCTTGGAATGCAAAGTCCTGTTTTCCTCCTCCAAATCTGTATTCTTTCTTTGTAGATCGTTCAGCTGGGTTACCAAGCCACTGACATCCGTCTACAATCATGAAAGAGCATATCAAATCCTAAAGATAAAACTCAATTGTTGATTCGTAAGTTAAGCAGTCTTTCCCTTACAAGATTGACACTTATCTGCTATTTGACACATAGCCCTACTCAGGCCTAGCAACACCTAGAAGTTTATGAACATAATGATATTGCCTTCTTTTCTATCACATTATGAATACGAAAATTCTAGTCTTGATGAAAAATTTCCCACCTAATTCATGTAAACACAAGGATACACAAATCAGTCTTCACTAAAGTTCTAGAATTTATCATCTAAAGGTAGACCAACCCTCGTCATTTTAAAAACCAAACCAAAACAATGAAACTCCTACCTCGGATAGACGATTTCCGCTCGCGGATTTCCTCAGCCCAGCAGCATCTAATCAACATTCAAAACATAACAATAAATCATTATAACCATCCAAATATCAGTTTCACACAAACAAAAAGAACACCATAAAATCAAAAAATTGTAAGAATCACAAACCGATAGGAACAGGAATCTTGGACAGATCAGGACCCGAAGCGGCCTTGCTCAACCTCTCCGCCGCTCTCTTCTGCCGAATCTCCTCCAACTAGAATCAATCAACAATCGAATAAGCTCAATCAGATATTTAACCAATTAAAACTATAAATAAAAAATCCACGATAATCCTCACCGTTCGGCGACCTAGCGTCGCGTGACGGGATTCCATGGCGATCAATCTCCGCTGATCAACAAAATCTCGAAAATCCACGCGGCCGAGGAAATCGGCAACGTAGCCAGTTCAGAAATAAACGAAAAGTTAAACATTAAAGAACGAACCCCAGCTCGACCCAGAAATTAGTTTGCTATAGCTGTTCATTAGCACGACGTCTGGGTGGTGTAGTTGGTTATCACGTCAGTCTCACACACTGAAGGTCCCCGGTTCGAACCCGGGCTCAGACACATAAATTTTGTTCTCGTCTCTTTTTGTGAATCAAACAGATATATATTTCGTGAATCTGAGAGACAGCTTTCAAAGCTACCTTTCTTAAATTACTGCATCGAACACACATGCATTCCTATTTTTGGCATTTGAAGTGGCTTGTAACAATGTTGGGTCAGAATCGAATCGGGAAAGCAATAATCCAAAAGCTAAATGTGTTCCTCATCATATGGATAAAATTATCAGACTGGAAAACTTTAACAAGGATTTGGGTGGTACATTTCTTCGCTCAAGATCTCAGCTTTCGTATGTACAGTTTTTTCTTGTCACATTCGAGGCGCAATCATTATCCGACCTATCACCATCCGCCCTCGACCATGGCGAGTTCTTCAACCCTTTTCCGTGCAGACAGCCGCCCCCACATGCCGTTTGGTTTGATACTACAATACGTCCCATAATCCGCCGATGGCTAGGATTGTTGCCACGCCCAACCTGAGTAGAACGATTGCTATTCATTGATCATAAACATATATGATCCAGAACAGGTATAAACATAAGGGTGTACAAAATTGCTATCATTCAAGAACAGGTATATTAGAAACTATCCGGTCCATTAACTATGCAACATAAGATCAAGACAGCATTCGTAATCATCATCGTTACTCGACCGTGCTTGTCATGTATGTCAACATAGCTAAATGACAAGATTCATCGTGGTGCATAGCATGGAAATTACATGAAATGTGATCTTCACATGTCTATTTCTAACTGGTCTCCTCAAAAGTGAGGTCAACATAATCATACAGAGTGTACCGTGTAAACATAATTTCTGCAGAATATAATCCAAAATGTATAATAGAAAAATCTATACATCTCATAGAGCGTCATCCGCGTAGATTGACTTATTTGGTTTGTTAGGATGGATGTGTGTAGTTCATATGGATATCTAATTAGCCCTAAGGTAAATTATTATTCAATATGGCTGTATACATATCTGTGGTGATAAACATGTGACGTTTCTTATGCATCTTGGTGTGAATAATAAATACATTCTAATATGGTTTATTATTTGACACATATTTTCGTCAATGTTTTAATCACCACAACTAGATATTCATTCACAGTTAATACCATTGTCCTAAGACTTGCTATTAATGTTGTGGCCGGTATCTTGGAATGTCATAATCTTCTTTTAAATATTTGTGGTATATACATTATATGTATACTTTGAGCCTAAACTTATTCTTTTGTTCTCTAATTCAGCTTACATGTTAATGTCTTCCGCTATTACCAACATAAAAAACACTCCTAAGGATATGAAGGGCAAGTTTCTCAATTTGGTTTGTTCTGAAGTAAATTTAGCTTCGGTACCTAGAAACACATGGTGGATAGACTCTGGTGCTACCATTCATATATGTGTTTCTATGCAGGGTTGTCTGAACCACCGAAAGCTAAAAGATGCATCTATGTTGGAAATGGAGAGTGGGTGCAAGTAGAGGCAATTGGTCGATTCAGATTATTATTGACATCTGGTCAATTCTTAGATTTAGTGGATACTTTTGTAGTTCCGTCTTTTAGTCGGAACTTAATTTTGGTTTCGTATTGGACAAAGTTAGTTATTCTTGTTCATTCGGAAACAATCAGTTTCAGCTATCCATTAATTCTAGAATTGTGGGAACCGGTGCATTAAATGTCTTTGATAATCTGTACTCGTTGGATGTTGTTTCATCGTATTCTGAGACCCTGAACGTAGAAACACGTGGTACGAAGCGTAAATTGACTGATTCGGCTTCATTGTGGCACAAGCATTTGGGTCATATCTCGAGATCTCGGATTCAGCGTCTTGTGTCTGATGGCATTTTGGAGGCACTCGACTTTTCTGATTTGGATACTTGCGTCGAGTGCATTAAGGGAAATCAGACCAAAGTTAAGAAATTAGGTGCCAACAGAACTTCTGGCGTCTTGGAACTGATTCATACGGATATATGTGGGTCGTTCCCTATTGCTTCCTGGAATGGTCAACGGTACTTTATCAGTTTCATAGATGATTACTCACGTTTTGGCTACCTATTTCTTATACATGAGAAATTATAGTCTCAGTGTGTGTTCAAAGCCTTTAAGACTGAGGTTGAGTTGCAACTCAATAAGAAAATTCAGAGCGTCAGATCAGACCGTGGTGGTGAGTACTATGGTAGATATGATGGCTCCGGAGCACAGCGTCCAGGACCGTTCGCTTTATACCTAGAGGAATGCAGAATCGTACCTCAATACACCATGTCAGGTTCACCTAGCATGAATGGTGTAGCTGAAAGATGAAACCAGACACTTAAAGATATGATAAGAAGCATGATTAGTCATTCTTCGTTACCAGAGAGCCTCTTGGGTGAAGCATTTAAGACAGCAGCGTATCTTCTTAAACGTGTGCCAACTAAAGCGGCTGCTAAAACACCTATTGAGCTTTGGTGTGGGCGTAAGCCCAGCCTAAAGCATTTGCATGTTTGGGGATGTCCAGCTGAGGCGAGACCTTATAGGCCTCATGAAGGAAAATTGGACTCCAAGACAGTTAGCAGCTACTTTATTGGCTATGTGGAGCGATCGACGGGTTTCAAATTTTATGATCCTAGTTCCAGAAATATTTTTGAGACGGAAAATGCAAATTTTTTTGAGGATGTTGAGCTTGGGGTGAGAAATTTGGCCAGAAACATTGTGTTTGAGGAAAAGGGATCAACTACTGCTTTTGATAATGATCAGGTTTCTTTACCCATCATTGATCAAGAATCTGACTTCGATCATCAACCTCCTCGCAATGTTATTCAAACCCTAGTTATGGATTACAACAATGTTCCTGATGTTCAAACTCAACAACCACAAGAGACAGTGCCACTTTGTGGATTCATTAGAAAGAGAAGAAATGCGATTTCGAATGATTACATAGTATATCTTTTGGAACATAGGGAAATGGATTGTTGGAAGTGATTCTATCAACTTCCAACAAGCCTTGGATAGTTCAAACTCTCAGAAATGGATTGATGCTATGAATGAGAAGTATAAGTCTATGCAAGACAATGGAGTTTGGGAACTTGTCCCATTACCAGACCATGCGAGACCCATTGGTTGTAAATTAATATTTAAAACCAAGCGGCACTCTAATGGTAATGTGGAGAGATTCAAAACTCGTCTTTTAGCTAAAGGCTTTACTCAGAAGGAATGAATTGACTTTAAAGAGACCTTCTCCTCTGTTTCTTCGAAGGACTCTTTTAGGACAATCCTAGCACTGGTTGCACACTTTGATCTTGAGCTGCATCAAATGGATGTTAAGACAGCGTTTCTCAATGGTGACATTGACGAAATGATTTACATGGTACAACCAGAACACTTTGTGTCTGAGGATGCAAAGAATATGGTTTGTAAGTTGAGGAAATTCATTTATGGACTCAAGCAAGCTTCTCGTCAGTGGTACTATAAGTTTCATCAGATTGTTGTCTCGTATGGCTTTGAGGCAAATCCGATGGATGAGTGTGTGTACCACAAGTTCAATGGGAGTAGGCATATTTTCTTAGTTCTATATGTCGATGACATACTGCTGTCTACTAATGACATGAGGACTTTGCGCGACACTAAGGAATTTCTATCAAAGCATTTTGAGATGAAAGACCTTGGTGATGCATCCTTTGTTTTGGGAATCCAGATACTTCGAGACCGTTCGAAGGGTATCTAGAGATTATCACAAAGGAATTACATTGAGAAAGTCCCCGTAAGATTCGGCATGCAGAACTGTACACCATTGGATACCCCTGTCGCTAAAGGAGACAAGTTTAGTCTTGACTAGTGCCCTAAGACTACTCTGGAAATTCAGGACATACAGCAGCTTTCGTACGCTTTGGATGTAGGAAGTTTGATGTATGCTCAGGTGTATACGCGTACATAGTTGGTATGTTGGGAAGATATCTGAGTAACCCAGGAGTGGATCATTGGAGAGCAGTCAAACGGGTTATGAGGTATTTGCAGGGAACAAATGAATATAGGCTCACGTATAAGATATCGAATCATGTTGAGATCATTGAGTACTCCGACTCTGATTTTGATGGATGTCAAGATAGTAGACGATCCACGTCAGGCTATATCTATATGTTAGTTGGGGAGCCATTTCCTGGAGGTCTGCCAAACAGATGCTCATTGCTCCATCGACTATGGCGGCATAATTTGTAGCTTGTTTTGAGGCATCAAATCATGGCGTATGGCTGCGAAACTTTGTCACTGGACTGCGCATTTTGAGTGATATTGAAAGACCACTAAAGTTATACTGTGACGATAAATCAGCAGTGATGTACGCCAACAATAACAAGAGCACTACGAAATCAAAGCATGTTGACATCAAGTTCCTGGTTGTGAAAAAAAAGATACAGAGTGGACAGATATTCATAGAGCATATTGGGACAAACTCCATGATAGCGGATTCGCTTACGAAAGCATTGACACCCAAGGTCTTTCATGAGCATGCTGCTCACATGGGTATAATGTTGTTTAAGGATATTCATGATTAGTGGGAGTTTGTATTTTTGTATTGACGCTCTATGAGATGTATAGATTTTTCTATCTATACATTTTGGATTATGTTTTGCAGAAATTATGTTTATACGTACACTGTATGATTATGTTGATCTCACTTTTGAGGAGACCAGTTGGAAATAGGCATGTGAAGAACACATTTCATGTAAGGATTTTTATAGTCAATCTTATAGTACACCTTGCAAGAATTTTTATCAAGACTTTAACTATTCAATTCGATGTATAACACACATTAAAATTCAAATTTCCAACATTAGATGTATCCAGATCCGCAACTTCCCTGAGGGCCAGTATGTGTGTTATAATCTGTGTACGAAGTCTCACTTAACCCATCAAGAATTTAAATACGCGATCCTCTTCTCTTTCCCGTGCATTTTCTCTACAGCTTTTGCAAGCATCATATATGGAACTCGGTTTCTTCTTCCTTATGGCATAAAGAACCTCCCAATAATTGATAAGCTTTTCGAAGTAACTCGCAACATCAAGATCTCCCTGCAACATATTATGGATATCTTTCTTGAGTGAAAACTTTCTACAAACATTCGCTCAAGTGTACCTAGCATTCATGTTCCATCATTTTCTTGGATACATAACTGATAATCCATGATATGATCATGTCATTGCAGCGTTGTCAGCGAACTAGTTACAGAGGATCATCTAACTTGAGATATTCTCCGTTTACGAAACCTAGCTTCGATCACGCATAAAGGACTATCTCCATTTATTTTTTCCAAGCTTAATCCAAACAGATTCAACAAACCGGCAAAGAAGGAAGTTGTCGCATCGTAGTTGTGCTTCATATTTCAACCTGAGAAAGCAGTGAGTTGCAAGAAAATAATCAAAAACCGAATCGGCTTATCCGACTCATTGACATCCGCTCTGATACCATGAAGAAGCTCAACCGACGGCGACCGGATGGATTAGCCAGAGATGATCGGCAAGATGGAACGAATCAACCTGTTTTCATTAATATAAAAAACTTAAAGGAGAATCAACCTTTTTTTAAGCTTTGAGATCCACATGTAGATTTCCTGATCTGCACGATCTTGATGATTGTCACAAGATCCGATTTTTAGAAGATTGACCCATATCAATCTTCCAAGCTATGATATTCATTATCTCATAATAATGAATATCTTATATTCACAGAATATATTTTAGATAATGTATTTAAAATATATATAGTGAATACTACCGAATATTCTTTAACACAATCTTCTGGATATGCGGATCTGCGCCGATATGGATTAGATTGCATGTTGAATATTCCATATCTTTTGGATATGCGGATCTGCGCCGATATGGATTAGATTGCATGCTGAATATTTCGTATTTGTTGTGCTCCCTGCGGAGGGACCAATATCAGCGTCTTGTATTTTCCTGTACACTCATTTACAAAGTCAGTCAAGGGTTTGTCAAACTTTAAAAAAAAAAGAAAACCCAACAAAGTTGATGATGCTAGTGCTGATGGAGAGAACATCATTTCAATTTCTGTGGGGAATACATTTCATGTCGGCCTCCTACAAGATGTAGGCTCTTTTCATGCCATGGCGAACAAAACGTAGTAACCTTAAATTCTCCATCAAAAGACTTGCCTAATAGTATTAGTGCTACTGGCCTGATAACAATGTCATAAGAAGAAAATTCTTACATAACTCAGGTACCTGGACTGATACCGAAAAGTCTCATTGAAGTTACTAAAGAGTTACATGCTTTCCGATCCTCACAATATCATGAACAGTTTATTTGTATTCTATCAACTATTACAACCTGACGTAGTTGCTCCAGGACTTAATATTTTGGCAGCATTTCCTCCGGGCATCCTTCCCGGCGAAAGTTTATCCGCTGAAGGCCCTTTTTTGTGAGGAACATCCATGTCTTGTCCCCATGTTCGGACCTAACAGCTTATTTAAAATCTATACATCCTGACCGATCTACTGCACCCATTAAATCAGCCCTTATGCCCAATAGTAGTTTTCATTATGGTTTTTCAGCTCGGCCCTGCCTATCCTGATCGAGAATATGCCTGCGGATCCAGGCACATGGACCTGGTGAAAGCTGCCAAACCCGGGCTCATCTTCCACATATCTAAAGACGACTAAGCCCATCTGCTTTGCAGTGCTTATGAAGCTAAAACATGTCTGAATATCTCATGAGAGGATTGTCACTGCCCCAAAACTAAAATATCCTTAAAGACTTCAACTACCCTTTGCTCACGGCCAGGATCAATGTCACCAAAACGATCAAGATCAACTTCACAAGAATTGTCGGCAGCCCCAAGTCTACATACAAAGCTGCGATCAAGGCCGATCAGAGTCTGAAACTCCTCATTTACCAGTTTGAAGGAGAAGAAGTCCTTTGTCACCGGTGCATATCCGGTGAATAAGATGATTATGTATCGTGATAGATATCTATCACATTTTATGTTTGAATAAAAAGTCTGATGTTACAAATAAATACACGATATTATATCTAATATTAATCAATAAATTAAATATTTCTTAATCGTACCAGCATTATAAAATTAGAATATTAACTTTTGAAGATGGATTTTTATTAAATAATTGAAGTAATTTTGGAACTAAAATAAATGAAAATAGTTGTTGTGAAATATTTATATTTTCGATTTCGTCCTCAAAGTTGTAAAATGTTGACATAGGAAGATTTGTTCACCTAATAGAAAACCCTTCTTCTTCAGCATCCTCGTCTTTGTCATCTTGAGCTGCTTCACCTCTCCTTATCTCCAACAATGTCGTCCTTCACCGCACCAGGTCAGTTTCGGACCCCTTCATCCGTCGGTTCATCTCTCCGCGCCCGTCGCAAATCGACAAACATCGCCACCGCCGCATCTCACTCCGCCGCACTTAACCCCACAATCCGCTGCGAACTCTCCACAACCCCAGCCGCAAATCCGGAACCCATAATCTCCTCTACATCCCAGAAAGGTAAGAAGAGTAGCATCTTGGTGAGCACCATCTCCGCCGCGACTGGCTTGCTGCTGCAACTCGGGTCTGGGTCCGGGTCCGGGTCTGGGTCTGGTTTTGGCGGTGGTGGAGGAGGAGGTGGGGATGGGGGGAGTTGGTGGAGGATTCTGAGTCCGATTGCGTATGCGAGGGATGAGGGAGAGGAAGGTCGGGATTGGGACGCGCACGGGCTGCCGGCCAACATTCTGGTACAGCTGAGTAAGCTCAGCGCGTTTAAAAAGTATAAAGTTTCAGACATTTTGTTCTTCGATAGGATTAAGTCAGCGACGGTAGGGACTGAGGATTCATTTTTCGAAATGGTGTCGTTGAGGCCTGGTGGTGTTTACACCAAGGCCCAGTTGCAGAAGGAGCTCGAGACTTTGGCAACTTGTGGGATGTTTGAGAAGGTTGATATGGAGGGGAAGACCAATCCGGATGGAACTATCGGCTTGACCATTTCGTTCCTGGAGTCTACTTGGCAATCTGCCGATAAGTTTAGGTGTATAAATGTGGGGTTGATGCAGCAGACGCAGCCGGTTGATATGGACCAGCAGATGACTGATAAGGAGAAGATGGAGTATTTTAAGAATCAGGAAAAGGATTATAAAAGGAGGATTGAGAGGTCACGGCCGTGCTTGTTGCCTGCGCCTATTTATAGGGAGGTAATGCAGATGTTGAAGGCTGAAGGGAAGGTTAGCGCTAGGACGTTGCAGAAGATTAGGGATAAGGTGCAGAAGTGGTATCATGATGAGGGGTATGCCTGTGCCCAGGTGGTGAATTTTGGGAATTTGAATACGAAGGAAGTCGTTTGTGAGGTGGTGGAGGGAGATATTACGCAATTGGTCATACAGTTTCAGGATAAGCTTGGGAATGTAGTGGAAGGGAATACTAACCTTGCTGTTGTTCGCAGAGAATTGCCAAAGCAGGTAGCTTTTTTTTCTAATCGATCAGTTTTAGTGGGGATTTTTATTTTAAGAGAATCAGAGGTCCATTGCATCGGATATTGTTCTGTTACAGTATCGTTAAGGAGTTTTATCTTTTGAGGCCTGAGTGGAATAAAAAGATGTGGACTGTAAATAAACTTAAGTTTAATCTCATCTTCTTATCGTCTAATGATTTTTTGCTCGATGAACATTTTGGATTTGCAGCTCAGGCAAGGACATGTCTTTAACATTGAAGCTGGGAAACAAGCTCTGAGAAATATAAACTCCTTAGCTTTGTTCTCAAACATTGAAGTGAACCCAAAGCCGGATGAGAAAAATGAGGGAGGGATTATTGTTGAAATTAAGCTAAAGGAACTCGAACAGAAGACAGCTGAAGTCAGTACTGAGTGGAGCATTGTCCCGGGACGAGGGGGCCGTCCCACATTGGTAGAGTTCTCAATTTTCTGTTTCATCTTTTTTTGTTAATTACATAACCTGAAGCTTGGTCAAGGCTGAATGGTTCTTATTCTGGCTGTTGCTTTCCTTTTGTATTCTTATTAGGCTTCCATCCAACCTGGTGGAACAGTATCTTTTGAACATCGGAATCTAGGAGGACTCAATAGATCCATTCTTGGTTCTGTAACGACCAGCAACTTCATCAACCCTCAGGTAAAAACTCTACCTGATTAAGTTGAGACATATTTAAGAACTTTTAGCCTTAACCCTCAGGTTTTTCCGCAGGATGATCTTGCTTTTAAGCTTGAATATGTGCATCCATATTTAGATGGTGTGTATAATCCTCGCAACCGTACGCTTAAGGCTAGCTGCTTCAATAGCAGAAAGATGAGTCCGGTGTTCACCGGTGGTCCTGGAGTTGATGAAGTGCCCCCTATATGGGTCGACAGATCTGGGTGCAAAGCTAACATCACGGAGGTAGAATATCTCTGGTTAGATAACATGTCCTTTCTTCTTCTTTCTCCACAAAGCTAAATGCAATTGTTAGCGCAGAATTTCAACCGTCAAAGCAAATTCACTTATGGGATTGTGATGGAAGAAATAACAACACGCGATGAAGGCAATCACGTTTCTCCAAATGGTCAAAGGGTGCTGCCAAATGGAGGTATTAGCGCTGATGGACCCCCAACTACTCTAAGTGGCACTGGAATTGATAGAATGGCATTTGCTCAAGCAAATATCACCCGCGACAACACTAAATTTGTCAATGGAGCTATTGTTGGAGAGAGAAATGTATTTCAGGTCAGCAACAAATTCACTATCATACAAACTCTTTTATGTGAAATACAACTTGCCGGGCTCGTGTGATTTTTGAAATCGTTGAATTTTAAAATTGATGACACTTTTAAATTATGCTATTGTGTTGTTTCTGTAAGCCTAATTGTTTCGTTCGAGTAACAATGTGCTTTTATTATTGTGATTGCAGGTTGACCAGGGATTAGGAATAGGTAGCAAATTCCCATTGTTCAACCGTCACCAGCTGACACTAACCAAATTCATCCAGCTGAAGGATGTAGAAGAAGGTGCTGGCAAGCCCCCGCCACCGGTTCTGGTTTTGCACGGCCACTATGGCGGCTGCGTGGGTGACCTCCCGAGCTACGATGCTTTTACACTTGGTGGCCCCTATTCTGTCAGGGGCTACAACATGGGTGAATTGGGGGCAGCCCGTAACATTCTGGAGGTGAGAATCTGTTAAACCACTTCACAACGTAACCTATCCTCATTCATTTACTTAAATCCACATGCCGGTTTTCTGGCAGGTTGCAGCTGAGATCCGCATACCTGTTAAAAACACGCATGTCTATGCATTCGCAGAGCATGGAAATGACCTCGGAAGCTCAAAGGATGTGAAGGGCAATCCGACAGAGGTCTACCGACGCATGGGCAAGGGCTCCTCGTATGGTGCTGGGGTAAAGCTCGGCCTGGTGAGAGCGGAGTATGCTGTAGACCACAACTCCGGCACAGGCGCTGTCTTCTTCCGCTTCGGTGAGAGGTTTTGAGATATGTTAAGGTACGTTCAGCAGATAGTTATTTCCTGGATTCAAAAGTTCAACCTTCCGTTTCCTAGCAGCATTCATTTGTATCCTCATGTTGTGACTTCAGAACCCTAATTTTCCCTAGTAGTTCAAGCCTCAAGGATGTGTTTTTCATCGGTTTCTGCAAAAAAACATTCGACTGCTGTGTAGTGATCATTTCAAGTTCAAACCTTGTCAGTCCCATGTGGAATGATGTCTCAATCTCTACAAACCCATCAGCCATTTTCCACTTAAGAAGGATGTTTCAATCCTCCTCGGATCACTATGTGAAGCTCATTGAGCGGTGCACTTGTGGTCGAGCGTTGCCGACAGGAAGAGCGCTCCACGGTCGCCTGTCCGTCAATGGGTTGGCAAAGCTGACGCATTTCGCCTCCAAGCTCGTAGCTTTTTATGTATCGTGCGGGAAATTCAACACTGCACGCAAGCTGTTCGACGAAATTCCCAGCACAAACCCCCGCCGGTGGATTGTGCTGATTGGCGCCTTCGCTCGCAGAGGGTGTTATGAAGAAGCTGTTGATGTGTTTTCTGAGATGCAACGAGAAGGGTCTGAGCCAAACCAATTTGTTATTCCCAGCGTGCTCAAAGCTTGCGGCCACTTAGCTTATCGGAAGCTGGGTCGAGAGCTCCATGGATTGATCATCAGAAGCTTGTTCGATCACGATGCGTTTGTGAACAGCGCTTTGATTGACATGTACTCGAAATGCGGGGAGGTGGGGAGAGCGACGAAGGTCTTTACGCAGATGTTTGACAAGGACTTGGTGGCGCTGAACGCCATGGTTTCCGGCTACGTGCAGAACAGGCTGGTGGATGAAGCTTTAAACTTGGTGGAGAAGATGGAGTCGCTGGGACTGAAACCGAATGTTTATACATGGAATTCTCTGATTGCCGGATTTTCTCAGGTGGGAGATGAAGCAATGACAGCCAAGCTCTTCCGGGCAATGCGAGTTAATGGCGTTGAGCCGGACGTGGTCAGCTGGACTTCCATAATCTCCGGCATGGTGCAGAACTTTCGGAACAATGAAGCTTTCGTTACTTTCAAGCAAATGCTGGATCATGGCTTGTGTCCGACATCAGCCACCCTCAGCACCATCTTGTCCGCTTGCGCCACCGTCGCAAACCTAAAGCTCGGAAAAGAGGTTCATGGCTACTCGCTGTTGATCGGAGTTGAGAATGATGTCTATGTCAGAAGTGCCCTGGTCGACATGTATGCGAAATGCGGCTCACTGTCCACAGCTAAAACTCTCTTCAGCACAATGTCGGACAGAACCACGGCGACATGGAACTCGATGATCTTTGGCTACGCCAACCATGGCTACTCCGAGGAAGCCGTCGAGCTGTTTAACCAGATGGAAACTGGCCGTGACAGAAAACCAGACCACCTGACATTCACAGCTGTTCTGACAGCTTGTAGCCACGCAGGCCTCGTCGAGCTCGGCGAAAGCCTGTTCTGCTCAATGCAGGAGAAGTACAGGATCAAGCCAAGACGGGAGCACTTTGCTTCCATGGTTGACCTTCTTGGTCGAGCAGGGAAGCTGACTGAAGCTTATGACGTCATCAGTGCAATGCCATTAGAACCAGATCGGTTCGTGTGGGGTGCGTTGCTTGGAGCTTGCAGGAGTCATGGAAATGTGGAGCTGGCTGAAGTTGCGGCGAAGCACCTGGCGCGGCTCGAGCCGGGAGACTCTGGCAGCGCGTTACTGCTGTCTGGTTTATACTCTGATGCTGGCAGGTGGGCTAGTGCTGCAAAGATGAAGAAGATCATCAAGAAAAATAAACTCCGAAAAGCTCCTGGTTGTAGCTGGATTGGGTCATCTTGAGCTAACCTGATCAGATCAGACATTGAAAAACAGTACAGATTCTTGACAAGAACAACTGATTCATTCATGACTTTATGCTAAAAGCAGAAAAAAATAATTAGAAATGCCCTAATTCTCGATCTGAGTTTCCCAAATGCCCCACCATGGAAAAGATTTGGGAAATGCCCTATTTCTAATTGAATCAGGGCTTTCATACCCAGATTGCTTAAAAAAGACCGACTCCGGTTCTTTAAAAATCGGATTGGTTACGAAATGAACCAATTCAAACTTAAATCGTCCGATTATCTGACGTGGAGGTACAGTCAGCAGCCCAATCAGCAATTCAAAAATAAAATTCTGTCAGAGTCTCTTCTCTCTTCTCCAGATCCGCTCGCCTCTGTCGCCGCCACACGCCAGGAGACCCAAGACGCCGAACCCGGACAATATGGAAGGGTGGATTGAAGCCGAATTCGAATTGAGTTGTTGATTAAAGTGTGTGGTCTATTGTTGTGTAAATGGGATTTGGGGTTAGGGTTTAGGTTTGTAAATTTGGGAGTATGAGTTTTCTGAGTTAGGATTATATGTTATTGTTGTGATTTAGTTATTTTTGAATTAGTGTTATATTAGTATGTTGTGTGATTTAGGGTCTAGGATTGAATGTCTGAATTAGGGTTTGTTGGTGTATGCCGCATTCATATGTTGTATGTCTGAATTATGATTTAGTTAGGGTTATATGTTGTTGTTGTGATTTAGTTATTTAGGTGATATGTTGTTGTTGTAAATTAGGGTGATATGTTAATTTGAAGTTAGTATTATTACTGGCTGAGTTGTTGTGTGATTTAGGGGTTTGGATTGAATATTCGAATTGGGTATTTTGATTGTGGGTTACGGATTGAATATGTTGTGTGATTTAGGGTTGGGGTTTGAATAAGTTGTTTTTTATATGTTGTTTGATTTAGGGCTTTGGATTGCGTATGTTGTGCCATATGTTTGTGTATTCAGGATTATTTTGGATTGTTGACAATTGGAACTTAAGGAATTTGGATTGCTTATGGTGATGATATATTGAGCTTAATTGATTTAGGGTGTAGGGTTTATTATTTAGAAAAATGTCATCGGAAGTACGGATTTAATATTGTATGATGATTCAACATAGTGATTGAAAATATGTATTATTTGTTGTTAGTCTATGTTGTGCTTTAATGTTGTGCACATATTGATATGACAATAAGTAGGCAAATCAGTGTAAATTAAAAAGTTATAACATATTATATATTATCTTGCCGTTAACAGCTTATTTAATGATATTGATGAATCTGGATGACATTGTGGTGCCTGGACCGATTAATGATTCTATATTGACTCAACAACGCGCCCATCGGTCGGAAGAAGTGTGGGGGATCTGGTTAGATGATCATTACTTTATCAATAGCTATGCTTATGTACCACATTTTGAAGTTATATTATCTGAACATGTATCAATTTTATTTGGCCTTGCAGGCTCTTAAAAATATAAAGATGGTTCATCGTAGGATGTGGGATATGGATCCCAGGATTGTTCCTTACATAGTAAGAGCCGGTTTTTACACTTGGACGCAAATACAAAATGTGGAAGCAGATTGGGCACTGCTTACTGCATTGGTGGAGAGGTGGAGGCAAGAGACGCATACGTTCCACCTGAGGACGGGAGAGTGCACAATCACTCTTCAGGATGTTCGTCTACTTATCGGATTGCCGATTGAGAGAGAAGCCGTTTCCGGTAAGGAGGATCATTATTGCGAAGCCGTGTGCATACAGTTGCTTGGGGCATATCCGGACTGTCCTCGGTCCCCAACTTTGGCTCGTCGTAAGTGGTTCTTGAATAATATGAGAGCGGTACCGGATGACGCTATAGATGAAGTTTTACAGCGTCATGTTAGGGCATACATCCCTTGCATGTTGGGGTCGTCCTTGATGCCCGATTTGTGTAGAGATCGGGTACCGCTCCATTACTTACCACTGCTTGCAGACTTGGATGGAATTAGTTTGTATTCTTGGGGAAGCGCTGTGCTTGCTTACCTGTACAGGCTGATGTGTAATGCCGCAAGGGAGGGGCACAAGAGATGGGTGGATGTATCATTCTGCTGCAACTTTGGAGCTGGGACGTATGACGATCGGGCGGCCGAAAGTGGATGTATCACTCTCCCATGTCCATCTCATTGTGTCGCTGCCTGGATGGAGTCCTTCCCACCTTTGATCGCCTGAAGCAGGGGTTTGGCAAATGGGGCAGTCCGTGGTATGGATTCCAACGTGATTCATCAGGGATGACATTAAAAGTGAATGCTCATATGAAGTGGTAGGCCTCCAATGTGTAGTGATGATCAACAAATTGCATGTTTGGAATACCCTCACTTTTGCAAACAACCAAAACATGACTGCACGGATAGTGGAATATAGTTCATTTGTCGCACATAAATGTCCCGTCTTCAAGATGAACCGCATGAATAGCGTGTTTTCGAACGGTGCGCACTTGATAAACTCTTTCTATGGGGTCAAACACCTGGACTCTATGATATTTAGCCCTCTCTCTGAGCTCCCTCTATGAGAGATCAATTTTTGATGGAAAAGGGGAAGCTCTGTTGAGATACATATTACGGCTTTTGCAGAAATAAGTGTTGCACTGTCGGAAGGTAAATTGCACAAGACACTTATAGGTAAGTCTCTACCCCCTTTCAAAATGTTATTAGAACACTCACTCGCATTTGTAGTCATGGATCCCCATCTCCTGCCACCCTCATCATATGACATCGTCCATTTTGACCACGACATCCCATGTAACCAATTAACCACTATCGGTTGTTCGCGCAGCAGGTCGATTAACTCCTTGTATTCTCGTTCAAATTTAACACACTACCTTTGATGCGCTACGTGACCCATCTTCTTTTTCAGACTTGTATTCTTCACCTTCACATTAAAGTTGCTCTGCAGATGTCGGATACAGACACTGTGGTAGGCACGGGGTTCTCCCCATTCCGACTCCTGCATTGCACGAAGAATCCCATTATGCCTATCCGAGATTATGCATAGGCCAACCCGATCAGTCACACCCTCCCGGATGCACTGCATAAACCCTCGTTCTCAAGTTCTTCCAGATATTCAATCTCATCCCGATCGTACTCATCCATCACTGTCATATCAAGCGTGTTTAGCGTTCACATAACCATCGGGTCTGAATCAACATTTTTCATCCCTGTTTATTTTTTATACACAACAAATTGTAAAATTTACACAAACACATCACGAATTAAACTATTACAAATAAAAACATCAAATACAATCACACCTTACTGAGTTGCTGTAGAACACTGAGCTTCTGTACAGAAGTGAGTCTTTCAGATAATATGACGAGGAGAAATAGAGAAATGTATCTATGAATGATGGAGAGAAGCCGGGGGAAGATGGGATTTATAAAAATCAAAGAATCTGGTTTTTTTTAAAACCGGATTGTAAGAATTCCAATTATTTCTTATGACTCTTGTGGGAACAGAAATCCGAAAAAAATAAGTGAAAAAAAGAATTCCAATTATTTTTTTTTCTCTAAATTCGGCGAATCAATTATTTTCTCTTATTCTTGTAGGGACAGAAATCAGAGAAAATAATTGAATTCGATTTTCCTCAGACCGGATTCAATTATTTTCTCTGATTTCGTTACCTGTGAGGAGCGGATCCAAATGATAATAATTGAGTGCATAATTGAGTCCTGTGTTTGAGAAACATTGAGTCCGGTTTTTGAGAAACCGAATTCTATAAAGAATCTGATTTATCAGAAACCGGATAGGTTGAATTACTGATTGGGCTACTGACTGTACTTTCACATCGGATAATTTGACGATTTGCGTTCGAATTGGTTCATTTCGTAACCAATCCAATTTTTAAAAAAACGAAATCAGCCTTTTAGAAGTAGGACATTTTGGAAAATCTTTTACAAAAGTGGAGCATTCGGGAAACTGAGATTGAGAATTAGGTCAGTTCAAAATTTTTTTCAAAAGCACTGAAGAAGATTCCATAAACAAAGCCCAGTTCAAGGGGAAAAAAGTCAAAAGTAAAACCTGCATCCAAGCATGGAGAGCTGGTGTCTCTCTGCGACATTTTTGTACAATGACAGCGCTAAAACATATTGCTAAAACTGCTCATCTCATCTTTACAGAGACCCGGATGAACATCTCTGCGTAATGCAGCCGCAGGCCGAAAGAGGTGTGTGGTAGAGCTCAGCAGGCTTGCTTGCTTCTCTGGTTCTTCACACTATGTGTATACTTAAAAGTCTTGAAAACTAGACGATGTACAGTTCTTTTCACAAGATGAAACCTCTCTTTATTTCCTTGCTTGCAGATACCCTATCTCCGACGATACGTATATAGATGGACTTGTGGGGTGATGCGGTGGATGCAAGCTATGCAGGACTCGGGTTTGGGGAGGACTGTAGAGCCATTCTCCTCTCTGCGTCAGTTTATGCTGTGTTAGAAGGTTGAGAGAATAGTACAGCAAGTCAGAAAAAAGCGGGCAATGTTCGTCTTACCACCAGCTGCGACCAGCTTCTCAACCCGGGCAACGATGTGCTTCCCATAAGTATACTTCTTCAAAGCATTCAAGTGGACTTTGATGCGGGTCATGATCAGCTCACGCTGCTGGTCATCACAAGTTTCCAGGACTTTTTGGACAACATAGTTTGCGAATTGATCTTTCATCATTGCCTGCAGAAGCAAATGACGCAGTGATGAGAATTCATTAACTAAAAAGTGAACCGCCGAATGATTGAGTTACCTGGAGAGGCTCATTCTCGTCAGTAGTTCCAAGCATTTCATTAATAAGGAACTGACGTTCAGAAGGGTTGCTGAAAGTTAAACATTTCTCAACCACATTGGACGCAAACTTCTGCTGACTCATCTGAACTATCCTCCCTGATAGTTCTTGGATTATGAAAGATCGCTCGTGTGGCTTTCCGTGTTCCAGCACATGCTGTTTCAAAGACATAAAATGAAAGATTCTGAGGTATTAAATTTCCCAACTGACAGATTTTACAATGGAGATTAGTTTAAAAAATCGTACCTGGATGACATAGTTGCCGTATTGATCTTGCGCCAACATGCTAACGGATCCAAGTATCTCATCCATCACTTTCTTTTGTGTGTCCTCATTGTGGCAATGCTCCAGAACTCTCTGCTCAACAAAAACACAAGTAATGTCTTTTGTTGCGATTTAGTTTCAAATGTTGAAGCATGAATTACGCCAAAACCTGGATAACACGACAGCCGTAAGGATGAGTGGAAAGTGTCACAACTTGGTCGTAGAATGAGGAGATAATGAAGTGGATAGATTCTTCAGGAACACACTCAATACACTTCTGGATGACATGGTTTCCATTCTGGTCACGCACACATCTCTTGACCTGACCGTCAAGCTCTTGAACCATCTTAATCTTCTGGTCCAGGTCAACAACTTCGATTGCCTGAATGAGTGAAAGTTCGATGCAAGATTCTGAATTGGATACGCAAGGATAGGACAGACATAGTATGTCATTGTAATGAATAACCAGCTGACCATGCATACCTTCTGTATCACTCGACAGCCATACATTTGAAGGCTCAGTGACAGGACATTGCTGTAAAGCTTGTTGGCCAATTCACGCCTCTGATCAGGCATTCCATGCTCGAAAAACTGAATTCAAACCGATATGGAATGTCATGAGCAAATATGCTGTTAGAAAGGCTTACATGACAATATATTTGAGCCGTGATGTGCTGACATTTGAAAAAGCATGGTACGATGGAAAGAACCAATTCAAAGCACTGAAATGTTGACTCGATTACCTTCTGGACCACATAGTTCCCAAAGACATCAGTCATCAGCGTCAAAGCTTCGGGGAATATTTCCTGGTACACAATATTTTTTTCCTCGATCGTGGCTGTTTCGAGCTTTTGCTGAATGAATCGACTTCCATACTGGTCGGTACTGTTCATGACACGATGTCATACCATATGTGTTGTGAAAAATATACCAAACTAGATGAAGTTGAATACATGTTAGAACGAGGAAGTTACCTGAACTCGACCACATGCCCTGCGATTTCAGATAGCTCAAAACATTTGGTCTTATTGCTTTTGAACTCATCTAGTCGAGAAGATGCAAAGCTCCCAGCTGCATTAGCATCCCATGATTGCATGTATCCACTAGGAAAGTTTCTCATTCCTGAAGGAAATCGCATCTTTAGGTCATTTAGACCAATTGGATTACCAGGTCCGACAGGAGAGTTCTGCAGCATTGGGCTCGCTAAGGGGCTTCCAGGATATGACAAACCATAAGCAGGATTTCCATAATAACCACCATGATTAGAATTCCTGGATTTGCTCCCATACTGCGACTTTTGAGGCGATAGCACACCACCCATATAAGCATCCTGAAGCCCGAGCAAATCCATATAAGGATTCCCTATATAGTTTTTATCCAAAGACTGGCCGTTGAGCGCTGCAATCTGGGCTGCTGCAGTATACTCAGCTGTTCTCAAATACTGAAGATACATAGGATCTACAATAGGAAGCTGGCCAGCCCCAGCAGCAATATTATCAGCTGATGTATTCAGATTTTGTGACTGTAACCACGGATCCAAGTCTCCGCCCAGCCCTCTTAAATTCATTCCAGGAACTCCAATAGCTGCAGCGGACGCAAGATTATCATATAAAGGAGGCAAGTTAGTGTCACCATGCTGGCTTGCCATCAGAGAAGCCAAAGTTGCATCTAAGTTGTACCCACCAGCTCCATAGTTATTGAAAGACATGTTTGTATTCTCAGCGTTCTGATACGAAGGAGATATGCCGCCGCCGTTGAAAGCAGATCCTGAGCCTTGTAAGTATGAGTTGGAATAACTACCAGCCGACTTGTTAACATCTACTCGTCTGTCAGCCAAGAAAGACTGGCTGTATATTTGATTTCCATTATTCTTGCCCGTATCTGAAAAAATAGCTTCAGATCCATGGCGTGTGTCCAGAAGTGGAGATTCAGGCTTTGTGAGATATGAGTGCTGGTTAAGACTAGTCTTCCCGCCATTATGACTGAAAATATGACTCTTACGACTTCTAACATCTTGTTCAATGGAAGTATTCTCTTCATCCAACATACCATTGGATGACAGACCCAAGCCAGACAACTTAGCAACTAAACCAGCAGGCTCACTGGGGGTAGAAGACGCACCATGGAACGAGTTTGGGCTATTAACACCTCTTTTTTCAGCTCTTCCAGATCCAATAGGTGTGATGCTAGGACTTGGAGCCCTTGCAATTAGTTGAGGATCTGGGGATGCATTTCTTGACAATGACGAGCCAACGACAGCAGCGTAGGTGAATGAGTTAGGCGGGCCTGTGTTGTGAACAACACTTGATCGTCGCAGTTGAGCAAGCTCATCTTCAGCTTCAGCAGAAGAGGGAGCAACAAAGTTTTCATCGAAAGTATTTCTACTTGCCGGGCGAGATGGGTTGCCAGGAACAGTTGTAGGATTCCCAAAGTCATCCTGAAATAAATATATCATTTGGATAAATGTACGGTCATCAAAAATTGAGAATACAAACAAGAACAACGTAAAACGGTAACTAAAATGTAAAACCAACGAATATAAAAATAAAAGTACCGTTTGATCACAAACCAACTCAACTACAGGATATCTAAAGAGTAAAGCGCTGGACTCTTCCTCCAAACACTTCTATCAAAAATCCTGATAGTGATCGCATATCTGAAATGAAAATTACCTGAAGCATTCCGGCAATACTCTTCTGTTTGCTTCCCAGTCCTAAGCCAGGCAAGCCAATAAGTCCATCACCACCCCGCTCAGACAAACCACTCGAAATTTTGGACTCAGCCTCCATCTCCTTTTTCCGCGAACTAAACCCTGGAGGCATCATAAACATTGACCTGCCCCCGCCATTTTCTGTGTTGCCCATATTTCTTCGATCTCCAATCCCTCCCAATACAGAATTTCCCGCTTTCAACCTCTGGGCATACCTCGAATCCTCCTTCGTAAGCAAAGGAGGCGGCAGCCTAGGGTTCAAGTTCACATTAGAATAATAATAGGACAGATATTCCGGATCAGACCTAAGTTCCTCCTCTGAAAAGAATCCATTTTTACTCTCATTACCACTACCTACAAACCCCGGCAACGGATCCCTTCCATTGTGGCTGAACAGCCCACCGACAGCATTCAACGAACCCTCAACCGTAGGCGGAGCAGACCCGCTCCTAATTACATTAAGCTCTTTTTCATGAACATTAACCTCTTGCCTACGCTGCTCACTCAACAGCATCCCTATCTCATCGAAATCATCCCCATACGACCCATCGTTGCCCTGTACAGGCCTCTCCAATTCAGACAACATTGTCACAGCGTGAACCAAACTTTAACAACCCTTCAAAACCAACACTCAACAAAATCTTCACAACGTTAATCCGAAGTTCAAAACTATATTACATAAACAGCTGAAACAACCACTTAATTTCATAAACAGCTCAAAACCACCGACACATAAACCTTAACTCAATCGCTAAAATTTCTCACCCACATCAAAAGCTCACTCCTTTTCGACAAATTCACCCTAAAAAACAAACCCCAACTCATCAAAATCCATCCTTGACATGTCCATCATCACATTTACACAATCACACAGCACAAACCAGCCGCTCAAAACTTGAAAAAACCTGGAGCCCTCATCAGCAAACAAACTGGGGAACGCTGAAGGCTGTAATGAATTTAAATCGGCGAGGAAGTCGGCCCGGCGGCGACTGGTGGTCGGCGGAGGAAGAAAAAACTCGTTAGGGTTTTGATAAGATTAAATACAGAAAAGAGGGAACGGCAAGCACAATGAAGGGGAAGAGAAAGTCAGATTTATTTATTTTAATTAATTAATATTACTTATAAGGTCATGTCAATTGTTATCGATTTTAACGTGTTAAATTTAATTTCACTCAATTATTTCTTCAATATTTGAAATTTTAGGGAATAAATGAGTGTTGCTGGTCAAGTTGACCAAAACCATTGTAATGGGTTTGGTTCAATGCACTGATCATTTGATTGTCTTTGGAATTGATGAGAGAGAGAGAGGGTAAGTTTTACTAAAATCAACATAAGCTCTGTTTTTTACATTACACTTCATCTTCCGAGCTACACAAAAAACTACCTAGGTACAGTCCATCTTCTTTAAATCAGATCGGTAAGGGAAAGTAGTTGTCCACAATCTCATTTCTCAAGTTGTACAATCTGATGATCACCGGCCCCGCCAACGTTGAAGAGTGTGAGGTTGAAGTGTGAGATTGGTTTATATGTAATGCTTGGATTGAAATGTTTTTTTTTTTCTATTTTATCTCATATCTTATAAGAATTATTGTTCTGGCTTCGTCAGAAATCGAATTCTAATTACTGAAATATTTATTATTTTTTATTACTAGACCACGTATTAATAGACTGAAATGTTGTTGTTGTGACATGACGGATTCAACATTATAAACTTTTATTTTTCTGTTTAAAATAATTCTAAATTACTTAATCCAATTTCGGTAGTTTTTTTAGTTGGGCCGGCCCAAATATAGCAGCCCGACAGCAGGTGTTCGGTGAAGCCGTTGGATCGGGCGAATGAGTTCCGGTACTCGTTGTCGGAGCAGAATTTCAAAGTCGACGAGCAGCGTGGGTTTTGTTGTATGAATCGAAGATGGCAGAGCGAGGGAAAGTTTCGATTTTTAAATTATTGAGCTGGAAGATGCCAGATCTCGAGCACTTTGAGGAATTTAAAGGTGACGTTTTTTGGCTTTTTGAGCTTTGTGAATTAGGTTTCTGATTTGTGTCGATTGGGTGTGTAGTTTTGTTGTTTTATTGATTTTGATTTGGTGGGTGCAGTTTATATAAAGGGCGGCTCAAAAGGAGGAAAAGATGATGGAAGAGCAGGAAGTCGTGAGTAATGGGGGCTTTGGTTCCTCTGCTGCTGTCAGCAAAAATGGTAAAGATTGTATTTTAGGAGGAGAAATAAATGTCTGGTGTTTTTACCTCTCAATCTGACACAGTTTTAGCAGCATGGGATGATTTGTGTGTGTCAAGAATGAGGTGATATATGGTGGGTTGGTTTTCAAGAGCTTGGTTTGATTTGTGATTTAAGGTATGTCTTGGAGATGGATGGATTGTGGTTTACGCAGATGAGTCCTTCTTGAGTTAATGTGTAAAGATTTAATCTGGTAGAAAAATTAGTTAGATAACCTGCTGATAGTATGAAGTGCGAGGAATATGATAATTTTTTAGAATGAGAAATTAGCAGCATTGCTTGAAAGATTAATTACTCTTTCAACGATCATATGTGGATTTAACATGTTTAGTATCGCAAGACCAATTATTTTGTGAGATAGTGAGGTTTAATGCATTCAGTTGAAAATTAAGTTTATAGCGTGAACTCTCTCGACTACAGAATATTACCTTAGCTTTTCCATTCCATTCCTCTATATCAGCTTTCGGTTGGATTTTGTGGATGGAGATTTACTCTTATTGAGCATATAAATCTAGCTGGCGCTGATTTTTGTTTTGTTTTTGTGTAATGTGGTTATTAGGGAAGGAGATCTGCATCCAGGGGCTGTAAAGGAGTGGATGTCATTTCAGCGTTCGAATCCTTCTATTGATGTGAGTAAGGACGTCTTCAGATCCAGTGACTCCAAGCAATTATCTCTGTTTATTCTCTATTTTTGGTGCACCTAGTATGATGACGCTTTCTTATGGTAGAAACTGGCCGATGAGTTGAACAACCGCTCAAGGGACTTGAGAGAAAGAACACCTAATAGGTATTGCATTTGGTTCCTGAAATTGTTGGTTGTCATCATGTTTTCCGAGTTTATATGTCATTGCTTACCAAGCAGAATGTACTTCTTTGGCCTATCCTGGTTCTTTAAGTTCTTACACTCTGATTCGGATGGTATGTATGTCCAAATCATCAGCTGCTGGTTATTGTCAGTGATCTCGTGGCCCTTTCTATAGAATATAGGCACTTATATATATCCTGTTTCTCTTGCCAATGTGAATATTAAAATTCTTTGGAGTTATATATATTTTTATCGAATTTCAAAGTTTAGCGGCAGTTTAGGGCTGCATCTTTTTAGCTATTTGTCGCCTAGAATCTCGTTATTGAAATATGTACATGTTGTTGATCTTGAAGCATTTTTCCGAGCGATTTTCTGTGACACAGTAATTTTTCTACGCCACCAAAACAACTGCATGTTTGGCAATAATACAACAGGAATGTGGGTGAGGCGATTCACTTTATATGCTGGCAAGTGTTATCATATTCAGGATATAAATGTCTTTATATTCCAAAAACTTGGAATATGGCCTTGTATACATGAAATGGTGCTACTGTTTGAGCTAGCTGTAGATTCTGTTTTTTGACGCCCATGTCAGAATATTTCCATCTTATTTTTTAGAACAAAAAACACCATTTTAATATCCTGTGTTTGGTACTGCATTTTTAATCTCAAGGAACTCAGAGATGGGCAGAGGCCTGAAACACAGGTTTCTGAAGACTTTGTTACATCTTCAAGAACACTTGTTTACTTGCCCAGAATCTCAGGAGGAGGAACAGGCAAAACAAGTGATTGCTTGCAAGGAAGCTTTTCTGGCTAAGTCAATCTCAAGTACAAGATATCAGATGAACCATGTGAAGTTGAAACATAGATCTTGAAATCAATCTGAAGTTCTTATCAATGGATCAATATCTAATTACAGGTTTCAGTGACACAAAATGACAAGTCAACAAAAATCCATAGAAACATTTAAACCCCGACAACCTGTGAATCATGATTCTTTTGAAAAACCAGAATCCATTTCCTAGCACCAATCTTAAGCTTAATGTCTACATCAGTCTCTGTCTCTTGCCACCAGCAATCTGATCGTTCATGTTCATCATCAAGGCTGGCGAGAGTCTCCCATTGTTCGCACCTCCATTGCTGAAAGTCAACATTGAATTAGTCCCCAGATGTGAACTTGACCCACATGACATCTCTGCAAAGGGTGCACTGCTGCACCAAGTAGGCCATTTTTGAGCAACATTTAGGTAGTCGGAGCTTGTGATCGCCGCCACTTGTGGGATCTTGAAAGGTTGGAGTGGAGGAGGGTTCCTCCACCTTGGCAACGGACCGGCCAGCATAAGAGTCTGCAGGAGCGGCCCGGCTTCCATCACTGCTTCTAGAAGCTTCCCTTTCTGTGGCAAGGCCTTGCCTTTGACCAACCCATCAATCACGGCAGTGGCATGATCAAGCCTGTCAGTCGAACCAGGGTTAACAGACATCATAGAATGTGCCTGACCCATGTCTTGAACAAAAGTCTGATGGTTGGAAAATCCAACATTGTTCCCAGAATCACCCATGTTGTTCAGAGTTGAGAATTCAGGTGACGTCACTGCATCAAAGATGGAATCAACCGGCGAGGAAACATATGAATGGTTGTTAAGGTTGTTGTATGGGTCTGATAATGTGTTTGATTCTGTGATGCTCGAGTTGGCTCTTGGCTGTTTATTGAACAAATTTGAGTCATCAGAAGGATGATTGCTGCTGTTGTTGTGGATGATCATGAGATGTGGCTGGACTGTGGATGTGTTTGGTGATGGGTTGATCTTGTTGAGAAGATTGTGAAGCTGCTCTCTGGCTTCATCCCTCTCCTTATAAACCATTTGTAGCAAGTCATTTAGTTTCTTTTCTTTCTCTCTGGTTTGCTCCTTTACAGCACTCACTTCAAATCTCACTGCCTCTAGCTCCAACCTTGCGCTTTGGAGCCTCATCTTCAAGCCCTCTAAATCCTGCAAATCACAACAAAAATGAGACACTGAGAAAGATGTTTATGAGGATGATGGCCTTATAGACCATAGCAAGCAAGATGTACAAGTAAACCCACCTCTTGATACAACCAAATGGAGCCTAGTTCCCCCATGAGTGCCCAACTTGAGAATTTTACAGAGAAAATGAGAGCTGAGGAAAGAAAGAAAGAGAAGGGTGGAATTGGGGAGGAGAGTTTTGGAGAGACAGTAGAATGAGTAATAATAATGGGTTTATTTATAGATGAACTTGGTGTAAATAGGAAAAGGGTTTGTCCAATAAACACATCACTCACCACCAAACTATGCAAAAATACAATTTTTTTTAAAAAGGGTATGTCAAGTAATACATTTTAAGTCAATGACTGCAATCTAGTTAGATTTTGCATTTTGTAGAGAATTCCTATTGGTTCAATTATTTGTAAAGGCTAAATATGAAAAATTAAATTAATTTTACTTTCATAACCAAAATGTGATAAAAAGTTCTGTATGACTTTTGAATATGCCAAGGGTAATTTATTAGAGAATTTAATTCATTAAAGTGGGATAAGGAAAGAAATCAAATTGTGCTTTTGACTTAAAATGGCTATAAATGTTTATGCCTAATCCATACATTTACCTTCCTCTAAAAGGAAACAAAATGATTTACGAATAAATAGTGCTTGCCATTCTTATTTACAAATATTTAAAATCTTAGCTAGGAAACAAGAGGGAAAGTTCACAATAAACTGAAAACAAACACTTTATTCTCAAATTAATTTACCACACGAAAGGAATGAGATTATGTGCGGCGCATCAAAATATACTTAATTATAATGTGATGTCGCTTTATGTTCTTAATTTATAATACGACGATTGTTTATTTTAAAATTTTGTCTTCAGATAAAACTATGTTGTTATAGCCTCCAAAATATACTTTTTAATATTATTGTATTTGGTTTGACGTGAAACATACCTGTATAATTTCCTAATAATTTATTTGCACCTTATTTATTGCAGTTAATTATTAATACTTGTGAAAACGATGACGAAGCGGCGCAATTTTATAAGAAAATATTCTCATAGACATTTCCAGAGACTTCGTCTTGGATTCAGATTGCTGTGTGTGAACTTGTCTAACTCAATGATCAACTGAGAAGTTGACTTACTTATCAATTGTATTTTTGTAAATAAGCACTTGTCTTTTCAATCATTTACAGGAGAAAATATGTGACATTTTTGGATTTTCTACTTATCCAATTTTAAGGATTTTTTTTGCTTATCATTTGGGCGTGTCTTGATTTATATTTATATACAGTGTAATTAAGTCAAATATACTAATATAGAAATGATCTACACTCAATCTGATCCGGCATCTCAAATTCTCCCGTAAACGGGGGTAGATAGAAACAAGTGAACATGGAGGACGACCGAGGACATTGCAAAACTAGGAACATGTGCCCGACAACAATGTTTTTCTACTCCGGTAAATTAATGGAATGAGTAGTTAATTAATCGTATTAGTTCGTGCATTTGACTTGAACATTTATCGAAACAGACAAACTCCGTTGCGAAATGGCTCGGATCATATGAAATATTTGTAGATCTTGGTGACAAGAGCGGTCGAGTTTAATAATCAAGTTGTTCGATATGCAAATGCAATGCATCTAGCAACATTGTATAATCCACGGCCACCGCCACTAGCTTATCTTAATTCCCGATTTTACTAGATTTTTCGTTATAGCTTCACGTAATGAAAATCCTAATCATCTCTTAAAATTATAACATCTTCCGTGCGTGTGGATGTATAGATAATAATAATGAATTATGTTTGTCATGTTACTTGGAGTTTATTGGATTAAAATGCCTAAGAACCTCCCCAAAACAAGGGTTTGTATGTAATTATTGAACTATGTAATCCTCATTTTACTTCAACTTGAAGCGAAAGAAGCCCTCGATTTTGGCTCAAGAAGCCCTCGATTTTGGCTCTTAAGGCTCCATTTGGATCTTGAAAGCCATTAGAAAAAATGATTGATGTGGAAATCAAGTATTGATTGAGATTGCATTAGATGTATAACAGCTAGGAAAACCCTAATTTTGATTTGAAAAAGTTCTTTGCGGAGATAAGTGGACTTCCATGAGAGGATCAATTTGTTCAAATGTTGATAACCAAGAACTCGAGAGAATGAGGAAAAAGAGAAGGTCATTAGTAGAGACAAAGAGACTGAAGTGAACTAAAGTGCACATATCGCTTTATCCAGCAGCACCATGATTTTTCTCATAAAACACCAATTTTGTAGTCAAGCTTGTTACTAGAACTTGTTGACCAAATGGATCGAATGATCATCACCTAGGTTACAAGTTTTAGGTGTCACGGGCGGCTTAATCACGCAGATAAATACTCCTATGATTTCTTGCATGTTTAGGTACAGGTGCGACTCAACCGACATTATTGTGAGACATGGACAGACAAAACATTGCATTGATGGTCTCGTTGTGTACTTAATGAGCTAAAAACAGGTTGCAGGTAGTTCACACGTAGAAGCCAGTGCAACAGAGTTTGAACATGAACTAGGGTTTATCAGACAGAAATGCGTTATCTGGATTGATGGAGTCGGGGCTGGCCGATGTGGACCTCGAGGGAGGGAAGAATTTTGAGCTGAGAGTTAGTTGTGGGTGGCAGCAAATAAGTCGACCTCATAAAGCTTGTTTTTGTCCCCAGTAGCCAAAATGTCAAAAAGATATGGCATTGATTCAATTAGGGTTTCTGAAAATGAAATTCATGTTGATGAAACATTCTAGTTAAACACATATGACTGGCTTAGGGCATTGCCTTGCAGTGCAGGGCTGCATGACTCAAAAGGCAAGTGTTGACAAAACTAGCTCGAGTTCTTATCACTGCATAATCAAGCTTATCAAGTTCATAATGAAGCTTATGTTCTGACCACCAACCCGTTGTGAGGCTTTTGCCAATCTAATAGTCACAAGAGACTTGTTTGTTAAATTTATACGAACAGAAATTTAAAATACGTGTGTTTTTTGGGAATGATCAATCAAGGCAGCTGATTGAGCTTATGGGCATGGCCAGAACGAAACACGAGGACACGAAGGCTTGGAAATTTTAAGGAACAAGTGAATGGCGGAAATTCAAAGCTGTCAGCAATTGTGATCCGCGCCCGTAACAGCAACCATAAGGAATTTAATGGTCTTGACCAGGAGGTACGTGGCACGTGCGCATAGGTCCGAAAGGGACTTGATTGTAACCGTGGGGTACGTCAAGGACTGGAATTTAATTTGGTCTTTTCCCTCACTCGCAGGATGGACTGGTTTTACTAGTCTGTTATTCAACCCCCTCATCTGACGTCACTGATTGAAACGATGTCGTGTTAGTGTACCTTTGGATATATGTTTCATCAGTCAGTCAGCTATAAATTCATGCTCAGAGATTGCATTGCATACACGGAGGAATTACTATGAAAGCAATAATGAACTGTTTTTCAGTCATCTTTAAACGCAGGAATATTTGAGCAAAGTTACCATGCCGCCTGATTTGGCATAAGAGTCCACATGGAATGAATCATTTTGCTCAACGCTGCTTCTTTTCATGGTGCTTGCGCAGCTTTGATCGGCGTTGCTTAAACATGTGTAGGTAGAGTTTCAAAAGCAGGAACGGATATACCAGGAGCAGAGCCTGAAAAATAAAAGAAAACGTCTCAAACTGATATATAGTCTATCAACCTAGTAGCTAAACTACGATGTAAGAACATCGAATTAATTAGATCACATTACAAACTAATATTTAGAAAGATCCATTTGTTTTATTAAACCCCGATCCGTATAGTTCTTATAATCTTCAGTGAAATTCCAGACCATATAGAAGCAAAGCTTAAATTTTTGAAACATGGATGCAAGAGTGCAGGAAAAATATTCAATCATTAAAGCATAGTCCTCTAGCACAAGAAAGTTGAAAAAGCCTTGCGTACCCAGATAAATTGATAATAGCTGAAAGGGACACCAGAAAAGAAACCCAAGTAGAGATTTTTCTCCTTGATGAATGGAAGTGCTTGGTACATCAGCCACACTTCACAAGACAATAAAAACCAATACAATTTAAGAATTAAAAGATAATAATGTGCCGGAAACAGACCAGACTGCAAACTAATAACATGTCCAATGCTATGTTTCCATTCCAATAAGGAGCAAAGATGGATGGACTCACTTTCACCAACGACACCTCCCATTGGATATAGTATGATAAATGCCGTATACCTGATCCACATAGTATGCGATCAGTATAAACTGCTAAGTAATAAAATTACCTTGCGCTGCTGTCTGAATCCTGCAACATTAGCTTTATGGTGGAATTGTAAAAGAATACCAAACCTGATTTGAGTGAACCAAACCGGGGAACTTCCTAAACATTGCATTGCATAATGAGGGTACCTAATCAACTGTACAGAATACAAATCAACAAGGTTGATCATTTCCCAGTTTGATTTAAAAATAAATATGCTGCACAAATGTAACTAGTTTGATAATTTCCCAAATCTGATCATGTAGTTTGCAGAAAACCAGGTTTTCTGCAAACTACATGATCAGATCAACTGAATAAGAAAAGAATAAGCATATTGACTTCAGCGGATATACAAAAACATACACCTATTTTTATGGAACTATAAACATGTGTAGTAAATTAGACCTGTCAAAAAAGTAGTTTAACTCACCTCACTGAGGCTCCAAGCAACAAATGTTATGAAAACTGCTGCAAATTCATGGAGCTGTGAAAGTGACAGAAATTTTATTAATAAGCAAACATCAAAATAAAGCTAACATAAAACACAATGTAAGTAGAGAATATCGGATCAGTTGCATTCAGCATAAACAGTGAGACCAGATCACGGACACAATGTCACTCAATTTTTTCAAACAATTTTACAGAAATCAAGCAAATACACACCAGTAATGACTGAAACAAACCTGATCAAGTTGCTTTACAATTGCAAGCACAAAATGCGTCCTACCTCCCCATTGCATCAGCGGCAACAGAACACCACTAGGAACAAGACCTATATCAACACATCCCTATAAAAGTTTGAACCACCCGACTTCCAAGTTCCAACTGCAACTATACTAGTTCCTCAAAATAACTTTGTCAAACACTTACCTAGAGCTCCATGAATCACCTCTAAAAACGAAACAGTTTGCAGAAAACCTACAAACAATTAGTCATCAGTTTAAAAATCACTCACAATATCAAGAATCTACAAAACCTAAAACCCTAAAACAAATCCAAAAAATAAATTAAAAAAAGTAATATACAGTGCATCACATACATATGAGTTCTCCAGAAGAAGAGTAAGCTCCATTGACGGATTTGGTAGCTGCAAAATCGCTCAAAATTCTGAATAGAGCCACAGCCCTGCTCAGATCGTGCAATGAGTTATTCCCAAAACAAAAATCAGATAAGATTCAAAATTTAGGGTAAATCGGATCATTACCATCCAGCTGCTTGCAGGGCATTGTACAACACAAGGTAGAGCTTAGCGAGCGAAGCCATTTGTGAAATGTGGTCCTCACTCTGTTCATCCTCATCCTCGAGCTCCGTTGTACTCTAAGAGTCCGCATTAAAACGACGCGTTTTGATCTTAAGATTAACGCTTCCGGGACGGTAACCCTCACAGAAACGAACGACGCCGTTTGAGTGATTTAGTCTGCGCGCGCAGAATCTCTTCACGTCAAGTTTAGAACGAAGAAAAGAAATTAATTAATAATTTTTTTGAAAAGAATCGAACGCTTAAACCGACGGAGAATTTCGATTTCCAGATCGGTGGGTTTCGGAATCGGCTACGTGGATGTCGTTGGAATACATTAGTTGAGGCGTGGAGCGATATGCATCTCCTTCTTGTAAGATTTGCTGGTTTTTTGAACCCGATTTGTTGCCAATCTAGGTCAAAAATATGGAGGCGATTACTGGTGTAATCGATGTGTGTATGTGTTTTTTTCTGGGCGAGATCTGATTGTTTGCTGATTTTTGGTATTCAGGCATGATTGGATAGTGTGTGAGGAAGTATGGCGGGGGTAGGGTTTCAATCTCCATTTTGGGGATTTTGAGGAGCTGAGGATCGAGTTCCCAAATTCAGTTTGCAGGTAAGGTGGTGTTGATCACATATCGCGTTTAATTTTTGAATCCTGGTGTTTGAATAGTTAAAGAGCGCCTTTTTTTCTATTGGGGGTGGGGGGTGTTGATTGCTTAGTAAGGAGTAGAATTAGATTAAAGAAAGAGAATATGCCGAGAAGAAAATGTTGGTGACAGTGATTTTGTTGAAGTAGCTTTTTTTCTTTTCTTTACTTTGGGTGGGAAGGCTTAGACAGAGCAATAACCAATGAGTTAGAAGGTGTGGAAATGTGTCGAAGTAGATTAATGGATATAGTGGGATTGTGATAACCACTAATATGCTATTTCACTTCCACGGAAATAAAAAGTTAGCAAGGACCACGTAACACTATTAGCAAAGTAACTTGTAGTTATTGCGATAACAGCTCAGTGTGCCAACTATTTTACTTAGATTTGAGATGTGAGTGGATTTTATACATTTAATATATGATATACATGGATGAGAGTGAAAAATCTAAAATCCACTATAGACTTCACTCAGGATATTATGTTTTGAGGGAACTATTTGAAGCTTTTATTCAGTTGGATTCATGTTGATTCTGCAGGATGGGTAATTGCACATTTATTTGGGTTTACAGGGTATTGATATTTAAGATTTAGAATGATGTTTGGTCGTTAGCTTGTTGAACTTCGAGTCAGGGGTGGTGAAGGTTTAATCTACATTTTCTGTAGAATGTGTCACTTCACAATTATAGAAGCCGTACTGAATAACCTGGGTAAATTATATCCAAATAAACATGGTTTATAGATAGATACATTACCACACTTACATTCTAGACCTTTCCCAGAAAGTGAAAAGGATTGGGATCTGCTAAAGAAAGCGTAAAGAGAACCCCATTCTATACATATCTGAACTTCCGTAGACAATCTAAACTGAACTAATAAAACCTATTAGTAACGCATGATCCTTTTGAAGGTGCTTCAGTATGGTCATAATATGTAGGAAACTGATCCTCAGATGGGAGGAACATCTTGCTGTCTTCCTCATCCATGTTCCACAAAGAGTCTGAACAGTAGTCCCGCAGAGGTGAAACTGGAGGAGGACAATAGAAATTGATTCCTTCACTAAAGGCATCATATAATTGGGATATAGGACTCTCCTTTGTCATATCTATATCTTTCCATATATCATCCATTGGGTACCCACTGTCAACTATTTCTTCTGCTTGTTTGTTGTCATCCAAGCTGAATTCACCATTAAGCCCTCCTGTAGCATAGAATGTTCCATTTTCTGTTTCTGGGGATAAGGAGTCTAGTGTAGGATTACTTGATATTGAGGAGTCTGAAAATGCAATTGATGGAGACTTTCCTAGCTTTTCCTCCTGAGCCTTTTTTCTCATGTGCGTCCTCCAATAATTCTTGATCTCATTATCTGTGCGACCAGGCACTTTGCGTGCAATTCTTGACCATCTGTGTGACAAATTCACGTTATGTAACAACAGATCTTTGGCAGAAAATCAAACTGAGTTGTAATTGCATCATGTAATTCTTTTTTGAGGACATTTACTTAGATAGTTATACCCCTTTATCTTTTTTCAAAAAGAAAAACAAAAGAGGTGCCAGGATAGTAAGCAACTCGAATTACCTGTTTCCCCACTTAGCATGTAGTCCGAGAACAAGATGCTCCTCTTGTGCTGTCATCTTTCCTCGTTTGAGTCCAGGATGTAAATAGTTAACCCATCGCAGTCTGCAACTCTTTCCGGTCCTATTTAATCCTGCTGAAAATTAAGCGTTGAAGACTAGCTCTTTCTAAATGAATCCCTTCATAACAAAACAAGTTTACCTATTGTTGTCTCCCGCCACCTTCAAACCTGAAACTTTTGCCACAAAATCCCATCTGCGATCTCCAAATAAGTTTACAACATTAGCTAGTAGATAATCTTCTTGTTCTGTCCATGGACCTTTTCGAGTTTCCTCTGGAGCCATATTTGATTCTGCTTTCCCCCTCGTAATAGGTTGTTCCAGTGTCTTGCCTGGAGGATGGGATGAGAAAAGATATGTGCAAGGTACTGATATTTATATGAAGAATCTTAAATTCTGCTGAAGATAGATGATAGTCTTGATCATATTATAGTGTGATTAAGTGAATCTACGCCATACACGTGGTGCGCACATGCCCACTGTTTGATAGTTACTTTTGTGTGTCTGACATCATTCACAGTAATCTAGCAAAATAGAAAGTGTCAAGGTGATCCTTTTAATCACAATGAATCTTGCCGGTCTGGCTTGATGGGGGGCAAGATTTAAGAGGTCAAGGTTATAATGAAATAATGTAATTTTATCCCTGCTGTGTACTGAGTACTGTCTTTGGTAACATTTTAATGAAGCCATATGTTAAATTGGGTAGGGATATGTTACATTTTATGGAGGGAAGTGTTTTACAGGGTGGGATCTGTTTAGGATAACTTCATCGGTTAGGAGACTGTATTTTCTTTTAGAACATCAAAATAAGAGGACAACATAAGGCTTGCTTGAACGCCAGAGGTTTGCCTCTTGCCACAAAATATGAGAAGTGGTGATCTTGTCCTTTGCCTTTGGCTAAAGACACCATTATAGGAGTCGAGTTGAATTGAAAGCAAAGTGCAAAATGACAAATCTTAGATTTGTAAGTTTTATAACTACTGACATTTTCCTTCAAATACTATGGATAGTAACCTTGACGATAAGTGCTTTAGCTTATTGAATAGGTGTAATTGTAACAAAGTTTTTATTCAGACAGGAGGCCTAGTGCCAGGTGTTAATCATCTTTTTCCATTCAGAGTTAGCGGTCTACCTGCTGGCCCGATATTGGATACTGTTAACTGCTTATATTCTCCATTGTTCTTCTCCTATCCGACTTTCATGATGAATTAACAGCACTGAACATGGATTTTGTACAATGTGTGCTAAGATAAATGTAGGAATGGTTTTGATAATGACTTGGCTTTCTTAACTCATTAACTTTTTCAGAAAGTCTGATGTTAGTTTTTCCTGATTTTTCTATTGCACTGCACTGTGCTTCAGCAGCCATGAGCAAAGGTATCTATTTCAAGTATCAGTGATCAATTCATGATCTTCCATCCGCCCATCTCTGTGTGGTATTGTGTTGCACATTTTTACATGCTACCCACTTTTGAACTTGTAGATGGAAATCAAAGGAAGGCGCTAAATAAAACACACCTACATTCGGACGAGCTAAGAGATAGTTCGAGTCAGTATGCCGGGTAATTTCTTACTCTCATCCCCACATGTTGCCTTCTTCTTCTTTTTTTCACATTTCTCCCCGCTCCTATTGTCATTTATTGTAACTCGAATATGCTGGGATTAGGGCTGTAGGTGTGCAAGTCATGATCATCATCGTACCCCTCTTATTGACTTTTGAGTTGCTATTATCTTCGTATTAAGGTCATAAAGGTTACTTACTAAATAAAAGTGATAAGTTGTGATAAGATATGATAGCATTATTTATCATCAAGTATTCTCCTCCCTTGGCGTTTTGCGCTCATTGTTTTTTCCCACTAAAGTGAGGACTTGGCTTAGAATATATTGCTCAGTGGTCGTGTACATGGGGTCGTGCAAAAAATTGTGGCTGGTGGTGGGCAGGTCAGTAAAGTCAATACTTTATCTTGGCCCCCTTATTGGTGTGCCTTTTTTTTCTTTCCACAACACGGAAGCTTCCCTTTCATTGCTCGGTTCATTAAACCACGGAGTTAGCCAGGCTAGTCTTGGGTTAATTTAGCATTATGCGTGTTCCATAGTGTAGTGATTTCTCGTGATGATGATAATGATTGGAGGAGGATAAGATCCAATTTGCTTGGTCTCCAGCAGCTTTGCCATTTTATTTGTGGCTGCGCCTCCTGTGGAACAACTCTTGGTACTGAGTAGTCTTCCGTGTAATTAGTTGTTGTGTTAGGCCCCACTTATCTCCTCCCATCATCAAAGCTTCACTGATTGGTTGTTTGAAATCTGTCTGTTCATATTTTCCATGGATGTGAGAAATGGGAAATCTGTTGATAAAATGCAGTTTAATTTGTCAAAATAAATTTGATTGCTGACAGTGTCATCCCAGGTAGTGGTCCCAACCCCGTCTTCTACATCAGTTTTTTTATTTATAATTATCTTAAATTGAATTATAAAAATCAATATATATATATATTTTGAATGATGTGATAAAGATGTTGAAACCTTTATTTGTTTGTGTAGGACATATAGTCCTTGCAAATTGCAGTCCTGTTGGGCTACTTCTAGTTCGCTATCTGGCTATCATAATCCGCTAAGCCCATGCCTTTACCAATTCAATGATGTACATGGGCTATTCCATGTCTAGGTGTAGCGGACCTGGTTGACCTCGAAAATGGGCAGTCAACTCATGCAATAGTAATTTATGAACCGACAAAAATGATGATTTTAAAACCAAGTTAACAAACAAAAAGCTTCTAGCTTCGTTGATTAATTAACAATGTCTTGTATGTTTGTCATGTGCGTTTTGTCCTTTTCATGTGCGTCACCATCGAGAAGGGACAAATGAAGTTGATGACACGGCGTCGTTTAAAGCAGCTTCCTATGTGATCTAACGTAGTTTAAGTCAGCTTGTGTCACGCTTTGCTTTGTTCGGTAGCTGTTTGTCTGCAGCATCCTCGCCGTTCCCTCAGCTCAAAAAGATTTTATAGTCTGTCCCTCATAAATTCCCCAGAGAAGAAACTCTCGCACACTCCCACATCTCTCCCTATCACAAAGCTTCTCTCTGTTTGCTTGCAGGTTAGAATGGTGGATGATGGGTCTCGAAGAACACAACAGAGTTCCAGGAGATGGAAGGATGCTCAAACCAGCTCTGAATCAACTACTGAACCAGCAGCAGCTGCTGCTAGGAGGATGAAGAGGGTCTCTGTTGTTTACTACTTGTGTAGAAATGGGCATTTAGAGCATCCCCATTTCATGGAGGTCCTGTCATCTCCTGACGGTCTCTATCTCAAAGGTAAATAAGTGCTGCATGTAGCTGTCATCATCATCATCTTAATCACTGTTGCTGGGTAATCTGCAGATGTAATGAGCCGCTTGAATCTCCTGCGTGGACAGGGCATGGCTAGCATGTACTCATGGTCATCCAAAAGGTACATTGTTGCGTACTCTACTCAGCAGTTTGAAAACATTTGCATGGTGCTGAGTTTGATTCGCTGCGTCCAACAGGAGCTACAAGAATGGATTTGTCTGGCATGATTTGACCGAAGATGACTACATACACCCAGTTCATGGCCTGGAATATGTTCTCAAAGGATCCGAGATTGATGGGCTAGCAAATCTCATTCATAACAAGTCTCAGGAGGCACGCAGATCCGAAGAGGATTCTGACTCTTCCTTGATCATGTCTAGTAGACGAAACCAGTGTTGGAGCTCAGATAACCTGCATCAGCATGAGTGCAAAGTCTACAAGCCCGAGGCAGCATCTGTAGCTGCTGATGCATCCACTCAAACTGACAACAGGGTAACTGGAAATGAGAATGAGAATCAGATTGTTGAGCTTGAGGGGTCACCGCCACAATTGGATTCTAGTCCGGAGACGCTTGAATCCTTAATGAAAGCCGACAAACGGCTGATGATGGTAACCTCAGGGAACCCAAATGAGGAAGTGCAGAGTGGGAGATTGAAGGCCTCGTCCGTGCTGATGCAGTTGATTACATGTGGGTCACTCTCGTTCAGGGACTGTGGGGCTACGGCTGTGAAAGATCATGGGCTCTCTCTGATCACGCAGCACAAAGCTCCTCATGCAGCTGGAGATGAAGACAATCACGTGGAGAAAGAAGTTGAAGCTTTGATGGAGCATCATCATCATCATCCCAGCTTTGAAAATGTCAAACTGGAAGACAAGGAGTACTTCAGTGGGAGTGTGATAGAGAAAACTCAGATTGACCTGTTACCATCTCTCAAGAGATCCTCTTCTTACAAATGACAGGTACTTAACTTCACTGTTTGGTTTCTCATACTTGGTTTGATTCATCACAAGCAAGCTAGAGTTTAGATAACTGGTTTGCCTCATAGCCTCATATCGGTCTGCTAGTTTGAGATGATTGACATTCGAGGGCCAACTCTGTTGTCAGATGATGATGCTACCTAAGATTGTTCTGTTGTGGGTTGTGTACTCTGTTTCCATGCTTCTGCAGCTGTGAGAATTCAATGCGGATAGGCTGCTGATAGCTACCCTTCATTAACATATTTCCAATTAAATCACTGCACTGTCCTAAATCTGTGCTACTGCTAATGCAGTTCTTAATTAACAGCTCATGTGATGTTGACTTTGTTGAGCAGAGTGTCTCTGTCAGAGTTGGATATGGGCTCAGTGATAGGAAAATGCACACCCAGAAAGCCAAAAAAGTCTCTCACCAACTCAGTAACCAACAGGGAAACATCCAACGACGTCGTTTCGGACCAAAGTGCTCAAGCCATGGAAGCAGAAAGCTATCTATCTGCACTAGCTCTATGCCCGTGAGCCGACAAACCAACTGCAGAGCTTGCTATTGCTACCTGTGTAAGATAAATAGCAAACCCTAGAGTGGCCAGTCCCAATGCTGGGTTTTGTCGTTTCGCAATCTGCATAATGAGTTGAGCCGTTGAGGTTTGATGAGAGCATGAAGAAGAGCTGAGGTGTAGGTAGCACCCGTGCGAAATGCTACCGTTTCGTGTGGCCATGAATGGTGGTTGTCAAGATTCTCATTCTTGTCTGTGAAACCGGACAATACCGATATTGTTGTTATCTATGCTATTGCTAGCTACTGGCTTAACATGTCAACTCTTGTCTTCCGTCCAATCAAATGTGTTTCTCCATGCATGCTTACTCATTACTGCTTTTGGGCTACAGAAGTTAGAGGCCCAACAGTGAAAAAGGCCTCAGAGAATTGGGCCAATTGAAAAGGAAAAGAAGCCCAGATGCCACACTATGTCAACCAACACTACGACAGCCAATTTGGCATAGGTATACACAAGACTAAACCACTCAACATTATGCTTGTTCCATTCCGTTCCTCCATAAACACATTGTCTACCTAAACCCTTGATTGACATCTCTCATTCAGCCAAGCCAAGCCAAGCTAGATCGGGTTTATATGGCGATGGTTGCGCCCATGTCTCATAGCCAACGGATACACAACAACTATATTCAATCCCATATGTAATGTGCTTAAATGACCACTTGATCAAATTGACCCACAAATAAGCAAGATTAATGTTGAATTTGCATTCCATCTCAATCAATCCCCATTCTCACACAATTTCATCAAAAAGCTCCAAAGAACACTTGTCTATCCATGCCCATCAATGAGTTTTGTCCAATAGCCCCCAACTCGACCCAACCCCTATATTTCTTCCTTCCCCGGAATCATTCTTTGCATGCTCCAAGCGCCACACACAACCCATAAAACCACACCACTCTCGCATTAGCTCCCTCACTATTAACCCCACACTTCTATGTTGCATGCGAATCACTGAGAGCTTGGAATCAGCCTTCCTCTCGTGTTCTCCTTCGTCCTACGCCCGAAAGTCGTTTGCTTTTCGTAATGGGTATGTTTCGTTTTCAAGATTTTGAATCTTGATTGTGTGTTTTGAGGTTGCTGGCGTATGCGGGTGTGTTTTGTTTGCTGGTTTGATCAGTGGGTTTTGTGTGTTGCAGGACCTGTGAGGGGAAGCAAGAAGAGGAAAACTGCCGAGGGGATAGATGAGAGGGATGAATCGCTTGGGGATGAGGAAGCCTGTGCTGACTGGTGGAATGAGTTTTCCAAGAAGATTCATGGTATGCGTGGTTGCTGATGGTCCTTGATTTATATGTGTTGTGTTTTGTTGATGATATTTATCACAGTGGAATGTGTTTCCTGATGAATTTGGGTATGTCAAGATCCTTCGAAGTCAGGTTGGGGTTTGTGGTGGTGGATTTCGCAATTTAGGTTGAGTTGGATTTCAAGCGTCTGTCTTTGCAAATTTCCCATTCATGCGCTGATGCTTGTAAATGAAGTAGGAGAGTTCCACGGCAGGATCCCTAATCTGAAATCTGGAGTTTTTTTATTCGCCTAACATTCATGTTCTATTATTTTATACCAAGAGGATAACAATTCCTGCTGTCTTTAACAATGTCGATGAGAAACTTTAGGCTTTGGAACTCGATGGCCCTTCTGATTTTTACTTGATAAGAATGTAGATCGGCAGTTAACTGTATTGTCGGCAGACATGTTTTACATCTTGAAATATAAATCATGACAAGATAGAAGCTTGTTGATTTAGTGCTCTACACGTACACGTTTCAGTACACTGCGCTAGTTGTAGAATATAAGCTTGTATGTCTGTACATTTATGTGATACAGTTAGCGGACGGGTAACCTGTAGTACAAAAAACACTAGAGGACAGCGAGGACACCCTTAATAGTGTAGTCATTCTGAAGGTCTGTCGTGCACAAAAATTAACTTAAAGATGATTCTTATGGTGAAAAAAAAAATGTAGGTGATGGAATGTACTGTCTGCCTTTGTATGCTTTGCACTTGCGTCTGTTGTCTTCTCCTAGCTCAATTGATTCGGCTGAATGTTAATTAGCTGATATGCATTGTGCATAAGAATCCTGCTTGGTAACTTTTTTGTGTGGATTTATTCATTGTTATAGGTTTTCGCTCTTGTCATCATTTACTTCACTGGCTATGCCATGATCGTCTTAGACTGAGAAAATGCTGGAACTGTTTTTGGGTCCTTTCGATATTGTTAGTGAAGGCATTAGCACGGAGTTTATCTTTTTCTGAACTTTTATGGTTATACACAACGCATAAACAAAGCTCCGGACATCTGTTTAGAGGTGGCATTGTATATTCTGTGTCCTCAGAATTTTCAGTAACAATTTTTCTTACTGTTCAGGTCCACACTCACCGTCGAAGAATATTGGCAATTTTGAATCAGTGTTCGGGATATCTAGAAGAACCTTCAATTACATTTGTTCACTGGTAAAGGATGATATGATGTCCAAGTCGGGCACTTTTTCCTTTACAAATGGAAAACCGCTGACTCTGAACGATCAAGTTGCAATAGCCTTAAGAAGGCTACATTCTGGGGACTCATTATTATCAATTGGCGAGTCATTTGGTCTGAATCGTGCCATTGTCTTGAAAACCACCTGGCGCTTCGTTGAATCCATGGTAGAAAAAGGCCTCCACCACCTCCAATGGCCTTCCAGCGAACAAGAAATGTCAGCTATTAAATGTGGCTTTAGAAAAATCCAGGACCTCCCAAATTGCTGCGGAGCTATTGATACCACTCACATTACCATGATGCTTTCTGCGTCCGAGCCAGGAAAGAATATCTGGATGGATCGTGAGAAACACTGCAGCATGGTCCTGCAGGCAGTCGTGGACCATGACATGAGGTTCCGAGACATAGTAACAGGCTTTCCAGGAAGAATGGATGACTCATCAGTCCTCCAACGATCAGGAATATTTGATCTGTGCCAGGAAAGAAAAAGACTAAATGGAAAAACTGTACAACTGAGAGAAACATCGGAGCTGAGGGAATATCTAATCGGAGACTCGGGTTATCCTTTGTTACCATGGCTCATCACGCCTTACCAAGGTAAAGATCTTTCAGACTCGAGGCTGGAGTTCAACAAACGCCATTTTGCAACAAGGGTGGTGGCTCAAAGGGCGCTAGCGAGATTGAAGGGCATGTGGAAGATCATCCAAGGAGTGATGTGGAGACCTGACAAGCAAAAATTGCCTAGCATCATTCTCGTCTGTTGTTTGCTCCATAACATTATTATTGACATGGGAGATGAGGAGGTTCAGGATGAGATGCCTCTTTCTTGCGAACATGACCCAGGTTACCGTCAGCAGATTTGTGAGACAGTCGACAATAAATCTGCTAGCCAACGGGACAGGCTGCGCAGATACTTAGTTAGGACAGCTTCAGCAGCTCCTTGAACAAGTGTTTTAACATTGGAAAATTATTCGTCTTGAGAATGTCCAACTATTGAATTTGTCAAATGTATACATTGCATGCTACATATCAAAATATGATTCGGCACTGTTCAAAATTCTACAGCTCCCCCATTTCCACCTAGAAAGCCATGGTTATAGAATGGAACATTAGCTATTTCAATCCCAATTTTTCGGACAATTTTACAAAATCATTCTCATAATGAAAATTTTCAACAAGTTCATATTTGTATGGAAAAATTACAAATTTGTTCGACTTTAGAATTTCGAAAGTTTGAGAGAACTCAATCGTATGATTTTGATCCAATCTGTGTACTTTAAGATGATGGGGATGTTTGTAGGGTTATAAAAATGGTTGGTGGGTATGTGTTGTCCCTTGGAAGAACCAGCTGCAGCCCTTACTTTCAATGCCATCATCCATTAGCTGCATTATTGAGAATGACTCAAATCGAGCCAAGTTCGGATATGCGTTGTAGCGCATTTAAATTGTTTGTTTATAGTTTTCAGCTAATGCTTACAAGAATATGCTGATGAGATATTCCCAAGCCTGCCTGCCTCTGTTTAAAAACTCAACTTGTTGCACACTTTGAAAGTCTCTTACTTGGCTCTACTCCTCTTCCTAAGCTGAGCAGACCTCCCGGCATGGCTGATGAAGACGGTGGAGCGCCTTTGGGTTATCCATAAGTCGCGGCAGCGGCAGAATCAATGTCTGATGGGTCGAGTTTGGCGTCGAGGCAGTTTGTGACGGCATCAGTGTTTGATGGGCAGCTTATGATCCTTTGGCATTGATATGAAGAAGCAGATGATACTCAAAAAAGTATCCTCTGCATTGCTGTATGTATTTTGAGAAATGAGATTCAAATAGATTTTGATAGTTCAAGTAGCTTTGTTAGATCTCAGTCATCCACAAAAACTTGTATTAATCAGCAGAAACCTGAGACACAGTTGTGTCAAAAATTCAGATTTCAGCACAAGGGTGAGCTTGCAAAATTAGATGGATCACCATTCAGGCATTTGAAACAAGAAGCTGTGGGCTTATCAGAACTTCATAGCAATTGAAATGGTTTCAAATATCCATAAAGCCACAAAACTTCAAAATCAGCAAAATATTGAAGTGATCCAGGAAAGCTAAATATTGATTCTTGTGTGTTCAGAAAACCATGCTCAAGGATAAAAGGTGTGTTCTCCATGCCATATGCATGAGCCAACAAAACTTCGCCTACATCTCTCAATAGAAGAATCCAAGCACTTTTCCTCCTACATTCTTCCTCCTCGCCTCTTCGTGGTCCATGATGCCAGCAGATGTTGTCAGCACAATGTAGCCAAACTGCACAATGAAATACGATTATGAAATATATAGCTACAAAGCCTAATCTAGTATGTTACTGTCATGTCGGGAGTCATGATCTAAAATATATATAGAACTTCATCTGTTAACCTAGTATAATCAAGCATATAGCTGATCAAAACATTGTGCTATCCAAGTCCTGAACAATAAGTATCTACAAGTAAAACAGTGGAACTGAGAAGCTAACCTGACGTGATGGCAAGAGCTTAGCAGTCCAAGGTTCAATTTCCTTGACACCAACATCAAAACGAGGACTGATAACCCCGCACTTGTTAAGCCTTCCGTTGAGCTCTACCACAATCTTTCCAGATCTGTGGTCATCTACATACTCGAACTCGCCAATATATCCTACACCACAACAAATTAAGTTAGGACCTGGCTTAAGCAATAAATCAGTAATAATGTATAACAAGGTAAAAATTTCGACTTGCAAAGTACACTCACCATGCTTTTGCATAACAATAAGAAACTTGATAATAACTTTAGATGATGGCCTGATCATGACCTGTCTCTTTCCCCTCTTCTCAGCATTGTACATGCTTTTGAGAGCATCATTCAGTACACTGATTCTCACCATACTGCAATAATGAATGCGAAATTTTAACAATATCGCTAAAACTGAAATGTACATATCAAGCTACACACCAGCGAAAAAACAAAGAGTTACTAGCGCAACACTACTTAGCTTTGAACTAAATTTACATAGAGAGAAAAACGTCCAAATTTAAAGCCATTGTCGCAAACAACAACAAGAGTTCAGGCATGAACTTCATGTCTGATCATCCACGACACAAACTACCATACACAGGTTTTTGAACATAAAACTATTGACATGAATCAATGGCTGCATATGCATCAGAATCAAAAACAAAACCAGAATTTGAAGATCAAAAAACAGCTGGGCAATTGATTGATTCGCCACAGCTAAAATCAAATGACAGAATAGTCCAGTCAAAAAAGACTAAGGCTTAGAGACCTAATTTATGTAGCTCCTACGTCTGAAGAAAATACACACCTTGAAAACAGATGCGGCCAAAGCTCCGAGCTGCGGTAAGGATGAAAAGAGATAGAGGAGAGCTGCAACTGAAATTAGGGTTTCGGCTATAAAGAAGAAGCTCTGCTCTTCGCTTGTTTTGGGCCATTAATGCGCTTCTTAATTGAGCTTCTAAAAGCCTGATACTAAGAAGCCCAATTGTGAGCCCATTTATCCGTGTGTTGAGAATTGAGCCCAATTCTTTCGAAAGTTTACTCTTATTACTAGACTTCATACGTATCCCCTCGTAAACGATAACAATTATCAGTCGTTGATAGCGTGGAAATCTGGCGGATTAGAATTTGCCACGTCTTTGATCCGTGTGTTGATCGCATTGCCCAATCAGTTGCATTTCTTCTCTATATATATATTGAACTCCACCAACAAAACCAATTCAACCACTCCTTGCATTTTCTCCACATTTCATCCGATCTCAAAACTCGACCTTCAGACTTGAAAATGGCGCCCAAGGCCGATAAGAAGCCTGCTGAGAAGAAGCCAGCCGAGAAGTCTGTAGCCGAGAAAGCTCCAGCGGAGAAGAAGCCCAAAGCCGGGAAGAAGCTTCCGAAGGAAGCCGGCGCCGCGTCAGCCGACAAGAAGAAGAAGCGGACGAAGAAGAGCGTCGAGACTTACAAGATCTACATCTTCAAGGTGCTGAAACAGGTCCATCCCGACATCGGAATCTCAAGCAAGGCCATGGGAATCATGAACAGCTTCATCAACGATATCTTCGAGAAGCTGGCGCAGGAGTCGTCTCGACTGGCCAGGTACAACAAGAAGCCGACGATTACTTCTCGGGAGATTCAGACTGCGGTCCGGTTGGTGCTTCCTGGTGAGCTAGCGAAGCATGCGGTCTCCGAGGGGACTAAGGCTGTGACGAAATTTACAAGCTCTTAGATCGCGATTTCACAATTGAATGCCATCTGCAAATTTAATGATTTCTAGGGTTAGGGTATGAATTCAGTTTCTGCTTGTATTGTAGATCAAACTTGGTGATTGATTTCTCAACTCTGTAAAACCTTTTTCCTATCAATTTCAATGAAAACCCTCCGCTTCTACTACTTTTCAATTTTTGTTTTTCTTTGGAATTGTTTTAGTGTTTTGTTCTGAACTCGTCTTGCCATGGAATTGTCGATGGATTCTGTTGTAGCCAAAACAGGCAGGCTGTGGTGCACCGAAGCAGCCACGGAGCTGTGAGTTGCCGGCTTTAATATTGAGCCAGCTTGATGTGCAGGTCGTTGTTTCTTGACCTTCTGGGCAAGCTTGTTTTCTATGTAAGCCAACAACAGTTGCCTAAGCAAAATTACCGCACCATCTGGTATTATCGCTTATGCCATTACCGATTTGAAATACGTTTCCATAAAATACTCTGAAAGTTTTTTTTTTTTTCTACAGATCGGACCTCCGCCCTTCTTTCTTGGAAATAATTTTTATTTGTAATTATTTGTAAAAATGAATATATGTATTTTTAGCCGTTGGGCAGGTAACATAGCAAATTTTGAAACATACAATTTGCTTGATTTAGCGTTTGGTAAGTTTTGATAAATTTTAGGGTTTACAATTTCTGTGGGTTTTTTTATATAAAGCTTTTTGGAAATTGAGTATGTTTGTTTTGATTGTAATCTGATTCACTGTGAAGTACTCATTTTTTATCCGAACGGCTGGTTTCGTAACGAGTCTAAATATCAAGGAACGATTAAATACTATAAAAGCAGTTCTCACTCTCTCTTTCATCCCGTCTGGTCAAAATCTATCAACCCGCTTTTTGACGAACCTCCTCTATTTCGATCGGGTTCCTGAAAACCCTAATTTATCCCTCACAACCTTCCGCCGTCGACAGATCTTCATCTTCATCCGAACCACCGCCATTAACTCCAGAAACCGACCGCTTCCGAAGATGTCAAGCGCCTTGGACATGTCGCTAGACGATATTATCAAGAGCAACAAGAAGTCTGGATCCGGAAACTCTAGAGGTCGCGGCCGCGGTGCAGCCGGATCAGGTCCAGGTCCGGCTCGTAGATCTCAGAACCACGGCGTGAATCGCGCTTCGCCCTATATGACTACGAAGGTGAGCTAGAGTTATGGATCTGTACGATCGGCTGTTTTGCGGAGTAGATCATGCTGTACTGGGTGCTTGTTGATGCTTTGGACCGCTTATCTTACGGATCTGTTTTGGTGTTTCCTCTCTGGCCGGTGACGGTTGGATTATAGGCGCCGGAGTCAGCTTGGCAGCACGATATGTATTCCGATCAGGCAGCGTCGTTTCCGGCAGGTGCACAAGGCGGACGAGCTTCGTCGATTGAGACTGGTACCAAGCTTTTCATATCCAATTTGGAATACGGAGTGTCTGTTGAAGACATCAAGGTAAGTCTTCTCACAGATCTGAATGGTAACTGTTGCACTGTTATGTGCTATGTTCTTGTTCGGATTCTAAAGCTCTCTTTTTCCTCGTAGCCGATTTTGTGTGGATGATGTGGCTATTTGCTTAGAAATTATGGATACTATTCATATACATCACCATTATGGATAGGATTCTTAAGCTCTTTGATTTTAAATGTTGTGTAAGATCCTAATAGTAATTTAGCATGGAAAAATTTGGATCAGCAGTCAGGTGAATGGATTCTCAACAGTTGATTTGTTGAATGATGTGTATGTTATCTTTTTAATAGTACAAGCTTTTTATCTAAATAAATAAGGAAATCACAGGTTCAATTCTACTAAATAAAGAGGAAAAGTGTAATATCTTCAACGTGTTGCTGATGGAATTGCTTCGTGAATACGCTAGTGTATGAGGAAGAATTTTGATTTTTCAGCGAGATAAGAAGACTGGCTGAGGTTAATCAAGTCAATTGATAAATGTACTAGTGTGTGAGGAAGAGTCCTTAGTCTGCCAGTGGTTTTGATGTGAGACTAATATCGCGATTCTCAGGGTGATTAGTATCTCTTATTTAAAATGTTTTGATAATTCTATCAAGTATGTTTTTCTTTGGATTTGTAGAAAATCTGAATACGAGGTGCTATGTCATAAATAAAGAAACATATTATTGATTTCAAAAATGCTCATTGTTTCATATTATGTGTCCAATGGTTGTTAAATATGGAATGGTTGAGAAGACTTTCTGTTGTATCGCGAATTTCAGATACTTTAGTAAGCATGGTTAAATTTACATGATAAGTTTCTAACTAGCCTGATTCTTCATTTGTATATTATTTATTTAGTTTGAGGCTTTTAAATTTCATTCTGAATGAATGGAACATTAATTTTAAATCCTCATAATGTTTTGTTTCAAATCATTTGGTCAGTATACTGGGTTTTGCATAAGAATTCTTTGTTTACTTCTTTGGGTAACATATTTTCTTTTGATGTCTGCAAGCTCCAGTTTGATTTTACTTTGATTTTTAGGAATTCTGAAGCAGATGCAGTGCATGAACACTTTGTGTTGTGGTTTGCTATACACTTCATTTTGAGTCTGGTGTGAGACCTGTTTTCCTATTTGAATCCGAATTTTATCATGTACCCAGATCCTAGCTTCTGTGGATATTTAAATACGGACGAGTTTAAAATACTTGCAATCGACCATGATTTTCAATAGTATACAATACTATCTCAATATGCTATATATATATACATACAGGAACTGTACTCTGAGGTTGGTGATCTGAAACGATATACCATCCACTATGATAGAAGTGGGAGGTCCAAGGTACCAAATGTTCTATGGTATATAATATGTTTTTATGAGAATCTTTACTTCCCCCTGCCTGTATTCTAAAGAGATTCTCCTATTTTAGGGGACAGCAGAGGTTGTTTATTCAAGGCGTGCTGATGCCATTGCAGCTATCAAGAGATACAACAATGTCCAGCTAGATGGAAAACCTATGAAAGTAGAGATTGTGGGTACAAACATCTCTACACCTGCTCCCCCTACTGCTGTAGATGGCTTTGGTAATGCTTCTGGAATTCCGAGAGGGTATGTCACTTCGAGCTTAATTACCCCTTCACTCTTATTTCCCTCTGTTTCAGTGAGATTACATTGTTCCTATAGTACTTTTGAGCATTCAGTGACTCTAATTACCCTGGACAGGCTCAATTAGCTTGTTTCTGTCTACTTTGTTAGAATTTTCTCAATTTCCTTACCTTGTATGCATTATACATAGTATCTAATTCAAGTTATGATTAGGACACCAGCTTGGATTGTTGACAATTCTAACTAAATGTTTAATAAGAAAATGTTATCTTTGAATTTTTGGTTTACATCTGACCCCTGTAGGAGGCTGTGGTTTGGTACTTCAACTTGTCCTCTTCTTTATGGAAGAACTGTTGCAATAGCAAACACCTTTCTTTGCCATTAGCACTCGATTTGTGTGCCAAATGACATCTTAAATATCTTGCATTTGTATTCTTGTGATCTTTGGTTGAATACATGAGCGTGCTTCTACACATTTGTATGATTCTCGTTTCTCAGTGTATGTACAGTTGTACAGCAGTGATATCATTGTGGCATTTTTAAGTATTCTAGTTTTGGTAAATTACAGTGGACAAGGAAGAGGTTACGCACTTGGGCGTCTTCGTGGGGCCAGCAGAGGGCGTGGTGGTCGCGGATCTGGAAGGGGGCGTGGTCGGGGAGCAGGGCGTGATGAGAAGTTGTCTGCGGAGGATCTAGATGCTGACTTGGAAAAGTATCATGCTGAGTCTATGCAGATTAACTGAATGCATTGGTGCATGTTCTCTCATATGCATCCTTTGTTGCTTGACTGGTGAAAACCAATCAGCATGAAACCATATGCATCCTACTATCGAGGAGTTGAATAGTATGCTTTTGGAGCAATCCATAGGATGCTAACTGATGGAGCTTCAAGTTTCACTGTCGTTATAATTCGACTTGGGTTTGTATCTGGGATAAAAAGACATGTATTATGACAACTGCTCCTTCGTTTGGGTTTCAAAATTTCCTCGCATCCGTTTAGTATACCTTGTCACAAAGAGGGTGGTGCTGAAGAGTGAAGCCTAACTAAGTGACCGACAGTATTGCTGGAGCAGTGTGGTATTCTGATTTCAACAGTTTTACGAGGCCTTGCTTTCTGAGTCATTGTCTTGATTGCGTTCTGCTTTAGTATGATAGAGCAGGTGCGCAGACTGCTCAAATCTAGAGAGGTAACTTATAATCTACCATATAACTAGAATGTAGCTGTTAATAGGTTAGTTACATTTTGTGGTATGTTTCTCTGCTTTATTTTTACAGTTTGGCCTATTGAATTGTTTATGATATAGGAGGTAATAAAATGATTTATTCCAAGTTTAGTTGACTGTATTTTCGGACATGCTATTGGAATGACTGAAGGGTTGGTGGTCAGATCGCGTATCTATATAACGCCATGACATTTTCACTTATTATGGGTTCAAATTTTTTATGGCAAAGGTGCAACTTATTTCTGCAACTGTGGATACAATTGTGTGCCATTTTGTTGCATGACCAGGGCTGTCAGTTTTTCCCATAATCAGTTGATAGCTTCTTTGTAGCTGCACCACCGAACATCTACTGTTAGAGCTGTGTATGAAGCATGTCTTGTCTGAGGTTTAATAGATGGGAGGACGAATTGGTGCCCAATCTAACTAATTTGATCCTGAGCATGTGCAGTATGTTTTTAGCTGTAGCTATCTAGCTGGTGATCGTAGCTCCCTGAACTGCGAGTCTGCAGTTGATATGGTGGGTGGTATTGCTTTCGATCATTTGGTGTGATTTTCCTTACTGACGTCTCATTATGGTTCTTCAAATGGGAATGTTGCCTTTGCTTTGGAAATGTAGATGCCTGAAGCTAATGAGTTCTTCTACAGTTTATGGCCTTATACAACGTTTGAAATTATTCAGGGGTAAATTGCACTTAAATGACGACAGTTGACTGTGTCAAAAGTGAGTAGCACTTAACCGTCTTCCTGGGCACAACAAATGTCACACCTAGACTACACCATATTTTCATCTCTATTTAATTTATGAATCTATGTGCTTACAATGTATATGGAAAACATGAAAGAAAATTTATAAGATGTAGATTGTCCCGTGTGGGCTTATTTGTAGCAGAATACGGACTTACCACCGTGGCTTCGTGCCCAGCCTGTCAGAATCAGACGAGTTTAATAGGAAGAGGTATTCTAATGCATCCCAGTCTGCATGATGCACTGCTCTTGTAAGATACAAAGGGATGGTGGTAATGCGGTGACACTAGTTCTCTCTTGAAGCTGTTGAGCTTCGAAATGGAAATCTGAATACCATGAAATTACTGAAGAAACTTTCTTCAAAAAATTTACCTTTAAACAGGTCTACCTGATTTGAAATCTCAGTAGCAAAAGTGTTATAAGGGCCACCGATCAGAATATGATTCAGGAATACAGGATGATGCTTTAAGGAACTTATTAAGTTTGTCAATTGCTAGTACACAGAACGTGTTGCTTGATGTCTAAAGATATTATGGTGATAGCCAGGAAAGAACAATACCTACCAGAGTCACAAAATATGATGAACCTTGAAAATACAAGAAATAAAGTTGACAAACGACATGTCAGCATCCAAAGGCAGAAGACCCAAATAACTGTAATAAAGATGCAGAACAAGGCTCATGCCTACATTAATGTTGTCAAAATGAAGCATTTAGACCGTATTGACACCATGGCATCTAGAAGATACTAATTTCAGTTGTAGGGATTAAATCATTGACACAACCTTGAGAGGTACACAATTTAACAAACTACAATATGTTAGCCTTCTAACAATAATTTTAAATGGGAACCGTTAGGTGTTAGATTGGATGTCGTTGGATTTCTAGAGTTTTAATGATCATAAACACACAACAAGTATGCAGGAAAATACAGGTAAGGCACAATAGATGTTATGTTTTTTTGTACTTATATAAGTACTTATAAGGACATATAAATAAATATAAGTATATAGTAAATATAAATAAGTAAATATAAGCAAAGTAATAAATATCAATACAAATTATAAGTACAAAATAACACACCCTGAATAACCAGTCAACAAATGAAGTTGTGTTCAAGGCAAGGAATAGCGACGAAGTTATCTTCTTGTGCAAGCTAAATTGATATAAACTGTTTCAAATGCAAGTTGAAGCGTGTCAACAAAAAAGAAAACGAAATATCAGAAATGAAAGATTTCCTAGTAGAATATTCGGATAAGTTGTCACGAATATCTAAAGGAAATCCGAATATATTGATAATGACTTTATGAAAAGTTGTTATTAAATCTAGAAGAATATTATGGGATATCTTTTAGATAGCGATGAATATATCTCTTCTTTAAATTTGGAAACCAATAAATTTTCCCGATTTGAACTATAGATAATTAAATATTCGTTTGTTGAAGATATTTGATTTTGATTTACAAATCAAAGATAAAGGACTAAAACCTTAACCAAATATATTCTTGACGGGGATACCAAGATATAAGTGGATTCACAAAGGTTCTAAAAGGCGAGATAGGGCGTCGGATCATGTGCGGCTTTTTGGGAGAAAAAGAGAGAGCGTGCAAAGAGAATATAAGTCTTTTGTGAACTCCAAAAGCTCGGACGGTTAAATTTGAGAGTGAAAGAAATTTGTTCGAGGTTTGGGTTGAGTTCATAGTATCAAAGATAAGTAAGACTTTGTACTTAGTGTAGTAATAAGTTGCTTAGTCGTTTGTACTCGGCAATCATATTGAACTTATAGAAGTATACTATTTCATAAATCCTTCCACGAAATAATGGAAGGTAGTGGTTTTACTCAGTTACTTGGTTGGTACTGAAGTTTACACTCTTACTTGCTGAATAAGCCTTGTTACTTTTCTACACTTACTATTCCGCTGATGTTATACTTGTCGAGTAACACGCAATTTTGTTAGCTCGGAAGGATAACTAACTAATGATCGAACAATTGGTATCAGAGCCAAAGCTCTAAATTTGTCAAAGTTAGCATTGCACGAAAAATAGCCGCAAGTAACTCAACCAATGACTCTTTCTGGAAACCACCAATGTTGAACCCTTGAGAGTATGTTTGGTGGACTCAGCAACTGGAGGCTTACATATGTTCCTTGGATGGACAACTCTGTAAAGTAATTGAACGAGGATCAATACCTATCAAGAATAGCGCTGATCCCATTAAAGACGAAAAAAAAAGAGGATTACAGAGATGAGGATTTATGAGCTCGATTGAGGCAACAGGTTTTTTCTATGGTCGAAGAAGAGTTAAATTGCTGCGGTTACTTCAAGTTGATCAACAATGGGCTAGATAATATTTAAAGGATGGAGGAAAGGGCTGTCGTTTTGAAAGTAATATAAAAATGATGCATTGTGTACCGCGATTAAAACCACTTTTGGATCTTGCTTCCGGGTTGAGAGAGGCTTAGTTTATAGCAAGAAATATAGAGGAAGCCGAATGGAATGCTCCGTTTAGAAAAAGGAAATGAGATTTAGGCAAAATTGTCACAAGCTTCCCGTGGTCTATTGGTGATTTCTGGAATCAAGCTTGTCAGAGCAATTTGAAGCAAGCATTGTCTCCAAGCTCTGCACATCCCCTCCGCCAACAATGGCCAACTAAAGCAGGCCTCGTTGCTAATTGAGTGGCTGTTCTTTTTTTACTCAAATCTGAATTACACTAGCTAAAGCTTTTTCACAATCTCCTGGAAAGAGCAGTGAAATGGGCGATGCTTTGAGCAGTAGAAGCATGCCGCACCATTCCGGTTCCTCAACAACAAAACCATTAATCAAATACATTATGTTGCACTAATACGGATATGAATACGGGTACGGCGACAGATACTAGCATGGAATACGAAAAAATTAATAATTATAGGGTACAGGTACGGCCTGTGTAAGACAAAACTAGAATTTCAAAAGTATCTAAATTAAAATTTCATATATAAAAAGATAACTAGGTTTAATAATTATAGGGTACGGGTACGGCCTGTGTACGATAAAGAGAATTTTTTTAAAATTTAGGAATTTCAATCGAAACATATCGAGTACGTCTAATATTTTATGGAACCGTATTGGGTACGTACCCAATAACAAATTGAAACGTATCTAACTGACTAGAAGAACCCGCGTAGATGGGTACGTACCCTACCCGTACCCATTAAGTACCCGAACCTGGTATTGTTCGGGTAAGAGGTTCGGCTCTCGTATGAAGTACCCTTGCAATATAAAGATTTATTGACAACCGAGCTAAAATCGACGAAATCGAAAGAATTTAACGACAGAGATTTTCCGAGAAGAGATCGGGAGAACAACATCATGTGAATCATATTGGACAATGAAAAAACTTTTTTAAATTAAATTAAAAAGTTAATCAATCATTCTTATGGAGTAAAACCAAATACAGTTATTTTATTTTTAAATAATTTTATAAAATTTAAAATTTCTCGTGTATTAAATATATACCTCAACAAATTTTGGTTTGTCGGATGCGCTTGTCGATTTTTTGGAGTTGATCCACGGTGGAGATTAGTTCTTGGCATTCGGCCGGGCGCTTAGGTACATTTTATTAAATTCTAGCTCGGCCGTGAACAAAATCGGGGATGACCGAGTTTTCAAGAAATATTAAGTTCATTAATCCTTCGAGGTCCAATTTATTAAGCACTGACCTGATCCGATCCATGCTTATCGGGCCGGACCAAGTTTTCAAAAAAAATTCAACCTATTAAATTTTCGAGGCCCGATCAATTTATTAAGCCCTTACCTGATCCGACCCATCCTTGTCGGGCCGGACTCAAGTCGGGTTTGGAAAGGATCCGACCGGGCCAAAATGGTTCAATGATTTAGGTGCTGAGAGTTAATTTGAACCGTTTGATTGCAGCGATCGACGGTCAAAGAGGCTTTTCCGCTTCCTGCGAAATAAAGCTGGTGTTGAACTGTTTTATCAATTTCATTTTATTTTTTCCAGTAAAAAAAGATACATTTCTTTGAAAATTTATTATTACAGGTTTATTGAATGGGCTTGGCATTGGGCCGAAACTGGCCCGCTAAATCGACCCAGTAAATAAATGGGAAACCAAAATTTTGTAAACCTCGAATTTCGTGCACACGCGACCGGACAAACACAACACAATCTAGTCCGCTTTATTGATAATCCAAAATACAGATATTCGCCTGGCATTTTGTCTTTGTCCCCTATCAATGGCAGAATTGAGCGTCAATATAAGATTCAAACAAAAGTGGCGAAGAGATGAAAACTAAAACATAGTTTCAACTGATACCAGCTTCAGTTACACCATGAAAACGCAACAGCAAAGATTGGGTTTTCAACTAGGGTAAAACGGAGCAGTGACTGGAATCTGGAATGTGCCATTATTGGCAGAAGATGACTTTAAGCTCGCGTGGAGAGGAGCACTGGTGCATCAGCGAGGGGGTATCGTGCGCGTACGTGAACGTAGACGGACACGCTTGCTTGAAGAACTGCGAATAGTTGGAAGGCTTGCAGGTCTGGGGGCTGTTGAAGTGATTCCTGCAGCAGAGCTCGTCGCTTCTAAAAGCTTCACACCCACTTTTGCATCCCACGACAGTGCCGCCTCCAGCAGGAAAGCGGAGTTGCAGCGGCGAAGGACAGGTAGGGAGAAGGTCAGGCTGGCAGCCGACAACAGGACAGACACCTTTGCCTTCATGGGGCGTGACGGTCATGGGGACGTTGTACCCGTCGACAAGGCTGACGCCGTACGAGGAGAAGTCATTCTGGCCGCCGTGATGGAGGCTGAATTGGGCGAGGGTGGCCGGAGGAGCTCCGCCGGCGCCGTTGCAGGCGAGCTTGCCTCCGCAGTCGCCGGTGGCGCAGATGAGGTTGGTAGGTGAGTTGCAGTGGCAGTGGGTGCGGGCCCAGATGCGGCCGGACCAGGGAGTTGCAGGTGCAGGGAAGGAGCGGTGGGTGAGAGATGGGAGCGAAAAGCCGCCATTTTCGAGAACTGGTTGGCCTGCGTTGGGCTGGATGGCTGGCCAGATGGGGAATGGGCAGTTGTTGACCACAGTCAACATGAGTCCTGGTTGGGCAGTTGCCGCGGCCATGGCAGATATGATGAAGAGTGTGGTGACGAGGGTGAGTGAGGAAGCCATTATTGAGATTTGAGGGTCCAAAGCTTGTAATGAGTTAGAAGACAAAGTTGTGACTTTATAGTGTGGTGGAGATTGATAAGGACAGTGGCGGTGGTCTGATCTTGTTGGTGCATGTAAACTTTATCAACATAAGTGTTTCATTTAGTAAAGCTACTTTAGCCCCTTCATTTCTTAATCGCTAAGGTGGTCTTGATCAGTCAGCCTAATTATGGGTATGAGCTTTCTTATTTAATTTCATAGTTATTAAAGGTTTTATTTTTAATATAAAATCATAGAGCATCATTTTTAATTTGTGCTATCTTTTAAAGCCACCACAGTCCCAACTTCGATCCATTCTGAATCAAATTGTAATGATGTTGCATATTTATTGCTCTTTTTATTACTATATCAAATTGATTCTATTCAGCTCGTTTATTTTTTTCTTCTTTTTTTCTATACTATTTCAAACTTTCACCAGAATTATTATTCTGACCTCATCAAAAATAGAATCTTAATCGCTAGAAAATCGTTTACTTTATGGATTACATTGACGAGAAGCGACCACTAGTTTAACGCAATATTTGTTAGGGACTAATGGAGATGAGGGTGGGAATGGAAAGACAAGTAACGCAGCGGTGGGATTGGTCATTGGAGTAGATAATATTGATCAAGGGCACAAGCATTGGTGAGTGAGGTGGTGGATAAGATGAAGGTGAGCTAGCGAGCGTGAGATGTATATGCACGAGGAGGCTGTCAGCAGCCTTCGTGTCTCCTCCAGTCGTCGCACTTTCATGGAATTTCAATTCACATAGAATACTTAACCATGAACGCCGTCGTTCAGTCGGTGCGTGTTGGACCAAGACGAAATAAAGTGATTTTATGAACATAGGCTATGTTTACTGGACTGGGCTTTAAGATCATTTCGGCTCAATGGAACTGAAATTATTTTATTTATGTGAAATTTAAGATCATAGCCATTCAATACTCGTTGCCCCACTAGTTTATTGTTAAATCTCAAATATATATATTTGTCATCCGCAGCTATTTCTAATGGTGTTCAAGTCGTCAATATACAAAGTTAATTATCGAAATTCGAAGTTCCAATGGATATTGTATATATTTTGAGGAAATTCCATTATTCTCACCATAGTGTTCGATGCAATAGGATCTGTCTAAGGCTGAATGGCGCGGCCATTGCTCTCATTTGCACAACTCAACCCAGAGAGTATTCTAATCTCCTTTCTCTTCCGAGGCCAATAATCAGGCCTTAAGATGCAGGCCTTGTCCCAAGTTTTGTGGATGGATGTTATCAATGTCCTCTTACGATTTTGAGGACATCTTCAGTAATAGAAGAGAGAAGTATAATGTTGATTCTGTCCATAATAGAAGAGAGAAGAGAGAAGGATAGAAAATATTTAATTTTCTCTTACATGTTTTAGTATCAATATTATTATTAGCTTGTTCGGCATTATTAGATCCTTGGATTAAATTTGTGGATTGGTGCTTGAAGGTTTGGTATTGCCTGGTTCATTGTTCTAGGCGAAGGGAATGCACACGCCTTGATTTGTCTTGCGTATCATTTATTTTGTATTACTCAAAAACATCTAGAAACTTGTAATTTCCTCATCAAGCTTGCATGGATTTTTTAATAAAATTACGGGGATCCTTCAGCTTTAAAAAAATTTAAGAGTGACAAGAAATGTGGAGCCCACCAAAATGTAAGTCGTTTACTTCATTTTTGTATTATATATATAATAATATAGTTTACTTCATTTTTCAAATAAATGTAAGTCGTTTTAATTACAAAAGTATATCATTTTGATATGGTGAGTTCTTTTTGTCTGCATAATTTAAACACTAAATCATGAAAAATGTAATGACATAATTAGTACCATAATTTAAAGCAACTTTTAAAAATAGGAGACATGGAAGCCGAAATCATTAAATAAATTTGTCCATTTCCAATTTTCATCATTATCATTCACATTAAAAATCTCAAAAGCTGTAATCTGAATTTCCCTTGTCTTTTGGATCATCAAAAAGTATAATAAAAAACCTCGTGTCTAATTACTAAATTCAAATGAGATGAAAAAGAAGTCAAAAGATGATGACAAAGAAGCATCCGCCAACAGAAGGCGACTGCGCCACCTCCAGCATTGACCATACGCTATAACATGTCACGCATAAAATGAGAGACGTTTAAGCTCTTTGTGTGTGTCTTTTTCATCATCTCTATCTGCAGCCCTATGCTGCCTGCACCCTATTTACTTCAATTCCCAATGCTCCCTATTCCTTTACCTACCTACCTAGCTTTACTGCTCCCCAACTGACTTGTCTTTTTTCCTCAAAATCAAGCTCTATTTCCTCAGTTTGTATCCACTTTTGAATTTGTACAGTACGATGTTGTAACAAAAAACATCTGAGATTCCGATTGAGAACAGTCAAAACTAAGTGATATAAATCTTGGCTGGAGCAAAGTTAGGAGATTATATGTTATGTTGAAGATTCAATTTTTTGAAACCGTTGTCGTGGGATGTAAATGAGGAAGCGGCTAATGGCCATGTTTTTCAGCAATTTCTTGCACCAAAAACAACACGCATGTCATGCCAATCTTCATGGTTTTGACTCTCCATTATCTCACTCTCAACCAATCTCTATACAAAAGAATATAAACAGCTAAACAACAAATTCCATGCAAACCCCATCTCGCAAAACCCTATAAAATCCCCAACCCAATTCCCACTCTCTCCGAAGTTTCGCAAGGAAAAATGGAACCAACCAGCGACGTTGCAGGGTCGAGCTCCGGAGGTGGGTCGAGCTCGAGGTGGAATCCGACCAAGGAGCAGCTGAGCATGTTGGAGAGCTTGTATGGTCAAGGGATAAGGACGCCTAGTGCTGAGCAGATTCAGTCTATTACTAAGAGGTTGCAGGTTTATGGTCACATCGAAGGTAAGAATGTGTTCTACTGGTTTCAGAATCACAAGGCGAGACAGCGACAGAAGCAGAAGTTGGATCAGATGACCACTGCTAACAACAACAACAACAACGTTGTTGTCAATAATGGCAATGCTGCTGCTTATTTCAACCGCTTCTACTATCCTTCTCCTCCCCTTTCGCCTACGGTCGCGGTGGTTCCTGCTCGCGCTCAATCTTTTTTTCCGGCCGCTCCTCATAATGGTAAGCTGTTGGTCGAGTGTTACAAATTGTATCATTTTATCAGATGCACGATTTGACTCACTGGGTATGATTTGTCACAGTGTCTTATGGTCCTTACTACATTGCCCATCCAGAGTATGGACTCAACCCACATTGTCCCAAGATGGTTCTCCCCAATCAGATTCTGAGCAATAGTGAAACTCCAGGTCAGATTCGTCATGACTTTCATCGAGACGTGGCAAAATTTGGAGCTCAGAATGTGGCCAATGCTGGCGTCAATGTTGCATATCCTAGCAATACATTTATGGAGAGGAGTGGACAAGTGACTCTGGACTTGTTCCCGGTGCACCCAACTGGGATTTTGGAGGATAGAGAGTGCCACCGATCTCCCACCACTGGGTCTTCGACGGAGAATTCACTAGAGGCGGGGTCAGATCAGGATCGGCCATCTGGGGTTGGGTTTGATATGTTTTCTAAGGTGAGGAAGTGAGAGATAGATTACTAGGAAGGATTGGGTTGAGAGGGATGTCATCATGTCAATGTGAATCAACAGATAACAATAAAGTTATGCATGATGATGGCTGGCTGGCTTATCTTCATGGTTCTTGTTCTTCAATTGGGCTGTGATTTTAGGGACTTGTAGTTTGGTTGATGCTGTGATTTTAGTGTTTTGAATATATGGAAGGTTATAATGATTGCTTTTTACATGGGGATTTCAAGATTTGATTCTTCATTTCCTGTCACTGATAACAACAATCTTACAAATGTGCATGCATGGATGGATTGTTGGACCAGCAGTTGACCATCTGATTTTCCAACCTTTCACTTTTTCCCAGTTTACTTGGGCCTCAGTATAAACTGGTCTACAAACAGGCCCAAACAGGCCCATGCCTTTTTCATAGCTTCCTTATTCAAGGACATATGCCAAAAGCTACTCATATTTTTCAGCTTTATTTACATGAAAGTTGCTGGTTTTTTGTTTTTTTTATGCATTAGGTTGTTGGGAGGAGGAAGTGACAAGATGAGGGGCAAGATGGTTATTAAACTCACTGTATTTTCAGTGCTACAATCCATCCACAAAAAGTCCCTCTTTTGCTGATGGCGTGTGTTGCAGGCAATTTGGAAAGGTTGTATAGAGCTTTAATTTAAGGTAAAGAAGCAATTTTTTTGCTGTAATGGAATCGGCATCCATCTGGGTGTAATGCTTTTCCACCGAATTTCATCATTTCTATAGAAAATTTGCACTCAAAATGTCAACTTGGTATTTGTGTTTGGAACTTCATTTATGACTTTGCTTCAAAGTTTTGATCTTTGGCTGTTTAGTTACTCTCAGATTGATGTCCACATAGGTCTACACCGGTTGCTGTTTTTCAGGGTTTTGAGGGAAGTAAAGCAGAGTGCATCTTTTGGTCTGGTAATGTGATTTTGTGGTACTGACATGGTACCTTTCGCTGCTGTTGTTGTTGGGTTGAGCTTGGTTTTTGCTGGCCTCATCTTGGCCATAGCTGCAGAGCTTTACTATCTTGTATGGGGGAAGAAGCCACTGACAGCAAGAGATATTGATGAGGCTAACACAAGCTATGCACAAGAGCTGCTATATATTTTGTCCACTAGACAACAGGCTTCAACTCTTCACATATCCACCACATCTCAATCCCACAGTACCTCCAGACCAGTCATGAATGTGCATGAGTCAGATCCTGAGATGGGTTCCAGCAGAAGTTTGCTTAAATCATCTGGTGAAGAGAGTGTTGAATCTGAGCTCATGAGGCTCCATAACCTGGCTGGTCCTCCTAGGTTCTTGTTCACAATCAAGGAGGAGACGAAGGAGGATTTGGATTCTGAGGATGGCAGATCAAGAGGTGATGATGGGAGTAGAAAAGGGTCAAGAACAAGAAGTTTGAGTGATGTGATTGTCACTTGTGAAACTCCTTTATTGACTCCAATTGCTTCCCCAAAAATCACCTCACCAGTTCTGCACCATCCATCTTTGGATTGCTATAGTCACCATGGATTCAATCCATTGTATGAAGAAGCATCTTCTTTAGAAGCGATTGAAACAAGGCTCAAGCAATCCCCCCCTCCAAAGTTCAAGTTCTTAAGAGATGCTGAAGAGAAGCTCTTCAGAAGAATGAAGGACCAAGTTCTAAAAAATGGTGGAACTGCTCCAAATCCAGCAACTATCAGGATCACCAACTCACCCTCAATAGCTCAAGAAGAGCAGATTGGGTCTTTAATCACATTGATTTCAGGAGGAAAGCGGGACATACACCATAATTCAGGCTCTTCCAAGATCCTTCCACTAGCATCTTCACCCACAAGATTCAAACTTCAAGCCACTTAGATTCACTTCTTAGTTTTTTGTGTGTAAAATGTAAATGATCCAAGTTGGTCTGTAAATCCACATCTCCCATAAGCTTCATAGATTTTTCAATGTTTTTGTGTCCCTAGGGTTTTCAGCATTATACCTTATGAAGAAACCCTTGCCTTAAAGCTGACATTTCTATATCAAAGTCTTGGATGTTAAGGACTTGTACCTTACTGGAAGAAGCTAAGAGAGGCCTTTCTTTAATGGGTCTCCTTCACTTCCATGCCCAAGTACCTAACAAACAAGCAATATGTATGATATTGCCATTACCATCTCTTCACGGGTACCTCTCCAAAGTAGCTGTTCCCATCGCCCCATTTTCAACCCCATCTTCAAGAAAAATCTCACTTTAATTTTCATTTAGATATTCGAAAATTTAGTGGAAAAATGAAAGTTATATGTAAAAGTATGTACTATGTTATTTAATTTTGTTTTTTCATTTTTCATGACAAACAACACATAAAAATTATTTTTCTCAAAATTTTCTTTCCATCCCTCTAATATTTCAAGAACCAAATTGGATTTGTTAAGATGATGGTGTATGGTTCGAAAACGATACCGTGAAAAGAAGTATATTGTTTCGAAAGAAAATTTTCGATACAGTCAATTATGATGTGATTTAGTGACAAAAATAACGTCAAATATTCAAATTTTTTTAAAAATTTCTTACCATTGAATTGAATCTATTTCAGAATTAAATTGCAATTTAGATTAATTCAACTTGAGAAGAAACCGTGATTGAACTTTGAAAACTGAAATCCAACAAAGTCGTGATGAATCGAAACTGAACCGAAACTATTAATTTGGTTCAGTTCATGTCATATTTTGTAAGAACGAATTGTTGGTTCGGAGACGAAATTTGCGGTTCAGAATCGGAGCCCAGGCCCAAATAGTTGAAGCCCACAGTCTTCCAAAACGAGCCTAGTTAGTATTGTCACCGCCCACTACAGAAATCGAGATTTCAGTTTCAATCGAATACGCCTGCGAACCCTGGTTTGATTTGTATTGCTAATCGGCGCCGGTTGAATCTCTGCCGGCCGGCAAGGTGCACTCAGGCATCGTCCTCGTCCACTGTTGGGACTTTATTTCTGTCTTTATTTTATTTTTTTTGTCGTTGCGCTTATCAGTGTTGGGTTAGGTGGGAGCTTTTCGATGTTTTGTCTCGATCGATGTTACGAAGAATGGGAAAATGTATTTCTCTGAATGGTTGTTTTATGGATTACAAATTGCTTCTTTTCATGATACTACGTTTTATTTTATGGGTTGAGGATTGATAAATGATGCTGCTGTTTCTGTAAATTAATGTTGCATTTTTTTGGGGTTTTTCTTTTGTCGCCGGTTTATGGCTGGGGGCGTGAAATTAGAGTTTCCTGACTAGAATTCGGATCTTTTCTTGACCTGTGAAAATGCGGGAATGGATTGATGAAATGAAAGAGTGGTTAATAGGTCACAGGTAAGGAGAATTGGATTGGGGAGGTGGGGAGATCCCAGCTTGTCAAGTTCCAGTGTGTTTGCATGGAGGGATTTGTTAGGAATGTGGTGTACTATGAGGAGATACCCGTTGTTCTGTCGTTTTGGGTTTTTCATTCAAAGTCAAAGATGTATTGGAGTGCTAATTTCACCTAACGGCACTCATTGTGATTAATTTTTAGAATGTGAATAATAGCTTCATGTCTGAATTTTATTAAAATTAGAGATAGGTTAGCTTACTGGGGTTTGTAGTGTTATATTAACTATCGGTGATGTTGGAATGTCATGTTGTGTGGTATGCTGATAGGAATAATGTGAACGAGTATTGTGGGTTATTGGTGCTGAATAGAAATGCAAAATTTTCACTTTGTATATAGTCTAGTTTACAGGGTGCTTTCTGGGCTGGTGATTGATGTATCCTGAGAAATATTATTTGAGTAAGCTGGACGCATCCTTGGTCTAGTGGATGCTTAGCTCCTTTGATTGATATTCATTGTGTTTTCCCACCCACATATGTTTCTTTTCATGCTCTGAACGTTTTGGTGGATAACTAAGCAAAATGCGACACTGAGCTTTGCCTAGTTAACTTTTCTGAGATTGGTCATATCTTAGTTATTGATAACTAGTAGATACGGTGTCTTTCACATTGGCAACTTGATGCCAAAAAGTCTTGATTGGTGTTATATGTTTATAATTGCCAAATCACTTTCATGCTCTTAGTTAGGCGATGATATGGGAAAAAAAGCTGGTTCCCTGCGTATTAACCCGAAGAAATTTGGGTCAATGAATAAGCCATGCTTGAAAGAAACAATCGCATTTCTGAACTGCTTGGCGCTGAATAACAAAAACGATGAAAAGTGTGTTAGACAGAAGGATTTACTGAATTCATGCATGAACGACCAGGTCAGTTTAAAAGGCACCAATTATTGTGAATCTTCAAAAAAGAGTCTACGTTTTTAATATCAAAACATTCCACGATTTAAAGCTCTGAAGAATCTTTGTTTTTAATTTGCCTCACAGGCTATGAAGAAAAAGAATCTGTGGGGAAGTGTCAATTACCATTTGCAAAAGTTAAGCCGAGGGAAAAAGTAGCAACATTGGTCCAAATATTTCAATTCATCCGGACTAATTTGTGAGTAAAATGTACTCTCTGTTTTGGCAATAAGTAATAGCATTGTACTATTTTCACGAGATTATGCATCAGGTTGTATAAATGTTTTGCTTCAAAATTCCACTTCTGCTGATATCAACTTTGATATATATTTAAGAAAGTAGACATGAATGTTCTGTTTCTAACTAATAAATATGCCTGGAGTGGTTTTTCTTCTTCATAAGACTCCTTTGAAACCCATTGTTCTGAGTTCTAGCGTATGCAATAAATGTAAGAGGGTTTCCTAGCTGTTTATGGCCCTACATCTAGATGCAATCTATCTTTCGCAGTAAGATAACATGTTGAAGAAACATGGTATATTCGCCTGCAGTTTGTGTGCATCCACTAAGAATAATACAGTAGTAATGTACTGGTGATATATAATAATAACCCCCACGTTTCGCGATGGACCAATAATGTAGCGTCCTCTTGATGAACAAGTGATCCATGCAGCAAAGCTGCTGATTTGTATATACTGGTAAAGGTTATATGTATGGCTGTAGTAGTATTATTAGATATACATGCCTCCACTTTTCAACACAGGTTAGGGTCCCCACAATACTGTCACTGGGGTTGATCAAAAGAGGAGCGAATGGAGAGTTACTTCCTTTCCAACTGTGCGTGTAAGATGCTGGGAGAATGGATCTTGAGATAACAATTTAGAGATGCTAAGGATGCTTTTTGCATGAAAATAATAAAAAGCAACGTTTGTATAAGTCTGTTTGGTTGTAAGGGAATGAGATTCCTACGCCACTAAGACCTTCCTTTTTTATGTATAGTTAAACTACTTGGCACGTGATCTTCATACTGATTCATGTTAAGTCATTAGTTAAGGTTACATAGTACGGTAGATCAACCGGGCATCGACGGGATTATTCTTAATTCACTGCATAGCCTAGGGTTATCAAGTTGTAGGAGGATTATTGTATTAGTTTCCTGTTTGGTTTTTGTTGTTTGTTCCCTATCATGGTTTATCAGAATGTTACTTGCTTTCCCCTTTTGCTCTAATAATAGAATGTTGCTTTTCTTTGCGCCTTTCCTTTTCCTATGAACGATGTCCCTATGTCATTAATTTCTTAGAATCCAAAATATACGAAAAGCATATCTCATGTCTAAAAGCGTTGTGCTTTGGTCCAGTGCACCATATGAACTTCACATTTCAGATTGATGGAAATAGCTAGCTAGCACAGTCCTTTGAGCTATTCGAAGCGACAACATATCTTAGTAATTAGAGGAATAGAATGTGTAGATCTCATAAAAAAATTGATACATTTTGAAATGCAGTGTATTTATTGTCACTTGGCTTCTTTAACTTATGATTTGTTTGTTTTTTTGTCAGGCAGGTACCTATTACCTAAATGCATTGGGGACGGCATAAGCTGAGAGTGAAACATTTGTAGGTCAAGAGCAAGAGAGATATGGGCAGTGTGGCCAACTTAGATATTAGACGACAGGTTAGGCCATGAACTGATAATGACACTGAGGGCGACAGGAATTGATTCTTCTTTTTCTTTTTATCTTCCCTATCTCTCTGTTGCTAATTTTGCATAAATATGACCTCATATTCATAGTTTAATTCTTTGGTGCTGGTGCTGCTTATTTCTCCTTTATGGATTGATAAAGCCTATATATAATATATCTATGTATGAATTCATTAATTTTGTGTTTGTTGGTCCGGCATAATCACAGTTGATGTTGCTCGTAATTGCTAGCCCCCATGCCATTTCCTTTATTCTGTGTCTCCTTTATTAACAGGTTCATGGCGGGGCCAGTCCGCTTCATTTTATGATGATTTGTACAGAAGGGAGGGCCAGCCATCCCTTTATGTTCTTCTTCTTCTTCACTTATGACTGTGTTGTGTTTATTATACATCCTGCGTCCCTCCCTCATCTCTTGTATAGGAATTCTTCATTCCCAAAGTATTTTCATGTTAAGAAAAATGGTCATTGCCAAATAAAATTTCTTCATGGGAGACAGGAAACCATATCTATATATGATGATGTATGTGTCCGAGTCATAGGTTCTATATACCTCAACTCTACCCAAGTGGAACCCTGAATAAGAAATGTGAAACTCCTCCTCCTCATCCAGAATGACCATGTTTCCCAGTTGATTTTTGGTGGAAGTCCCAATTCATTTACATACAACTTTATCGTCACCTTGCTTTCTTCCATTTTGTATTTTGCTTCCATAGACTTCAAAACAAAAAGTTCCTCAAAACTTCACCAAAATCACCTCTCGTTTGCATGCTTTTTGAATGTTAAGTTTTGCGTGGGTTTTGATTATGAAACTCAATGAAATCAAGAGGATTGATCTTAATAACTACAGAACTTAATAACTGATTCTAAAGGGGGGGCATGCAGCATCACACAAGCTTTTAGTTCCTTTCAAATAAGAAATTATGAATAGAAATCCCTATTAGGGTTTGTTTGTGTGTGTTAAATATGTATTTATACATATTTGATGATGGTGGAGGACTGGGTAGTTCTAGGTCTAGGGCTGGCAGTTAAATAAAAGAAAACAATACGCTGAAATGTTCGTAGGTTTGTATAGTATCTTTCTGCTTCAAAATACTTAACTCTCCGTCGATTAGCTTCTTTTTCCATTCAAGAGTAGCCACCACTCTCTCTCTCTCTCTCTAGCTTTTTCCCAAGGACTAAAAGCAACCCAGAGGTACACACGGGCCTTAAGGTTAAGGAACCTTATCAGCTAAGATACTTACTCATCCCACTACCAAGAAGCCCTAAAATCCTGTAATATATAATAAAACAAAAAGAAATGTTATAGTCACGCTGGGCTGGAACAAACAATATTGTTTTAAAACAACTAAAGCTCTCTTTCTCTAGAGAGAGAGATAGAGAGAGAGAACAAGTTCTCTAGTCTCTTCTTGCTCTCTTCCCTTTCCCCTTTCGAACTTCTTCTTCTGCATCCAATTCGATCTCTCCTCTCAAAAGAACATCCATATCCTCCAACTTCGCTTTACCAAAAGGAAAATAAAGGAGAGAGAAAGCAAGCATCAATGGTTTTCTCATCAGCTCCACTCTACTTAGATCCTCATAACTGGCATCATCAACAGGTATAATAACACAGTACTGCCCCTCTTCAATTCTTCCCCTTCTCCACATATTCGTATTCTTGAAACAAAACAAACCATTAAGATTTTCTTGGTTTTGTGTAGCGACAACAAGCTCAGCTTCATCATCACCACCAGCAATTGACTACTCATGGCGGTGGGGGAGAGAATCCTCACCATCATCAAATCACAGTCCAGATGCCACCACCTGCGCCATCTCAGGCAGTTGGTATTATTAGGCCAGGCTCCATGGCTGACCGAGCTCGACAGGCGAAGATGCCTCAGCCTGAGCCAGGCTTGAAGTGTCCGAGATGTGAATCAACTAACACCAAGTTTTGCTACTTCAACAACTACAGCCTCACGCAGCCTCGCCATTTCTGCAAGATGTGCAGGCGCTACTGGACCAAAGGTGGTGCACTGAGAAATGTTCCGGTCGGCGGAGGGTGCAGGAGGAACAAGAGGAGTAGTAAGATCCTCAGTGAAGAAGGAGCCTCAAAGACAGAGCGTCAGGCTGGGGTTAACTCTACCAGTCCATTATCTTCCAATACTAATAACACTGATATGAACAACAACAACAACAGCAATAATCATGGTAACATGTCGGACACTTGTTTACCCGGTCAGAATTTTCAGCCACGGCTAGCTCAGTTTTCGCTCTTGGCTTCCCTACAAGGCCTCGCTCATGGTCCTCCATCGTCTAATCTTGGCCTCAATTTTGGTGGGATGATGAGCACTGTTGCTCAAGCCGAGTTAGGGTTTGAGATTGGAGCCAACTCTGATCAGTGGAGGCCACACTACTTCCCCAACTTCCTTGCTGCATTTGATCCATTACAAGTTCCGCACCGGCCATCGTCTTCGAGTTTATACCACTTCCCAATTGATCATCAGAATATGGATCAACAGGCAGCAGCTAAGGCACCTCCAAGATCATCAATCGCCTCCATCCCCACAAATAATTCAACTGATCAGCAAAACGATGAGGCAGCAGCTGCAGTGAAATCTGAGGAAGCTGCCAGCCAGGGAGGAATGTCAAGATCGTTTTTAGGGATGTCAGAGAACAGTCAGTATTGGGCTACCAACAACAGCAGCGCATGGACAGATCTTTCAGGCCTCAATTCCTCTACAACTCGCCTCTTGTGACACAATTGGTTCTAGTAAGCTCCAGAAGCTTCTATGAACACTGAGAAGTGTTCCTCGGCCAACTTCCTGGAAGAGCTAGCATTTACCAAAAGTTATTGGAAGCTGATCAACTAGCTAGCTAGTATATGGATGTTTGGATTTTGGTTGTGTTTTTTTTTTTGTGCATTGTTGTTTCTCAAGTCTACTAGCAATAGATGCAGGTGCTATTGGGGATTGGTGGGTCTGTATCTTACTTGGTTCGCTCATCTTATGCTTAGGGTTTTTTGTGTTACTAAATCTTCTGACAGTTCAACTATATATCTTCATCTTCTCCTTCCTATGTCTATACATTCCAAAGTAGCGAATGATAAATATCTGTGAAACATGCTGTAGAAGAGAAGCTTCTATCGAATGCGGAAGTAGCGCAGGTCTATGTATCTCAAATGTTTAATTTTTAGGGTTCCATTTTGTCTTGAATATTGGTTCTAAGGACGAATGATATAAGTTCAAACAGTGGCTTTGTGCTCTGATTCTTAGGTGATTCTGACAGCCCATGTTTCACTTCAAGTACTAAGATTTCATTTATTTCATTCATCAACAACAGTGTCCTTATTGAAGTCAGAGCCATCCATCTGCAGCTCCAAAGTTGGCTGAAAGCACAAAAACCTAGGTCACTCACAGTGCAACAAAACACATATATAGAGACATGACATACATATCTATGTGGAGGTAGAGAGAGAGAAGATGATGATGATGTGTGTGATTGTCAATGATTTTGTAATAATGAGAGGAGAGAGATGGGGTTGAAAACGCCAAAACAAAATCATGCAATGCAATATATAACTGCAAGTAAAGTAACCCCTTGTTAAATCTGGCAGTAGGCAAAGCGCTCATCATACAAATCATCATTGTTACATATACTGAATTCCTTGATTTCAAAAGCTCTTAGTTGGGTCATCTTAAAGTGTACATGTAGAGTGTAACGATCATTAGGTGTCTGGTAGCAAAAATGAGTATAAGCTTTTGGTATTCGAAGTTAGAGAATCAAACCTAGGGTTGGTGGTCAAAAAGAGAGAAATATAGACCGTATACAGTACCTGCAGTTTAGGTTCAGCTGGTATACCTTCATAAATCTCTCTTAAATCAATTAACATGATATCATGGGGACTATAAAAATCTAACCTGGATTTGAAAGCACATGTTTTTCGGAGTTCAGTAGCTAAGTATGCATGTGTTGATTGAAGGTGTGATTTAAGAATATATATTGTGAGTGCATATGGCATGCTTGCACAAAACTGTACAAGAAGTTGTCCAGGCGTCGAAGTTGAACAAACTCATCCTAAACAATCCGGTTGTTTTCTGGTGCACAAAATCCGCGGTAAAGATAAGGAGTTAAAGATCATGATAAGGATGACATTGAAGATACTCTTATCTCCAGGATCTCAACAAACTTAGAGATCATAACAACTTGAGAGATTTGTGCGTCTCCTAGGTTATATATGAGCAACGAATGCAGCTGTGCAATGTGTAGAAATCTGGAGAAAAATACAGCCTCAGTGCATAGTGGGAAGTGACGGGAGGTCTCACATTCAGGGGGAGCCTGAGTGTCGATCACTAGTAGATGAGTAGAGGTTAGAATAGGGAGGGAGTCCGCTGTTCTGTAACGTCCTTGTACTTGATCGTAAACTAGTGAATCGGTTCCCACGGGCTTGGGATAAGCCCTCCAGACGTAGGCTGATTTATAGCCGAACTGGGTCACCATTCTTTGTGTCCTTAGCAGTAGTTTTTATCTCTGTCTTATTTAATCCGCTGCGTAACTTGTCGAAGGAAGAAGATCGAACAACAAGTTGGGCAAGTTCTCATCATCCTGCGATCAGCAATTTCAATTGGTATCAGAGCAAGCGTGCTCGACATACAGAGTTAGATCTTGGGAAAAGGCTGCAGGAAAATGAGTATGAGAGAAGGACAGAGCATAGCACGACCCCCACTGTTGGATGAAGACAATTACGGCTACTGGAAAGCAAGGATGAAAGGATTAAAGGCTGAGGCAGCAGACTATGATAGTGGAGAAGAAATCTCAGAAGCAATGGATCTCTTGAGTAAGAAGTTTGAAAAGTTCATGAACAAGTTGAACAAGAAAATGGTGGGACAGTCTACTCAGTACAACGGCCAGTACAGATCCAGAGGAAATTCCCAGACTACAGGCAGACAGCTGGACTCAAAGGAACAAAGTCATCCTAAGGGAATTCAATGCAGAGAATGCGAGGGATACGGTCACATTCAGGCAGAGTGTGCAAATACTCGAAAAAAGAACAAGTCCTTGACAGCTACATGGAGTGATGAAGATTCTGAAGAGGATATGCCTGAGGAGAACAACAACATTATGGCCCTGACCTCTAAAATTTCAGAAATCTGTACCAGCAGTTGTTCAAGTGAAGAGTTAGACAATGAAAATAGTGAAGATGATGAACCCAGCAAAGAATGCATCATTGAAAAATTTTCCCTCATGCACACAAAGTGGACTGAAGTAGTAAGCATCAATACCAAGCTCAACACCACGATCTGCAACTTAAAAGAGAAGAACACTCAGCTACAAAGCCAGAACAACATCCTGGACAAATTAAGAAAAAGCTGAGCACTGCAGAAGCATCAACCAGCTGCAACAAGAACTTGTTGAAGTTACAGAAGAGCTGAGCTCTCTCAAGAAGTTTCAAAGAATGCTCAACTCTGGAACTGAAAAGCTGGACTCTATCCTATCCATGCAAAGACCAAGTAAAGACACGAGAGGCATAGGATTCACTGGATCCAAGACAACTAACAAGATGGTGTTTGTCAGGGAAGCAGAGAAGACCTCTCCAGTAACATCCACACAAGCAGAAAAATCAGCAGCATGGAAGGAGAAAAGAAGGTGCTATTACTGCCACAAACCTGGACACATCAGAAGAAACTGTCATATTAGAAGGATGGACTCGAGCATGAGGCGCAACAACAAGTGGATCTGGAGAGCAAAGGAGAGGAGAGACACCTGCCTAGTTGCCTACAACATGACCACACACACAGAAAAGGAGAAGGAGTTTCAGGAGCCAGCAGAGGAAGAGACTCAGAATGTACAAGAAACTGTTCGAACAGACTGTCCAGTACAGATTGAACAAATAACCGAGGAGGAAGAACAACCAGAAGAAGGCAACCCAGAGCGAAGCTCCAAATCAACAACTGATTTATTGGGTGCCACATCAATGAGCTCCAAGGGGTTACTAAAGGTGTCCCGAATGATGTTCCAGCAGCTGCAATACCAGAATAAGAGGCCATCTGAGCCAAGAAAATTCACCGGCTGGGGACTACATCCTCCTTCAAACGCTTAAAGGCTTGAGGTATGGACAACCTGCACGAATGACATTGTGTGTTTTGATTATGATGGTATGTTGCTGCATTGATAATGGTGTGTCCAAGATGGAGTAAATGGAGACAGATGGAGTTTTGATGCAAATGCCAAGGGGGAGATTGTGAGTGCATATGGCATGCTTGCACAAAACTGTACAAGAAGTTGTCCAGGCGTCGAAGTTGAACAAACTCATCCTAAACAATCCGGTTGTTTTCTGGTGCACAAAATCCGCGGTAAAGATAAGGAGTTAAAGATCATGATAAGGATGACATTGAAGATACTCTTATCTCCAGGATCTCAACAAACTTAGAGATCATAACAACTTGAGAGATTTGTGCGTCTCCTAGGTTATATATGAGCAACGAATGCAGCTGTGCAATGTGTAGAAATCTGGAGAAAAATACAGCCTGAGTGCATAGTGGGAAGTGACGGGAGGTCTCACATTCAGGGGGAGCCTGAGTGTCGATCACTAGTAGATGAGTAGAGGTTAGAATAGGGAGGGAGTCCGCTGTTCTGTAACGTCCTTGTACTTGATCGTAAACTAGTGAATCGGTTCCCACGGGCTTGGGATAAGCCCCCCAGACGTAGGCTGATTTATAGCCGAACTGGGTCACCATTCTTTGTGTCCTTAGCAGTAGTTTTTATCTCTGTCTTATTTAATCCGCTGCGTAACTTGTCGAAGGAAGAAGATCGAACAACAAGTTGGGCAAGTTCTCATCATCCTGCGATCAGCAATTTCATATATTACTGTTTATAATTTAATGTGAGACAATTACAAATGAGAGATCGCCAAAAAGCTAATAAATATCTACTTTGTTGCAGACGCTAAATGTAATCATCTCTTAAAAGGAATCCGTCAGCTAGAGTCTTCTGTGAGACAAATGACAACTTCTGCCTCAAGATAGAAATAGCTGTCGGTGGCTCCATACCTCTCACCTCAGCCCATTTCGCTGTCACGGTCCTGATCAATTGATCTGCTTGCCCCTCAAAACCTCCTAATGATTCTATGATAAAAGGCACAAACATAAGACCATTGACTGAACAACCACCTCCGTACTTAGAGGTCTTCTTCTCCTCTGCCCTCCTAGCTGTCTCCCCTGACTCTAGTCATACCCCTCCTCCTACAAAAAGGGAGACAATAGACACATCCACATAAAGATTTCTACCTTCATCCCACGCCGGCACCAAAATGTCCGCGGCTTCTCTCCTATCCAAAAGACTAGCTACCTCCACCCTAGGTCCTAAATTAGCCTCCCTAAAATGGCGAAAAAAAGCGTCTCTCACTGCTTTATGCCTTCCAATCCTCCTCCTTCCCCCCGAGAAATGAGAGTTGTGATCACCAGCCGCATCAGAACTGTGCAAACCTCTACAGGCCGCACAAACGCGAGAAACAGTGAATACATTGTGACCGGTACGGTATTTGAGGGCTAAATGATAAGTCGTCAGGTTCATACGAAGCCCAGAGAAAGGCGTAGGTATCACTGTGATCCGAATATGCTACTGGACATAGAAACCGAATTCACCAAGGTCTTTACTTGGACTCCTCCTTGCCCCTTGATCTCTTCTCTAATCACTTCTGCGTCCAACCTAGTAAGCCACTGCATGCTGTGGTTTAGCCTTCGATCTCAGCTCCCCAAAACCAACTAGAGAAGTAGGTCGAAACCTCAGGTTTCATTCTTCAAGCAAGACTCCACACCTTGACGAAGAGAATAAGTCCCTCGTAAGCATCTCCCTCAACCCTCCTGCCTGCACCAAGGAAGCAACGACGGGAGGGTTATATCGTTCCCTACCGGAATGCCTAGCCCATCGATCTTAAGAGGCAGTCCCACCAACCTCTGCTGCTCTACCATGAAACCCACGTTCTAGATATGCACCAAACATTGATGTACCGCTGCATTAAAACAACGAATTGACCCCTCGATCCAACCCGGTGGTGAACTCCTCAAATTGTTCATCATCTTCAGCATGCCAACACAAGCCTGCAAAAGTAACACGTACAACTACAGATTATTTAACTTAGCCACCTCAGTAAGGTTGGCTTGAATCCCCAGAACTCTCTATCCCACAACCTCGTCTGCCCCTCTCCCATTCGCTGAAATAGGATTATCACAAGACCGATAATGCCGAAGAATTAGAAAAACAAAAACCATATGGCACCTCCGAGGGCTGCCCTCGGTCTCCATGCGGCCACCACCACAAGGCTTTCTATGGTTCATTATTAACCCTAGCCGCGGGCCCGACTCTAGAATAACCCTAACAGTTGTCAACAAATCCTCACTTTCCCCCATCAAAATGTCATCATCCAGATACCAAGCATTAAGCAGCAAATGAGGACATAACTCCCTAATCCGACACAGCAAATGCTGTAAAGCAATGTCAAACAGCAAGGGCCCTAAAGGATCGCCTTACAGCACCCCACAACAGCTACGAATGGTTGACTCTACCGTAAAGAGCAATGCCTGAGAACCATAACAATACTCCACTCAAGCACTAAGGGCATCCGCACCCGACGGAGCTTCTCAATCTCGCTGAGCAGCTCCTCAATCAGCAGCTCCTATTACTATTCACCAAACAGTAATAGCATTTTGAACATTTTCTGCACCAATGCAACCTCCAGGAGAAGCTCCTATTATTATTCACGATTAAAAAACACAATATTTTGTAAAGATTTTTTCGAAGATTTTTATGAATTATTACTGCCAACTTGAATATGACACGTGAAGTTATTTATAAATTATTGCTGCCAACTTGCATATGACATGTGAAGATGTTTATGAATTATTGCTGCCAACTTGAAGCTCAAGGATAGGATTTCGAAAATTTCTTCATCCAATCAAAACATGACACATGGAGATGAGGATAGACATGAAACCTCTATAAAAGAAGGTTCATACATTTTCTATGCTCACACCATCAATCTTCTTGCTTTCTTCTACGTTCTTATTTAACTCAACCATTTTCTTCTCATATGGATCCTTTCAATTTTGATGAGAGCTTTCAAATATTCCAGCAATCCTTTACGAGTTTTTTTTCATATGAATTTTATGAGAATAATTAAGTTTTATATTTTAAATCAAATTCGAGAGTATGAACAATTTAAATACACATAATATGTGAAATAATCGAACAACACGAATCACTTAAAATTGAAATTACATAAAGGTTAAATAACGACAAATAAAAATAAAAATACTAAAGAGATTACCCATCGTAGTGAGATGAACGGTAATAATCTGAATAGTCCTCTGAATTGTTCCCACCATCATTATTACCTTCTTCTTCCTCATATCGACGCAAAATAGCAGCTTTCCTCTTTGAAAAGTACCTCTTAGACTTTGGTGTCATTATGTCGGTATTCATTTGCATAACTTTTGCTTCCTCCTCTAATTTCTTTAAATTCATGGCCTGTTCTTGCATTTTATGATTGTGCTCCATTTGCTCCCTAGCTAGTGCGAGTTGCTTTTTTTGAGTTTTCGCTATTGATTGTAAAGCTTCTTCTTGGACTATGTTAGATGAAGTGGCTATATTCTTACCTTTTCTCCTTGCTTCTTTTGCCGCCTTTACTCCTGGAGGTCTTACCGGACTAGATGAACCTCCCGGATAACTTTCGGGTGTGCAAAATGCCCCATCCTCAAATGAGGAATTAATAGGGACGTCACTTGCGTGCACTTGCTCACTAGCGGGACTATGCTCGTATGTGTTAGCCGGTGGAACAATGGGGGGTGCAACGGGTGCAAATGTTTGATGTGTCTGGACTTGTTCCCAACATTCAAAATGTATGAAAGTCTTTTTTCGTTGCGCAACATACATGGTTTGAGCTTTGCGCATCTATAAATTAATAATTAAAACAATTCATTTTCAAATGAATAAATATAAATACACAATATGAAATAATTTAATACAATTATATACCTCATCTTGTATATTAGCACCCGATTCCGGATTCCTCCTTGCGTAGGCAATACAAGCCCTCCACAAAACCAAATTTTTCTTTAGCTTTCCAAACCGAGATGAAAGCGCAATTTGAGACCTAGCCTCCGTTACAATTATTTCATCGGCGCTCATCACCCAATTTGCTCGAAAATCAGCATGGATTTTTTCCCACAACCTATCAATCTTTTGCTTGTTGCCGGATATGGGATCGACTGATTGGCGACAATAAGATATACATAATTGTACATCTTCGGACATGGACCAATTTGTAGTGGAAGTCATTTTTTGAACAAAAAATGATATGGAAATGAAGAGAAATATTGCTAATAAAGTAAGAGAGAACAAATGAAGATTGGGATACATTGAAGGTGAAATGAGAGGTCTATTTATAGCAAAAAATTGTAGAAGTTCAAAAATATTTTTTAAGATTTTTTTAAATTTTTTCCGTTGGAAATTAATCTGGTCCGTAGGATCAGATCTAGATCTGATCCTACGGACCAGATTAATTATCCGTTAGAATTATGGCCGTTACAATTTTTAAGTTTACAATTGTTTGGGCCCATTTGGCCCAAACACCAAAACCTAGGGCTGGAGGAGGAGCTCTTCATCGCTGCGCCGTCTGAGGAGAAGAAGCTCCTCTCTCAGCAGCTCGAGCAGCTCGTCTGGCGGTAGCTCCTCCTGCGGAGCTTCTCCTCTAGCTCGCCAGCTCCTGCAGATCGTCAACGGTGCGTCGTCTTCTTCTTGCGCAACTTCTACAATCCGCACGAGATCCGCACCGGTGCGGATGCCCTAAGAGATGGAAAATGGCACCGCACTTCCTCCATGAAAGCCTCTCTCCTAACCAGATTAAATGCATTTGTAAAATCCACCTTTAAAACCCCTAACTCCTCATTGTCAGAGTGTTTCGCCACCACGTGGTTCAACGAATGTGTAACAGTGCTTAGAGCCACTACCTTCCACTGCTACCGGTAGCAGTGGAAGGTAATAAATGAGCTACCGCTGACGCTTTAACTATGCTTAGAGCCACTCTTGACGTAAGACGGCGCCAAACCTCTTCCACTGCTACCGGTCGAACTCCTCCAGATTTAGTTAGAGGAATGATAGGAGCACTCATAAGAAGTGGGACTAAACAAAGAGGTGCCCTCCCACTGAGCAAAAGCACGACGTAGGCTGCAAATACCCCGTGCAAATGAACCTCTCCACGGCCTACAACTCCTTGAACCTTGTCCACCAACAACTGCGGCTTAAGCCCGTCACGCCCCCCAGCGGAATTGCTCAAAAATGAATGAAGAGCCCGCGACACCTCCTCCTAAGAAGGCACAAAAGGACCCAGAGGCGGCCCCACGGGAATCCTCGGTGGAAGTGCACAAGGGTGCTTACGGACGAGCTCGTCCATCACATCCTAAGACCGTGGAAAAACCCCTCCACTAACCAAAGCGCCCGTCGCATCTCCAAGCCGACCGGCCGCCACCAATTTCTCGCACCGCTCACGTTGATCTTTATCTAATCCTCCTCAAAAAAAACTGTCGCCTGCCTCCTGGCCACCGCCCTGCTCACTGCCTCGTGCCAAAGGCCACGCCGACTGTCTCCCCGCTTGCCCACACCTCCAACCTACGGGTCACCAACTCAGCCAAGGAAACCCCGCCCCTCTCCTCCTTTCTGACTGATCTAAGAACTGACACAATAAAAATCTACATGATCCCCCAGTGGTTAAGATCACGAGGATCCTCGTTCACCGCTTCCACTGCCGCAGCATACCACTTTGTCACCCCCTCCTACCAGATCTAGAAATGAAGTTCATGGTAGGGATCTCCACGTTTCTCAACTTCACGAACACCTCAGGATCTTCCTTAACATGTCTAAAGATATTAGACAAATCTGCTAGGTCCGCTTGATCATGTTGCACCATCACCACCTCCCTCGAAACTGGCATCGAACACCCTCGCAACGAGAAACAACCTCGAGCAAGAGTATCATTGTAAGAATTAAAATGAGAAAGTGAAAAGGAAAGCTAGGACAAGCAGACTGGTGGATCGTTAGGTTAGCTTTCCCCCTTAGATAAGGAAGTGGTGTCTTCCCGGAGAGGTAAGGCAGTAGCGGAATGAAATAAACAGATAAAGATCAAATGGCTTACACGTTCGTATATAGTGTAAACTTTAGCACCAATTGGTAGCTAAGTAAAACCACTACCTTCCAGTTTTCTACTGGAAGGATTTGTGAAAGGAGATGCTTTGTATTGAGGATATACTTGTTGGTTACAAATTGGCTTTTAAATAATAATGATGCTAAGCACCTAACTCGTACTCTCCGTACTCAGCTTTGCTTAGCCTTTGAATCTGCCAACTCAACCCAACCCTTAAGCACACTCCTTCTCACCTTCGAGATCGTTCAATCTCAATGCTCTACGTTCTTGAATCACTTCACTTGCTCGCTCGATCTCTTCTCTCAAAAATCACACGCACTTTGCTTCTCTTTTCTTCAATCTTTACAACCTTGCGGTTCCAGCAATCTCGCAAGCTTCGGTGTAGAGATCTTTTTGGGATCTCTAATTGATCTTGACATTGATTATGTTCTCTCTTAAGATTGGGAAGCAAATCAAATTAAGGATAGATTTGCTTCCTAATTTAGAGAGAAACACATCAATTGTTATCCTGAAAATACCCATGCTATCCTTTGGATTGATAACATATTCCCATAAATATGTTCTCAATATTTTCTGGATCTTCTCAATGATTTTGATCCTGCCATGCTATCTTCTGGATTGATAACATATTCCCATAACTATAGTCTCAATATTTTCTGGATCTTCTCAATGATTTTGATCCTGCTGGAGTAAGAAGATCTTTTAGTGTATTAATATAGCCTCCTACGCATTAAATACACTCATTAGCTAAATGTTTGTAATCATCAAAACTTCGGAATCCAACACAGACCAAATTGGCTTTTAAATAATAATGATGCTGCTAATGTTGATATTGTTGAAACTGAAGATGAGCAGCCTTCTATGTTAACTACTTTGTTTTATAACTAGAGTTCTGTTATTTTGATATTACATTTTGATTTTTTTGGTAAACTTTTTTGGTGTTGTTGTTTTGTCTGAACAGCCTACTATTGTAAAGCCGTATCTTTTTTGTGGTTCTATTTGTGAAATCGGTGATATTTATATGTAATATGTTAGCTTTTTGTGATTCTGTTGTAGAACTAGATGAATATAAGTGACATTCTAATGTTATTTATGATGACAGAGACTCAAAATTTTCATGGACCCTACATTAAAGGATATGTCTGTCCTGCCTCAACCCTCACAACTTCATTATCAACCCTACATCAAAGGACATTGTATTCCCATAGTATTTTATGTTGTTGTATTTTTTGTTAGCTGTAGTAGTAATTGGAACAATGTAATAAGTACTTAGTATGAACATTGTAATTAATGTTAGTGTGTGAGTTAGAATGAGCTAGATAGCGGATGTAAATGACCTTAGTATGTAGGGACCAAAAAAACAAGTCCACGTTAAACAACATTAGATAAAATACTACATTTCAATTTCGAACTGCCCGGCCGGACCGAGTATTTTTGTCTTTAAGGGGGCCGGCCGGCCCAATGCTGAGCCCTTATAGATGCGGGCATTCGATCCGGCGTACGATGATGATGCGACATTTTTGCGCTGTGTTGTTGTGTGGGCTGGGCTTAATTTGCAATTTGGTGATTAAATATGAAACTCCAGAACAAAAGAGTGTCATCAGTTGCAGATAGCAGAGGGTGGCGAGAAAACATCTCTTCATTAAAAACTGAGGGACGATGTTTTTAGTTTAGTGTCCTGGTATATATGTTAGTTGCACCGGCATAAGCTACGTTGCCCATTAATACATGAATTTGTCAGTAATGTCTCTGATCAATCCCCCTGTTCTTAGGTCCTGCTCCCACCACTGACAACACCAAGGAACAACTTATATCACATGAAAAGGTGATCTTCCACCTCCCCACGGCCAGGCTATGACAAAAGAAGCCTTTCTAGCCGTTGATGATGGTGGTGCCGGATGGCTGTGCAGGTTGTTCACTATCACTGGTTTGATGATCTTCAGATGCCTGCTGCTTCTGTTGTTCCGCATATCTGTTGATACGTTCAAGCAGCTGGTTAGCCTTTCTTTTCCCTCTATCCGTACCATTTTGAGACAAGTCTACAAGTGAACTCATTACTCCCAGATTCTGAGCCCCTACAAGATGCCGCGGGTCTCCTGAGATAAGATGCACCAGTATTGCTGCAGCATTTTCTTTGTTCCTCGGTGAGCCATTGCCAATCACCTCAACCAGCACCGGGACAGCATCTGCGGCTCCAATGGCTGTTTTACCGTCTGAATGGCTAGCTAGAATTGCCAGAATGGCTAATGCTTCGTCTACCATGCCACCTCCAGGTTCTGTTAATAGTCGCATGAGTGTGGGAACAACTCCTGCCCTCACTGCCTTGCCTTTGTTTCCTTGGAATATACATAAATTGAAGAGGGCTGTAGCTGCGTCCTTCTTCCCCCGTTGGGTGCCTTCACTCAGCAACACGACAAGTGGCGTGATTGCACCAGAGGAACCGATCATAACTTTGTTTTCATCTACGACAGAAAGGCTGAAAAGAGTTGCAGCTGCATTTTCACGAGCTTCCATGCTTCCTTTCTTTAGCACTTGGACGATACCAGGTATTGCTCCAGCTGACACGATACATCCTTTGTTAATTTCACAGATGGACAAGTTGAGAAGAGCTGTCACAGCATGCTCTTGAATCCTGGAATCAGGCACTGCAAGGAGATCTACAAGAAGGGGAATGGCCCCTGCTTCAGCAATAGCAATGCGATTATCTGCATTACGCTTGGCAAGAAGACGAATCTCGCCAGCTGCAGATCGCTGATCTTCAGGACTTGTAGAGGCAAGTTTGACCAGTAGACTTTCTATTTTTGTTCTCTCAGCAGGGGCAGATGTAGATGCTGTCTTGCTTGGTCGAGGGATGCCAGGTCTCTTTGGCGGTTCGATATCATTAGCCTCACACCACTGCGCTATGAGACTCCGCAAGACATAGTTTGGTGTAAGCGTAGTGTTTGCAAGTGGCTGTTGCGTCTTTGGGCAAGTGCCATGTCCAGCTTCCAACCATTTCTCTATGCAGCTACGCTCATAAGTCTGCAAGGAAATTACCCAAGTAAGTGACAAATGGACCTCGAGAATGTGGATGAACTTCTAAGAAGAACCCTCAGCATTAGTCATTAGAGGTATATTTGTAGTCATTTATAATGAATGCATTCGGATGATAAGGCTGGAGCTCAGAATCACTAATATAAATTTTTACCTGTCCGGTAGAAACTATAACAGGATCCTTCATTAATTCTAGAGAAATCGGGCAGCGAAAGTCATCGGGTATAACAGGAGATTTAGTGTTTAAATTATCGGACCCTGGCTCACTACTCTTGTCTTTTGGAAGGCCATCCATCTTAGGGTTTGTGGTTTGCACAAAATCCTTTATCTTCTTCAACAAATCGGACATCTTCTCAATAATTTCCCCGGGATCTCCTCCACTGGCAAGAACCATTTCATGCAGAGCTAATGACTCCTTTGTTAAATCTGTGATTCCCAGAAGTTGCAGCTTTTCAGCAACTCTCCTTATCACAGCTGGATCAATAGCAGCAGCATCATTTGGCGTGCTGTATATGGATAAAAGATCCTCATACAACTCAACATCGGGGGTATCCACCTTCCCTTTGGCTCTTTTAAATTGAGAAAGAACGAGCTCCACCTGTAGTTGATGTGCCAATAGATTTAAATTTAAAAGTCATAAAATTCGCAAAATACAAATAATTGACCTAAATAAATATTAGAAAAATATCTGCCAAATAAGAGTTCGGTAAAGTACAATAGCAAGGAACCAGCTCCATTTTTTATATACAAGATATGTGTGTTTCTCCAAATATCAGTTTGTCAATTAGACAAAAAGTAAGAGCATTTCATGTTAATAGTTTCGTGATTAGATTTATAATGTAATATGCAGCTACAAATTTACCTGCTCTTTAACCTCATCTGATATATCTAACTTCTCATATGAAATTCTACTCAAAGCTTGTTCTAGCTTAGCTGTCACTTCCTGGAACTCAGTCATAATTTTCTCCCTCTCCAGTACCTACAAGATTAAAGAGCTGATTAAGTAGCAAGAATTTCACAGTTGTAAAGAGGAACAGCTGAACATAACTCTTTCTTTTTCAGTCCGTTAAATTTTAATGATCATTTAGAATGTGAAATGTTGTTACAACCATATCAAAATTAATTTTTGGTCATTACTTAGTTTCAAGCTACACAATGGTGTAGCATTCTGCAAGAACTATTCAAACTTACTCCAGTGATCTTGATTACGGCACATGACTTTATGAACCTACATCACTCTTATGTAGTGTAGTGTCTAATCCAGTTATTCCAAAGATCAGACAATCTCAGCAATAATAAATATAAAATAAGCATCTTGAGCTCTTTTATATTAAAAAACACATGTAATATCAGATGTGGATTAAGGAAAGTGTAAGGTTAGCATTGGTCTCAATATATGAATTAGACAAGTTAGTAAAGGAATGCATGTTCACAGCATTCAAGATGTTAGAGTGTGCCTTTTCAGCTGAAATTGAGAATAGTTGAAATAAACAGAATTTGTGATTTTTACCAAAACCTTACTACTTGCAAAGTGAATTCTACACACAAACACGATAGCTGAGCATTTTTTTACAATCCATTAAATACAGATCCTCGAAAGTAACCGCTCCCTAAAAGATGAAGAACAAAACAATTTCTTCATCCCAATTTTCAGATCAATATCACGCACTATCATAACTGCACTCATCTACACAATTCAAAAATTTACTCACAAAAAGTCAACAAAACAATCATCCATGAACCAAAAGCCTAGAGTGCTAGCATGCCCATACATTCAATCTAGAGTTAAAATCCAGGATCCACCACTCCAATCAACTTGTTGATCAGATCACAATCAATCAAACCATTTCCAGGAATCCAAGTATACCACATCACAAAATAGAAGGAAAAAAAATACCATATAAATTTTACTCCCTTCGCTTCCTAACTTGAGAATCTCCTTAGCATAATCCAGCGCATCTCTCAACGCCATCAACGCGTTCATGGTCTCCTCCGGAACCGTTTCCTCACTTTCCTTAATCTCCTCGAACATTGGCGTCAAGAGTTTCAACCTCCTCGCCAAATTACAATACTGCTTCTTCACCGGCGGCCTGAAATCCGAAATCTCCGCAATCTCATTCACCGTATCGATCAGCACCTGCGCAAGCCATCCTTTCTCATCCTCCATCATCCCAATCAAAGATCTACCTCCACTCATCCCCACACTAAACATCCGCAGGTCAAAACTCCGCTCCAAATCTCCAACGCCGCTCCAAAATGCTACTCACAAAAATTCACAGACGAAGAAGCTCGATTAAGTTGAAGATTCTCGCAACAGTTTCCGTTAGAGACATCGGAGGAGTATTTCAATGGAGAAGACGACGATGATAAGTCACGCGTGGTCGTTCCAGTGGCGCGGCTTATTAAGCATACAAGCTTTATCATGGTTAGGTGATTTAACCATGGTTAAATAATCTTTCTATTTATTTAATCTTTAAAATAAAATTAGCTGTGAAATTTATTTTATTCCTTTTTATTGGCTTAGCTGTACATGTGCAGGCGCCGGTTGGTCTGGTCGGGTTGGATCCGGTTTGATTTGCTTTTCAGCGACAGAGATTCGGTTCAATCAATTTTGGCAAAACATAAACTCAAACCCATTAGTCTTACAATGAAACATTTTACTGCAAGATTGGAGTGAAACTCCATCAAGTCTGGTTTGATGAGTTATGCCTCGAGCTACCACCCGATTAGCCCCAGTAAATAATTGATCGATCATTGGGGTATGATTTTGGTCTTGCCCTAATTGTTTTTGTTGATTTTAGGGAGGGAAGAAGAAAGTCGATGTGAATCAAATGTGTGCATTTGACTAGCCACCTACCCAAGTTCATTACCATTTCTTCAAAATTGCTCAAATACATGCTTCAACTGTAACTGTTTAAATTTTTACTGATTTTAAATATTTATAATTAAAAAATAACAACAATGAAATTGAAGCTCCAAATATTCCAATACATTATTGGAGTTATATTTATCCCCAAGCAAAATAAGAGTGTAATGCATTTTTATTCACCTGAAAAAATGCATGAAGAATAATAGTACGCGTGAATATCAATATTTTATTAGTTTGTAAATGGTCGAATATCAATTATATGCGCTAACAGTAGTAAGACTTAGGGAAAGAGTACTTAGCTTACCAATTAAAAGTTGAGTTACATCATTAGGATTTGATATTTCAAATGAGTAAAGTAGAGGTACTTGTTACTTATATACATATACTTAAAATGGAGCAAAGACATCAATGGAGGTCAGCATGAAATTGGTACATATGAATAAAGTGCACTAACAATCTAGCCTAGGCATCACATGGTCATGTTTGAAATCATGCCTTATTGAATAGTCAATAAATTTAACGGATTGAAAAAGTTGTTCGAATGTGACAAATAAATCAATTTGGACGATAAAAGTTATGTTGAACAATAGAATAACAGTGTGATTGCAAGATGGAGTTAGGCTGGTATGTAAAGATTTGATCCAGCCTATAAACTCGCTTAACACAGCTATTTATGAGCTGCAAAGAGAACAACTAGTTTTCCGACATGGAATGGTGGAACAACCTTAATGTCCTTTGATTGAGCATAAATTAGTGTTCTATGAATTGACCTAAGAAAAGCAAGGTCAACAATGAGAATGTCAGTTAAATTGATACAAATTAGTTATTGGTTTGAATTTGGGGTACCCTGTAAGCTAGACTTACATTGTCAGGACTTGTCAGCATCAAACATGTATTTTAAGGTAGATTGAATTGAATTAAATTTAAATGAATATTTTGCCCTAATACAAACATTTTGTAAGCTGAAACTATCGGCTGGCTTGTGCGGATCGACGTGGCTCAAAAGAATCTCAACCGTCGATATGAAGATGAAGCGGATTGGGACAAATGAAGGGATGGATTAAAGTGGGGCCCTAGCGTAACGAAAACCGCGGCACATGGTCGACGTGTCAATCATGATGGCTTGTGCAAGGAAAACGCACGATGACCGATCAGCCTCACACGCGCGCAAATCTCGCTAAATTATTGGCACCCAATAAAACGACGACGTTAACTACACGACGGTATAATAAAACGACGACGTTAACTACACGACCGTATAATGCAACGACGCACGTGGGCCCGTGAAAAGCGACGGTGAGAGGCAAGCATGTGACCGCAAGCAGCCAACTGCACACGCCGTATAACATGACAAAATACCAAACGGCGTCGTCATCTTTTCGGGCCCAGAATAGCCTAATTCTGATTTTAGGCCCATCCGGTTCGGCCAGAGAACAGATTTGACCATAGCGTTGCGCAGGTCAAATTTGGCGGTAGAAATAGTGGCTAGGGTTTCATTTCCCGGTGATCGGAGATGAGCTGTCGACTTTTGGGGGATTTGGTCGCCGTTCGTTGCTTGGTGTCTTGTGTGTTTGTTCTTTCATCGCAGTTTGGATTGGCTACTGTGTGTCGATTCTATGCTGCTTTGTCGCTGATCGAGCATGTCGCGCTTTCAGGTGCTGGCCTGAGTATGATTTTGTGAAATTTGAGTTCGTATGTTTACGGTTATTTGTTTAAGGTTGTGTTTTCAGGTGCTTTTTTGGCGGGAGTGTTTGGATTAGGGAGGTGGTGTAAGCGGCTGTTGGGAGTGAAAGCATCAGCTCCGGCTTCAGTGATTCTGCACTTGATGTTTGTTTGGGGAGTTTATTTTGGCGTAATCCGCAGAGGTGTGTCATGTGTGGACCTTTTTTTTTTCAATGTTTATTTTTTGGTTATTAAAGCATGATTTGCGTTTGACAATTTTGGTACTGATTCAGCGGTTTCACGGTGGATGGATGTTGTGTTGAATCTGGAGCTTGCTCTCATCCTATTTGGGTTCTGGAGGTTAGTTTTTGTTGAATTTGGGTCTGGATGATTTGTGCATTTACTTGTTTTTTAAATAATGTCAGCTGATAGGTGTGTTTGCATTTTGCAGAATAATGCATAGTGACCCGGGTTGGGTCGCACATGATTCCATCTCTTTGAGAAATTTGGTTGGATCTTATTTTCATAACTAAAGTCCATTTGCGTGTCTAAGGATTGGTCGGTTGATGATATGAAAGTCGTATGGTCACTTTACAACTTGCAGGAATCAGAGACATATGCTGCCACTATTATAGTTGAATCTGAAGATGTAATTTCAGAGTTCTATCAACCAGTCATTTTAATCGTTGAATTTGGTGACCGGGATCATTTTTTTTTTTTTTAGTTTTGATGACAATATGTAGATTTTAACTTATTGTGGTTTATTGTATTGATGTTTCAGATAGTGGAATCTGAAAGGATTAGACATTGCAAGAGCTGCAAGGCATATGTTAGAGGATATGACCACCATTGCCCTGCTTTTGGAAGTTGCATAGGTTTAGTTTGCTGAAACTGCTACACGATCCTTTTGAACTATATTCGTAGCCCTTGAATGAGAGCAAAAGTGTACACTTTGCATTGACACAATTTGAAAGAAGAATGTGTTTCTCATTATCAGGTCAGCTGAATCATGTTCTATTTCTGGCGCTTCTTGTTGGGTTTATCGCGACTGAAGTTTCATACGCTGCCTGCTGTTATCAATGTAAGTAGACCATGCAGTTTTCAGAAAAGCTGAATTATAGAAATTTTTTACAATCTGCCACTTTTTGAAAACTTTATTCCTAGACTGCCACGTTTTTTAAGCTGTTATTCAAAATGCCACTTTTTAGACAAATCACTACTGTAGCGATTTGTCTAGTAGCGATTTCTTAATTTTATCCTAATCAGCGCCAATTCATCGTCTAGTCATCATTTAGCAATTTTTCTAGTAGCGATTTCTTAATTTTATAGCGCCAACTCATCATCTAGTCATCATTTAAATAAAAAATACACACAAAATGCTACTCACAACAGTGATTTGTCTAAAAAGTGACATTTTGGATAACAGCTTAAAAAACGTGGCAGTCTAGGAATAAAGTTTTCAAAAAGTGGCAGATTGTAAAATATTTATGAATTATATGATCTTGTGACTGCCTATCTGCTATCGTTAAAACACGTTAATTTAAATTCCCTAAGCTACAGTGATATACACTTCTAATGTCTACGTAGTAGGCATATAAACTATGCCAAACAGTTTCAATATGCCTTTCATCCTTTATGTTGAGTTACTCATTTATGGTTGCTTGCCTAATCTGTTGTTACAGTGAATCTGTGGTTTACTGGTTTCAGATATAAATTATACCTCAATTGAAGTGAAAATTGGTATAGAGGTAAGACATTGAAGAAAATTAGTATCAATTCTCAAAGCCCGTTTTCATGCCTTTTGTTGCCCAATAACATACAGATGGATCTGTACGGAAGCTTAGCTATCAGCACAATGACATTCTGTCTCTTTCAAGTCGCGTGGCAGGTCCTTATTTCTTAAGAGGAGCTCTATACTGAAAAATATACTAGTTCTACCACCTAACTGTGTGATATTCTTAAAATGAAGGTTTTATTTCTGGCATGGCATGTGTATTGTATATGCAACAATATAAAAACCGATGAATGGGTAAGTATTGTTTGGTCTTTTGAATTTCTTCTGTATCTGTTTGAAGTTTTGTTTCTTTTTCTGGAAGGATTATTCTAGGTAATTCTTTTTCAGGTTAACTGGACTAAGTACCCTGAATTTCACCATGACAGCCAGCCATTGTCAGGTTAGTGTTAATATTGTAGTTTTACTTTTACATGCTGGCCAGTAAATTCTGTGGCCTAGATTTGGCCCTTAACTGCTTTTTTATGGGCATTGACATACATAATTATCATCACAGGTCAATTTGGAGCCAGATTCCACAATCCGTACAACAAGGGTTTCTTAGGCAACCTAAAAGAGTTCTGCAGTCATAGGTAAGGTAAGAACCCATGAGTTAATTTCATAAGAGCAATCCATAGGTATAATAAAAGTTGTTATAGCTACTGCCCATCAAACCACAAAAGTACATTAAAGCTTGCATGTTGCACATAATTAGCAGGCCTCAATGGGGCGTGCAGGTTTAGAACTCAGCATGCTAGAGTAAAAACATCACTGCCAATCAAAGGAAAATCTGACACTTCATTACATGCCATTTTACATATTTAGAAATTTATAGGACTCAAATGAGCCGATTTCACTTGTACTCAGGACGCTTACAGACTCATAGCAAACGCTTTATTTGACTCGACACACGTTGCAGGTGAATTGAAATATTGCACAAGACGGCCGGCCTAGCTGAAGACAAACCCTCTAACCAGATATCTCAATGGCCTTAACCTCAGGCTTCTTTACCTTCTCCTTGGGCACAGTTACAGTCAGCACACCATTCTCCATACTTGCCTTCACCTTATCCATCTTAGCATCCTCCGGCAGCCTAAACCTGCGCACAAACTTCCCACTGCTCCTCTCAATCCTATGCCACTTATCATTCTTCTCCTCCTGCTCCTTGGTCCTCTCCCCACTAATCTGTAGAATCCTCCCTTCCTCAACCTCCACCTTCACCTCCTCCTTCTTCAGCCCTGGAAGATCCGCTTTGAACACATGAGCCTCCGGAGTCTCCTTCCAGTCCACTCGCGCATTCACCACTGCATCCGTCTCACTTCCAGCCGCTGGAAATGCCGACAAGGCCGGCGAAAAGCCTTCAAATGGGTCGAACAAGTTGTTGAAAATGCTGCTCGGGCGAAGAATCAACGACATTTTCACTATCTGGATAGCACACAAGACTCAAACTGGATGATTGTTTATTCACTCTCTGCTTCGATGTGATTTCAGATGCCCAAATGGTGCTTAATTTATAGCTTTAAGGAGACGGTTCTACCAGAGAGTTCCATGGCATCCAGAAAGCTCCAGTTTATCGAGTCAGCAGCTTCTCCATGTTGCCTTGTCATCATTTTCGAGAGATCAAACTCGTCTCTTCTATATTCTTCTAACACATTCTACTTGGGTTGTACAGCTTCTGCTCCTTCGGGCTGTTAGTGGGCCAGGCCCAATATTTTAAAAACAGTATCGTATGATTAATTATAAGCTTAAAATTTGATTGAAAATAACAACAAAAATAATTAGATGTGAAAGAAATTCAGTATTAATGATATTTTTTATCAGTGCACTTTTTCTTGATGTTCCATATTTTTAGGCGCATTATAAATATTAATTTTTGACGGTTCACCCTTCACCATTCAGATCTGAAAAGTCTCGTACAAATCAAATTTACATACAAAACAAGATGATGATGCGACAAACGACGACGTATTGAAGTTAGACTAACACGGACGCTTACATGACCTTGGCCGGCGCAGTAAATACTCGAGCTTTCTTCCCCGGCGAGAACTCAGCAAGCATCGCCGACTGATCCACCGGAAACAAGGCCTTCCGCTTCCTGGACGGAGGCGGAGGCGGCGGCGGCTTCCTCGGTGCAGGCGGACACGTCTCGATCGTTTTAATCTTCCTTTCAATCGAAGTCGGCGTTCGAAACCCGTCATCTTCAACTGCTCCGCTGTTGAAACTCTGTTCTGTCACTTCTGCTACATCTCCTTCTTCTTGGTCCGATACGATGACTGAATTTGAGTTCACACTCTGCTTCGCCAGAATATCAAACCCCGGTTCGTGATCTGAAACGCTCTCCGCGCCACTGTCGCCGAAATCGGAAATTTCCATTGGAATTCGTGCTGACAGAGACTGAGTTGAGACAGAGAGTTGCGCGCAACAATGCGAGTGAATGAAATTCAGAGCACGTATTTATAAATCCAAAAAACCAAGCAGAGAACGGAGATAGGGAGAGAATTGCAAGGAATTTGGGTTGAAAAATTGATTATTCATACGATAGTGAGAGAAAATGGCGAAAGATGTTAGTTTAGTGGCTGTTGAGGAAGAAGGAAGCTCTTGATGGAGTTGGTGGAGATGGCTTGCAAACTTAGGAGATGGAGAAGGGAGCAATTTTTCAAAACTTGTCCGTTCAGTGTTGCATGTTTCATGTCGTTTAAGGTTCAAATTTGTGTCTAGATGTTTTGTTTGTTGCATGAGTTGGAAAATTTGAAGAGAAGCTAATGGTAAATTCCAATGTAGAATCAATAGTGTCTCATTCTAGTAGGGCTGGGTAGATAATGAAAGTGAGTGATTGAGAGTGAGAGTTATGAGCGATGAAGGACTTGAGTCTCAAGGTAGGGTAGGAGGGTAGGGTAGCATTAAATTTCATAAATTTAGAAGAATTAGTACATTTGCTAACTTTGATTGTACAAATAATTTAATGATGCATGTTTCCACTAAATGGGTAGTATGAGTTGTATTATATAAGCCTGCTTATCAAGCATGTCCTTTTTTTGTACAAGGAAAATGACATCTCACTCATCCTGCCCATCTACCATTGCATTGCATCTCAACACTACCACACCATAACTACTTCAATATGCTAAACCCTACATGATCTTTCTGCATTTAGGTTTCGTATAATTAGGGTTTTGATGGACACTTATTTATTATGCATAGGTCGTAGAATTTAGAAATGTGTATAATATTTTCAGTGCAAACTTCACTGATTTAATGTCACTGAATCACATGCTTGTATGCTTCATTATTTGGATCATAATCATCGAATCTGCAACCCCAAATCATTCACCCTAAACCTCTGCCATTATTACTTATTTAAATCACCGTACCATGCCTACGATTCGAAAATGGGCCGAAATATACAAGAAGCCCATATTCAAAAAAGGGCCCAAACATACAATAGGCCCATATTCATGTGGCGGCCCGCATGAGGCTTCGAATCAAATTTGTGCTTGTTACGAGCCGATGACATTCCCCAGTCATAAATCTGAATCTGATTATTATTTTTTGTAGAATTGCGCGTATTATTTAATGGGGAAAGTTGATTGTTTTATCTTTGGAATTGATAGGACAGGTCAAGTCATTTTGAAACAGGGTGCGAGACATGGCTCAACTCCAGCCTCACCTCACACATTCCCGGAAGAAACAAAGACCTTATCAATAACTAAACATACTTCCATGTTTGATGTTGACTTAGTGATATGAAATGTATTTTTATAGTCTATAAATGACATTTACATGTTCAAAAATCACTACTTCACGTAGTTTTATGTATATGATTAGAAGAAATATGGTTTTTCATTGTTCCAAAGTCACAAGGGTTGGGTTGGGTTGGGCGTGACCTTTTCGTCTTCCAAGACTCAATAAATGCATCGATTAAGTCAAGTCATATGTGGTTCGAAGTCAATTCAAAAGGTTACATCTACATCATAAGTTCAATAATAACAAAAGTTAGAACAACCTCCAATTTCACAAATTCAATCTGCCTCCAAGTTAATTAATCATATCTAATGAACCATAAAACAATGTATTTATATATTAAAAAAATTGAAATTTCACAATTTCTTTTGATTTAAAAAAAGTGTTACACTAACTTTCTTTCTATTTAATCAGAATCAAATTTATTAATGCACAACCAAGAGTATAAATTTATTTTATATTTATTAGTACGACCTATTTTTTTAATTTTTAATTTTGTATTCATATAAAACTACATCATCCCTATTTTAGCACAACCACGCCACTTCATTGTCTAGCCTCTTATAAATTGTTGACGTTGATTTACCATGACGTAAAATAATGACGTCACTAAACAGTATTTTAATTTTCATTTTCAGAATATTCCGTAGAATAAATGATAAATAAATAAGCCGAGTTTCAAATTGATATTTACAAACTGTTGAAAAACTGAGTCTAAGCACGACGCCGCCGCCTACGACCCGATTCCCTAGCCGGAGCTCCGTCAAAGCTATGCGGCTTCTCCAGCCGTGTCCGCCTCCGATTCCAACCGCGATCGGAGGTGTTCGATCGCCGCCGGAGGTTGGCGGAGAAGGCGACGGCATTGTGCACGTTGCTGTGGGTAAGTCGAAGGAGAAGGGCGCGCTTCTCATCAAGTGGACGGCGGCGAAGTTCGTTGAAAGAGAGATTTGTGTTGTCCATGTGCACAAGCCTTCCAAGAAGATTCCTACTCTTTGTAAGAATTTCTATGTTCAAGACTTCATTCGCTTGTCCACACTTTTTTTGGTACTTTTTGAGGAATGAATTTCGCCAAGTTAGCAGTAAATCAGGTTGAGTCACTCAAGATGATCAGAAGTCAGAAAATGATGTTAAGCCTATCTTTTTGTCATGCCTATATTTGTGAAAAATTGGTGATTTTTGCTGTATTGAAGTGGGGAACATGCCGGCAAGTCGAGCAAATGAAGATGTGGTGTCTGCCCATAGAAAAGAGGAGTGGGAGCAGACGAAAGAGCTTTTAAAGTACTACGAGAGTGTTTTCTGTCCACTGGAGGTGCTTTTAATATGGTTGAAATATTATTGCTATGTTTCCATATGGATACATCTCATATTGCTATGAGTTTGCTTCTACTTTCTTCGCATGTTGTAGTCTGCTGAGTTGGTTGGTAGTTCGACTTAGTGTAGGTTTATGAGTGTAAACCTCCTATATAGGCTGCAAGTATGAGTACACAGTATTGAATCCAATTAACAAAACAGTTTGCAACATCTGGTGTTGTGCTCAGATAAATGGAAGGAAAAAAGGACACTATTAAACGGATAATAATCTTGTTTGATAATGTTACGGGTGCTCAACTAATATGATGCGAATTGTGAACATTACAAATGAATTTTTGTAGGTCAAGATGAGAACATTGGTGATTGAATCTGAACAAGTTCATAAGGGGATCGTAGATCTGGTGAATGAAAACAGAATTGGAAAGCTCGTGATGGGGGCTGTTCCTGTCACGTAAGTAATTCAATGGCTATTTGGCTGTGAACTAATGATGTTTGGTGAAAGTTGTTACTTGCTCTTAGATGGATTACTTGAGCAATCCTGAGTGTTTTTCGGTCCCTATATTGTCTTGAGCATTGATTATCAGATAGTTCATTGCAAGTATTTTCAAACAAATTTAAAAGATTAAGTGTATGATCCTCTAATTTGCTGCAGTTGGTTGAATGTGAAAAGCAAAAGCAAGTCCAGCTATATTTCCAAAAATGCTCCTTTATGGTGTGAGATATGGTTCATCAACAAAGACAAGCATTTTTGGACTAGAGGTGCTGCTGAACTGATCCATTCTGTGCTACAGATTGTTCATCCGATGACTCCAAATCCAAATACTCGAATACTTGAAACACTTCCTTACAATATAACCGTAAAAGGATTAAAGTATACAACTGATTTTTCGCATTCCAATACCAAACTGGAGGAAAAAAGCTTATCTACCAAACTGATGAGGGTAAACAGGGAGGTTGAAGCATTGAGGAATGAGTCAATGGATGAGCTTTTGACGGTTAAAAAGTTGGAGGCTGAAGTCCAGGAAGCCATCAGAAAGGTAAAGGGATGTAGACAATTTCCGTTGTAACGTTGGATATTGCAGTGTGCTATCTAACAATCTTTTTCAATTGCAGACCGATGCCTATGAATTTGCTCGTGCACTAGAAATTGATCGGAAAAGAGAAGCCGAGGACGTGCTGAGGTGCATTAAAAGAGAACAAGATGAAGTCTTGCAAAAAAAAGAAGTAGCATTGAGAGAGCTTAAGGATATGAAGTCAAGTACAGCTAATTTAGAAAGCCACATCCGAAAAGCCAACTGTAAATTCAGTGAAGCTTCTTTTGAGTTAAAAGGCATTCAAGCATCCATCACAGCTTCACGGCTTGCAAAACAGAAACTCGGGCGACAGAAAATGGATGCCTTATCATGTCTTGAGAAATGGACAAAGCACGTAGAAACTGACTTTATTAGCTGCAGTACTTGTGGTGGCTACGAAGATTTGCCTCAGCTACATGTGTTTTCACTTTCAGATGTGGAAATTGCGACATGCAATTTTTCCGAGAGCTTTAAGCTTAGGCAGGGAGGATATGGATGTGTTTACAAGGGCGAACTAATTGAGAAGACTGTTGCCATAAAACTGCTGTATCCTCAAAACATGCATGCGCAATCGGAGTTTCAGCAGGAGGTATCACACTATCAGCTCCTTCATTTATTTTTTGTTTTGTGATCGTTATGTGTCCACCAGCAGTATTGAATAACTTATTGTTCATGATATAATCTTAAAGGGTGGAGACGCCAAATCTCTTCTGTTAGTTCACGATTACTCTTTCAACAATCACATTAAGTCCTTCACTCTGATTCTATTTTTCTGTCACAAGACAGTGTCAAGGCAATAATTTGATATGCCCGTCTTGACAGTTCCTTCCATTTCTTGTAAAGTTCTGCGCCACTGCCTGATGCAATATGATTTATGAATATGTAGGTTCAAGTTCTTGGCAAACTCAAGCATCCAAATCTGGTGAATTTGCTTGGTCTTTGTCCCGAGGCCTGGGCACTTGTGCATGATTATTTTCCATACAGTAGTCTCGAGGATCACCTTTCTAGGAGAAACAATGTTTTTCCCTTATCATGGAAGGTCCGAGTACGCATTATTTCTGAAATAGCCAGTGCACTTCTCTTTTTGCACTCCTCAAAACCAAAAATGATTATCCACGGCGACTTAAAGCCTGAAAATATCCTCCTTGATTCAGACCTCAGTTGCAAGATTTTCGACTTTGGAATATCTAGGCTTGTATCTCTGGATGCCCTTCGTTGCCCAAGTTTCCGCAAGTATACAGGGCCTAAGGGTGCATTTCCATATTCAGACCCAGAATTTGACAGAACTGGAATCCTGACGCCAAAATCAGATATATATTCATTCGGAGTAATCATCTTACAGTTGCTGACTGGGAGGCTACCAGAAGGCTTGGTTGGTGAGATGCGTAAAGCAGTTTCTTATGGTACCGTGGCATCAGTTTTGCAGTCCACTGGTGAAGAATGGCCTTCATATGTGGGTAGGAGATTGGCAGATCTTGGTTTAAAGTTCTGCGAGTTGAATACCAGGGATAGACCTGGACTGACACCAACTCTAGTGAAGGAACTCGAGAGATTGCCATTTGTTGAAGAGAGACCAGTTCCATGTTTCTTCCAGTGCCCTATAAGCAAGGTAAAAGATGTTTTCCAATTCCAACGTATCATGAAAAAACTCCTTGCAAATTACATCATTTTTCTTGCCATTACATTTTGGATTGCAACTTTTCTCAGGAACTCATGCATGACCCTCAGATAGCAGCTGATGGATTCTCCTATGATGGAGATTCCCTGAGAGAATGGTTGAGTAATGGCCGCAGTACTTCTCCAATGACAAATTTGAGATTGAGTCACTTGGAACTCACTTCAAACCATGCCCTGCGGTTGGCAATTCAAGACTGGGTACGCAAATAGTAAAAATTACCATTTATGCTTATTTATTGAGTCCGAGTATTATTCTGTATATAAGAGAGGAGGATACAATGTGAAATTAAAATCTGTTCCCCGAACTGTGAGGTCTGTATATAGATAGATAGGAGTTTCACAAGGTCGGTGACACTTGAGAGGTTTTTGGCTTTATAATGTTTATAACATTCATATAAATGTTAAACCTTCTAACAATCCACATTGCAGGTAGGCTTGCATTGACATCTTCTCAAGCTCACATAACCTGCGCAAAAAGGAACTTGGCTGCATTCTTTGCCGTTTAATTACTGGTTCAAGACTTTGGGTCTCATACTAGAAGCAGTGACTTAGTTGTTTGCCTATCAGAAATGTCGAATGGGTGATGATGCTCTTCCTCTCCCAGCAATCCAACCGGGGCATCATCTTTCCCATCTTCCAAGAAGGGTTTGGACTCTCCGGTACAGCTCCAATCATCTCTGATGATGATCCTGTCCTGAACAGGAGCCACATTTTCTTTGAGAACTAATTGAGCCTCTGAACTCGAGCAATTGGTGGATTCCAATTCTGGCTTCTCCAGTTCGTTTGGTTCAGTGTAGCATCTTCTGAATGTGGCTACAGATGAATCTCTCAGTACTCCAACCTCAGCAGACTTTGCGGAGACACTCCCAAAGCCCTGAATCCCTCTGGTCAACTTCCTAGCTTTGGCTCTTTCTTGCTTAAGCAGAGGACCCTTCTCCAGCAGCCTCAGAACTCTCTCAGATTTGCTTCCAACTGCTAGACCCCAATCAAATCTGCAGCACAAGCATACACAAGTTCATCATCTCAAACATTCTTAAAAACTGAGCAGTGTGTGACAGACCCTTTCTCATCCACAAACTGGAAGCTCTCCATCTCCTTGATAACATCCTTGTGTGTCTGGAACTCCTCTGCAGCACTCTCAGGTCCATGGGTCAGTAGATGCTCCAGCAATATGATTGAATTGTGACTCACCCTCCAGTTTTTCTCATCAAATTTTAGCAATCTGATCCATACTCACATGGATAAGAATTCATTCAAGAGATCATCCAACAAAAACAACCTCAAAAAACAACTGACCTCTTGTGCAGAATCTCAACAATTCTCCAGAAATCATCAACTTCAAATGCAGCCTTTGAGATCAAACCCATTGTTGGAGTGTCTGGTGCCCATGGATTCCCTCTGGTCACTTCCTCAGTCAATCTTCACAAACCCATTCAATCAGAACTAACCCAATTAACCAAATGACGGACGGATCAATGAAGCCCAGATTCAAACAACTTACAATTCTGCAGGTGTCACATCTGTGAGAGCCAATCTAGCACTCTTGATCTTCTCCTTGAAGAAAAATGAAGCTTGTTTCTTAAACTCACTGAAAATAGGCTTCGCCATGTTGCTGTTACTACCTGAGATTGACATCTCTGAAACACAGAAAGCGAGGGAGGAGAAACACAAACAACAAGGTTTTCGCCTATCAACCAACCTACTGCTCCATTTGTGAAACTTGAACCATATTAATGGTGGAATTAAAAAGTTTGTGACAAAGAGGAGACTGATTCAAAACCCCTATTCGGCACCATATATTCTAATCCTCCTCCGATGATAATGCTTCTGCAACTTTCGTTCAAGATTGTTCAAGATTATGGAAAAAGTGGTATAAAAGAGACCAAAGAAAAGTCAACTTTGATCCATTTTTAACTCCCAGGTTCCATTTCAAAAACACTATGGTGTTTGGCCCATTGGGCCTTATCCAGTCCATCAAAGGCCCATTTAATCTGCAGATGCTGAAGCTCAAGTGCTGACAATCATCAACTCATCATCAATCCATCATCATTTGGTTCAACTTCTTCACCCTGCAATGAAGGGTTAGGCTCAGAGACATTAATGGCAGGCAGCAGAGAAGGATCCAACTTTATGACTGACAGAGTCTTATAACTAAAAGAAAGGCCCCAACCAGCCAGCCGGGCCTCCTCTCTTCACTGTTCTCTTCCCAACTGCAAAATGCCATAGCTATCAATTTCATCACCACTAATAGTTGGAAGTTGGCTAAAATATTTATGACTCTCTGCCACCCCATGTCATCGTTGACCTTGCTGTGCTTTGTTTGCCACATGTAATCTACCACACCCAGATCTTTTTAAACCTTGGAGTGCAAGTGTAGTTGTCTTTGGATTATGTCTTTGTCTTCTCTAATGCTTTACTTCGATGTTATCATCAATAACTAAACAACTCAAGTGGTCATCTCATCCTGACCCAATTCAAACTGATTCACATCCTTCCTGTCTGGATCTGAAGTAGTTGGGTCTACTAGCTTTGTAAATGTTAGTAGCTGAAATGGGTAGATATGGAGTTTGATCATCACAGTACCATAAAACTAACTCAATTCGAAACTTCTCAACTCAGGGACTGGTGAGATTAGGCATGAGCTGAAATCAATCCATTGTTGACTTTCAGAACCCTTTTAAAATAGAAAAAGATCCCAAAACATTCTGAAAGCAATCAATGGTTGCACACAATACAGAAAATAAGAGGACAAGATTCATGAGTTTAGTAGTCAAATTGCAGAACCTGGATATTAAAACACAAGACAGCATCAAGTGATGCCATTCCACAGTTTGATGATGATGAATTTTCTTCTGTATATAATGACAGACAAAAACCCTTTTACAAAGGAGCGTCATTTATTCTTGTTCCAATTACACGTCTGAGACCCATTTCAGTAAGTAAAGAAACTTGAAGAATTCCTTTACTTGACCCTCATCAGCTTACTTGGATAAGGTCCTTGGATACGCCGTGGCCGGGGGGTGCAGGTCTCAGCGATGGTTTCCTGTGTTTATGGTTACTTGCCTTCCTATACACATGATCTCCATATCCTTCCCTCTAGTGAAATGACAATGATGGATACGTCGTCGTGGTATCTTCGCCGGTCTCCTTGTGGAATATCCAGCAATTCATGAAAATCCATCCCTGCAGTAAACACACAAAGATTAGCTAGCCCTTTATCCGAGCTGCTAGATAGCAGCAGATGCATTTTGTTGAGCTGTTTTGAAAAGTGAGGATAGTTACCGGCTCTTTTTGCTGCACGAAACAGGACTTCCTCAACCAGATGTTGCGCAGGGTCTCCATCTGGCTGGAGAAGTATGAAAAGCTCGACTTCTGAAACAGCCTCTTCATTAGTGAAATATTGGTATAATCCATCAGAAGACAGTATTAAAAACCTGTCTTTTGCGCATAGTTTGTGGTGGTAGAGGGATGGTTGACATGTGAGGTACGGAGCTTTTCCAATGTAGTCGATTCTGAACATCTCCAGAAGTGCATTGTTCCATCTAGGCTGCATCAAGTAAGAAAACCACTCCATGAGAATCCCATAAACTCAAACAGGGCATTTGCCAAAACAAACGCAAAATTCACATTGACTGAGCTTTTCCGGAAACTGATAGGAAAATGAGTTGTTGAACTGCAGATTTTAAATGTGGCAACTTCTGCCATTGCCGTCTGATGTGTAAATCAACTGAAATGTTTACAATCTTAAACAATAAGCACAAATGGAAACAGATGATACAGGAACCAGTCCTTTAACCACAAAGCTTCCACTTGCCAAAGTGGGAGCAGCTTTTCCCCAGTTCCTCAGATAATATGCTTTAGAACAGTTTTTAAATGAGAAGTTGGTAAATTTCATTCAACAACTGAAAATGTGATGCCTAAAGATCAACTAATTACTGGAAGCTCCAATAGATGCAGTTGTTCTGAAGCTGTCTAATTTAGGAGAAGTTGAAGGAAAAAAAGTACCTGTTTGAGAAACCCTGCGCCAAAAGCTCGAGTGACCTTCAATGAGCCCTTGACCCGCTCATTCATAACAGCACAAGCATCGTCGGGGTGCTCATCTCTGATTCTTATAACTTCCTGAAAATGCAGCATTTCATCATCTATAAGCGAATCCAACACGAGGATAACAAGATTCAGAAAACAGACGACACTTGCCTCTTCCACATTAGTACTATGATCCAGTGTAAGCTGACAGGCATTCAAACTAGATACCATGCTTGACCTATCCCCATTCGAGCATTCAAGATCATACAACGTCTCCTCATTGATCCGCTCCAAATCCTGACTAATCGACCCCAACCAGTCATCAGGCTCCGCCTTCTGACCCAAAACCGCCCTACTATCGCCAACATTCATCACATATACATTCTCGCCTTTCATCAACATCACAAGCACACAAGACCCCATCAAAGCTAGTTCAGGATTTTCAACAAGCATCTTATCTGCAACTTCTAAATAAGCCTCCTCAGTCTTCCTCAAAGCTTCAGACAAAGCTTTCAACACCTCGGAATGGTTAATAGACTTTGAACCAGTCGAATTCGATCTGTTCAACTGCTGCTTTAGCTTCCAATCAAGCTCCAACCTTTCCCGATCCCATTCACATCTCCACCATTGCTGATTCTCCTCCCATTTCTTCGCAACTCCTCTATGCTTCTTCGCCTTTGAGTTCCTCCCATGTCTTCTCCTCGAATTTACATCAAAATGGCTGTATTTAGGATAAGCGTCTTGCTCCACACACCTGCTGCAACTCTCTAGCATTTCGTCGGAATTGTTCAACCCGAGATTTGAATCCTCCATTTCAGCTGGAGTTGGAGCTGGAGCTGATTCAAACTTGTCATCTCTCCAAAGCAACCCTTTAAGCTCTTTATGAACGGCAGGGTAGAGATTGGACAGGAGATAATCTGGCGCATCTGGGCCGTTAAATCCATCATAAATCCCTACAAAAACCCAACCGTGTTCCTCGGACACAACGACATGAACTCGATCCTCGCCAGCCTTCCCCTGCGCCCACTGCAGATTCTGCTGACACTCGATCGGCTCCTCATCGTATAAACTTCCATCGCTGCTCAGATTCACAGCTGCGTCTCCAGCCTTATCCGACCCGACAACCCAATCGGATTCCTTCAGCTTCGAAATCGGAGCGATCATCGATTTCTGACCTCGCGACACCATCTTCCTCGAGATCGCTCTCTGTAAAACCCTAATCAAAGAACCCTTTTTTAATCTCGATTTCAACCCGAACCCACCGTAAGAAAAGCTCCGCCGAAACTGCTGCTCTTTCACCGTCGTCTTCTCCATCGGCCCTGAGAACATCCCCGGATCAATCGGACCCGACATGAACCCACGCTCAATCGGACCCGACATAAACCCTCTCTCCAACGGCCCAGAAGTCGGAACCATCCCGCCGAAAATCGGCCCGGAGTTCATCGGATTCCTCGGAATCGGCTGCAGTGGGATCGACGCGAAAGACGTGGAGCTCTCAAACGCAGCCGCAGATCGGTCGACGCTGCTGTAACTGTACAGATCAACAAACGACGTCGACAGCGGCGTGGAGGCATTAGCACTGACCGACGCACCCGATATCGATCGAAACGTAGTCGTCGCCGTAGCTTCCTCTGAGTGAACTTTAGATGACGACAGCCGAATCGGATCGGGTCGGACGTAGCAGAAGGAATGACCCAGCCCCTCATCCAACGGCTCTGTTACATAATCCGGCATGCTCTGGCTCCGGCGTGGCTCGCCGGAGAAGCAAACGCTGAATTTCCCGATTCCATTTCCCATAATGAATTCACTCGCGAAGTGGGTACTGGATTAAATCAATCGGATGAAGATCGGCTCATGGAGGAGGGTATGGTGGTTGGCGATTGCTTTGGATTGAGGAAAGTGCAGAAGAGAGAAAAACAGAGACTGGAGCAGAGGAAGGTCCAGATGAAGACGAAGCAGAAGATGAAGTAGAGAGAGAGAAAGAGGTGGAAGAGTTGACTTTTCTGTGAGTGTTTAATTTCCTCTTTTGTATTTTAATTATTTAAAATGGAAATAATAATTTCATGATTTTTTTATTTTATAAATTATTCATTTTTAAATATGAGGAAGAGAAGCGTTGACTGTTGTTAGGCTTTAGGTGAGCTTAAAAGCTAAGGGAGTAATGAAGCTAGGGGTTGAACCGTCCTCACTTTCTGTCCGGCGGTTGGACCGTACTCGCTCAGTCATTACGTTGTTTAAGTATCACAAATAATATTAATTTGTGTTTTTAATTTAAAAATAAAAACATTAAATTAAATATTTAAAACAAGAGTTGGAAAGTGTGATGCTAAAGTCAACTGAGCTTGGTCTCATGTTTAGTAATAGTAGATGACGACCTTAAATGAGTTGAGTTGATACAAATCCTAAAATTTGAACTGAAGTTTGATGAGAAATAAATGTTGAATAGCAGCTAGCTGGCACATTCCAGGCACCTATTGAATATGAGCATTGAAGCTTCATTACATTAAAAATGAGTGCGTGGGTTTTTTTGATATCATCATTACTTAAAAATATGGTGCTGCCAACAAGTAATTATTAAACTTGAATTGGACACAATTCATGTGTATGATGATGATAATTGAGTCTTAATTCGACAAGTATCAAAATCTTATCGCCATGCTCTTCTCCACATTCTCAACTTGTGCTTTGTTGACCCACCAAACCCTAATTGTGCACCATTTGTAGTGTCTTCTAGTACCCACTATGCATCATCTTATATTGTCCCTCCCTCATTTAGTACGTATCGATAAGTAGGTTTCTTCTCTTTTTCTCCCATTCATATTTAGTAAGATGAAAACAAAATTTTATTTATCGAACTAAACCTAAATGATTATGTACCCAATCTGAATTGAGGATTCATTATGTAGATGCGAGCCACATCAAGTCAACCCTTCACACCCAACTATTCAACTCCCACAACTCTTTCATAAGTTCACAACTCAAATTTTCAATAATTTAGGGTTGGGCAAACCCTAAGCTACTTTGAATATGTGTTTGGGTTGTCAGATTGTGGTTGGAAGTTAAACATGCATATTCCATACATATTAGAGTTGTTGAAGTTCTTGCAAGCACTGTCATTGCCTACGCAAACAAATTCAATTATAATATTCTCAATTTATCGTATAACATAAGTTTTATTTTAAGAGTTTGTATTCAAGTCATCGTATTAACATTAAAATTATACCGTCTTATTATTATATTTGTTTTGATGGCACCGGATCTAAATGAGTACGCAGAAATGACATATTTGAGAGGCTATATATATATATATAGACATATTCAATTTGTCCTTATAAAATAGTAAATCAAACCCATTAATTACAAAATCAAAATGGGTGGATGTTCAACTTCAACAGTTATGACTCTCCAACATAATTATATTAACTAAATAAACAAAACACTATCCTTAATCAGTTGATCCAAATCATCAATTTTTGTGGCTGACTCATTGATCCAACGTGTCAAATTCAATCACCATAGTTAAATTAAGTGGTTAATAACCCTTCAATCTGGACTAATTAAAAATGTCAATATTTTTCGATTCAAGAATAGCTTGCTTACTTCTCATCTTCTTCATCCATGTTACAAAATTACTGCACTAGTAATAAATAAATTAAAATTTTCAATTACTCATGAAAGCCTGGCACTAGGTTTTGTTTGACCTTTAATAAATCTTTAATGATGTCCACTTCATCCCCCATGACCAGATAAAAAGAAGGGAAAAAAAATCTGTGTACTATAAAACACCACTCATTCTGGTCTGAATTATTACATAAGACTTTCAGTTCAATATTTATTTAAAAATGCATGGAATATCGAACAAGTCCAAAATACAATCATGCATATGCTTTCTCCCAATTCAATAAATACATACATAATTGCTATGGTCAACTTTACTCTATCATGTGATTGTCTGAATTGAAATTTAAATGAACTGTATTTAAATTAAACTTAAAATTGAAACTAATCGAAGTAAGGGTTTAGTGGGCAAAAAGTAAATGAAGTAAAAGTGTTTAATTTTAAATAATCGAAACTAACCGAACTAAACTAAACATATTATCTGACCCACTCCATGGTGAAGTTACTAAATATAAGTAAATAAATATTGTTTGTATTTTTATATACAAAGTCTGACAAAATTGTATAAAATTCAAAGGTCATACGTACTATTTGTGTAAGCATTATTATTAATAAAGAATAATAATGAAGGGACTCACGAGACATGAATCATGTGGGTATTCTTGTTTGCATGCACATTTTTAATTTTATTTTCTTAAAAAACTAATGGGAAGAGCTCTAAAATTATTAGTGAATCAAAATAATATCGAAGTCAATAACAAGTTGGTTCCGTGTGCAAATTGTTTTTAGTAACAAAGTACTTGCCCTTGCATATGGTTTACTTTTCTTTAATGTTCCCCACCAACACTTGATGTTGAATATATGTCGGAGTCGTCCCACATTTTTATTTTAATTGCCTAAATCGAAATATTTATATTTGTAATAAAATATATATTTAATCGCCTAGGAAAATCAGTCTCAATCATAAAAGCCCATTAAGTCAAACATCATTTTGAATTGGGCCGGAAGCACAATAGCTTTAGCCTGATTGACCAAATTAGATTGGGCTGAAAGCCCAACTGGCTACCTGCAGAACTCGCGCGACTGTTGGGTTGTGAAACAATATTCAGGCTGTCGAGGAGACAAAAGTCCGACTCACGATATAAGCGAAGCTCCCCATTCGCATTTCGTCGTACATTTTATGTTCTGATCGCCTGAACTGTCAGCAATTAGGTTTAGGAGATTGGTTTTGGAACTTGTTTGCGCAATTTGGAGCTCTAATTCATGTCTCTGCCTTTCGGTATGGCTTTATGTGATCAAATTTGAAATCAATTTATTACTTTCAGATCAACTCCGAACCAGATAATCAAATTTACAGGAAAAGCTTGAGGTAGAGAGGATGTTAGAAAGCTGCAGAATTCGTGACAAGTATGGAAAGGTGTCGGCTTTAATGCGATGCTGATGAACCAGAAAGAATGGACGGGGAACAAAGGGTCGTGAATGGAAACTTTAACCACTTGAATTAAACGGTTTTCCATATGAACAAAGACAAGATTTTGTAGAATCGTTTCAGTTAGAAAGACAGTTTAATACTTTGCTGTATTCTATTTTTAGGAATGAAAAATCAGCTACGAAAAATCTGTCCAAACCAGTGAAATAAAATCGAAGAAAAAACAGAGCTCAAAATTGGTAAATAAATATGGAAGAAAAAATTACAATGAATCTGATGTTTGATCAGCAGACCATTAAATACAATTTCATACAGAAAATCAGGAGAGCGAACTCGCCTCGAATTTTAGCTCCGATTGATGGACTTGGTGCTGGGGACTGAGACCCAAAACCCGGATAGTCATCCGACAAAGTGGAGCTTACCGGCGACGGAGCTGTGTCGAATTTCCCGGAGCCGGGCTTAGTTGAAGACACGATAGGATTCTTGCCGAATATCTCTCTGGGTAACAAAACTCGGGAAACTCCGAAAATGGCGACCGGGTTCTGATCACTGACTGTCTGAGTTACAGTAGCTTGAATGATGCCGGTATCAATGGCGACGGAGCCGTTGAGCTTTGAGATATTTAGAGTGAACCGACCGGCGCCCATTGACTCGGTCGCTAATGTCGGTTGGACCGGATTCACAATCGACTCGAGCGAACCGAGCGGGTAGTACGAGTGGAGGACGTGGAAGCGGAGCACTACCGCCTTCATCTCGGCCGAGAGCGACTGCAGGTTCTGCGATGGCGAGAGATTCGCGAACGCCTCGTCGGTCGGTACGAAGAGCGTGATGCCGGCGCCGCCTTCGTCCGCTTCGAATTCCTCAACGACGCCAGAGGCAGAGAGGAGCGAGGCCGCGACGTTGAAGTTGTGGCCATCGATTAGGGCTTTGGTGATGTTGAGGCCGGGCGGCGGGAGGTAATCGGAAGCTATGGTGTCCAATCCGTAGGGGATAAGGAGCGAATTGACGGCGAAGATGCTGACATTGTACGGTAGGGTTTCAATTAGGGTTACGATTGATGCGTTGGAGGAGGAATCAGGAATAGGGGATTGAATCGAAATCGCTCCGTTGGAGGGATCGCGGGTGATGTTGACCGAGCCTAAGTCGTTGGAAGCGCGGCCGGTGGTCTGGTAGAGAGTGGCGACGAGCCTTCCAGCGGCGGGGATCTGTCGGAGGTCCGGCCATGAGAGGTATTCTAGAAGGATGTGGTAGCGGATGACATCAGCAATGGAGTTGGGATTGGATGAGTGGCGGGTGAGGTCGGATGAGCGAAAATAGGAGTTGGGTACGACAAGGATGGTAAGGGAGGAGCGGTCGACGACATCAGCGGCGACTGAGCTGGACATGAGTAGGTTGGTGAAATCTGAGAGATCTGGGTGGGAAGAGAGTAAAGTCGTGACATTGAGAGCTGAGGTTGAGGAGAAAGATGATAAGATGAGGAGAGAAAGGAAGGGGATGAGGGTAGTTATGGAAATTGAGAATGTGGCCATTTTTAAGGCTGCAGAAATGGAGCAGAGAAAAAGGAGGATAGAGGGTTGGAAGTGGTGTTTGATGAAGAGGTTGAGTGAGTTGGGTTGAGGAGAGGTCATATACTGTAGACTGTAATTTTGCTGCTGGCTTCTGATGCTGACAAAGATGATCATTTGGTGACGAAGGTGATGTAACTTGTAGACAATTGAATTTACTGTTTACAGTATATATTTTTTTCCTTGAGGGGTCCTCAATTTCTTTCATTCAATATTCTTTGTTGTCCACTAAGCTTTTTTTGTATGCTCCATCAATGTTGAGCAGCTCGCTTAGTCAGCTCCATTACGTTAGCAGCACCCCTCTGTCGAAGGAAGGCAGTTTCAGCTACAAATATATTGGATTTGAGAATTTTGATCATTTTTAAAGTTGGGGTTGGTTGGATTCTGGAGTTAAAAAATCTTTGCTACAATATCTAGTAACTTATCTAGTCTGTCTGGGGTTGCGATACTGGCATGAGTTGCGTGTCTTTTTGTCTACTGTGTCCCCACCTTGCTCTTTCTGATCACTGTAGAATATGACCTGCAGTAACTAAGAATCTTGGTTCCTGTCTGGTTAACTTTCCAACAGTAAATTAGGTTCTCTTGTACTGCATTTACGAGGACATTAAGAATAGCTTGCTTTGCTCATGAAGGGTATGTATGCATGTCCTCGCAGTGAAAACCTCTGCTATCGATTGTTCTTGCAAGATAACAAAGACGAAAGATTGGTCTCTGATAGTATTGTGTTTTACACTGCAGAAAGACATTGATTCTTGAGTCAGACAAAGTGCTGATATCTTCAGTACCTCTATGTCATTTGTTGATGAAGTTACTCGAGTATTGTAGTTTTCGTGGAATCACTGGCTTAATGGGATATTTATGAACAATATTGATAGGATCTTTGCCACCTTTTGCAATTAATTTGATACCCAGTGATACTCACTTCTATCTCAGTTTTCAAACTATGCTTAACTAGTTCCACTTAACTAGTTATCTTGTATAAATTAGGGTTAGTAATATTTCTAGGGAACACAAGTTCCATAGGTCGACAGTGAATTCTTATACAGGTTACTCAATTCCCAGAAGTTAATGTCTTCTATATCCTTGTTTTAAATGATGCAGATGGATTTATTATTGAATTTTGTATAAGTTGCGGTGTGGCCCAGGTTTCAATTGTCATTGCAGGTATTAAGCATCCATTGCGCTGATTATTTTACTTCTCACCTTCTCATCACAGGGGACCAAGGTTGGACCTTGAAGAATCTCAGGACCACTAACCATTCAACTCCAAGAAGTTGATCTACACCAGTAGAGCAAAAACTTTGCGGTATTTGCATTGAAGTTTCCAAGGAATTGAACCTTTTCAGGTTTGTCACTGTCCTAAGCTGTTTAGGTAAGGAGATCCATTGTCACGCACCTTCATTCTTTGTTCTTGGTCACTCTACAGTCATTTCCATTCAGTTTACTAATTTAGCTGTCATATAGCAGAGTGTTGCTGTGATATTATAGTTTTCACTCTGGTGGAAAGTCTGTGGACGTAGTAGAAATTAGAAAATTCTTTTTAACCTGAAGCTAAGAGAACTCGGCATCCTCACATCGGGTATGTCTACATCATTTCAATCTATGCTGCAATTCTGAAATGTGGATTCAAAATGAATGCTCAATAAAGTCTCTGAAAAACTAGTCTGATTCTCTTGACTTGGATGCTATGGCTTCAAGCCTTTGTTATTTTGTACTCTTAAAATTTAGGCTTTACCATTTCGACCAATGAAACAAGTTTAACAGAACTCACGGCTTTCTGAAAAACCAAGGTCATACCATGTTTCTAGTATTGTTTGCTTATTTGAGGTTCACCAACTACTCCATTAACTATTGCCAGAAAGTGAGTGACCAGTTACCATTACCAAAGACATCGAGTGAATCATACATTAATTATGCCTATAAATAGAAGGCCTCATAGTCGTACCTCATACATACAAATTTGTCTTGGTTATCCAACTCCTATAGCGTCACCAAAACTCTGGCCGCTTCCCTAATCAAAACATCTAGTGAAATATAATATTAAGGATTCTTTCTTACATCAGACTAGTCTTTTGTGGCGAGCTCTTCCCTTGAACTTATATCCCTAACATTTGGTGCTTTCATTGAGAGCCAAAACGGAGGGGGCGATTTAGGAGAGGACTATCTGATTGCCCAACGTGACGTTGGTTCTCAAAGGGGTGGACAATATTACGTCCCACATTTACTAGATGGAAAACCATCTAGTGAAATATAATATCAAGGAGTTTTCTTCCACATCATACTAGTCTGCCCTCTTCCTTATATCCCTAACAGGTCCCACCACAATTCTGACCTCTAGTCAGCCTTCCTCCATCAAGGAGCTCGTCTCCTTTTCTTATGGTGACCCATGAGAACCAGAGACTGAACTTCTTCCCCTTGTTCCACGCATTTGCTGTTGCTCTTCTAGATTTCCTGCATTGAACCAACCCATCTTCTCATCATTCATTTATTCTTTCTGCATCTTTTTCACGTTTAAATTTCAAGGAACTGTTTCTTGAATCATTTAACAAGTTGTTGTTCCTTTTGGTTGAGTTGTTACCAGTAAACGATTCAGATTTTTTATTTCTCCTTCTCTCCAACTCTGCCCCGCCATAACTCCCTTTTAGCCACCATTTTAGTCCTCATAGGTTCTAGTGGATTCATTGATCTGGGCTTGTGCTGATTTTTAGGAAGAAGTTGGTGAGTAGCAACACTCTCATACTAAAGAAATGTTTCTGTTATTTTTTTCTCCTTCCACTTTTTGATTGTTTCGTGTTATATGCGCAGCAGTTTCTGTTTCCATAACTCAATTCTTACCAATCCTTATAGGTTGAGAGTTATGTTTGATTGGTCGACTCATCGAGTTTCTGACCTCATGTTGTGTGTTAGGATTCACAAATAAGTTGGTAGGTTCTGGTTGGCGCCAGCATCAGGGCTTTAGGCTTTAACTTCGTTCTTCTATGGTTGATTATCAGGACATCAGCCTCTGAGTCTGGGAGAAGAGTGACAATGGGAAGGCACTTAAATCGGAGTCAGTCTACACTTCAATTCGACAAGTACTATGAAGGGTTACTTCCACTTGCCTTCCACAGTTGCAGGAACTCCAAGTCCAAAGACGGCAGCCTCACCGAAGCCAAAGTCCCTGAACAGCCAAGGTTGCACCGAAACAGGCTCGGCCCTGAGGGGTGGCAGGCCTGGACAATGGCCTAGGGCCCACCCTCTCAGGAGCCCAATATTTTTTGAAATATAGAAAGATGCGTTCAATATTTCAGTAAAAATTGAAAAAGACAAGAATCCCTAAATCAGACATAGCCTCTCTCAAGATTCCAACGAAGACGTAGATAGACGCCTCCATTGAACCCTAAATCGCACTATTCTTCCATCGTTCTTCCATTTCAATTTTCCAAATTCTTCCACTTCCATAATTCTAGCTTCTGGTCAAATTCGCAATCAGATTACAATCAGGTGTGTTGTTTCCTTATTTGATTGCTCTTGCTCTCTTTTTTCCGATAACTAAAGACTTCAGCTTTACAATCAGGATTTGCTGTTTGCTTTTTTCCGATCATAAAGACTTCAGCTTTGCTGTTTGCTATTGCTCAATACTTTTTGTTTGTGCTTTTATTTTAGTTATGCCTAAAAAGTATTTATTGGATGCTCAGAAACGTAACAAACGGAAACTAGATGAATAATTTATTGAATCTCAGCAAGGCGCTCTAGACAAATTTATTAAAATATCAAGTACTATAGAGAACTTAGCTAATATTGAATCTGAAGTGAGTAATGTTAAAAATTCTGATCAAAATTTAGGTTATAAGAAATAATTAGTGAGGAAGAGAATGATGTTTGTGAGCATGATAGTTTAAGAGTCCATCATTCAACATCTCTTGTGGATAAACCTCTCGTTGATTTTTATGATCCTATGAATTGGAACAATCTTGATAACAAAACTAGAGACTTACTAGTTGAAACAGGGCCAAAGCTGGATTTAAATCTTGTTTTTCCTACGTACAACATCTCTTGACATTTTTCTTATTCATATTATTATAAAAAGTTGAGTACCGGGGAGGTTAAAGATAGAAAATGGTTAGCTTATTCAAAGTGTTTGGACAAAGTGTATTACTTTTGCTATAAGTTATTTAAATCAAATCAGAACATAAGCTCTCTAGCTAACGATGGTTTTAGAGATTGGAAGCATCTTAGTGGTAAACTTGAGGAACATGAACGTAGTGTTGAACATTATAAAAATATGGAGAGTTGGTATGACTTAAAGAGAAGATTAAATAAACACGAGACTATTGATAAAGAATTTCAACAAAAATTTAAAAAAGAACGTGAGCGATGGAGGCAAGTGTTGATTAAAATAGTTGCTGTTGTTAAATGTCTTGCAAAAAATAATTTAGCTTTTCTTGGATCTAAAGACAAACTTAATCATGATCGTAATGGTAATTTTTTAGGAGTAACTGAGATGATTGTTGATTTTGATGTGATAATGCAAGATCATGTTAGGCGTGCTTAAAATAATGAAACACATTATCATTATCTTAAAGGTCTGTTATTTAAAGCTGAACTGATACTTAACTTAACTGAATTTAACTGAACTTAATTTAATTTAACTTAACTTAAGTACTCTTACAAACATATTTTTAACCTGAAGTATCTCGGAATTAAACAAGTATATGGTGGTGGTTAGGGTGGTGGTTGTGGATTGGGATGGTGGTGGTTGTGTGGTTGGGGTGGTGGTGGTGGGTTTTCTTTTTAAAAACATGTTCATTTGCAGTACTTAACTTAACTTAATTGAACTTAATTAAAGTGCTGAAAATTTAAGTTCTAAAGAACAGGGCCTTAGTCATAAGATTAAAATGAGTTGGTTTCTATGTGGGCTAAGAGTGTACAAGATTCTATGGTGCAAATTATTAAAAGGCAAAATATTTTTCTGTAATTCTTGATTGTACTTCGGATGCTAGTCATCAAGAGCAAATGACATTGTTGGTAAGGTGTGTAAATATGACAAACACCAAATTAAAATAGAAGAATTCTTTTTATAGAATTTTTAAAGGTTGATGACACTTCAGGGTTGAGATTTTTTAACAAATTAGTTGCTGCCCTCAAATCTTTGAACTTAGATATCAATGATGTTAGAGGTCAAGGGTATGACAACGGTTCTAATATAGGGAAACACCAAGGTGTTCAAAAACGGTTACTTGAAATTTATCCAAGAGCTTTGTATATGCCTTACGCTTGTCATAGTTTCAATCTTTCTTTATGTGATATGACTAATTCATGTGTGAAAGCTGTTTCATTTTTTGGAATTGTGCAACACATATTTGTATTATTTTCTAGTTCTACAAAACGGTGGAATGTCTTTAAAATTTCGCAGCGCCTCTGAGTTGCAGATTATGTACAAGCAGTTGCTATAGCACACTCTTGTACACTCGGATCTTTTGCAGCAAGAAACAATGAACAATGATTCGTTCACCCAGTTCGGCCAACTGCCTACATCTGGGGAGGACTGTACTCCAGTCCTCAATCCACTAGTCTCAAAGGTCTCTCGTACAACACGGTTCGACTCAACGCAACCTATGCTACTCAACCTTAGCTAGTCAATCACACAATCAGAACAGACTCTGACTTGTGTCTCACACACCTACACACTCGAATTAATTCAGAATAGCTACTCCTCTGATCTCACAGACTCAACCTATTTAATTAAATCAAAGTCCCCGTAGGCTTGCTATAGCACCTGCTGTAGCACACAGCTGGTGCACGTTCTGTCTGCGTCGCTCTAAAGCCTTCCGCTGTGCCGATCGAACTCTTCCACGAGCGCTGCACACTCTGGAACGCTCCCCGTCACTCAATGACCTCCTGTCACTAGCGAGATCTAGCCTCCTGCAGATTGTCCGAGTTTCTCCACTCGACAAGTTTGTCGCCGCCTGCCTTGATCAACCAACAAGCACGTCTTGCTCTGAATTGGTCTTCTCTGATCAAGCTCTGATCAGACTCTGCAAGTCCTCGATCAACCTTTGCTCCAACCACTCAGCTATGCGCTCACGCTCTGCTCTCCGTGGTGATCCATTCTCTCCGCTCTAGCAATCTGAATACGGTATATTGCTTTTTCTTTTTGCTTGGATTCTATCTCGGATGGATGGATTGCTGCTCTGCCCAGCCTCCTTTAAATAAGAACTCCTTGCTCCATCAATATCAAATTTAGGAAGATTCCTTAAAGATCTCAATAAAATCTTATCTTATACAATTAAATCTTCAAGCTTTGGTACCAAATATTCTCAGAATATCCCAATGAAGATTCTTCATTGGGGATATTCTGAGAATATTTGGAAGCCTCCCGGTGCACTGCTACATCATATCTGGGCAGATTGTTCTTCGCGCCAATATTGCTGCTACAGCTCCTGCTGTAGCAACTGCTTGTTCACTCTGGCTGGATTTGCACAAGCTGCTGTCTTCACACGTTTACTGTAGCGGACTCTTGTACACCTTGTAAGAGTTTGTCAATGATGTCACATAACTTAACAATTTCCCCCTTGGCATTTTTGACAAAATCCAAAGACCCTTCTGATCTTAGGCAATCTTCATATCGTATTTAGACTCCTTCTCTTGCAGCTTCCTCAGCTTCTTCAGGATTCATCTCAATTCAAGGACTCAAGCTATCCCTAGCTTGTCTTCTGGCTTCTTCTCAAGTGGTGTCTTAAGATAGCTTCTGCTTTCATCGGATGGTGTATCAACAACTAGTTGCTCTTAGTTATTTTGTCAGTCTTTTGAAGAAGCTCCAGCTTCAATCTTTGCGAGATGCTGTAGCAACTTCTTGCGCTGGTTTTGTCCAGGATGCCATTACCTTAACAGTCTTACTTGATAATATTTCTGGTTTGACGTTGAAATCTTTATCTAATACTCGTCGGGAGAGCCGCATTAAAAGTGTGAAAGCTATAAAGTTTCAAGCTCCACAAATAAGAAATGCTTCACTTAGTTTGTATGATGTTTGTGATGATGCGAAGTCCAAAAGTGAAGCTGAAAGTTCGGCATCTGCGATTAAAAATTTTGAATTTTTACTTGACATGGTTATTTGGTTTGAAATTTTATTTGCAATTAATATGATGAGTAAAATAACGCTTTTAGAGCCTTCAAGTAACTACCATGATGCTTCTGCCACTGAAGTTTATTATTCACCTCCTTCAGGTGAGATGGAGTCGAAGCATTTGGGTGAGCAGGATGGATCGGATGAGGACGTTGTGGGTGAAGCATACGAGGATTTTTTTTTTATGCTTTAAGAGCATATGCAACGGTGGTCTTCTCTTCCAGGAATCAGCAATCGATTGCTCCAATTTGTGTGCAGCGGTGAATGCTCCGCGAGAAGAATTGCTTGGCGAGGAAGAACTTGCTCCGAAGATTGCTCGTCGAGGAAGCCAGGGAGAAATTGCTGGGCGCGTCGATTTGGGCAAGGAATAGAGAGATGCGACTGGGGATGAATAGTCCAATGAAGAAATTGGAAGCTCCAGCGCTCGCTCGTGATCGGCTGATCTTCGATCTGGAGAAGACGAAGGAGAAGCTGGCGATTTTGAGAAGACGAAGCTTCTCCGTGAATTTTTATTTTTATTTTTATTTTTTTTAAATTTTAAATTTAATTTATAATGTTATTTATATTATTTTTTAATTATATTAATATTTGATATATAATAATTTAATTAGCAGATAATTAGTAAAATTATTGATGACAGATTAAATTATATCAGTCATAAAAATATCTTACGATTACATTATGCTTCACCAGTTTCCATATACCAATTATGCTTCATCAAATCATTTTGAAATTCAGTTTGAAGATAAGCTGAATGAAGATTTACAAGGCGTTCATCAAATGCTGCAGATTGGTGAGCTTTTTCAACTGGATCATGACGAATTCGATTATCATTCTGATCGGTTGGCCCATCATATACGGTAAAGGCATTGAGTGGATTATGTGGATCTTCTACTTCAACTTCAACAAACTCCTCCTCGACAAATTCGTCCTCGACAATCATGTTATGCATTATAATGCGAGCTAGCATAACTATTTTCAACACACTTTTCTTGTGACACATACCTGCATGTCGTAGTATTGCCCACCGAGATTATAAAATTTTGAAACACCTCTCTACATCCTTCCGATATGATTCTTGTTTTTTTGCAAACAATTTTTCAGCTTCACTTTGAGGATTACGAATTGTTTTCACAAACGAGGAGTACCTTGGATAGATTCTATCAGCTAAATAATAAGTGTTGCGATACGTGGTTCCATTTACCTTGTATGTCACCTGAGGAGTGAGTCCTCCAAGATACAGATCGAATATGTCTGATTGGTGCAGGACATTGATAGCATTTTGTGATCCTGGCGCACCAATGAAACTGTGCCATATCCAAGTATCATATGATGCTACAGCTTCCAAAATAATTGTTGGACGACCCTTACGACCTGAATAGGATCCTTGCCATGCCGTCGGACAATTCTTCCATTCCCATTGCATACAATCTATACTTTCTATCATATCTGGAAATCCCCGTTGCTCAGCCCTTCGTAACAGTCGAATTAGGTCGGCCTCATTTGGAGAGCGCAAATAGCGACCTTTATAATGTTCAACTACATGACGGCACCACATCTTGAAACATTCGAGAGTTGTTGATTCGCCCATTCGTGAGATATCGGCACACTGATCTGCACATTTGCTAACATTCTTATAGCATCGTGTTCGGGAAGAAGGCTAAGAACTCCAGCGACATCGCTTCTTTGATGCCAGGCATCATGATTACAAAGTTTAATCTTTATACGATAAAAAAGAGTACTGCTCATACGATACCTTGGACGAAAATCTCCTTCTGAGAAAATTGACCGCACAATGAAGTAATCTTCTAGCAGATTCTGCCACCTTGGCCCCCGTTGTCTGAGTCGATTTGGTTGTCGACGAGGTCTCGCCTCTTCCTCTTGAACACCAAGTGTCGCTACGGCTACCGCATCCATAACAAAGGAATTGTTCATCTCATTCATTTCAGTCATTCTTTGTTGAAATGCTTGAAACCGCTCATCAAAATTGTATGGATCCATTATGTAGCTACAAAAATGAAGAAAGCAAGAACACTGAAGTAGACAAGAAGATTGATAGTGTGATTTTACAATATTTGTGAACCTCATTTTATAGAGATTTGGAGTTTATCCTCAATTACACGTATTTTATTATAATTGGCCAAAATCTTATCGCAATCTATATCAATAATAGAGCAATAATTCCCTAAAATTCAAAAAATTAAATGTTTTCGGTGAATAGTAAGAGAAATTTCTCACGGAGAATGTCATAGGTGCGTAAATTATGTAAAATGCTGTTACTGCTTGATGAATAATAATAAAAATTGCTGCGAGAAAACTGGTGCGGACGCTTTAAGATAGACACGAAACTGAGCATTAGAAAATTGGATGCTGGTGATTTGGGTGACCTGGAGTTTCAGAGAAAAGTAACGCTAAGGAGGTCGGGTACATTTCCCGCGGCAACCAAGTCTTGCAGCAGATATGGAAGCTCGAAAACAAGATCACAGACTGACGTATGGCAGTCTTCTTCCTCCTCCTCCATGACCTCGTTCTTGTCATCCTCCCCCTCTGCTTCCTCCTTCCACCAGTCTGCAAATTTGCTTCCACGCAGTCGTTCTATGGTGTGCAAATTGCCAATGGACATATTTGGAGGGTTGAGAGCTGAGATATCTTCACAAAGTGTGGATAATGGAATTGCTTCGAACGTTAGGAAATACAAACTCAACCGCATCAGAAGATCATCTTCCTTAAGCAACTCAGCTGCGCCAATTCCTGGGAGTGTAGGATGTCGGATGAGTTGCAGACCCAGTATGGTTTTGACGAACAGCTTCTTTCTGATGGCCAATGGCATTATGCGGCGATTGCCATATCCATCCACCACTTCCCTCCCTCGGAACACCATGTTTTCAGAAAAGTTCAGTCGAGGATCCAAAAGCTACAAAGCTTTAGCATCAGGGCAAGTGAACCAATAGACAGTTTATTATAGTTTTTTCAAAAGAGATGGAAACTTTATTGTTGGAACCCAGAAGCATGTAAGACACTAGAGCTAAAGGAACAAGCACACGGGTTTCAAAAGCAACCCTAGCAATGGCGCCTATATTCCCAGACTGAACATTTTATGAGGCAGGACATAATTTATTTTAGGTAACGGAAGCTGCATCCAAGTCCACAAGATTCTCAAAATACACAGCATAAGAAAGCAACAACATCTGAGAGAATGAAATCATCAAGTGAGATAATTGATGAACTCAGCGGCTGTAGCTATGGCGCCGCCCGTGATTGCATCTACGGCAATCTTGTCTTTGCTCTTGTTGCTCACGGCAGAGACTATGGCTCCTGTTAATGCACCTCCAATCATTGCATTTTTCTGGGGAGAAAGATAAAGGAGCACAATGTGTGAGGCCTGTGGCAGAAGATAGCTAGCAAAATTACACATAATTTACCCAGTCTCTGGAACCGCGGATCCTCTCAGCTCCATACTCCATGCCCACATACAGCCCAGCTACGCTTCCTGCCAGTAACAAACACACCTCTGATTTAGTACAAATTGCAATCAAACTGGGTATATCATTATCATATCATCAAAACTTACCCCAGTAAGCACCTTCCTTGCACATCTTCTTCAGCTGCAACAAGTGTAAGCAACATCAACCAACAGTGTCAAATCAACTTGAGAAAGCAAAGCAAAAACTCACCGAGTGCTCGAAATCACTACTCTTGATGCTTCCTGCAAGTGCTCAAACACGTCAGTCCAAACGGGACAGATGAGGCTCACATCAAGAGCAACACTTACCTCTTTTCACAACATGAAAAGCATCCTCCGCCACCGATCGAGTCGCTGCCACCTGCAAAACCATCAGTCAAGATGATGATAATAATCAAGCGGTGAAAAGGGTGTGAGTGGATGATGATCACACACAGCTCCGATCTTCAGAAACCCATCAACGGTGAGATTCAGAAATGGGTTCCCCGTATCGATTGCCACATCCACGCTCGGACTCGACAGCACGCCTCCAAATCTGCTCCTCGGCATCTTCACTTCCTTGATCAATCTTCTGACGATCACTCAAACTTCTCTCTCTCTATTATTTTTGTCTATCTTCAGATTTTCATGCCCGTGCCATGTGCTTCCTGTCAATCACAATTCACACATTTCATGTACACCGTAAGAAATTTTATTCATTTAACTTTAATTCAAATATTGTTTTATTAATTCGCAAGTGGATTTCAGGCCACTGAAGATCACATATGAATGGAGAAATCAATCTCTGAATCTGAGATACAGCCAAAGTTCCAAGCTTTGAAGTTACTCAAATCTCCCGGATCAATCCGGACATCCACCCATTTGAGGACGCTCCATGCCCAGTTAATCCGAACCGGTTTACACCAGACCAGCTTTGCAGTAGGAAACATCATCTCCGCGTGTGCCCACCTGGGGCTGATGTGCTATGCACGAAAGGTGTTTGATCAAATGCTTGAACCAAATTCTTTTGCCTGGAATACAGTTATCAGACATTTTGTGCAAAATCATCTACCCAGAAATGGTCTTTGCTACTTTAAGCAGATGATGGAGGGAACCGAGCGTCCAGATCATTTTACCATGCCGTGTGTGATCAAGGCTTGCGCCGAGTTGATGGAGCTTGGGACAGGGCTGTGCGTGCATGGGCAATGCGTTAAATTGGGGCTTGACCTGGATGTGTATGTTGGTACTAGTCTGATGGAGTTTTATGGTGTCTTGGGGGACTTGAAAATGGTCCGGAAAGTGTTTGATGGTTTTTATGACAAAGATGAGATTTTGTGGAGTGTGATGATATCAGAGCTGGTTAATAGGAGTCATGAGATGGATTCAGCTCAGCAACTTTTCGACGAAATGCCCCTTGTAATGAAGGATGCTGTGACATGGAATATAATGATCCGGGGCTACTTAAAACTTGGGGATGTTGAAAAGGCAAGGGCAATGTTTGATCAAGCTTGCGTTAGGGATTTGCTGATGTATAACACAATGCTTGGAGGATATTCGAAACACGGGGATTTTGAGTCCTTGATACAGTTTTTTCAGACTATGCCGGCCAAGGATTTGGTATCTTGGAACACTGTTATTGCTGGCACAGTGAATCATATGAAGATTAATCATGCAATGAGATATTTACATCAAATGCAGTCCAGGGGAATTTATCCTGATGAAGTCACATTCGTGACGATTCTCACTGCTTGTGGGCAAGCGGGCGCGTTAGAAACAGGAAGATGGCTGCATTCATTTATAGACAGGAATTCTTTCACTTTGGATACTATGGTTGGAACTGCATTAGTTGACATGTATGCAAAATGTGGCGATTTGGAGAGTGCAGCTGGTGTTTTTGACAAGATGTTGGATCTTGACGTTGTAGCATGGAATGCAATGATCATGGGGTATTCCATGAATGGACAAAGTATAAACGCGTTGAAGATTTACGACAGATTGATGAATGCAGCAGTGAAGCCCAACGATGCGACTGTTTTGGCTGTCTTGAGCGCCTGCACACACGCTGGCTTGGTACAAGAAGGGCGAAAATGCTTCAATAGTATGTCTGAAGATCTTGGCCTGACGCCAAAGATAGAGCACTATGGTTGCATGGTTGACCTTCTTGGCCGAGCTGGTTTGCTCGAGGAGGCTTATGAGTTCATCAAAACCATGCCTATAACGCCTCAGACCGGTGTGTGGGGTGCATTGCTTGGTGCTTGCAAGATCCACGGCAATGTTGAACTTGCAGAAGTTGCGATTGAGAATCTGATTCAGCTTGAGCATCGCGATGGGGGTTACTTGGCGATAATGTCCAACATCTACGCAAATGCAGGAAGGTGGAGCGATGTTTCCAGGGTCAGGCAACTGATGAGCCAAAAGGGGTTCGGTAAGTTACGCGGTTGCAGCTCAATCGAGATTAATGGAGAGATTCATGAATTTGGGGTGGAGGAGAAGACCCACCCTCGTGTAAATGAAATCTATAAAATGGTGGATGAGATATCAAAGCGTCTAGTTCTTGCAGGCCATGCTGCTGGCACAAATGAAGTGTTTTTTGATGTTGAGGAGGAGGAGAAGGAGAAGGCATTGAATTTTCACAGTGAGAAAATGGCTGTTGCTTTTGGGTTATTAGTCTCTGGTAAAGGGTCTGTAATTCGAGTAGTGAAGAATCTCAGGATATGTGCTGATTGTCATGCAGCTATGAAGCTCATATCTTCAATATACAGACGAGAGATTGTGGTCAGAGATCGAAACAGGTTTCACCATTTCAAGGATGGATCATGTTCCTGCGGAGATTACTGGTAATGAAATGAGCTGGTAACGAGAGGTTCTTTTCTCCTGATCCGACATAGAACAGATTTTTATTTTGCATAAGGAATTTTTTTTTGACTAACCAGATTTCTATCTGGGAACACACATTGGAAGATCCAGCACAAAGAGGCTGGTAGTCTATCTTGAGTTACAAGGATCAAAACAATACAACAGTAATCCCTGGCCTACGGCTAGATAGAGCTTCCTTTAACATCCTGAAATCTTCAATTGAAGAATGAAATGGAAAGAGAACATCGTGGCATTTGGGATTAAGGGATTTTGACCTAATTGTCATCAAAATCCAGCAGGGGTCGATCAGAAGTGGCCCAGGCTATACGTGACAATCCAAGAAAGCTGGAACATGTGAAGGGTTTGCGTTAGAGTTTTGGCAGTGGGAAAAAACAGTGATGAAAAAAGAGTTGAAGGGTGTGAATGTACCAGAAAGAGCGTGAACGAGGCAAATAGACCTTCCTGTAGGAGGGTGGCATGGCCACCAAATTCCTCCTCATCCACTTTTAAGATAAGCCCATAGTAACTGTACACTATGGCCGAGGACAGCGTCAGGAATCTGCAAAAAAAAATATACATGCTCTCATTGGAACTGTGAACAATTATTCAGAATGTTGTGTATAACGAAATTTGAATCTCTTTTCAGTATGCATAACATAACTACTCCTTACTGCTACTGCTCAAGAAAATGCATACTGCCCAAGGGCCAGATCACTACAGCTCCAAGTGAGCCTGGTCAAGGAACTGCAATTCCCTCACTTCCAAAAACCATAACATATATTAGACTGGAAACGGAAAGTATGCTGAGCTAGGAACCATATTCAACCCCCTTACCACTAGAAACTTGTAGAAATAAATGGAAAGGAACATATTGGAGCAAGAGAATATAAATATCAAGTTTTCTCATGATAAATTGCTTCACAATTTCATTACCACACCACCAAAATATATGTCCGCTGAACCACATTATCAAATAAATCAGAAATCAAATAAATGAACCAACTCAGCAACATTGCGCGCATAAGAACTTACACTAGAATCCATATTCCACCAACCAAAGGAACTGCACCACATAATAGTCCGGCTGCAAGCCCTACTACTTGGCGTATCCAATGCAACACATCTCCCAGTTGATCCTGCAACATACAATCATTAACATAACAAATCAAACATGCGCTAAGAGATTAGAATTTCAAAGGTCGCCATGCACTGCTCGTTGATCTAAGTTTCCCTTTCTTGCATTGCCAGATGATTAAGCAGTTCTCTATAAGAATGTATATCTGAAATTTAGCAGTTAACACATGAATAAAGCTTCAAGTCAGCTCCATACAAACACTCCAATTCACCATGGCTTCACTGGAGCTGACATGCTTAGAATCTATAGGGCGTAAAATTACTAGATTTTGGAAAAAAACAACTTCAATGCTCTCAGAACAACTAACTTAACTTCTTGCCTACAACTCAACAACTTTCTTCACACCCATAAATCAAATCAGATAAAAATCGATTAAACCTACACCAACCTTGTCCCAGGAAGCTTCCGAATCGAACAATTTCGCCAGCTTGAACGGCGAGATGTGCCCATTCAGATGCTGATCGTTGACCTTCGCCGCTGACTTCGATTGCTTCATACCGCAACTTACACTCCCCAATCTACAGCCGAAACCTCGATTCGGTTGCAAGAGAGTGATTCAGATGGAATTAGGGTTTACAGATTCGTAGATGACAAGAGAGTGATTTAAAGGAGCTGAATTAGATTTCCTTGATCGACGCTGACGACTCTGAAATTGCCTCGCTTCGCTGTTGATCCGAAGGCCGTCGATCTCCGGATCGACGACGACGAATCATACAACATCAAAATGTAAATACTTTACTCTAGTATCACCTCCTTGCTATTATTCATATTTAATTTAAATCAAGTGCTCATTCTTAATGTAATTACCATTTATTGCCAGTTAAATACTTTATTCCGTTTTTAATCACAATTTTGAAATCAGGGTCGTGATTGTGTTTCACTGCACGTCGAAAATGGAGGAGATTGGAATTTTGGGAAGGTTGGAATCGGTGGTGGTCGAATGATCAAAGGCTTTTTTACAGCACCATGCGAAGGTAGAATCTTTGCGACGAGTGGATTGTGGATGGATGGTAATTGATGATGTTCATGGCTAATTTAAAAGATAGTTTGTTATGATATATTGTATTACAAAATCGTAATATTTGAACTTAAACTTTTGAGTTACGAGAATATAATCCGATATATCTAGTAAATTCACACGTTACATTTTGTTTATGTGCTTTTTGCTGTTGGCGTCTCCAAAGCTAAGTGCAGGTAATGTCAATGCAATAAGCTGAGCAAGTTCATTTGCAGACTGGAGGAATTGTAAAGAGCTGACAAGCGAATGAGAGAAGCCAATGGCCGACCCTTTAACTGAGTTAATAACATCCGGCAACTGGCAAGTACAACTACAAATACCGACAAAAATGAAGACGTGGAAGTCCACAGAATCCAGCCGGAGCCTCCGACTAACCCCTGCCAGAGTACCCATGCCGCAGTCTGCTACAACTAGCTCACACTGCTGTTCTAGTTTCTATGGTCAGACACAGGCTAAACTTTGCTGAAGATAAAATTATCCGATAATTACTGATCCATCAAAGTCCTCATTATTTGATAGGTGAAGCAAAATCAGCACCGAAAAGTTCAATTCAAAGCGCCATGTTCCTTCCCTCCAGCATCAGCTGCCGTTTCTATTGTGATGTTTTCGTCACCAGTAACCAACTCTGCAACATCATTATCAGAATCCAATGTGAACTTTGCCGGGTAATCCAATGGCAACATTTCAGCTCCAATGGCTCGATAGTTGAAGGAATGAGTAGAGCGAACGGCAGCATGCCTCCCGCTGATAAAAGAGAATAACCCCACAGCTGAAATAACCATGAAGGCGAGATGGCAATTGAACTGTAATGTGGCAATAGCTCTTCCTCGATGATACTCGGGATGACCAGTGCACTTTATGGTGTAATTCCCTCGGCTCTTTTCATGCAAGGAACAGCCCTGCACCATCATATTCGTGTAAAACGAAATCCCCATTTGCAGAAACCATGTCCCTTGCGAGATTAATCCAACTCCGCGGGCCAGTCGAGGGTAATGAGACTCCGGAGACTTTAATTCCATCAGAGTGGACAACAAACACACAGCAATCGGAAACAGTAGCAGATCAAAGTACCTATTCTCAATCCCACTGCTGTCTTTCCTCTGCATATAAAACAAGATAAACTCTTCCAGGAAGCCGAAAAGGCATACCAGATTAAGCAGCGACCGAGGGAAGGGCAAGATGCGACTCAAAAGCCCTAACGAGGAGAAGAGCAGGAAGAGGGCGGCAATGGCGAGCAGCTGCAACTGGAGAGCCGACCCAACCGGATCGCGGGAGGCGGCGGCGTCGGAGAGGGAGAGCAAGGAGTTGATGAGGAACGAGAACGAAATGAGGGAGACAGCGATGTAGAATTTAGGGCTTTGCGGTTGAGAATTAGATAGGGACTTGGAGGACGGTGAGTGGTGATTTCGATCGAGAAGCGCTTCCCACGAGCCGATCAAGATGAAGCTTCCTCCGGCCATGGCTAGGCTCAAGAAACCCATACCTTCTCCTCTCTCTCTCCGATCGAGATCTCAACTCTGCGGAGAAGTTAGACCAATTAATTAAATATCAATTACGTTAAATGTGTTGAATAATCGATACACTTGATTTTTCTTCGCATCAAAATTTAGAATAGTGAACAAATTAAACTAAATATATTTAAATGTATTAATCATTCATCACCATCAGATGGACCGCCTACCTCTTCCGGAAGTGGCCGGTCTGAGGTAGCCGACGGTGGCGGGTGGTCCGGCAGTCTGATGCCAGCAATTCCGAGATAGACGGTGGTGCACCAGCAGTGATCAATTCAATAAATAAGTTCAATTTTTTTAAAAAATAATTATTATCTTTCTTGTCCAATACTATTCAACATGGCCAAAGATTAGTTATTTGACGTTTTTAATATTATATATATATATACATATTTGATGAATATAAAAAATATTCTTATGAAATACTTTGAATATGTACTATATGTGCATTTAGTTTTCAATTTTGATCATGTCTTTTTAAATTCAGTTGATTCATCTCCATAGAACAATTCCAAGATACAACAATTAACTAATTATCCATGGGTTGGAGGACGCACTTGTACATATAAGTTTGTTATTTGACTGATAAATCATTTTTTGAGTTGAATCTATTTATTTAAATATTTAATATAACGTCATCATTTTCACTTTCACTAATAGACTACTATGAAATAGTAACTTAAATTTTACTCAATTTATTTATTAAAGTTAAAAACCAATCCTAATAAACTTTGTTGATATTTTGAAATTGGTCCAACTTCAAGATAATGGCAAAATAATTTAAATTTTTGATATTTAAAATGATATAATTTTTTTTTATTATTTAACTAAAATTAAATAAATATGTTGTACAATGCGCCTCTGAAAATAAACTAAATCTCTAGTACAATGTGCCTCTAAAAATAATATGTATTTATTATTTGAATAGGCCTGACATATGCTCAAGATTAGGAGACCTAAATATGGACAAAAGTTTTACCATTTTTTCAATTTTTATTTCAAACTTACCTATTTTTCAATCTTTAGAATAAACTCTTTACTTTTACTAAATTGACCTAAACTTGTCAACACCTAAACTCCTAAGATTATGTAAGAAGAGCTCTCACCTAATACTAGCAATGCAAGAATGTAAAGGAAACATAAAGAGACTATTAGGAATTTTTCATGTGGTTCAGGACAACTCTCATTTGCATTATGATGGGTCTGGTTGAGCGGTACAAACTCACAATTCACTCAAGGACCGATTGCAGCTCGCTACAGGAGAACCAGAGGATGCAACCTCTTCTAGTCTACCAGGATTCGTCAGCTCTAGCACGCACCGCCACAGCCCTTACATTGTTCACTCTGCAAATGCTCGAGCCCTCACAACACGCCCTGCCTTGTGCGCTCCTCTTTCTCCTAGCTGCTCACTCGCCTCAGCCAAAACACTTAAGCAAGAAGAAGAAGATTTTTAAACTACAAAAGAAAGAAGAAGCATTGTACTGAACCGCGCCTGATCATAACATCGTCATGTATTATGCTGACTAGACCTAAGGCATTGTTCGAGATAATACTAAAACGCTTTTTTAAATTGAGAAAGTGGTATTAAATCTTTTAAAAAAAAGGGACAAACCCGAATTTTTTTTACCACAAATTTAATGTGAATTATGTTTTTTAGAACTGAACTTATACTTAACTGAATTTAAATTAAATTAACTTAATTTAAGAACTTAAGTTAAATACTGTAATTTTGTGGTAATCTAGTAGTGGTATGGTTGGAGTGGTGGTGGTGGTGGTTTGAGTGGTGGTGTTGTACTGGTAGTGTAGTAGTGTTATGTTTGAGGTAGTGATGTTGTGATGATGTATATTGTGGTGGTGGTGTCAGGGCCAGCCCAGCCATGAGACCCATGAGGCAGCTGCCTCAGGCCTCATGACTGAGAAGGCCTCACAAATTTTTTTTTTTTTATTAGGAGCTTGACGGCACACAAAAAAAAAATTATCTGGACTAGGCTGAAGGCCACACACAAAAAAATAAAAATTATCTGGACGCATCGATTGGGCTGAAGGCCACAAAAAAAAATAAAAAATTACCCCGTCTTCTTTCTTTCTCCTTCTCTCCAAGACTCCAACTCCCCCAAAGGCCAAATTCCAAATCCCGACAACGCGTCAACACTCTCACGGAATCACGGTCTCGGGCAGTCAGGCTTTTAGCCAGTCAACATCATCCACTCAAGCTCAGACAGACAGGCCGCAGCCCGAAGGAACTCCATCTCAGATCAGGTAGCTAGGCAGGCACTCCATCTCAAATCATCTCCCCAGACGGCCAGACCCCAATCCGAGTCGGCGACAGGGAGTGAAGCTGAGAATTTGGTATTTTGGTGCCCTGTCCCCCCCTCTGCTCCGGCCCCCCTGCGGCTCTGCTAGTGACTGCCAACCCTGTGGAATATAGCTTTGAATTTGGTTGAAAGATTGAAGCTAAGAATTGAGATCAACAATAATCAAATCTGAAATCACTGGTTGAATTTGCCGGTGAGCAGTGACTGCCAGTCTGCCACGGTGCCACTGCCACTAAATCTGAGAATTGAATTTGCCGGTGAAATCTGATTATCAGCCATCAGGTTCTTTCGTTTCATTTATCAAATTGACCTATTTGTGTGTTGGCTTTATTTTTTGTGATTTTGTGATAGAATTGTTTAGTAATTAGGTCATTTGGGTAGTTGGTTGAATGCATAATGTCAAATCGTAAACATGAATGTGGTTTTTCAAAAGTTCTAAAAAAGAGAAAGATTGATGCTTTAATAAAGTCACAACAAGGAGCTCTTGATAAGTTTATAGTTAAGGGTCATTTGAATGAAACAAATGAAGTTCATGATTCGTGTTTAGATGAGAATGAAATTGTTGAAGAAGAAGTTGCTCAAGAAACGAGTCATGTTGATTTGCAATCATGTGAATTGATGAATCATAGTAATGCTTTAGATGACGCAAATTATAAAAATATATATGATCCAAGTCAATGGACTCACATTGATAATAGAATGAGAGATTTACTTGTTGAAAAGGGTCCTACTCATGTAACTAATATAGATTTTCCTAAGGATTCGCAAAATCGACATTTTCCATAGACACATTACTACCACTTTTTACCGAATAAAAAAAATATAAAAGGAGGTGGCTTGTTTATTCATGTGATTTAGATAGGATAGTTTGTTTTTGTTGCAAATTATTTGGTGTTGGTTCTAATGGAATTATGCTAGCTAACGAAGGTTGTAATGATTGGAAAAATATAGGTAGAACTCTTAAAAGTCATGAATCAAGTGATGAACATGTTAGAACTTCTATAATGTGGTATGAGTTAGAGAGTAGATTCGAAAAGACTATGACAATTGATAAATATGCTCAAGATATGATTAATAATGAAAAACAACATTGGAAAAATGTGTTATTTCGAATAATTTCTGTAATTAAAACACTTGGCAAAAATAATTTAGCTTTTCGTGGAAAAAATGAAAAGATTTACCAAGAGAATAACGGAAACTTTTTAAGTCTTATTGAAATGATAGCGGAGTTTGATAGTGTCATGCAAGAACATGTTAGACGTGTTAAAGATGATGAAATTCATAATCATTACTTATGACATAATATACAAAATGAATTGATTAACTTAATAGCATGTGAAATAAAAAAAATATTATTATAGATTCAAAACATTTTTCTATCATACTTGATTGTACTACAGATATTAGTCATCAAGAACAAATGTCATTTATATTACGTCGTGTGGATGTATCATATAATCCTCTAAAAGTTGAGGAATATTTTGTAGGATTTATAAATGTGGATGATACTACCGGAAAAGGTCTTTTTGATGTTATTATAAATAAGCTAGCAAATATTGGTCTTCACTTTAGTAATATGAGGGGACAAGAGTATGATAATGGATCAAATATGAGAGAAAAACATCAAGGAGTTCAAAAACGATTTTTGGATGTTAATCCTAGAGCATGTTACACTCCATGTGGTTGTGATTGTCATAATTTAGTTCTTTGTGATATGACTAATTCATGTAATAAAGCAAAAACTTTTTTTGATGTGTTACAGCGTGTTTATTCATTATTTGCCTCTTACACCAAAAGATGGAAAATTTTAAAAGATCATGTACCTAATTTAACTCTTAAGTGTTTATCACAAACAATATGGGAAAGTAGAATTGATAGTGTTAAAGCAATACGGTATCAAACATTCTAAATACGATATGCTTTGTTGGAATTAAGTGAAATTACCTAAAATTAAAAGTGAAGTCGAATGTTATGTTTTCTATGAACTTGAAAACTTTGAATTTTTGTTGGGTATGCATGACTTATTATTTGCTTTTAATACAATTAATAAAAATTTACAATCTAGAGATATGTGTATGGATGTCGCTATAAATCAATTACAAGGTCTCGTTTTATTTTTAGAGAAATATAGAGAAAATGGAGGATGCCATGATTTGTGATAAAGAAATTGCCAAAAAGATGATGTACAACCTAAGTTTAGAGAAAAAAGTATTATTCGTAGGAATAGAAGATTTGATGAGCACGTTGATAATGAAACAATTATGTCTCCACAAGAGTCATTTCGAGTTGATTATTTTTTATATATTGTTGATCAAACAACTCTTTCACTTCAAAGTAGATTTGAGCAATTTAAATTGTATGATGACATTTTTGGTTTTCTTTTTAGTGTAGAGAAATTAAAATTACTAAATGATGAGTTAAAACAAAATTGTCTTAATCTTGAAACTTTGTTAAAATATGACGATAGTTCAGACATAGATGATTTAGATTTATTTTTAGAGTTAAAAATTCTAAAAGAAATTATACAAGTGGAGAACAATACTCCTATTTGTATACTTGATCAAATAAAAAGAATAGATTCTTTTCCAAATGCTTTTGTTGCTTATAGAATAATGCTAAAGGTGTCAATCACGGTTGCTTCGGAGAAAAATATTTTTCAAAATTAAAATTGATAAAGTCATATTTGAGATCCACCATGACTCAACAAAGATTGAATGAATTGACTTTTCTTTCTATTGAAAATAAGATGCTTCAAGAAATTGACTTCGAAGATCTAATAAGTAACTTTGCTTCGCAAAAAGCTAGAAAAATAAAATTTGCTTAGTTATTTATTGCATATGGTGGTTCTTCAAGTCTTTTGACAATTGAAGGATGAAGGCAAGATATGAATGTCACCAAACTTTACTTTTGAATATTTTATAGAATATGTTTAGTTTTTTTATTTTGAATTACCAAGTTATGATGTATTTTTTTAAAATTGTAGGTATTCATTTATCGAAATGATTGAAGTCGTCGGTCAAAAGACCTCTATTTAAGTTTCGCCTCAGGCCACAAAATATCTTCAGCCGTCCCTGAATGATGTGGTGATGTAGTAGTGTTATGGTTGGGGTGATATAGTAATGTTAATGTTGTGATTGAGATGTGGTATTGTGGTGGTGGTAATGAATGGAGGTGATATTTAATTTAATTAAATTTAACTGAACTAAATTTAATTTAAGTACTGAAAATTTAAATTGTAAAAAACACACCCACCCTTCCGTTTTTAATCAAATAAATAAATAATTCGAGTGAGACTCGCCACGTGGCTCTCTAGGGACCCGCATAGGAGACGAGTGGGCCAGAGGAAACCGGGAAGGCCAAGAACCGGTCTTTAAGGTAAGGGTGACACACCAGTAAAATACCAAATGACAAGTGACCGACAGCTCCGGTAACCCCAGAGTCGATTTGTATAAGACCCAGCACAGAGAGAGGAGAGAGGTTTAAGGCCAGAATTCAGAGAAGAAATTTTTTTGTAAAAACAACTCCGAAGAGGGTTTTGGCGATCAGAGGTCGACAGAGAAGATAAGATGAAGATGAAGGGAGAGAGGATTGAAGCGTCTTGTAGGGTATATGCATAGCGAGAAAGCAACGTTTCTTTGTGATTAATATTGTGGTGAGATTTTAAGAGCTGTGATCGGTTTGAAGTCTGGGTTTCTCTCATCTGTGAATTCTCAGGAGATTCTTACACGATTCGAAATTGTGGTTGTTGGGGTTTTGGAATCGGTTGCACGGTGGAGAAAGGTGGGAGCTTTGAGTCGTTTTGGTTTGATTTGGGGGTTTGATTGATTGTGGTGAGTTTGAATCTCAACTGGGCTGCATTTTAGTTGAGCGGTTGGTTGGTGGAAAGTTTGCTGCTTTTGATGATGCGGTTGCATTGTTTGTTGTACTGCAATTTTTTCAATCTATGTTGCGTTGTTCCTGGATTTTTCATGTTTGGATTATCAGTTTGATGTCAGAATTGGGTTTGGATTTTTGAGAAGTTGGGTGGGTTTGATTCATGTTTGATCATGTGAGTTTTGGATCTGTGGTTGTTCTGCTGATGAGATTTCTGGTGAATTGGCGGCTACCCTTGTCCCAGTTTCTGGTGAAGATCCTGTCTTATGCATCCTGGTTTTGTGGGATGTGTCAAGTTTGGAACTTTTTGTGATTTTGATGTTGTGCTGGTCTTAAGGTGCGGATCTGGTGCAGGGGTAGAGTTCTGATGTGATCAATCTTGGGAAGTTATGTGATGGGGTTTATGGGTTTTAGGGGTGAATTAGGCTGCTCCATTTCTTCTGTTGTTGGGTTGAAATCATGATGAGAATAGGTTCATTAATGATCTTAGGTTGATTTCCATGGATGCAACGAGTTATCGTGTTTAATTATTTGAATATGATTGGATTTATTTTCTGGGGAATCCCAACAAGCATATCATCTTGTGAATCAACAATCAGATGATACACATTTTGTTTGTAATAATGGCTATTGTTGTCGTGTTTGATTAATCAACAGAGTAATTTGTTTGTCTGAGATTCGTTATAGTTGAGGTATAGTTTCGGTGATGGGCTGATTCTCAGGTTGTTTGTTGGCATTACATTGCAGGATCTGAATCTATTTCGGAGGGGATTTAGTGAAACTCCATCAAGTGTGGTTGTTCGAGGTTGATGAGTTATTGGTCTTATGATATTGGTATATCATGGTGTTTCAGAAGAGGCTAGATTATGGATTCAGAGGGTATCAGGTGCCTCCCACGCCCCGAGCTGCCAGATCAGCCCGGGTAAGTAATTGACTGATCGTTTGATTCTTCAGATTTTTTTTCTCCGTGCTCATTTGGCTGTCACGCGGGGCATGATTTTGGACGTTCCGTAATTGATTTTGCAGGGGAGGGCTTCATTCAAGAAGAAAGTCGACGAGAATCAAATGTGTGCATTTGACTTGTTAGCTACACTAGCAGGAAAGATACTAGTCGAAGGAGAGAAATCCATCGGCATGGGCCAATGTGAAATTGGAGAAGACAAAATTGAAGAGCCATCATTTGATAAACCGATGAAAGTAGAGCCTTATGACTCCTCATACTGTCAGCCGAGCTACAAGTCGACTAATAATACTTCAGAAGTTCACAATCCAGATCCTGCGCTGAAGCTCTCACCACCTAGTATTATCGATTCTTGGTCAGGGCTAACTAACTCCCATAGCTCCATCAAAGCGTGCAATGACTTGGTTCTTCCAAGCAAAGTCAAGGGAGCCCCTTTTCAACCAGATCCTTTCATATTGCCTGAAGTTGGCAAACCGATAAAATACGAGCATCATGATGCTTTGAAACCTGTAGCCGGATTGGAAGCTGGTACATATAGCTGTAGCAAATTGGAGGTTCGGAATATAGAACCTTCTTCACTCTCTGGTACTGCTGCAAAGGTACCTGTATATGGGGATCATGCTATGCGTGGTACCTCTCATGTAGAAATAGTAAGTAGAGATGATGACGAAAAATCTTCAGGGTGCACTCAACTTAGCACCCGATTAAAGTCCTATAGGTACTCGCCGCCTCGTATAGTAGATCGGAGAATAAGGAGATTTTTAGCATACAAATATTGGAATGTGGCTCCCAAACTAAGAGATGGAGGAGAAGGACGTAACACCGGTATGTTATCGTACCTGTACATCTCCTTTTGAGTATGTATACACTTAATAATTCTCATCAACAAGCTTAGTATACTTTTCAGATGTGGATAAGCAGCCCATTGTCCAAAATCGGAGATGCTGCTTTAAGCGTCAGAGGTCTCAAAGGAATTACCCTTTCAAGACGCGGAAAATGTACTACCATGGGTCCTTGGCAAACTCTGTCAATGGGACAACTATTAGGCGCATATCCTGCTCACGCCGTGATGCTTTTCGTTCAGGTTGGTACCCTCAAATACCTTAAGAGGCTTGTTTTAAATCATTTCTGTGTGTCACTGTTAACATCATTTTGTCGCAGTTATTGGCACATCATCCTCAACCATGGGTGAAAATTCACATTTCAAGAGCAGGGATTCTCATGGTACGCGGCCTTATTCTTTCTGCACATTTGTTTCAAATTACTTCAATATTCTAACATGTGTATTTATTTCTTTCTTCAGTGAAGATTAGGATTAAATCCTTCAAAGTTCCAAAGCTCCTTATTGAAGTTTCCCAGATGGCAACGGTTGGTTCATTGAAGGTACTTATTTTCTCCGATAATTATAAAGTTTTTAAGGTATGGGCTCTGATGTATTAACCTGATTGTGTAGCGGACGGTAATGGAGGCAGTGACAGCCATTCTAGGCGACGGTTTGCACGTTGGTGTTTTTCTCCATGGCAAGAAAATCGCAGATGACAGCAAAACATTACTCCAAACTGGAATTTCTCATGACAGTAAGTTGGACTCCGTCGGGTTCTCCCTGGAACAAAACACTTCACAAAATCCACAACCTCTGTATACTGGCAATTCATCTCATATGCTTCCAGCCGAAACTCCCCTACCGCTAACTAGGTATCCTATTGACGCTAAAGTTCTTCCAAACAGATTGGGGTCGACGTAAATTTTAACTGTTGGAGTCGCATGTTTTTGTTTCCATTGATTTAGGTATATGCCTCAGGAAATCCAGCGAGGCGCCTCAGATATGCTGGTAGATTGGCCACTGACAAACATAGGACACTTTGTCAAAAGCGATCATAATTCAGCGCCATCGCCTGACTTTTCCGTAGATAAATTTGCTGCAAGTTCTAGAGCTATAGTCCCAGTTCAGTCCATGAAGGTGGAAGCCATACAAAATCGAACTCCTATACATAGGAAATCCAAACACTCGGAGGCAGCAGCCCAACGTAGAATCCGCAGACCCTTTTCTGTATCAGAAGTCGAAGCACTGGTCCAGGCTGTTGAGAAATTAGGAACAGGAAGGTAACCATAAAAAAAATTTAGCAGCTGATACGACTTTGAACTCATTCCATCTGTCTTTCCTCAAGTATTTTCCTCTAAAATCTTCAGGTGGCGTGACGTTAAATTACAAGCTTTTGAAAATGCCAAGCATCGAACCTACGTGGATTTGAAGGTAAAGAAACTTTAAACGACGCCTGCCCCTTGTTTTATTTCCACGATTCTAAATCATGGCGCGTCGAATTGTGCAGGATAAGTGGAAGACGCTGGTGCACACAGCCAAGATATCTCCCCAACAAAGGAGGGGCGAGCCCGTCCCTCAGGATCTCCTCGACCGTGTCCTCAATGCACACGCGTACTGGTCTCTCCAACAGGCTGAGCAACAACTTAAACACCAACGAGAAACGCGCCTTTTCCTCGAGCTGGAACCAGCCACAGCCACAGCCTCTGCCTCTGCACATACTAGAAATTCAAACGAAGGTTAGAACAGGCAGATCGACTGGTTCCATTTTCTTTTATCTGATTCTTTTTTCGTATATCGGATTTTATTTGGATTACCATGTAAAAATTTCCAGATTGATGAATTAGGCTAACTGTTATATTTTTAAGTGTGTCTAATTCCGACCGACTCCCTCCAGTCTAGTTAAATATAATTAATATTGTAATAGGATGGAATCATATTAGTGATAGTGATTTTAAATAGTCTAAAGGTCCCGCATTTTTCACTCTCGATTTGAAGAGATTTTACCCGCTAAATTTTGATGTTTTACTTGTGCCTATTATTGTTGGTTTTATTTGTCCGTCTTATTTATTTGTATCCTCAAAGGTTCATTCGAATTGAATATCTTTAATTAAATGAAGTTTATTCCGCAATTTTATCTACGTCATTGTGGCTATGTATTTCCTATCATCTATCACCACCGGTATGTCCTCCTTACTCAAATGACTACCGAACCAAATCTGCATTCAAACTTCACTTAATCGGTTATCACTCCTCCCTCTAGCTAGGGTTTGGTGATCAATAATGTCAACTTCAACAGGAGCCAAACTGGAATAACGTCAGAGCTAGAGAGGATAGATAGACTGAGGATAACCTCATCTGGTCCTTGTTTGAGCCGACTTAACCCTAAAAAATAGTATTGAAACCAGAATGAGTCAATACTGTTTTTGGTAGATTTGGAAGATGGCACGTTGTAGTATACATGTCTGAGTAAGTTGTTTCGTAATAATAATCAATGGAACGATGAACGATCAGTTCAAAGCTTTGAACGATTCTGGTAATCTTCGAATTTTCTTACGCATTAGTTAGCTGCATTTATCAATTGACATTAGTTTCGAAAAATCCCCATCACTTGTTCATCAAAAGAAATTTAATAGAAAAGTTTTAATTTGACATCCTTGTACCACCAAATTCATACTTTCCTCACCTCCTCCAATTGTGAATTATCATGGAAGGCGGATGCTAGAGATGGGTGATTTTTTAGACGTTTTAGTCCGTTTAATATTACTAATTCTTATTGGCACAGCTCAAGATAAAATTGTCAAATTGTGAAACTCAAAGTACAGAGTGTGGTTCGATTTTTGATGGGGCAGACGCCAGAGGCAGGGGTTCTGGTGGGATTCTGGGATAGAAAAAGAAAAAAAATCGTATTAAAAAAAAAGTAGAGAAGTTTTTTCCATTATATTTCATGAGACCAAATACATCCATCATGCATTTCATTCAAATTTTGTTCATTTTACGCGTTTAGATAATGAAACAATTTGATTGAAAATAAGAAAGCATTGACTTCAATATTTTAGCACCATTTTACTCATCCAATTAATTCAACCGGTTGGCTTTGTTTTTGAATTTGATAATGTTTATTCAACCATCATCCATGCATACATGCCGCAATAACTCAAACCCTTTCCTGGACATGTAAGATCATACAATGTCAACCCTAATCAATATTCTACCATTTCATCTATAAATATGTACTTCTGAAAATCAAATCATATCTCACTACTACAACAACCTCCATCAAAAAACATGACATCATCACCAACCCTGCTGCTCTTTCCACTTCCCATCCTCTCTCTAACACCCATTTTCATCTTCTTCATCTCCATCATCTTCTTCCTCAAAAACCGCACCAGCCGGGGCCGCCTTCCTCCCGGTCCATGGGGCCTACCTTTCATCGGCCACCTCCACCTACTCGGACCCATGGTGCACCATACCTTCCAAAACCTCTCCGCCCGCTACGGCCCCATAGTCTCTTTAACCTTCGGCTCCGTCCCTGTGGTCCTCGTCTCCAGTCCTGACCTAGCAAGAGAGTTTCTCAAAACCCACGAGCTCTCCTTCTCCTCCCGAAAACACTCCATGGCCATCGACCGTCTCACTTACAACTCCGCCTTCGCCTTCGCCCCGTACGGCCCGTACTGGAAATTCATCAAGAAACTCAGCACGGTCGATCTTCTCGGCAGCAAGAGCCTCGCCAAGTTCCTACCCATCCGCCGGACGGAGTGTCATCGGTTCCTCAAGGTCCTGATGAACAAGGCTCGCGAAGCTGCGCCGGTCAACTTGACAGAGGAGCTTCTCAAGCTTACCAACAACATAATCTCACAGATGATGATCGGAGTCAGGACTTCCGACACCCAAGGCCAGGCTGAGGAAGTTAGAGCGCTGGTCAGGGAGGTGACGAAAATGTTCGGAGAGTTTAACGTTTCGGATTTTGTTAGGGTTTTGAAGGGGGTCGACATGAATGGGATGAAGGAGCGAGTGGAGATGGTGTTCAGAAGGTATGATGGATTGCTGGAGAGGATCATATCGGAGAGGGAAGCTCAGAGGATCGTCGGCGCTGACAAGAGTGCTGAAGAAGAAGATGCAGTGAAGGACTTTCTGGATATTTTACTCGACGTCATGGATGATGACCATGCAGAGATGAAGCTCACTAGAAATCATATCAAAGCACTTATTTTGGTACCTACTTAACTTTTAAGCTCCTTAAATTTTAAGCACTTCCATGAGATTGTTTCTAAATTCTAACTGAGGCCAGCGTCTTCGGTTGTCAGGACTATTTCACAGCAGCGACGGACACGTCAGCAATAGTGATGGAATGGGCATTGGCGGAACTCATCAACAACGAAGCCATCATGCAAACTGCCCGTGACGAGATCGACAAGGTTGTCGGAAAACATCGTATCGTGGAAGAATCCGATGTCCCAAATCTCCCTTACATCCAAGCCATCATCAAAGAAACCCTCCGCCTTCATCCTCCCATTCCGGTGCTGGCCCGGAAGTCTACCAAGGAAGTGACCGTGGCAGGGTACACCATCCCGGAGGGCAGCATTCTCTTTGTCAACAACTGGGACATGGTCAGGAACCCAAAGTATTGGGACAGTCCCTTAGAGTTTAGGCCCAGTAGGTTCCTTACCACTGACGGGCTTCAAATTGATCCCAACGGGCCTGATGTGAAGGGTCAGCATTTTCACGTCTTACCATTTGGGAGTGGCCGGAGAGGATGCCCGGGGATGACCCTTGCCATGATTGAACTGCCTATGGTGTTTGCGGCCGTGGTTCAGTGCTTTGAGTGGAAGCTGGCCGGCTCGACCGGTGGGAAGCTTGTCGTCGACATGACCGAGCGGGCCGGTCTCACTGCTCCTAGAGCTCATGATCTCGTATGCGTTCCGGTTGCTCGTGCACAACTCTATCAATGTGATGTCTTTAAATAGTGACTCGTAACTTGCCTTGGGACCACGTAAGAGGCTTTCAAAAACTAGGCATTCCATTCTTATTTGTATGTTCACTTTTCCATATAAATCTTATATCGTTTGTCATCATATTCAATTCAGTTCAGTTTAGTTCAGTTCAAACCGATACATCAAATAAATTTGGGCCGTGCTGGCCATAATAAGAAAATGTGCAAGCTGGAGAAACGGGCCGAAGACAATCGGCCCAAATTCAGTGCTGATTCAAATGAGGGCTTAAAAGATTCATCCTCGTATAAAACTCCATTCGTTAGGGTTTGGGGATTAGGGCAGAGCGATGGGTACGAATCTAAACTCCGATCCACTTCTCTAGGGTTTATGATGCTTCCGTTTTGTATTATAGGGTTTTAGATTCTTCATTGTGGTTCTGTAAGTGAGCTGATTCGGTTGGTGATTTGCAGCGAGGATCAAGGTGCACGAACTGAGGGTGAAGTCGAAGGCTGAGCTGTTGAGCCAGTTGACGGAGTTGAAGACGGAGCTCTCGCTCCTCCGCGTCGCGAAAGTCACCGGTGGAGCTCCGAGCAAGTTGTCGAAGATGTGTGATTTGATTTTAGCAGTTCATTTGTTTGTTATATGGATTTGACGTGATGCTGATTTGATTGTTGTTCTGGTTTGTTTGATATGCAGTAAGGTTGTGAGGCTGCAGATTGCACAGGTGCTGACTGTCATTTCTCAGAAGCAGAAGGCAGCTTTGAGAGAAGTGTATAAGAACAAGAAGTATATACCTCTTGATCTTCGCCCTAAGAAGACCAGAGCCATCAGAAGGCGCCTCACCAAGCATCAGGTACTTGTACAATCATCTTACTTTTTAATTCTTATATTTTTGTTACTGCATTTCTTTGATTTATGGATTGGTCCTAGATACTTCATACTTGATGAGTTGATTTAAGTGCTAATGTTATTCAGGTTTAGTGAAATGTCTTTACTTAATTGAATAGAAGGTCTAGAATATGAAAAGTTTGAGATATGAATGTGTTGCCTGAAGTTCTTATAGTTTGGAGTTATCTCAACTGGTCAGCATCTGAATACTTTTCATTTGGTAGACCTAGTTTTTATCATGCCTGGGGGATTGTGCTTTATTTGATCCTATACTGCGTTTGATGATTGAAATACCTGCCAACATTGTCAGACTGGTATGTCCATGACAGAGGAATCAACAAATCTGAGGCTATTTTCATTTCCTTTATCCCAGAGAATTGGTCTTGATTCTTACATTTAAGTGACTTGACATGCTAGAAGTTGTCTGATTTCTCTTTCTTCAGAACAGAACAATTAGCAAAGCCCAAACTTAGTGTTCTTGAGTCGTAATATATTCCATAAGATGGTTAGCTCAAGATAAAGTTTTAAATAAATCCCTTGTGACATTTATTTTCTGAGCTGTAGTCTCCATCAATTTTTAGTCTGCTGTTGATAATTGAAAAGATTAGCCCACATCACTGATAATTCATCATAGAGAGTCTTTTAAACATGTGGCTACTTTACCCCTTACACGGCAGACATTTTCTTAAACTCTGTACTCCTTATTCTGCTTTTTTTTCTTTGCTGTGCTCTATTAGTCTGCTTTGATTTTTGGAACATAAAAACCCACCTTAGGCATGTAAACTTCGAGTGTTAATGGACAGCGCCCTTTAGCCCTCTTATCATCCTTCTTCATGATTTGATCATACAATGATCCAGTCAGGAATCAAACTCAGGTCAAATCTATCTGTCCCGAGTCTTCCTTGCCTGGCCCCATTAGTTAAGCTACCCATAAGGGAATTCTGCCTTTGATGATTAAAGATTCATCTACGTTATCCGACTGTTGATGACTGAGGAATTTTGTTAAATCAGAGGCGCCTCTTTTAGCCATCTTAAAAGTTGAAGATATTTTAAATTCCCATACAACAAGTGGTTTAGTATATGTATATATCTTTATCATTCATGGATTGCATTTGAGACTTCTTTGTGCTTGTCAATGTTTCTATAAGATGATAGGTATCAAGCGATTTGAGGGTGACAAATATATTTATAGTTTTGTGTAGTGCTGACTTTATGCCCCTACTTATTGAGGCTTACTTAAGACACTAAACATATTGACTTTCACATGTGGTGTATACACCTTTGTTCGCCCATCCACCTATTTGAGAATCTCCTTCAATGCATTAAGTCTGCACATTAAAAGTTCATCCAATTATCCAGAAAACGGCCTTTGATTAATACTAGATTAATACTAACGGCAACTCGCTACATGCAGGCATCCTTGAAGACGGAACGTGAGAAGAAAAAAGAATTGTACTTCCCTCTAAGGAAATATGCTATCAAGGCATAAGCAATCATTAACTCGAGAAGTTTAGCTGTTTCTTCTCGCGTCCTGGCGAACCAAATTTTGAACCTACCCACATACATTTCGATGCACCTTGTCTCAAACTTTAGCCTCAATGTGCTTTGTCTCGTATAATTCATCTATTTCAAACTTTTAGCTTCCTTTATGTGAAGCACTCCCAGTTTTTACTTTATCACAGTTTACATTATCTGAGCGAAATCTTGGAGGCTTCAATAGTTTGGTCGTCCAATGTTTTAGCTACTTGCCTTATATCTGTGTATTAGCTGTGCTACTATTTGCCACGCTGGCTAAAACACGAGACTATAAATACTACTACGCCCCAAGCATGTCAGGTAGCTTGAACTGCATTTAAGTCTCTTCTGTTTGACACCTCATACCTCTTCACTTCGTTATAAGCCAACATCCTCGTAGCTGACTAGATTTCTCATCTAATCCGCATATGTCAAACTCACACTAATTCCATTACGCAACCTCAAGCTACGACTAATCGAATCCGACAACAATTAAATGCACAAACATGATCCTCATCAACATGTAAGTTTCCTCAAATTTAAGTCAACAAGATTAGAGCCAATTTTCCTCCTCTCCCTCTCCCACACCTTTACCCATCCATCCTACTATGATTGTTGACTTGTCACCATTCACATTTAAGTCGCCACATATCCTTATTCATGTATACTCAATTTTTCAAACCTTCTGATCCTTTATTATTTGCTTGCATTTTTCTTTCTCACGAGTCAAACAGTCCTACACTTACTATATCTTTAAATTCTACCATTAAAATGTCAAAATGTAATAAATTCAATTGTAAGTAAATGGAGTTAGTGTCTATCAATGGTATGGTAGGTGTGTTTTTCCTCAATAACATCTGCTCCGCTCCGCTCCATTCAAGTCGTATGCAATAATGATACAGCTTTGATGCATTCAAGTCAAATACAATATTGATAAAAAATCATGTAGTTTTGATTATAAAATCGCACGCTCTATATACAATCAAATTTTAAACAACAAAAACTCGGTTGTTTTGTCAAACACAAATATAAACTCATGTAATGAGTTCAGTGTATGTTACTCTCTGGATAAAAATAGGTAGAATTATTTCATCATGTGATGATGAGGCGAAATGCTTCTTTTGATATTCTAAACCCTAAAGAAAACTTCAACACTACACTACCACTTGGTGACTCTCTTTAATGTTAGTACAGCCACATTCCCAGTGAGCATCTACCTGTCCCAACCACCATGTTACGTTCATGACTCCAATTTAATCCGAACTCAATTCTCTACGTCGCACAATGTCTTCCTTCCTTCTTTTTTTACAATGTTTTCATTGAAATCATCTCGCTTCTCCATCCCCTAATTCCATGTACATGTGCAATGTAGCTAAATCGAGTCGAGTCTTGAAATGCTTCATTCTACAAGTACACGAAACAGATACTATATTTGATCTTTGCTATACTATTTATTAGAGTTGGACTTCCGCACCATGTTTTTTTGATGCAAGTACAACACTAGCTTTTTTTCCAACTACAAGTTAGGCCACACTGTTATGATAATAATGATAAAAGTTCCTCAAAATAATTAGACTTGAATTGCAGACACAAAAGCATTATGTTCTTGAGAGGAAAGAAGGGTTTGACACATGAAGTAGTTGGTGGAAGTTGAGAGCCTCAAAATTTCTCCTTGATTCATTTTTGTGCACATCACATGTTCCCACTTGCATTATGTCACTTTATATGCTCCTTATAAGACCATCTCTCTCACTCCACAAGTCCTCCAAAATCAACCCAAAAAGAGAGAAAAAAAACTCAACCATGGAATTGAGTTCATTCTTCATCATCTTCTCCATTCCTCTCCTCTATCTCCTCCACACCATCCACAACAAGATTCTTAAAAAAAGAGACCAACAGTGCTACATTTTGGACTATGAGTGCTACAAGCCAGTTGACGCCAGAAAGCTGAGCACTGAAGTTAGCGGAGACATTATCAAGCGAAACAAAAACTTGGGTCTCAACGAGTACAAGTTCCTCTTGCGAGCCATTGTCAGCTCCGGCATAGGAGAGCAGACCTACGGCCCTCAAATGGTGTTTGAGCACCGGGAAGACACCCCCACCCACACGGACTCCATCCAAGAAATGGATGACTTCTTCGACGATAGTATCCAAAAAGTCTTAGCCAGATCGGGCATGTCAGCGACCCAGATCGATGTCCTGGTCGTGAACGTCTCCATGATCACCACAGTCCCCTCCTTGGGAGCTAGAATCATCAACAAGTACAAGATGAGGGATGACGTCAAGATGTTCAACTTAACGGGGATGGGGTGCAGTGCGAGTCTCATATCGGTCGATATTGTCAAAAACGTTTTTAAAACGGGTAAGAATTTGCGGGCTTTGGTGGTCACGTCCGAGTCACTGAGCCCCAACTGGTACACGGGGAGCGACCGGTCGATGATCTTGGCCAACTGTTTGTTCAGGTCCGGAGGCTGCGTGGTCCTCATGTCCAACGATCACTCGCTGAGAGACCGAGCCATGATGAAGCTGAGATGTCTAGTGAGGACCCACCACGGGGCTCGAGACGAGTCCTACCAGTGCTGTCACCAGAAGGAGGATGACATGAACCGGACCGGTTTCTACCTCAACAAGGAGCTTCCAAAGGTAGCCACTCGAGCATTTGTGGAAAATCTAAAGACACTCTGCCCCCAAATCCTCCCCGTCCGGGAGCTTCTCCGGTTCGCCATTGTTTCACAATTTCGCAAACTATCCACCTCCTGGTCCAAAAGCGGGTCGAAGAGCAAACGGGCGGGCATAAACTTCCGGACCGGCGTGGATCATTTCTGCATCCACACCGGCGGGAAGGCGGTTATAGAAGGAATAAAGACGAGTCTGGGTCTGACGGAACAGGACGTGGAGCCGGCGAGAATGACGCTTCATCGATGGGGAAACACGTCAGCATGTAGCCTTTGGTACGTGCTTGGGTACATGGAGGCGAAGAAGCGGCTAAAGAGAGGCGATAAGGTCCTGATGATCAGCTTTGGGGCAGGTTTCAAGTGTAATAGCTGTGTATGGGAGGTGGTGGGGGACTTGAATAAGGGTGAGGTTTTGAATAATGCTTGGAAGGATTGCATTGATAGCTACCCACCTAAGTCCATACTCAACCCTTTTCTTGAAAAATATGGTTGGATCCATGATGAGGACCTGGCCACATTCAAGTTCCCTGACCAGCCAGATCGGCCCTGAATTTCCGGTAATCCCATCACTTTCATAATGCTGTAAGCGTGCTTTCAAATCCTTACCTCCAATGGACAAATTCATACACATTATTATTATGGAGATTTCTATTCATATTCTCCCTAAAACATACTCACAAAAATATCATATCATTTTCCAGTTGTAAATTTGGTACAAGAGACATGAATATGAATGCTTGATATTGAAATCCACCTACTCCTCTTGGTAGAGCTGCAAATGGTGCATACAAAAATATGATTCATTAATGAATACTCATTCAATGCTTCTTATGTTAGATGTATTCAATACGAGGGCAGGCGACATATATGTGAGCCAAGCAAGATAGGAAAAGATGCAAATGGACCAGAGAATGAATGAAATCGTGTATAAGGTTTCGGTCACGAAAGATAAAACGAAAAAGGCGTGATCTGAAGAATTCAACACTTTTGTCTATCCCAAATTCTACTCAAACTTCTGTACTATTAAATTTAATTTATTTATATTTATCTCATTTATTAAATGATGACTTATTCGGCCTATCATAATGTCGGCCCATCTGAAGAATCTCGGCCCAATTGGCGGGCGGGGAGAAAAGCGGAGAGCGAGCGGGGGAGACTACGCATCCGCGATCGAAGCCTTCTTCGCAGATCGATGGCGAGTGACGATGGAAGATCGAGAGCCGTTGAGAACAACCATCCGTGCGCTTACAAGCTCCTAGTTTCGTGTCCTCATGGAATCTCGCGCGATCAGGTAATCGAGATGCAACCTGATCGGATGTCATTTGTTTGAGCTGGGAATTGTACTGAGTGAAGAGTTACTGTTGGCTGACATGGTGCGATTCTTGGCGTTGGTTGTAGCTTAGTGTGGTTTTTGACGAGTCGTGTGATAGGGTTCCGCATCCGGATGCGGATTTGGAGAATAGTGTGAATGAGGTGAGAATTTGAGACTATTTGTGCAAATGGTATGTGATTTGCCTGCAATTTGTGTGGCGGGGGGTTTAATGATTTTTTTTTTTGTTTATTTTGTTGTTGTGATGTTCACTAGTTGTGGGACCAGAGATTGCTGCAGAACAAGTCTCTCTATAATGGAATGAAATTTAGAGTAAGTGATTCTCTCTAATATAAATATATCCTATTTTCATCAATTAGTGAAATGTTCAGGTTCACTCATGTTCAACTTCATAAGTCAATTTAAGTAGATGCTTTTGCAGATACTCCAGAGTATAATTGAAACTACTCTCTACTATTATGCCATGCATCTAATAAGGTGCATGTTGGTATATAAAATGTTTGTGAGTTATGTCATGATGCTTTTTGGAGGGATGTTCTCATCTGTCATAAAGTTAAAGGCAGTTTCTTTCCAAGAAAGACAGAACGCTCACCTATGTTCCGTCATTTGATGCTGCAATGTGGGTAGAGTTTCTAAAGAAATAAAAATGTACTAGTAAATAAGCATTTGCTGTACAAGCAGATAGTATTTATAAAGTGTATTCAGTTTAGGTTTACCAGTTTTCTAATTATTTTAAGCTTTACAGTATGGCGGTCAATCTTTACAAGGTGAAAATAATTGTAAAAAGGACTCCAAGATCGCTCTTCACCTTGGTTTGACAGATTACAGGTGAATTTCTTAGGCCTTCCATTTGTGAACATGTGAGTGTGGTTGTTATATTTTTACGGATCCTGTGAATCGAGCATGATGTACCCATATTAGAAGCACATCATCTTAATGTTTTCTGATCTCGTATTACTTTCAGGACTTTTGTTGGGACAAACTTAAATCCTTCATGGGAAAAGTTTTTAGTTCCATCAGATGGTATGACTCAAAAATATTTATACGTGTGTTTCTTCATTGAGTATTATATTTGCACTCAAAGATAGTTGCTACTTTGTGCGAAATTGTCTGAAAGTTCAAGACAGTAATTGGTTAATTGTTCATCCTTCTTTAGTCCACTTCAAGATGTTTCATATGCAAGATTTGATTTTAGGTTTTTTGTTGTTGTAGAAAACATTGTAAAATGTCAACATATGTCAAGCCCACTTGGTAATGGAGCAATTGTTGAGACATCTGACGGTAAGATACTAGTGTTGCTGAGAAGCAACAGTGTTGGTGAATATCCTGGGTATTTGGTTTTCCCTGGCGGCCATCCTGAGGTACTTGCGAAATGTTGAATGATTGAATCAAGTAAAGCTTCCTTCATCAGGGTTCCACATATCTCTGAGTATCAGTTTCTCCAGTTAAATGTCTCATATCTTTGAGAAATAAGAAAAGTTTGCTTTCATGTTTACCTTTTCTGCATTAGATTCTGGGTCCGCATCTGCTTCTTCAGCTTTTCGTTAGGCATACTAATTGCGAAATGACTTGTTTTGTTTTATTTAGCCGAAGGAAGTCAGCATATCATCCCATCAGTGTGACAGAGATGTAGATCCTGAACTGATCAATGAGAAGATTTCGGAGGAGATGTTTGATAGCATTATTCGTGAAGTTGTAGAAGAAATTGGAGTACCTGCTAAATCTCTGGTGCGATTTAGTTTACCAGTTAACATTTCAAAAAATTGTGAAGCCCACAGTAATCCAGTTTGTAGTGTATGGTTAAAATAGAAGCAAGGCTAATGTGCAGGTAAATTTATTGTAAGTGCCTTACTGAGTGTCGTTAATCATCACAGAGTGACCCAATCTTTATTGGGGTATCCCTTAGAGAGGTGAATGTGCGGCCAGCTGCTTTTTTCTACATGAAATGCAATCTATCTCCAGAGGTTATCAATAATTTTTATTATGATGCTCAAGATGGCTATGAATCAACAAAACTCTTAGCTGTCCCAAAGGTTAGCTCAGCTCCATTAGGATCACTTTGATATCAAATTGTTCATTCTTCATGCTTGTTTTGTTCGGACTCATTTATCTAATGAATCTATATCACTAACAAATAATGGACTCGACACTGACAGATGGTTTTAGCATCTTTAGATATCTGATTGATGTATTTTTCTTATCAGATTGTTCAACCTTCACTTTGCCATGTGAAACAAGTAATCTTTCAGTGCATAACATATCTATTTTCCAGATGGACGCATATGAATGGACATCCAGAATGCCAGGCTGTCATCAGGGTGGGTATGCTCTCTATGAGTTGATGCTCATGGCTAAAAACGGTGTTTGAGATCATTTTCTTGTTCATGAGAGTTGTGAGCCATGCTCCAGCTGTTTCCCAGTACCTTCATCTTCACAGCTATGAGATTTCTTCTTGGTTATTATTGCTAATGTACAAAAAGTACAAACCATTTCTTTCCATTCTACAAAGTACACGTGACTAGCGAGTGTTCTAAATGTTCTCTCTATTCATGTCGATGTAGCTTTTATTTACGTTCATGTGTTTGTGTAGCTACTCTGAAAAAGGATTATGACTACAGCTCTTTTCACTTGAATGAGGAATACATATACAACATTACCACAATTCACTGCTCTTCTCACTCGACTCGGTAGATAATCCTTGGGTAGAGTAAATAATGGATGATGTAAGATCCAACTTACATTCGAGGAGATGGAGAACCTACTACACCAAAGCTTTACATGACTTCAAACTACCTAATACAGATTGTGTCAATGCTGCTGAGGTAAAGCAGGTCTTTTTTCCACCATTTCATAATGCACTACCAAATTTTCCTGCACCCAAATTTTCGAGCATCATGCTTTCTGAAGACTAGGGGTGGGAAATGAATATTGAACTACGAAAGATAAAAGACACAAACCTTGCGGATTGTGTCAAATGTATTTGGATCAAAACACAGATAAGGTCCTCTTTCGTAAGTTGTTGTCTTGATGAGTGATTCTGAGTTGGGAACCCTTGTCAACCACAACCTATGTTCTCTGTGATAAAACCAGCCTTCATTGTAGCTGAAAGAATCAGGTACAATTGTTAGCACTTAGCACAAAAACTGATATAACCGTTTAAGTCGGACTTCACCAAGCTCAAGGGGAAAAAAGAAAGAAAAAAAGCCAAACTACAAAGTGGTGCAGTTTCAGACAGACTTACAGTTCATTGGCAGCATAAAGTTGCATTTCGTCTTTTGGCATACTGCAGCATAATAGGAAACAAAAGGCTTCTCATAATAAACATATGAAAGGCCACTGGAAACAATACAAGTATCTTTAGAGAATCTAGGAAGGTCGCACCTGTAAAATATGTAAAACAGTGTTTCAAGCGGAAACTTGTTGAAGTGGCTTGGCTGCAAATAACAAGAGAAATTAGAACAGAGAACTGATAGAGGCAAGCAAAGACATAATGTACACTGCTGCTCACATGAAGAGGAAGGGGTGGCTTTGCATAATAACACCGTGGCACACCGAACTCTGGGTCACCTTTAGCAGGCTCATCCGACCATGGAGAACTGAACATCTTATGAAGATTTTCAGCAGAGTTCAAATTTAATCCCAGAGTGGTCAGATCAACTCCAATAGCTAGAGAAGTCAAACCAGGGTCACTCATTCGCACTACACTAAGCAAACCAAGCAAGCCAAACGGATCTGGAGTAGACTGTGATGCCTGCACTTGTTTTGTACCCAAATCTCTATATACCTTGCCAGTGCCGGACATTTGTGGCAAATGATATTGGGACTGATTTTGCTGTTGCTGATATTGTTGTATAAGGTGGTCGTATGATCCCATCCCAGGAACTGTATTAGAAGAGTTGTGGGGTCTTAGTCCAATACCAGATAGTTCATTGCTCTGAAAAAAGAGAAATGCATTGTCAGAGATAAAAAAAACTAACAAGTTATACTTCCAACCCTAAAATTTGCACGAGGGCCCCTTCTCGGTGATAGTCACACGAGCAATCTTAGTTCATTGATCAGATCACAGATCAAGTACCTGTGCATGAAAATTCGATTGTGGCGATGGGAACATATCGGAGCCATGTAAATGAAGAAGGTCCTGATTGTTAAGTTGTGAAAAGTTGACACCACTGCCGATGCCTGACGTAGGATGTTGCTGTGGACGATGGGCTGGATAAGTGCCACCTATGCTAAACCCAGTAGATATTCCAGCCTGAAATTGAATGACCAAAAGAGCATGATATAAGCATTAAATAAGATTACTGTATGGAAATGGGGAAAAAGGCCCAACAAGCACCCACATTGAAATGATGCGACATCATGGATGCATTATTGTCATGAAGCTGATCCTTTTGGTGCAAATCCATGGCATAATCAGTATTGCCACCTGCAAAGTATAGAAAAAGATGGTTGAATACGGAAAATGATAGGAGGGGTCTAACTATTTGTATTGACAGAATAGTTGCTAACTTGAAAAGTAAATGGCACTAACATTGCATTGGATGAAAAGACCACTGTGTATACAATAGCTACTATGACAATATGTTGTAACATAGATCCTATTTTCTCAGATTAAGAAGCAATGCCTAGGGCTACACACATGCAGATAAGATCAGTGAGTTCACCCTATCACTTCCACCAGAACAAACAAAAGAAACTTCAGACAGAAAATAAATGACCTTTGAATCCCGGTAATGCAGGAAAATCCTCATTTTGAATGCTGAATTCTTGATGTTGCTGACCAACCCCAAGACCTTGCTTTCTCATAGAACCTGTGAATTGCCAGCCACGAGCAAGTTTAAATAGTGCATAGTCATGAAAAATAATTAAACACCCTTTTTAAGTACCTAATTGCTGTTGATGCCCACCAGCAGAACTAGGACGACTAGTTAATTGAGGGAAGTCATTCATGTCAAAAGGAGAACTCTCACTGTTGTTCATGTCGCCTAGCATTCCCATGGAATTTAGACTGTTCATGGTTTGAAAGTTATTATGAGGCATATATGAGTTTCCCATCATGGAAATACCCTGCGGAGAGGCTGAACCCAAAAGGACTTAGTCACATGGACAACATATGCTAGTTAGTCACTTATGAATTAACTAATGGCATCTAGCGTTAAACATCTCAAAGAAAACTAGTAAAAAATAATGTGCAGCTATCAATTATAGCTTCAAAAACATAATTTCATGGAAAGACTTCAGTTGTGAAACAAAACCAGTAAGCAAATTATAATGGTGGGAATTCCTAACATAAAACTGATACCTTGCTGAAGTCCACTCATCAGCCTATTTGATCCCGGAATGTTCAAACTTCCAGTACCGATGTTGCCAGATAAATTGAGGCGAGATGCATGACCAGGTATGTTAATTCCCCCACCAGCACTAATGCTCCTTCCAACACTACCAGCACCAATCATATTTGCCATAGAGCTACCAATGCGCTGACCTGTATTATTCAACATAGGGGATACTCCCAATCCTGATATTGTGCTGCGGTTACTAGATGTAGCAGATGCAGGAGGAACCCCAGGAATAGAGCCCCCAACTCCATTTGTGTTTGTATTATATCCATGGCTTCCAATCAAACTTAGACCTCCTCGACCTGTCACTCCTGAATGACCAGGTGAGCTTCCATGGGGCATCTACATGAAGGATTATCAGGCCAAAACTGATTTTGTGACTAATCAGTATAGCACACATGTCTATTAATGACATATACCAATGTTGATAAGCTCATGTGCGCACATGCTGAATTATAATTATCAAATGTATTGCATGTCGCAGTTCTTAGGATTGGCTAGACTTATTAATTTCCTGGTACAGCAGGAGTCCACAAATCTGATTCTCTCCCTCAGATTGTGATTTGCTCTGAAGTTTTTCTACATCACATTAACATTTATTTTTGTGAAACAGTGAGATATCTCACTTGACTCAGTTATGCTTTCATATTTGACCTGTTAAATAGTTTTCCGTATAATAACCTCGGAATTTTATCTTCATGTTCGGCTGGCAGCCGATGAACACGATAGTTGTGTTAAATACTGCATGACAACCTATTAAGCATCTGTAACAATATATGTGACAACATTTACCTGCGACAATGCCCCAGTCAGGTTACTAGACATAAAACGTCCACCAGCAAGGCCTCCTGCAGATTGTTGCATTCCAGTCGATGGTACACCATTCATCGAGGAATTTCGTGATGCTAGAGCACCTGGTATATTGGGGACGCTAAAGTTACCATGAATATTTTGCATACCCTGGAGAGATCCTGCGTATATAAAATACAAAACAAGATCAAACAAACACTTCCCTCGAACTTTTCAGAAGCTTATATTTAACTACATGAGATCTTCACAGAGGTCAACAAACCTGAATGATGAAAACCTGGAGATGCTGCACCTGAATGAACAGAAAGAGATGAAGGAGAGGGCCGAAAAGTATTGTCTGGGAGATTTGAAGTGGACCCATTAAGAGATGACTGCGGCAGAAATTTTGAATTTCATTAAACTTAACTGAGATTGTGTAAGCAAGCACGGCCTCCTTGTAACATAAACCATACGACCAAAAGAGAAGCCATAACATCACAAATTGCTTACTACTGTTAGCAATGAATGAGTTTCATATAATATTATCAATATAGATAAGATAACTACTGCTTCAAATTCAACTTACGTCTGCTGATACTGGAAATTAGTATATAAATTAACGGTCATATAATATCTATTAACAATGGCATGACTCAAAACTATCTGCTACTGTTTAACTTTCCAAGCAACCAAAACAGACAAATCCAATATGAGTGCCAGTAAAGGATGCATACATTAAGTATCCCCGACATTAGCACTCTTTATAACATGGTTTGACACGAAGAAGCCTCTTCCTTGGTGAATTCCCTTCCGTGCACAAATTCTAACTTCAAATTGCCAAGCTACAAAGAAAATGACCCATTACATAGATTATAACTATAAGTAACATATTAAAAAACTAAAGATAAGCTGAATTTATGTCACTATTTGTAGAACATTTTTCATGCTACTCATAATCCCTAGAAACTTCAAAAAAAAAAAATCTTAAGATCATTTCTTTGTTCACATAAATAAATGCTTTAAAAGCTTCTGTTCCATATCAACACATACACATCCAGCATCATTAAACATGATACTTGTCACTCAGTGCTAATAGGGAAATAAAAGATAAATGGCACATCGATTCCCAAACAAGTTGCCAAAACCAGAGAAGCCTCTGAAATTACAGAATACGAGGATCAAAAAATCTCAAGCAGACTCCATTCCAAACCCTACTAAAGAAATCCAAACAACAGTACTTATAAAATGTTGGCTACCAGTGAAGCATAGTTTAGATCACCACTAGGTCAAAATCCAGCACTACACTCACCAGATCGCCAACCAAACAGACTCATAACTCGAGCCATACAACACCAAATCGAATCACACGCGATTCAGTTAAGCAAAAAACTTAACTAGCTACGCATAATTGAAGCTCCCTGGAGCAGTAGGGGTTCCAAAAAACGAGTACCTGAGCAGCACACGATAGACAAAGTACTCCGATTCCGAAAATTTGCAGCAAATGCTTGCCCTAATTTGAATCCAATCGATCAAGAGAGAGAGAAAGCGATGAGAGAGAACTGAGTGGAGTATAGGACACAGAGAACAATGATATGATTCCGCCTCGGCGACCTACGGAAGTAAAACTACTCTCATGAAACCCAACGGCTCAGATCCTTTACAAGATATCCAACGACTCATATTCTGTTTCGGGAGGGAGCCCACCGTGTTATCGTACGCCTCCTTATGTAATTGACTAATTGTCTATTCATGAGATATGAAAGGACTCGGAAAAGAAAACTACTTTCCTCGATTTTTTTCATTCATGTTTCCAAAAATGAACAGTTACTGTTGCGGTTATATACTTGGGCCAATTAATTGGGCTTTTTGGGCATTATTATTTTCAATTAATGGGCCAGTCCAATTCAATATGTGTATATTAAAATTTATAATTATAACAACAATGAAATTAATATTTTTTATGGGAAGAGATTACACCTGTACAAGTCCGAGACTGTTATTTTTATTTTCTTCATAAAATCAAGTCGGGCTTAAACTGCCGACATATTCGGGTTGAAATTTCTGTCAAAACCCGCCCGATTTCTTGGGTCGAATCACCCTTTCGGCCAACCCGTCACAATTTTCTAAATGTAATAAAAAAACTTGCAAATTCAATATATCGTACCATAATAATCAAAGACTTCCGAAACATTATAATCATTTCATTTTTAGCACCGAAGGGATGATGACTGTACAATTTTAAAAATTACAATATTAGATTGAAAAATTAATAGATAGAAATTAGGATTTAAACTGCTCACAACAATACTATATATATTTAAATATTTCAAGTCCGTTTTTATGATCGGATGAGCGAATGGGTTCAATTTATCACCAACTGATAGTAAATGATTGTACACATTCAATTTGTCACAACGATTTATTGAAGTCGTAGGTTGTAGTGGGTGATGAACGTGGTCTCTTAATAACAGGAATGGCCTGCACGTAGTCCACATTTCTAGACTAGGATATTCTAACGTCAATTACGGATGAACGAAATTCGGTGTTAGTTGCTGTCGCTTTCATTCGATAAAAAATTAAATTTAAATTCAGCAATTGAGTCAGTAATTTAGAAATTGAGAGGGTCACCAATATTTAGAACCGATATAAAAATTGAATCGGTTATTGAATTTTTATTTAACAACATGAAGCTACTATAAAAGAGACATCGAGTGGGAACCGGCTGGCACAAGTGGCATGAAACGAATGCTGTCAATTTTAAGGAATATGTTAAATCATGATTAAGATGTTTACGTGACAGCACGAATTCGCTGTCCGGATTGAACAGGTCCTTAAATGCAAACTCAATCACATGTAAGAAACCGATTTAAATTAAGTTTAATTAAAAATAATTTATTAGCATTTGAAACCGTAAAAATTACAGACACAGCCATTAATCACTCTCTCTCTACCCATTGAAGCTTGAACAAAGCTTTTCTCTATAGATTGTCTTCCCAGATTTATCTTTGCATCATCTTCCTCCAACCCATAACTTCATCAGCCACACCGCTACCTTAGCTGGTCTCTTCCTCCATTTCTTTATACTCAGCCGTTCATCATCCCGTGTTGACCGTTTGTTTTTCCAATTTACAACCTTTTTTTTTTAATCAAATTTGTTATTCATCGAATCTCGGTTTGTCGGTATCTGCTGCTGTTTCGGAGCTGTACCCAGCTCGATTTGCGGATCCACCTTGGGAAATACTGATGCCTCTAGTTGCTGGGTGAGAAGGGTCTGTGCCTGATTCGCAGGTTGCTGGATCTGAGGTTTGGATTTTCAAGCTCAGTGAACTTAAAGGCGCAATCTTTCGTTGTCTTCTTTTCATCGGTTTTGTTGGAGGTGGTGGTGATGATGACGGGAGATGGGAGGTTTGAGGTGGTCTGGTGTTTTGGGGTTTTGATGTTGTCAGCGGCGGTGTTGTCTACTGGATTTACTCCAGCTGATAACTATTTGATAGACTGCGGATCGAGCTCGAACACGACTGTTGGGACTCGGGTCTTTGTGCCTGATTCTTCAGCCTCCAAGCTGTTGACAAGCACTGGTTCGATAGAGGCGAGCACCGGCACGAAGCCTGGTTCGGCTTCTGATCTTGTAAAGATTTATCAGACCGCTAGGATCTTCAGTAGCACGTCAAGTTACACATTTTCGATCACTCAACCTGGGAGGCATTGGATCAGGTTGTATTTCTATCCATTTGTGTACGATGTTTACGATATGAGTGAGGCGAGTTTCTCCGTGTCAGCTCAGGGCCATAGCTTGCTTGACAAGTACAATCCGCCTAGCAAGTCCATTGTCAGGGAGTTCTCGTTGAATATCACGGCCGATACACTCGTGATCACCATTGCTCCGTGGCAGAATTCGTTTGCTTTTCTGAGCGCGCTGGAGGTTGTTTCGGTCCCCGACGAGCTGGTTGTGGATGATGCTAGCCTCGTGAATCCATTAGGGAGTTACACAGGCCTGTTGCGTCAAGCACTTGAAACAGTAGTTAGAGTGAATATGGGCGGTCCGCTGGTATCGTTCCAAAATGATACACTTGGGAGAACATGGGTTAACGACCAGCCATATTTACTAGCTGCAGGGGTCGCCACCAATGAAACTAATGTTGCAGCGGTGAAATATGCTGATGGGTTGGCTACGCGAGATATTGCTCCGGATTCTGTCTACGGTAGTCTTACTGAGATGAGCTCTGCAAGCACGGCAAACAGCAATTTTAACGTGACTTGGGAGTTTGATGTTGTTCAAGGATTTCAGTATTTCATCCGGTTTCATTTCTGCGACATTGTGAGTAAATCTCTCAACCAGCTTCTGTTCAATGTTTACGTTGATTCCTTTAATGTGGCTCTGAATCTTGATCTGAGTGCTAAGACATTCAGCCAGCTAGCTACCCCATATTATATGGATTTCGTTACTGCTACGAGTACCAGTTCAAAGATCCGTATCAGTATTGGTCCGTCGTCTACTATCAATTCTGACAATCCGAATGCCATTCTGAACGGGCTTGAGATCATGAAGATGAATAATTCTGCAGGTAGTCTGAGCGGCTCGGCTGCAGTGGTTCCTGCTGGCTCGTCGTCAAAGATGAACTTATCGCTGATTGTAGGGATTGGTGTCGGGGGAGTGGTTTTGTTATTGATTGTTGCATTCGTGGTAATGATGTGTAGGAAAAGACAACAACGGGTGGGAGGACAAGGTGATTCCAAGACATGGATTCCTCTGTTCATCAATGGGAACTCGCACACTATGGGTAGTAAATTCTCGAATGGGACAACTGTGAGCGCTGTTTCAAACTACGCTTCTCGTATCCCTTTTGCAGCTATTCAAGAAGCCACCAGTAATTTTGATGAAACTGGAGTGATCGGGGTCGGTGGTTTTGGAAAGGTTTACAAAGGAGTTTTGAGTGATGGAACCCAAGTTGCTGTCAAGAGAGGAAATCCTAGGTCTCAACAGGGTCTTGCGGAATTCCAAACAGAGATTGAAATGCTGTCTCAATTCCGTCACCGTCATTTGGTATCGTTGATAGGATATTGTGATGAGAAAAACGAGATGATTTTGGTGTATGAGTTTATGGAGAACGGGACACTTAAAAGCCATCTCTACGGGTCTGAGTATCCCAGCATGGGCTGGAAGGAAAGACTCGAAATATGCATCGGAGCAGCTCGAGGACTTCACTACCTTCACACTGGCTACGCCAAAGCAGTCATCCACCGTGATGTGAAGTCTGCTAATATTTTGCTGGACGAGAACCTTATGGCTAAAGTTGCTGATTTCGGTCTATCAAAAACCGGACCGGAGCTGGATCAGACTCATGTTAGTACAGCAGTGAAAGGTAGTTTCGGTTATCTTGACCCGGAGTATTTCAGGAGGCAACAGCTGACGGATAAATCAGATGTGTACTCGTTCGGAGTGGTTCTGTTTGAAGTTTTATGCGCGAGGCCTGTGATCGATCCATCTCTCCCACGCGAAAAGGTAAACTTAGCTGAATGGGCAATGAAGTGGCAGAAGAAAGGGCAGTTGGAGCAGATCATCGACCAAAATCTTCAAGGGAGAATCAGGCCTGACTCGCTGCGCAAATTCGCTGAAACAGCTGAGAAGTGCTTAGCTGACTATGGTGTCGATAGGCCTCCGATGGGAGACGTCCTGTGGAACTTGGAATACGCTCTCCAGCTTCAAGAAGCAGTCATTCAAGGCGATGAAGACAACAGCACTAATAACATCGGTGAGCTCTCCCCTCGAGTCAACAACTTCACACAAGCTGAGACCAGTGAATCTCCGCCTGAGTTCGAAGCATCAAGCGTGGATGACATCTCTGGAGTCTCCATGAGTAAAGTCTTCTCTCAGCTCGTCAAATCCGAGGGCCGGTAAAGTCTTCTTTTGTTGGGTCCGTAACCAGCTTCTGAAGCAGCCAAAAAGTATAGGAACATCTGCTTCTTCAGGCCTTTGTTGTGACCTCAGTTGCTGTATTTGTTGTTTTAATGTTGTTTGATAAACCATGACTTACATTGTACTTGCTTTTTACTGCTTCATGTGTTTCCTTCCATGTCGTCCTCGATATCATTCTTTCTTCAAATATTGTCCCCCATTTATAGACGACACTGTATGGAAATTCACCGTTTGTACGAGTTTCTTACTCCGCTGAAATTCTTAATTAATCAACCAAACTAATCCCTATGCAAAGCATATATTTAAATTATGACATGAGGCGTCAATATTGCCGTAATCCAACGGTCGGCTTGAAAATTTGAATTTCTGAGTTTGTACTTTTAATTTTAATTATATCATTTCATCGACCGACCGACCGATCGATCGCATTGGAATTTTACTTGGCATTAAAATCGCTCAATCTATCAAACCCTAGAAATCCTCTTATAATCGGCCAGCGCAATCTCTCTGTGTCAACCAATCAGTTCAGTTGGTTGATTCATCGTCGTCGACGTCGTCTTTGTTTTTCTGATTGTTGACTGCTCTAGGATTGGAACCGGCGATCAACGATCGGAAATCAGCGGTTCTCCTCGTGTAAGTTGACGTGTTTGAATTTGATTCTGTTGATGTGTTGCGTGAATTCGTTGTTGTTTGATTGGAGATCGTGTGGCGGAGTTGCAGGCGGTGAACTTTGATGGAAATGAAAATGATTTTATAAGCAGAATGTTTGGAAGATTTGGTGTGTGATACAATTCTGCTATGAATGTGCATTGATGAGCAGAATGTTCGGAAGATTTGGAGTGTGATGAATTAATTTTGGAAATATCAGGAGTTGTGGGTTTCAATATTTATTTGAATTTAAGACTGGAGTTGTTCAGAAAAACGCAGTTGTAATACAATGAAACAATTTTTGGAAGGGGTTGGTTAAGCTGAAATGTGATTGATTTGTATTATGATATGAGGCCAGGTTGTTAAAGGATTATAGACATGGAGACTTCACGATCACTCAAAAGAGGAGGAATGGTGCCGGTCTCCCCAGCTCGAACCCCTCGATCGAGTGACAAGGCAGTTAGAGATTTTAGAACAGGTGATACTAATTTGAGTGGAAAACAGGACAGAGAGAAAGGCGTGAATGTTCAAGTAATAGTTAGGTGCAGGTATAATACACTTTCTTTATCCAGTTAACTGAATGATAATCATTACTTTTTTTTCTTCATTCCGTATAGTTTTATAATGGTAATTTTTATGGGGTTTCAGGCCGCTGAGTGATGAGGAGCAGAGGTTACATACGCCTGTTGTAGCATCTTGTAATGAATCAAGAAGGGAAGTTGCGGTGGCTCAAAATATTGCGAACAAGCAGATTGATAGAACTTTTGTATTTGACAAGGTTAGATTTCTTGTAAGCTGTGTTAGAAACGAAGCTGACCTTCTTGAATCTATTGCTGTTTTCATTGATTTTTTTTTTCTTGTTTAAATTGATACTAGTGTTGAACAATTATTTGCAGGTCTTTGGCCCATCATCCAAACAGAGAGATTTGTACAATCAAGCTATCTCCTCCATCATCAAGGAAGTCTTGGAAGGGTATAACTGTACAATATTTGCTTATGGCCAGACCGGAACAGGGAAAACGTATACTATGGAAGGGGAAGCTAAAAGGAAGGTATTTTATTTAATTATTCTGATTTTAGTCCTTGTTTTATTTTTGAGCTACGTGCAGCCTATGCTAGCATTTTTTTTTCTTTATTTTTTTTGATACTATCCTTTTCTTACTCATCAGGTTGGGGACATGCCAAGTGATGCCGGTGTCATTCCTCGAGCTGTTCAGCAAATATTTGACATATTGGAAGCTCAATGTGCTGAATACAGCATGAAAGTCACATTTTTGGAACTTTACAATGAAGAAATTACTGACCTGTTGGCGGTTGAGGATTCTTCAAAAGCTATTGATGACAAATCCAAGAAATCTCTTGCTCTCGTGGAAGACGGTAAAGGGGGTGTTTTGGTGAGAGGATTGGAAGAAGAAATAGTTTGCACTGCCAGAGAAATTTACAAGATACTGGAAAAGGGTTCAGCAAAGAGGCGAACAGCGGAAACTTTACTCAACAAGCAAAGTAGTCGTTCACATTCTGTTTTTTCTATAACAATTCATATAAAGGAGGGCACTCTGGAAGGGGAGGATGTGATCAAATGTGGGAAGTTGAATCTAGTAGATCTTGCTGGTTCAGAAAACGCCACACGTTCTGGCGTAAGAGATGTAAGACACATTGCAGTCTACTTTATCATGTAAACTTAATTCAGATACATTCATTTGTTTTCTTATAGTACTGATTTCTGTAATTTTTTGAAATTCATTTGTAAGAAACGTTTGTGAAAAAGAGTTTACAACTGCAGGGTAGAGCAAGGGAAGCTGGGGAGATTAATAAAAGTTTGCTCACTCTTGGTCGATGTATTAATTCATTGGTCGAGCATTCAGGTCATGTTCCATTCAGGTAAGGGAATTCCTGAATTTCTAAACTCCATATCATCACGGATTGAATTTCATCTGTTATGATGCATTCTGTGTCAGGGATAGCAAGCTCACAAGGCTGCTGAGAGACTCGCTAGGAGGGAAAACTAAGACTTGCATAATTGCAACAATATCACCATCTATTTATTGCTTGGAAGAGACTCTCAGCACCTTAGACTATGCTCATCGTGCTAAAAATATAAGGAATAAGCCTGAGGTCAGTTATGATCACAATTAGAGTGTTGGTTCTTTCCTTGCAATTAAAAGGTTCAGTCATTCGATATTTTTGTTGACTTTATCAGGTTAATCAAAAAATGATGAAAACGGCCATGATCAAGGACTTATACTCTGAAATCGATAGACTCAAACAAGGTAATCTTTTGTATTTTTTACTGGGCCAGCTTTTGCGTCTCTTCTGTCAGGTTATCATATATTACTCATATGTATTTTTTTTTCTTCTCAATATTCATCCAGAAGTTTATGCTGCTAGGGAAAAGAATGGAGTTTACATACCTCGAGAACGTTATCTCCATGATGAAGCAGAGAAGAAGGTATGGCTATTTGAGTTGTCAAATACTCAAATCCAAGATGAACTTGAACTTCCCCTCACATTCAGTATGGAATATGAATGTAGGCAATGATTGATAAAATCGAACGCATGGATCTGGTGTCAGAATCCAAGGACAAGGTAATTCGATGGGAATCTTCTGCTCTAATTTTCTTTTTAGTTTCTAAGGGGAGAAATCTGATCTTTTTGCATGTGATTATGAGCAGCAAATAGCGGAGCTTCAAGAACTCTACAATTCGCAACAAGCAATGACTGCAGAATTATCTGAAAAGCTTGGTAAAACTGAGGTAGGAATGGTCTGAATTAATGTACATGACATGTTTCCACCATTTTTTACAGATTGCACTGTTACATTTCGAACACAAAAGAGACTAGTTAATTTCTTGAAGCACACAACGCAACTATGAAGACATCCCGAAGCACACCAGTTTATTTTTTTGAAAGAAGTGATCTCACTTTATATCTAACATTCAGAAAAAGCTTGCTGAAACTGACTATGCTTTGGCCGATCTTCAACAAAAGCATCGACAAGCTAAGACAACTATCATAGAAAAAGAATTTCTGATAGAAACTTTGCTTAATACTGGTGAGTTACGTTTTGTTGAATGGTCCATGCAGCAGTTCTTCAATATAGCTCACATGTTTGCACCCATTTCTGTCTGACTCTTTGTTGTTTATTTGATATATTTTTCCAGAGAAAGCTCTTATAGAACGTGCATTTGAGCTGCGGGCAGAACTTCATAATGCTGCATCTGATGTTTCCACGTTGTATACAAAAATAGGTATCATTATCAATTTGTTGGTCTGAGCTAAATTTCACATCTTAGATATGGTGAAGTTACTTTTAGCGGTGCTTGCTTTCAGAACGCAAGGATAGAATTGAAGATGGAAACCGAGCTCTAATACAAAGATTTCAAACACAACTGGCAGAACAGCTTAAAATCTTGCATCAAACTTTGACAACTTCTATTACAAAACAAGAGCAGCAGCTAAAGGACATAGGGGGAAACATGCAATCCTTTATTATGAAAAAGGCAGAGGTACTGCATAGTTTCTTAGGTTTCTCATTTGTCTTTAGGAGAATTCATCTAAAGCCAGTTAACTTATCTCTTGTTCATAGACCACGGAAGAAATTAGAGGGAGCGTGGGGAAGCTAAAGAGCACGTGCTCTTCTGGTATCGAAACTTTAGACAGCTTAGCTTCGAAGCTTGATGAAAATTTAAAGTCGAGCTTCAGAGATCTTAATTCTGATCTTATTAAGCACTCAACTTCTCTCCAGGATGTAAGTTTTAAAAGTTGTCAAACATCGGTTCTGTTGATTTCTACAGCTCATAGTCTTCATTTATATGAACAGCTTTTTAAGGTGATTTCCTCAGAGGCTGATGCACTGCTCAACAGTATTGAAATTGATCTGCACAATGAGGAGGAGATGCTAAATGCATTCACACTACGGCAGAGGGAGGTTTGTATAATCAGTCTTTCTTCCATGCTATAGAGGCATTCGAATGTATCAATTCTCTGACACGCTGTAAATACACAGGCACATGATAGAGCTGTTGAAGCTATACGGTCCATCTCTGGAGTCACCAACAATTTCTTTGAAAGTGTAGATGCTCACACATGCAGTTTGACACTCATTATTGAAGAGGCCCAAACAGTCCATAGCCAAACATTGGCTGAGCTTGAAAATAAATTCGCGGTTCGTTAGAGTGATACTCATTATTCACATGTTAAACTGTGTAGCCTTGTTTAGCATCTTTAACGTCTTGGCCTTTCAGGAGTCTGCTGCCACTGAGGAGAGGCAATTGCTGGAGAAAGTGGCTGAGTTGCTTGCAGATTCAAATGCCAGAAAGAAGAAGCTGGTAAATATTAATGCAACACTACATCAAAAAATTTCACACTATTGTTCATAATTAATTCCTTTTATTTTGAAGTGTTTGAATGAATCTATTTTCTTGATAGTTGAATTTTAAGTGACAATAATTGTTTCTCAGATCCATGAATCAGTGTATGATCTTCATGCTACTGCCATTGAAGGCACTAGTAAACTACAGCAGGAAACATCTGCCATACAAATGTCTAATTCATCCATTAAGGCTAAATGGAGAGCACACATGGAAAAAACTGAGAGCCACTACGTAGAAGACATGTCAGCTATTGAAAGTGAAAAGGAGAACCTGGCCGAGGCTATCAAGAATTGGTACGAGCTTTATGCGTCTACTAGTTATTTTCCTTGCTCCAGCTTTCGTTATGAATCTTGCATTCTGGATAGTGTTGAAAACTTTTCCCTTTGTATATAGTGTTAAGAAAGTCAAGTTAGGATCAGAAAATTGGAGGAACGCACAAGATTCATTAATGGAGCTAGAGATGCAGAATACCAGTTCAATCGATTCGATCATTAGGTCAGTCATCTGTCTAGTAAAACTTCTTCTATTTGTTTCCATTGCTAACCAGGATCTTGTTTCATATGCTGGTCACAGGAAAGGCGATGAAGTCAGTCAGTCCCTGCGTACTGAATTCTCTTCCACTGCTGCCTCTGTAACTGAAGAGATGGATGATGCCAACAAGGGTTTGCTCTCCACCATTGACTGTAAGTTTTTTTCTTCTACAAATCCATCTTTGCATTTTCAGGTTTGTCAGACCGATGACTTCCATTTAATTCGACAGATTCACTAAAGCTCGATCATGATGCATATGATAACTTTGATTCGTTGATTGTCCCAACTTGGGAGGATTTGAGAGAATTGAAAAGTGGCCACCACCATAATGTCACTAACATCACTGACGAGTCTGCCAAGTGCTTGCTCCAGGAATACAAAGTGGATGAACCATCTTGTACAACACCAAAGAAGAGGCCTTACAATCTGCCTGGAGCAGTTTCCATTGAACAGCTTAGAACTCCTCCTTTTGAAGAGTTGCTGAAATCATTCCGGGAAGCCAAGTCTGGCGGTAAGCTGTCCAATGGAGACATAAAACACAACAATGGCAGCGCTCGGTCTTTGAGTGATTCCAGAGCTCCACTAACTCCTATCAACTAAAAGCCGAAGAATGTGACCAAATATGTCGAACATATTTTGTTACTTATGGATAGTGCCTGGGTCCTTATATTCTTATAACATGGGACCCATCAGGTAAATATATCCGCAACCCACATCAGCTCAAAACAAAATTCAGATTCTCTCGCCTTTACTTTTACTTCCTGTTAATGAGCTACTGACCATATTTTATCCTTGTGATTTATGATCATTTGTCACCACTTAGATGACTCCATAATAGTTCTATCTATTTTCTGTCCATAACTGCCGATGGAAGATCTCAAAAGGATTTTCAGAGCTCTCTATGTATTCTGTATCATTTTGCTGTTTAAAATGCAAAAACATGTTCGATTCTAAATGAGTCAAAGACACCAACTAGTGCAGACTGCACTGCGTTCGATTCTAAGTGAGCCAATGGTGATCTGAATCTATTTTCGCATTTCGTGTGTATTTTTAGTTGTTAAGTTGTAGTGTGTCAGAAAGCATTATCTATAAAAGACCTATTTTATGGCAAGATAGAGTATTATTGTGTAATCCTAGTGTATCCATACTGAAGTTTTACTCAACCCAATTAACAGTTCAATTGAGCAAGCAAATAACTAAAACAGTAAACGACACAAGATCCTTTTACATTGACAGCGGAAGTAATGCAATGTACTAGCAGATTGTTGATCCTTTGAATCGAGTTTCTCCTTAGTTCAATTCTTTTCAATCAAACTTCGCAAAACAGCAAGAGCAATGCAATGGTCACGTACAAATGTTTACGCAGTTCGGGTCAAAGACCCTCCTACGTCTGTGGAACCTCAGGCAGGGAGGCTCGACTGAATCCACTATGCAATTATTGTTCACAGTACAAGCAAGAACAATACACCGAACAAACAACCAAGAAAGTAACCTATTAGCATAGAAGAATAAGTAAAGAAAGGCACAGCAGAAGCGAAAGAGAAAGGTGGAGGGTTAAAACCCCCTCCGATGGCCCCTGGGGGATAAGCACCGAAGACACTCGTTTCGATGTTGAAGACTTGCGCGCCGCCACCAGGTCACAGTCCGTCATTCCCGAAGCGCTCGCCTTCCCGAACCTGAGCTTCACAAGAGCGGATCTCGCTCTTGCGAATTACTTCCACTCCGCAGCTCCGACGCTTTGATCCGTAGCCTGGAATCTCCGAAGACTCGTCGCACTTTCTCGCTCCGTTCGCCGCTCTTGCTCGGTCGCTCTCGTGTATCGCTTGATTTTTCTCTTCTTCTGGACGAGAAATCAAGCGATACACGAGAGCGGGAATCGTCCGTGTTGTTCTTCTTCTTCTTCTGCACATTTATGGGCGAACGGCTAGAATCGTCCGTGTTGTTGCTTCCCTCGTGTTAATCAGCGGAATCGTCCAATTTGGAGGTAAGTGGGGTGATTTTAGGGTTTGAATTTTGGGTATATCTGATTTGTTGTTTAGGGATTTTTGGTTGAAGCAAGGCATTCCCAATCTGTTGCAGATTGATATTAGTTTAGTGTTATGTTAGGATTATGTTAGTATATGTGTTGATTAATTTACTGTTTGTTAGGATTATGTGTAGATTAGGGTTAAGGGTATATGTTATGTTAAGGGTTAAGGGTAGATTAGGATTATGTTTAGGGTATAAACGCAAATTAGGTTTTCGAGCCCGACGCAATACGACCCATACGGTTGATACGGCCCATACGACTATATCCACTCGACACGACCGATACGACATCCGTAGGAAACTCCAGTTCCGTACTGGTCGTACTGCCCGTATCAGTACGGGCACGACGACCCGTACGACCAGTACGACCATGCTGTCACCTCTGAAAGTGTGCGAATTTTCAGCACAGGTCGATCAGCTATCAGCTCTGCGTAGGGTCTCAATGGTGCGCTTGTGCAGATTAGGCTTCACACTTAACAGGTATATGCAGTTTTAGGTTTTGATTTTGATTTGTATTTGATTAATTTACGATATATGTTTTTGATTAATTTACGTATTTGATTAATTTAGGTTGGTCAGATTTAGCGTATTATGTGTAGATTAGGGTATTATGTGTAGATTAGGGTTAAGGGTATATATGTTTTTGATAAATTTAGGGTTGATCAGATTTGAATTTGATTAATTTGGATTGATTATGAGTTTGCATTTTGTTGTATTTGTTGTACTTGTTAGAATTCATTTAGAATTAAATTGTTGTTTTAGAATTGTTGTTTTATATGATTAATTTTATATGATTAGAATTGTAGATGATTAATTCTATATGATTAGAATTGTTGTGTTAGGCTAGTTTTATTGTGTGTTTGATATTATGATTATGAGAAATACTCTTATATATGTTGTATTGTTCGTTTTAGAAATGTTGAATTGTTATAAATTTTAGGTTAGTTTGGATTCACAGTTTATGTGGAATTTATGTTTTGTTTTGATTTGACTGTGACATTGTACTTATTTGAAGATTAATGAAGATATTTTGCAATTGTTAGTTATACATACCGTATAGATGGATATTGATGATATTGATCAGCCTGGACCAATAAACGATTCGGTCCTTACACAACAACGTACACATCGATCGGAGGGAGTTTGGAATAATCAGGTTAGTATTCATTGTTCAGAAAATGGATTTATTCAATAGTTAAAGTTTGTGATTTGTAATGATTTGTACTTGTTTGAAATCACTGCAGGCTGGGAAAGTTTTAAAGATAGTCCATCGTAGAATGTGGGAGATAGACCATCGTATTCTACCGTACATTGTTAGAGCTGGATTTCTACCTTGGACCCAAGTCCAAAATATGGAGGCCGACTGGTCTTTGCTGACTGCGTTAGTTGAGCGTTGGAGGCAGGAGACATATTATGTTGGAGGCGTTGGAGCGTTGGAGCGTTGGAGGCAGGAGACCCAAGTACATATTATGTATGATAGGGTCATCCCTGATGCCCGATCTATCAGGGGATAGGATTTCTCTCCACTACCTTTCCTTTCTTGCCGACCTCGACGCAGTCGGCTCGTATAGTTGGGGGAGCGCAGTTCTTGCGTATCTTTACAGGCAGATGTGCAGCGCAGCACGCGACGGGCACAGACAGATGGGGGGCTGCTTCATTTTGTTGCAGATGTGGAGCTGGGAGAGAATCCCCGTAGGGCGTCCTCAAGGATTTAGTCGGACCTTAGAACCGATTAATGCGGATATCAATTGCTATAAAATGTCGGGTTAGGTGCACATTTGAGCTTGTCATTTGATCGTGAACACAAGTATTTACGAACCTCCCAGTAGGTACAATTTTTTCTCATTGCAATCCTTATCCGCCAAGGACAATTGTTCTCACCTTCTCGACAATGAAGTACCAAGAACCGTGGTTCTGATTCCTTTGTCAAATATTCGACACGGTTCAGTATAGAAAACTTCTGGACGGTGTAAATTGCTTCAGCTTTACAACTAAATGTTGCTCCGACACCAAGTGTCGGCGTACCTCCATAGTTACAACCCAAATATTCATCAATAGGATTATGATCGTCCCAGGCTGATATATCACTGAATGCAGGAATATCCCATACACGTTGCGGTTCGGGAACCGGAAAAACCCCCTCTGAGTCTAATTCTTCAAGGTGCTTCATTTCATCTCGATCATACTCGTCTATCACTGGCATTTCAAGTGTCGCATAGCTGGACATAACCATTGGATCTGAATCCATATTATCCTTATATATTACCTTTCCTGAAAAATTAGATAAATAATTTTCACTTTTCCAAATAACATCAACGTAAAAATTAGAAAATCAACAATTTAATGTGCATTATCTTCACATCATCGATAATATACTCACACACTTTCAGATCCAGTGCATCTTGCACTACTTTCGAACAAACATACACTACACATACACTACATCACATATGGAGAACAAACATACAATACATATACTACTTTCGAACAATTTTTACCTGCAGCCTTACACACCAGTTGCAGCTTCAACCCACGGCCAGAGAGGATGTCGGCAGGGAGGAAGCAGTGTAGAAAGAAGGAGGAGGGAAAGGAGAGGAGGAGGAGAAAAAACTGGCCGTGTGTTTCTTATCAACAAGCGGCCGGTCTTATTAAGACCGGCCGCTTAATAATCAGACCGGCCGGTTGCGAGAAAGACCGGCCGGTATAAAAAACGAAACTAAATCTTAATTTCAAAACCGACCGGTCTTTATAAGACCGGTCGGTTCCTTTTCTCAACCGATCGGTTTTATTTAGATCGGTCGGTTGGGAAAATGTAACCGACCGGTCTTTAAAAGACCGGCCGGTTGAGAAAATGTAACCGACCGGTCTTTATAAGACCGGCCGGTTGAGAAAATGTAACCGACCAGCTTTTATAAGACCGGCCGGGTAAAAAACAGGGCAAAATAAAAATGTTTTCAAATAGTAGGGCAAAGGAAAAACATTTATGGGTATACAGGGCAAGTCTAAAAATTTTTCTCTTCTTCTGTATCGTACCATAATCCCCAATTTGCCTTTCCTTTTATACTTCTCCAAAACGCAGTGTTTCGCTCTTGAAGCTTTTGCCAAAGATGACCGTTGCAAACCTTTAATGCCCTGCTTATGTTAAAGCTCAAGGAATCCAAAAATAAAAGGCAAAAGCAGCAAAGTTCCGAAACAATAACAATTCAAAACACTGACCCTGTCCTAGTTTTGTTCTAGTCACAGCTCAGATCAAGACATAGCACTAACAAACCTAGATTAAAGACTTAACATATGGGATTACTTCAGTTCCAGTAGGAATCGTTTGTTTTTTTTTTCTTTTGGTTATAAGTTGCACCGTACCATAAGTGCATCAATAAGATGTCAAGCTTACATATACAAAGCTAATTTCACATTTACATTTTTGTTAGAGCATCTATAGAACAATTTCCTCCCGCCAAACAATTTCCACCATGAATTGATCACTAGCACAAATTGTTATCTTCATCATTGCGTTGTTTTTCTTCTTGTTTCTCTTTGACTTTCGATGATTTCACATTTATATGGGTTTCCAAATCAACGGACATTGGGCCTAGTTACACGTTCAAATGTGGGCCATAAGAGAGGGGGAAGAGGTTTACATTTGTGGTTGACGACTTAGGGACCGTATTTCGTGTGATGACGCATTGGAAGGGTGTGTGACCAGAAAGAGGGAGAAGAATTCTTATGTTTGATCAGGAAATGTTCTCCGTGTTTGTGTTTTTGTGAGGGATGATGAAGGTGTCGTTGGATGAGGATGAGCTATAAGTACAAGCTCTGATACCAGAATATTAACTTAACCTGAATAATATAAATGAATAAATTGACTTAATCTTATTGATAAAGTTATGACATTTAATATAGTCAATCTAATATCAGAGATTGTATTACGATATGACTTCGGAAGAGTGAGTGTGTGAGTGAAACATTTGTAAAAAGATTAGTTCTTTGTTAAAGCCAATAATTTATTTAAAGCCAAAATTTCAATTTAAATTTATTAGCGTAAATTTTGTTAGAAGAAGTTTTTGGGTCAAAACAAACGAGAGGAAGTAGAGGGGCACGAATTGCATTGAGTAGAGATGAAAATGAATAAATAAATTTTAAAAATAGGATCATTGCTAAGTATGAATTAATATAAATATAACCTTTCTGTTAGGATTAAGAAAATAATTACAACAAAAGAAGTGGAGGCAGCCGGTGGCTTCAGAGGTAGAGATTGGTGGTGTTAAGATTGCGAGAGAGGGTAAGTTTCTGTAATGATGAACTTTATTGGAGCTGCTTCGCATTTGGTTGATTGGGGCTGAATATGTTGTTGCTTCCCTAATTGAGTTTTATCTGGTTGTGTTGAAAGAAGTATTTGTTGTGAAATTAATGAAAATGACAGCCTTTTGGAGACATGATGCGTGCCTGAGTGATGCTAAAGTGTTACAAATTAGATTGTATGAGAATCTGGACATTTTTGTTGTGTAGTGATTGGTGCTTAAAGATTGGGATGGTGGGTTGATTCATGTTTTATTAGGCTTAGGAACTTACGATGGGATCAGACGACTGAGTGGATATTTGGAACTCAATTATCTAGTTATTTCATGAGTCTAGCTTTATTAGTGATGTGCATGTGTTTTATATAATATAATATGTTAGCCAAATCTCGCCTGTTAATTTGGATTAGGGTTAAAGGGAATTTTCATCATAATTTGTTTAGCTAATAATGAAGATTTAGAAGAATAGATGAGACAGGCGATTGAGGTACACTTGGCTAGAAAGATACATGCAGTCAGTGCATTGGTAAATATTACGAAAAAAGAGTTGATTTATGGTCTATTATTGGTAACATACAGAATTTTATGGAAATTATACGTAATGGAATAGTAATCGTATGATTTATGATAGGTTTTCAATGTAGTAGGTTAAACCGTACGAGTTAAGTATTGTTGACGGATTTACTTTGGTTTGAAGAAAAAGGTGAGTAAATAATATGCTTGTTCTAAATTATATTGTATCGTATTTTTGTATGAGTTGGTTATGCTATTAAATTATAATTGGAAAATAACAAAATTCGTTTAACAATCGAATCCTCTCGTCTTAACAAAGATGTTAAGATTTGGACTATATATCAACATAAGAATAATATCAATACGTATTATAATTATTATAAAATATAATATGATACATTATATGCATCATCGCATACACGACATGCATGACCACTCGCATAGGTGGTGATATAGCGGGGCATGGCCCGCTCTTTGATATGATATGGCGAGGCTCGGTCCGCACTTTGATATGATGGTCCGGACCGGCAGTGACGACTGCCCATTATTATGATCGATTGATGTGTACATTATCGTGTATTCACGCATTCATACACGCATTGATTGAGTATATGATAATTTAGTTGTATCATTGGAAGTTAATAAAGATATTAACGTTAACACAATATATTATTTATTCACTGAGTCATTGTGTCTCATCCCGTTAGTATCCAATATTTTTAGATAAGTGAGCCGTAAGTTCGGAAGCGACCACTCATCGTTGCAAGGGAATTACGGTGTCATCCAGCCAGTCATGCTATCAGAACATTTTGTTTGATTTGTCATTTTTCTTCAGTTAGAGTATTTGGTTCATTGTACTTCGGCAAGATTCTGAATAATTTATTTTTCTAATCTAATTCCGCTACTTAATATATCAATATGCATCGCATTTTGGAGGCTTGTTTGGTAATTGATCAGGAGCCGGTCTCGACCAAGAATTTGGGTCGTGATATGATGCTTCGAGCTTTGCTCAGCCTTCATTGGAGTCTTTGAATGTTGAGGTTTAAAGAGCACTGGGGAGTTATTGAGACTAAAATTCCTAAGGTTGGTCACTTCCTTCCGCATTAGGAAAGACCATTGACGAAACAAATCTGAAGGATTTGAAAGCGAAGAACTATCGATATTGAAAAAAATGTCAAAGAAGGATACCACAAAGCAACTGTGGGATTAAATGAATGTGAAATACTAGGGACATGCGAGGGTGAAACGAGCACAACTTAACAGACTAAGAATGTCGTTTGAAGTTTTGATGATGAAAATGGTGAGTCAATTAATAAGTACTTTGGAAGGGTTATGTCAATTACAAATGACATGAGAATTTATGGAGAAGCCATGGAGGCCGTCAAGATTGCTGAAAAGGTTTCGAGAACACTAACAGAGAAATGAAGTTACATTGTGTGTTCTATTGAAGAGGCACAAGATGTAACTCTACTATACCCTCTGTGGATGAACTTCAAAGTTCACTACAAGTACATGAACAAAAGTTTCAGCGTGAGGACGACGGAGAGGAAGAGCGGGTCTTAAAAGTGACCTATGAGGATCAAAATTCAACACGGGGAAGAGGGAGATCTTCTCTAAAAGGAAGAGGTCGAGGCAGAGGAAGACACGTCCACACTAAAGATACCGTTGAATGTTTTAAGTGTCATAAGTTAGGACACTTCACCGTCCAGTGTCCTGAATGGAGCAAAAAAGCAAACTATGCAGCAACCGTGTGAAAATTGACTAGATATTATGGTTTAAACTTCTATATGACTCAAAAGCCTTGGCTCGTGAGTCATACTCCCAATATATACTAGCATTTCTTCCATTAATCAGCCGATGTGTGACAAATTCCCAAGTGCATATACTTAACACTCCCCTTCACTTGGGAAGTTGGACGTGTTTCCCGAAAGCTTGCTAACTCATCGTAGCGGCATGCAGTGAAGAAAAAAGCGAAAGGCGGCAAAAGGCAAAAATGGTCCTAGGCGAAAGGCGAACGCCTTTTGGATCAAAACAGTATATCTAACTGTAAAATTATTTTGAAACTATTATATCAATATCTTTTAAGCCTAAAACAAATACAATCATAATAAATAATAATCAAAACATGTGTAAGAACATGGTCACAAATTAAGACATTCTTTTAAAAACTTAAAAATTCAGCAAAAGAAAGTATTTAAAATAGTTTAGTAATCATCATCAGAATCGATTCGACATCATCATCTTCATCTTGTAAACCTTCGTGTAATTGCGTTGTAGTTTCCTCTTCATCGACATCTTCACCAACATTATATTCTTCTTCTTCTTCTTCTTCTTCTTCAACTTCAACCATTAATAGCTTTTCCTTTGTCTTTCACTTTCTTAGTTTTCGATCTATTGTAGTAATATGGTTCACTAGCTCCACTTGCTTGATCCACCATATCCCATGTTAAAATATCGTTCTCAAATATGAAGTCTTCATTTGCATCTTCTTCCATTCTCTCGATCAACCATTCATTTGAATCATCAATACCACTCAATCTTATCGGATCAATCCTATCTTGAACATTATGACGCCGAATCAAAGCCATGTTATATTTGACAAAAATCAAATCATTCAACCTCGATTGTGATAATCGATTTCTTCTCTTTGTATGTAGCTGAAATAAAAATAAATAACATAACATAAAGAAGCAATTAAATAACAATGACAAAACTAACAAACAATTAAATTGTTTATTTACTTGTTGAAATATACTCCAATTTCTTTCACATCCAGTAGCTGTGCAAGTGAGATTTAAAATAGAAATAGAAAATTTTTGCAACATTGGAGCTCATGAACCGTACGCCTTCCACCATTCAGCTATTAATAAAAAATTAACAATACAATCTAAAAAATTCAGCAAGTTTACATAATAATATATAAAATTCAACAATGTCGTACCTGGAGATTTTGTTTTTCTTGCCCTTACAACTACAGATCTACCAAAGAGACCTTCACCATTTATGTACTTCGGCAACTCGTCTTGCACTTGATCTTGATCATCTTGAGACGCACTAATTTTTCCAAACAATCATGAAAGTCAATCATGATAGTTTCATTTCCATAAACTTTTCTTGGATCAGCATAAAACGTTTCTGGATTGAGGAAATAACCAGCTAAATGTAAAGGGTGGTGAAGTTGACATTCCCATCTCTTATCAATGACATCAAGGACCTTCTGACATTTTCTTTCTTCACCTCCAAAACTCTCCGATATAGTTTTCTTTGCCGCATCAATAGCACCACAAATGTATCCCATGGAAGGCTTGTCACTATCTACCTTTCGAAGAACTTCCACAAGTGGACCAGATACTTTAAGTGCAAATACAATATTTAAAAACTTTCCATGAGAACAATTTTAACACATGACTTTCCTCCAACTTCTTTTGCGCACTTTGTCTTTGTCCAATCATCCGAAGTGAACATACGCCTTAAATTATTCTTTTGTTCATGAAGTGACTTCAAAGTTATAAAAGTTGTAGCAAACTTTGTGACTGCAGGCCTTAGCAACTCTTTTTTCTTGGGGTACTTTCTCATAAGGTTCAAAACATCTACATGAATGTAGATATAACTATTTAAGAAAATAACATTCTTAATAGTATTCTTGATCCTAGGAATTTTCCCAATATCCTCCAATATCAAATCAACACAATGAGCTGCACAAGGAGACCAAAACAAATGTTTTCTTCGTTCTTGCAATAATTTTCCTAATAAGAAGAAGAAAAACAAAAACATCAGCAATAATATAAATGAAATAACAAAATTCAGCAACAATATAAAATTCAGCAATGTAGTCAATGAAAATAATAAAATTCAACAACGTCAATGACATAAAATTCAGCAATGTAAATAAAAATATGAAAATTCATACCGACTGCAGTGTAATTAGATGTGTTATCAGTAACAACTTGAATGACATTTTCTTTCCCAACTCGTTCTACCATGGAGTCTAGCAATGTGAAAAGTTGTTTAGCATCCTTAATTTTATCGAAAACATCAACACTTTCTAAAAACACGGATCTTTTTGCACAACTGAATCATGCCAACCATCTGACATAAGAGTACATCCAATTTTCGTTCAATCTTCTTCACGATAAATCAAAAGTATCCATAATATGTTTCTTCTGTTTTTGCAACAAGGGCACGCTTAACTCATACGCACTAGGAGGTTTCAAGCCTATATCAAACTGACTGACTCTATCCATTGCCTTTTTAAGGATGAAAAGGGTACTCTATCCAACACGGGTACTTTGCTTGCATGAAAAGGGATTCCGGCTTCATAAAACCATGTAGCCAAATCTTGTGCCACTTGTTCCCTTAGCTCTTTTCTTGCTAACTCATTGATTGTAGCTTGTTTGGCAAAATTCTTTTTCGAAATTTGTGGGGTGACAAACTTATCCATGGAACCATTAGCTTTCATGCCTTTCTTGGAAGATGGACCATCTTGCGATATACCTTTCCTTTTATTGATTTTCCATTTCTTCCTCATCATCCATCAGACTATCCACTTTTGCTTTTTCTCCTTTCCCTTCTTCTCTATATAAGCAGCAATCTCCTCTCTTACAGCCGGTGGACAATTACGGCATTTTACAACCTCTGGATAACCTCCAACAAGATGTTTCTTCGCACGACATATGCCACCCTTTGTATTCTTTCCACAAAAATTACAAATAACGTTATTTTTGTTACTGGGGTCAATTGTAGCATATTTCCAGCGAGGATCCTTTTTGTTTTGATCCATAAATATGTATCCTATAAAAATAAAACATTTATAACATATAAACCTTAAACCTTATGTAATCAAATAAGCTACAGCTACTCAAAAGGCGCCACATGATACTGCCGCATGACACTTTGTGGATAATATAAATTAAATCGAACCTGATGAGCATGACTTTGTGTGAATAAAATAAACCAAATCAAATAACAAATCGCCATACCTGATGAGTCTCGTGCCTCAGCCGTTGAAGTTGGAGAGAAACGTGTCGATTGGTTTTCTAATTTTTGTGATCGATTAAGAAATAAAAATAATTTTTATTAAAAATTATAAATATACAAAACGGTGTCGTTCTGTTTTATTATTTTTTTCAAAAAAATAGCCCAAAAGTGAGGAGGATAAAGGCGGTGAAGGCGCTCGCCTCTTGGAATCGGCTCGCCTTAACCATCCAAAGGCGATTTGAATCACGACCGAACGCCTAGGCGAGAGGCGTTCGCCTAGGCGACGCCTTTTGCTTCACTAGCGGCAAGTAGGTGCGCTCAACACGACTGTCCTTCATAAGGGTCTTTACCTACACAACCGGTCAGCGTAGGTGCGCAACACGCGACTCACACTATGGGTAAACTCACGCTGCCGTCAAATGGGCATCTCATCATGTACTTGGCGCTAAGAGGCGCGTCCCACAATCGCATTGGCCCAGACCGCATGTCGTGGCTCCGATACCATTTGGCAGTGGCGGATCCAGCCAATCAACAAAGGGGGGCAAAAAATTACATACAGTAATATATATCTTTTACAAAGACACATTGAGAGTTTGAATCATTTTACTTCATATAAAATGACAATGAAACATAAATATTCAATCTAAGTAGTCATCAAAAAGATGTCATAGCTAAATGATCGTATTGATTGAACAATAACCTTAGTGTCGGATCACTCTTAATAATAAAATCATCACTATCATTCTTTGGGCGGTCTCTTTTTTCACTCGAAGCACCAACCTCTTCATCAATAAAATTTTCAATTTGAAGAAGAACATTCACAACAATTTCAAATTCAACATGATTATCCAAAGGAGTTTCAACACTAGATTCTAACCCTCTCTTATAGAGCACTACAAATTTATCCATATTTGTATTACCTAGTCCCAAAAGAAACACAATAAAATAAATTTCAATAAAAACGACATTAAAATAATTTATGAAACATTGTTAAACAATAGTAGAAATTCGTAAAAGGAGGTCAAGGAATTTGCTTCAAAGTGATCGGCCCAAGCACATTCGATTCGCTCGAATCACTTTGAAGCTTACCCGGATCAAATGATTCGCCCAGCTCCATTGCACACTGAGTATTTGACTCGCCCGAATCACTTTGAAGCTTGCCCGAATCAAATTTGATTCGCCAAAGCTTATGCACACACAAGTGATTCGGGCGAGTCAAATCGAAAGGGAAGTGATTCGGGCGAGTCAAATTGAAAGGGGTGAGAGGCGCCAAGTTGAGAAGCCGTAAAGCAGTGCGAGCGTAAAAAAAGTTTTAGCTTTTCGGGTGGGGGGCACGTGCCCCCCTAGCCCCCCTTGGAACCGCCATTGTATGTGGAAATGACTAAATATTCCGGTTTACACTCATATATAACTTAAAAGGCTTGACTAGTGAATCATGATTGTGTAACCCAATATATACTAACATTTCTTTCATTAATCAGTCGATGTGGGACAAATTCTCAAATGCATATACTTAACAAACCCAAGATGAAGAAATGATTTTAATGGCGTATGCAGAAGAGCAAGGATGTAAAACTAACGATGCTTGGTTCTTGGACTCCAGATGTTCAAATCATTTGTCTGGAGATTTTTCAGAGATGGGTTACATTTTCATAACACAGAGTGAAGTTGGAAAATAATTATCCCATGAAAGTTGCTGGAAGAGGTAGTATAACGATCTTATCGCAAGGCCATTACCACATCATTACTGATGTTTATTATGTCCCGTATTTGAGCAACAATTTTATCAGTTTTGGTCAGCTTCAAGAGAAAGGTCTAGCAATCCTTATAAATCAAGGATTAATCACAGAGACAACAATGAGTGATAATGGTTTGTTCATTCTTTTTGGTGAAGTGCCAGCACGAGCAGCAGAGAATGTATAAGTAAAAAAACGGTCTTCTCACAAGAAGTCAATAAATGACAAAATTATGGCATCCAAGATTGGGTCATTTCAATTATACTTCTCTAAAGATGTTGGAAACAAAGAAAATGGTTCAAGGATTACTACTGACAGAATCGTGATTAGCTCGAAACTTAGTAAAGGAACTGTTAGGGACCTAAACACAGTTTGCAGGTACTTGTACCTCAGAGTTTCAATGCACAGCGGAATTCGTCTAATGATTAGTTTTATTAATCAATAGACTATACAAATACTTACACTATTTGTATACAAGCAATAGTATCAACTACTACTACAAAACTCAGTCACTTACACCTGATGATTCCAAATCATCAATCGTGACTCTCAGGAACAAGTTCCTCCAATGATCCTCCTGATCGTTCACTGGCCTCCACACGCAGAACAGCAGCTCTTGACTTTCTGACGTGATACCCAGGCTCCTTCTGCTCCTCCTTCTCGGAACAATCTCAGATCTACCGTTTGAGATCGGCTCCCTTGCACTTGTGTCTCTTCCCTTACTTAAAAGCAAGCATTGAATGCCAAGCACTCAAAGATCTCATTTACTCTTGTTTACTAAATGCATTCAGAAATCTTTTGTGCTTCAACTGGTCTCATCACTCCACGGAATAAGTGTTGAATCCATGGAGCTTTGACTTCCTCCGAAGTGCCCTTGCAGCTGCCAACCCAGGTTCATGTCCCTCGCGTGACACTCTCAGGTTCTTGTTCCTCGTGTGACTCTCTGACTTGGAGTCTCTCTGACCATCCTGGTACAGAATCCTATACACTCAATTCAAGGTGTTAGCCGGGTGTTGTCATCATCAAAACCACATGGGATACATGACCCTCAGGTTCTAACAACTACCACTTGAACAATCTGGGGAGTTATTGTGTGATTGAAAAGCACCACCGAGATCCTTTTCCAATTAAATCCACTTGGAGAGTAGGTCAACGATGATATTGTTGGTGAAGATGAAAATCAGCGATATGGCTATGACAGTATATATTTTGAAGATGCGATAAAAGAGCTAACTTCAAGCAATAGAAAAGAAGTAAGTTAAGCTTAGTTGATCTGCCAGAGGGAGCTAGTAAAGTGGGAGCTAAATGGATTTACAAGACAAAGCTCAATGAACATGGTGAGTTGGAAAAGTATAAGTAACCAAGGGCTACTCTCAGTAATATGGTTTAGACTATATGGAGGTGTATGCCTTGGCAGCACAAAAGGAATGAATGGAAAGTGTATCAGTTAGATGTGAAATGTGCCTTTTTTATATGGAAAAGAGGTATATGTTGAAATGAATAAAGCAAGCTACATTTAGCTTATTGAAGTTAGTTTAGTGTTTACCAAGTCTAGTTTTACTTGGTAAACAGTCGGTTAATAATGGACCTGTTTTTCAGGACTTCCCATTGATTTCCTTGTAATCAGAGCCATAGCTTTGTCAATAAGATTAAGTCAATTTATTGATTTGTATCGTTTCAAGAGAATGAACAGCTTGGGTGGGCTTCGATGCTCTCTCGCCGGACTCTTTTTGATCCTTTCCATGTTGTATATTTTTTACTCTTCCAATCTGCTGCTGAGTAGCAAGTCCGATTGTCCTGCTCTGGTGTCACTCTCAGCTCAGGAGGAGGAGGAGGATGTGAAGAACGTTTCCTCCTCAGCGGCCATCAAAATAGAAGAGAAGAGTTTGGAGGCGAAGCACATTGTGTTCGGGATCGCTGCTTCCTCCAGCCTGTGGGAGAAGAGGAAGGAGTATATAAGTTTGTGGTGGAGGCCGGGGCAGACGAGAGGGGTGGTTTGGTTGGATAAGAAAGTGAGGACGTCCGGGAGCGATGTGTTACCTCCCATTAGGATTTCAGGCGACACTTCCAAGTTCAAGTACTCCAACAGGCAGGGCAAGAGGGCTGCGTTGAGGATTTCCAGGGTTGTCTCCGAGACGCTCAAGCTGGGGTTGAAGGACGTGCGGTGGTTTGTGATGGGGGATGATGACACAGTCTTTGTAGTCGACAATGTGGTCAGAGTCCTCTCCAACTATGATCACAACCACTTCTATTACATCGGGAGCTCCTCCGAGAGTCATGTTCAGAACATTTTCTTCTCTTACGCCATGGCCTATGGTGGTGGTGGCTTTGCTATTAGCTACCCACTCGCAAAGGAACTTGCCAAGATCCAAGACGGCTGTATTCAACGCTATCCTGCCTTGTATGGAAGTGATGACAGAATTCAAGCTTGTATGGCCGAGCTTGGCGTTCCGCTCACAAAAGAAAGTGGCTTCCATCAGGTGGGTGGGTACATACGTACTAATATCAATGGTGAGGCTACTTTCTCATCCAAGTTTTCTTAACTTGCAGTACGATGTGTATGGAAACCTTTTAGGGCTTCTGGCAGCCCACCCAGTAACTCCATTGGTGTCACTTCACCATTTGGATGTGGTAGACCCTGTATTCCCACACATGACACAAGTGCGAGCCCTCAAGCATTTGTTTCAATCTGTCAAACTGGATTCGGCCAGCATAATGCAGCAATCCATCTGCTACGACAAAGAACGTGAGTGGTCTATATCTGTGTCATGGGGTTATGTCGTCCAAGTCCTGAGAGGAGTGATGTCTCCCAGAGAACTTGAGATGCCTTCGAGGACATTTCTGAACTGGTACAGAAGAGCTGATTACACAGCCTATGCATTCAACACTAGGCCTGTGAACAAGCATCCCTGCCAAAAACCTTACATATACTACATGAGATCAAATAAATACGATCAGAATAAGAAGCAAACACTAGGGATTTACACACGCCACAAAGATCGCAGACCTACCTGCCGTTGGAAAATGGCGTCGCCCGAGTCCATTGACAACATTGTTGTTATAAAGAAACCAGACCCTCTTCGGTGGCAGAAGGTAAATTTCTCTTTGTCTAATATTTTCAACTGGATAGCATCCTATCTTGAACTGAATATAGTAGTCAGCTGGGGCACTTACAGCACTGTTAACTAAACTGATCTGAAATTTCTCTTGCAGTCACCAAGAAGAGACTGCTGCAAGGTTCTGCCATCAAGTAAACGTTCAACCATGTACTTATGGGTGGGGAGCTGTGGAGAGGGGGAAGTCAGAGTATTATAGCTGCAAAAACAACACAGGTTATGTTTCATTATCCATTTTTCCAACATTTTGTTGAAGCTAAGAAGAGCAATTTTTTCAGATGTAATATCATTGGTGACACTTGCACCAGGAGCTGTTAACACTGGACAGAGATCTAGAGCCTTGCTAAGTGCTTTTACTTTAGCACCCCATTTTGATTCTTTACGTATAAAATCAATACTAGTAACTTTCCTGTCTGTAATGCAGTGTTTAGTGTACTTGTTTTACAAAATTATAGAGGCATGCATTCTATTCTGCAATACCGAGTTATATTTCAGGATCCCCTGGAAGTTCAACATTTATCTAATTACACTGCGGCAAAATTCGAGCTACCTATATGTGGGGAGTCTCAAGTATCACAGCAAGATGAGAATAGGTACTTCCCATGCCAGTGTTATTTATTCACAAGAAAATCCCATCAAGTTTAAGACTCCAGCAAAGGAAAACAGCAGATGAGTAATTAGACAGCATATTACCGATTTATTTCAACATTATCAGAGCCGTTTGCGTCTTGTGTGTTCTGATTCAGGGGAGCAGGAGCTAGTGATGTAAAAACTGGCTTTAACATGGAGAAATCCACCAAAGGATGATCGAGCATAATTGGCATTGTCCCATTCCCTTCTGGCACTCCATTCTTGATTACCAAAGAAACTGAAATCAATAAAACTCTACTCAAAAGCAACAAACAGCAACACTCAGTTCCCTAAGCATTCCTGCTATGGCTATTGACAAAGAAATATCTGGACCAAATCCAAACCCTAAGTTTCTCAGTCCTAAATCTACACCAAAAACTCATATCCACGAGTTCATCAAATCTTCCATTTCATATTCATTACAGAAGATATTAACATGAAGAATATCCAAATATGAAATCAGTTTTCCCCAATTTGTCCACAAAACCGATCAAACTCCATATTAATAGGTCATACCTGGACGTGAATAGAACCATAGAACCATGAAGCAGAGAATCAAGATCAGAGGAATGCAGTGAATCAATCTCTCCCGCATGGCAGACTGTGAACGCTCCTTCAGCATGGGACTGCACATCGGATGATCAAGAGACTCCATTGGAACGACGATCCAATGCTCGTCGGAGGAACGTGCCGTAGACGTCGGCCTCTGCATCTTCGATTCCCGATCAGTCTTAAGGTTTGTGACAAGTAAGACGATTGTGGATTGCATGGAGTGTGCATTTAACAGACTCTTCCGCGCATTTAATGCATGTAATATTTATAGTGTTCAAGAAATCGGCCTGACCAGCCTAGACCTTGACTTTCCCTGAACCGATCGTTAAAGAACTAAACTGCTGAAAGCTGAAGAACTTGGTAGTGGAAATGTTTGATATAGGAAAAGGGAACCTTAATAACTACACACTTTTTTATCATCATATGTGCCAGACCTTGCGCAAATCATTTGCGCACAAGAACTGGGTTAGGCTTAGGCGATACGCATCAAGGAAAATCATAGTCACTGGAGATCATGGCATGAGTTGTCTACTGGGGAAAGGCCGTCGCTTTGAGGGTCTTGTCCAGTTTTCTCCTCACATCTACAGCCATGCCAAAACATTATTATTTACTGCTAATCTTTCTGTCATGAAGACAACATATTAGTATTGCTTACGCATTGTGGCCAACAAATTGTCCACGGACACGAGGCCTTTGTTCAGCAAGCTTCTTCCTGCTTTGATAACGCACCTACGAAAATACAGGGAATAAAACCTCATGCGAGAAAAGACCAGTATGGGTCAAAAGGTTAGGCACTATAGCAAGTAAAAAGGGGCTGATTACCTTCTTCTCGAAGCATCTTTCTTTCCTTTTCTGTCGAAATTTGATCAGTGCAGCCTCCCTGTGTGCAAATCGGTCCTCATCAGATCCATTTGTATAAGTTTTTCCCTTGCAATGGCCACTTGCATTATTTACAGGCCTTGCAATATCACTTTTGAGGTTTGTTGTCCCAGCATATGGCGGAGTAAGAATGTTGCTTCCATTCTGCCCATTGCTTCCATGGTTGCTTCCAGACCCACTGCCGTTCATGCTGTAGTTTCCGGGGTTAAGTTTTGTAGGCCCGTTAATTGCATTTGAAGATCCACATTGTGGGGCTGTTAATGGTTTCTCTTTCGGAAAGCACTTATCAGGGTCATTTGATCCCTTGTGCTTCTGCATATCGTGAACATGATGGTGATAATGATGGTAGTGGTGATGATGGTGCTTGACATAAACTTCGTTTAGATCTCGTGGTTCCATTTGATTAGAGTTGATGGCTGCATCTTCTGTCTTCCCAGGTTTCACCAGCCACCTCGAAGATTCCTTCTGCACAAATTCACAAATGAGTATTAACAGTGGCACTACATTAGTCTCATCCGCGCAGCACTTGTGGTATTCAGCAAATCAGTAGAAGCTAGACCAAGAGTTAAATTAATTTTGATCCCAATTATTTACCTGACTAGCAGAAGGTCCGCTGGTATATCTGCACAATTTAATTTATTCAATATGATGTTAATTGAATTTTGTAACATGTGCACACAAAAAAAAAAAAACATAAATATATAGTCTATGATCAAAGGGAGAGGTACTAAAAATCATAGACTTACTTTGAGAATGCTGACATGTCTGAATGCCCCAAAATATTACAATCACCGAGCATCGTCGTCCTGATATCACTGACCCCAGATATCTTTAACTTGAATTCAAAAGATGGGCCATCTTTCAAATCAGATTGTGTTCTGTCTTTGAAAGAAAAGTTTGAATATCCATTAGACGGCTCACATCTTCTACTTATGGAACTCAAATCCACACAAGCTTCATTGGCAATATTGCTCTCCACATTCTTGTTAACATTTTCGGCATCTACTGGCTTACAGTCTAAAACAAGAGCAGTCTTGCTCTGTTTTGTTCCAGTTGGCTGGTCTCCAAACCTCTCAAGCTGCTCATGAGAGTCTATCGGCTCACTGGAGATATCAGCATCTTGGTCCTTGCCAGGTGATGTATTCTCTGTAGAGAAAATACTTCCATATAACTATAAGCAGATGAAAACTTCAAGTGCTTGGAAAAATTATTTTATGTTGGTGCATATACCAGGTTGGCCACCTTCTTCTGGGCCTTCTACAGCTTCAGTCACATGCAAAGGGATGTTACTGATGGTCTCCGGCTTTGTGTGTATAACTTGGGCGCAAGTGCTATCAGGAGCATCTGCCATACATTCTCCAGTTGGCTGTGGACTAGTTGCTTCTGCTGCCCTTTTTGTCCAAGAACTCTGCACAAAAACCTTTAAAGTTGGATTTTTAAATAAATAAATCCTATAGACTTTTAAGCTTGTTTGGCCATAAAGTAGCTCTAAGCTACTTCACAATTTCTAACTTATAAGTTGCATTTTCACATACAAATAAAAGTGAGTTGTCCGTTAAACCACTTATAAATTTTAAAAGTCATTTATAATGACTCCCAAACATGTTGATACTCCAGAGAGAAAAAACCATTTTCGGAGCCATCTGGCCACAGGTTCAACAATATGGAATATGTTGAACTCTACAAAACAAAATACATGAAATATTGGCTAAAATATGGCTGCTGACCTGAGCACCGCTTCCATCATCACTTCCATCATGCAAGTTAAGACTAATGCTTCCACATTCACGCTCACCACTGCTATTGGAGTTATCTTGGGACTGACCATTTCTTTTTGTTCCTGTGGATATCCTACTCTGTGTCCCACTTTCACTTCCACTACCACTGGACTGACAACACACAAATTCGAAAGAAAGTTCAATATTAGTTTCCCAACCAGCCAATTGCCAATAATATGAATGTATGATATCTAAACAAAGCACTGAAAGAACATTCTAACTTCAAGTCAAGTTCCATTCAAAGAACTTGAGCATGTCAATGGATTTCAACACATCATCTTTAAAACTGATTTTGTAGAGAAAGTAGTGGTACTTTAGATAATCAGTCAATGCCCAAGCTCAATAAGTTTCTTTCCGAAAACAGTGAAAGAAGAAATTCTTAACCGCAACAATCAGAACCTAATGGTACACCCATCAGTCAATGGTTCTCTGTTTAACTTATTCTGGTTGACCCAACTGGTTGTGCGTACTACTAATTTCAAGAACTGGATTGAAAAGACATATGATGACATGCCAGAATCAAGAGTCACAGCACTCACACTGTGGCATCTTCTCCATATATGCTGCCAAAGATTTTTGAGTTCATTTTTGCGGATAGGTTTCACCAGAAAATCGACCGCACCCTTTGACAAACACTTAAAGACTATGCCCATGGAATCATGAGATGACATCACTGTGCATAGAATTAATCAAAGATATGGCCAAAAACATTATATAGTGGTCATAAAATGATACCAAGCCTTGGGCCCAACATAAATAAGCCAGCATAAAGAAAAGGAAAAGTGCTTACTGATTACTGGAATATTCTTGAAAGTTTTGTGGTTCATAATCTTGTGTAAGAGAGCAATCCCTGGTATGACAGGCATAACTACCTCTGTCAGAATAAGGTCGATGTGATTTGTGAAGTCCTCTAGTATTCTCCATGCTTGCAAACCATTTGCAACAGCAGTAACTGTGACAAGTGACAAGTGACAACCAGTTGAATCATAAAAAATGTTGGAAATGAATCTACCATTAAGGCCCCGGCTTTTGGAATGAACCCTATTACTTGATTCTCCTTAGCTAATAACATCAGCATGTAGTTAATTATATAGTATATACATTCTGTCACTGCAACCCAAGAGAAACTCGCTTTCAAGTGGTTAGAGCAGTTTCCTCACACTTTCAGACTTAATGCCACCAATTCTACTAAGAAAATATGGTCATGCAGTACTCTTTTTGGTGTGAGCAGTACATGTGTATGTAAGGCAAGTGAACAAGATAAATCCATACTACTGACCTTCATAACTACAATTCCTGAGAAGGGCACTTACAACCTGCCGGGTCGAATCATCATTCTCTACCAGCAGAACTTTCAAGGACCTGAGTGGGAGGAACCTTTCCCACCGAATAATTGGCCCTTGAAGCTGCGCTTGCAATTTCTGCCCATTTTCAAGTAAATGGAGCCCCACTCCAGGTCTCTTATCCAGCTGTTGATTGTCTTCTTCAAAAGATCCCAGTGTCTGCACCCCAACTGCTGATTTGTCATTGAACATTGCATTTTCTTTATTCCATTCCTGGCTATTAGGTTCTGTCAACCTGCTCACCTCACAATTTATGGGAGCACTCCCCATCAAAGATAGTATAAAAGACTAGTGATAAGGAGTTTGGATATTTGATAATGCCATTCCACAATTGCTACAGCCCTGTTAGAAAAAGAAAAACTAACTCAAAAACTTTAATGAGTCCAAAGAATGTAAATTCTTCATCAAATAAATAATGTCACAGTTTTCTCAATATATCGGCAGCAAATTTTTTATCGTGATTATCATCTATAAGGGATCAACTATGAGTAAAACAAGCATATCACTGAACCCCCAACACATGCTAAAGACCATCAAGTTGCAAACTCACACGGGGCACAGCTACCAACAGTATATTAAGAGCAAGGCAGCAGTTTTGAATCTTCTGACAGTATATAAATCCCAACTTCCTAAAAATTCCATTGCAATAAAATTCAACCAAAACGAAATTATCATCATCTTATCACGTATTTCAAATCTCTGCAACCCCAAACCTCCACTACTTGCATATCCATCCACGAAATTCACAGATCCAATACATCAAACATCAAAACAATAACCAACAAAAAACACCATTTTTTCAAAGAGATTGACCATCAACAAAGTCAAACAACGGCCGAGCCGCCATTGAAAACGGAACTAAGAACTCAAGTCGTCGCCATATGCTCCACAGATCGCCGATTCAAAGCTTAGGCGAGCAGAACACGATCCGGCGTTCAATTCGAATCTCAAAACGCTTCGCCGTTGACGATCCTTTGACTGGTTTGCGAAGGCAGATGTAGAGATATAAAATGAGATGGAGGAGAGAAGTTCGGAAAGGAGTAGGAGAGGGAGAAGATATTATTTTGCTGACATGTCACAAGTGGAGGCACAAATATTGCTTCGATGTCTACGTGGCTGACTCTTGTAATACGTGGAACAATTCGAGTGGTGGAAGTAGATGACATGGAGAAAATCAAAAGCTGAGGTTTTAAGGACTGCAGACGAATCTCTTTGGGATTTTGG